>CM060261.1:32493512-33778512 GCA_030684275.1 Acipenser oxyrinchus oxyrinchus | reverse complement strand
CAAAAACATGTCAAGGACAATACTGTGGCCTTCTGCATGAATGTGAAGAGAGCCCTGTGACTTGATTATCATCTGGTTCAATTTAATCCTCTCACCTTTTATTTAATCTTGCCTTTCCTTTCCTTTTCTTGCCTGGGTGTTTTTTGTATCGTGCTAATTAAACACTAAAATGTTTTATTTGAAATCTTATTACAAATTTTAGCAAGGGGTCTACAACCACAACAGCAACAACAACAACAAAGTCTGGGGCTCTGTAATGCTGACTTTACGTTTCAGTCTTATCAGTCTGTCGCATTGTCTTTCCACCTTTCCAAATGTGTGTAACTATTGACAGTTTGACTAATAAGAAGCAAAGTACACACACGTTTCAGTGTGCGCTGATGAAGGCTCAGGCCACGCTTGTCTACTTCGTTGCTTGTTAGTTGTACCTTATCATTTTTGATTGAGCTGATTTTTATTTATTTATTTTTTTTTTTTAATAACTCAAGAGTTAAATATTTGTGGGTAAGGCACACAATCATCAAATGAAAAAAATGCATAGTAAATACATGTATTCTTCTTTCAAAAGCACTCGCATAATACAAACAGTAAAGAAATGTGTACCGTTGGGGATCCAGAGTGGCGCATCTGGTAAAGGCACTCCGAGTGGAGTGCAGGATGCGCCCTATAGCTGAGCCAAAAAAAAAAAAAAGAAAAAAAATAGAAATGTATATCGTTATTTAAAAAACCTTGTAAAATGATGCGGTATGATTAAACAATTCACAGACATAATTCAGAATAAACATAGATGTTAAAAGAACCAAAAAATGGTATCTGTCGCTAAGAAACATAACAAGCTTCAGTGGTTTTTGTGTTTCGACTAGATACCGTAACTATGTTTAGCTGTTTTGATTTAAATGATCGGCCTTTGTTCAGCTCTATTTATAAGAGGCTGTCAGATTTTAGCTAATGCACAGTCATGTCTCTGAGATATGGGAATAATCAGTCTATTGTTCAGTGTTTTAATCATATGCATTAAAGCAACATCCCTTTTTCTTTACTGATGTAAACAACACGACAAAGGTCCAGAACATCTGCTGTATTCTACGTATTCTACTGCATGAACTGAACATACTGGCATGTACATTTGCTAATTGAAGACTTCTACACAAACTGGGTTGATAGGCCTCAATGGGTTTGCCACTGAGCACAGCAAGAGCAATTTCCTCTGAATATATTTTTTTATGTTTAAAAACAAACATATAAAACTTAGAACAGGCTCAATGTGTTAATCAATCGAGGGCCTTTATTGGCAATTGAAGGTTTTTTGTGTTGGTGTTTGAAAATCTATAAAGCTACATAAAGGCCTCTGTGTTAATTTGTGTAGCCATATACCAGTCCCCTGGATAATTAAAACAGTGAAAAAAATATATACTTTACATTGGGTTGTCAAGTATGTGGTTACATGGAAATTCTACTGTATATGCAATAATACTGTTCAAAAATAGCAATTACTTTAACCTTTAATGTTGTAATAAATATGCAATTATATTGTAACTAAAAAAACAGGATTTGTAATTATTGTGTTATTATACTGCAATTAAGACATACTTGTTGCACTATTAAATATTTCAATCTCACAATGTTCGAAAAGACAATTCTACTAGTTAAGTAAAAAGTATATTTTATAGTTTCAAGGAGTTAAGCTATGTAAAGCAAAATAAAACACATGTAAACACATCTGTTATTGCTTGGCAATAAACAAATGTTTGTATTACTTAAGTCAACATTCTGCACGAACGGTTATAGCCAACGTATGACATACCTCCAAAAACAGCCGCTTCATTACTGCATTGATTAAATATGTAAAGTCATAGCATGTTTGCATTCAAACAATAGATCTTTACATGTCATGTGCAGACCACACACGAGTACTCTTAATTTTAAACTTCTGCCATGAAAGGGAATTCAATAAATACATCTGCATACAAAAATGTAAGCAAGTCATGCACTTTCTGATCAGTTTCTTTAGAAAGTCGGGCAGTTCCCTACAAAGTGCATCCTTTGCGAGGATATCTTCATTTGAATAAGTCCCTTTTAGATATCACAATAACATACAGCATTAGATATATTTCATTAATAATGACTTGTATAGTCAATGTGACATACGAATGGGACAGTAATGGTATTCACTGTATTATGGTTTAGTTTAGCAGAGAAGTCAGTATGGAACTGGGCACAGTATACATTGAAAAGAGCATTTACACATTCAGATAATAAATTATTACGTTTTTTTTAATTTGTGGTACACATAATTGTACACAAGACTATCTTTATGCAAGAGTACAGCTGAGGGCTGTTAAAATAACTTGCAACTGCAGTTACAGGACTGTAGCTCAGCTGTTACCAATGAGACCTGCTCCTTCAGGGGCTCCCTCTGCAGGTTAAATAAGTAGTTCAAGCCCCATGATCACCAGACTGTGGTCCCTTTTCAGCACTAAGACTAACAACTGCAGCTTACTAGTACAACCTAAACAAGATTCCCATTACACTGCAGTTTGAGCCATTGCTGGGACATTGATTAGTCATTACTGAGTTTAGAGGCAGCCACAGAGATGAAAGGCACAGGCGTGCTCAACTTGGCTTTATATAAAACCTGGAATGGCTCAATCCACTATGCTATGGGGGTCCCATTATTTCCATCTCCTCATCCCATTCACATTGTGTATAAAGCAGACAGAAATCAGGTATGGGCCAAAGTTTTGGAGGATACATAACTAAAGACAGCCTTCATGTTTATGTATTTTTCTCTCAACAGTACTTAAGTTTAAAGTAAATGCAAATGTCTGCTATTAAAAGGTTACATCCGTTTTGAGTAGGGATGAAAGACACTTGATACAAGCAGTATGGGAATGGTCTTCTCCATGGTTTAAAGACTGTGTGGCATTATATATAGTACAGTACGCTACATTATTGCAAGCACACAGCATCTTGTATTAGAAGCCTTAAAATGAAAGCCATTAATCATATTTCCAACTATTATGTCATTAACAAGAGCAGGGCTCAATACTTTGGGACATGCTAATAGTTTTCTGGTGGTGCGGTTGTTTTAAAATGAAGAAAATAAATAAATGAAAAAAGGATGTGTTCAGTTCTCTCAGCAAAGAATGTATTGTGCAAGACAATTATCTTCATTGGTGGTCTGTGTACTGCCTCTTGTGGATGGAGCCTGGCTGCATCTGCTATACATTCCCCCCCCCCTACTTATTTCTATGTCTTTCAATTTAGTTTCTAAACTCACTGCTGTTTTCCAGAAGGACCCCACAACAAACCAGAGCTGCATTTCTGCACTCTTTGTGACATTGGATGGCAGCACAGAATATGTAAAATTTGTTACTAATTTTAAAGCTGGCAAAGCTATCCTCTGAATAGCTTTAGAGTTCAAGCAGGCACTAAGCTAGCCCCCCCACCCCGACCACAACCCACAACGCTAACACAGCACAAGGAACAGTAGCGTTTAGTTTCCTACCACCTTTTATTTAAAACACAAATATCTTAAAATACAGCGCTGTGTTATACTGTTTGTCAGATAGTGCTTAGAGAGCCCACATCCCCCAGTACAGGAAAAAGCTTTCTTTGTGACACATTTGAATAAGTGGTGGGAATTCAAATGAGCTAAAATACTATTTCTTTCACCCTTATATGATGAATATTTACATTGCATCCTGTTTTAAAAGATGAAAAAAAAGTTTTTATCAAAGAAGAATACAAAACGATTGTGAGAAGCAGCGTACAGTCATTTCCACACAGTTATTATAGTGTTGCAAGGTCTCATTGTGAAGCCTCCTAGCATACCTTGCATGTCTCATTCTAATTGTGAAGCCTCCTGGCATACCTTGCATGTCTCATTCTAATTGTGAAGCCTCCTAGCATACCTTACATGTCTCATTCTAATTGTGAAGCCTCCTGGCATACCTTGCATGTCTCATTCTAATTGTGAAGCCTCCTAGCATACCTTGCATGTCTCATTCTAATTGTGAAGCACTCCTAGCATACCTTGCATGTCTCATTCTAATTGTGAAGCCTCCTGGCATACCTTGCATGTCTCATTCTAATTGTGAAGCCTCCTGGCATACCTTGCATGTCTCATTCTAATTGTGAAGCCTCCTAGCATACCTTGCATGTCTCATTCTAATTGTGAAGCCTCCTAGCATACCTTGCATGTCTCATTCTAATTGTGAAGCCTCCTAGCATACCTTGCATGTCTCATTCTAATTGTGAAGCACTCCTAGCATACCTTGCATGTCTCATTCTAATTGTGAAGCCTCCTAGCATACCTTGCATGTCTCATTCTAATTGTGAAGCCTCCTAGCATACCTTGCATGTCTCATTCTAATTGTGAAGCCTCCTAGCATACCTTGCATGTCTCATTCTAATTGTGAAGCCTCCTGGCATACCTTGCATGTCTCATTCTAATTGTGAAGCACTCCTAGCATACCCTGCATGTCTCATTCTAATTGTGAAGCCTCCTAGCATACCTTGCATGACTCATTCTAATTGTGAAGCCTCCTGGCATACCTTGCATGTCTCATTCTAATTGTGAAGCACTCCTAGCATACCTTGCATGTCTCATTCTAATTGTGAAGGCTCCTGGGATACCTTGCCTGTCTCATTCTGCTCCACTCTGCTGCCTCTCTTTCTTATTTGGTGTCTGGTGCAGTCTGTCCTGCACCTCTGTTCCCTTTCCTGCTCCTGCCCAAATCGCTCTGACCTGACAAGAGGTTTCGCTGGGAATAATGAGCTGGTGAAATTGTGCAAATACTTTGAAGCCCGTGTCTACACTCATATTATATTAAACAAATTATATATTATACACACACACACACACACACAAGCAAATGAAACCAAAAGACTTGTCCTCCGCAGTGCTGAATGGTCCCTCTTGAACCAATGAGGTAACTTTCTTTCTTTCTTTCTTTCTTTCTTTCTCTCATTCATTGTTCCTGAACAATCCTATGTTTATCTGAAATCTTTATACATATTTGAAAGTAACCGATACAAACACAACTTACAATCCTTATTTTTAAATTGTCATATAAAAAAAACCCTACTTGGTACAAGTATGTATGTGTAACTGAGGTTCTTATACTGCATTTACAGGACTTACATATGATACACTTATTTTTTCACATACAAGTGAAATACAGTTTTATAAAATGACAGTAGGGTTTATCGTCCTGTTTTTTTTTTTGTTTTTTTTACCTGTCTAAGATACCAATCCTTTATGTTTGCTGTTGACAAGGTCATATTTTCTGTTGTTGTTGTTGTTTTTGACCTCCCTGAACACCCCCCTTTTTATCTCACTGGGTTTTCTATTGTCTCACTGCATCTATTTAACTGTGTGAGCCTCGATGTGATTGCATCTGTCACTTGTGGAACTTTAGTGACCTCTAGAGACCACTCTATCCACATGCAATATGGGAGCAGAGTGACAGCTTTGGCTCTGTGCTGTAAGGATGACAACATGCGAGTATATCCAAGTTGAGCTGGAACACAGGGCCAGATACAAATAAAGGAACAGCATTTCCATGGGCCATGCAATAGCTTAGCTATTTAACCCACAATGCACATTACAAAGCCTCACAAAACAGTAAACTACAACCAGGTCTTGCAGCTCAACAGTGCCGTGCGTTTGCAGCTAACACATTAAACAGCAGGCTTGCAATCCAATATGCATGCTCCTTAACAACCCCAGAGGTACTTGACATCCAGATATATCAGAGCTGTGGATCTCTTGCATTAATTGTGCTCCCTAGCGTTGCAAGTGGTGATCAACAACTGACACACAATACTGTAAATCTACCCTGTAGCCATTCCTGCTAGAGACGGAGTGAAAGGAAGAAGGCAGGGTCCCAAGACACTGGCTTACAGACTGCTGGGTAGTAAGGAACTTTCAGGCAGACGTCAAAGTGAAGTGGTTTGGTAGTGATGAGCTGAGCCTAAAAATAATTGGCCATTTCCAAATTGGGGAGAAAATAATAAAAAATTATTGACTAAATTTATAAAAAATTAAAAAAAAGTGATGTGGTTTAACTCAAAGTTTTGAAAATGGATGTGTAAACTGTTTTTGTTTAATGTACGGTCAGCTCTTCACAATTGCAGGCCATATTTATCTTTTACGACGCTTTCCTTGATGTGGGACTCATGGACTTGCAAAAAACAGGACCGATCTATAGTGCGTTTCTTTTTTACTTTTTTTTTTCACTTTTTTTGTGTTGTTGTTCCTCAGAATAATCCAGCATGTTGCTTCTCACCACCAGAACTCTAGTCAAACCCTAATTCAGACAGCATGTTCTTCATATAGGAAACTAGTAGCAAATGCAAAGCACCGTTGTGGATAACTGTGGTTGCATTACTTTGTAAATGCGTAATCATTTCTTTAGTCAATAGGAACATTAAGATTGCAATGATCGAGTGATGAATGAATCAGTCTTTATGCATTTTCTTTAGTTATTATGGTAAATGGTCATTTATGCTGGTAACATGTGTGTTTATGATTTGGCAATGGTACATCCTGGAAAAGTGAAATTGCTAAAGCTTCATTTTATTAGCGGTGATTGGAGGGCATACCCCACAAGAGAAAACTCCTGCCCTTAATCTGTTTTAATTAATGGGATGACAATCTCCTCATGAACTCCTCTTATGTATTCAGCAAAGGTTATAAACCAACAATCAAAATGAATTGTGCTAAGCAGAGTTTGATTTAAACCAGGTAGTCAACAACAAGAGCTGACCCTGCTGCGAGGATGATATTGAAAACAGCACCTAACCCTGCGAGGATGATACTGAAAACAGGAGCTGACCCTGCGAGGATGATATTGAAAACAGTACCTGACCCTGCTGTGAGGATGATATTGAAAACAGCACCTGACCCTGCGAGGATGATTTGAAAACAGCACCTGACCCTGCAAGGATGATATTGAAAACAGCACCTGAACCTGCGAGGATGATATTGAAAACAGCACCTGACCCTGCGAGGATGATATTGAAAACAACACCTGACCCTGCGAGGATGATATTGAAAACAGCACCTGACCCTGCTGTGAGGATGATATTGAAAACAGCACCTGACCCTGCAAGGATGATATTGAAAACAGCACCTGAACCTGCGAGGATGATATTGAAAACAGCACCTGACCCTGCGAGGATGATATTGAAAACAGGAGATGACCCTACGAGGATGATATTGAAAACAGGAGATGACTTTACGAGGATGATATTGAAAAACAGTCAGAATGCAATGCTGTTAAAACCATGAATCAAAACTGACGCGGCCTGTGGACGTATTTCTAAAATTGCTTAGTTGCATAGAAGTCCCTTTAGTGCAGCGAGGACTTTAATAAAATTGATTTTCTGAGTACAGCCTTTTAGCAGCTATAAGTTTGAAATATGAAGCCTTCATTGTTGAAAGGGTTTCATTTTTTGCCCTGTAACTAATTATCAAGGGAAGAAGTGTATTCCAAATTCTCCACAGCTGCTATTTCGTAATTAAATAGCACTAATAATAATAATAATAATAATAATAATAATAATAATAATAATAATAGAGACTTGAAGACTTGAAACAACCTGGAGTGGGCTGTGTGGTTTAGAAACAGCTTGGTGCCGGAGTGAGCTGTGTGGTTCTGCTGCTTTTCATTTAGAGATTTCTGCAATGAACACTTAATGAAGTGCACAGAAGTAATAAGCACAAGATGCTTGTTTACAAAAGAACAAACTGCTGCATTTATTCCATTGTGAGGAAAATGTTTTACCCGTGTTTTCCGCAGACTTGCAATTAAAGGGTTCTAAACTGATTACCTTGAGCTGCACTGATTCTCTATGCCTCTCTTTAAATGTACTTGTTTACTTTAAATCATATAAAAGCTGAATGCTTCCTGTAAAATGTGTTCCGTCACGCTCTTCATTTCTTTTAATTCAGCATCAGCGTGCTTTACAGATTAGAACTTGCAGATATCATCATGCATTGTGAATAATCAGGATAATGGCTTAAACCAAGAAGCCCCCGGGAGACAGAAATATATCATTTCACAAGGCAACCACTGTATAAATCAGGGTGCCGTGAACCTGTTTGGGTCCAGGCATAAACTAGCAGCCTGACTAAATCTACTTTGCAAGTACCATCAGGCAATCCATAGAAAAGACCACAACTATTTGTCAATACCGTATGGCTAGTCAAGATATATCTGAGATGTATTCCTATTAAATGACAAGGAGAATTATTGCAGTAGTTTGAAATAAAACACATACTTCCCTTCTAAATGATATTCCACAGTGCAGTAGATGTCATTTTCCATGCCTGTAATCCAATGCACCTTGCAGAGTGATGAGTTCAGTAGGCGGTACCGAGAGCTCTATTGACAAAATGAATTACTCAGATTGACTTTATTTATTTTTTGAACCATGCACAGCCTAAATCTCACACGTCTCTGCAGGCAATAAAACCTTGATCACAAGTAAAGAATCTCTGGGCCTGGCCATACTTTAGTTTCAGGATCTAATTGATTATAAAATACCTATAAAAGAATCATCAACATTAACAAAAAGTAGCCGTTTATTATAATAACATTTTAATCACACATAACTATTGTAAAGCTTCATCTCAAGGTTATAAATGCCTTAGTTATAGTACATGTGCCTGGTAGAGCCTGTTACTGTTAATAACAATGGCCTAATATTGTTTTCATCACCATTTACAACAGTTTTATAGACGCATTTGTGGTTATTTATAATGAATTCTTATATCCAGGTTCTTTTTATATTTGAGAAATGGCAGTGTCTATAGGGTATAACAGATTCACACCACTGAAATGGTGTCCAGTTTTATAATGTCTGCATTGTTCATTTTTATCAGCTCTGTTGACTCATCAGTCAGTGTCATGAATCTGCTCAAATATCTGGGAACTGAAATTCTAAATAAAAATGAGCCTTTGAAAAGAATCTTAAATAAACTGTTTAAAACTTGCATACTGCATGAGACACCAACAAAACAGAGAGTTTTACACATTAACGGCTAGTTTAAATTATTAAATAGCTTTCATAGAATAATTGACCAGATTTTTTTTTTTTTTTGCTCTTTTGTGTGTGTTCCCACAGCTTGCCGGAGGTATTTGACATTCACAAATGATCTGTAATGTAAATTACATAATTGTATTTTTACATATTTTAACATCAAATGGAATGATTGACTACACACTTTGAGCCGTCTACAGGTGGGGGTCAATTATCATTTGAATAATCGTGCTGCCACGCAAGAATAGCATTGCCATGAAGTGTGACATATTCTTATCTCTATGCATTTCAATGAAGTCAGGCTGGTACATAAAAGGTTATCACCTAGGAAACATATTTTCCTAAGCACAAGTTAAACATGCAAGCGAGATCAGCATAGATATTCAATTTAGCCAGTCAACCCTAACCTATAAATATTTTAACAAAATCCAATGAGGATCATCTTTTTCTTTTCTCTGATCCCATTTCCAACGAACAGCAGGGATCGGGGGGGGGGGCACTGAAAAACAAAATCGGGGAGCATGTTGAATGAGCTTATGTATAAAGTGTACTATTTAATGTATCTGGCATTTCATAGCCCCAGAGGATGAGCGGAGACATTTAAGCACTGTGCTCTTGTGGCCACAAAGTTCAGGCAACATAAAATAATCTATACTTCTGAGCTAACAAACCTTACCTGACACCCAGCTCTCTCTCACAGGGACCCGGGATCAGCATTAATCATACGTTACATGGAGCAAAATGAAGGGAATCTGGGCCAGGCTGAAAGTGAGATGGGGGTTATGCAGGCAAGGAGTTTGATCAATAATGTACCATATAATATCCAACATTTGGTTGACTCTGTAAATATAACCTACATATTGGACACAGCTATCATATTGCCCCCGTGCTGAATGAAAAACACCCGCTTCTTAACTGCAGGGAAAGTGCAGGGAGCCCCTGAGGGTTGGTTAACCTGCAGATATTTACAATATTACTGCTGCAGATTATAACGCATGTCCTGTAGGGATCTGCAGTAAACTGTAGTAAAATACAGTGATGTTCGATTGCATTTGCAACGTAGATGTCCAATTGCATGAGAAACATTTTTTTTTCCCAGTAGATGAATGCAAAACCTAGTAACATTTCACATCAGTTGTGTCTAACTACACTAATTACATTGTAATGGCATAGTAATAACATTGTAAACGCACAACACTGTAATTACAAAATATACCAACAACTGCCAATGGTGTGTAATTAAGCATGTTATTACAGTGTAACCACACAGCCATGTGTGTAATTACTGTGTAATGATAGTGTAATGAGACATTAATAATTCAAAGTGTTACTCAAAACGAATAAACTACAACAAATTCAACTTACAAAAAAAGAGCACGTCACATTCACAATTCTATAGCTGTAATTAGATACATTGAGGATGTTTCAACCATTCATAATAATAATAATAATAATAATAATAATAATAATAATAATAATAATAATAATAACCAAATGCAGGGGAGCCTAAAGAGAGCACTAACATTGTGCAGTTAGGCAAGGCAAGGCAAAGTTGTTGTAATGAAAACAATACACGATTCCTTCATTAAGTGAATAACTTCTGGGAATTCTTTACAAGATCATAGTTGCTGCAATGTGAAACAAGATTATTATTATTATTATTATTATTATTATTATTATTATTATTATTATTATTATTATTTTCCATGTCACATTTCTTGCAAATTAGGGAGCAACAAGAATTTGCAATCTTCTGTCTTACAATTTTTATTATTATTTGCTTAATATGTTTATTAGATCAAATAGGAAAATATCAATGAAAATATTCTTTCAAATTAAATAATCATATGTTTTTTCTGTGTGTGTGTGTGTGTGTGTGTTTTTTGATGAAGCCATACATTTGAACTGTATGCCCCACATATGTACACCATAGGCCTGTACAGTATATAAAAATACATATCTACTGAAAATGAATTGCTTTTTTCAAATAGACCTGCTTTATTTGAGCATGTTTGCCTATTTATATTATTGACCTATTTGAGATATCAGCAGTTCTCATCTCTCCTCCTGTAATGCGCTTGCAATACTGTCCACTATAATACACAATTCAGGAGCAGTACATCAACATAAAACTGACAAGTTACTGAACTGGGAAGGAAAAAAAAATCCTCAAAAGAAACTAAAAACTGGACTCTCCAGGCCTTTTTGTTCAAACAAACCACCCATAGAGACCTCAATCAGCATCCTGGCCTGACAGCAGACCTGTGACTGCTGAGATATAGTAACTGTCCTGATTTAATGGGGAAGTCATTGTAGAGGCAGGCTGTATGACACAAGGTGAAAACTCCAGCTATTCGTCAATGTGCTGCTCGTGTCAAAATGTCAAGAGCAGGGACACTTGGAGATGAACTTCTGTGTTAGCCAGAAGACAAGTCTTATGTTCTTACCAGGAATATGTTGTCAGGGGCGACTGAAGCTGCCAGTGAAGTGCCTCGAATGTCTAACTTTCCAAACTCGGAAGCTTTCTGATAGGTGGTTTTAATATCAGCCAGGGAGCTTTGTGGTCGTTGCTTATTTATCAAACGTTTCAGAGCCTGACCGGCTGATCGGGTTCTGGAAGTCAGGCTGTATTCGTGCAGGCGCTGTACATTGGATTATTAAAAGAGGCTGTTATGTTTTCAAATTGAAACAGACGAGAAATAAACTAGCGACAGCGCCCACGTGTTTGGACGTCACATAAAATGATTAGATATGCAATGCGCTGTCATCCAAACTTGAAACATGTCATAGACAATTCCATTAAAACAAGCATTTCCTCATAGAATATTTCAGCCACAAACTTGTACAGTATGTAATCATGTTTGTAGCTGGCTCCTTCGCACAAGAAAACAATACCTGAATTGCATTAGCACTAGATCATAATCCCAGCTGCTCATTCATACATAATGCCACAAGCTTAGCACAGCAATTTCCTGACCATTTTCATTACAAGTGCCTGTCAGGTATAGGAGAAAAATACAGTACCTGATGTTATGTCTTATACTAAGGTTGATGAAGAAAAAAAGCACAGACAGAATAGAGAAAGACACAAAATATAAACACAGTCTTTTTTAAATAAAGTCAATGAGGGAAATGGTATTGGAAGACTTAGTTATAATGCAAAACTGACAAAGTCTTAGAAAAGTCCAATTGTAAAAGAGGCTGTGAGTGGAAACATTGCAGTCTGGGATATTCTGGAAGTCTTTATAGGTGTATTAGGTTGGTATGTAGGTAAGGGCAATGTAGAGACCCTGTAATAGATAACCTTTGAGTACATAGAAGTTTTATATGAATGAGAGCAATAATGAAACAAGAATAAAGAGACATCTAAATATCTACTGCATTATCATTAAATACAAATAAGAAAAACTCAATAGCCATCAGAGGTCAAAGTGGTTTCATGGCACAGATTAAGGGGTTATTTTTTCCACGAAAAACATGAAGTCGGAGCTGTTTCATCACATTTCCCAAACTAACAGAGGATTACGGTGTATTTAAAGGTCCCATATTGTTTCAATGTCCATCTGTTACCTTGCACTTCTTCAAAACAAGTGCTCTTGAAATTCCCTAGACTAATTGCTATGCAGACACACAGAAGTGTTCAAATCCATGCATGTCTGTCTGAATATATATCTGTGTACCGGAGGACCACTGGGGAATTCTGAATTAAAAAAAAAAAAAAAAAAAACTTAAAATCTGCTGGACATACTGTATATCAAATCCTGTGATTGTTTAACCCTTTCATAACTTGTATGGGGATGGATAAAAAAAACTCTCTTCCAGTCTTTAAATGGGGACATAGGGAAGACACACATGCATGATAACCTCATAAGAGGATGCCATTTCCCCCTATATAAAACAATGGAAAAAAAAAACGTTGGTTTCAGTTTTAAGTTAGAAACACACTGCAATTCAACGAGGGGCTTTTGTCTTGGAAAAGTAATTTCTTTTGCAGCAGTCAAATGGGTGGTAGAACAATGTGTGGTTTATATGAATTCAAGATTTTTAAAAACCACATCCTGCATGCTGTTGCAAAGATCAGCAGTAAAGCAGAATCAATAGAACAATGTACAGTATTACACAGAGTTAGTGAACTTTTCTCAACATCCGCTCACCAGCAGCGCGGCAGGACAAGCTATATTGATCCTCACTGTTTCCAGCAAGACAATTTCAACAGTCTAAACTACGGCGGTTCCTTAAAGCGCCTAAACAACCTCTAGCGCTCTGCATTACAAGTTACAGTTAAAGCACGCCGCTGTATTTAGATCCGTTGCAATAAGCGTCTCTGCAATAGAAGATTCTGGCAGTGCTATTTTCCAGGTGGGTTGGAAACTGCCCATGCGCTGCAGAGATACAAATCTTCTTCACAACAGTCAAGCCAGCAAGTTGCTCGCTGTAGCCCTGAAGTGCACATTTACAAAACCCATCTAATTGTTCACAGCAAAAGCCTTTGAAGCAAGAATGAATGTGGCTGGAAGACTGAATTCTCGTCTTATCTTAACAGAGGCTGGTCTCTTTGTCAGCAAGTTAGGGTGAAACAGCAGACCAACGTGCAAGCCCAGCCATGCAGCTGTACCTGGTTTGTGAATGAACAAAGCGCTGCACCCCCACCCCCTCTATACCCCTCAATCTGCACAGCCCTCTCCTTTTACAATCACCAAATTCAGCATGACAAATATTCTTACAAATGAAAATAGGCAATATGCTTTAACCCACATAGGTACAGTAATAAGTCGACATAGTGTATATTGAGAAAGAAAGTACAAAAGATAGAATGAAAGAAAGCAAGAAAGCCATGTGGACGTATAGATGCATAGATATCCTTAAAAGTCATGCACTCCTTTTTTCCTTTCACTTCTTGAAATTCAAACCAAGGCATCAATCATTCACAAGTTAATGACACATGCAGCCCATAAATCTTTCAAAGCCTGGTCAATAGAGAGTGAGGCAGTTCCTGTCCTACAGCTGGTTAAATAAGACTGCGAAGGGCCCATGTGGACTGCTCCGTGTCCCTGGAATGCTTGCCAACACCACTGCTTTGATCTCTGCTTGTGTAACAGATAGCTCAGGGCCCGGGTCTGAGCTGCAAACTGATCCAAATGACTTTACAAAAACAGGAGGCAGATCGAGCAGTGCCACAGGAACAGCCTGAAATATTTATCACACTCACGCGGCATTGATGACACACATTTCTTGTTAATAAGGACACCTACAGGTTTGTTTCATCCCATGTAAAAGGAACCCAAGCGTCTCAGCTGGCTGAGGGTCAGACAGGTGCCACCGACTGAAATTACAATGGTGTCTGATGTGTCCCCTTCTGTTTCATTTGTGTGCCAAGGGGTTTTTGTGTTTTTGTTTTATTTGTTTGTTTGTTTTTTTGCTCTCAATTAACATGTCGGATGACAGGGAGCCACAGGTGAGACACAATGTTATCAAGGTGAGGCTGTGTAAGGATAGAGTTCCAACTTCTCTTCTCAAACACAACCACCACTTCACACATTCTTATTCTTTATTTCAGTGCAGCTCTGGTATTTTGGAGTGCCACGGCTCCACTCCTATGCCAGGCAACGCCCGGTATGATACGCTTCATCCAGAGGCAAATACACCAGGGACATCCATGCAGAGAATTCCCATTCAGTACAACCCCCCACCATTCAGAAACTGTCACTGCAGACTCAGCCTGTTTGAAACTTCACACACATTGGTTCTTGTTTTTGTTTTCGGCTGCAAATATTCTGGTATGAGATTTGAACCTGGTGTCATTCTGAACAGATTCGTGAAATAGAAATAGAGTAAAATACTTCCCTATTAAATTCAGTAGACAGGAATATCAAAAAAACAAAGTAAAGTTGTATATTTTAAGACTAGAGCAAGTTATTAGGAGTACAGTAGTAACCACCTTTACAAATCCTTCATAAATACTTGTCATTATATTTTGACCATATTTACTGTGGGATTCAAAATTGTACTGTGCAGGTTTTGGGCCTTGATAATGGGTATGACAAATCTACCAATTCTAGGCCAATTACTGAAATAGCAATGAACACAGCAGACTTGCACATAAGGCCTTCTGTATGCACAAATACAAAGACAGCAGCTCCATTATTAATTAAAGAAACAGAAACATTAATGTTCACGAGTACAGCACTGCAGCAAGACACTACCGAACAGAGAATGTGACCGCCCCCCCTCGCCCCCCTCGCCCTCGCTCTCGCCCCTCGCCCCTCGCCCCCATCACAAAAAAATCACTTAGAAAGTATGGTCAAAAACATTAAGACTCATCTGAGAAATGGCAGCTGTTCCTCCAGAATGTTTCGTCTTTGCAAACTGGAACTTAATCAGCTTGCTCAATACGTTGGGGAAGAGAACAGCAGTGGACACCTGTATACCGGCAGGTGCGAGGCAGGGCCAGCCCCTCCACTGAGGCTGGGCATCTGTGAGGTGATGACAGTGGGTCCTGCCAGGGTGTCAGCCTGGAGATCAGAGGCATTCTTGGGGGTCAGCGAGGGATGACAGCTGCACAGGACAGGCAAGGGAGGCAGGGGATCCGTTTATTCTGTCACCTCGCCGGCCTTGCTTAGCAAGTGTCTTGTCTTTATAAATCTGTTTCCATGAGCTAACAACCTGATTATTACATGGGAGGGCAGCTAGTGGAATATGTGTGGGTGGCTTGGGCTGTCAAAGGATGGAGCTAAATTATAGGAATAGGCTTCTAGTCGACTTGAGAAGCTGCAGAATTATAGGTTTGTTTAATGCTGATTATTCCCCTGAGTCATAAGCAGAGTGCAGCCATAAATTTGAAATGTCCCAGGGGCTACGATGACTGTCAAAAACACACTGTTTTTTCTTTAATTTTTTAACTGTTTGAGATTATATTTAAGTAAATTATACCCTAGATACCAGCCACTTTAAAACATGTCACTGTTAATTGAATGCCCTTATTTTCCTAACTGCTGTCCTCTGTAACAAAGCAATGACATATTTACATACAGAGCACTTCCCACATGGAGACGATACTGTCCCTGAATAGCAATTATTCTTACTGAACCATGAGCTGGGGTAGAACAGCAGCAGGGATCATAAAACTCTGATTTAAATACTGTAAAGCCTTAATATATTTAAAATAAAATTCAAAATCAGACGCCACAAACTGTAAAAGCATTGTATTGTGTTCAAAACAGTAGCATGCTGTGCATTTAGCAGTTATTTCAGTACGTTGCAAAATGACCAAGAGATACAATGCCACAAATGTATAATTTATTAAACATAGATTTTGGTTACCTGTTCTTCATTTATATGTACAGTCTACGTCCAATGGGACTAATTCTCAATGTTTTTTGTATTGTCTGTATTTTCTTTTCATTAAGAGTGAATTGCAGGCAGTGAAAGGGCTCTGTGTGCGGAGTGCTAGCGTGGCTTTTCAGTGCATTTACAAAATAAATATTTTATAAATGTATATGCAATATACAGTATAGGGATGAAATGCAATAGAAAAAAGTAAAAAAAAAACATATTACTTATTATCCATGTATGTGGAGTAGTGTTAATAGGTATTTCCCTAACCTTGGGGGCATACTATCTTTAAAGCAATGAAACATGACACAGCCGTGCGGTTGACCAGGTTAGAAAACAAAGCAGTGAAAACCAGGACTAAGCAAGTCAACAAACGTCACATAGAAAAAGGAAGGGCCCCTGTACTATGCCCACCCCCGAGAGCCCCCAAAGGCAACATCCCCCCCCCCTTGTGCCATTTCAGCATGCTGGTCAACTAACCGCTGCTTCTCACAAGAAACCCACACACATTCTTTGAATTTATAAAAGGAAATCCGACTCTGTGCTTCGAACAAAGTAAACGGGAAAAGAGTTAAGAGGGAATCAAAGAGAAAGCGATTTGGATTCAAGGGGATCAAATGTTTCATTTATTGCAGGTTCGAGACCTTCAATCAGTCACATGAAAGACACGTTTGTATGAAAATACCTGCAAGGCAGAGTGGAGCCTTGATCAGGTGTGCTAGACTTAAGTTTCACCTCTTGTGCTGAGAGACAGGCAGCCCATCTCTCAGCCTCCAAGGGGCTCCTAATAAGGAGCGTTTTGAAGCCCTCTCGGAACAGGCTGCTTGTAATGAAGAGAAGGAGACAGAGCCAGCTCTCTTTCAATAGAGTGTGCTGTGCTAAATATGTATAATTCAACTGCCACTACTCCTGTAACATAGTCTTCTCCATGGTTTACTACTGTGCTTTACTACACTTCGGCGTGCATTTACCACACTATACCACAATCAGCTTATGTTATTCAAGATTTTATTTGTGTTGAGGTGCAGAAAGCTAAGCCTGTTTGATGCATTATCATTAATTAGTATGTATTTTGAATGTCACGTTTTAATATTACAATTCTATCATGTTCCTTTGTTATTTATTCCTAAGAATGCCTTACACAAAAGCCTTGTCCTCTAAGGTTCTCATTTAATTATGTATTCAGGTACTCTACAGTAAGTGGGTAGGGCTGTAGACTCTGAATAAATACTGGTTTCAGTTTTGCCCGAGACAGGGTCTGACACATCAAGTCCGACCTCTGTGCCCAATATGTTTGTTATTCTGTGAAGACTTAATTGTTGGTAAATTATACAAAGACAGACACAATTATTCACATGCAGCGATGAAAGCCAACCCTTCCAAAAACAAGACGGTATTATTACACTCGCGGAACAAAAGCGTCATGTTTCACGCTCTAGGTTATTTCACGTTATTTTTCTTTTTTGTTGTTGTTTTTTGTTTGGTGTTTCAGTTTGTAATAGCAGCCAAACTAATCATATTAACACCCACCCGAAGAATGTAGAACTACTTGGCTATGTTTGTTGCTGGTAATGCCAAGCAAGCTTGATAAAAAAGAAACACTAACAGAAACATTGTCACCAACGTGATTATAAGTAAGGGCCCAGCATGGGTGGCCTTCACATTTAGATCTACTGGCATTCTGACAACTGATTACTGTTTTAATGTTAAACCTGCCCAGGAAGGCAACTCAAATAACTTCTTTGTAACTGAATCAATGTCACTGGCAACAAAGTTTACAAAGAAATTACTGTCAACATGTTTACGCTATCATGCCACGGGTTAGAAATGTCGGTCTATGATACTGACAAAACAAAGACTGAACTAGAGAACACACAAGGCAAAACAATAATAACAAAGGATTACTTCTTGTTTTTTTCTGACTTTGTCTGTCTCCACTCAATCAAAGCTGTCTTAGAAAACGTAGCCAGGATCTGTACAGACTGAGCTTTCGCAGAAGAGCGGCATTTAACGATGTCTGCTCTTATGTTTTAGACACAGTAAAGTCATGTACTAGTGCATTGGGATCATTCTGCAAATGTGAGCATACTCTATGCATGCACTGTGTCTAAGACTAGTTGATTGAAATGTTAACACATTTATCCAAATAATCATAAGGTATTGTTTATTTACTCTCTATTTATAGATTACACTTAGAGTAATAGTTTATTTTAATTTTCAATTGCTGTTAAGATAGCATGTTAAGAACAGTGTAATGGTAAACAAAATTAGTATTGTTTTAAGTTATTTCTTTGTCATTTTGATTTTTAAAAATACTTTCTGAGATTTTATAAATTCTTCTGATTGGTTCGGGCAGCAAGTTTATCAGCATTTTTTTAAATTATGTATTTTGTAACAGACAAGATGTTGAGATCATTTTTTTCCACTCTTCCTTAATTGCATCATTCATTGTGCTCTGAATTGGAAGTCGCATGTCATCACTGTATTACACAGATCATTTCAGAGTTCAGTTTTTAAAAAATAAATTACCTTGTTTCATCTAACCTGATACTTTATACATATTTATGCAAGTTTATACATATTTCCCCAAAAGGCAAGTAAATTCTATAGAATGCATCTTTCAAAAAGGGCATTAATCTATTAATGTTGCTTCTTTATCTCGTGACACCTGAACTTTTCAAACCCAGACCTTGAACCCTGCTCTCCCTGCTCCTGATAGCATCTCCTCTGAATGAGCCTGGCATAGTTCACTGCTAACCAGGCAGGTTATTAGAGACTGATCGCTAAGAGCCTTGAGCCCTGCTCTCCCTGCCCCCGATAGCATCTCCCCTGAATGAGCCTTGCATAGTTCACTGCTAACCAGGCAGGTTATTAGAGACTGATCGCTAAGAGGCTGCAATTTAGATCGACTGTGAACTGAAACCCTACCTCACCCCAACAATTTTACTGATTGTAGTCAAATGCCAAAAATAAAAGAAAAAACTGCAAAACAATCTCACACAAATGACAGCAGCCCCAAGGCAGCATGAAAACACAGCAATCTGAACCGGAGAGGTTCACAGGAAGTTTAGTAAAACATGTGTCAATGCGCTCACCACAATTAACTCTGTTACTTTAACCTTTATGCTCAGAAATTGGGTTTCTGGTATGTTTCAATATACCACTCTTTTCTTCTTATTGTTAAAACTATTAGTATGTAATGCCTTTAAAAAGTATATACTATATGTTACAGATGGTATGTGAAACGCATATGTTGGCTGACAAACATGAGCTCATATACATGCAATATATGTTTCCTCACATAACAAGGAAGGTAATGAATACATGCACATTATCTGGGGGCTTTGTTGCTTGTTACTCCACCCACATTTTGCATAATAAATATATTTATATCTCTAAACAGATCATTGTCTTCATATGTATGCATATAAAATGTATGCGAAAGCATTTGGGGATGTTTTTCTTAATGGTGACTACCAGACTGGCACTATGCAGCATGCAATGTGGTACCAGTCCTGACAGTCACTATTGGCAAATCAGTCTGCAGGTGAACTGTTTATTAACAGCCATATGGAGTAGTGGTTAGGGCTCTGGACTCTTGACAGGAGGGTTGTGGGTTCAATCCCAGGTGGGGGATATTGCTGCTGTACCCTTGAGCAAGGTACTTTACCTAGATTGCTCCAGTAAAAACCCAACTGTATAAATGGGTAATGGTATGTAAAAATAATGTGTAAAAAATAATGTAATTGTATGTAAAAATAATGTGTAAAAAATAATGTAATTGTATGTAAAAATAATGTGTAAAAAATAATGTAATTGTATGTAAAAATAATGTGATATCTTGTAACAATTGTAAGTCACCCTGGATAAGGGTGTCTGCTAAGAAATAAATAATAATTATTAATTCAATCTAGCCATGCAATATGCTGCCTTTCTTAAAGCTGCTAATCTAACCCTTTTCAGATACAATTGTGTACTTAAATATTTCATGCAAAACATATTTACACATTAAGCGCATTGTAACTATGCATAATAACATTGTAATTATGTGTAAGTACAGATGCATTTACTGAGTAACTACTATGTAAAGAGACACTTCATGTAAAGTGTTACTGGGTTAATTAACTCGTTTAGGACTTGACTGGAATAATGTCCTGCACTGGAACTGACCTACAGGACTGAGAACCTCTGGAATACAGTCATTGTATCAAGGGACCTTTGAGTGGCAGGTGTCTCAGCCTGACTCCAGCAGAGAAACAGAGTTCAGCCTCACAGAAAGGACCAGAGTGCTGGATGACTTTAGTACCCCCTAGAGGACAGCTGGTGAGGCTGTGTGAGGAGGCTCAGCGTGGCTGCTGGTGCACATAGCAGAGGATACCCCCCAAAAAAAAACAGAACCAAGGATTAGGAGAAAACAGCTTTGAGAATGTTGCCTGTAATGCAGCATTGCAGTTGGTCTTCCCTGGTTTAGAAAATGACACACTTTATTAACTTGACTTCACTGCAGGTAGGAAATGTTCATCAAGATTAGCAACAATACGATGTGACTTTCATTATTTTTCTTGCCTATTGACTGCAGCAGGTTGTGTGGTGTGAACTGAACCAACATGGGGGAAGCACAGTGCATGGGGGAGAGCTCGGGACCTCGCCCTCGGGTCCTCTTTAATCAAATTAAGTGTGGATCACGGCAGAGGAGAGCATCTTCAGCACTGGTTACGTTGGGTGGTTTATACTCTTGATCTATGTTTACACGGGCTTTCTTGTAGCACTGCAGGCTAGCTGATCCCCAACTTCATTTCCACAAAGTAGCATAGCCTGTTCATAGGAGAGCCAGCCTGCTCTTTTCTCAGAAGCGCAGGAGTGATGTCACACACACACACACACACACACACACACACACACACACACACACACACACACACAGCACATGCACATGCACTCACACTATAATTCTCGAGTGCACCTGTCAAAGTGAGATCACGACCCACATTTCTTGGGTACCCCTATGTACATAAGATCCAGAACCATCACTGTGATATTTAAAGACTCAGAATACACTTTTTTTTTCTAAAAGGAAATTACAAAACAGTAACAAAAAAATAATTTAAACCTTTTGTGTACATCCAAAAAATCCTTTTGGTTTATATATTTATTTACTTGCTCTCCTGAGCTTCTCAATGGTTGGAGTACAGTTACGCTGCACTGATGAGCCCCAAACAGGACGAAACATGTCTGTAATTACTTTACTATATGACTTTTAAAACTCTATGAATGTAAAAGCCTTTTGCCAACTTTCACGTGATTTGATTGGCTCCTTTAATGCTGATATTTGCATATCCTGATTACCCATAATTCTATAGCTACTGCTTTTTCTCATCTGAACTCAAAGGCTACATCTTATAACTCAATAAATCAAAACAGTAAAACCTATTTGTTCAAAATGATATACTATATACTCAAGCTATGCCATAAAAGGTGTCCAAGCTTTCATATCCTAATAAATCTAACACAGCTGATAAAAGTGCTCGTTCATGTATCCCTTTCATGCTCGGTAATGTCGTTTGTAGTAAAGGCATCTCAAAACAGCAATCCTCACATTAAGCAAATCGTTATCTTAATCTAGGGCCCGAATGCGTTCCATCTGATTTATCTGCTATCACAGGAGCGCAGTGGGACACATCAAAGGGAATGCTGGGATGCTGCTAATTCTCAGGCCTGCGAATGTGGTGGAGTGTTTGGATTTGCGTTCCTGCACTTCAAAGAGTGGAGCCTTAAAAGGTCTGGGTTTATTTTGACATGGATTTGCAGAGGTGAATGAGAATCAAGCACCCGCAGCAGACACTAAAGAAGTTTGACTCCTTTTCTCTGGAAATAAAAAAAAGTGCAATAATGCCTTTGAAAGTGGGGATTACCTGAAGAGGGCTTAGATAGACTAGTGTCTGCTGTAGACAGAGAGGAATCTCAAGTGACCACTGCAGCTTGGCTAAAGACAGCACTTAAAATGCAGGGCAAAACAGGACTTCGAGGCAGTTGGAGACAATGAACTCCTCGAGTCTGAGCTTAGCAATCGCTGGGATGTGACAAGCTGCTTCATACCCTGTTAATGAAGTGATATGTGAGGCAGCCTATTTCTGTCAGTCTTCGTGTAAAGTAGGATGGCTCTCGGGAGATGTGTAAGCAGCACCATTGTAGGAAATGTTTGTACTTGTACAGACTAACTTGCCAGGGTGCACGTTAACAATACAAACCTGAAAGCTGTGTTAAGTTTCTAATTAAAACACATTGAAAAAATGATTAGCTGCTTGGCAGTTTGGCAGTTTGTAAAATGTTGCAGCAGGAAGAGGAACTCAGATCATTACAATACCACGAAATATTTGACGTGAAGAACCTTTTTTTTTCCTTGGTATTGAAGGCATACCGATATGAAGATATGACCCCATTTAACAGCAATCTGATCCTCAATGTGCTGTGGTTTCTATATTTTAGACGCTTTTAAAGCATCAATGGAGCTGAACCCAGAAACTGAGTTCCAAAGCTATATGCTCGAAACCAGTGGAAATGTCTGAGTAATCTCAAGACGTGTTTGTCGGCTCTGTTAATGCAGCCTGGCTCTTCAGATCAGCAGACAACACATTGTTCTGTGAGCCTGGAGCCCAAAGAAAGGGGTTCGATCCTCAGTCTCTACTGTATATATCTCTATGTATATAATGAGGAATGGAATCGATTGAAAAAGCAGCCCTAGTCTCGACCTCTATATAATGTTCAGGATACCGACTTACCTTACCAGCAGTTTATTCACCACACCAGTGTGAATGCATTACCAGTGCAGTGTTTCACAGCGGTGCCTCACAGTGCTTATAAATAAGAAGTCACACCACAGAGGGTTCTCCCTGAATGCTTACACACACAAGATTACCAGCACAGGTAGCAAACAATAATAATTGATAGCCCTAGCAAGGGCATGATCCTTTAAATTTACCACCGTGATCTATTCAATTAAACCAAAAATGTTTGTATCCTTTACTGAGAAGAAACCATCATTCTTTTCACAGAAGTTTTTTTCTTTTTTGGTTATCTGGTATTAATCCTGCAGGATATAGTTAAGATTCTGATCTTTTCAAGATATTGTTTTCTGGAGGGATTTAAAGTAGCT
Organism: Acipenser oxyrinchus oxyrinchus; assembly: GCA_030684275.1. Lineage (NCBI taxonomy): Eukaryota > Metazoa > Chordata > Actinopteri > Acipenseriformes > Acipenseridae > Acipenser > Acipenser oxyrinchus. The sequence continues at coordinate 33,754,976 of CM060261.1, read as the reverse complement.
CTCCCTTGGCATCCTCTAAGATTACTCAGTGATTATAAGCAACTCAATATTGTATGACAGTTCCTCCATGAGAGGGACTTTACACTCATGTTTCATTAATTCGGCTTGAATGAAGCCTCATTTCAGGCCTTGAGGAGCTTAAGATTTATGTGAAATTAATAACATAACAGATGTCTTCACAATTTGGTTCCTTTGAAAAAAACTGACTACCTCAAAAATGTCAATGCGCTGCAATGCAGACAGAGGGAGGCTTTACTCTTGAGTAAAATGTTATTAATTTAAATCATTCATATCCAAAGACTACATGGAATTTAAATGTCAGTTTTATATTAAATAGACGCATGCAACATTGTTTCATTGTAATAAACAGAACCCCAGGTACTTTCATATTACCGAGTTGTGTTATCGATATTTAAATCAAAGTGCACAAAGATTTTAAAAAAGCTCTTTTTGATTATCATCATGGGAAGAATAGGAAGAAACGAGGCTCTGGGGAACAACTGCAAAGAATATTCAGGAAGCTTTGTTTCTGATCATTTAATCTGTTTTTTTCCTCAAGATCTTAAATTGTCTCCCATCCACATAACCACCTAAGACCATTTTCCTTTTTCTTTCCACCACGCTGCGCTTAAAGCATAGACATGTTTCAGGATTCAATTTTGTTTATCTCATTACAAGATGAATTTTAACGCATGCATGAGCAGGGTTTATCTGTACGGAAACTCTATCTAATATTGCTTCTGAAAGCAGGAAACAATAATTGAAAAAAATATGATCTCTTTGCTTGCTTTTTGATCCGATATGCTGAAGGGCATGCAGAACAATACATTTATTCTTTTTTTATTTTTTATTTAAACACTTGAATAGAGCTGAGAGGACAGACTCTACTAGTGGATGTATGCAGATTCGTCACATTCATTCTGGAAAATTGACATGACATATGCCTATTACAAGAACCGGATTATTAGAATATTTACAACAATGAGCTTTTGGATTGCACATGAGATGGTTCACTTAACATCTTTAAAATTTGCAATCATGCTCCTTTTTCTAAAACCACCAACTCAATGTTTTGTTTTTTTTCCCCCAAGCGCTGCTTTTGCAATTAGGTTTTGGAAGTGTGCTAGTTGTATTAACTATAGACTATAAAGCATTAGGTAGTGTTTAACTGAAAAGGCATAGACTATATACCCTGCAGTTCAGGCAAGCAATACCCCCAATCACTTCCCCTATACCAGCTGCCTGGTCATTACGATTCCATGTACCATTTACTTTGCTTCAAAAATCTGATGGTAAAATGACATCTCCAGTACTCATTTTTACACTTGCTGTCTGAATATATCAAAATTAAGTTCAAGTGAGTGTTTTATGCATTGGTCTAATAGCTTAACAGTATTGATAACATCTGGGGTTCTTTAAATAAAAGATTGTCCTATATTTTACACTATCAAATAAAATAAAAGCAGTGATTGTGTGTGCTATAAAAACATTTTCACAAAGTAGCTTGTAACTGACCAAAACTGGTTCATAATCTCTGCTAATTCCTTTTTGTGTGTGGGCGTTATTATTTCATAAACACTGGCTAAAAATCACCTAGAACACGACAAGTTATTTCTAGCAAATTAATCTTGTAATTATATGTTTGTAGTAATCTCTTAATAGGCAGCATTTGTAAATGATTTGCAAAATTGGATCTCAGACTGAAACAAGGCTTCCATTGTAACTGAAGCGTTCAACAGAAAACACAGGTTGTGTTTGTAAAAGCAAATAAACTTCAATCACTTCAGAAATGTTCAGTTATTACAAGGCGTATCTTCTTGACAAAGAAATTAGCGAATCAAAACCACAGGAAAGGGGATGTGAACCAATTGAAACTAGAGGAAGGCTTTGCTTCTGCTCTAATTCAGTATGTTTTGTTTTCCAGCTTCAGTGTCATGCACAGCACAGATGGATAAAGTAAAGCCTCCATATAGTTTTGTTGTGCTAAAAGCACTCATATCAATTACACCTCCATAACAACATACATTTACATACAAATACAAACCAATAAAGATAGATATGTGAGAGAGTTAAGCTTAGAATGTGGCCTTGTGATTTATAAAGGATGACTGAAACAAACCAGTAGTGTTAACTCAGAGTCGTTGTAAAATCTGACAAATTGAGTCTGCGCATACGGCATTTCCTACTCGCCTGTCCTTTTGAAATGAACAGCGTGTAAAACAAAGAAATCTCTTCAGCACTCTAGTTAATAAGCCAATACAATTTAAAGGATGGCTTTGAGACTCTAAGTGTGTCAGTTAAAACTTTTTTAATGGGTTCTAATGCATTTGAAAGCTGAAATCCCTTTTAACGTTCATGTTGCTTTCTCTCCAATTCAGTGCATTTCAATAGATCCATTATCAAGCTGTTTCCAGTTTTTAAAGTTTCTGTGTCATAGAAAAGTAAGCTAATAGAGTCAAACGACCTGAATCTTAATCATTTTAACTGGTCTGATTCTTTTTCAGACATCTGGGAAATGAACTGGCCTTGACAATGTGTTTATGCGGTACTACAATTATTACCACTGTCCAAAGTCTGATGAGGAAACCTTTGTAGTTTCGACCCCACAGGTTATAAGCAGCTGTCAAAGTAGTACTCAGAATTGTATCTTATTAATCTTTATTATTACATTTTATAGTATTCATCTCAGTTAGGTTCTCATCTGCAACTGTCATGCAATGCTGAATAAGTTACTACAAGTAGATGAACTTAAACGGCTTTGTTTTGCATCCTTTGCTCTAAATTAATATACATATAAGAATGTTTATTTCATTGTTTTAAATGTATTACAATAGAAGGTAAGGTAGAAAGAACTACATTTTGTTAAAATTTGGAAGATGTTGTTTTTGTGTCCAGGACTCCGATCATAGCATTTTGAATTACGAAGCTCTCTCTGCAATGTCAGTGACTGAGTTCCATGTTTCCACGGAGCCACGCTCTTGCCCAGTTCAGCCCAGCCGGGCTCTCCTATTCCGGGTTCTACTCTCTTTGATGGGCGCTCCTCACAAAAGATATGACATACAACTACAAGCCTAAAAATACACCTGGAGTTTGACATGAGCAATAGTGACTGCAGTTCCCATTTTCAGCTGGCTAGTACACCATTGCAATCATCTCAGCCATTCACTCCTCCAACTCATACAGGGATGTGCATTACTGCATGACTAGATTTAAAAAAGAAACCATGTCAGTCACCTGCAATCCATTTATCTAGTAAGATGCATTGGGTAGAGAAGCAGCATCCCCCAACACAATAACTGCTCCCTGCTTTCCTATAAATAAAGAAATAACAATTGCCTCCTTTAAAAAGAAAGACCACTACAGTTAATCAGTAATCCAGTTAAGCTAAAGTGATGTTAAATTTAAGAGCTAACATGCAAAAGCAAATACCTTCAATCAGATGTTCAGTGCATTAACAAACACACAAAATAAGGCTCTTTACGATAAAACACATGTTCTTCTGTCAGAATCCCCAGGCGGCTACACATTACCTACTCACACCCTTTGTCTGTTAAGTCTGTTTGTGCTCTGCTTTCTCAAAGGACAGCGCTGTGTTTAATATTCCAGTCACTTTAGCCTGGGTCCTCCTTTGGCCCCGATCGCTGTCTGGCGCTGCCTTGGCATGGTGGGAGTATAGGCTTTGATATTCTTTATTCCCAGCTCAAGCAAGAGCCTCCAGAGATTTCATCTTCTTATCTTTGTAACAGTTCGATACACCTGATCATGCCAAAACATTGTTAAAACCCACAATCCCCATTTATATTCGCACATCTGATCTTGTGCATAGTCAACAGTAATAGCCCACCAATGATCTCCAGTGTATGGAAGATGCCTAAGAAATGAGCAGTTTTTCCTAGAATCAGTTCACAACAAGTAGGTAACTGGTGATATGATGCATTGTATGTACTTGTGTGTACTGTAAACACTACTCTCCCCTCTACCAATGCAGAATGACTGGATGGAATATTTGTTCTGCATTTGATCCCCCCCACACACAACGGTAACCACAAAGACTGGCATAAAATTCAATGTGCACCCCTTCATTCCGCATTGGTACTAAAAGAATAGCATTTAGGGTGCAGTAAAATGGGCTACAAAATATCCCATCCCCAGTTTTGCATTTAATCATCTGGCCCAGTATTTGTGGAGGGCAGTGTAACACAAAAGTCCACACTTAATTACTTACCTAATAATGTATTGTTTTATTTTATCTCGCTTTTTATTTATTTTAGATTTTCTTAAGCGCTTAGTTCCAGTTATGTATAATCAAGCATGAACAGCTGTGGTTCTGTAAATGTCTTCATATGAAAGGAACGACCAGAGAAGAAATGGTTCTGGGTTTCTACAACACAGTCACGATTAAGCAATACTCAATTAGTCTCTATCCTGGAGGCAAAGTGACAGTTTGGAAAACACAGAATCATCCCTGACAAGGTGTTCAATTTCTAATACATGGAAGGTTAGTGGAAGCATTTATTGGAGCTCTAGCTCTGGTCAGCGCCGAAGGGGATCTCCTGCAGTATGAGCAGGGGGGTTGGCCACTTGCCAACTTAACTGTACTTATTACACTCATCCCATGCAGAACACATCCATCTCCTGCTCTCATCTGACACCCCATTTACTTCCAGATTCATTTGTCATGTCCCCAATCACCGAAATGAATAGAAACTTTGTGGCATGATGGATTGGGCTTCTAATTAGGACCAAGGAAAAGATCTGTGCTCAAGTAGAGCTGTTATTTTTTGTTCTACTAATAAGAAAGTGAGCAGAGCCAACTTCATGAGTAATGTCCTTTGAGGCAGTCGTCTACTGTAGGTCATCGAGTCTCGAGAACCAGCTTTGTACCCAGAGAGTCTTTTTTTCATAAACAAAGGCCACATGGTGTTGAGAATTTCAGAAAGAGTTTGGGTATCTTTCATAGGCACTATAAAGAAAAGCTGAATTCTGCAGAGATTATAGAAGGCAATTGAATTTTCCTTGCATTTTAACACAATACTTTATGATGCAGTAAGCGTGATCAACTCCTCCATTGACATGTTTGCAGATGCTTATTAAGGGAGCTTCAATGGGACTATGACTGGTTAAGGTGGTTACAGCTGCTTTACTTTTCTGACGGATTTTGGCTAAATTGACATTCAGACAGAAAATCACAGGCATTAATAAATTGACTCTGTCAGTTCCCACTACGGTCACTGATGTCAAGAAGTCTCAAAGAATCCAATAAGAATCCAATAAGAAAACACTTTCTGCAGGTCTGGTGAAACAGTCGCTCTGCACACTGGCCTAGCCCCGCTTGCTGTGAAAGATCTTGACTGGGAGTCCAGCCGATACATTGGAAAACTGCTTGCATAGTGATAGACGAGAATACAATACAATACAATACAATACAACACAATACAATACAATACAGTTTGCTTTTATATAGCATTCATGCAGACAAACCCGGGGCACTTTATAAAATAACTATAAAGGAAAAAAGCCACTGGCCAATCAATCCAGCTCAAGAATAAGCCGACTCAAACAAATATGTTTTTAAGAATGATTTACAAGACTGGACTGTCCCAGCATTCCGAATAGGACTCAGGACAGAGTTCCAAACGCTGGGAGCAGAGCAACTAAAGGCCCTCGTCTCTCCTGATTTTAAACAACAAGAGCTCAGCATTTGCAAATGGCGATGATAGCAAGACTTTTTTTTTTTTTTTTTTTAAAGCAGGTGATAGGGGAAGCCCAGTGGCACAAAATAAGGTTGTGGTGCGGTAGCAGCATTGTCGTTTGGTTGTGTAACCAAGGTAGCTCTACAGTCTACACAAAAATGGAAATGGTATTAAAATGAGGATGCATCTTATCTAGTTTGCCATATGGTATGCACTAAAGACCAGGCAGAGCAATATATTGAATGAGGTGGAGGTCATAGGGCTGATTATACAATGTTAATGTCCAATACAGAGGAAGACCCAGGGATGTTGTGAAGATTGCAGGTGTATTCAGGGATTAATGGAGATTAGAAGGGAATGAGAGCAGGAGCAGAGCGCTCACCAGAAAAGCAAGAACAGACAGCCAGGCCCCAGAACTTTCAAAGTTTATAATTTCCGAAGGTGTGAAGAGACAGGATAATATTACAGAAAAGAATTAGGAGTGTTAGTGGAATTAAACCAAGTGTGACGAGTGAGTGAGTGAGTGTCACATTATACAGAATAATCAGATAGCTACAGAGGCAAATGGAGCTCTGACAAAGAAAGACATGCTCGCAGATTCCACAGGCCAGCACTTATGATAATGGATTTTAAAAAAAAACATACTGCATGTATAACTATGAGATAGCAAATGGAAAAGTAGAGATCCAGGACTCTTTCAATAACACTTATGGCAACAATACTAATAAGAACGATACAAATACGAATACTACTATGACTACTACGACTACTAATAATAATAATAATAATAATAATAATAATAATAATAATAATAATAATAATAATAATGTGTTTAAAATCTTTCATGGTCAGAATTATTATAGTTATTTTAAGAAAAAGAAAAAACAAACCTGTTTTAACAGCAGACAGATGAGAAGATGTATTGTACTCAGCATTCAACACCTACCTGCATGCCTACATTGAAAAATAACACGCTAATGTCTTCATACACTGGTTATCTTAACCATTTTAATTGAGAATGAGAATGTATATTCTTCTAAAATAAAACCACTACACTGACCGCAATAGAAAGAAAAGCTCCTCAGGGTTCCAGACAGGAGCACAGGGTTTTTAATCCAACGGCCTTTAGCATAAATCTCTACTCAGAGTAATCCTGACATACAAGAATTTGTCTGCTCAGGAGATAACATGATCAATTACTGTCTTTACAAATTGCATCTTTCATTTTTTTTTTCAAATGACAATCCATGTTTTTTTCAAACCAAAACACAAAAACACCATTACGACAAGGAAATAACTTACTGTCATCAGAAATCTGAAATCTTTCAAACAGTTCCCCAGCATATACATGGTGTAAGCTTTGATGTTAATCACTCTGTTTCTCTGTTTATATCATTTCTGTTATGTAACTTATATATATAAAAGAAAAAAGAAAACAAAAATTAGTCTTTTTTTCTTCAAGAAACACAAGACACAGTTTATTCATGTAAGTTACTTGTCAAATCACAAAACAAAATGCTCTTCTTGTCGTAAACATCTGGGAAAATATGTTGCAGACATGTTCAGAATAACAAAATACAGTATATTCTTCGAAATCTGCTCTGAAAAGTGTTTAACCGTGATGTATTAGCGCTTTACAGAGATAAACTCCAATCCACCCCTTTCAAGCCAGGGCTCTCACTGTTATACATGAGGCCCGCCTCTTCAGCTGCAGTAAGCACTGCAGCCCACTATTAGCACTTCTTACGAAAAATTACAAATTAAATGTTTAAACCTGTAAGACTGTAGATAAATTTCATCGAAATTGTTCTTTTCTTTTTCATTTGAATCGCATTTTTTCTTCATTAGTATGCTATTATTGCTTTTCATTAATATATTCATAAAAAAATAGATAGAACGTGGTTGCTCCAGCGGCCCACTCTGGTCTGCTTTGCGGCCCCTGCTTTAGAACAGTTTGCAAGTAAACACATGCTAATATGGAACATTACAATACTAATATGTCCCTCTAAGCTACTATCATTATGATCATTATGGGCCTGCCTCTGTCACATCAAACGACGGATAGACCCTTCACAATTGATGACTTCATAGAAATGTATATGAGTAAAAGGTGTCCATTTAGTGCCCCGCTCTCCATGATAAAGGGGACAGGGATGATGGATACAACACTATACACTGAATTTATCTTCAAAATGGGGTAATTACACAGTGAATGCATGGGCGACAGTGTGCTTTTATAGTGAGAGCTTCTGAAACACAGTCTATATTTCTGAACAGGGACAATCTGCTTTATTACCAGCAATTACCTTCAGTTCGGAGATTATGATTATCATATCTGGCCACCGGTTTTAAAGCAACAGACCTCACCTTGTGATATTCCAAGCACTCTCACAATAGCAGTAAATAAATCAGTACAATACAGTAACACAGCATGCTGCAGGTACCAGTGCCCTACATTAACAGCACAGAACGACCATGTCATAAATCCTACATTAATACCGAATGAGCTGAATCCTGAAGTAACCCTTTATTGTACTGTACTGTTGTACTGTTTTTTCATAACAGTTTCAATGACAATAGAAAGAGGGAAGTTGAGTTGGTGTGTGTAACAGGAATGGGTTGTGTTTTTAAACAAATAATACAAAATACACGCAGGGGCGAGGAGTACCCCGTTGCACTGCAGTTTTCATTTTAATTTCAGCTCTTGTGTTTTGTTTTGTTTTTTCCAGAGGCTGACTGCAGTCTATTACACAGCTGTCTTTCACTCTTGTGTCAATGGTGTTTTTCAGATTTTACAGTTCAGTGATGCTTGTATATCTGATTCAAACATTCAAAATCCTAAAAGGTATAGACAATGTCAACCCAGGGGACTTCTTTGACCTGAAAAAAGAAACAAGGACCAGGGGTCACAAATGGAGATTAGATAAAGGGGCATTCAGAACAGAAAATAGGAGGCACTTTTTTACACAGAGAATTATGAGGGTCTGGAACCAACTCCCCAGTAATGTTGTTGAAGCTGATACCCTGGGATCCTTCAAGAAGCTGCTTGATGAGATTCTGGGATCAATAAGCTACTAACAACCAAACGAGCAAGATGGGCTGAATGGCCTCCTCTCGTTTGTAAACTTTCTTATGTTCTTATGTTCTTATCACGACACGTTTCCACCCTGGAAGGAGTATTTGATGGAATGAGCCACTGTACAGATCATAACCGAATCCAATATCACATCAAATATCTTATGCAAGTAAAACAAAGCAAACAAAAAAAAACCTCCCTTTGTGCACACGCCGATCGTCATCCATTATGAAAATTCGAGTCACAACCAGGGCAAGACTACTGCATTCACACCTCCACCTCTGCGTCAAATTCTACTTCCAGCACTCGCAATAATATATATTTTATATACTAGGATGTTGCTTTTGGAAATTTAAATGTTTTATATGGGTACTAATTTATGGATGTTAAGGACTTTTTTCATGGGGGCAATGAAAATAAATAAAAAAATAAAAAAAACATTATTGATATTTTCTGTGGAGTGTAGGGAAGCAAATCTAATACGATTTACTGTGGTGCAATATGAAACAAGCCTCTACATTCATTTATAGGGGACTCTGTACAACTTTATTGTATTTGCTTATTGCTCACTAAAGCTACTTTTATTAAAAATGCACTTTGGGGTGTGTGTGTGTAGCATTTCTAGCTGGAAACATTCCTGCATAAGATTGAACGTTAAGCTGTGCAAATCATACCTTTCAATGAATCCCTTTAGAACATTTAATCCTGCAAGGAACATGCACGGCTGGAAAGAGTGATCTTGAGAAGTGCAGATTCTTATTACAATACTAATATTCCCTCCTCTGCATCTGCATGCTCGGGGATTACACAATTCCCAGGCGATTACTTAAATGAACGAGAGGCTACAAGTGCAAAACCTTTTCATCTTCACTCAGGAGTCCACGGCTGGACGTAACATTTGAATTTACTCTACAAAAAATAGCACAGAGTTAACCCAGTGTACACAAGTAAGTATTTCAAGCAAGCACAGGTTCCCTCAGGTAGGCTTTAATATCTGATTGCCTTACTAAAAACAAGGTGGTGGACACTTTATCAGGAAACTGCTTGACCAGGGAATAGATGGTTTTCATTCTGTTTTATTTGGCACCAGTATCAGGAGAAGGCTATGTGGTCCACTGGTTAAAGAAAAGGGCTTGTAACCAGGAGGTCCCCGGTTCAAATCCCATCTCAGCCACTCACTTATTGTGTGACCCTGAGCAAGTCACTTAACCTCCTTGTGCTCTGTCTTTTGGGTGAGATGTAATTGTAAGTGACTCTGCAACTGATGCATAGTTCACACACCCTAGTCTCTGTAAGTTGCCTTGGATAAAGGCGTCTGCTGAATAAGCAAATAATAATATCTCAAATTCTGACTGATCTTTGCTTCTTTTCTGAACCCTACATTATATGTTATTCGAATGTTCGAGTACTTGGATAAGGCACGAATCTGAATAATAATCTAGACTCAGGCTCAACCCTAATAGGGAGATGGGTATTCTAGAGATTTCTAATATTATTCTCAGATACACAAAAACATCTAGATTTACCACAAACAGTTATGAGTACCATCACAATATAAACTACAACTGTTTTATGTGCTTTATTTTCAGTTAGATCAATAATGCATTTTTGCAAGAGAATAATTCTGTGTTTAAAGAACCTGTGACAGGATGCCTGCCTCTGATAGTCTGGCTGGTGGCTATATGCAAATAGTACACTGGAGTAATGGTGTAAAATGTACATGCATTGTTAATCATTTGATTTTTCATAAGTTCTCATGAGTCCTATCATTCATTTCCTATTCGTAATCTGTTTAAGTGTACACACTCCAATCAAATGCATACAAAACAGCAACATTGTTACAAAATAAGTAAACTATGTTAATAGGAAAATAAGGAAAAACAACCTTACCTACTCCCATCTGTGCTTGTGTGGCTGCTTGAAGGTCACATGACCACTCCCCATTTTTATATCAAACAAAGGCGAAATGTATCACATATTTTTGTAAATACGTGTAAATAAGTCAATTTTCTTGTTGTTTCTTGTCGTTAGATAACATTGCAAAAGGATTAAAAGAAGATTATGGATGGATGGCATATTTAGTTTTAGTTTTCTTTCAATGATTGTTTTATGATATTTTTGGTTTAAAATGCAATTTCCTTTATTTATTTTCATTAATATAAAAATGTACAGTTTTATTTGTACACATTCATATTTATTTATGTATATTGATTATTTATTTCATGTTTATTTATTGTATTTATTTCTTTGACTTTTGACCCGCCCAGATGGGTCATGTGATGCCTGGGCAGGTATATAAACAGGCGGAGTAGTAGACTGGGGTCAGCTGTGGCAGAAAGCAGAGATCTGTGACTCCTGCAAATAGAGAAAACTCCCACCTATATTAGAAGGTTGGATTTAAAAAAAAAAATCTTTGTCATGTTTAATACAATTAATTATTTAAAAAATATGTTTTGCTGCCACAGTTTTTTTTTATTATTATTATTATTCTTTCTCCCTTGCAATGTTAAAAAAAAAAAAAATTAGTGCAACAGTACAGATGCATGAAAAGTCACTTTCATGAGCTGTGTAGTTAACATTAAAAACCTAGTCTTTTCAAAGGTTAACAAATAAAAAACATTAGGAGACCTCAATAAGTCCTCAATAAGAGAGAACGTGTGAGAATGATATCGTTTCAACGACATGGCAGCTGCTTTTGGGTTCTCACTTGTACAAATGAAAAGCCCAAAATATAATCCCTGAAGAGAAATCAATAAAACTGAATTGAAGCAGGTTACATTTCTTTCTTTTTGCTTACACTGTTTATTCACACAATTAGCCCTGACAGATATTGGGTCGAGCCCGGATATTTCATTCCTCGGGACCTCGGCTCCCTGCCACGTCGGTGGATATTGGCAGAGATGAGGATTTCATGCATATTATTTCCACTCACACCAGGCAGACGCCAGCGCACACGTGCAGACTCACTGCAGGAAGTTCCAGGGAGAAGTTAGCATTTGATGGAAGGCCTGTTGATTTCCTTGCCACCTTTTTGCGTGAAGGAAAACAAACCATTTACTGAGGCAACATGTGCTACCAATAAGCTGACCTAATTAACGGCAGACTGCTGTGAAACTGAGAAGGGCTGCTTTATCAGCGTACAGAGAAAAAGGAAAGAAAGAGCTTGAGCAAGCTTCTCATGTTTAAAGTTACTCGGAGGAAACGGCCCAGACATGCTGTGCAGTATGACTTGCTTTTCTTTCAGAAAAAAAACTGATAACACTGCTTCCATTTTTAACAAAGCCAAATCGCATAGCGAGAAAGACTGAACACATTTGTATAAAACCAGTGGGGGTATTTCCGCCCTTTTAAACATCATTGTTGCCTTTGCAACAGCAGTGGACTGGAGTTTATTCTGGTAATAGTGCTGGAGAGGAGAGAGAGAAGGAGAGAAAGGGTGCCCTTAGCAGGCCAGCAGTGCATTAGCTCAGAAAGTAAAAAAAAAGCCAAGGATAATTCTATCTGTTGTACTTCCCCTAATGAGATTTCCAGTTGACTGCCTTCTATAATTTTGTACAAATTATTAATTAATTGTATTATGCACACAGACACACACACATGGACAGTACATGCATACGTACGTATGCACATACATACTGGCATACACATTAATGAATTGTATTGTGCACACAGACACACACATGGACAGTACATACGTATGCACACACATGCATACTTGCATACAGACACACATTCCCTGAGTACAATTATCCTGGAATATCTAAGGGCCCCCAGCTATAGCATATGCCATACAGCAGTTAAAAATACCCAGAGTGATATACAGCAATATATTAGCACAGTGCTTAAGCTCTTGGTTTGCATATTCAGCCCCTTCCCCTTGTTTTCAGAGCGTCTGGTGTAATAAATCTTGTATGGCTCTTTTATTGCTTGCTTCAACATATCCACCCACAGTTGCATTTAGATAAGTACTCTCCGGGTTAAGTTGGTTATAACTCAATCCAATTCTAAACAAATTTAATTAAAAACTAACAAGTAGGCTCACACTGTAGCAGGCTTTAAACGCAATGTAAAAATAAGCTACTTAAATGTAATTTTAATTCAGGGAGTAATTCTGGCGGAACTGTTTTATTAGCATGGACTAAGACTCTCCACTATGCTTTACACACATCTGTTAATAAGACAGGCGAGAATTAATATTATTTAATACAATTTCTGTTTTCTAATCCTTATTCACAAGGGAGTCTGGCCAGCATCTCTGTGAAACCCAGGTTGCAGAACATTGTATTTATTTATTTTGTTAATCTCTTCGAAATTGATATGTTTAGGGGCTTGTTTGAGCGTGCACATCTTCAGGCTGGTTATACACCTACAGCACTTGTACAAGTTGATTTCTCAAAAGTAGAGGCTTGATCCACTCCGCATAACCAACGACTTGCAAATAGTCACTATGAAGTTGACATCTATAGCAGGTGCCAATGCAAACCAATACCACATTATTTTATCATATTGCATTCCCCATTTACTGTTTACTTTTGATTGTGTGATGTTAAACTAGCAAATATGGTTCACGCTAATGGTAAACCAGTATATCCCAGCTATTGTATTGTTCCAGATTAGCTTGGTTGATTCTTTCGCCATTATGCAAATGCTTATTGGCGAGGATCTACGGATTGATATTACAAGGATATTACAAAATAAATAAATAAATGCAGCTGAAGGCAATCTAAAATGTAGAATGACATTACAAACAAGCCCTTTCTTGTAAACCCAGCATAGGGAACGAGCAAAAGTCAAAAGCATTGATGCTGATCATTTTGCATAATAACCTGCAAAGTCCCGCGTAGCAGGATTTCATTTGAAACCGCGCGTGTCGTCGCCCCCCACCCCCCATCCCGTCCCCCTGTAATAGTTATCTTTGTGATTATACTGTGTTACAAATTGCTCTTTTGCTATTATAAAAGATTTCACACAGGTGGCCAACTTAGCTGGGGATTAAAGGGCAGAATGATTTGAATCACTTTCTAAATAACATTTAAACAGCAGCCATGCAAACATCCCAATTTATAATTCTTGAAATATATCATTACTGAGGATAATGCCGCAGTTGAATTACTTTGCATACCCTTCCAGTCAGAGGCTGACCCAGCAATATCCAAGATGACACCTTTCCAGAGCCTGAAGAATTCATTTTCATTTTCCAACTGAGCTCATCTAATCAACATGCCTTATTGTGACAAAGAGTTCATTGTTGCTGTTAAAATTGCTGTTGCCACCAAGCCATGCTATTAGGAGGCAAGAAATGGATTTAGCCAACGGGAACTTCGCCCTGGTAACATGAAATGTAAAATGAACTACATACATTAAATGTATCATTATACGATGAAATTAATAACTTTGACAAATCACAATGTCATTTTTTTTTACACCTATTAAAAATGTGATTGCTATCCCCCTGAAACATGAATTAAGTTAATTGCAGGTTAGTTTCATTTCATGACAGTGTTGGGTAACATAAGTTGTACACTGCGAAAATCTTAAATTCTCATTGGATAAAACCTGAACCTTTATTTTAAAAAGACTTCAACATTTCAAGCAGCTTCTTCATGTTGTGTAGAATTTGTGAGTTCTGCATGGGAATTTTATCTGAAGGTGTCTTCTTCAGAAAGGCAGCCTGTAATTAACTCATTTTTATTTATTTTTATTTTTTTTAAAGGATGATCATCACAAAATGAGAAACAAACACATCGAGAGTGCTTACAAAACCCTGAATTATCATTCAGAGTATTGTCGTTCAAGCTTTCTAAAATAAAAAGAAGTGCTTTTCTGCTTTCATAGAATATGAGTTGACAAACTGGATTACAATTCCACATCTAGCCAGACAATTCACAGCAAAACACAAGGAAAGGGTTTATATATTGTTCTTCAAATTAATACTAAAAACAAATTATCAATAGTTAAAAATCATATATCACAGAAATCTCAGGTTAGTATGCATGTATCACTGTCCTGCTAACACTGTAAAACACACAAGTGGAATAGGGGCCAACAGTAATAAACACTGTGTTTTGAAAGCTGGTAATCATTGCATATTCTATAATACTTTACCCATGTACAACATCATAATAAACAAGATGTTTCTTAATAATAAAAAAAATTGATGCAGGCAACCCCAGCAATATATCTAAATATTCTGTCTCTAAAAAGAGTAAACGCTGGTCACTATAAGAATAGTCAATTGGACATGAAGGCACAGTATTATTATTATTATTATTTGTTTATTTAGCAGATGCCTTTATCCAAGGTGACTTACAGAGACTAGGGTGTGTGAACTATGCATCATCTGCAGAGTCACTTACAATTACGTCTCATCTGAAAGACGGAGCTCAAGGAGGTTAAGTGACTTGCTCAGGGTCACACAATGCCAGGGACCGCAGTACCAGGGATCAGAGCCTCGCTGGACCGCAGTACCAGGGATCAGAGCCTCGCTGGACCGCAGTACCAGGGATCAGAGCCTCGCTGGACCGCAGTACCAGGGATCAGAGCCTCGCTGGACCGCAGTACCAGGGATCAGAGCCTCGCTGGACCGCAGTACCAGGGATCAGAGCCTCGCTGGACCACAGTACCAGGGATCAGAGCCTCGCTGGACCGCAGTACCAGGGATCAGAGCCTCGCTGGACCACAGTACCAGGGATCAGAGCCTCGTTGGACCACAGTACCAGGGATCAGACCATCGCTGGACCGCAGTACCAGGGATCAGAGCCTCGCTGGACCGCAGTACCAGGGATCAGAGCCTCGCTGGACCGCAGTACCAGGGATCAGAGCCTCGCTGGACCGCAGTACCAGGGATCAGAGCCTCGCTGGACCGCAGTACCAGGGATCAGAGCCTCGCTGGACCACAGTACCAGGGATCAGAGCCTCGCTGGACCACAGTACCAGGGATCAGAACCTCGCTGGACCACAGTACCAGGGATCAGAGCCTCGCTGGACCGCAGTACCAGGGATCAGAGCCTCGCTGGACCGCAGTACCAGGGATCAGAGCCTCGCTGGACCGCAGTACCAGGGATCAGAGCCTCGCTGGACCACAGTACCAGGGATCAGAGCCTCGCTGGACCACAGTACCAGGGATCAGAGCCTCGCTGGACCGCAGTACCATGGATCAGAGCCTCGCTGGACCGCAGTACCAGGGATCAGAGCCTCGCTGGACCGCAGTACCAGGGATCAGAGCCTCGCTGGACTGCAGTACAAGGGATAAAGAACAGCAGGTCAACATGGATAAAGTATAGCAGGTTCTCAGAAGAATAATCACCCCTGCCTTGTTACCAGGGAACTCGATGTGGGTCAGCAGATGCACTTTGGATGGTTACCACTTCTTAAATGATTTAGCACTCTGATCTGGTTAACATGGAGAGTAATTTCATACGTCAGTGACGCTCAGCAAGCCACTCCTGTGCAATCCCAATGCTGTTGTCATAATCACACAGGGACCAAGCTTTATTCCTCGTAACAAATGTCCCTGATATATTACGGAGATAGAAAAATAATGCATCGGATTATATTTTTCGATACCGGTTTGCATTATTTATCCATACTCGTATAACACAAAATACCTGCCTCTCTTTCCAATGTGACCGCAGGATTAATCTTACTAAGACTTAATACATACAGATGGTCAGACAGGAAAAATTAGGGAAAAAAATATGAAAAATTAATATATATTCTTCTTGTATAATATGAAATATGATTCGTCTACGCTAAAGATTATCGCTTGATGTATTGCAGTACTTAGAGAGAAGACAAAGTTAATTTCTTCTTAGGCCAAATGTTGCTGCCAAGATCCTAGGAATAATAATAATTCTTCTGAGAACCACATAAATTAAGCCAAAGCCTTCTCTTTCCCTCGCATATTGATGGTATAGGTTACTGCAGAACATTATTTTACTCTGTGTCAGGGCGTATGAAGCCAGATTCCTACATGGCAAACATCAATGCGCCAACTGACCTCCGATCCTCCAGCATTTATATATTTATACTCTATATGTTACTTATACTGTACTTTTTATTTAAATGTTCAACCTTAGATTATAAAACCCTGTACAGTGTCAGGATAAGCCCCAAATCAATTATTTTAAATACATTTCCTCTGAATGTAATTATCATTAGTTTTCAACCTACAAAGAAACTTGCATCTATAAATGTGTTATAAAGAATGTTATAAAAAAAGATTAGACAGGTATAAAACAATAACAGTGTATGGCAGTACAGGGCCTTATGTTCGTCTTCATTTCTGATTTTCCAAGCACGTCAATTGTAACAGTCATATGAAGCTTTCCACTAGTAATGAGTCGTTGAAATGAAATCTATAATTAAAGTTCGGGAGGAGGGTCAGACACCACTCTCCCCGTCACCAAATTGAATCATTCAATTTACACATTAGCTAATTAAATTGTTAGCACTATAAATACCCTCTTCACTTATCTCTCAGTTCCCAATACAGGTACAAATATACTTACTGTAGTTACTTTAGTTACAACAACTGATACATGTTAAATGTTAAAATTTGCTATTTTCATATTTGTATATATATATATATATACAGTATATATTTTTACTAACATTCAAAATGCATGTTTAACCGTTTATCTTCAAGAATGGGGCCACTTAAGGAGCTTCACATTCCCACGTTATACAGACCAGTGACATGCACACACCTCTCACACAGGAATTCCAGCCAGCGCTTTCTCCATGCCTGTCACCAATCACCTGCTTCACTCTCCCACTGAGAATGCACTTCATTGTGAAACTTTCCCTGAATTCTATACTTGATTCCCGTAAGCTGATGGCGTCATTTATAGCAGCAATTCCGGAGAACAATGAAGTCTCAAGAGAGAGAGGGCTGCAGAGCGCTGGTTCACATGAAGGTCTTTTTTAATATCCTGGAAATTCACATTGCTTTCAGAAATAATGCTGTTATTTAAATGATGAAGACATGGCAGCAGGAACTAGGCAACAACCTTACACTACAGCTACATTCAGCAACCCAGCACGGTGAGACAGTCAGCGACCCAGCACTGTATAAATAGAGATGTTTTCTTTTTTTATACAGTAGTCTCCTATTAATTTGTTTCTAGTTTAGGTACACCAATGTTCATCCAGTGCCTTCACATTACTTTGTAAATACCTACATTACTTTGTAAATACACAGCCACATGTTTGACAGTATCATTTTGTAATTCAGCATGTAGTTGCATTGTAACAACACAAGCACCTGTGTTTATTACAGTGTTTCTACAAGGTGATTAAGAGACAGGTAACATAAAGTGTCATCTAAATTAAAAAGATTCTGTAAAATGACAGGACATTGCAACAGCATGAGCACAACAGATTGCACTTTGTAAACTGAACATTCCCAACGACCATAAAAAAAGACCTGCATTTTTACAGAATGTATTTAACAGCGTTTTATTAATAATGTTGGTGACACTTTACTCCTTTCCAGTGGTGCAAGGCAGCACAGCACACAAGTCTGCTGCAGAGAAAAGCCAGCGGCCGCCTCATAGTGGGTCCAGCTGCTGGAGCTTGCTGTTTGATGTACAGCTTTTCTTCCCATAGAAACACATCAAATCAAACCATATTTAGCCCAGATTGTGTTCTGCTCTAAAGCAGATTAACAGAGCATAACTGCAGGAGTCCTATCCCAGTGAGCCGGCTGGCCTGAGCTGGAGCACAGCTGCTTAGAGAACTTCACTTTTTAAGTAATCCCTTCTGGTTGGCTTGAGTAAGGTGCCCAACTATTTAAAAACTTTTTCTCCAGTGCTTTCCAAAAGGAATAATATAGATACATTTTTTAAATTTACTAAATTTGCATGGTCATTTTAAAGATTATCATGCTTTTCCCACAGTTGCACTATGCATTTGTCCTGCTTAACCATGCTTCAAGGCATGAATACCAGCAGTGACCACAAGAGGGCACTACATTATCTTTTTATCTGGACGAATACACTGCATGCAAAAGTTGACCACAGTGAAAGCATACCACTGTGTAATAAAGCACAGTGAAAGCATGGGAAACCACAGGTACATGGCCGTCTTAACACAGAACCCCATGTGAAATATCTGAAACGACCCCTTCATTTAATTTACAGTTAACACATGTAGAATGGCATGTTCTGTAAAACTTTTTCACAGCATTAAGGTAACAAGCACTGACCAGTGGTGTACTTACGCGATTCAGTAAACCATGTAGAATAAAAAGCTATTTAGCATCAGCTTGCACACAGCTAGCATGATTCAAAACATTTCAGAGAGGAATATCTAATATTTTTAAGATATGCTTAAATATTTAAAGATAACTAAAAGCCATTTAGGATTCAGTTGCATATTTCATGACACAGTACCTTGAAATAGTCTACCCTGAGCAAGTTTAAAATGCTTTTAATTTCAGATAAGAAATAAATGCAATTACACAAACACAATTGCAGATATCTGCTCATATCTTGAACTCATTAATAGGTACTGTCCCAAAGGTTTAGGAAATTAACATAATATTATGCAACATATTTGGAACACATTTCAGTGTGCATATACTGCACCCTGGTAATACAAATGATTTATTTATTTAATTATTTTGATCAATTTGGGCTATCTTCTCAAAGCCAATTACTCCAAATTTACATTAGTGCAATAAAGATACCAAACCAGAATTTAAAAAAAAAAAAGTTAAACTTTTAATTTTCGGCTTTTAAACAGTGTCTGGTAGCTTCTTATTCGTTTTAGAATTGTACTTGGAGTTTTTTAAATTGATAGATGTGGACAAACTGAATACATTCAATGTTATAAAAAAAAAAAAGATGCCATCAGGTGATTTGAAAACAGTGTATTAAACTCATGAGGTTGCTTGAATGAAATGTAACTAAAGAAACAGCAGCAATATGTCTGATAGCAACATTGTCACAATCATGATAGTATGTGTATGAAAACTGTTTAAAAGTTGCTAAAGCAATCTCAAGTTACTTCTTGTAAACTGTACAGCAGATTCTCCAAACGAGCTAATGTTTTCTCAAATGTTGTGATACTTTCCTTGCAGTTCCTCGGTTTATCCACAGTGTGGCGCAAGTTGTTCACATTGTGAATGTGTTGTTTGCTTCATAAAAAGAAACACAAATCAAGTACATGTTGTTGTTTTTCTTCTCTCCCCTAAGAGACGTTCTGCTGATCTGAGTTTCAAATTACTTTTCAAAGTGCTCCAGCTAATCTAAGAATGTGATTCATTTTTAAACACAGATCTTGACCGATTGTCGAAAGAATGAGGAGGGTTCACCAGAGGCTTTATATTCAGAATGCAGAACGGAAGTCCAGATTCTGCCTGTGTTTACAACACCAAGGAGATGAATAAAAATGCATCCGCTACGGCAGTACTGTTAGTGTTACATGCAAATATAATTCTGCTTCCCTTCAAATCTGCTATTGTATAACTTGCTTTCAGCTCTTCTGAGAATTAAGACTGACTAACACACATGCGGGTATTGTAACAGTAATTATTGTATAAAGTTAGTGCTGTTTTGTTGCACAGTTTCCTAATGCGTTCGTAAATAAAACATGTCGAAATAATGGATTTGTGTTCAATAATTTAGGATTACATTTTTATCGGGTTGATACAATATGCATCATGTAGGCAATGCAATTAACGTCATGTTTCTAAATGATTGGTTCCACGCTTTCTACAGCACCCTGTGGATATGTATCTAAATCAGCCCTGATTGGCTCGGTTGAATATATCACCCTGTCCACAACGCTCCAAAACATAAAAGATGTCAAGTTTCAGACCTGGTATTTTACATACAGAGTTAATGGCATTTTATAAAAATGTGTGTCTATTTTCCTTTTAAAATCTGGTTTAAGATATATTTTACCCACGGTATAGTATGCTGACACTTAATATTTTAAAAAGTGAGATAAAAGCTCAAGGGTCTGTGTCTGTCAAAGCAGAAAAACAAAACGAGTAAGACAATAGTCAATTTACATACCAATCTAACTTTAACATGTCAATCTGCGTGCGTCTGTACCGCAGAACGTTGCATTCGTACGCCTGCAGATCATTCATTTAAAGCCAGAATAAACTGTATATCCTCCCGCTTTCTGATTGAAATGAACGTGTGGATGTACTTTTAATACAGAACTGTCCTGGCTGGAAATCGCTTTGTGTCAGTTGTACGCTACAGTTCCATGTGCCACAGCGTGAAAAAAAAGTAATTTTCTGTAATGACAAATCCTGGCTATAGACAAATAGTTATTATGTTTATGTTGAAAGTAAATTAACTGCTCTTTTATTCAATTCTGTAAAAAAAAAAAAAAAAAAACAGTAGCGCCCATTCATCATTCCGCTCGGTCTTGTTTGTTTGGCTGTTGTATTAAACTTGTACAGTAATCCCCTCGCAATATAAACCCACAATAAACCAAAGATCACAATGTAAAGTGCACGCATTCATTTTCAGCAACTACAATTAAGAGGACTGGCATCAAGAGGGTCCAATGCAAATATAAACCAATGAACCAGCAGATTGGAAGAAGGGGATACGTCTTTATACCTGTCTATATCTATCTATCTATTCTAGATAGATAGTAATTTTAGTGCCTTCCCTTCATATCCAACCAAAGAGACGCATTAAAAAAAATACAAAACGTAGGTCTTTACATTCCTGTAGCATTAGAAGCTATTACACATGCAAACATTTGCTTTTTTTGTGCCACTTGATAAAACTTGTCCTATTTCCTTTTGGATAACAATATCAAATAATAACCACTAGATGGCAGAGCTGCAGACATAAAACCATATTAATTTTTTACGTTGGTGTTTATTTTTTTCCCCAAAATGAATGACATGAATGGCTTTTACATTATTCTTATTATGTATTGAACATGTTTATCTGTTATTGTGTGATAATATATATTCCGAACGAAACATTTCTATTTATTATTATAACATGTTCACCTCTTAATCAATGTCCCCAGGCAACCAGTCATTATGCAACAAGGCCATATGAATGAAGCTGGAAAAGACAGAAAGACCAAACAGGTTCTGTGGAAAAACATACGGAGAACAGACTGTGCCAAGGACTTGGAGTATCAAAACAGCAGTGTCTCAATCAAGACTGTGGTTACATCTCAGCCTTTCATCCTTTAGAGTCTGGGAGCTCCACAAGACTGAACCCCCATGACCACAGCACACTCACAATCATCCGCAGAGTTCACTGTACAACCACAGGATCCTTACTGCCTGAACTTAATCAATTAAAGAATATCATCTCAAATGTAATACACGCTCTTGTGTCTGTTTATAATGCAAGCTCATCTGAAAGAGCCAGGCCACACAACCAGTACCATATCCAACATTACTTCAATCACACTTTCATCAGTCTGGACCTGAGATCAGCAGGCAAACAGGCACAAAAATAACCAGGCAAAACTTGGCAAATCTAGCACATTTTGTTCTTCAGTGGTTAGACAGAAAGCAATTACTTCATGCAAGTGATTCATGCATGCAGCTGGTTCGGCTTTAAATTAAAACACATTTTATAGTCCCTTGTTGGTAAAAAAAAAAAAAAAAAAAAGATAAGGTCAACTCAGACTAAACATTTTAATAGACTGATCTCTTACAAACCCTGTCTGGAGCTGCAGTGACCTCATTCTATTAGATCAGCTGTTCAGATCTTCAGAGAGGCTGTGAATTCACAAGAGAGAAAACAAACTACAGTAGAAAGGATCATTTTACCAGAAGTGCTTCTCGGTACCCTTACAGCCCCGGTACACAGTCAGTGTGATTGTCATAAGGGAAAATAGAGTGGCAAATAGTTTTTAGCCTATAATAAGGTTACAGGTCACTAAACCTTTTTTTATTTTGTATTTGAAGATTTAACGCCCCAATGACAAAACTTTTTTTAAGTCTGTTTTTACAAATTAAGAGAAAATAAAGACATCCTTGAATCTGTTCTAAGCTGTTCTTAAGGAAGCCCATGACAGTTTTGAACAGTTTAATGCACATGAAATTGGTTTATTAATTACAAAATAAAATAAAAAAGACTTTGGAAATGCAATCTTTAAATTACTCCCGAGTTCATGCTTTGTGAATAAGGCAACTAAAAGTGCTTTTTTTTTAATGTTCCCATTTCAGATATTGAATGGTCTAAATTTCAGGTTTTAAAAAAACAACAATGTTGCCCACCTGTTCCATTCCAGAACCCCAGACCCGGCCTCAATGTACATGCAGAATGGGATTAGACTGCCCCTGTGTTCCATTCCAGAACCCCAGACCCAACCTCAATGTACATGCAGAATGGGATTAGACTGCCCCTGTGTTCCATTCCAGAACCCCAGACCCGGACTCAACGTACATGCAGAATGGGATTAGACTGCCCCTGTGTTCCATTCCAGAACCCCAGACCCAGCCTCAACGTACATGCAGAATGGGACTAGACAGTGAGAAGTGCAGGTTTGCATTGTCACAAAGAGAAACCGAGAGAAGATCTGACCACGACCTGCATTCATCTCAATACAAACAATACAGGCTCAAGAAATACAAAGTAAAACTGCAAACTGCTGAAACAAGATCTCAAAGAAAACAGGAGGCCAAAAGTCAATCAGTACCACATTTCTCAGAGAAAGTTTCATTTTCTTTCCATAGGAACACATTTTTCAACAAGCTCATCGAGGGGCTTAGTCCAAACAGCTAAGTACAGCTATACTTACACACAGACACACACAACAGACTTCTCCTGCGTGCCAGCTACCATACAGCACCTTCTTTCTTAATTACCCTTCAGCATTTAATCCAAGTGAGAGAGTTCTTGGAAATGTTCTTTTGACTGATTATCACATTTTTCCTAAGGCCATACAGCGAGCTGCCCACATCCAAGAACTACCTAACACAGAAGGAATATTTCATAAAACATAACCCGTATCAAATTAGCTGGCTTGTGCCAGTGGTGCAGTCAGGTCAAGAACAAAAGAGATGAAAAGCATGGTTAATCTAATAAACCTACCATTGAGACTCCAACTTTGATAATATCTCCGCTAGGACACCCACCAAGCGACCAGCCTATACCATGACCATGCACGGAGCAACCAGCCTTTACCATGACAATGCATCAAGTAACCAGCCTATATCATGACAATGCACGGAGCAACCAGCCTTTACCATGGCAATGCATCAAGTAACCAGCCTTTACCATGACAATGCACGGAGCAACCAGCATTTACCATGACAATGCACCGAGCGGCCAGCCTTTACCATGACAATGCACTGAGCAACCAGCCTTTACCATGACCATGCATCGAGTAACCAGCCTTTACCATGACAATGCACCGAGCAACCAGCCTTTACCATGACAATGCACCAAGTAACCAGCCTATACCATGACAATGCACCGAGTAACCAGCCTTTACCATGACAATGCACAGAGCGGCCACCCTTTACCATGACAATGCACCAAGCGACCAGCCTTTACCATGACAATGCACCAAGTAACCAGCCTATACCATGACAATGCACAGAGCAACCAGCCTTTACCATGACCATGCACCGAGTAACCAGCCTTTACCATGACAATGCACAGAGTGGCCACCCTTTACCAAGACAATGCACGGAGCAACCAGCCATTACCATGACAATGCACCAAGCGACCAGCCTTTACCATGACAATGCACCAAGTAACCAGCCTATACCTTGACAATGCACCGAGCAACCAGCCATTACCATGACCATGCACCGAGTAACCAGCCTTTACCATGACAATGCACGGAGCAACCAGCCATTACCATGACCATGCACCAAGTAACCAGCCTTTACCATGACAATGCACCAAACAACCAGCCTATACCATGACAATGCACGGAGCAACCAGCCTTTACCATGACAATGCACCGAGCAACCAGCCTATACCATGACAATGCACCGAGCAACCAGCCTATACCATGACAATGCACCGAGCAACCAGCCTTTACCATGACAATGCACGGAGCAACCAGCATTTACCATGACAATGCACCGAGTAACCAGCGTTTACCATGACAATGCACTGAGCAACCAGCCTTTACCATGACAATGCACCAAGCAACCAGCCTATACCTTTACCATGCACATTATTGAACAATACTTAACTATATGCTTTTATAACAGAGAGTCTTTTAATGTTTCTGAAGGACCTGTTATTGGCCCACATATTTGTTTCCTCCAGCACATCCAAATGATCACCACCAACCCTTACTGTACTGGCCATCAAGAATGGAACTGTGCTTATCTTGAGGTGATCCAGGTGTTGGGTGGTCAGTTAGAATGCCTGCATGTGTTTGTTTAATGAGAATACAGTGCTTTATTGTAGAGGGGTTGTCTGTGTGGCTACAGCATGTCCTACTGCGGAACTGTCAGTGGTCAAATTAGTGGCCATCCCATACATTGAAAAACCTTATATATTGAAGGTGGACATGCACAACGCAAGTTTGTGTACCTGTAACAGGAATTCTGCTTTGGATGTTGGAAGGAAAGAGGCAACGTGGCTCTCTGTTGAATATAATATTGTCCTGCTTCGAGTCAAAAGGGGAGTTGATGGGAGAATTTGAAAAGACTAGGCGACTATGAGATACGCACTATGAAGCAAAAACACACCACGGTCCCAAAGTCTTGAAACTGGAGATGAAACGGCGAGGTTTTATTCACTGACAAGTGGCGATCGTGGGGAGTGGGGAGTGGGGAGTGGGGAGTGGGGAGTGGGGAGTGGAGGTGGAGTGGGGAGTGTGAAGAAACGGGATTTTAAATTCGCAGGGGTTTTTTTTCATTAAAAGACAAAAGTGTAAATTCTGTTAAAACGGCTTCTGCTAAAGGTAATGACCTATTCTAATTGTTGTTTTATTATTTAATTGGAATTTAATTGTGGTTAATAAAAAAACAACAATCTTCTAAGGCGTCATTAAGAGTTTGATAAGTGAAGTGTGTTTGTAATAACGCGGTTAGTAATTACGCCCTGCCGCCCCCGTTGAAGCACATCCCGAGGCGTGCTGGCTTTTTCAGCAAATCGTCACTTTTAAAGAAAGTATTGGCATTCCTGCATCTATGCCAGTCGCTTCCCTTGTTCCCCAGATCTTCTTGGAACTGGAGACTGCGCAGTAATATGCACTTAAAACCAGGAACAAAAGAACTGCTAATGCAAGAGGAAAAAACTGTGGAAATCAGAGGCAGGATGTGCAGATAGGAACATACTGTAGTGGCTGAGAGACTGGAGTGAAAAGAGGATTTCAGTGAAAAACGTCAACAGTGAGCAAGGGCAAAACAACAATCTCGACAAAATGAGGACCGCTTTTCAGCCCAAACACCTTTTAAATGTGTTTCTCGTCCAGTTTTGTGTTTTGCAGCAAATTTCAGCTGCACCTTCACCAATCATAAAGTTCCCCGGAGATGAAAAACCAAAAACAGACAAAGAGATTGCACTGGTAGGTTTACTTAAACTTTAGTTTTCCTGACTTTTTACTGTAAACTTGGTTATTTAGAAACGATGTGTATTTTGTGTAGGTTCGGGGTCAGGGAAAAATAAAAACTATTATTATTATTTGTGTATTTAAATAATTTGAGCTATTTGAGACCTAAAATAAAATGTTTTGATAGACCAAGCATTAAAATATCATATTTACATTGTTTTAGTACTTTTTATAATAGTGGTGTATTTGTTCTTGTTTAAAAGATCCATAATCTAAAATTGGATTTTAAAAGTAATAATCGTTTTAATTCAGCGTCGCGTGTTTATTTAATTAGCAATGTCCCATGAGCTTGATAAACAGTTTGTGATACTTGCACAATAGACTTCCACTATATGCGGTCTGTAATTGGACTGTCTCTCGCCTGCATAGCTTTTGGGTGTTACTGACGTCACAATTCTCGGTTGTGTTACTTACAGACAAGCAATAACCGTTAAAAAAAAGCTATTAATCGCAATAAAATGACTTGGTAACGGAAGTAATCTTGAAGACAGTGATGTCATTGAAATCACAAGCATTCTATATGTGATTATGAATATGAATTTGTAACAATAATTTTTCAGTCCTGGCTCCCACTACATGCTTTTATACTAAGTGGGGCAGTATGTGCTGTTTAAAAGGGAGGCTTTTTGTTTTGTTTGTTTGTTTGTTTGCTTGTTTGTTTGTTTAGCGCACTCTTTAAGCTCTTTGCTTTCCTCATCCCCTGCATTCCCTGTGTCTCACTGTGAATGGCCTCTTCAGTCTGCTAATCCCCCTCTCCATCTCTTTTAAGCACTATTTGAACAAGTTCTATGGCTGCCCACAAGACCGATGCAACCTCATGGTGCTCAAGGACACCCTGAAGACCATGCAGAAGTTCTTCTCACTGCCAGAGACGGGGGAGATTGATCAGAAGACGGTGGAGGTGATGAAGAAGCCTCGCTGTGGAGTTCCAGACGTAGCTAATTACAACTTCTTTGCCAGGAGGCCCAAGTGGGAAAAGACGGGCATTACCTACAGGTAGGCGTGTATGAATGGTATCTCTGTTTTTTAACCTTTTGAGACCTGCTTTGTGATGCAAGAAGGAAAATTCAACTGTGAAGAATGCCCCTGGGTTCTTCTGCCTATTCAACTGTGAAGAATGCCCCTGGGTTCTTCTGCCCAGTGTTCAACTGTGAAGAATGCCCCTGGGTTCTTCTGCCCAGTGTTCAACTGTGAAGAATGCCCCTGGGTTCTTCTGCCCAGTGTTCAACTGTGAAGAATGCCCCTGGGTTCTTCTGCCCAGTGTTCTACTGTGAAGAATGCCCCTGGGTTCTTCTGCCCAGTTTGACCTTTCAAAGGTTCATTTAATGTGCAGTCAGAATACTTGTACCTGTGTCTCGTTTTACACTGATGGTGATGGTGATAGAGATGGTATACTTTCTAGAATTGCTCATCGCTTTTCATAATCACAAAGGACTTTACCCCTGCATGGCTGCAGTTCAAGTCAAAGCAAAGTCCTGGTTCTGAAAGCCTGGGTTCGAATCCAGCTTGGTTTTCCTTTGAGGCCGATTGTGTCTCTGAGCTTCTGTCCTTGCAGTTGCTGAGGAGAGTTTTTAGAATGATTGTCTTGAGTCGTCTCCTGTAGGATTCTGGGACACACGCCCGACCTGGATGAAGAGGTAGTGGATGATGCCTTTGCTCGTGCCTTTCAAGTGTGGAGTAACGTAACGCCGCTGAAATTCACAAGGATCATGGACGGGGAAGCTGATATCATGATCAACTTCGGACGCTGGGGTAGTTATCTACTGTTATCATTATTTATATATATATATATATATATGTATTTACACACACACACACACACACACACACACACACACACACACATAGGCGCTAAGCTAATTAAAGAAATCCTGTGCACATGTATTGTGTTCAGTCTGTTAAATTGCACAGGAATGGATTAGACCACACAGTTCAGTGCAATTGCCAGAGAATTGCCCCTAAGAAAGAGACCTTGACTTCAGATAAATATCTTACCACCTCTACGTGCAGTCAGGCTTCACAGAGTGGTAAAACTGCAGTCCAGGCTTAGTTACAGCAGGTACTCTTAATGTTAAGGACAGTAGTATAGTGCTTCATGTAGTGCGTAGCCTAACAATGTTAAAGTGTCTTCCTCTTTCTTGCTCTTGTGAAGAGCACGGGGATGGCTACCCCTTCGATGGGAAGGATGGTCTGCTGGCTCATGCCTTTGCCCCCGGCCCAGGCGTGGGTGGAGACTCGCACTTTGATGACGATGAGCACTGGACCCTTGGCGAAGGACAAGGTACTCAGGATCTGCAATGCCACTGGGTTAAGGGCGGGGGTGTTCTGACTGGGTTGGTTTCTTATCTACTATATTTATGCTTTGAAATCCGTAGCTACAGGTTTCTTAGTTGTTCTACAGCTTCCTTCCATGGTGTACTAACTTTTTTGGATGTCAGTCTAAAACTGCGTCTTTTAAAGCCCTCTTCACTAAACTTTACGGATTGTTTTATAAACATATTTTTAGGTTAAGCAGTATTTGGGTTGTTCTCGTGTGGTTGCAGTGGTGAAAGTGAAGTTTGGAAGCGCGGATGGTGAATTCTGCAAGTTCCCGTTCCTCTTCATGGGGAAGGAGTACAATACCTGCACAGCCGAGGGGCGCGATGACGGCTTCCTGTGGTGCTCCACAACCTACAACTTCGACGACGATGCCAAGTACGGATTTTGCCCCCATGAACGTAAGTGATGCGAAAACGCTTTGGATCTCGATAGAAGCCCTGATACGAGGATCTTGAAGTTGATGTACTCCCAAGTCCTTTTGTAAATAATGTATACTGCGTGCACTTTACAATTCCATACCGGAAATTCAACTGTTAACATTTTTGGAGAGCAATCACAGTAATTGAATACTGTTTTTTGTTTTTTTTAAGGGTAATAGCAAAAGTGGTACCTTAGTCATGAGTAAGCAGAGGAATGTGCTTTACAATGCTCAGGTTTGTGGTTATGACAGAAAATTGTAAGTGCTTAGGTTGTTTTTGTCTCCAAGATGATGGTTTTGAAACATTTATTTAGAAGACACACACACACACTCACACACACACACACACACTCAAATAATGTTTCCAGTCAAAACAACTTTTGTGTTTTCTTGAGGGCAGCTTTGTATCGGATTGCACATGGAGTTTGTGCCCAGTAACAGGGTTTATGTTTTACACATTATCTTGTAAGATAAGTTAATAAGTGTGTCATCTGATGCAGAACAAGCATTTTTATACTTTTATAGTAAAGTCTTTTTTTATGTGATTCATAGATTTCAGTTTAAATGCCTGAAAACAAGAAGAAATCAAATTTCCTCAACCCAAGCAACCTAAGCCCTGTGTTTAGGAAATTCTGTCTCGCTCATATTCTGTCTGGAAGTAATATTGCTCCATCAGGTCTGATCACATCACTTCTCTTCACCACTGTTTTGCTTTGTCAAGCAAGACAAAGAACAAGGTGGATGAATCCCATCTGTTGATTTACATGCAGGAGTAAACTTTCAGGTGACATCAAGCAAGCTTGATAAAATGTCTGCAGTGTTACTAGACTTTAAAACCTGAACGTAGTAAAAAAAAAAAAAAAAAAAACAGTAACTTAGCTTAAGCCTGAAGCTCTGAATCTGTTTCTGGTTTCTGTTTAGACCGCTAACTCAGTGTGCATTGCACCATTTCCCCTGCGCATTCCCCGCTAAGCTAGCTGCCGAAAATATTTCCAATGAGACTTGGAGTGGATTTGTGCGTTGATACCTGAACAGATAAACCAACAAGGGGAGTGTGAAAGGGCGCTGGAAGGGGGGTGGCATTTTAGCTGCAATTCATGTCATTTCAAAGTACAATCAGGCTTAGAGTCCCATCGCTAGGATGCATTGATAAGACGCCAAAAGCAGAATCTGCTTTCACTTGCAGTTTATTATTGTAGTTACAAAGATCAGATTGGAAAACGGATAGTAGGTTATATCTGCAACCCCCAACCCCTCATCTTTACTCGCGTTTATATGCAATTTATATAAAGCTATACTTGTATTTATGTTTAAAGTATTACCAGCCAGCGTCCCAACAATAGCTGGAAAGCAAGTTAGTAAGTATGCAGCTGTGTGTGTGCAAGTGATTATCTAGAATATGAGTCATTTGAGCAGCACAACATCGTAGACTTGCCAGCTGCAAAGTTTTATTAAACTACAGTTTCTTAGAGATGGATTTAAAATGAAATGTAAGATTTTGTTTTCTTTCTATATCGTGATCAAGATTTTTTTTAGTGTCAAAACATCTTGATTTTCAGTGCACCACCACAGGCATTTCCTGATGAGATTAGGGGAAAAAATAGCAGAGCTTGCCCTAGAAATGGAAAACCCATTTATTTTAGCTGTAAAGCTAAAGCTGTCATTTTGCCATTTTGCTCCTAATTAAATTAGATGAAATACGAAGCTTGTTTGGCCTGAGTAAACACAGCAGCTTTGCAGTGGGAACATTACAAGATGAAAGATAACTTGTTACTCTAGTTTGGGAAACATTTCATGGAAATGTGCTTTTAATGCGACAGAAAGAATTCTGTTGGTGAGTTCCACTGTGGATTGGATTAGTGAAGTATCAAGACCTGCACAGCTGTAAAGCAACACTCCATCTCAGTGATGAAAGCAACTCTGTTTTTCAAAGTACAGTAAAAAAAAAAAAAAAAATCTTATTTTGATTGTGTTAGTACACCTTCGCTTTGATCACATTCAGCAGTTGATATAATGAAACCATTGAAAGGCAATGAGAATGCAACTTTTAATTACAATTCACAGTTGGTTCTATTAACCAGTGATTCTATAAAGCAGTTTTCACAATCCTCCTTCTCAGATATGTTCCTTCAGAGGCATCGCTGGTACCAGGGCTGTCGTTAGCAGTGCAGCTTACATGAAACAGTATTTTATACACTTGCCTAACTGTGTGTGTGCTTCGTTCCTCAGTGCTGTTCACTCTGGGAGGCAATGCCGATGGCGCCCCCTGCAAGTTCCCCTTCAACTTCCAAGGCACCAAATACGATAGCTGCACCACGGAGGGGAGGACTGATGGCTACCGCTGGTGCGGCACCACGGAAGACTACGACAAGGACAAGACCTACGGCTTCTGTCCAGAGACAGGTGACTTTGCATGTGTGCTGCTGTGCCGGTAGACTTTATAGCTGTGTAGGGAGCGGTGATAAAGACATTGCGGCAACAAGATTCATGATGAAGACGAACACGACCAAGTGTATTTGCATTGACTCTTATATGCCATCTTGAGGAGTTCCTCCCTCTGGTTGGTTTCAGTTTGTCATGTGCAACATATACCATGTGTTAGGCGTGCTTCACATTGTTTCACAAGGCTTCACCATACTTCTGCCCTTAGCTATGTTTTATTACCCTTTACTATGCTTTACTAAACTATGCAAGTCCAATAATATACTGCAGTAAACTATTTTTAAGGGTCCAGCTCAATACTAAACACACACCCTTAGCAAGTCATACAGCACTGAATGTTTGATTACTGATCTTATCCGCTTCTGTGCGTTGTTTTCAGATGTGTTTTTTTTTCACAGCAGCAGTGCAAAGTGACCATGTATATACAACCATATAACCGGCAGAGTCTTGGTAGTTAGTGCCTAGTCTTTCGATATATAAAAGTCTTTTGAAGCAGAAAGCCTCACTTCTGCCTGTAATGTTTTTAAGATAGCTGTCTGTTAAACTATATGGTGCACTGGCTCGGAGCGTTTCCATTGTGCAAAGTCTGCCTCCACAGTGGAGTGTAACAGGAAGCAGTCAAGCCAGATCGTTCATCTGTTTCGAGTTCACTGAGAATGCAGGCTTGCTTCATGCTTGTATGCAGTCTGGTCTCTGAAAAGTGATGAGTGTACATTTTATGTGGCTAATTAAAATGCAGCCAGGAAAAGTGTTCCGGGTGAGTCAGTTACAAGGCTTCTGGCGCATTGCTTGAACAGGCCTATTTACACTGGATGGCGGCTGGACTGACAACATGCCAAATTGCCATTAACGCTGAGAAAGTAGAGGACTTTCATATGTTATGGCAGCTGTTGAACTAGTTTCCATTTTTAAAATACTTGGGACAAGACATGTTAGATGAAAAGGTCACTGCCTGGATTGCACGGTGTTGGCAGTTCAGTTTTTAAGAATGAGCACAGTTGTCCTTTATTATTAAAGAACAAGGACAGAAAAGAGTCTCCCTTATAAAAGATAAGCACAGTATTTTTGCAGCTTTGTCACGCTTTTCCCATGGTTATACTAAGCATTTAACATAGTTTATATTTATCAATATGCTTTACCATACACAGCTATTCTTTACAATGCTTACCGATGCTTTACCCTGCTTTCGCTGTGCTTTATTACACTTTGCTATGCATTTACTATGGGACACTTGTGTAACAGCTCCTCCACCCTGCAGCTGGCAGTTTGTGAGTTTTTTGTCCCTTACCCTTATAAACAACTTGCGTTCGAAAGGGACAAAGAAAGGCGGCGGAGATTTCCAGCAGAGATTTTTGTTCTAATCGTACCGATTATCATTAACGATCCTCACTGGAGGGTCCCAGCGGAGCTGCTGTTTCCAGTGTTTTGAGTTCGTGAACGATCCTCACTGGAGGGTCCCAGCGGAGCTGCTGTTTCCAGTGTTTTGAGTTCGTGAACGATCCTCACTGGAGGGTCCCAGTGGAGCTGCTGTTTCCAGTGTTTTGAGTTTGTGAACGATCCTCACTGGAGGGTCCCAGTGGAGCTGCTGTTTCCAGTGTTTTGAGTTCGTGAACGATCCTCACTGGAGGGTCCCAGTGGAGCTGCTGTTTCCAGTGTTTTGAGTTCGTGAACGATCCTCACTGGAGGGTCCCAGCGGAGCTGCTGTTTCCAGTGTTTTGAGTTTGTGAACGATCCTCAATGGAGGGCCCCAGCGGAGCTGCTGTTTCCAGTGTTTTGAGTTTGTGAACGATCCTTACTGGAGGGTCCCAGCGGAGCTGCTGTTTCCAGTGTTTTGAGTTTGTGAACGATCCTCACTGGAGGGTCCCAGCGGAGCTGCTGTTTCCAGTGTTTTGAGTTTGTGAACGATCCTTACTGGAGGGTCCCAGCGGAGCTGCTGTTTCCAGTATTTTGAGTTTGTGAACGATCCTCACTGGAGGGTCCCAGCGGAGCTGCTGTTTCCAGTGTTTTGAGTTCGTGTCCAGCCCTGCAGTGCTGCTGATTCTCCAGACTCGAGGACATTACCAAGCGACTGCTGCCTCTGGTTTTGGGAACGCAGCAGCAGGGTTTGTTACAAAGGGCTCTTTTGTTCAGTGCTTGGCATCATCAGCTTTCTCCAGATGTTACAATGGAATTAGAGAGGATGTGCAGCTAATTGTGGAATCAGATCCAGGCTAACACCACTGTCCCCAGAGATTTTAATAGTGGCAAATCTGAATACCATTCAAAATAACATTTAATAATAGGACCGAACCTGGTGTTTTTACTTTTTTTAAAGACAAAAATACAAGAAACAGACTCCTTAGAGATTACTGTATTTCACAAAGTACCCTTCTTTTTAAAAGATTTAAACAGCGACTCATTGAATTCAATTTCAATTTATTTTATTTCTGTAGCGCCTTTCATACTGCAGCATCTCAAAGCGCTTTACATGTGTGCTGAAACAGAAAGAAGCCTGCAGCATCAAGAAGTAGTAAAGATTACAAAGTAACAATAAATAATAATATCAATAAATAATAACAATAAAACAAATCTAAATAAAAACAATTGAAGAAAGCAGGCAATGGATAAGAATGATAAAACACAAGATTAATGAGAAAATAAGCAAATGAAATAGATCAAAGCTATTTGATTTTTAAGTCAGGTTAGAGATAGCCTCCAATATGTGAAAGTGCACTCAATGTTTAGAAACCAGCACTCTGATACAAAGTAGCAATGCTTTAATAAATGCAGAGCGAGCTGGCAAAGGAGAGGCGTTTGTAAGTGCTGCTTCCTGTCTGGTGTTGGATGCAGGTTTATTTAGAATGGCTCTCGATCAAGTTCTTACGTATACCTTCATACTACACATTTTTATATATATATATATATATATATATATATATATATATATATATATATATATATATATATATATATATTTTTTTATTTAATCAAACAAAAGAGTCGTACAGAATACCGAGTATTTTAATTAATCATTAATTGAATTTAAAACATTTTGTTTTTGTTTTGTATATAATATTTATTATAATATTATAGCATTTTTTAATTGTTTAATAAAATTCCACCCACTCTGTTTCGCACCTGGGTAATCTATATTAATTAACCCATGTTCATTTGAACACATTTTCTGATACTAGAAACCGGGTCAACTTTTCAGCACATCCTGTTGCTGTTCTCTGTTGTAATGTATCTGTGTTAAAACCCAAACAACGACGACAAGCAAACTGTGAAACACAAATGTTATTAGACCAACGGTACACCAGTATGCATTGCCGCAGTATAAGCAGACCCTCTGTGTGTAAAATCCATTTCTTCCGTGGGACAGTCATGGAGCCTCCATACGTTGCAAGACAAATGATTTCCAGTAGCTGCAACCACTAATTCTAATTGCAATGTGTGGTACCTGTGCTCTCTTTGCAGCCATGTCCACGGTTGGTGGGAATGCTGACGGCTCTCCCTGCGTCTACCCCTTCACCTTCCTAGGAAAGACCTATGACTCCTGCACGTCTGAGGGACGCAGCGACGGCAAAATGTGGTGTGCGACCACGAGCAGCTACGATGATGACCGCAAGTGGGGCTTCTGCCCTGATCAGGGTACAGTCAACGTGGGCTGCCTGCCAGCGCACAAACTAATGCCTTTCTTTTGTTGTCCGAATTATATGCAGAAAGAAAAGTAAATCTCTTTCTATAGTCAATTCAAAAAAAAAAAATGTCGTCTGCTCTTCCGTTTAGAAGTCCTGGCGTGAGATCTGTTGTCCTTTAACTTGCTTTTGAAAGAACAGGAAGTTGTTTTCATTGAGTGAGATTTGAATTGTATTCAGTGTTTTCCTGCACCTCGTTTCCTAGGTTACAGTCTCTTCCTGGTTGCTGCCCACGAGTTTGGCCATGCCTTGGGTCTGGAGCATTCTCATGATCCGGGAGCCTTGATGGCTCCCATGTACACGTACACCAAGAACTTCCGCCTCTCCAACGATGACATCAAAGGAATTCAGGAGCTCTACGGTAAAACAGTGCTCTGTGCAACAGAGTTCTACGTTTCTAGACAAGCCTCCAGCAATCTGTCATTTCCAGTTATGCCCAGTAAAACAAGGTATGTCTGACGAGATGTTCTCTGTTTGTCTGCTACAGGAGCACCTATGGATAAACCCGTGCCACCGACCCAGGGCCCGGTCACCCCCATGGATTTGTGTCAGGAAGACATTGTCTTCGACGGCGTTGCCCAGATCAGGGGAGAAACGTTCTTCTTCAAAGACAGGTAATGCAAAGTGAATTCATTGTACAGACTGACCCTGCTGTTGTTCATACTTTAGACTTGTTATGGGGATTTTCAATTCCTGTTAATGCAGTACCACCTCTGCCTCTTGCGTGTTGCATGGTTTCTCAAGGCTTAGCGCTTCAAATTGCCGGTTTCAGTGTGTGTCTGTGTTGTTTTTTTTTGTTTGTTTGTTTTTTTTAATTCCGAAGAAAAACAGAAGAGGAAGTTGAAACATAAACAGGCACGCCCCACTCCAGATTCCACTGTTTTTTTGTTTTTTCTGTACTTCAGATGAGCTGAAATGACCCTAAAAGGGTTGAGAGAGCTGACCACAGCAACCAGACTTACCTCTCCTGCATGTGGGTCCAGTGAAGGTGTTGGGATGGGTACAAATGTAATATAAAGTTTGGCATACTTTCTTTGCGCACTGAGACCAGACATTATAAACAAAATAATCTGGGTGTGGCAAGAGTTTTGGTAGTAGTTGGCATGGATGGGGTTAATTCCTGCCAAAAACATGCGAGAATGTGGCTGCTCCTTAATGGAATAATTGGTGCTAATTGGGAGCCACATTCTATAAAAGGAGAACCCAGGGCTCTGTTAAGAGGGAGGGGAGTTTGGTGAGTGTTTGTTTGAAAGCTCTGTTCAGTGAAGACGCATGTCCAGCCCAACATCAGTTTGTGTGTATTTTTGTTTATTAAAGTGCGTGTTTGCTGCTTGGACTGCAGCTTCTGTGCCTCGGGGTCTCTTTCCTGTCGCTATCCTCACACTGGGTTGTTGCAAAACCACAGATCCCATTGTTTTTAGAATCTCCAGTCACCTTTCTTTTGGCTGAACTCTGTAGCCTGTGCTGTACTCTATCACTTCCTAGGTAAACAGTGGTATGACTAACACTCCTGAGAGCGCCGAGGAATTTGAAAATAAAACCCTGTTTTTTTTCTTAACTGCAGAGATCTCATAACAGCTTTCTATGGATGGATGACCAGAAAGTCTGTGGGTCCCTGGGGACAGGGCTGAGATGAGAAATCAAGGCTTTGAAATCTGTGTGTGCTTTCAGAAACTGTTTCATAGGGAGGCTTTGAAGGTTTATTCGTCGTTCCTCCCTGTTTAAAATGGGAGCTTTAGCAATAGCAGGAGTGTTGGCTGTTCCTCCTCTTAGCTAGGCTGGTCCCTTGTGGTGCACCCCCAGTCTTCACCAGTGCTGTATTGCTTGGTGCTGCTGAATGAAAACATGCCTCTGCCTGCCCCCCCATTTAACACAGTGTTTCTCCTTCCAGCTCCCCTCCTCCGACGGCAATTGTTCTCTTTCAAGCACAGGAGTCCTCACCGCCAAACAGGCTGAAGCTCTGTTTTTATGTAAACATCAACATGCTTTTGGATTTTATGTCTCAGCGGCGCTACCATAATTTGTGCAATTAACCGGCATGAACTTCTGGGTAACACTAGATAAATTTAAATGCTTTTAAAATGTTTGGCAGCAGAGTTTTTACAGCTGGAGGAGATTGACTCCTGCTGGAAGTTAGTGCACCAGAGCACCCCAGCCACTTGCTTACAGTACTTCCCAGCCTTTTCTAATAGAAAGTAGGTCTCCTGAAGACAGAATTGTTTTAAACTCAGTGTGTATGAAAGGCAGGCAATTACAGGTTTGCACTTTTGGCTTCTTGGTGCCGACAGTGAAGGGAAACAGATGTGCCGATGAATCGGTTCATTGTGATTTTCTTTCTTTCAGATTCCTATGGAGGACCACCAATCCCAGGGGAAAGCCCACAGGCCCCATGCTAGTGGCCACCTTCTGGTCCGAGCTGCCAGAAACCATTGATGCCGTGTATGAGATCCCTCAGGAGGAGAAGACTGTGTTCTTCTCAGGTACTGTGTGAGGTTCAAGTGCCCAGGAGAGGAATACAACTGTATGAAACTAGCAACAAAAAAAAAATGTTGCAGGAGGAGCAGTTCATTTAATATTCAGTGTCCTTTTTGCTAGTTTCATAGCGTTTTAGATTTGTTTTATTCTTTTCAAAGATAGCCTTGCTGTCCTGTATTTGGTTGAGAAGCTTTCACAAGATACAGACCCGTTGTGGCTGACCGTGGAAAAGCATTTTGCTGAATTGCCCCTCCTAGATTCTCAAAGTCTGTACCCGCTCCCCCTGTTGAAGCAAAGTTAACAGTGCCATCATTTTCCTTTTCTGCTATTGCTTCCTGCCACGTCTCATTGCTTCCCCAGTGGCCTGGTCCCTGGTGAAGCTGTACCGGTGATTCAGAACGTGTTTTCTTCTGCAGGCAATAAGTACTGGGTCTATTCAGCCAGCAATCTGGAGAGAGGGCATCCGAAGAAGATCTCCTCTCTGGGGCTGCCTGCTGATCTGGACCGTGTTGATGCAGCTTTCTCCTTCCAGAAGAACAAGAAGACCTACCTCTTTGCAGGAGACAAGTTCTGGAGGTGAGCTTTATTTATTCATTAAAAAAAAATAAATCATTTTACAATATAAAGCATGGAATCACACTCCTTTAGCATAGTAGGTTCCATATGTCTTGTGTTATCTAAGAGGTGGGCAGTATCCTGTGGTATATGCAGAGTAGTAGTGGCAGGCACGGTTGAACCGCTCATAAGAATAGTACAGTAAAGAAGCACGTCGTCTCCTCCTGATCTCTTTCAGATACAACGAGGTGAAGAAGAAGATGGACCCTGGTTTCCCCAAGCTCATTGCAGACGCCTGGAATGGAGTGCCGGACAGTCTAGACGCTGCCTTCCAGTTTAATGGTGATGGTAAGCTGGGTGCGGGGTGCTGGGTGAGCTCCGCACAAAGCAGGGCTTGGAGGCTAGCTGGAGTGTTGCTGTCTGCTTGGAGACTTCCTGGAGACATACATTTCTAGTGGTTAGAGGAAGTCAGCCAACCCCCTCATCGAGTCTGGCACTGTGCCCCCGAAAACAACAAGATCTTCAAGACGGCTACTCTCGAGTCACTTTCCAACGTTTGCCCTTTTGTGAAGACAAGCATTTGTAATTGTGTGAGGTATTTCTTTCTCAGTACTGTTTCTCTCTCAGTACTGTTTCACCTCCCGAGCGAAGCAGCAGTTAATAGAGCATGCCTGTGCTGCTTTACAAAGCCGCCTGTGTCGACCTGTTAATCAGCTTTGCTAGAAGCAAACCCAGCAGTGAATCGCAGGAGTGTTTTAGAAATAGAAAATCTCAATGAAGCTTGTCTGTTTTACCTTAGGTTTTTGATTGTGTGTTTTGATTCTGTAAGTTTCTATGCAAAGGTAAACGTAGAAAGATCAAGGAAGGGCACCTTGTGATATGAATACCAGATATGAATATTCGGTATTAATACTAGAAATATGTGGTCAATGCTACAAGTTATTTTGAAAAAATAAGTTTGTTTCATGAAACTATTTTTTTAACTGAATTTACTGTTTTAAGGACTGCTGCTTTCAGTAATTATATGTCTTTGTATAAATTACCTATTTAATTTATTAATGAGCTTATACTCTCAATTAACTGCTGCTGACTTACTTTTGCAATAACTCTTATGGTATATTTACATATTGCATTATTTTTTTCAATAGAAAATGCAGTAATAACAGCAATCCTGGCTCTCTGTCTCTCTCCTTGTGGTCCAGGTTTCACCTACTTCTTTAAGGACTGGTACTATCTCAAGATGGATGACACCAATCTGAAGATTGTGAAAGTGGGAAGTGTGAAATCTGACTGGCTGGGCTGCTGAGCTGAGTGAAAAACTCACTGTATATAACCCCAGCATAGCCATCCCTCCTTCCTATAAGCCATATCAGTGAGGAGCCACAGCTGGAGTCAGCACTCGTTTGTGATCCAGCCTGGTAATGGTTCCACTAATCACCCGAGTACCAGCGCTGATATTCCAGTGTTCAAATAAACCACATGCGGTATCGAATACCTTTCAGCAATTAGAAACAGGACCTGTACCATTGCCCTCTATAGTATGGGTACTGTATTGGGAATGTCAACACAAATATTATTCCATTGGCTGTAACATCTTATTATTATTCTGTTTAATAAATAAAGGACAGATCTTTTTATTTTTAAAGCACTTTGGGTTTTGTAACAAATGCCTTGACGAGGTCACCTGTTCACTTTCATGTCATTGTTGCTAATATTTTACGTGCAGTTCAGAACAATCCGTGGCACAGGTTGCCTGAGGTTTGTATGTAGTGTGTTGCATGATGGAGTCATGACAAGCGACTGTCATTAAAGTTAATATTATCTTTTTGTTATAACTTGTTTTTTGGGGGGGTTGTTTTGTATTAACTTGACAACGAGGACGTTGGTAATTTGCTTTGTGCACTTTTGTCACTATGCTTTGTTTAAAAAAAAAAAAAAAATTTGGAAACCTGGCCCTGTTTGAACGTGTGTGTGTTTTTATTTTTTTATTTAACATGGTTGTTAATCTACAATTTGCTGTTCATTTCAGGGAGCATTTGGGAATAGAATCTTCTGTATCAATATGGAATTTTGATCTCTTCACAAAACTTAAGTCAAGTTTGCAGGTTTACATTTTTTGTAACCATTTTAGAGTGTTTGTAATTTATTCTCTTTATTACTTAAAAAATGTTATAAACATTCATAAAAAAAAACATTCCTTAAAACAGTCAGTTCTGTGAATCAGGCCCAGTGTTTGGACACTGCTTTGCTCTTGGTAATGGGCACAGAAAGGTTTCATTTATTTCAAAAGAACTATTGCTGGATTCTTTGTATATATTTGCATTGCAAATGCTTAGATCCATTACATATTTAGATTGTGTTGATTTCTAATAGTAGTTTCATTGTTCATGCAATCTGCAATCGCTGCAGCTGCTTGTCAACAAAGTGGTCAGCTTCCAGAGTGACAGTGCCAGCTTCATGTGCAACACTGCTGTGTCCAAATAAAACAATCGAGCTGTCCTTGATGGGTAATGCAGCAGCCCTAGACAAAGGCTGGCAAAGGGAGGGAACATAGAACCGAGAAACACAATGCACTGATACGCCCATGAAGCCAATGAGGAATGACACAACCCATGTGATTGTGGATTTAGTACAGCCAGCGTGTCAAATCGAGCAGGTGCCACTCATAAGAACATAAGAAAGTTTACAAAAGAGAGGAGGGCATTCAGCCCATCTTGCTCTTTTGGTTGTTAGTAGCTTATTGATCCCAGAATCTCATCAAGGAGCTTCTTGAAGGATCCCAGGGTATCAGCTTCAACAACATTACTGGGGTGTTGGTTCCAGACCCTCACAATTCTCTGTTCACTCACGAGCAATGATGTGATTCTAAGTGCGGTTGTGATTTAAAGGAGAATGAAACTAGGCAGTGTGCAGTGAGACTGCACTGAAATATAATTCCATTCTGTGCTGGAAACATCTGCTCTGTGTGTGTGTGTGTGTGTGTGTGTGTGTGTGACGAGATAAAACACGGGGTAAACCCATTTTTCAAATCAGCTATTGATACAAAGCCTACATTAGATCTATGTATAGGGATTTACACTATGAGAATACAGTTGGGTTCAGGATTAAGAGGCAAGATTCGGTTGCAGCTGGATATGTAGACTCTTAAATTCAATAACATCAGTGCATAATGCTGAGCACATCCCTTCTGCACTGAAGCATTGGCTTTCACAAAACTGAGCCGAATTACGATCCCAAAAATAATCTGGTTTGGGGTTTTTTGGGGATGGGTTGTTACTGCAGACTGCCCTCTCCTGGCCGATGGATGCTATAACAGAATTACATAGCTACAGTTGTACATGCACAGTTCCAGTTGATGTTTTGCAAATTAAAAACAATGCAATTAGGTTTATTAGTTTAAACTCATTTTCAAAACAGCTTAACCCAAAAATTCCTTAAGGTTTAAAATCCTTAAAATGTTGTGAACATAAACAAAAAAAGACGCTAGAAACTGGTCACATGCAATAACAATAGCTCCCACAGAAACTCTCAGCAGTTAATTTAAATAATCTTGCACAGAAATATATTCTTTTTTGACAGTAAACTAAACAGGTTATAATAACAAAGACATTCTGCATTTGTAAGAAGATACATTTAAGAAAAAAAACTTTTTTTTTTTCAATACTGTTTTAACCTTATAATTAAACATATTTTAAAGAACATTCCTACAACAGCTCGCTCCACTGTAGACATGTCTAGAACTGCATCGCTCATTAAGGGTGTGTCCTGCGTCGTCTGTAACTCCACCTGTTTTTCAGGTCTGACCCACCTGGGAAGGGCCTCTCACCCCTTGGGGCAAACGAGGGTTACTTCAGTACAGTACAGCAGGCCACCCCAGGACATGTATAAAACATACACAAACACATGTGATGCATAGGATTGACCAGCAGGTGGAGTGTAGGACTAAAAATAGTCAGAAAGGAAAAACAAAATGTTGCTAAACTTTTAAATACATTTCCAAGATTGTTGTTTTGGAACTTATGCATTCTAACCTTTAACATGACCTGCACGTCTTCTCTCATTTGTTTCACAATGTTTAATGAAGTAAAGGCTAAGTGACAATGATAGTGATATTGGACCCTTTTTAATTGCCTGCATTGACAGGGCATCGGTTTGGAAGGTTGTTTTTTTTTGAGCAGGGGCCTCAGAAACATATATATAAATTAGCACCGCCAATTTACAAAACAAACGCACCACCTGCTGTCCAATGGAAGTATTGCGTGGCTTGTTTAGTGCGCGTGTGTTGCTGTGAAGAGGAGTTACTCATGTTCCGGGGCGGTGTTGATGCTGCTGCTGTAGGCGTGTTCCACACTCAGGGCTTGGAGATGTGCGGCTCAGCGGTGGGGAGGGTGCGAGAGTTATAGGAAGGAAGAACACGCAGAAGTTCAGTAGCGCACTGTTCGGGTTTATGTTACTTTGAAAGACGCCGTGAATTTAGCCTGCTAGGATGCCGCAGAGAGTGTTTGCTTTGCCGAGGCAGGAATCGCTGTTCCCCCCGGCGGTGCTTAATCCCTTCGTGCAAGAAGTTCAGTTGACAACGGCGGATAAAATCAGAGTAAGATATATCTCAGTGTTGTTTGAAGCGTCGTGATTAGAAGTATCTTGAGAGTGTGATTCGCTAGAGTAAACTTTTAAACATGCGCTTTAAAAATATCACATTAGAGATCTCTGTCAGGGAACGCCGTACATTATATATGTGCTTGTGAATGCGAGTTAAATTGTTTTAGTTTAAATACTTTTATAGTTTTGTTTTATGCATATATTTTTTTATTGTGGGTGTGTGTGTGCAGTAATTAATAGTTATGTACTCCGAGATTGCTAAATCGCTGTTCTTTTTAGAAGCGCATGGGAATTGAAATATAGCAAGACTACAGATGTGTTTTATTTTATTATCATTACATAAATGGTGGCTTATTTTTTATGTTAAAACTAATTTTACAAGCACTTGTGATATATTGTCCATATTCTATTACTCCATGTTATTGTTACTATTACACACACAGTACATATCTGTTGAAGTAGGCATGTATGTTTTTGTATTTCTCTCCAGCTCCTCTTGGTTGGGTCAGTACTGGTTCCCCTCTTGAGTGCTGTGCCTTACTGTTCTCCTTGTGGTGTCCTGGCCCTTGGCAGCCATTGCCACTCTGTGCGGTCCCACCAAAGGAACCAGCCAGCCCATTAAAGGGTGGAGAAGGTAGAACGGCTTTCTTTCATCGGGCCAAAGAAGCAAAGGGTGTGATCTGCATCACCGTGTTTAACCCTCAGAGAATCCACGAGAGAATGCTTGTTTAGTGTCAATTTATATTGCACAGAACATTGGTCTGATCCAGGTTTGACTGTGATCTAAATAATAAAAGTCCTTTATAATTGCATTGGCTGTGTAGTGTAAGACTTTTCGCTATGCTCCCACCACTACCACACTATAAATCCACTTCCTGTGCAGCAGCTATTAGGACCCCACATGGAATGTGGTGTGCTGCTTAGAAAGCTCACAAGCCCAATCACAGCGTTCCTAAAACCAGTGTTTACTGTAAGGTTCATCTTAAAGGAGCTGATTGATAATGTCTATTTAGGAACCAGATACATTTAAAAGCTGATGGCTTATATTTGACTTAAAAGAAAAGGAAGTGGTATGAGAAGTCACACAAACTGACATATCTGATCGGAGCAGAATGAGTGTGGTAGGAAATGGTCTGATGAAAAAACATGCAAGAAACCAGTGAGCATGAGTGCCAAGCTGAGCTAGGGGAAGCCCTTAGGCAGGGATTGTTAACTTGCCTCTTTGCAGTCCAAGGAATGTGTGAATTGTGAGCCCTTGTTGAATCTTAAAGCAATTAAAACACACACATCTATTTTAAGCCTTGGTATTTCTCAGTTTTGGGTCGACTTCATTTTGCGTTCTCATTTGTTATCTTCTTGCTCATAAACTGCAGTGCACCTCCACACCAGGCTCGAAGACATTTGGCCCACCACTTGCACTTGCTTTCAGATATCCTTGAGCACATGCAACTCCTGCAAGCTGCAGTATTGAGAACGAAATGCATCTTGTATGCTAAATGGCACAGTCAGAATCGCACGCTGTCAGTGCTGCCCTGTCGCAGAGCAATCGTAACACATGCAACTCTCAGCACTGTCCTTTAGGCAAACAACATGTGCATTAAGTTGCACAGTATATGGTAGGCACTGTAGTTAAAGTAAATTATTTATCGGAGTACGATGGTCTTCCAGCTGTGCTGCAAGGCTTCTCGGAACTCGATTTGCACAGCAGCTAGAATCCTGCGTTACA
Source organism: Acipenser oxyrinchus oxyrinchus (assembly GCA_030684275.1). Lineage (NCBI taxonomy): Eukaryota > Metazoa > Chordata > Actinopteri > Acipenseriformes > Acipenseridae > Acipenser > Acipenser oxyrinchus. The sequence goes on along the minus strand of CM060261.1, from coordinate 33,710,473 downwards.
CCCCCATTACATGACACCCATGCTTTATGACTGAATACCTTTCAGTCTTTTAGCACATCACTGTGTGAGATAATGAAAAGATCGGCTTGCCCCACCTGCTCTCTCTCTCTCTTGCTCTGTATGCATGTAGAGTATTTAGTAGTTCTGCAGGCTGTATGGTAACAGCACCTCTCTGCCTGACCTGCTCACACTGTCCTGCTGCTTTGTGTTCCAGGTGTCTGGGGCATGCTGTGGTGAGCTGCGCCGGTCGAGCCTTCTTCTTCTTCATGGGCTTCAGAGTGACAGTGAAGGGGAAGAGGGTGAGCAGTAAAGAGGCCCCCATCCTCGCTGTGGCCCCTCATTCCAGCTTCTTCGATGGGATCGTGTGTGTTTTTGCTGGGCTTCCCTCAACCGTGTCTCGTTCAGAAAATTTAGCCACTCCCTTTTTCGGCAGTGAGTTCGGCAGTTCTGTTTGCTTTTTTATTTTATTTGAACGTTTTTGAGGAAACGATTACAAAAGCTTTGGAATTCCTCTCAGTCTTAAGGATCAGCCCTACAGTTTCAGACAACTGCAACCTTTTATAATTTGCAAGCTTTTTCTCTCTAAATGTGTGTGTCGAAAACCAGGCACACTGCAGCGTTGTGTTGGGAAGCTAACCAAACACCATCAATTAAACGTAATGTATGTATTGTCAAGACAGGCTAACAAACAGAGTTGGACTTTAATTTGTACAGTGGAGCAGTCCTGATGTGTCTTGTCTATTAGAATGTCATTAATGTTTATAGACGTTAACCATTCTTTAATAACTTTGATTAAAGAATGGGTGCTGACAATTGTATGATTTGTTGAGAGTATTTTACCTTTTTTTCAGATCATGTTTTAACTAGTGTTTTTTGTTCTGTGAAATTATTTTATTTATTTATTTATTTTTAAAACCCAGGGTTCCTGCGCTGTCTTCAGCCTGTGTTGGTGTCTCGTCTCGATCCTGATTCTCGAAAGAATACGATTTTAGAGATCGAGAGACGAGCCACGTCATGTGGGGAATGGCCTCAGGTGAGCAAGTTCCTTATAAACAGTGTGCTGTTGTTAGGAAGTGTGTCCCCTAAGGAACAGTAGCGTGTTGTTTAAGCACACAGTAACCCAGCTAGTATTAACAACTACTGCTCCCCAGGAAAACTCATGTAAATAAACTAAATCATGTCTCCAATGGGAAATGGGAAACAGTACCAGGTCATCCTTCATGGTGTGAATGAATTCCAGAAGGAGGATATTAATGGGTCTTTGTTTATTAATCAAGGTCCCCAATGGCCAATTATCTGTACTATCTACTGTGCAGATCACACTTATAATAAGTGTCTGACCATCATGAACATGGGAGTCCCATATGAATGACCGCAGTACAAAACATGCAATTACTTCAAATCATGAGCAACTTTTACTGTGGCTGGCAGAGCAGAGACAGAGACAGAAACAGAGAGAGAGAGAGAGAGAGAGAGAGAGAGCGAGCTCAGGTGTCATTTCGAGGGTGAAAAAAATAAAATGTGCTGGTGGGCACCGGGACACAGACACAATGATTGATTAAATCGCAAGCACATTTTTGAGGGAGTGTTCTGTTATTTTGAATACATTCCACTTTTCAGAAGTCTATAGTTTTGTTTTGCTCTCTCAACTGAACTCATCATTTATTATTATTTTTTGTTTGTTTTAAAGGTGTTGATTTTTCCTGAAGGGACCTGCACAAATCGTTCTTGTCTCATCACTTTTAAACAAGGTGGGAGAGACTATGTGTTGCATTGCCCTGTAAGGGATTATATACTGACAATGAGAACACCACTGAGGGTTGTATATAATGGGACATCGTTCTTGGGACAGTGAGGCTAATTTTCAGAATGAGACACCCCCACTTTCTTCTTTTCATTCTGTTTAAATCCTCCCTCTTTGCTCCTATCTAATTGTAAACTGTTTAACTTGTGTGCCAGTAGTCAATTCAGCGACTGAAACCGGGCATTACCTTGTTACAGTTTCCTCTCACAATTTATGATTGACTGTTCATGTAGTTAAAAGGATATAAGATGTAGTCCTTTGGTTACATTTCTGGTTTAACAAAATGACTGACTGTGTTTTTATCATTCTATTGGTATTGATAATAATGCTCCAGTAACTCTGTCTGCTTCTATTACTGTAGGTGCCTTTATACCTGGAGTACCAGTGCAGCCAGTGTTGCTCAGATATCCAAACAGCCACGTAAGTGTCGTCACAAACCCAGCCTGTTTGGATAAACCTGCTGATGTATAGCAGCCGCAGTGCAATGCCATGCCACTTGAGGCTTTCTCATTACTTAACGTTTCACTTACACATGCACCAATCTTTAATTTCAGGACACAGTGACCTGGACCTGGCAAGGATACAAAGCGTAAGTAGTTTAGGGATGCACTGCAGTTTGATCCATTGCTGGTTTTACTATGAGTTTAATATGACTCACCTGAACTATATACTATACACTGTGGCTAATCACGCTTATAGTAAAACCTGGAATGGGTGAAACTGCTATGCAATAGGAGTCTTATTGCCATGCCTGCATGTATCGGACGGAGCAGTCAGAGGAGAGCTTTTGACAGAGAGGAAGTGGCTATAATTTGGTATTACCTTCTGCAGTGCAAAGTTATCTTTACATCTCTACATCTGTGCATCTTAAATAATGTGTGCACCAGTAATTGTAGAAGGTTTTGAAATTAGCATTGACATTGAGAAAGACGTACAACCTATAGTCTTGAGAACATCAACCCTGCTTATACTTCTTTGGCATGCAAGCAATTCAAATGGAAGATCAAATGATAGAAATGCACAGAAATAGAAAGATCGGTCTCGGGAGCCTAACCAGAGACAGGGTGGGTGTGCTTTTTAACCTTTTAGTTTAAAGTCTGGTTATTTTTCATTGAGCATATCCCAGACATTTACAGCATTCCAAAAGACAATAAGAAATTATGTTTGTGGTATTGTGGTATTTTACTCAAGAGTTTTGCATATTTAAAAAATAAAAAAAAAGATATTCAATCCAATATTAGGAGAGAAGAGAAGAGGAGTCTCCTGAACTGTGTCTGGTCTTGTCTCAGTGGAATGCCAAGCATTCCACTGAGACTTTGAATGTGTGCAGTGTTCTCCAACGCAGGGGTTAATGTTGTGTCTTTCTGTGTTATTTTGTAGGAGAGAAATCTTGTTACTGACGCTGAGCCAGTTGTATACAAACATGGAGGTTGAGGTAAGAAAAGCTTTGTAATGTCCAAGCCATGCAGATCTGACTGAGGACTTGATCCAATCAAGAAACACAGCAACACTGATCCTTGCAATTGTTTGTTTTCTTGTTGGCCCTCCTAGTTTCTACCTCCGCACGTTCCCACTGAAGAAGAGAAGCAGGAGCCCTCCTTGTTTGCACACAGAGTCAGGGACACAATGGCCACGTAAGAATGGTCCAGTCAAATGTACTACAGCTGGATTTGTATCGTTTTTTAAAATGTTTTAAATGTATGCAAAAGTTCATTTTCTTCTTGCAAAAGTAAATCATTGTTTTCAAGCTTCACGTTTCACTAGCTTTCAAGACCTCAAAAGTCTCTCCTTAAAGAAACAGACTTTGCAAAGCCCATTTCTTTTTCATATTTCAATGGCTAGTTTGTAGCACTGTGACGCCACGAGAGCAGCTTCGCCAAGCTTTGAATTCAGAGCTCGCCACAATAAACTACTGCATCAAATTGATGTATAAACAGAAAACAGAACGGCTCTTCGCAGGTAACTCCAAAATAATAATAATAATTGGTACCATCTCCCCCCTGAGTGTTATGTTACCCACTGCGTACCCTCTTATACCCTCTTTGTCTGCACGAGTAAGCTCCAGTTCTAAAGCTGTGTGCGTGTGCGTGTGCGTGTGTGTGTTGCAGAGCTCTGGGTGTGCCCGTTACAGATCACACTTACGAAGACTGCCGGCTCATGATTTCTGCAGGAGAGCTGACCCTGCCTATGGAAGCAGGATTAGTGGAATTCACTAAGATCAGCAGGAAGCTAAAGTGAGTGAGGATGACTGCATAGTTTCAACATCCTGTTTCCTTTTTTCTCAACTTTATGCTTTTGTGCCACAAATTATTGTTATCATTTTCTTTTTTGTTATCTTCAATGAGATTTCATGTGTCTTCGCTTTTGGTTTTGATGATAACATTTTCAAATATTGATGGGATCTTATGAGACTGTAAGGCAAATTGTAGCCGTGCAGTCACATTACCAAAACTAAATAAATTTAAGCCCATTTCGATTAATTTAATTAAGCCTGGAGATCATGACATTTTTATCCAACTGTTTTAGGGACAGTTCGATTTATTTTCAGTTTTCAAAGCATTTACCTGTTTTTGTGTAAGTCTTTTTAAAACAATTTTCCAGCTTGAAATTGGATAACATCAAGAAAGAGCTGGAGGGCTTTGCAGCAATCGCAAGTGAATCTAAAGGCGGACGAATCGGGATTGAAGAATTTGCCAGTTTCCTTAAGCTGCCCATTAGTCCAGCTCTGAATGAGCTGTTCACGCTGTTCGACAGGGTTGGTATTTACTCTTGCATTTCTGTCTTTATCTGCACCTTCACCCTGAGGGGATCGCCTCCTCTTCCAGTATTAACTGGGTGAAGGCTCCACGAGCCGAAACACTTGTCCTCTCTTCTTGGGGGTCGATTTGATCAGCCCTTACCCAGCCAAGACAAGTCACAGCTGGAATTTATTAGAACATTTCACAGCACTCTTAAAAAATTTACATTATAATGCCAGCAATAGGACACGAAAGGAGTGGTTAAAAAAGGGTTAGAAATCAGTGTTCTTGCTTTTTATCTTGTTAATAAAGTTACTTTCATAGCCCAATGCTCAAAAGCAGGGCAGTAGCATAGTTACAGAAAAGATTGTTCTGCTGGTAACAAACTTATTAGTGAAGATATTCAATGGATGAATAATCTATTTCTGTTGATTAATTAGTTCTATTCATCTGTTTATGATTATGTACTTTTGTGCTTTTATGGGCTGTAGTTTTCACAGAACAACAGAGAATGGTTGTATAATGTCTCATTAGTTTCTGCCTCGAAGGAACATTGCGATCCCAATTGTAACTTGTTTATTGGGTGTTTAGTCTTTATGCTATTTGATTAACAAAACAGATTTTCATGGCGTTTCATCAGTATGTCTTCTGTAATCATTCTATAGACCCGCAATCTCTCTCTATTCTCTATCTGGCTGGGATATTTCAATTTTAATTATCTAATTACAAGACAAAGTAAATCGTTTAAAATCCATTTAATAGTGTCAAAGGAGAAGAAAAACCAATGCCTGTGTTCTCATGTTTCCTGCAGAATGGAGATGGCACAATAGACTTCAGGGAATATGTGATTGGTCTAACCGTCCTGTGTAGACCTGCCAACACCAAGGACACGATCCAGATGTTATTTAAGGTAATTCAAATGACTGCGTAAGACACCCAGGACTGTATGATGCTTCTAAATCAAGGAACAGTGGGGTCTTCTAGGGCAGTAGTCTTCAACCATGGTCCTCCAGTACCCCCAGGGTCCAGGTCCTTATCAATCAGGTCACTCTTTTCTTTGTTTTTATTGCGGTCTGGAGATGCAAATGTACTTGAGAGCTGGGGTGGCCAAAGCTGGCCCTTCCACTCCTGGTCTTCTTTCCAACCCTGTTCTAAATTGAACCAATTAAACCTCCATCCAGACACTAAAGTAGTTAATTATTTCATAATAATCCAAATAAAAAAAGGTCACATTTTAACACCTCCCATTGGAGTCAACACACACAGACACTATATAAGTGATTTGATACAATACAGCGCCTCCACCTGTCCGTGACTGGACACCCCTGCTCAAATACCGTTCTCCAGTCAAGTACGAGCATCTCCCTGCTCCTGCAGTCCCTGAGGCTTTGCTCCATTGGTTTGTCCCACAGATCCGAACTCGCACGACAAAATGAGTATGTCTGCTGCAGCCACGACACAAGCAAAACCGCTACCTATTCTGCCTATTGTTACAGAGCATGTAAATATCCAACATAGTGATTTTTCTGTATTTAAAAGCTGTACCTGGGATCTAGAGAGTACTGTGCAATAGGAATGATTCACACGTTAAGGACTCCTGTTCAGGAAACGCCAATACAGCGAAACGGAATCCACAGCAATCTGCTGTATAGTCTATATACCCGGGACTCAGTTTTGACACTAGTTCAGAATTACTGTACTGGGTATGCAAACACACTCTTTTTTTTCCCAGCTCTTCGATGTGGACGATGACGGGAGAATAACACAGGAGGAGTTCACCTCCCTGCTACGCTCCTCGCTGGGGGTGCCTGACCTGGACGTCACAAAGCTCTTCCAAGACATAGACGCAGACGGCTCGGGAAAGATTACATACAGTAAGTGCGGAAGAGGGAGCGGCAGCTGGACTGCAGAGGGCAAACACTTTCTGCTAGTAGTAATTACCAAAGGTGTTGGCCTTTGATTACACGGTAATCTGGATACATGAATCTGTATACACGCATGCTCAATATGCCCTTCCGTCACTGTCTGTATAATTGTACCATGTTAAGTTTCCTATCTATGTATCTATTTTAGAATGCATATGTTTTTTATTTTTTTCCCCCAAAAGTTATGGCAAGGCAACTTCTCAGAAATCCATGGAGTTCACACAAACTGTTTTAAAATTACTAAAAATGAAGCTAATTATTGGTGACCGAAGGGCAGGTAAATTTGTAGTGCCATATATATATATATATAATTCCAGAGGGGGTGAACATCTGTTTCTCTAGCAAAGGTTGAATATTTCTGTGTTGTTTTCTCTCCACAGCTGAGTTTGAAGACTTTGCTCTGAAGCACCCGGAGTATGGCAAGTTATTTACGACTTACCTGGAGCTGCAGAGGCACCACGCACTGCACTCAGGGGACACAGACCCAGCGGCAGCACCTCCCACTAATACAGTCAGCTCTGAAGCAGAGGACAGTGCCTCGGACAAGAAGGAAGACTGACCGTGAAGTCACTGGATCGCACTGCAGACCATTTCCAATAGAACATGAGAGACTTCGATACAGTGGCTCAGTAAGGACAGTGGAGGATAAGTCAATAGAAACGTGTTCTGTCGAGATCAGGTGATAAATGATGGCAGGATCTTGACATTTCAAACCGTTCTGTCCTAATCACAAGATAAATGATCTCAGGGTCTACACATAACACTTTTTTAAAAAAAAATTTAAATTCCTTCAATTAGCCGACGCAGTTAGATTTTTCGGGGATAAAAATAATGTAAATACTATGCATATTATTATTATATGAGTGCTGTAATGTGCAGGATTTTTAAGTGGCCTAAGTGTTACACTTTTAATAAGGAGTTGAATAAATGTTATTTTTGTTACAAACTTTGTTTTATAACTGTATTTGTAGGAATAAGACAATTGTGTTTAACTGGTCTGTTATTGCAGAGCATTGCAGAATGTTAAACTGCTTTGCTGTGGTGTTTTCCAAGAAAAGCATTAGCATTGCCCACAATTATAGTAAGTCTCTACGAGCTGCAGTATATTTGATGGTATTCGCTGCAGGCTTATGTCATTTACTTCTATCTAACATTATTATCAGTCAACAACAACTTGCATTCATCGCACATCAAAACATTGGAGGTAGCTGTGCAGTGTATTCTTTTTTATAAAGCAATATTTCACTTTCCTAAAGTATATCTAGTGTCTCTCTCCAGAATATTCAAGACATGTAAGAAATAAACCTCTTCATCCTAATGTTATTTTACTTGGCACAACTTTCTGCAGCAAAAATAAATAATTGACATATGTCAATCAACCAATCAAAACCTTTATCTTGAGAACAATGACGACCTGGCAAATTAACTGCTGTTTTGATGTGCTGTTTATAAAACTATTTTGCTGTTTTGAAGTCTATTGGCAAACAACACATTTTGTATACTGTGGATGAGTTTGAAACTAGGATTCCAGTGACTGTTGATATTAATGATTATGACTTTAATAATCATTTAAGTTGTTTTAATGCAAGCTAACCAACAGGGGGCCTTTTTACTTCTGTTTTATAGCAGGGCTGGAAAACAAGCTCCCAATTAAACAGCATTCGCAGCCAGTCCAGGTTTTACTGTCATCTTAGGTAGGCCCACTTGAGCGAAAGTCTGGAAGCGGAAAAAGTACTTTTATGAAAAGTTAAAACATTACATTATTGTTCGTTATAATATGAAATACTGTAGTGGTGTTTTATGTATTATTAAATCATATTTTTAACCTTGTTTCAGAGCTTATTTTCTAAAGTTGAATTTCATCATGGAAGCAATAATCACTGGTACAAAGACATATAATATCATACTCCTATTGTTCAATGCCTTTAAAACGGGTTCGTTTTATGCAGTTAAATGACTGTAAATTGCATTCAGGATTACACGGGTTTGTTGCTACCAGCAGGCCTCAACAACATACAACCTATTAACATATTAACATATTAAATTCAACTTTATAAGCTAGCTCTGAAGCAGACATATGTCTCATTATATATATATATATATATATATATATATATATATATATATATATATATATATATATATATACACTCTGCATATTGGCTACCGGTAAGAAATGGACCTGAAATGTGCAATTAGAGGCCTAATCTAAAGATGTGAAAATCTCCCTCCTAAATAACTTTCATGATTATCTCGTCAATGGTATACTACCTATACGACCTACCTCCACGCAAACGCCAGGCTGCGACAGACCGTTACAGAACACGGTTCCCTTGCTCATATTAATGCAGTTTAATCCGAATAAAAATTTAAAAATAAAGTCACATTTTAACGCATCCCGTTGGAATAAACACACGCATGCGCGCGCGTGATATAACCGATTTGATTCAATGCCGCACCTCCACCTGTCCGCTGAACAGCTGAACAGAAAAATGGGAGACACGAACTTTTAGTTCTGCAGTTCATCGTGCAAGTTGTACACTTCAAAGTAAGTAGCCTAGGCACCAGTGCAATACAATAAATAATATAGGAGACAATAGAACACAGAAATAAAATGACAATTCTGTTATGATATATAGAATGATAATTATACAGAAGGTAAACCAAAAAAAAACCCGAAATTAAATGCTTTTATTTTTCTAGGTCTTCTAATAGTTTCAGAGCGGCCAGTTCCACCGAATATATTATTATATTACTACTTAAACATTTCTTTATAATCGGAAATATGCATGCTTGACTAAATCTGTAAAGTAGATTTTGTTACCCTGTTATGTGTTTGTCGTTGAATTGTTATGAAATGGTTTCACAGACACCGATCAGCCCAAAGCTGTATTAGATAGCCCAAGATTAATGAAGCAATCCGTACGAATTGTAAGCACTAAAACTACAATATGAACAAATACAGTAAACACCAAAGAATGACATGTTAGTGTCAAATTTAACGTGTTTTTTGTTTCGTTTTGTTTTGTTTTTTGTTGTTTGTTTGTTTTTTAACAGTTGCCATTTCCGTATAGAAAACAAGGTCAGCGAATGCCTTTAATGTTTATATATGTAACTTTTAACTGGCTTGGGAATCGATACAAACTGCATCACTAACCCAAACAACCCCTAGCTGTTGATTGATTTATTTGTTTATTTATTTATTTGTTTATTTATTTATTTTAACAAGCAGTGGTGATAGCTGGATTAGCAAATTTACATTGGCAAGCACCGGTTGATCTACACTTTAAATGTGATCTATGCGCATAGTTTAAATTAATTAATGTTTTGTTTTGTTTTGTTTTTCAACCCGCTTTTTAATGATTAAAATACATGTCGCTGTATATTAACAGAGAGCTGTTAAAGAAGACAACAACAATTAAGGACTTTGTGCTGCGGGTTTTCTGGGAATATCATAGCGTTATTTGATAAACGGGCATTTGATGGTCTTCAAAGCTCGGGGTTCAGTAACGCATTGACAGATTCATATTATATACATTCGTTTTATATTAATATACTGGGCTTTTTATATCTCCATAAAACAGCAAATCCAAAGTTTTGCAACGCTGTCAACGTTGTTTGAGCTTTAATATAATTGTAATATTAGGCTACCTGCAGAAAGCAAGGTTACCTACTGTTTCCAAATACAAGCAAAGCAAGCCTTTAAACGTTAAATACTATTTAATCATATCAAACAGTAAACGTGTATCGGCTCCTGCTACACGTGGTGCATACTGTAGATTTGGTTTGTAGTTGCAATGTCCTTTTATAACACAAGAGGGAGGTAGTGAGCTTTGTTGTCTTTCCAAAACCTGAAACAGTTTGGAGCATTATCTGTTTCATTTTTATTTATTTATTTATTTTATGAAATGCAATATTTTCTTCTGCTTTTAAAAAAACAGATGGTAAAATAATCCGATATATATATATATATATATATATATATATATATATATATATATATATATATATATATATATATATATATATAATCGGATATGTCATGTGGTAATACACAATATATTGTAATACGACATATGTCTGTAACAAGAAGCTAGGCTATATAGAGACTTTACGAGTGACCCTGCGCTTCTGCAGTTCATAACAGATACTTGAGCAAGAGCTCTCATTGCTTGGTTCAATTTGTTTGACCCTTTTCTTTGTACAAGCCAGTTCATCACTTTCTCAAGCCTTAATCTCAATTGATAAGGTTGCCAGGAATGAATGTCCACAAGCGTGGCGTGTTCATTTCTGCGTAGCCCCAGGAAAGCCTGTCTAGTTAAATTGCAAATGCTCAGTGCTGGTAATTTCATTTGATTTGACCCCCACCTAACAAAAACAATCTAATTGGTTTAGGGTGGACACCCCTCTTAAGAAACAATAAAGAATCTTGTATTAAAACAAAGGCTGCAAACGCCTGCCTGCCTGCTGCTTAATTGACGTGTTCATCATTTTTGTTGTTGCTGTTGTAGTTACTGCACGTTACAATTTATTTTCAGGCTCAGGGGCACAATTTTAAAAACATTGGACATTTGGATTCTCCTATAAGTAAAAACTGTCAAGATGCAAGTGTGGATAAAAACAGATTAATTTATTTCTGTTTAATTCAGTTTCTTTTTAATGCTGTTTTATTTCTGAGTAACTGCCAATGTAAATGCAAAATTCTGCTTCTAAGATAAAGCCTGTTAGTACTAATGGAATAGTTTACAGTATACTTTGCATTTTGTTATGCATTAGGGATATTTCTTTATAATGTTTTGCCATACCTCAGGGATGGAAATAAGACCCTTATTGCACAGCAGTTTCACCCATTCCAGGTTTTCTACGAGCTTGATTAGCCACAGTGTACAGGTAACAAGCTCGGGTGTGTCTTTTTAAACATATAGTAAAACCAGGAATGGATCAAACTGCTTTATCATGCTTGCCTTAGCCTTAACTTTCTCTTTGCTTTACTGCACCTTGCTGTGCATTTGCCATAGCAGTAATACCAGTCCAGGATGCTTATTTTATCAGGTGTAACCCTGATCTTATTTCATCACTGGTCTATATGCAGAGCTCTGGGGAGCAAAGGTAACAGGGCATGAGTGCCATCTGATTAATGCAAAACAAAAAGCATGAGGGTTGTAGCTAATTCTATCATTCTGTACAGCCGCCAGCTGGGCTCTTCCACTTATGTAGATGCTGTATGCAATTTTGAAAGAAGGACACGTTGTTTTACATAAATCAAACTATGTAGACAAGTATCTGGATGGAGTTCCACCTCAGCGGTGTTTTGGGAGCGAAGCCTGTCACTAGCTTTAAAGCATGTCAATCAAGAGCTGAAGCAGCTGATTGGTTAATGACAGGATAGAGGGCGTTGAAGGGGTGGGCACAGTTTCAGGATCCTGGTGGTGACCGAGAAAGTGCAAGACTCAAGCGCATGGCAGGCGTGCATCGCTTTCTTTCACATAGCTTCAGATCAAACTTAAAATAAACTAAAGTGAAACAGACAAACGTTTTGGCTAGTTCCAGTGCATGCCGATGAAAGCACTGTTACCTTGATAACAGATGCCATGTCTTTGAATATGAAAACACACGTTTTCAATGACACGTGTCTCTTTCGTAACTGCAGAACTGCAGGTGTAAGACATGCGTAGCGAATGGAAATGCACGACAGGTCAACTTTATTGAATTAGCTAGAAGACCAACAGAAAAGGGAGGCTGTTTACTGGTCAGTCCTAATGGAATATCCAGCTGTCAGAAGGGAACAGAAAGCAGAAACTGCAGGAGAAAAACACGGGAAACTACTTCTTAGAAAGAAGTAGTTATTGGTGTGTCCTCAGGTGGTTTTGTGTTGAAGAATACTACGAACTGCAGGTCACCAAACTAGTTATACACAGATTCTATTGTTTACAATGAGAATGATATAAACTGCATACGTAAGAGAAAAAATAAGAACTGGATACTCCTAAACAAATTACCTTTACTTTAACAAGCTATACCTGACAGAAACCCTGAGAGAAAAGGTACTGCCACGGGCAACACAAAGAGCAATCCAGAGTACTTCTAGAACGAGGTGTGTTTGGGGTTTTTAACGTGAAAACTGTAATTCAATAAATACTATTTAAAAATAGCAGTCTACCAATAAGCAAGTTGCTAAGCAAGCATTAAATAATAGATGGACTGTGTCTGATCCTTTCTATTGGGAGAACGCATTTTTGTCTACATTTTGCCCACGTAGACAACAACTAGAAATGTGCGTTGCTAGGTATCAGCTGCCTGCTCTTATTAAAAAGATACTTGAATCTTGAAATATTTTTATTGCTAATGGGAGTTTATCTTTTATATGAAAGATTATTTTAAACTTGCAGTTGTCAATATAGCAATCTTTTATTGTAGTTGATGTTTGCTCAGTTAAAAAAAATAAGAGCAGTGTTATGATGCATGAGTAGGAACAGCAGAATCGCTATATAAAAGATACATGATAGAGTATTGCATATCTTTTTCACAGGCAGGCTAATGCGTCTTAGTGCTGCTGCTGCTTTGCTTAGTGCCTTCCCACCACTGCATTACTATATGAATGTTATTTAAGTGTGCCAGTGTAATTGTAGCACACTGGTAGCTATACCTGCAAACGGTGGCGACGTTTAGCTAGCGAATCACGTGGAGAGAGAGTGGAGTCCGGTTTAAAGCGCTGCAGATTTGCCCCCGCAGCCTCTCAAAGGGGGAGTCTTAAAGTTTCAACGCAACAGACAGTTACTGCTCAGAGAAGGTCCTCCCGCAGCACGTCGCGACCTCGGCTCCATGTCATCCGCTATGGGGCTTTACCTTCTGAGTGTCAAGTATGTGCGGCTTTCTCCGTCTCGGAGTTTGCCATTGTTTATAATGAACTAACTGCATGCTTCTTGTCATCATCTGAACTTCTTTAACATCTTGAAGTAATTGTTCGTTCTTTTACTGTTTGGGGATTCAAAACGTCTTGTGTGTGTTTATTGTTTGTAGGCTATAATAATATAACTGCCTGCCAGTCAGTGAATAGTATGCATGTGTGATTTTTAGGCCTAGGATTTTTATTTGCCATTAATAATAATAATAATAATAATAATAATAATAATAATAATAATAATAATAATAATAATACGTACCTTCAATTAGTATTATGGAAGTAAGATTGTATTTAAAATGTATGGCGTCTATATGCTAAATATATATAGGCTTGATGAACTTTTTAAAACTTGTATTATTATTATTATTAGTCGTAGTAGTCGTAGTCCTATTTAAGGTATGTGTGAATGAGTTGTACCAAGGCTATCTAAAGCTTGATTGAGTTCTGTGATGTGACGCGCTATTGAGTAAAGGGCTTTGGTCATCATTTTCACCTGTATGCATCTAATTAGAGTTCAATGTTTTTTCCGCAGCTGATGAGAAAGGCAATGCAGTCCATCTCCCCGAGAAAGAACCCGACACCGACTGGAGTTTGATCAGCTTCACTGACTGCACTCTGGGTTTTACACCGGCGTGGCAGGTTGCTTTTAGGCTACCGAAAGGATGAACGTGCAAGTCCACTCAGATCACAAGCTGTCGTCCGTGGTCCCCCTCACACAGTACACTACCGTGGAAAAGAAGGACGTGGAGCTGGTTCTGGTGAAGGAACTAAATGGGGTTCAGTACACCAACACCGCCATCATCGCTGCCCCGGAGACGCGCGTCCCGGTCAGTTCATCCGAGGACGAGGAGAGGGAGACGTGGGGCAAGAAAATCGATTTTCTCCTCTCGGTCATCGGTTTCGCAGTGGACCTGGCTAATATCTGCAGATTTCCTTATCTGTGCTACAAAAACGGCGGAGGTAAGTTTGCTTGTGCACAGTTAGCAACTGTTGAAAGTTTCCTATAGCGCTGTTATAATAACAGCGCTTTACAGTGCGGATTGGAGCTCTGCAAAGGGAGAAGTCATACTAGCAGTTAAAACCAAATCGACAATACTGTATGTTTTGTTATCCATATTATAACTATTTTGTGAAAGGAATTAAATTGCCTACTCTTGTATATCACCGAGGGAAAAATGAACTGAAATGTTATTTATTTATTTATTTATTTTATTTAAGCAGTTCAATATTCAGTGTGCTTTCTGACCCTCAGTAATACGGTCACATCCAGGATGGAATCATTCATTATTCGTGTGTTTATGAAATAATTCATTTGGAAGGTTGAATTGAAGCTTCCACAGACGCATACTATTAACAACACAGTAAAAAACGACGCAACTGTTATCTCAGTACGCACGCTGTCAACACGCTAATTCTATAGAATTGTCGGCATACCGCGTTAGTTTGTAAATTGGCCAAAGTTGGTGAGCTGACTAGCTTTATCAGTGTGCTTTTAAAACTTCTGGAGAGTAAGAGGATACTACCTCCTGTTTTTGATCCAGGCTATGAGTCCCACCCTGATGGGGTGTATCTGGAGTTTGTCCAGCCAGTGGGCAATATATCATCTATATGGGACAGAATATGCATCAGGGATGTAGTTAGGGAATACAATCCATTTCTTATGCGTAGCCTGAGGCTGTATACACTGACTCAGAGCAGATAGTGTAGCTACTTCAGTGCTTAATTATTCTTAGTTCCTTTGCCCTAGTATGGACTATTCTGCCTTTATTTAATGTACAGACCTTTATAAAAGTTAATACTCACTGGGTTGTACATGCATTGAGGTTTTCCTGAAAGGAAAAGTGCAGGAAATCAGAGAATTAAACTTGTGAAACCCACACTTTTTTATTTTCAGGATTCTTAAATTGGAATAACTTTTGAGATTTATTTTGTGAAAGCCATTGGAATTCCTGTCTGCATGTAACTACAGTTCGCTGACGAAGGCACTAGCCGAGGCGTTGGTCTTCTTGGCTTACCTGCATGTATCTGCACTGAATGATAACTCTGTCTCACTGTTTTGTCTTACTTTCGTTATGCTTTACAGCCCTTTGCTAGGGCTTTACTTTTCCCCCAGTAAACGTGTTTAAGTAAGCAATAACACACAAGCACTTCTAAAGTGACTCATCATGGAAATTAAAGTTTGATTTTCCTTACTGGTTGTATTCTTAACCACATGGCATTGTAACGACACAGGGCATTTCAAGACATTGTATGAGAGGGGGATAAGCAGACATTGAGCTGTGAAAGATAGTGAATCTGAGAATGGGGATCACAGGCATTTGTTACAGGATTCTTTCCTAATGCTGTAGATCAGCAGCTGATACACTGATTTGTGTTTGTGTGAATCTCTTACCCTCGACGGCAGGGTACGCTATAGGTTATAAAGTTCAAAGCATGACTCTGCCTTTGTCTCCATAAAATAGCAAAGTAGGTCCAGATTCCCAGTTCACAAAATAACTCCTGTGCCAAACGTGTGGAATTTAATTCAAAGCAGAACCGCTTTGAGCAGTGGGGTCTTTGCAGTCTTTTAATATAACAGTTCTTTCAAAGGCATGGCATCCACAAGGCATCGGATATATTTTTGCCAAACTAATTGTAAACATTTTTGTTTGGTAGCAGCGTCTCTATGCTCTCCATCGTGAGTTTATTTATTTATTTATTTATTATTATTATTTTTTTATATTTGTTCCTGTGATCGCTATACCAAGGAGCTCCAGCCAGAACAGTTCTTCTGTGGAGAAACAAGAGGAGGGTATTTCAGTACATTACAAGCAAATACTAAACCCCTGTGCATGTCTGCTTCCAGGTGCCTTTCTGATACCCTACACCCTGTTCCTGGTCATTGCTGGCATGCCTCTCTTTTACATGGAGCTGGCACTGGGGCAATATAATCGGGAAGGAGCTGCCACTGTCTGGAAAATCTGCCCTGTTTTTAAAGGTAAACTGTTGTATGCGTTTTACAAAAAATGTAAAATATTGGATTGCTGCAGTCCTCCTAACCACCATCTCACGGCAGCAGGGTTCTAAGCGCTGACGCTGAGTGCCAGTGTCTATTAAATAAATATTTCCATCAGCTTAAATGCATAAAAGGTTTATTTTTAGACTATGATGATATTTTATGAGGAACATAACACATCTGCGACGCATGTGTTCTGACAGTACTGAGACTGTACTTTATTGTTTTACATTAATCAGAACTTTTTTTTTTTTACATATTTCTATTAACAGGTATTACCGGTATGCCATGCTTCATGTCTCTATAATGTAAACAGGCCAGCTCAGCTGTTAACTGTTTGCTTTTTACGAATGTCAGACACCAACACGTTTTTCTAATTGACTGCTATTGCAGACAGTGTGTACTGTATCAGCCACGGATGGTGTTTCTGCTCAGTTTGCATGTGGTGTGCGCAGAGTTTGAAGGGTTTAGATGATATGTTAGTGTACTAAAATAAAGTTCTACAGTAGCATAACAAAACCCAATGCAGTATTTCCTTTAAATAAAGACACCTTATCAGAAAGACGCAGGAAATCCACTTTGCCACAACACAACTGGCTTACTACGGTGAAATAAGCAATAACCAGGTTGCGGCATGTGGATGCTGAAAGCCGGCAGTTGCTTACTGGCAGGTAATGGCACATGACAGCTTAGTTTAGGTTTGCAGGATTGCAGTTTAACCCCTAACAATGTGTTTCTTTCTTTTAAAGGTGTGGGCTACACTGTGATCATTATAGCCTTGTATGTGGGCTTCTACTACAATGTAATCATAGCCTGGTCTCTGTACTACCTGTTTGCTTCGTTCGCCTCCGAGCTGCCCTGGCTGCGCTGTGGAAACCCATGGAACAGCCCCAACTGCATCGACACCAAGCTGCTGAACGGCTGCGTGCTGCTGGGCAACGAAACCAAGTACTCCAAATATAAAATCACTCCCGCTGCAGAGTATTACGAGTGAGTGCGCACTGTCTGTCGGTTATACTCTGCCTTTATTTTGTTTCCATCTTTACCAAACGTTCCCTGCCAATTGGCTAATTTAGGACTTGATTAGAACAATGTCCTGCACTGGAACTGAAAATTGGAGTCTAAATATTCAGGGATCCAGACACCCTGAAATGGGAGCTACCTGACTCAGTCTGCTATACTTGTTTCCTAAAGTTTAGACCCTCAGGAATAAGAATCAAGAGGCCTGCGCTGCATGCATAGTTTTAAAAGAAGAATTTATGAAGTTATAAAGAGCTTTAATAAACATTTGCGAAAAAATGGGTAAACGTTGGAAAAGGCACAAAAAGTGTTCTATTTACTATACAAGTCTATGTAATTTAATTTTTTTTTATTGACACATCTTGAAAACCATCTGTGATTTAAAACAAAGAAAACAACAAAAAAAACAGGATTGACGAGTAAAGCAGACCAAGTCAGGTACATCCATTTTAAGACCACTTTTATCTCCCTGGATCGATGACTAAAACAATAAGGACACATTATTTAAGATAACATACCCATACCAAGGTCTTTAAGTCGCTACCTTTATCACTGTTTTTCACATTTTGGTTTGCAGTGCAGCAGCTGAATACACTTAGAGGCTCTGCCATGCCCATATTTGTCTGCTTTGTGAACAGAGTAACTGTGTGAGGCTAAACCTTGCATCCAAGGTCATAGGGCTGGCCTGTCTCCCAGCAGTACATACTGTGATTCAGGGTGTAGCAAAGACAAGTCGTTTATCACTTTAAATAAAAGCTTTGTGTTGACCCATCGGGGCACGTATGGGTCCATTAGATTCTGATGTGAATCTTCTAATAACAGACGCAGGTTGTCTGAACCCGGCTTGTTAGAAATGTTAGGTGCTGAGCAGTTTAAAATAGAAAGCTGTGAAGAATGTGCAAGCTGAGCTCTCGTTTGCTTAGAGAAACATGAAGAGGAATGTTTTGGCTGGAATTGTAAGCCTGTCTGTGTATTTAGACGAACTTGCTGGAAGTGAGTGTGCATCGTTTTAGTCTGTTCGCTCTTGTTGAGTAGTAGCTACCCTCTTTGACTGACTAAGTATTCCTTTGAGCCCCTACTGTACCATCAATGCTGTGTGTCAATCCAAACTGCCTTTGTCACGTGTGGCTCTCTGGAGCTGCAAATAGACTGGCATCATTCTGTGGCACTATTCTGTATGGTGATTTGCTTTATTTGTTGCCAAACTGCATGTTATGAAACATCTTTTCATGTTTAGCGTGAAGATGATGAATTAACCTTTCGTCTGGTGCCTTCCACATCCTTAGGAAATAACCGTGCCCTTTTGTCTGGCTGCAGTCAGGATCTGTTCTCAAGAGGCTGTGCTATTTGTGGCCCTCCTTTTAACCAGAGTGCAAGCGCAAGTACAATTGCATTACAGGTTGAATGGGAGCCCTGAACAGACTGTGGTATAAAGGACCACCTATAAATAAATATAATAAATAGTGTCAGCTAAAATAAAAGGAATACACTGAACTGGGCCACTATCTAATTAAGCTGCCACTGAAGTTTTTCATTCAGTGTTTCTGAAAATAACCTCCTCTAAATGTTCAAGGCTCTGTAAGCATGTTAAATAGCTTAGTAGCAGCTTTTGAAGCAGATAAATGTTTAATTTTGAACCGGACTTACATCAAAGAAACTTCATGCTTCAACAGTGTAACTGAAGATTGCTTATTCACCCCAAAGGACACTGGGAGAAATTTAGTGGATCACCAAATGGTCTTCTCAATGACTTAATTTATTCTTAGTCAGAAGTTAACTTTATCTCCATTCCCAGGCTAAGCACTATTAAATATACTGTATGTAATTATTTTACATAGGTCACATTTAATGCATGTACTGTACTTTTGTATTTTGAAATAAGCTGCATGCTTTTTTCCCTTTCCTATAATTATTTAAAAGTAACAGCTGTGAAAGCATACCCAGTTCAGAAGTACACACATACTGTATAGCAGAAGTGTAGAGGATTGAAATTGGTCACATACTGTACTCGTACAGTATATGCTCATAGCAACAATAACAGCAGCAAAAAACCATTCAAAGCAGTATTTCTAAGTACCTGCAAAAGGTGGGTTTGCATTTCGTACATGATGAAAACACAACATTGCAGTTTGTGGTGAGGAGATGCTCTTCTATCTAAATAGAAGCACTATCAGGAACACTTCCATGTTCATCCAATACTATATCGCTATAGCCTGTGATTATTATAGACTGCTCAGCCAATCAGAGTGCACGCTTCACCTGCTTTATTCCACGGCAGGTCACTAAGAAACCCAATTCTTCAGAATTGGTCCCTTCACTTCTACTCCTGACGATATTCCCTGTCTTATAACCCAACATTAACAGCAGACTAACACTCTTTATAGAACATTTAAAGATGCCTTATTGATTCTTTATACAATGTATCCTGAAATGTCACCGTTATCCCTCGATTTATTCCTGCAAAAATAACTTGGCTTGCTGCTGTTAAAATATTTATAACCTACGACACACTTATTTGTCTGTGTTCTGGAAGACCAGGAGAGATTACCAGTCTGACACTGTTTGCTTTAGACGCAGCATTCTCCCGTTTTATCTTGCTGTGTAAAGTTTTCTTTTGTAACTTCGTACGGTACTGCTGCTGTGAATTAGCTTTTTTCAGTTGATATTTCCTGCATAAATAATAAATACAATGCAGTCAGGGCTAAGCCCCCACACACACACACACACTTGTGATCCCATCAAAGTAAATCCTGCAGTATTTGATCTTAGTTATGCCCGGTTTAGAAAGGTCCACGTCAATCTAAGCAATGTGATAATATTGATTAATAAAACCTATCTGCCCAGACAGTTTTCCCATATGAAAGGAGGGGGGCAATGAGCACAGTCTGATTGATTGCTCTGCGAAGGCGGTTTAGCAGAATGACTCTATTACTGTGTGGTGCAGTTGGGCAGGGCTGGCTCTAGTGTTTCCAAGCATCCACATAGAGGTTCATCTTGCGAGCGTTTGCCATGATCCGCCAATCATTCCTGGGCTATTCGTGGGCATTTCTCAATGATTGTACATAATGCGGTGTGGTTGTTCTGTGACGATTCCCACAGCCGAGACCGCCACACTCATTTTACTGGTGACTTGAGCCAATTCAAACACACACCTAGCCTCCTTCCCCCTGCAGTGTGTTGTATTCTAACAGGACGCTCCCTCGAGCACAGTGCCTCAGTGGGACTGTGCTCGAAGGAGCACAGTGCCTCTACTGCTTGCTGTGGCACAATCAGAGATCAAAGGACTGGCCATGCAGATGCCTATGTTACTGCATTGCAGACAGTTGCCATTTTCTAAAGCCTCTGTTATACTGTTCAAATAGAATCTTTATATTATGGACTCCCGTGAAATGGTCCTAATAGAAGGACATATTAATAGAGGTTGACAGACAGTGGTCTGCAATAGTCTTTTTTTAAGAAGTCACAAGAGGAAGTTCACTGTACGTCCTTCTTTTGTCTGGTATAAAGTTGCCCTTGTGTTTTTTTTGTTTTGTTTTGTTTTTTATTGTTTTGATGAGGTTCAGTAGTCTGCATAGATACTGGGTTACTGTAGCCACTCCTCCATGATTTCCCTTGTGATCGTAACGGCCCTGTGTAGATATTCTAGACATTGCCACATTCACTTTTCTATCGGACCCTGCAGTTCATTGTTCATTTTCATGAAGGCATGCTCCATCTGTTTCTCAGTAGCTTGCAGACATTACCAGCGATGCTAGCAGGATCCATTAAAGTTGATTGAAAGACTGTTTCAAAGTGTTTGAGAATTTGTTCAAGTACTGTAAGTGGGTCCAAAAGTCTCAGGTAAAGATAATACACTGTGAAGCAGAACCAGAGGTCTTGTCTTGTCAAGCAGTAGCGTGGAAATGTACACAGTGCCCACTTCCCTGTCCTAGCATCAGGGTCTGTATACTGCCAGCGTTTCAGTAATCTCTCTTTTTTGGGGAGGGAAAAATACAACAAATAGACCAGAATACACAGTCCGAGGTGCTGGCTTCATTGCCTGCCTTGGTACTTGGAACTTCAGTAGGCATTAGCATCAATTAAATAGACCCCAGCTTGACCATTCAATGTAGACTGACATACAGTACCATTATATATAAAATCTAATGCACCAGTTTCCTATATTGACAACATGGTATGCCAGCATATTATTTAGTGATTCATTGGGTGCACCCAACAGTAAAGAGCTACCGAGTTTATACGCCCAAACCACTCATTGTTTTCTGGAAGTTTGACAACAAGGAAAAACACTTTCCTTGACATGGTTTTTATTTATTTATTTTACTGTTGGCCTGTTGCATTTAACCGAAGGCACAGGATTTCTGAGTTTCACCCCAAACCAAGCTCTGTGAGTCATAAACATTTACACAAGCTGGTCGCTCCATTTGTCACGCAAAGGAGTTCTTTATTATAATAGTTCTTTATTATCTACTGGAAAAGAGAGGATCAAAGCATCTCTGAATGAAGAAGAAATGATCGACGTCCCACAATAATTTATAACTAATAACTGCTTTAGATAGAAGCCTTGGACTAAGCTCTGCAGTGCATTCAAACACAATCGGGGTTTAGCTTTCAAATCAATCAGCGGGACAGGAACCTGACAGTAACAAGCGGGCCTGCGGTTGATTATCAGTAAGATGGTCTGTCTCTTTCTCACTCGACAAAAACCTAGAAACAAAACTGATAGCGACGTGTTTATGATATTGCAATTGTACTTAACCATGTCATCTGTAACAGCTGGCATCTTAGCAAATCAACAAGCTGACGCTTGGCGTAACTGTGTATCTGCCCTGGCGAAATCCAGCATTCAATTGGATCATGTCTCACAAACTGCAATGAACTGTGCAAGCTTTGGCAGTTCCAGGTCTGTGTGTAATATGTTTTTAATAAAGCTCAGATAATTTTTGAAATAAAACCCTTTATAGCTTTAAATGACTTTCTCGTTTCACAAAAGCAGCCCATTTTTTTTGGGAGTGGGGATATTTCAGGTTTTTTGTTTGTTTTTGTTTACGCTCTTCTCCGTCTTTTATTATATTTAAAAGCTTAAACGGAATGAGACATTTCCGAGGTAGGTAAGCTAAGACCCGTCTGAACTTGAGCAAATTGTGAAACCATGCTTAAAATCACAAGGTCCCTGCCAAGCCACGCTCCTGTGAATCACACATCCAATAAAAAGGGGCTGATGGAAGAAATTGCTAGGAATTATTTTTCTAGGAATTTGGATAACAAGTATGTTTTATAGCATGAAATAAGAAACCCTATACTTTAATTACACCCATGTTCCTTGTGGTTAAAGTGTCTTTCAAAGTTGTCAACTTTTTGTTTTGTACCAGACAAGTGGGTTTGTTCCCAATGATGCAAAAGAGCAGAGAAGTTGTAGTTAACTAGCTATCTTCCAGAACTTAAAACCAAGGCTAAATAAGCACTAGTGTCTGACGCAGTGGACATTACCTGCTAGATAACTGAACATGATAACAATTAGGTGTCCCAAAGTCAAGTCTCTGTAAGGAGGATATTGATGCTGTTAGAAACCAAAGCATATAGGTATTCCGGATTGCTTAGGGTGCATGAAATTTGTGTCTGCTTAAAAGTGAGTTTCAGGATTCTAAAGTCCTGTTTAACTTTTAGAGGGCCTCTGCCTGCGGGATAATTACTGTTCTACTCAAAACCTGATCTGTGAGGTTTAAAATATTGATTAGATTTGCTGATTTAACCCTTTAAGCAACAAAGGTTTGAGACCACGATCAAGCAGGAGTGCGTTGTATTTCAGGGAGCCAAAGTAATTTTTCTAAAAATAGTCTGTCCAGGTCTGTTCTTTCATATTGTATTCTGGTACTGTAATCCAATTGGAGCTGTTGCTGCTTATTCTGTAACATTTTTCCATTTGCTGTTCCAATTGTTCATGGATATCCCCATAGGAGAGAATGATTGGAAAGTTTAATTAGTGGTCTTTTTCATGCACCATTACAGCCCCTGTGCCTTTGGAGGAAGGCGTTTTATTGTGGAACATGAATGCAGTGCAATTTGGGTAGTACAGGGACAACTGTGCATGATGGGAACACGTAATCACTGTACATTTCTTCAAGTGTTGTTACATGGTCCACTTCAAATATTTCCAGTGCTTTTACAAAACAGTACTGGAATAGTATTTGGACATAGATGTGGAGGGCTGGCATAAAATCAGTCTGGGTGTATCCACACATGCTGTGAGTTATGTAGCTGATGTAGAGTGCAGAATCCTGGTGCTGGCTTGGAACGAGCCACGGTGGAAGCACTTTGACTCAAGTGTTGTTAACCCTTTCCTTCCCTTTTTTTGGTGAACAGACGAGGAGTGTTGCACCTCCATGAAAGTGAAGGGATCCATGACCTGGGCCCGCCGCGATGGCAGCTGGTGCTGTGTCTCCTGGTGGTGGTCTTCATCCTTTACTTTACCCTCTGCAAAGGAGTGAAAACCTCTGGCAAGGTACGGGACCTCTCATCCAGACCCCTGACTCAGACTATACACAGGCTCTGTTTAGCCCTTATAAAAGTGAAGTAATGCAAAGCCCAGAGAGGTACAGTATAACAAATAAAACATGGAAAATGATGGTAAACTGTAGTAAATGCATTGCACTATAACTGTGGGAAAGCCATGGCAGAACTGCAGAATTTCTGTGTAAGTTAACTCTGGTAAACCTAAAGCAGATTATGTGTGCCTGCACAGATGATTGTTGCAGTGGTTTTGCTTTCCATGGGGTATTTTTTCTTTCTGGGAGGAGGGAGATGAGCTGCCACAATTGCTTCAATGATAAGGTGCAACACGTGCAGTGATAAGGTACCAGGTAGCAGGAGTTGAATTTTTCTGAATATATCTGCAGAGTTGAAAGAAAAAAACAAAACCTTTGGCACAGTGCTAATAAGGGGCCGGTGTTTCTGATGCTCATACGAGTGGAGAAGCAGGAGTTGGCAGTCACTATACAGCTGCGCTGCGCTGCACTGCACTGTGTGATGTGATGTGATGTGAAGCCAAGTCTCTCTGCTGCAGGTGGTGTACATCACAGCCACTATGCCGTATGTAGTGCTGTTCGTGTTGGTGATCCGCGGTATTACCCTGCCGGGAGCTATGGATGGGATAAGAGCCTACCTGTACATAGACTTAAAACGCCTGAACAACGCCACGGTAAGAAACTATTAATAATTATGCTATTAACAATTGTAGTTTAGTATTAGGAATATTAAAACTGAATAACTATTCACTTTTAATATTTTATATATATAACTTTAGAATTATTTGTAACAGATTCTGTAAACTGAAGTGAACTTGAAGTATCAATGAATCATGCAGTGTATACCAATGTAATGTTGAAGTATCAGAATATCATTTTTTTCACACAAATGCGATTTCTCAGTGTAAAATGAGGCGTCAGTAGAGAATATTATAGAACATGTTTCTCTGTCTAGGTTTGGATTGATGCAGCCACACAGATCTTCTATTCCCTAGGAGCAGGATTTGGAGTTTTAATCGCATTTGCCAGCTATAACAAGTTTGACAATAACTGCTTCAGGTGAGAGTATTTCAAACCTTTTCCACTTAGTAGCTATTTAATGAATTACACACTGATCTCTGGTAAAATCAGGACACCCTATCAATGCCCCCACTTTTGTTATTGCTGTTATGTTCAAATGTATTGAACAGCATTTATTTAATTGCTGTAGTTTAACATACACATAAACCTTAGGATAAGGCAAATACATGAGGACGCCCTGATCTTTAACGATTGGGTTTGGATCTGAAAAAAGGCTCTCCCCCAGAGTGGATGAAAATGGTCCTTGATCTGTTTTAATGGATCATTAGCTTGCCAGTTAGCATACACATTTACAGGTGCTAGAGCAGAGACGGTCTCATCCGCTCCTTTGCTTTGTGCAAGCAGGTCTCTGCCATGGTAATGAAATGCACACATTACCTCTGCACCACTGTTGACACTGGATGTACTCACACTTCGGGTTCTTCACACCAGCAGTGCCTGCATGTTTAGTTTAGCTTCGACCTGCAAATTCCCTGCTAAAGTTAATACTGTGGAAATAGCACACTCGTCTAAGGCCTGTTTTCATATAAATGTGCATTTGAGAACCAGTTTTTTTTTTTCTTTTTTCAGGGAGTTCTAGCTTCTTTGTGGCAGTTCGATTCTTTTGTATAACTTTATTAAGGGGTTAATGCTGGCCAAAACGACCAATCAGATGTTCCAAAACTGGGAATCAATGCAAACTTTATTAGTCTGTTCCTTTCTGTTTCGAGTTTAAATTGACACAAACTATATCCCCAAGCCCGGAGATAAAGATAAAGGAAACAAACTGGATGTGAATGCTAGCTCCCAGCCATGGTTTTAATGACATTAGAGCCTGCCAGTGATTAGAGCACATGTTACCTGGCGTTGCTTACCTTCTCTGTTCTGTCTCGATTCCAAGAACCCTCTTGAATAGAAATCTTGATTGCGTTTCTGTCACTTATCACTTGTTCTCTTCAGTAACGAGGTACAGGTAATTCGGTTAAGTCTTCTTTGTGCTGTTTACATTAGAGCTAATGCAGGGAACGCTGAAGTCGAGGAACAGCGCTTGTAGGGTGCAAGTAAAGGCTAACACTTCTCATCCTGATTTTATCATTTCTCTGACAACTGGGATGGTGTTGAAAGTCTAACAGTCTAATCCAATTTGAATCAGCTGCTGGGATGTCTGTGAGCATAAGCAGGGCTGACAGGAGGGTGGCACTCCGGAATAGAGGATATTTACCATTAAAGTATTTTACCAAGAAAAGCTTCTTGTATGTGCAATATCTTCAAGTATTCAGATACGAATATCGGTTGCCGAATGTTTGAATATTCAGCGTGACTCATCCCACCACCAGAATACCACACAGGCAGATTGATTGGATTAATTTTGTTATTTATTGCTTTTACTTAAAGGTTGACAATCAGAATAAAGTCGAGCTTGATACTAATGGACCTGTTCTAGACTGTTCTTGCTTTCCTGAACAACAGGATAATGAATCGGACCGAACTTTGTTTTGCTTGTTTGTTGTTCCTACAGGGATGCTATTCTCACAAGCACTATAAACTGCGTGACAAGCTTCTTCTCAGGATTTGCTATCTTCTCAGTCCTCGGCTACATGGCCTACATGCATGGGGTTAATATAGAGGACGTAGCAACTGAAGGTAAGTCAGTCATTTGCAGTATTCAGTTGTGATCAATTTAGATCACCCAGCGGTCACAAGGTGATCTGTTAAAAATATTATCATAAGCGTGTCACAGTGAGTGTAAAAATCAACGCTAACGTAGAATTTGGTTTCTCGAAACTGTTTGGAAATGTTTCCTCATCTAATGAGAAGCGCTGATAAGGATACTGGGGGGTTCTGTTGCAGGATTGTGTCCAAGGAGGTCTCTTCCAGTGGAATACCTTGCACCCCCTGTCATTGGATGCAGACGCATTGTCGTTTTTTTTTTAATCTTTTCTTGAAGGGCCAGGATTGGTGTTCATTATCTATCCAGAAGCCATTTCAACCCTACCAGGTTCAACATTCTGGTCAATAGTTTTCTTCCTCATGCTTTTAACGCTGGGCATCGACAGTTCCGTGAGTACATCTTTCAGTAACAACATAACGTTCTTTTTGTACGCGAGAAGTGCCTTTCCCCTCGAACTAGTCTGCTTTGAAACTGTATGGCATTCCAATTAAAGTATGCTAGGAAATGCAGTAGTATTTAGGTAGATCGGTAACAAAAACAGTATTCAAATCTAATGACATGCTGTATGAACTTAACAAGTTAACATCATGGTGCATTCCTCACTTCGGAACCAGCAGGTTTCCAGCCAGAATCAGAATCTGCCTGGGATCACTTTATTCCACTGTGTTCAGGCTCCTTCAGCAGCAGAAGGGGGAGTGCTTGGGTTCCCTGTGCAGAGCTGCATGTGTCTGATAAAGCCTTCTCCTTGTGACCCTCAGATGGGAGGCATGGAGGCAATCATCACGGGTCTGACGGATGACTTCAAGATCCTGAAGAGAAACAGGAAGCTTTTCACCTTTGCGACGGCATTCGGCACCTTCCTAGTAGCTTTGACTTGCGTTACAAATGTGAGTTCGATCCTCTTTAATTCTGTTTGAATTTTATTTTACGTCCCGTGTCCCGGTTTTGAAACTTGAGTTGCATAATGGATAGATTTATTAATGATTTTATGATGATTACTAATTCATAATTCTGAGCGTTTCTGAGAATGCTACGCCGGCATCCTTTTTGAGCTACTGTAAATAATCGTAAACATCATACAAAGGTAAAAAAAAAAGACATTTGCATGGAATATTGAAAATAGCTCTAAAACAAAATGGTTTGGACACATAATAAATATACTTTTCACTAAACACTTTTACTTTTTTTCCCATTGCTTTATATTCGGGAAAACATATAAGGCTGTCATGCATTTACATCTTCCATGTGTCCCCATATAAAATTTAGAAGAGTTTCTATGCATGCATGAAAGGGTTAAAGACCTAGCAAGGAATGCAATTGACTCGCAAAAACAAGAATTGTACTTTTATGCATTCTTTTACTTTAAACCAGTTAAACAGTCATCCCCAATGAGAAACACATGATGAGCATCACATTTAATTGTTGAATAAAATGAATAAAATCTCTTGGGGAGATGGGTCGGGGCACTGTTGCTGAACCCTGCTCCAGATGACTTGACAGTGTGCTGTGCTGCTGTCTCCACAGTTTGCTTTTGTGGTTTGTTATTTACGTCCTGTCTATCTTTTTTATTATTATTATAGGGTGGGATTTACGTCCTGACTCTGCTGGATTCGTTTTCAGCAGGAACATCTATTCTGTTTGGAGTATTGATAGAGGCCATAGGTGTATCCTGGTTTTATGGTGAGCTGCTGTATGTTCATCGCACTGTAAATGTAACAGACTGTGTTATGTGCTTAAAGATGACCAGAGAGGTCCGATACACTGGCGAGTGATTCTTTTTGCATTTTGTAAATGAAATTATCCAAGCCGGAGTAGTGGCAGACATTCCCTATGCGTTTCCACTGGCGCTATTGATGTTGCAGCAGCTGAGTATGCATCCAGTGTCTGGCAATGTGTTCTACAGGCCTGACAGAGAGCTGCACAGATTCCTTTCTCGTAACACTCGCTTGTAGACACAGCCCATGCAATGGAATCTGAAGCTGACTCTACCGCCTCCCTGTACATGTGTAAGGGGAAGGGGAGTTGCCACCATTGCATTTCCATTTGCCTAATCCATTATCTGGCCTAATGCGTGTCAATATCATTGATGCCTGTTGTACTGTCCCAGTGTTTCAACACTGTCGGTTTGCACAATCCTCACATGCTGTCTGTCTATGGTTTCCAATCGCTTGTTACAGAGAGCTTTCAGTGAATGCCAGTTGTTTACTGTAGTCCTCATTGGAAATCACTGAGGCCATCAATGAGCTGGTGGGAGATCACCAAAACTAAAACACCAATAGACATCCCATCATGCCAGGTTGGTACCCTGAGCTTTTCATCTGAATTGTAAGCAGTACCATAGTGGAAAACTATCGCTAATTGTCTATAAGTTGTCTTTCATGGTGTGCTTAACCAATATCTACTATCAGCTGAGAGGAAGATTAAATAGCAGTCCAGTTGAATGACATCTTCAGCTGTAAAACAGAGTGGTTAACTTGAACATCTTTAGGTATATGTGTTGTCTTTGATCGTATGCGTATTGTCCTTTTGGCCTGAGACAGTTCCTCTCTTCCACATTCTCATTGCTTTTCCTTCATCGTAACCTGTGATCCGGAGTGCCTTCTCTGGGAAGCTTTGGCTAATGGGAAGTGAGTGTCTGTTGTGGGGATGGCAGTGCGCTGGAGCCCCCGGCTGGGTTTGAACTCACTGGCTTCTGCGTGTTGCCGTTACCCTGCCCCTCTCTTGACAGCAGAGGGACCCCCCCTGGCCTGCAGACATCACAGTGTCTCCATCCCGGCCTCCGGGGCACACCTGACATTTATACAATGAAGAGAGGCATTGCCATCTGCTCCACGGAAAGGCCGATTATCATGCATTTGCTGCTTGTTTTTTTGTTTTTGTTTTAAATCAAAGTTTATATTTGGAGTGATAGATAACCCATCCAAATACAGGTATGTTAGCTGAGCACAGCACTTAACACAAAGTTATATGATCAGGAAGTTTATATTATATTAACTCTTTCAACCCTGCAGCCCTGTAAAGAGGTCTAGCTGAATGTTGACACTTTCATTCACTGGAACACCCACCTGCAGGGAAAGCTTGTGGTTGGCCACCTCCCCATTGTTCTGGATGAAGGGTTTCCTAACAATACATAATAAAATCCACCCTGTGGAGTTAATGTCTTGCATGACGTGAAATAGTGCAAATGCTATTCCCAAATTAGAGCCCTGTTAGGAATGTTTTAAATGCTGCACGGTGAGTGAAACTTCCGTTTCCCAGGGCCTCCCACTGTCATTAGTGAGTCACTGTATGAGCTCGGAAGAGAACTACTCCCAGCTTACACAATGCGGGGTTCAGAGAAATCATTCCATCGACAAACCTTGACACAATAAAGCAATTGGATTTCTTTAGACATCTGTGTAGTTTATTGTTTCAGTATGCTGTCGGATTGTTTCGTCTTTAGAATTTTCTTTATGTCACTATAATGTTAATGTTCCTGTGTGGTATAGAACATGTATCATTTATTTATTTATTTATTTATTTATTTATTTATATATATATATATATATATATATATATATATATATATATATATATATATATATATATATATATATATATAAATAAATAAATATTAAAATATATATATATATATTTTTTTTATTATAGATAGATTCTATATATATATATATTGATTTTACTATTTTCATTGACCTGTAATATAAATGGTTCAGTGTGTAAACTGCAGTTCAAAAACTTCTTTTTAATATGAAGTTAATATGAATGTAAAAAGTTAACTTTTTTAACCATTTATTTACTTAGCATTAAACGTGCTATTCCTATACCATAGCTGTGCTATTTGCAATACAGCAACAACCAATTTGTACTGCCACCTGCCTCACACTACCTGCTACCAACCACTGTACTTGGGGTTGCCAACAGTTTTCGACATCCGGCTTTAAGGGAAATTTTACAGCGTCCGGACAGCAGAAGCCTGGTTCTTGCGACTCTTGCTTACTCGTTGTTCATTGCTGTTTGGGTATTTCCATTCTCACTGAGTCAGTCCTTTCAGCGCTCCACTGTGCACATTTTTTTACTATTGGTCTGTTAAGTTCGAGAACTACAATGAAATGTATTCTGTGTTAATTTGCCATTCACTGCTTAGCGGGATACAATTACTGAGCATCTATATTTTATAAAAATGGCATTGCTGGCATTGCTGGTTGAAAGTTGGCGACCCTAACTGTACTTTTAGCTATTTTTGTATTGGTTTTTATTTTGGAATGGAATGGGTAAAACCTCTCTGAAAATACATGACAAGATTCTCATGCCAATTACAGGCACCTAATTGTTCACTCTGTTGAGCTGTGAAATATGTGGCTTGTGCTTTCTCTGACAGAGAAACTGGGGAAGGCTGCCCGGCTCTGGCAGCAGGGCCCTCACGGCTTGTGTTTGTGTTTGTCCCTCAGGCGTGGACCGATTCAGCGAAGACATCGAGCGCATGATGGGCTTCAAGCCAGGTCTTTACTGGAGGCTCTGCTGGAAGTTTGTTAGCCCTGCCTTTCTGCTGGTACGCTGTGGGACAATGCTCTTGTCAACTCTCACTCTCAGTGCTGTGACATGCTGCTGGTAACCCTGCAATGTGTGCAAGCTGCATGCAAGCCTGCCTTGAGAAAGCAGAGGAGTGTGTGTCTGTGTGAAGTGGGGAATTTAAAGAAATACCCTGTTTCCTGACACTCCATTAACACTTCTCATGTGCTTTGGTGTATGAAATGCAGGGGATAGAGGGCAAGAGGGGCTAAGTGGCTTTACAAGGGAATACGATGAGTATGGCAGGGTTACCAAGCTTCTGCTTGTAGTGGTAAGAGCAGAAATAGGACCAGGATGAAACATCTTTGGTGTATGAACAGTGGGAGAGTTAAATGAATTTAATATTTCGACCCTGTAAACTTCTATAGTGCAGAGACCTGTTTTAGGGGCTGTTTCCTCATCTGGCACCCAGGCTGTTAGGATTCGGTGCCGTTTCTGTAAGAAAAAGGAAGTCTTTATAATCCGAACAGCTCTTGCAACATAGTTGGCTACTAACCTTTGCTTGAGGCTTGAGCTTTTCATATTAGCTTTAAGAAATAATAATAATACAGAAATTTAAATAAAAAAAAACTATGTGCTTTTGGCAGCTCCCTGAACGTGCAGCTGGTGAATGTCAGAAATAAATCGTAAAGCAAACTAATATGTCTCCTTGGATTTCGCTTCGTAGGTATTGTGAGTCTATCTGTGTAGCCTTTGACATTCAGTTGGACAAGCATTGTGGAGGATGGGCAACATGTTTTATACAGCTGTGATTAAATGTCCCTGTATCTGAGGTTAGATCCGTTGACAATCAGAACCCAGTAATAAGCTCTGCTACCAAAGCGTTTGTTTCAGTCGCATGCTGTATTTGATACACTGTTGTACTTATAAAATGTGCCTCCCTGTTCTTCAGTTTGTGGTGGTCGCCAGCATCGTGAAGATGGAAACACTGACCTACGATGACTATACCTTTCCCCCCTGGGCTAGCCTGATCGGCTGGGGAATAACAATGTCTTCAATGCTCTTTGTACCTGCTTATGCCATCTATAAATTCCTGACAGTGCGAGGCACGTTTAAAGAGGTGGGTGGAAGATCAAAGAGAAGGGATGCTGTTTTAAAGATCGGAATAGCGCTGGTGTTTAAATCACGGTGTTTCACATACCCAGATCTGTGTGTTAGAGAGACTTGCATGCACTGTTGGTTTTCATAGCCTTTGTAATAAAAAATAGCTCTTGTTGCAGTAATCTAATGCACAGTCAGCTGCCTTTTAGATCATTGCTACAGGACCCTAGGTGTTTTTTTGGTACATTTTGTAAAAGGGCCCCTTCCACTCTTTAGACTCTGCTGCACCAGTAAACAGCTTGATTCAAACAGACAGGCGCACCTCCTCGGAGATGAAGAAGCTGTCTCCGAGTGAGTGCGGGCTTCTTCACAGGTTGTCACACAAGCCATTAGCGGTGGCATCAGAGGTCACTTCACGGATAAGAAGTTAATGGAAATGAACTGACTGGGCTGCGAGGAAAGTGTTCTGTATAGCAGGCTGGCCAGGCATCCACTAACCTAATACCAGCATCCAGAATCACAAAA
This sequence comes from Acipenser oxyrinchus oxyrinchus, assembly GCA_030684275.1. Taxonomy (NCBI): domain Eukaryota; kingdom Metazoa; phylum Chordata; class Actinopteri; order Acipenseriformes; family Acipenseridae; genus Acipenser; species Acipenser oxyrinchus. The sequence continues at coordinate 33,677,697 of CM060261.1, read as the reverse complement.
CGCCGCTTTTGATTCTCACTGTAAAACTTTGTAAAAGGGCCATGTACTGAAATTCAGTTACTTATTTAAGAGAATGTAACGCAACCCTGGTGAATGAATGTATAAAGCACAGGTATAGCATGGTGATTAAAATCAGCAGGTGTTGCCTGTACAGTATGTAGTGATTCAGTATCAGGATTAAAGATATTGTCAGTAAGAGGGATTTTCTTTACAGCTACTTTTTTTACTCCTGTTTCATACATGTGGACAACAAGCCATGGTTTTGCTGTATGATTTTTCAATGATTGATAACTATGTATCATTTCAGAGGCTGGCTTACTGCATCACCCCTGAGAATGAACATCATCTTGTAGCTGAGGGGAATGTGCGGCAATTTAAGGTGAGTGTTGCATTTGAAACATTTGCACAAGGTATTAAAAAAAATAAACACAAGTAAGGAGCCTAAATAACAGAATAAGAAAGCAGAACCCGTATTAATGTTGATAAAGCACGTAAGAAAACTGATCTAGTCCTTGTTTAATTATACAATTGGCAGGTACAGTATGGCCTCACATCTTCCTGTGTTTTACAGCTGAAGCACTGGCTAGCCATATGAAAGGAATGCTTTGCTGCACCTGTCTGGAATCAGCGGTGGATCTGAAGTTCTATGCTGTCTTGGCCAATGAAAAAAAAGCCCTGTGTTGGAGCACCTCCTCGGATCTTTGGGATGAAGCAGGATTCTTCTTTACATGTTCAGCACAGATATGGTGGCTGGACAAGTTTGCTTTTTTGCCTAAATGACTTGAGTTTTTGTACCATTTTTTTTTTTACACAACATGACAGCTTTTAATGCACCTCCTGTTTTGCTGGCAGATGGTACGATGTCTCTGTGCTGGATTCCACGTGTTCTGGCTTTTTCAAGCACTTTTAATGCAAACATGACTACTGTCAACTCTTCAGATGAACACCAAATCTACATGATGTTCGTTTGCAGGAGACCGAGTCAGGATAAACAGGCCGTCTGGTTAGGAAGTCAGGTTTTCACTTGTGTTCCAGAGGAGTAGGTCAAATATTAAATGACCTACTGCCATCCAGTTTTATCGTTGTCAGGATCAAGTTTTGTCCAAACCTTCTGTATGAGGAGTAATTTTGGTTCTCCATGCAAGAGAACTCATTTCATGTTATTAGTATGACAACGCATACACTAGGTCTCGGCCAAGACTGAGAAATGAATGTCCCACGCAGACCCTTCGTGCTGTTCATTTTTGTATATGTGCTTTGCATTGCTCTGGAGGTTTCTGTCCCAGTCCATGACCCGTTCTCAGATGTTTCTTGGGGAGTTAGGTTTTTGTTTTGTTTATTTGGTTTTGTTAATACGAATAAATAGACGCTGTTGTTGTACACACCTCGCATCAAGTAACAGGCCATGCTGCAGTGAAGTAGCTGCCTCTGTATAAAGGAATAGAACCAAAATTCCAGTCAACTGCACACAACCGAAGACTGAAATACAAAACACCCTTTTCAACAAATGCCCGTCTTAATTATATATGGTCACTGTATGTGCTGCATGTCCATGGAAATTATTATTCTTTTTTAACCAAGACATGACGTGGCCGTGCTGTGCTGCTCGTTAAATCACTTCTTCATAAACCACACTACACAAATACACAGCATGCTCAGATTAAATTCAGTAGAATTTATATCCTTATAGTCGCTTTAAAGAGGTACAAAATCAAAGTAATGTTGTACTTCTCATCGGCCGCTATAAGAATAGCCATACTTGAAATGTAATGCCAATTGGAGTGCGTGATCAAGGTGGCGCTAACTTATCTGTGGCCTAGAAATGTATTTTATATATTGGGAATGTCCCGTTCCACAATGGACTGTTACAACACCGAAGATATATAGTTATGTTTAGAAATATAAGTTTTGTATGGTTGTAGTTATTTATCTTTTATTGCTTTTTAATCTAATTTAAACAAATTTGCAACACATCGAATGGGTGGCCGATATCTTTAAGGCATTACTTCACAATTTGTTTCATAATTCCTTTATATATATATATATATATATATATAAAAATTATGAAGACATTTTTATTTCTATTGCATAAATTATTAAGGCGGCATTTAAAAAAGAAAATTTAAAAAATTTAAAATGCTTTGTTAGGTAGGAAGAAAGCCACGCTTCTTTGTATTTTTTATTTTGTTATACTGTGCTGTGCCCCCCCCCCATCCATTTCTAATGTAGACCGCTGCTGATTATGCAGTGACGCCGCGGATAACGGGGGTTGATGTGATAATGTTGTATTTATCAAATTGTTTATAGAATCTGTGGATGTAAAATCTCTTTTCAATGTCAGTGTCTGCTGTTCCAATCTGTCTCTGTGTGTTCAGTGTACTGTAAATAAGAACTATCTACAAGCTGTGTATCACACTGTATGAACTATCTACAAGCTGTGTATCACACTGTATGAACTATCTACAAGCTGTGTATTAAACTGTATGAACTATCCACAGACTGTTGTGTACATTCCAAAGTCCAGTTAAAAGTGGGTGAAAAAAAGTGTCTCTCAAGCACACTATAACAATAAAGAGTGTCTTCTATACATATTGGAAAGTAGTTTCAGACACTTTGGTTTGTTTTTATTTCTTTCTTGCTGCTTTCTGCCTCGTTTTGACAATTCTTTGCAGGCTCTGAACCAGAGTTAGTTTAGAAGATATTTAGTAAAACTAGGACACTGAGCGAGATCCAAACCACAATCAAACTACTTCTATACAGGAGGTGGGGGAGAGAAACTGCTAGAAAATACCAGACTGTTGTCTTGTTGGGCATGTATATAAATAACTAAATCCAGTATCCCTGCAGGGTGCAGAGTGGCTGTCAAGTGCAGTGTCCTGCCATATGCAGCAGTTCAGCAGAACAGGCTGAGGGCCTGGGGGATAGATTCAGGGTCTGGAGGGCCCCAGCTAGTCCTGGGGCTGGAGATTGGCTGTCCGTGATACAAACAGACATGCTGGAGTGAAGATCAAAAGGTTGGGCCCTGAAAAGAAGAAGATGATGATAAGGCTGCCTCTAAATAATACATATTTTTATAGCACCTGTATTTTAGAAAACTGTTTGTTTTATCAGTGTTTTATTACTGGAAAAGAAACCGCAACTAAAGTCTTCTTCTGGTTAAGCTTCATGGTCTCTGGACTCTACATCAAAACCGCTGTAAAAATTCCTGAATTACAAAATCAATACATCTTTTCTTGTGGTGGACAATGGTGGCTACTTGTTTAATTAGGTGTACAACTACGGACCAAGAAAAACATTTCACAGTACAGTACAAGCATTTGTTTAATTGTCTGAAAATCACCCATTGGGCAAACCGACTCTCAGCGTCAACACGCACAACATAAACACCACAAAAAAAACACTGAAGTGAACAAAAAACGACTGTATAGTACAGGCATTGCATCACTGTAAACATACACATCAATAACATTCACAGTGTAGAAAGCTGGGTGGTTTCTGAGTCTAGCTAAGGCAAGAAAGTTGCTGGTACAGACCCACTGAAATGGGACTGGGCTCCAGGCACAAGGCATCACATGGTTACATCACACTGTCATGTAGAAGGAAACTGAGCTTGGAACTAACTGGTCACTCTATGTAATGTAAAATATGAGAACAAGCTGGTGTCCTTATATCTGTGTCTCAGTACATGTACATGATGTTTATACCAGGGTACCAGCGACCTACACAGCAGATCATGGGCTGCAGTCTGTTGCTCTTGTGATGATTTCCCTAAATGTCCCTGACTAGCTGTAGGAAAACTCACCACAACAAGAGCAGAGTTAGAACACAGTAGAGCTGAGTGAGTTGCATACAATTCACTACACAGTGACTAGAGTGCAGAGGGCTTGTTTGCTTTGGGCCTGTACCCAGCTCGGGTCCAGAGGAGCTCTTCTCACACCTAGGCTCAACCCCGCTGTCTTTGTCCTCCTCCGGTACGTGTCTGGCACTCTGGGTAAGAGACCAACCGTCATAACCAGAGGAATGGGGCACCCGTTCTTAGTAGTGACAGAATCCTGTCTACAGCATCATTACACTGTCCAGGTTAGACGTTTCTTCAGCAAGGAAGAGCTCTCCATGGGACTTATTTTGTAAACACTGGTGTTGTGTAGTTGCACTGCTGTCGGGCTTTTCTTTATTTTTTTGCAGTGCCCCCCATTCACAATGGATTTTTCGTTCTGCTGAATAAAGCTTTTTTATTTTATTTGCATCCGTGATCCTGGCATTGTGCTGTGTTTCACTTGCTTTGTAATGTTTTAATCTCTCTGCGTTGCACACCTCTGTGTGCTGAATCTGTTCCATGCTTTTTGTATTGTTTACGGTCAGCACGTGTCGGACAGTGTATTTTCCATCGCCTGCGTCGCCTCCTGGGGATTGCCGCTGTTGCACCAGAGTTTTCTACTCAGTGACTCCAACAGAAAATTCAGGGCTATAGTTACATGTACTGAGCATTTGCTCCAGTACAGTATGTCAGATATTTGGCCTTAAACCTAGGAACTCTCTACTATGGGAAACATTTTCTGCAGTCCCGTCATTGGTGGGATATTATTTTCTGCCGGGATTAAGCCTGTGGCCAGTTGATGTGTGAGTTGGCCGGATTCATCTTTGGGAGTTTATCCTCTCGCTGCACTATTTTCGCTCCTAGTCTTGGCATGCACTGGGGGGATTGTAAAAACATTCAGAACTTTAACTGTGCCCAAGGTGGGAGGGAGTTCAGATATCAAAGAATAAAAAATGTGATCAATTTGGAATGCTTTCATCATCAGTGTATTGGCTGGAATCTTAAGTAAAATTAGTGGTTTCCCTGAAGTTATCTTTTCAGTACTGAGTCAGCAGTTCAAACAGAGATCTTAGTTCCATCTCTCAAAGAAAGGCTTTCCTGTGTGCAACAACACAAGGGCGCATTGTGAAGCAATAGCAAAACCTTTTTTCATGTAACTTTCCTAACCTTTCTAGGACTTGTTGTGCAACGTTTATCAGGGCAAAGGCACATTTTCTCAAAGGAATAAACCAATTTTAACAGTATAAAACTACTGTGACCAGAAGTTACTTAGAACAATAATATACTGTACATGTTCTTGGCTGCAGCTAAATTGTTTGTTAGTTTTATACCATTAACAAGATTTGAATGAGAGATTTGCCTGTGCCCTTGCTTTCTCTCTGTAAACAGTGTAGTATACAGTATAATATTGGGGTGCCTCTCCCTCCATCTCTTCCTTGGATGTAAATCTTCCAGTTCTGTTCTCCATCCACAGGGATTCTTTGATAGTATAATTTAGGACCTGGTGGCCTTCAGGGGTAGGTGTGTGCTGAGTGACCCATTCAAATAGACATAGGTATCCTTTCCAAAGCACCCATGGGGTTTAACCAAATCTCAACCTGCCTTGAAACATATGAGCATGACCTTACTATTGACCTCAAGGTTTTTCTAAAGTGTATAACAATCATGTTTTACTGCTTGTGAAGAAATCTGAACAAAAACATGCTTTTTTATCATTTTCGCATTGAGCCATTTGTTTCTCGGACAATAGAGTAAGGAAAAAGCTGCAGAAGGTGCTTGATGTGTACCGATAATTACAGTCACCTAGTTATAAGGTAGGGGTTTGACAATTCACCCATTTTTCTTGTTGGATTAATAACAATCTTCCCCAGCTTTGACTGAAATTCAATGAATTGCCTCAGGAACAAAAAATGGATATGGTGCATTATTTGATCATGATAAATGCTTACCTTAATTTTCACGCAATTCTATTATTTTGTGTTTTGCTATAGTTTAAAGCTCCCTTGCAGCATTTCTAGCCAAGCTCCACTAAACATTGCTGCAGTAGACCTTTACCATGAATTCTGCACAAAATACTTACTTCAATACACTAAGGAAGCTTATATAGATATAACTAATAGTGGAGTAAAGCCCAGGGGAGAGGGGGTATGCCCAGCTCAAATCGTATCTTATATACAATGTATTATGTTATTTGTTACATAACCAGAGGGCTTGTAAAATGTGCTCAGTTTTCCCAAATAATCAAAAGTGACTTGGCAGCTGCCGCTGATAGAGTATTACTCCAAATCTGAATGCTTTTTTTTCCTTCTTCCTTTATTTCTAAGGAAGCAATTAAGCAAGATAAAAGGGTCCGAACATAAACACCAGTTTCCTTGCGGGAACATCACTTAGTGTGTCAGAAACATCTAATTGCCAAGAGAGGGGAGTCTCTGAGCAGCTGGCAATGGTTTGATAGCGAAGGTTATCATTTTAAACAGGATGTCCAAACTAAATGTGTTTATCAACAGGACAGTAAATGCTTTACCTGATCGCTTCAATAACCTCCTTAATTGAACCAAATGACATGCAGCTGATTATTGGAAGTTCTAAGTCAGTATCATTACTTTATGTTATTTTAATAGCAGTAATACTTCAGTGGCATCGTTCGCCTCTGTCAGCTGTTGTAAGCAATAGAACAGTGGAAAGCACATTTCTATTAGCTTTTTTCTTTTAAATGTTGGATCTATAACATGTAAAAGTGGATTACTCACAAAGGCAAATTCAGGATCTCTAAATCAATGATAATAGACACTGCCAATAGAATCATTGCTGTAAACACATGTGTCTGGAAACCCTGGGCCACATTCTCAAATCATTTATTTCTGGTTTGGTAACTTTATCGGGTGGTTTTTGTGTTGATTAAATTGTGCTGATAACAATTTGCAGTCAAAGAGCTTTGAGATTCTGACCCATCTAGCGTTCTGATTGGTTATTCTGCGAGGACCTCACGACAATCACAATACGGAATGTTATTATTATTATGTAAGTTGCTGTTTGAGTTTCTCTGTATAAGATGTTCCAGTCTCCATGATCTCCACCCACCCCCCCCCCTCCTTCTCCTCTGGGAGTGGTTATACTAGGGAATCTGTTATTGAAGTTAATGTGAGTCAGTCTATTGCAACAGGAGGAAAAGTCAACAACAGCCATAGCTTTGGGAAACAGGCTTCTGTAAACCAGAGAGCAGGAAGAAATATTCACAAAGGCTCAAGCTTTCCTCAAGGTAGTAATTTAGCAAGGGGAGATGGCTTTGAAAGAAGCAGCCATGGCACAGATGAAGCAGCCATGGCCTAAACAGCCGAAATCAGGAGAGAACAATGCAAGGAGACACATTGGCAGCGTATCTCTATATTCTGTAAAAAGTCCTAGAAAGTGCAAATCCAAACACCATGGTGAATCTTCATGATCATTTTACGGTTGACCCTGCTTTTCCCACATGTTTACTATGCCTTCACCATGCTTTACCCCCCTTCGTATATACACAGTTACCCTGGATCCTGGGTGAGGATGAAACCCCTTCTAAGTACATTAAGTAGATGACTAAGTACACACTTATTCATGTCTGTCCACAGAGTTTAAACGGGTTGTTTGGAGAGCAGGATGATCTGGTTTTCAGTGTGCTGCCCTATGCCCTTTCAGCCCTGACCTGAGGTCTATTAAATAGCCTGGGCAAACCCGACTATGTTCTGCCTTATAGTGATGGGACAGGACTGGATAATAGGAAAACAAATTAGCTCTTGATTAGGTTCTCAGGCATATTGTTTTATATTTCAAATGGACAGCTCAGCACAAGGGGCAAAGGTTAGTCTATGAGATAACTTGATTAGAGGCTCCTAGAATGACATTAATTGATCAAGCCTCAGGGATCCCTATTGTTATGTTATTATAAAGCAGGTTTTTAATGAGCAGGACAGCTTTCACGTGCTGGTAAAAGGCATCATAGACAGGAATTATAATTCAAATCTTCTTCTACTGACACAAGCAATATTATCGATGGTCCACACAAGTACAAATATGTACTTCATTTCACTGCTCTGATTCCAGGCATGTCTGCTTTGACTGTCCTCAAAATAGGAGAAATATTGATTTAGAATGTATCAGATTACATATATACAGCGTGTGTTCTGATTTGAAATGTATCAGATTACACATATACAGCGTGTGTTCTGATTTGGAATGTATCAGATTACACATATACAGCGTGTGTTCTGATTTGGAATGTATCAGATTACATATATACAGCGTGTGTTCTGATTTGGAATGTATCAGATTACATATATAAGGCGTGTGTTCTGATTTAGATATTGAGCTCGCTTTTCTTGTGATTGTTCAGTGGAAGGGCTTTGCTACGAACGACCTCCACTTATTTGAGGCTTACCTCTGTGAAGATGAGTTGAATGTGACGGTAGGTTTAACTTCCCCATTAAATGAAATTCTATTAACATATATTGAAACTGCCTTTCTCGAGATTCAAGCAAGCTTAGATCAGAATACCATGGAGACAACATACCAAAGTATAGTAAAGCATGGTGGAAACATTAGAAAGCATAGGCAGATATTGTGAAGCGCAAAACTGCAAGGATACCATCTTTTGTCAGTTTGCAGAATGCAATTGTAATCGCTTGTTAAAATACTGCATGCTTAATAAAATCTTGTTTTGCAATGCACTGAACAGGTTCTTCCTAAAATAGTTACACCTTTAAATCTGCCCCAGGTTCTTATTTTCTGCTGATAATAATGTGTACGGTGGAGTCTGCCATTTCAATTCTGCTTATCTGTCTAACCCTCACCCAGCCTCCCTATTGAGCATCAATGCAGCCAAAAGGGCAAAACCACAAACTTTCTTTAAATTTGTTTAACTAATAAAAGTCAAACTGGCGAGCCACACTCAGCATCCTGATTGCTGTGGCAATGGTGCACTAATCTAATTGGGAAGAAGAAAGAGGTTTTGGTGAACTTCCTGATATCAAGAATTTTCCCTTATAATCCAATTGCCGCACATTAATCCATGTGACTGTCCAGCTAAAAGCTTTATTCTTTAAAAATCTGGCTTTTACATCAGCAGCCATTCCGAACCCCCAGGCTCGTATTCATGAAAGGGAGTGTATGTGAGTCAACAACGGGATAACTTTTAAACAACCTTCTGATTTTTGGTATTGTGTGTAATTAGATTTGTGTTCACTCTCGTCTCTAGTCCATGGTGCACTTCACTGTATTTTGTTGCAACAGAGGTACAGCGTGCAATGTGATTCCCATCTGTGCAGTTCTGTGGTTGCCTCAACACATGAAAACCCCAGAAAACTGACTTTTGGCCAATGCTTTGAGTCTCATAAATATGACCCAGTCTGCTCTCAGCTAACCGGATCTTCTCTTACATAAAAAACAAAAAAATAAAGAAAACTTGGCATTTTTTGTTTGGTTTTATTCTGAAAAAACATCTGTACTCTTGGTATGTTGGTGAGGATGAGAGCAGATCTGGGGATGCAGTAAATCAGCTCCTGAAATGTTCTTTTACTATATAGAACATGCTGTGTAGCCGGGGTTAAGGTGCAGCGCTTTATCACAACCAACAGCATCTGTTTGCTCTGCATCTGCTGCCCCCTTCAGAAACCAAGTAAATAGTGTGCAAATACTGAAATGTGAGCCCCACCACAAATCACATATGAACAGGAACTATCGGTACATATTAACGCGTGCCTGTTTTATCTGAGCAAAAAAAAAAATCAGGCAAGCATTATGGAATGGAGCCAAAATCCGTACAGTAACCTCTTCAATATGGTTGAGAACTCCGGAGTTTGTTGCATTTGGGAATGGATTATTACCTTATTTTGGTAATGAGCTCAGGCCAGGGTTTTGTAAAAAAATATATACTGTATACATGAATAGTTTTTTTTTTTTTTTCTTGAGCATGTTTTTACTCTGATTTTAAAATCTGAGTTTGAAACCTTTCAAGAAAACCATGCTCAATCAGAGAGAGAAAAGCATGCTAAATAATAACGGCAGCCAAACATGTAATCCTCACAGTCCCTTCTTTATTTCACTGCTAACTAGATCCACTCTTCAGAAAAGCTTTCAGAAATACATGCCAATCGACTGCTTTCAAGGCAAGAACATTCAGATGGGTTTCGATTAAATTCTGGTCAGTTTACCCATCGCTGGTAAAGGTATATCTACATCTCTGAATATGCAGACTGCCACATGCATTTTTTCTTCCTCTTGATAAATTATTGAATGTGCTTGCCTCCTCATCTGGAATAGTACATTTACGTTATAATCTGTTCAACATCTGCAAAAGTATATTTCAGAAAGGCACAGTAATACCCATGTGTATACAGATGCCAAAACTGATAACACCATTACGCTAACAGTATTAATATAATAAGAAAGAAAAGCACAAAAAATAGGACCTCTTTTTAAACAATAAGATACAGTGCTTTGATAAACCGCATTTCAGCAATGTTTTGCAATATATGCGTGCATAAAAATAGTTTGCTCAGTGTTCTGTTAAAATAGCATAATTTCTTGTGATTAAATAAAGTAGGGTATGTATAATAAGAAATCAAATGGCACCAACCGGTCCCATACATTTTGATATCAGCACTCACTGGTCTTCTGCTCTGGAGAGCTGAGAGATAAGGATGTTGTAATTACCCCCCTGTGACCACAGCCACATAAATACAGCTATTATCACAAGGGAACCAGAACAGCTACAATCATCCGCTCTTACTCAGTCCCTTATTTGCTTGATTCATTTGGAAACGTGGAACTTGACAGCAGGTTTTTGTACAGCAGTTACCGACACCCCCACACTCCTGCACACAGAACCACACTTGGCTGCCAGCCATTGCAGCTGGCACGTGCAGCTAAGACAAGCTGCTGGAAATCAACTCCGTTTGTCCATATGCATTTCTGAACATCGAACTTTGAGTCATTCTGATTGAGCCAGCAGGGTTAGACAGGGATCCTGAAGCTTGAAATATAAATCTTGCAGATCATCTCAGGCCTTGCAGTGTGTCATTATGGACACAGGTAGATGCCTGGTAAACGCTGATAGGACTTGCAGTGTGTCATTATGGACACAGATAGATGCCTGGTAAACACTGATAGTACTTGCAGTGTGTCGTTATGGACACAGATAGATGCCTGGTAAACGCTGATAGGACTTGCAGTGTGTCATTATGGACACAGATAGATGCCTGGTAAACACTGATAGTACTTGCAGTGTGTCGTTATGGACACAGATAGATGCCTGGTAAACGCTGATAGGACTTGCAGTGTGTCATTATGGACACAGATAGATGCCTGGTAAACACTGATAGTACTTGCAGTGTGTCAGATAGTACTTGCAGTGTGTCGTTATGGACACAGATAGATGCCTGGTAAACGCTGATAGGACTTGCAGTGTGTCATTATGGACACAGATAGATGCCTGGTAAACACTGATAGTACTTGCAGTGTGTCATTATGGACACAGATAGATGCCTGGTAAACGCTGATAGGACTTGCAGTGTGTCATTATCGACACAGGTATTGACACAGGTAGATCCCTGGTGAAAGCTGATAGGATTTGATTTAAGCCACAACATGAATTTCAAGCAACCTAAGCGACCCTGACTAAAATATAACCTAAAAACACATTTAAAAATGTGTGTTATAATAGCACATATTGAAAAAGTAACACAGATATAACAAAGATATATGTATCTGAGATTAGTTGTTTACAATATACACTAAGAAAGTAGGGGGTCCCATTGTGAACTGGTCTTTGAAGTGTTTCTTTAATAACTCAAATAATGCTACTTTGTTGATGGTAAAACTACAGGAAAGAAGTTGCATCATGTGCTGCGCTAATGCACGCTCTCCACATGGTCCTGCATGTGTTCCTGACCTCTCCTGTGCGTCTCACAGTGGCTTGATATCCGAAGGGGAAAGTTTCAGAAATAACATCGGTTTGACGAACGCACTCCTGATAAAAGGAATTCCTGGAAGCCAGAATTGCTCCTGAAGGATTTCAAGGAGTAGAGTGTAATAACAAGGAAAGGAAAGCGTGCATCATTACAGTAATGGCAGATCTCTGATGATTTACGGGAGCTATGAAGCTGCATGCCACAGAGTCAATGAGGCAGGGAAGGCAGGGCTATTACACAGGTTGCTTGTATAATCTCCAATTACCAACCAGAAGTTTTCTCTTCTCTCAACGGAATCACCTGGAAATGACTTCAAGTAAACCACAAAGTAGATGTGGTGTGAGGTGACAACAGTTGCTTTCATGATGCATGCTTTTATTGGTAACATGTTACATTGTGTCTCTAATTACTGTATATTTACATAGCAGTTACTTAGTAAATAATGTGTACCTGCCGCCAGCTAGCCTTGACCACTACGCTAGTACAACAGCAGTCTCTGTCTGCTCATAATGATGTCTGTTATAATAAGAGACACCCAACACACAACAAATTAATATTATAAATCACAAAGCAAACAGAAGATCCTTAACAGTGATAGGTTTAGCCTGTAAGCGGCCCAGAGCTGTGTGATCCTCCAATGCTGAAAGTGGCTGCATGGAGGGCCTGCAGAGTGAAAAACAGTGATAGGTTGATTTGTCATATGTGATTTATAATTATACAAAAGAATATGTTGTAGCTGTTAAACAAATCATTTTATTCATTGTATTGCTTTTTAATTTGGGTATGTGGCTTGAAAAGGGTCTCTTTCCCTAAACCTGTCACATGGAGAAAGCAGTATCCCATGGTAAAAGCTTTACAACGTGTAGTAAATCACTGTGCAAAAGCATGGTAAAGCACATGGAAGTAAGGCAAAGCAAATCGCAGGAAAATCTGCATGAGAAAATAAAGCCAATGAGATCTAGATGGGATGACAAACAAAGTTCCTTTCAAAGCCAAAGGTTAATTGGTTTCTAGATGAATGTGCCCCTTTTTCTACAAATTGTAATCATGTGAATTTAGTGGCTTGAGAGGAACTGAGATGATGGTTTGTGTTAGCTGATTTGGCAAAGGAGTGCAAAACGCACAGCTTCAACTCACAATGTTTAGTTTAATCAGTTGAACTCAGACAAGTGGGATCTCTTAAGTGGTTGATAGTTATTTTAATAGTAGATCTGGCACTAATACATATACACGTAAAGGGAGGTTTATTTTCACAGTATTTGATATACTGTGTGAGACCTAACACAGCTAGCATACTCCATCTGGTGACCCCTTCTGCCATGACGTATGCAGTTCTTTCATATTCCTTACAAGTACTATGGTAAAGGACATTTAACAAGCCTGTGTGGTAGTGTTTGCTTATCAGTGGCTCTTTAATAAAACAAGCATCAAATAAACACAGATATGCACATCCCAAAACAACAGACCCAACTGTCCCTGAGTTGAAATGTCATTTAAGAGCCTCAATATACTTTACCTTATACTATACTGATCCCAGCAGGCACAGCCCCACAGTAATATCCTTGACGTTCATGAGGAATGTTCAGACACAGATCATTTTGAGTGATCTTGGGTCCTGTTGCTCCAGTGTTGAGATTTTATAATCTTTCTCTCTATCGGTTTACCTGGCTTGGAGCTTGATTTGAGTTGACGGGAGAATTTGGAGCAGCTTTTGAATTGGAGTGTCTTCCTAGACTTAATTATGTCTTAATTATGTGTTTTATTATTTCATGATTTTAAGGCTTTCTTTACCTTCTCTGAAAAAGCAAACAAGAAGGCTTCCTGTCCCAGTCGAAACTGTTAATCAAATTCACTTGGAAAACTATTTGTGGTTTTAGTGCCAAAACAAAGAAGTGCTTATTACAGTATGAAATACAGCTCTGAAAACATGCAGACACTGCCAGCGATGCTTAAAAGTGAGCTGGAAAAATGCAGTGAAAATAAAGAAGTATCTTTACAAACAGAAAGGAAAGAAAAGGAATGTGCTGTGGTTCAGACGCTATTTCTGCACAAAAAAAAAATTAAATTAAATATGCACCAGCTGCTGGTGAGCCACCTCCAAACATACAAGCAGAGTACAGAGTTCTCTTCTGGACACAGTGGACACCGAAGCACGAGATGCAAAATATCAGCAAGATCCCTTTCTTGAAACACATTGTTTTATACTGCGTATTCTTAGCCTAGTGTAACGGGCAGTGTTGTGAGATGCACTGCCGTTACAGATTCTGTCCCCTGCTGATGCGATGCGATGAGGTTAAAAGCTCTATATCCATGAATGCAGACGAGCCTGGCTCTTTTGCATAGTGGTTAAGATGCTTGCCTGCAGTGTGCGGGGTCACCAGTTTGCATTCAGCCTCTGCCCTGCTACAATAGCACACCATGTTGACTGTCTCTGCATTCCACATACCAGATACTGATGTTCCTTTTGGCAACTAAACTCCCTGGTCGTAAGTCCTTCATCGGTATCTAGGCACTGCAGACAGGCTAGCATTGACTAAACACAGGGTGCAGCATGAGGGGAGCCAAACAGCTCCTGTAACAGATACTGTGGCATGCATAGACACTCGAACGATTAGGACTGGAGGGCGTTTCTCCTTTCCTTTCTTGTTTGGTTGTTTTTTTTTATCACAAGCATAAATTCAACTGTTGCATTTGGAAAATAAAATTAAATTATGCGCCTCAGCAAAGTAAACTGTTCCGACACTGGTTGGAGGCCAATGTGTTGTACTTTCTGGTGCATGTGAGGAGCATCCAGGGGTCTATTTTAATTATCTAAACAGTATCAGATCTTAATACCTCTGTGCTGAAACACATAACCCTGATTCTCCGTGGACCTCGTTTCACTGTATTTTTATTGTCAATACAATATATCCTGGCAGGATTAATATAGTTAAACAGCAGTGCTATTTAGATCTGTGCATTCTTATCAATAAACAAAAACACTTTTGAAACAGTTTCCCACCGGACAGAAGAAATGCTATTAATCTTGTGTGACCTGCCTCAGCATTGAGGTTAACTTCATTAAAGTAATGGATTAAAATGATTTCCCTAATTGAGCTGATACCCATTAGTGCCATGTCTTGTGACAGGAAGAAGCTGGTACAGATGGCATGGAATACCCCAAGCAACACCTGCTTAGTTTCTCTTTTTATAGTGGAAACTCATACAAATGAATCTTATGCTGATCACACGTCAAAAAGACATCAGACACATTGCCATATGCCCTGATTACCGTGTTATATCAAATAGATGTCTTGAGACTTCTCCAGTGAAATCCACTAAAATGTAACCTTTATGTAACAACATTAAACAAAGTCAGCAATCTCTATGTTAATGATCTTAACAGATATATTATGTACTCACTTATGGTCGGCTATTTGTCATTAAGAAATATTGTGTACAGTGGAAAAGTTTCTACATTTAAGATGCATCTGTTATTTAAATGATGGATGCCAATAGATTGTAACATTCACCCCAATATATATATATCCCCTCCCCTCCCCTGTTCTAGTGTACATCGAGTCACATGGTAACCATAACCTTGAGGTTCCCCTATTACAATTAAAGTAATTCAGGGAGACCTCCTGCTACGTTTCCACCTGATTTGAAAGTGATTTGAAACCAGACGCGTTCCTTTCCATCAGCTGCCAGGACGCCAGCTTGCACTGACTGCTATACGTTACCTCTGTGAAATGTGGAAACAAGGTCTAGAAAGTTTCTTATTCATCCAAGTATTGACGTTGAATAAACTATGCCAAAGGTGAGGCTTCGCTTGACCAACCTCTTCAAATCAATCAACTGAAAAGACATTGTATCTGAGTAACTCAGTTTACTGTACACAATGCAGATGTTTTCAGAAAAACAGGAAAAAGCAAATTACCCAGCACTCAGATGCATTAGGTGGCAATTTGCTTAAATCACAAGCCATCTGGCCTCAGTACTTGACTAACGGCAGTCATAAATAAATGCATATAGGTAAGTGAGTCTCTGACATTAATACACTGTAATACACCATGGAGAGCAAATTGATTTCTGAATCAAAACCCAATGATTTACACAGTTCTATAGTACTTTTTTTTTTCTTAAGACATTTTATTTAAAATTAAGACTCTATTTCTTTCTATCTGTTTTCATATTTAGAAGGACAGAATGGTGTAATAATAATAATAATAATAATAATAATAATAATAATAATAATAATAATAATAATAATAATAAATGGAGCCTGTTTGATTATGAGCATAGATATGAAATTAGCGAAATCCTTAAACAAACTAATCATGAATGATGATACAAAATTAACTATGTGTTTTTGTTTATATGTACCGTTACATATATAAATTATGCAGTTAGACCGGGCCAGGTGTTTCGCAGATTTCTGTATCCCTGTAGAATTCTGTGTCCCCGCATGATTCCATGCCTGTGCAGATGCAGTTTTTCAAAGCTGGACGTGGATGCGCGATATTCCTGTGCCCGAGTCCCCGCTGTGCTCTCAAGCACTACCATTGAGTTCTGCTGCAGTTTGCAACAAATATTGAAAGCAAGACCAAACTAATTCTGCAGCAAAATAAAACAGCACATTTAAAACCACTGATTTTCTACAGTGCGCTCAGCCTCCTGCATTGCTCAATACACGAAACCCTTGATTAAAAGTCACCTTATAACTGTATTTTTCTTTTAAAACACATTTTCATTTTACATTAAATGTTCAGAAACATCTTGATCTACGCAGGCGTCAAATCATGCGGGGATACAGAATTCTATAGGGATACAGAAATCTGCTTAACACTGATTCAGAAGAGAAAGCGCCCAGCTGTTGCATGTGTGAAAGGTGCGGGTGTTGCATCATTGTACACAGACTTCATGATTAGACTTTAACAGTGTTGCGAGTGAAGCTGTATTCGATATTGAAAACATACTGTAGCGTTCGAGCCGATGAAATAACCTACGGACGGAATAAAACAAAAACAAAGGAAGACAGGCTTGCAAGGTGAAATCAACAATGACGAAATACTTGTGTTATCCTCCGCGAGGCCACAAAACACACAGCTTCTGCTTTCTCTAACCACATAATACATAACCTTATTACTCCACTAGATGGGAGCATAAGACCGCAAATAGCTAGGGCACTCATTATGTATTCAGTAAAGTTTTAGACGTCTACAATACTTACGATATGTATCAGAGTCCTATATTAATTAGTATGTAAACAAGCGAATCCCACTCAGCTTGAAGGATAACCGAGTGACTCAAAGAGATGGCTCAAACCTTTATCCACTGAGTCGTGCTCATTATTAGTAGAATTGAAAAAAGATCATCTGTAGCTGCAGCCTGCCTGAAGCCTCTGTGAATAAGACATTGCATTGCAATGGCATTGTCATCTATATGTGATGAATGACGACCTGCAGTCACACTGTCTAAAATTAACCGACATATCTAAAAAAAAAAAGGGACAATTAAAACGCCTTTTTTTTCAAACGATGAAAAAAACTAGGTTTCTGTTTGGGAGCTGGGGAGCTGGGAGCTCCAGTTCATTATCTTTTTTATATAAATATAGAATTACAATGTGCTTTTCCAGGAATGGTAGGAGCTGCTTTCTTCTTGAAAAATCATAATGGGTCATAATGGGGCAGACTGGACATCGCACGGCCAGGCCAGCGCTCCCCAGGCTGACTGGACATCGCACGGCCAGGCCAGCGCTCCCCAGGCAGTCTTTATTAATGGGGGAGATTATGAAAGTGTTTTACTCCTAGCGTAGATTAAATTTTAAAAAAAAAATTAATTAAACACACACACACACACACACACACACACACACACACACACACACACACACACACACACACACACACACACACACACACACACACTTACCAGTCCAGTTATTCAACTGTGTTCTTTATACTGTCATCTGGTTCGTAAAGGGTTAACTTGAGTAAGATGACTTTCCGAGAACAGAAATAAAAACCGCGGGTGCATACTGACCTCTAATGGTT
Source organism: Acipenser oxyrinchus oxyrinchus (assembly GCA_030684275.1). Lineage (NCBI taxonomy): Eukaryota > Metazoa > Chordata > Actinopteri > Acipenseriformes > Acipenseridae > Acipenser > Acipenser oxyrinchus. Next base: position 33,659,902 of record CM060261.1, on the reverse strand, counting down.
AGCAATTTATTTGTGTGTCTTTCACAGTAAAAAAAAAAAAACGACTGTATTTACACACTTTTCCTGTAGTAGACGAGCAGAAATAACAGGCTAGTATTTCTGGAAGCTATGAGAACCTTACCTAGGTAACTAGAAAGAGCAGCAACATGGGTAATTGCATCCATTTAACACAACATCGGAAACCTGTCCCAATCAGGAATTGGGAATCCCCCTTGGTATTGATAGCTAAAGAATACAAGCTCACAGGTGCTGTTCCTTCTTTTTAGAAATAGTATGTTTATATGTATATAGTAGAGAGAGAGAGAGAGAGAGAGAGAGAGAGAGAGAGAGAGAGAGAGAGAGAGAGAGAGAGAGAATGTGTTTGTGGTAATTCTGTGTTAAAGAGGCTTTAACAAGCAGTCAGGAGACACCTTTCAGTTACAGTTGCCTGCTAGAGACACAGTTGTGCCTGTATAATGGTAAGCACCAGCGCCATCTAGTGCACAGCAGTGTATCGCCAGTAACACTACAGGAAACTAGTTCCAGAAGTGGCAGTATTTGAGTAGTTACAATTCAAACTGCACAGAAGGAGTGCAATACAGACAGGGAAGACAGGGAAGTGGACAGTGAAAACCCCTAAGAAAATTAACTGTGAAGCCAGTTACTCTTCAGAGAGCTCGTAGTTATAAGAAATTATCGAAGTGTGAATGATGGCATACTGCATATAGCTGAGGCGTAACTGAATAAACTGAAGCAGGACTAGCTTCACCTCAAGAGCTATACCCGAGTGAGCCACACTTTTAATGCCTTCTTATTTCTCTTCCAAATATCTGTTAAAGACTTTCTCACTCTCGCTTCTCTTTCCAGCTCCTCTTTCTGGAGACGGTGCCCTTGAATGACCACCTCCGAAACTGAGAGAAATCCAAATGACTCGAGTCTGTGTAATAAAGCATGGGGAAAGCATGGCAAAAGCACAGGGAAGCCCTGCAAACCCCCAATATGCATGGCAGAGGATATCAATAAACCTGGCAAACCATGGTAGACGATGGCAAACACAAGGTATAACCATGGAAAAACCAAAGAAAAGATTGCTAAAAATGATCCGCTGATATATTGTAAGGGACTGGAGGCATTTGGAGTTGTTATGCTGAGGACAGGAGAGAGTTGTGCTGAGTTATGCTGTTTAAAGATAGGCTACCTAAGCATATTGAAAGGGTTGGGCTGTCCGGTGAATACTGTGGAGCCACTTCCAGAGTCTAATACTTGAGATTGTAGGGCCTGGGCTCCAACACGCTTAGATCCAATTGAAAAGGAAGTTGCAAATTAAAGGTGAATAACGCTTTCGCAAACCCATATAATAGAATCACTTAAATATAGCATTGGAGTAACAAAAGCTACGAGGCTATAGTTGCCACGAATATGTTACTGGCAACGCCTGGACATAAGCTTAAACTGACACCTTCTGTTGTGTGGGTAGAGGTTTCTTCATTGCAAGGGATTTCATTAGACAAATACAGGGTGCACTGACTTAATTCAATAAGAAAATACAACATTTTGGTGTATTTTACATATATATTTTTCAAAAAAATAAATTTTTTATTACATTATTTATTTCTTACCAGACGCCCTTATCCAGGGCGACTTACAATCGTAAGCAAATACATTTCAAGTATCACAGTACAAGTAATAATACAACTTAAAAGCAAGATAAATACAATGAATTTGTACTTGTATTTATCTTAAATGACTACATTTACACTGTATATAACGGATATGTGTGAACACGTATTACAAAATGTATAATGTATAATATATAAACACACAGAGAGAGTACAGTATAGATAAAGTTGGACACAGCCTGTACTACACAGTATGTTGCAACTTCAATTAATTGAAATACTGGACAGTCTAACAGCTTCGAGTAAGCACGTGATTCGCAGTGGTAGTTGTAGTTTGTGATCATCTTCAAAATTTGGGGGCAGAACTACAAACTAGTCGAAGACAGGCTGGCGTGTTGTTGAGCCAGGTGGTCATGTGACGCGGTGTCAGGTAGATGAGGCTCGATGTTGTCTAGTAGTATTTGTGTAGCGGTATCTGTATTCAACTGGCACGCCTGCAGCTAGTTTACGACACATGAGATTTAGAATGCAGGTACAAACGGAAACTTTGCGAATATTAATTGCTTGTTATTGGTCTGCTTATTTGACTAATTGAGCTTTTTTTGTTTCTTTCTTCAATGTTCTGACGAGGCGCAGGTTGTACGGTAGACATTAAAAAACAACAGGTTCGTGTGGACGCTGAGGTTTTGGAGAATGATACTCTCAAGTACCAACAGTTGCGAACGCCAATGTTGTGTTTCAGTAATTGAGGGAGGAACAAGATTCGTGGTCCAGCCGTTGATACTTCTGACTGAAGAACAGAAAAAAGGTTCGTGTTGCAAACTTGGGAATGCTATTTGAACGTGAACTGTAATTTATGAAAGTTTTAACAACATGTAAAAACGATAATACTGTACATCCCACGATGAAGTGGACATGACCAAGTAAACATTAAAGTTAACATGAATCTCTGTGTTTTATTTACACAATTGTAGCCAATTTTGGCAACATACAATCATGTGCTAATTTATTTGTTTTCATGTACAGCCATTTAAACATCTCCTTTTTGAAGTGTTGTTTTGCACTGTACAAATTAAATATATATTTGTGAACTAAGATATATATACCTTCTATGTCAATGTCAATGGAATATAGGGATTGTCAACAGCAGACAGTAACCTTGCTGGATCTTATTAAAGCTGGCACCAAATGTGTGAGTTCATAAACCCACAATAGCTAATAAAACCATCACTGACAGATTATTATTATTATTATTATTATTATTATTATTATTATTATTATTATTATTATTAATTGTGTTTATAAAGTTTGTTATTAGTTTAAGAAGGGCCATTAAAAATCTGAGACTTCTGGATGGTTGAATCCAGACCTCCCATGGTCCTGTACTCGTGTTCCAGTGCCCCAGTCTTACTCCCAGTCTTACCACTGCAGTCTCAACACTGTGATCCCAGAGTGTGATAAGATTCATTTTCATGTACCGAAACAAAAGGCATTCTCTTGCTTTGTTCCAGTTTGCTAATCTCAACACAAGTTGAAAGGGTCTGGTAGTTTTTTTCAAGTGATTCTAAACTCATGCTTGCTTTATCCCCCTCCTGCTGCAGAACCTTCTGGTCACCCCACCTGTGAACTAGGAAGAGAAAAAAGCCCCCATCAGAGACCTTGCTTCTGCTAATGGTCGTGTAGTGTTTCCAGTGAAAACATGAAGTAGTGCATTGCGCAGTGCAGCATCCCACCCCCAAATCACCCGTAAATAAAGTTTTGAAAACGTCGTCGTTTGTGCGCTTAACATATCTCACACTGTGCATTAATTAAGTCCAGAAGTGTTAACCATATTGTCCGCAGTCAGCCTGAGGGCGTTGGCCCAGTAGGGGGGCTCTTCCCTTTGGCAAGAGCTCAAGCAATGACCCAGTATGATTCTAGGGGGCGCTGTGCTGGGATGGCAGTTTTAGTTTGGCCCATCAGCAGTTACCTGTTCTTGAAGGAACCTGATCTGCCCAGTAGTAAAAAGCTCATGCCATACCAACATAGGTCAGGCATAAGCGCTGGATTATAACACTGCACTGTAATTCCATTGAGGCAATGTGTTGGGAATTTACAGCATTAAACACTTACTGTCGTGATCTTTTTTTTTTATATTCTATGCTGTGTTTGTCTGGACTCGGAGACATACACTGCTGTGCAGAAGTCTTAGACATTTTGCACATTTTTACACTACCATAGAATCAACCCGCACCATCTACAGAACGTTAGGTCTAGCCCTTGCCTTTCCATTCAATTCAATGGTCTGAGATGCCAATTCATTACAGTGTGCTGTGTTCATTTCTCTTCTGACAGTCAACAACCCATAATAACCATCATCATGGAATATGCATTGCATCGGGTTCATACTTGTTTTTAAGCGTGCTGCCACTCTATTTAAAACGGGACTCGAAAATGTAACTCGTCAACACTGTGTTTTTAATGGGCACTAAGAATAAAACAAGGAATGTGCAGATCGGGCACTTGCTTGTATAACTCTTGGAGATTCCAGTAATCATTTGGAATGAATGCAGCACACGCTGAATTTCAAGAGAGAATGATGGTTCACACTTGTAATATAACAACTAACATACTGTACAAGTTCTGACTGAATAAATAACAAACCTGTGAGTAGAAATGGGAAGGGTACAAAACACAAGGGGCTGCTTCATCATTGCACTGCTTCATTCTTCTCAGCAGGGATTACCATATATAGAAGCAGCTGGGCTCGGCTCAAGTGGTTTACAGAAGGGCACAGAGGGATTGTGGAAAAACATTTCCACACCCTCGGATTCCTTTAGCGCTTTGAGATGAGAGGCTATATCAATGATCAAAACTGTGCCAGACCTGAATCCTGCCATGTGTAGATCATTAACAGAGGATGGGACTCGGACCCAACTGGACTGAGTGGTGGCATCATTGAAATCTGCCCTTAACACAGCATCTGATGTCTTTTGTAATTGTATTACATGTCAGATTCCTTAGTTTAGAAATTGGAAATTGTAGAATAAAGCAGAGGGCTTTTGTGTTAAACACAATAAAAACCTCTTTGATTTGCGTGCAAACCAGAAAAAGCAACTGTTTATAGAGGAAAACTAATTCGACCCATCCCAGTTTATGTGCTTTTTATAGCCAGCCAGAAAGAGGAGTTCAGTGTGTTTCCTAGTTAACAGTGGAATTCCCATTTTGTAGCCTTGTTGTCACTTGCTGGTCTTTCCCTATTGTAACGGCTACTGAATATCTTTGTTCTTCAATGTTTCTGGTTGGGGCGCCTGGAAAACTTTTCAGACCTAAATGATGCTGTGTCTGTACATGCTGTTCCACAGAGTGCCTTTGAGCCCAGTCAATGGGTGGAGCTGGAGGGAGGGGGAGGATGGTAATTTCACTTGGAGGAAGTGACCGAACTCAGCTGGAATGCAGATCGGAGTTTGGTAGTGGCTGCTGTGTAACAGGCTGGTCTCGAGCTAGGGGCAACAAAAGCAAACACATCTTGCTGTAGAAAAATGCCCCACTTCACAGTGGTGCCGGTGGAAGACAATCACATTTCGAACTGTGACAGTTTGGAGGGCATCAACTGGGTTGATTACAGAGATACAGGGCAAGGTTCGAGAGACCACAATGACACAGTAAGCTCTGATGGTAAGTTATGAACTTTTTTTTCTTTCTTTTTTTCACGTTTTTGAGAAGTAACTGATTCCCTGTCTGCTGTGATTTATACAGTCCTTTATTCATCGTGGGGCAGTAGCTCAACATCTTGTTTGGTGAGACTGTTGAGCACTTTTTTTTGTGTTCAAGTGTGAAAAGGGAGCTTTCGTCTGTAAATACAATACTTTTTGGAGTGCATGGATTTTTTTTTATCCTAGGCTTAATGGAATTGATTTATCAATTCAGTACCATGTAATTGCATAGTTTAGCTCTCTTTTTTAGTGTTTATTTCTATATCTGGTTAATTAAGAAGAAAACTGCTGTCGTTTTACCCTTCAGTGAAGAAGCTTTTACTGGTGTGTGGGCTGGACTGATGATGTCAAATAACAGACAATGACAGCAGAGCTTGCTTTTCTCATGCAAACAGATGGCAAAGTTCCTCCTAGATCCTGAGAAGAGACAACTGGGGCCTTTGTCGGGATTGGTCCATGCATACAATTGCAGTACAGGAAGAAAGTGGGAGCCAATGTTTCCTTTTAAACACAGTTAAACTCTCCTTTTTCCTTCAGTCTGTATTTCCAGAGGTTTTCACGTTGAAAATGTAAAGTAAAAGAACTTTCCACAGACTAGATATATTCATTTGCAATGTTTTTAACAGCCAGAAAAAATTATTAGCCACTCACAGTAAAAACTTTTAAGCTGAAGGGTTGGATTACCATTTACCTGTGACCCCCCCTGCCCCCGCCCCCTGTTTTTATAGAGACATAAAATAAAAGCAGCAATGCTAATGAACACACTTTATCCAGCTTTGAATCTATTGAATTATGACTTGTTTTAGTTTTGTCCTGCATTAAATTGCTAGCAATGCAGAAAGTCTTAATTGTGTCACTAAATTAGTTACAGCATGCTGGTCTCTGAATGGGTGCTGTCTGTTGATGGCTCTGGGCACTGTGCCCGGTAACATTCCCAAGCTTCAGTAGGGCTGCATTAAATGCTTTTGTGTTGGGTAACTGTCTGCTGGGGTGCTGGTAACAAGACTGGACCACATTGAGTCTTCTAGTAAAAGTGCCACAGCTGTAGGTCACTGTACTGTAAAGAACTAGGTGTAATTAAGAAGCTTTTTAACACAAGTGCCAAATTCACCCTTTTAGCCTTTTGTAAGGGAACAGTAGCGGTCTCCTTAGGAAGTGGCGTGAAGGTTTTTGTTTCAGTTCATTGAGCACAGGCCCACAGCTTCTATGTGTTTATTTATTTGTGTGTTGACATAAGTGACAGACATTCATCAGTTTAGTGGGACATTTACACTGCTTTCTTTAATTCTATCAGCTTCCTGTTTGCTTAAAGAAACGCTTTGATGTTTAAACCACCAGGCGCACTTTCTCCATCAATCTTTATTATTGGCTAGTTCTGTCTTGTTAAAGTTTTTTTTTTTTTTTTTAAATGTCTTCAGCATCTTCCAGGTGACAGCCTTCAGGTCCCTGTTTCATTAGGAAAAATAAAATACAATATACAGTAATGTTATTACTGTTAAAACCAGACATTATGGCAATATTAGGCACTAACTGCTGGTAAAATGCAGCTTCATAGAACTCTATAAAGGATATTAAGCTTTGACGTTTGAAATTTGGTATTGGCCATTTATTAAATCATATTTTTAATCACAATTGCAGCTTGTTTACAAAGAGATAGATGTGCATTCATATTTAATAAGTATGCTATTGACGGGCAATTCTGTGATGAGTGCATTTCAAATTGGCAGACGTTCCCTTGATACTTGACCTGTAATCAGCAGTTAAATAATACTTGGCATGTGTGCCATTTGGAGGCACATCATCCTTAGTTAGTCTTTCTGTTTACCAAACATATCCAAGTTTAAGTCCCAGCTGTGAGCTGAACATACTGCAGATCTAAGGCAGTGGGTTGCAGTGAAGGTGATGTACAATAATGCAGATATTTAAAGTAGATTTCTGACTTCCACAAACCCTGAAATCCACCTGGGGCTACAGGTCCTGCATGGTGCCCAAATACATTGTATAAATAGTGTGAAGAAAATGTGTTTCTCCCTCTGTGTATTCACCAGACATTACTATCAAAGATAATGACATGCAAATAGCCACAGAAAAGACCTCACCTTCATGCATCATACCCTTCTAACTGGGCTCCCCTGGCTGAAAGCACACCCTCTCAGACTGCAGACTGCAGTAAGCCCAGTGTTAGTTTGGATTGGTTACAGTTACTGGAAATTTGTAGTTTTCTGCTTTGTAGGTTGTCAAGACTTGTCAAATGAAGAAGCATGCATGTTATACTCCAGACTGTTCACCAAACCTTACCCACACTGCTTTTTATTATTGTTCATTTAAATTAAGTTCATTAACGCTCCTCGTCTGCTGTCAGTATGTCGGCAGCAGTCTGGAAAAGCTTCATGAAAAGCAAACTCTTTTTTTAATCCATTAATGTTTGTGAACAGTGGACAGATTCTTAGTTATTAAGACTGAAACAAACACATTACCTGTGCGTGCTTGAGTGGATGTGAAGTGAACTGGTCCCGGACAGCTTGCTGGAGTTCACTGTGGTGTGAATGAATTACAATCTTGGCAACACTGCATTTATTGGTCCTGTGAAGTTTTTGGCATTTTTTTCTGTTACATTTTGAATTAAAGGATTAAGAATTAATCTCTTCAAAAAAATGTCACCTCAAGGGGTCTCTTTTAAGTAAAATGAAAGATTAACGTTGCATAATGTTATGGGTCAGGGTGCAGTCAAACATGAAGCAAGCTTAGCTGAATTAATGGTACTTAGTGCTATTTAATTGTATCTTAAATGTTAATTTAAAAAAAAAGAAAGAAAGGAAGACCTAATCATTGAGACTCATAGGCTTTGGAATTTTAAGGAGCCATCAGAGTTTTAAGTTGAAAGAAAAACTTTAGATAAACGTGACATAGTTTCTTGTATATTGTCTTTGTAATTTTGATTGAGTTTATGTGATATCGTGGATAATTTGAATAAGAGTTTGCTGTAACCATCAATTTGAACTACTACAAAAGCATTTTTTTATCGATTATGTTTTGACAAGTGACATTTCGTTAATTTGATCTACTGGCTGTACAGTCAGTGTAGCCTGGTGGCTGCTTGAAAACCAGCTGGAGGGATCACCCAGTAGTCCACCAAATACAGTTTAATTTCCTAAGAAATCTACAAGCTGAAGACAGTCTGTGCAAATAATGTGTTTATATAAAAAAACAAATCAAAAACATGGTCTGTATCGCATTAAAGAAGTTGAACGGTGGCATACTGTGGCAGTGAAGAGATATTTACATTCCTTATAGAGGTTCCAGAGATATGATCGAATACCTACACTTCTTGATTCCTCATCTAATCTCTGCATTCTGTTGTGTGGCCTGAAATCTCATTCTGAATATGGTGTGGTGTACTTCAAATGCCAATAGCCTAATTTTAATAGATGAATTTATATATGCAGTATGTGTATATGTATCTCCTAAATAGGCTGGAGTCATTCAGTGCTGTCAGAGAAACGTGTAGGTCACAGCCGTTGTTATTTCCTCAGCAGCTGTTGCTTAAGGAAAGGGTAGCGCAGACTGTACGCAAACTGTACACTGGCATTGTGTGTGTTATTAATAGAGACGCTTTTGAGTGTTATTCCATCTCATTTATTACATTAATGCTCTTGACTTCCTTTAAGGTTATGCATGTTTGTGGAGATGTAAAAAGGACAAGATGTGTTTCTCGAACAGGAGGGTGAATGGTGGTGGTTTTAAATGAAAACTTTGAAAGCTAAACACAGCTTTAACAGGAATGAAAATGCAGCTTGTAAGGGAGTTCAGCTTTGAATATCAAGCCACTTGTGTCCTCCTCCAACAAAGTAATGCTTATTATCCAATTGAAATCCTTGTGTTAAATGCACCCTTCCTGTAGCATGTAAAAAAGTTATCCCCGCAGGGCTTGGATTTTCTAAGTGAAAAGCGTGTTTTTATGTCTCATTAAGAGACCAGATTTACAGGTTTCTTTTGCCACTCCTCTGCTGGTTAACGTCCTGCCTGTACTGTGTGACTATAATGTTATTTGAGTTTGTGTAAATTCATTTATTTTAAATTCTGTTGATTTTATCTTGGGGGGGTTTGTCGTCCCAGGTCAGCGGCACACTGTACAGAGTTCTGCTTGTGATGGAAGCATTTACAACAGCGCAGTGGATTCCTTCTGTGGGAGCTTTTTGTGTTCTTTGAGTCTAAAGCCAGACCAAGTGATACTGAGCTGCTCCCTAGTTTCTCAGTGGTTTATAGGGAGAGAAGTCCACAGGAATGTACAGGCGAAGTATCAGAGTCCAGAACGTGCTCTGCATTGAACAAGGTACCTTTCCCCTTTGGCTTGGCTTATTATTGAATTCTATACAGTAACCTTTCTGATCGTCGGCTGTGAGCTTGAGTATGCATCAGAAGTCAAGAAGAATCCCAGTTCTTTCAGCAGATCAGGGCAAAACCCTGCAACAGAGAATTGAAAAACTTGTAACGTATAAATGTCCTGGCAGCAATATGATGTCAGGTAACTCTTAATTTTTGTTATGCATGATAGCAGAGTGATTTGGCAGAATATAATAATTTTTGCTGACATTCTTTGATCTGCCAACTGGAAAACATTCCTCATGTAGCTGAACTTGTTCAGGCTTGTCGTGCAAACCTGTTGCTTTTTCTGAGTAGGGCTCAACGACTTTAATATCCTTGTAAGCGGTAATCCACTTATGATTTTTTTAATTAGGAGCTTGTTTCGTGTCTTAGTGGGCCAACAATGCTTGAACTGAAACCAGTGAAATCTGAAACTGCAGTTCAGTCGAGCAGATTTCCAAAGCAGATCTTACGGAGTGACAGGCAGATCGCTGATTTGTTGTTTATCTGTTAAAAAACAGATTTATCAAAAGAAGAGTAGTGTGTTCATATCATCTAGATTTATAAAGTATAGGATTACCAATGGTTATGTACTGTACCTATTCCGGTTATAAATAAGACTACAGAACTTTTATTTAATCTCATTACTTAACTGAACCATTATTTATTATGCAATTCCAATCTCAAGACATCAGGTAATTGAGCCACATCCACTAGCACAGCGAGTACAGAGTTATTTTGCATTCCCCTGTTTATTTAATGAGTTTAACCTGTGCACACTTTGCATGAGACTGAAGTCGCTCTTAGTCCCAAATGATAAGTGATGCAGGGCTGGCTCTGAACAGGGAAGAGGGCAGCATTGGGCAGAACAATCACTGTTTGTCTTGGAGACCATCAGTGGACTATGACAGGGTTTCCCAAATGCTCTTTTGACATTAAGCATCCTGGCACTGTACAGAGTTCTGCTTGTAAGTGGCTCTCAAGAGGGAAGCATTTACACAGGTGCAGTGTATTCCTTCTGTGGTAGCTTTTTGTGTTCTTTGAGCCTGAAGCCACCAGAGCAAATGGTACTGCTCCCTAGTTTATAAGAGATTATATACAGTATGGAGAGTGTAGAGAACTCCACAGGAATGTACAGGCGAAGCATCAGATTCCAGAACGTGCTCTGCATTGAATAAGGTACCTTTCCGCTTTGGCCTGGCTGCAACACAGAAATGTGAATAATTCGTTATTTATAGGTGATTATGCAACGTTTAGAAAAAAGCAGTTTTGAAACATTAATGGTGCAAACTTTGGAGGCAAGGTCTAGTTCTGCCAGTGTATCTGCGTGCATGTAATACCCAGAAATGAAGCTGAATCGGCTGTTTCGATCGGGAGTTGATGTCTGAGAGTTTTGGGAACGGCCTCTGCACATTACTTGTTGCCATGGGAACTGAAAGGTCAACAGCAGTGAGGGGAAAGGAATTTTTTGCAAGCTTTCATTTTTTGTTCAATCTAGTAACCCATACAGGTATTTAAATATGAATTATTTCAAATATATTGAATATTTCAAACTAGAAAGAAACACTTACGTTGCATTTAAAGGCTTTTCATTTGGTACTCATATCTATATACAGAAATTACTTAATTTGAGAATTTAAGATAAAAGAAACCATATAGAGTGTACTCTTGAAGATGAAGGAGGAGGAGGAGGAACTAGCTAAAACGTTTGTCTATATGACCTAGTTTCTTACAGTTTCACCTTTGTTGTGAAGTTGTGGTTGATTTGAGAACTACCTCCCAATGTGATACTTTATTAATATCATAGTTTGGATACACTTTACATCGTGTCTCTTACTTTTTATTTATATAGTAGTTACTTAGTAACTACATGTGTACTTTATACAAAGTTATATAGTGCCAAAAGATAACCTTAACCCTAACCCTTTTCTGATACAATTGTGTACTTGTATATATCGTGCAAAAAGTAAGCCCTGTGCCATCCACTCCAGTAAGATTTCAGTTGGCACCCACAGTCCTCCCCCTGGAGGATCCCTATTGGTCCCTGAACCAACTTAATGCTGCTGGATGCCTCATGCTGCATGCAGTTGTTCGTCAGCACAGCACAGCCCCACTGGGACACCATATCCTTTGCAGTAGGGCTTTCCCAAGTTCCAGCTGGAATATGTACTGAATGAGGGCCGCAGCGTGAGAAGAATGGTAAACCAGGTTACTGAAAATGGAAAGGTAGTGTTTGAAACAGGTGGGTGGATGGCCCTTTTGCTCGTAAGTTAGCATATTAGCATGGCGCATGGAGCATTAGCATTGCATTGTCACCAGTGCGACCGAAGTGTGCAGAGTTTGTTGTGAGGGGACTGGGAAACCAGCCAGCATAGTGGGTTGTGCGGTTATCCTGGTGTTTGATGGAAACAGTCTAAGTGTTTTTGTTTTTTTTCTCACTGCCGAGATGCACTTGGATAATTAAGGTGTAACCAAAGACATGATCTTAAAGTTAGGAAATGGTACTAAAGAACATGGTCATTTTGGATGGCTGTGGTTTTGTTTGTTATTATATGAAATTTGATAATGATCCTTTTCAGCTTCATATTGGCTTATATACTGTAATGCAGTGGACATGCTTCATCACAACCCTGTGTAAATCCAGATTAGTTTGGGTTCTGATACTAGATATTAATAATGAGCTGGTCTTTTATATGGAACTGGTCACAGATGGGTGGTTTACTGTACAATGTAGAAAAACAGATATAGAATGTGTTGGGATAAGTTTAAACCAATCAATTTATCATCCTGTGTTGTATCCTTTCTCTAGTCTCTAGTTAACCTGCTTGCACCGTGGCAGCAGTGTTTACATTAGAGGACTGGGCAGCACTGTACTTTTAAAAGCAAGTTATGTGGTGTAATGTGTGTGTAATTCCTGAAAAACGAATGCGTTTTGCTTCACTGCTCCCTCGAAGGATAATGGATCTTGGGATTAAAACCTAAGTCTGATTTATTGTGATTCATGCTACAATGGTAACTTAAAATACTACTTTCAAGAGGGGGGGGGGGGGATTTTGCGGTCCGGTGGTTAAAGAAACGGGCTTGTAACCAGAAGGTCCCCGGTTCAAATCCCACCTCAGCCACTGACTCATTGTGTGACCCTGAGCAAGTCACTTAACCTCCTTGTGCTCCGTCTTTCGGGTGAGATGTAATTGTAAGTGACTCTGCAGCTGATGCATAGTTCACACACCCTAGTCTCTGTAAGTCGCCTTGGATAAAGGCGTCTGCTAAATAAGCAAATAATAATAATCTATTAGAAGTGATTGGAACTGTGCATTGTGTAAATTACAATTGCCTGGGTTTTTTTTGTTTATTTGTTTGTTTGTTTGTTTTTTGTGTTTTTCAGATTTGTTCAGACTTTAGGGTTTTGCTAAGTTTATCATGTTTCCTGCTGTATAGGACACCTCAAAAGAGGCACTGACCTTACACATACAGCTACAGCACTGCAGCTCTAACAGTGGAGCCAGGTATATTCCTTTAAGGACTCTATGCAGACATCGAAGACCTTATCATTTGGCTGAGCCTGCTGTACTTTACAACACAGGGCTGTGAAGAACTGTCACCTTCATATTTTGAAAGAGATGGTATAGCACATTCTGAATGGACTTGCTCTGATCTGCTGGAAACATCTCAAGATTAAACCCAGTCCATTCAAGTAACGAGTTCATGGTCTGTTCTTCCTTTTGAGCTGCTAAAAGACTTGGAGCTGTTTATTAACCAGAGTGCGGTGGTATCGCAAATGTAGAAGTATGTGGTTATGAACAACGTGCCACCTCAGCTGTGTTTCATCCATTTGTGGTTGATGATGAGTAAAGCACGTGTGATTTGATGACTAACGGTTCCAGGGTAGGCAGAAAAAGAGCTGTGCAAAATGAATTGTCTTGCAGGTGGGGATATTGCAAAAGACACCACGCTGTGCAACCCTGTAATGCGTTATCTATAGCAAAAGTTAGACAATGCTAAATCTTAACTACTCCCAGTTGTTAGTGGTTTAAGTTGGTCAGTATGATAATACCTTTAGATTTATTCTCATTGTACAGTATATTGAGAGTTTGGCCGTCAAGTTTGGCTTTTCCTTTCTCAGACCTTGAGGCTAGTGGGAAATGGTACCACACAAGTGGATGTGTAGAAACAGGCTTTGAAAAACAAAAACCCTACAGTAACCTCTACAGTAAAAGGTTTGTCTGGAACACACACAGCAGCTGCAGTGTTACTAAAACAAAATATCTGCCGGTATGCCTTCTAATTGAAAAACTCTGACAGCAATAATTTAATTAGACAGCCCACATGTTAAATTAGGCACACAAGGTCACAGCGTTATACGCTGAAGCACAAATAGAAGTGGTATTTTATCCAGAGCCGATGGCAAGATAGAATGCTGGGGTTTGGCAACTGAACATGGGCGTTTCCTATCTGAATAAACACAGCGATCAACAATAAAATCATATGAGACTAGTTTTGCTCTGCATTTAGAAGGGTACACATCCTTACAAGGTTGGTATTGCATTCCTCTGTGCTATGATACGGAAATATTTATGCCATGCATCGGCTCCAAGTAATTCTTCTATGTTCGTTAAATTTCAAGATTAAGCATTTTTCATGGATATTAATGCAATTGTGTATTGATGTGATTTGAAGTATAATTTGATAATGCTCGCTGCAGTTTGGTAGGATTGCGTGAGACTAATCTGTTTGTGTTGGGATTACTCAAAATTAAATAGAAAATGGTCTTGAATGCTGCAGAAATGATCACGCTGTCTAATTATCAGAGTTAATTGCATTTCCCGTTTTCATTTAATTTTTCAGATATTGTGAAGCATTTTATAGCCCTTTCTAACCCAGACATGGTTGAGATTATGAGCACCCCTCATTATGCATGTGCACTGTTTTCACACCCCACCTGAGCCAATTTATTTCTGGCACTGTGTTCTATTCTGAAATCACAAGCTGAACGTTTGTGAAGCCCTCCAGTACTGTCCAGGGCTCCGAGCCAGGACGAGCACAGCTACTGTACTGACCCATTCTCCTAGCCTAGTCTAATCTAACCACAATGCCAGTCAACATTACTGCTTCTGATTCCAGCCATACCTCACTGGGTTCCCTGTTTAATAAACTGTGGGAGCTTATGAAAGCCCTGGCCATTGCCAGATCTCACCGCTAAGCTGTGTAAAGGCTCTTGTGTCAGTTCCCTTCACTTGTTAATATACAGGGCCCCGTTATGTTGTTGTATTGAAATAGCTGCTTGTGTTTTCTCTTCCAGGTCACGGCCAACATAAAGAAAATAGCCCTTTCCTGAATAGCACTGACACAGCAAATGGAAATGACTACTATGACAAGAACTTGGCCTTATTTGAGGTACCGTGTATTCACACAGTGCAGTTTATCTCATGTGGTTTACATCTAGGTTGATGCAGCTGCCGAATCAAGCAAATGCAGACTGAATCTAACTCAGTGTAATGTGATTAATTTGTCTTTCAAAAGTACGTAAAATGGTTTGTAATTGAGTATTTAAATGGTGGCAGTATTAACATCTGCCTCTGTTTTTAGATCCGTTGATAGAATTCAGTGTCTGTAAAGGACTTCTGTTTCAAATAATTTTCAGGGAAATCTTAGCAGTATCTTGAGACTCATCTGATTTAAATGGGGCATTCCCCAGGTTTTTGAGGGTGTGGAAATGTAGGTCATGTTAGTTTTGCTCTGATTGGTTGGGTTAATGAAGAACTGAATTTTGAAAAGGTTATTCCACATACAGTGAATGTAAGTCATGCTAACTCATACACAGACACATTTTATGTTTCCTTATAGGGGATATGTTTGTGATGACAGGGATGTAAATGCAAGTAAGACTCCTATTGCATAGCAATTTCAGCCATTCCAGGTTTTACTACGAGCTTGATTAGCCACAGTGTACAGGTCTTATTAAACTCCTAGTAAAACCAGCAATGGATCAAGCTGCAGTGCAATGGAAGTCTGAGCTGCATGCAAATGGTGAGCAGGTTTCTCATTGTGTTGTGTGCAGGAGGAGCTGGACATTCGCCCCAAGGTGTCCTCCCTCCTCAACCGACTGGTCAACTACACAAACATCACCCAGGGAGCCAAGGAGCATGAGGAGGCAGAGAGTGCAGAGGGCTCCAAGAAAAAGATCCCAAAGGTGAGCCCAGCCACTGCACACAGCTGTGAGATAGGATGGGTAATAACTGAGCTCCACTCCACACCCAACCACTGCACACTGCTGTGAGATAGGATGGGTAATAACTGAGCTCCACTCCACACCCAGCCACTGCACACAGCTGTGAGATAGGATGGGCAATAACTGAGCTCCACTCCAACCCCGCCAATGCACACAGCTGTGAGATAGGATGGGCAAAAACTGAGCTCCACTCCACACCCAACCACTGCACACTGCTGTGAGATAGGATGGGTAATAACTGAGCTCCACTCCACACCCAACCACTGCACACTGCTGTGAGATAGGATGGGTAATAACTGAGCTCCACTCCACACCCAACCACTGCACACTGCTGTCAGATAGGATGGGTAATAACTGAGCTCCACTCCACACCCAGCCACTGCACACAGCTGTGAGATAGGATGGGCAATAACTGAGCTCCACTCCACACCCAGCCACTGCACACAGCTGTGAGATAGGATGGGTAATAACTCCACACCCAGCCACTGCACACAGCTGTGAGATAGGATGGGTAATAACTGGGCACTCATTCCACTTGCAAAGAAGACATCAAGACCTTGTACACCTACTGTACAGCATGCCCAGAACTTGGGCATCATAGGCTATATCATATATTATGCCGACTTAGGTGTTCTCTGTTAAATCGGGAAGCCACAACCTGTTCACTATAGAGAAATAGTTAGGCAACCAATATTAACAGTTATGCCTGTGATTCCTGACTAGTGGGACCTGATGTAGCAGAACTTTTGTATTTCCAATCTTTAGACATCTCAAGACAATTGAGACCTGTCCCGTCCATGAGTATTTCTGCCCATGTGAAAACCTAGATGACTCACTGGTAATAAAAGTGTGATTGCTTTCTTAAAAAATAGTTTTCTATCATGACCAGATGCAAATCAGGTCCCAGGGGGAAGTTCAAGTGTCCAATACAGGGTCATGTCCTGCACCCCACCTTTCAGTTTCCACTTTGCTGCACAGACTGTAGTTTTGGTCCTCTGAACAGTAACCTAAAAAAGTTACGCAGCTGTCTGCTTACTGTTGGCAAAGGGAGCCCCAATTGCTCTCTTTACCCAAAGCCTTAAGCTTCCAAAACAGAAGTCCTGTGCTGTTTTTCTGTTTGAAAATATAGTACAGCATGGCCACACCCAGGGAAGAATATTCCTCATTTACAGGTTTGAATCCAGTAAAAGCCAGCAGACCTGCCTCTGCTCTGCAGATGGGAGGCTGCAGTGTGTGAACCGCTGTGTGTCTGCAGTCACCAGTCAAAGCCAGACCATTAGGTCAGATCCACAGTGGGAGAGCGCGTAAACAATGTGCCCAGCCCTGTAGGGTTTGCCCATGACATCAGAATTTATTTAGATGCCTCAGCTGTTAATGGCAATTGTCTGCCTCCCAGGCATGAGCTGCAGCAGGCTATCCGACACCATGGCTCCTGCAGCCCTGGCATGCTGCAGAAAGAGGGGCCGCTGTGACCTTCAGAGTTCTGATCAATGCCTTTAATCAATAGCTTGCTTCCATTCACGTGCAGAAAAATTGTGCTTTGGTGTATTGCGTGGAACAGCATGTAATATGTGCTGTTTGTTCACAAAACAAGTTGAAATGTTTGTTGTTGTTGTGTTCTAATTACAGGCCTTCGGGTAATATATTTAACCGAGAATACCGGTCTCGCTGTCGGTGAACTGATTGTTAGCAAATCATGTATGTTTTTAATTGAATAAATAGGGTTTCTTTGCAACATACACCCCAACTTCCCTATAGATATCATTTTAGAAAATCTGTCAGATAGAAACAGATTCTCTAATTCACATCTAAGTAAAAATAAATGGGGGTGTTTAACTTTAGTTACTTTTTACTGTCAAATTAACACAGAAGAGCCACACGATGGCGCTGTTGTCTCTAAAACTGTTCCAGTTTTTTCATTATTTTAATTAGACAGTATTTCTTTAACAAAAAAAACACTTACATTGAATAGATATGTTTTGTTATTGTAACCAATAAGAAAAGGCTTTGGCATTGATAACAAAAGACAAAAAAAAAAAAAAAAAACTTTGGTGTGTATTTATACAGTATATAGAGGTATGTCATGAAAAACACTAAACGGACGCCCTAACCCTAACCCACAAACAAGACTTTGGGTGAGTAATCAGATTTAAAATACATTGCTCCATATTTCACACACAAAGTAAATGATGTGTTGTTGTAAACGTTCCAGAGCTCGTATTTGTCCATGTGTGTGATTCACAGAGTCTGCTGGTTTGTGTTTTGCCTCCAGGCCCCCAGCATGGGCACCCTGATGGGGGTGTACCTGCCATGCCTGCAGAATATCTTCGGGGTGATCCTGTTCCTGCGCATGACCTGGATCGTAGGCACAGCGGGGATCATGCAGTCTCTCCTGATTGTCCTAATATGCTGCTGCTGTGTGAGTGGGACTCTCCATTCAGAAGCACGCTCTGTGTTCATGCTAAGCTCAGCAGGACCATTGTTTTGTTTGTTTTGTTTCTAGGCGTTGGGGCTCTTGAAGTTACGTCTTTGCTGTCCTTGTCTTCAATCTGAGTTCACAAGTTCTAAGACTTCGGTTGTCTCTGGTACAATAGATACAGTAGTGCGGATTTCAGAAGACACTGCCCAAACTTCTTTTTCTTAAAATAAAAATAAATAAGTAAATGCAATGAAAGAATCACTTTGTGATACTTTTTAATGAAATTTTTCATGTTATATTTTTCTTAAAGCAAGATTTATAACTTAAAAAAAGATAACCTAAAGTCTGAATGCGTCTAATATTTTTTTCTTTCTCTTTAGACAATGTTAACAGCCATATCAATGAGTGCCATTGCTACAAATGGTGTTGTTCCAGGTATAGCATCTCAAATTCCATGCAAACATTCTCTGTTACTTTAAGATTGTATCATGTGCCATAGTGTAACCCTTATTTTGCATATATCTCTACCTCGCTGTCATTTTGGTTTGTTTGTTTGTTTTAATTTTCCCCTTTTTTGCATAGTATAACAATTATTCATTTAAAATTGCAATGTCAGGAGCACATCAGATGTTCTGGGGGTGTTATGGGAATCCTTACTTCAAGAACTGCAGGTGCATGTCTCTTTATTAAAATGCAAACCTGAGTTGTGTTTTGTCTTGCAGCCGGAGGCGCCTATTTCATGATCTCCAGGTCGCTTGGCCCTGAGTTTGGGGGTGCAGTGGGGCTGTGTTTTTACTTGGGGACCACCTTCGCAGCAGCCATGTATATTCTGGGTGCAATTGAAATATTACTGGTACGTAATGTGGGGATAAGGTTAGAGTTATGGTTAGGGTTAGGGAAAGAGTTACAGTTAGTTATGGTAAGGGATAGGGTTAGAGTTAGTTAGTTATGGTAAGGGATAGGGTTAGTTAGTTAGTTATGGTAAGGGTAAGGTTAAATGGTAAAGGGCAATTACGTAGGTGATGCAGAACAAACGTAATTCTTGACTCTCCAAGTAAAACAGTTCATGCAAAGTACTGCATCATCTCGCAAGAAAAAATATATATTGCTGAAGTTTATTTCAAACAGCAGCTAGCAAACTGTGTTTCATGCTGCCAGGCAGGAAAAGGGCACATTATTCCAGCACCTGTTCATCGCTTCTGTACAGCTCCTTAGACATTCCTCCGATCCTGGCGGACCTGATTTGACCTCCAGTTTGATTTGTTTTTGGCTCAGAAATACATCGTCCCCCAGGCAGCGATATTCCACAGCAGTGACGTGAACGACATGGACAGCGCCATGCTGAACAACATGAGAGTCTATGGGACCCTCTTCCTCAGCTTCATGGCTGTGGTTGTCTTTGTGGGGGTGAAATATGTCAACAAGTTCGCCTCTCTCTTCTTGGCTTGCGTGATAATATCCATTTTGTCAATATATGCTGGGGCAATCAAATCCATCTTTGACCCTCCGGAGTTTCCGTAAGTGTGTGTGTGTGTGTGTGTGTGTGGGGGGTCATATCTTTAAAGTTAAATCTCATACTGTACATCATTAAAGTAATGTTTAAGACCCTTCCCTGTAGACATACTGTAATGGCATATATCAAAGATTACTGCTGTTAAATAATGTTAAAAGCATAGAAAGGTTGTAGTGCCTGACAATTAAATCTTAGTTAGTGTGTATTGTTACAAAGGGCTAAAGCATTATCTTGAAGTGGTGTATTGTATGTTTTACAGCTGTGGTTCTGTGAGTCACCTCCTGGCTGAGTGCTTGTCTGTTTTTTTCAATCAGGATCTGCATGTTGGGTAACAGGACCCTCTCTAGAGACTTGTTTGATGTCTGTGCGAAGACGGTGGTGGAAAACAACGTTACTGTAGCGAGCAAGCTGTGGGAGAATTTCTGCAGCACTGCAAACATGACGATGGAAACATGTGATGAGTACTTCACACACAACAATGTCACTGAAATACAGGGGATCCCCGGTCTGGGCAGGGGTATCATAAGAGGTACTGCATGGAAATGAGGCTTTAGAACTATCCTGTACATTTACAAAGATATGCCTGGTGAGACTGGTGTAGTACTTTGAGTTGGCTGTATGGGTTTAGTATTGTAGTTCAGACTCACTCTAGTGGACTAGCACCTACCTATCAGATCAACAGCAGTATAGTATCTATAGCATTGCATTTGCAAACTGTGCATATCCTGAATTAATATGAAGCTAACAACCGAAAAGATTCCAAACGTATTGATTTGCAACAATTTTCAAGCAAAAATGCCCCATCCTTTATCGTTATTGACGTGTATGACTGTGTGTGGTGTTTTCAAGAAGACACAGACCTGTTATTAATTTGCGGGGATTTATTCTTTCAGACAATCTGTGGGCCAGCTACATGGAGAAAGGCGAGATCTTGGAGAAGCCTGGCTTGCCCTCCGAAGATGTGCATGGATCGTTGAGTAACCTGTACCTGTATGTGTCCTCTGACATCGCCACCTCCTTCACTGTGCTTGTGGGCATCTTCTTCCCCTCTGTGACCGGTGAGCTGGGGATCTCATTCTACACTGCAGACCTGTATGCAGGTCTAGGAAAGAGCACTGCACTCCAGTAGCACCGGACAGACCACTAAACGAATCCTCTCCAGTAGTACCGGACAGACCACTAAACGAATCCTCTCCAGTAGTACAGGACAGACCACTAAACGAATCCTCTCCAGTAGTACAGGACAGACCACTAAACGAATCCTCTCCAGTAGTACAGGACAGACCACTAAACGAATCCTCTCCAGTAGTACAGGACAGACCACTAAACAAATCCTCTCCAGTCGATAATCGATACAGCCATGTATATCTTTGCACAGTTTTATTTCAGACACAGAAACTTCATTGACATGTAATCATCATAGGGCAGTGATAAAGGTACTTGAAAGAGTTATAATCTTAAAGGGGGCTGCTCGAAAATGTGGAGCTGGGCACTGTCAATCACTGTTGGCTAATTCTGATTGCAGATAGAGCTGAAATATTTAAGTGAAGGCTTTCCTGGATATTGATTTTAAAAAAAAGGTTTGTATATCTCTATCGACTATTTCTTGGATAGCGAATTCCAATCTTTATTTTCTGACACAAGAAATATTCTCGGGTGATCAGCATTAGCATCTCACTACATGTACTCACACCCATTTATTATTATTTGTTTATTTAGCAGACGCCTTTATCCAAGGCGACTTACAGAGACTAGGGTGTGTGAACTATGCATCAGCTGCAGAGTCACTTACAACTACGTCTCACCCGAAAGACGGAGCACAAGGAGGTTAAGTGACTTGCTCAGGGTCACACAATGAGTCAGTGGCTGAGGTGGGATTTGAACCGGGGACCTTCTGGTTACAAGCCCTTTTCTTTAACCATTGGACCACACAGCCTCCTATTGTTTTATTGACAGAGTTGGGCTTGTATGTACAGTAAAGTGCTTTTAAAGTGTCTTCTTGCCTTGCTCAGGAATTATGGCTGGTTCCAATAGATCCGGAGATCTCAAAGACGCACAGAAATCTATCCCTGTTGGGACAATCCTGGCTATCATCACAACATCGCTAGTTTGTATCCTTTCATGGCACGAAGAAGACCTGATTGTCTGTTGATACCGTCCCCTGTGACACAAGCATTTACTGTTCTCTAGTTTAAAAGCATTTCCACCGGTATGTAATTAACTTAATTGCTAGAAAACGGAGATACAAAACACATGGGAGAACAGGTGCATCCTGTGTAAAATCTTGTGGCCAGTGTGTAGTGGACAGCTGCTTCTTTAGCATGCTGAAGCGGAGGCCTTTTCTTTGGATAAGACAACTGTATATTTCAGATACTGTATGTTGAGCTTGTGAGTAAAACTCAAACTTCTACCAGACTAGCATTTCAACCACTGTTACTATATTTTTTTGTATTGGTATTCTATAATCTTTTTATATTAATCTACCACGAGATTTGCCACTTATACATACATGATATTGATATTGCTAAGGATAAGTTACTTGTGTGTGTCTATATATAATTTTTTTAAATTTTTTTATAGCATTTTATTTTGATGTGAAATGTGATTTAATTGGTGCAGTTTCTCACGACATGTGTGTTTCATTTCCTTGACCGCACGACTCAGACTTCAGTTCCGTGGTGTTGTTCGGCGCTTGCCTTGAGGGGGTGGTGCTACGAGATAAGTAAGTGCGTTAATAAAAGCTTGGTTTCCTCAGGTCTGGGGGATATCTTCTGTTACTGTTCTCAAGAGATAAGTTTCATCTTCTCAGTACTTGAACACTGTCCTTTCAGAAGTGCTTCATCTTAATCCAGCCAGGCTCGATTTGAGCGGGATGTAGTCCAGGCACTGTTGTCTTTTAAAACACGTTTGACTGTATCCTAAGCAAACACTGTTGAGTGTTTTTGGAGGAAGTTTTTCATCTGTAACATCAATCACTCAAGCTTCAGTATTGATCTCTAACGTGAAAGGAAGTGGAATCTGATATTTATTTTGCGGTTGTAGTTGGCAGTCTGTGCTTGTCATGGTTGTAGGGCAGTCATGTGACTGTAACCCAGGGTTCAGGCTAGGATTGAGGGGCACTGTCTCGCAAAGCTGTGAGGGGAAGCTCTTAGAATGCAGACTGACTTGAGCTCGGAGTACACAAAATCAAAAAGTGTAATACATTTTAAAAAAAAAAATCATAAAATAAGTACAAACCAATAAAAAAGTATGTGAGATGTTTTTGTGTGCACACCCCTAACCTGGCTGCTGCTCGCCTCCCCTCAGATTCGGAGACGCTGTGAGGAAGACCCTGGTGGTGGGGACACTGTCCTGGCCCTCCCCCTGGGTCATTGTCATCGGCTCCTTCTTCTCCACCTGCGGGGCCGGCCTCCAGAGCCTGACCGGGGCGCCTCGGCTCCTGCAGGCCATCGCCAAGGACAACATCATCCCCTTCCTGCGGGTTTGCACCACCCCTCACATTGCCCTCTGCAAATCATTAGAGACGGTTCTGCCCTGCCCTGCCCTGCCCTGGCCGCTCTGTGCTGGCTCTGAACTCTATAGTAGTAGACCAGCCAGCACCAGGTTGCTGTTCATTGGTGGCAGTGGTTGTTTTTGTTTGTTTTTGTTACTTAACGTTTAATGAATGCACCTGTGGACTTTATGCCAGAACACATTTATATTGTGTTACCCCCCCTGAGTTGTTTTTAAATAGTGCTGCACAATATGTGCTAACGAGGTTACGTTTACACTCGTTTGAACTTGAAGGCTTCTGTTTTTATAGCAGTGTGAGATGGGCTTAAACCTCATTTTAACACATTTGGGTTTTATTTGTTTTGTTTGGTTTTTTTTGGACAGGTGTTTGGTCATGGGAAGGCCAATGGGGAGCCGACCTGGGCGCTGCTCTTGACCGGCCTCATCGCCGAGCTCGGGATCCTCATCGCTTCCCTGGACATGGTGGCTCCTATCCTCTCCATGTGAGCAGCACACACGGTTTCAGAAATATGTGCACGTCATACAGAATTGGCAATAAGTCTCGTTTTTCAGGATCTGTTAACCCAGGATTTGTTCAGACCTGAAATTCTTTTTCACTTGAAATCTAAGAGTTTAATGATTTGCCATCACACTGTAATTGGCATAGTTTTTGTTGATGGTCCTGTTTCACATGTCTCTGTTTATTTAAACATTACTATGCCCCTTAAACACCCTTGAAGCATGTGTAAACTGGATTACCAGGTACACTACTTGACAAAATGCTAAACTAAATATATTAATTTAACCATGGAAGTTCTCATTACGATCCTTGCACACTGAAGTGCAGTTCATGGTAATGCATGGTCATCTTGGCCTAAACATGAATGAACAAATAACCCCCTACTAGCCACATTGCCACCTCCTCTACATTATACACATTACCATAGTACACAAATACATTCAGCAATGCCCTATTATTATTATTATTATTATTATTATTATTATTATTATTATTATTATTATTAATAGTGGATCAGAACCAAGTCTGACTGGCCCACCCTCTGCTATTTAGAAAGAAGAACTTGCGTTTGTTTGAACCCTCTCTTCAGGTTCTTCCTGATGTGTTACCTTTTTGTTAACTTGGCGTGTGCTGTGCAGACTCTGCTGAGAACCCCCAACTGGAGACCCCGGTTCAAATACTACCACTGGTAAGGAGAGAAGTGCATGCTGTATAGAGAAATAACAAGCCCTCCTTGATTAATCTGGAGACCCCGGTTCAAATACTACTGCTGGTAAGAAGAGGAGTTTATGCTGTACCTTACAGAAATAACCAGCCCTCCTTGATTTATCTGCTGTTATTACCATGTGACTTTCTGCAACAGTGACTTTCAATCCAGGCTGGTACTGTGTTGAATGTCACGTTGCAGAGGTCTGTTTTCTTGTACAGTCCTGTTGCCATTGCTTAGTTGTCTGCTTTCTTCTTATCACTCACTTTTTTTTTTTACCAAAAGTTTGTGTCTGTTATAATCTTTACTTACTTTGCAATCTCTCGCCATCAGTTACTAAAAGCAGAACCGCACGGCTCAGCCAGGAATACATTTCAGAGTGACTATTAAAGGCATTATTATATGGGGGGGTTTGTTTTGGTCCTGACTGTGTGTGTGTGTAATCTATATATTGGCAATGCCCTCCTGTTGTGTCCAAGTCCATGTGAAGCTGCACGATGGTTCTGAACGAGGTGCTGTGCTTCCTCCCTCAGGGCTCTGTCCTTCCTGGGGATGAGCCTCTGCCTGGCACTCATGTTCATCTCGTCCTGGTACTACGCATTAGTGGCAATGGTTATCGCGGGCATGATCTACAAGTACATTGAGTACCAGGGGTAGGTCTGGATTTACTGGTGTTGGTGGTGGTGGTGGTGTTGTTGTTGTTTTTATAAACCATCATAATCTTTTTTTCCCCAGAGCTGAGAAGGAATGGGGTGATGGTATCAGGGGCTTGTCTTTAAGTGCAGCCCGCTATGCCTTGCTGAGATTGGAAGCTGGCCCTCCCCATACAAAGAACTGGAGGCAAGTAACTGGCCAGAGGGGGGGGGTTTGTCCCAGCTGGGAGAAAGCAATGCAGTTTAAGTTTAACTCTACACCATAACGTCTACAAGAAGTACTTGCATTTTAAAGGGGGATTGATGTCTGCTTAGGTATCAAGAAGACAAGCCACAGTTGAACCACGAGAATTCTAGAATGGCGTGAATGTGAGAGTGTTGGGTCAAGCCTTGCTTTTGTGTTTTGACAGACCCCAGCTGCTTGTGCTGCTGAAGTTAGATGAGGACCTGCATGTAAAATACCCTCGACTCCTGACGTTTGCTTCCCAGCTGAAAGCCGGGAAAGGCCTCACGATTGTGGGATCAGTGATTCAAGGCAATTACCTGGAGACCTTTGGAGAGGCGCAGGCTTCAGAACAGGTAGCGACAATCTGGGTTTGTTTTTGTCAGAAAATGTTGTTGTCGTTTTGATTTTTACGATCAAGTAACTTTTGTAAAGATGTTAATTTTTCCAAATGGCTAAACGTATGTCCTGTACAGTAGATCTGTTTAACATTACCTTCAGTTTTTTTCTTTTTTTTTAATTTTTATTTATTTTTCTCCATTAGGCCATTAAAAACATGATGGAGATTGAAAAGGTGAAAGGATTTTGTCAAGTGATCGTAGCCAATAAGGTCCGTGACGGGATCGCTCATTTGATTCAGTCCTGTGGACTGGGCGGCATGAAACACAACACAGTGGTGATGGGCTGGCCCTACGGATGGAGGCAGAGCGAGGACCCACGAGCCTGGAAAACATTCATCAGTAAGATGTTAACTTTACTAGCAGTAATATTTCTGCCACCATCGTGAGTTTGAGCCAATTTTAGTACAACAAACGTTCTTTCCCTGGTAGAAACTGTGTTAGAGAAAACCCTGTCCATGCATATCTCTTATCTATCACCAGCAAGGTCTGGTTCACACAGATACGCTTTTTGGTTTGTATGTGCGCATGGATCTTTAACTTCCTGTTCTTGAACAAAAACCGCAGTACATTATAGTTTACATCGACAGTGACCATGGTAAACGTTGTGCCTCATGTTTAGAGTTCAATTTCTCCCTGTTCATGGGACAGTTTTTACAGTATTCTGTGCTGTTTTGTTTTAGCAGGTTGCATCAACACATCGACTCCTGAAAAGTACTTTTAGGGCAATAAAAACCCCAATAGCCACATAGCCATCAACAGAACAACCTAAAGATTTCTAGAAATAAATTGAGCAAATGGTTGAATACTAGAAACACCTTTTTTTAACCAACATCAAACAAAAAGACCCTGCTTTCAGTATCTGGAAAGCGTATCAAGGCTCTTCAAAGCGTCATTCATCTGTTCATACCCTGCTTTGTTTTTCCGCACAGACACAATTCGTTGCACTACGGCAGCTCACTTGGCGTTGATGGTGCCGAAGAACGTCTCCTTCTACCCGAGCAACCACGAGCGCTTCACGAGGGCCACGTGGACGTGTGGTGGATGCGTGCACGACGGGGCATGCTGATGCTGCTGCCCTTCCTGCTGAAACAGCACAAGGTGGGTCCTGAGCTGCAGCTGAAAATCAGGAATTAGGTTCAGCATCCAGACGATTGAGTCCTCTGACGTCTGGGATAATAAGTAGCGATATTGTATTCCCACAGATAAAAGTAAAATTGGATAGATCTGCCTAATACTGTCCGGAATCAGTACAGTATATAACATATACAGTATGTCATATTTAGTCCTCAAAGGTTGCATAACAAGCCCTTTGGATCTGTACAATGCACCCCCAATTGCAATTTTTTTTTTTTTTTTGTGTGTGTGTGTTCGTAGGTGTGGAGAAAATGTAAGATGCGTATTTTCACTGTCGCGCAAATGAATGACAACAGCATTCAGATGAAAAAGGATCTTGCCATGTTCCTCTATCAACTCCGCATAGAGGCGGAGGTCGAGGTGGTGGAGATGGTAAGGAAGTATTTGAAGGGAGGGAGGGGTAATCTTCCTGCACAGGTACACAATGTTAAAATAATAACAAGAGCAGGGTTCTTTGTATTTCAGTTGAATTTGTGATCTGATTTTTTCCCCTGTTCCAGCACAACAGTGATATCTCAGCATACACATACGAACGGACCCTAATGATGGAACAGAGGTCCCAGATGTTACGGCAGATGCGCTTATCCAGTGCAGAGAGGGACAGAGAGGTACGGCGGTTTGATCACAAGACATGCTACCCTTTTTCTCTGACTTAACCCTTACTTACTAAGGCCTTGGAATCGTACACTGCTAAACTGGTAGTATTTCTTTTACTTGGTGCTTGAATAGCTGCTAAACTTCATCACTAGTTAAAATCAACCTCCCCTTGTAATGTGATATTGTTTTCTTTTAATTTGAAATGGGGTTAGCAGTGTTGAATCGCTGCACTGCTGGGAGTCTGCCCACTCACAGAGTTCTTCCTGGGGTTAGCAGTGCTGAATAGCTGCCCACTCACAGAGCTCTTCCTGGGGTTAGCAGTGTTGAATAGCTGCCCACTCACAGAGCTCTTCTTGGGGCTGTCCCTGCAGGCTCAGCTGGTGAAGGACCGGCACTCGTTGATGCGCATGGGGAGTCTGTATTCCGATGAAGAGGAGGAGGTGGTGGAGAGCGTTCCTGAGAAGATTCAGATGACCTGGACGAAGGACAAGTACGATGCCGAGAGGAGGAACAGGCACAACGCCCCGCAGAACTTCCGAGAACTGATCAGTATTAAACCGTGAGTACGAAGACTTTCGCAAACTACGCTGACTTAAGTGCTGGGACACCTACTGTAATACAAGGTCCCTGGTATTGTGAATCTATCAGTTTGTCAAACAAACAATTGCATCTTTTTATTCTTTCAAAGTTTCTCACTTGGACAGCCAGTATTCATTCTTTTATCTACTCTGTGGTCACTGACTTCGGGATTATCAAACCCAGACAAAACAGCACGTTTCCTCTGACCAGAGGTAAAACAAACATTCCAGCAAGATTACATTCTAGAATAAAATGATCTTTCTGTGCATGTTGTTTCCTCCTTTGTCAGTTGAAACTTGTTTGTAAGTTTCTGCTTGATTTAGCTTAAACAGCCCAAGCATGTCTTTGAGGCTTATGTGGTGAGGGTCTGTGCTGCAATATGTCTTTCTCTTCACACAGTAATTCTTTTTTCTTTCCTCTGTACGCGTTCATGCTGGAAGAGAGTGGGAAAACCTGTAAGTTTCTTTGCAGGACTTTTCTTTTTCCTTTTCTCTGCTGCTCTTTTCTAAAGTACACGTGTAGTTTGTCCACGGTCTGAGACCCTGCTTGTGATCTGCAGGGACCAGTCGAACGTGCGCAGGATGCACACAGCGGTGAAGCTCAATGAAGTGATAGTCAATAGATCTCACGATGCCAAACTGGTGCTGCTCAACATGCCCGGGCCACCAAGAAACTCGGATGGAGATGAGAACTGTATCCTTGACGAATTCACACAGCTATGATGCAAGCTTTCATCCATACTGAATTTATTTCTATACTATAACCTGGTTAAATATAGCACCCCGACAGACAGAGATATATATATATATATACACTACCGTTCAAAAGTTTGGGGTCACTTAGAAATTTCCTTGTTTTCGAAAGAAAAGCAAATTTTTTGTCCATTAAAATAACATCAAATTGATCAGAAATACAGTAAATGACTATTGTAGCTGGAAACGGCTGATTTGTAATGGAATATCTACATACGCGTACAGAGGCCCATTATCAGCAACCATCAGTCCTGTGTTCCAATGGCACGTTGTGTTTGCTAATCCAAGTTTATCATTTTAAAAGGCTAATTGATCATTAGAAAACCCTTTTGCAGTTATGTTAGCACAGCTGAAAACTGTTGTGCTGATTAAAGAAGCAATAAAACTGGCCTTCTTTAGACTAGTTGAGTATCTAGAGCATCAGCAATTGTGGGTTCGATTACAGGCTCAAAATGGCCAGAAACAAAGACCTTTCTTCTGAAACTCGTCAGTCTATTCTTGTTCTGAGAAATGAAGGCTATTCCATGCAGAAATTGCCAAGAAACTGAAGATCTCGTTACAACGCTGTGTACTACTCCCTTCACAGAACAGCGCAAACTGGCTCTAACCAGAATAGAAAGAGGAGTGGGAGGCCCCGGTGCACAACTGAGCAAGAGGACAAATACATTAGAGTGTCTAGTTTGAGAAACAGACGCCTCACAGGTCCTCAACTGGCAGCTTCATTAAATAGTACCCACAAAACACCAGTCTCAATGTCAACAGTGAAGAGGCGAATCCGGGATGCTGGCCTTCTAGGCAGAGTTGCAAAGAAAAAGCCATATCTCAGACTGGCCAATAAAAAGAAGATGGGCAAAAGAGCACAGACACTGGACAGATCGGGAAGATTGGAAAAAAGTGTTATGGACAGACGAATCTAAGTTTGAGGTGTTCGGATCACAAAGAAGAACATTCGTGAGACGCAGACCAAATGAAAAGATGCTGGGGGAGTGCTTGACGCCATCTGTCAAGCATGGTGGAGGCAATGTGATGGTCTGGGGGTGCTTTGGTGGTGGTAAAGTGGGAGATTTGTACAGGGTAAAAGGGATCTTGAAGAAGGAAGGCTATCACTCCATTTTGCAACGCCATGCCATACCCTGTGGGCGGCTTGATTGGAGCCAATTTCCTCCTACAACAGGACAATGACCCAAAGCACAGCTCCAAACTATGCAAGAACTATTTAGGGAAGAAGCAGTCAGCTGGTATTCTGTCTATAATGGAGTAGCCAGCACAGTCACGGATCTCAACCCTATTGAGCTGTTGTGGGAGCAGCTTGACCGTATGGTGCGTAAGAAGTGCCCATCAAGCCAATCCAACTTGTGGGAGGTGCTTCAGGAAGCATGGGGTGAAATCTTTTCAGATTACCTCAACAAATTGACAACTAGAATGCCAAAGGTCTGCAAGGCTGTAATTGCTGCAAATGGAGGATTCTTTGACGAAAGCAAAGTTTGAAGGACACAATTATTATTTCAATTAAAAATCATTATTTCTAACCTTGTCAATGACTATATTTCCTATTCATTTTGCTATATTTCCTATTCAAACTCATTTCATGTATGTTTTCATGGAAAACAAGGACATTTCTAAGTGACCCCAAACTTTTGAACAGTGTGTATATATATATATATATATATATATATATATATATATATATATATATATATATATATATATATATATATATATATATATATATATATATTCTCCCCAGATTTAAATAGGAACATAGCTGTGTCTCAAGTACAGATCAGACTGTCTGGCTCCGGGTTGTGCAATGAGGTTAGTCCGCCCCCTCCTTCCCTGTTATCAACTGTATGTGAGTTTTTTTTCCCATAAGGGGAGAAAGAGTGAAATAATCTAAAAACACAGGGTGGGTGTGCATAGGAGTTGAAGCTTGCAGATTTAAAGACCATTAAAGGAACATTTTACTCTGCCCTTTACTGGGGATTCATGGCAACATAGTAAATACAATGTCTAAATAAGACCAAATGCATTCCACTGAAGCTAAATTTAAAAATACACTTAAAGAGCTTACAGTGCTGAATCAAGAGATACACAGCAGGGATAACATTAGACACATGCATAGACTTTCCTCTAATAACGAAACACTCCTCACACAAACGTTTGTTCCCACTTACTCTTTACCACTGCCCTTTTTCTTTTTCTTTACAGTACTACTGTAAAAAATAATCCAGTACTCTTTAAGTCTTAATGGTCTTTGGGTTTAACGTTTGAAAATAAATGTTAAGAAAAGTCATGTTCTATTGAAAAAGGAAAGGAAGTAGTTAGAAACCCTTCCGCAGTGATGTACAGGGGCATTTATTCCCTGAACCCAAGCTTTTATAGGCTGTTTTCTCATCGAGGTGAATGTTCAGTCAGAAGTGTCAAATCTCTTTTAACTTGATTGACTCTGATGTGCTGAAGCCATTCTTTCAGCTGTTTGTGGAAGTTTGTTCCATTCTACCTTTTAAGCATTACTGTCCAATGCGCAGTGTCCATTACCTGCTAGATAACTGACCGTGGCAACAGCCTCGAGCCGAAGATCCAGTTTCTACTGGTAGTTTTTTGTGTCTGAACATTTTGAAATGTGTTTTTTGGGATATATATTAAACTGGATCTTGATTTTCTGATGTTCAAATCTAATGGGATAATGAGATGTACGACTCAGAACCTGATTGAGTAAGGCAAGATATTTAAACTAATCGAAAAGAAAGGTGGAGTTAGTTTTTTTGTAACCAGGCCTGTGTGTTTTACCAGGTAGTCAGGTTTGAAAGAATAATAATAATAATAATATTTTTATAGTGGACCTAGTGGACATAGTGGACCACCATCACAAAGAGCTTTACAGATGTAGGCTGTGAACTGTGCATTATATGCAGAGTCACTTACAATAGGACATTGATTTAACATCTCATCCTCAGGATGGAGCACAAGGAGGTTAAGTGACTTGCTCAGGGTCACACACAGTCAGTCAGTCAGTCAGTGGCAGAGGTGGGATTTGAACCGGTGACCTTCTCGTTACAAGCCCTGGGCTTTAACCACTGAATATTTTAAATGATGTGCAGCCCGCCGAGTCGGGGCTGAACCCGGTCCTGTGTTCTCCTTGACTTCCTCTTCCGCACAGACATGGAATTCCTGGAGGTGCTGACAGAGGGTCTGGAGCGAGTGCTGCTGGTGCGCGGGGGGGGTCGAGAAGTCATCACAATCTACTCCTGAAACACCAGCAGTATTATTACACACACCCCAGGTGGGAGACCCACTGGACTTTTTTTGCCAGTATAATTGAAGACATTACAAATTAGGACAGAAAAAAAACAGGAAAAATTTAACAAAAACATTTTTAAAAAATTGCTTATACATTAGAAGTGTGATTGGTCAAGCTCAGAGCTTTCTTCGAGTGACTTTATTGCCTTTATTCTGTCCTGAGTACAGAATACATATCCTTAGAGCAACTGTTGAGAAGAATGGTCATCTCGGGGAGATTTGAAGATGTAGCAGCTGAAATGGAAGATATTGTTGCTGGGAGGGACTAGCAGTACAGAGCTGTGTAATGTGACTGGGGGAGTGCTTTTGTGTTTACGCACTGCAGACCTGATCGAGCCACATCAAGGGTTTCCAAGACAGACACTAACTTTACGTGAGTCCACTCATGGCAGTACATGGTTCTCGTACTGCTGAATATGCCATTTTTCTTTGTATGTTTTTTTTTTTTGTAACAGTTTTATTAGAAAAGACCAGAGTTATGTTTTCATAATAATCATGGGTTATTATGATAACCGAGAGGCTAAATTGTTAAGACAGGGTTTGCCGCCTTTCTGCAAGCTACAAAATATCTGATTTATTTTATTATTTATTTGCTAAAAACTCCCAAAACAAAGTTGTATAAAATACCAGTTGTCTTGGTAATGAGCAGAGATTATCTGAAATATCAGTGTGTGTTTCAGCAGGGATGAGTGAGTGAGTGTGTTGGAATGAGTGTGAGTGTGGATAGCATTTCCAGGTAATGCTTGGTTTAGTCAGTATGTGGCTTCTGTAGAGTATAATGTATTGTCCTTTCAGCCAAGATAGAACTGAAGTCTGCTTTTATATCTACAGCTTTTAATTCTAGAACTTGTTGAGTTACATTATTGTTGACTTGGATAGGCTTTTACTTTAATTGCACCAAATATAGAAAAACAAGCAGATTCTTTTTTTTCCAATAAAGCATTATAGACAATTGTTTTAGTCTTTTTTTTCCCCTCAAAACAATTTGTTTTATATACAGTACAAGGCAAGTTTATTGAATACATCTCAATATTGAAGCAACATAAGAACAACAGGAAGGCACTTTTTGGAAGTAACATTCCAAGCTAATCATTCTCATTGACACAGGTGAAGGGGGTTTGAAATCCAATACGTTCTTCCAATGAGCCCTTGTTACATTTGCAATAGACTTCGGTCTTGCAAAGAAATAGTATATTTATGAATGCATTTCCAATAATAAAAGACATACGTAAACAAAAAGAAATAACCACCTCATTCATTTCCCGGGTTTTTTTGTGCAAACAAACAAACATATTACAACAGGAATAATCTCTCAAAAAACAATAAGAAAAAACAATAATAAAGGAAGAGGTAAAGAAGCAGAAGGGTGATGTCTGCCGAGAGAGCCGGAGCTGGGGACTAATGTCCTGAGATTTGAACGACATGGGTTGTCTACTTCTTTCAGTGAAATCTCCTTTTCACTTGCTGGCTCTGCTTGAAGCTCATCTCTCACCTGAAAAAGAAAACATTTCCCTTAATTAATCAACAAAGTGATTTAACTACTTCCAGCTTCTTTTGAACCAAGTCCCTGATCCTGCTCTCTGCCTTTCGTACACCCTAAACCCACCAACATTCTCCAGTGCTCCCAGCCATTTCCAAAAGCTGTAAAATCAAATGAATTCCTTTTAGACTCACGCGTTCCACTTGTTCAAACACACGAAGGAAGTTGCCTCTCAGAACTCCGGCCAGCTCTTGCTCAGTCCAGTCCCTTTGCAGAAGCTCTTGGATCAAAGCAGGATACTTTGAAACGTCTTCAAGGCCTTCTGGAAACCTACGATCAATAATAACTACAATGAACTGCTAGCTTTACACGCACATGGAATCCACATTAGTAATTTTTTTTTAAATTTGAAAACAGATGTGCGTGTGTCTTTATGATGTAGGGGTCAACGACATTAAACAAATATTGTGAGAACACTGCTCAAGCACAGCTGCAAGGTGGGAGAATGTTCCAAATTAACCAACCCAGGATACAGAGGAACAAGGAATTGATTAAGTGAGGTACATTGGACCTCGTGTAGAAGAGATGTACGTACTGTGTCTGGAACAACATTGTGACTCGCGCCATGAAATTGACAGTGTTTAGATATTGTTAGAAAAGCAGAGTGTGTCAGCAGAGTTCACAAAGTTCAGCTTCATACACAGTTAGCCAAGATATTTAAGACAGGCACTCATTTTTGTTTTAATAAATAAAAATGCTTTACGAACCCCCTAGCTCCATCATAATCACCCCCGATTCCTATTGATTCCGAACCAGCAATCTTCTTGATGTGGTCGAAATGATCTGGGAAAGATTAATGCAGTTCAGTTGCTCATTTTCATGAATAAGTATTATTGTAAAGAATGTAATACATTATATTCACCAATAATCCATGCAGTTTAAAGGCAAACGCTTCCTTTGTTTTATGTGGTTCATTTGTCAAATGCGTAACGCAGTACAGAATCCTTTCTACTGTGACTGTAGGGGCTGAGTAAAGAACCATGTCGCTCTTAATAAATGTTGCATCAGTGTGGACTGTGCGAACACTTTGTACTAACACTTTACATAAACTTTTTTTTTTTTTTTTTACCCCAGTTTTCTCTCCAATTTGGAATGCCCAATTATTATTTTTATCCAGGTTCACCGCTGCAACTCCCGCGCCGCCTCGGGAAGCGGCGGCAGACACATGTGTCCTCCCAAATGAATCCTGCCAAGCCGTCTTTTTTCGCGCTGCAGGTCTACAGCGAAGCTACCAGACCCATAATGCCGGAGGACAAAACAGATCTGAGTGGCTTCTACAGAATTA
Source organism: Acipenser oxyrinchus oxyrinchus (assembly GCA_030684275.1). Lineage (NCBI taxonomy): Eukaryota > Metazoa > Chordata > Actinopteri > Acipenseriformes > Acipenseridae > Acipenser > Acipenser oxyrinchus. Next base: position 33,624,901 of record CM060261.1, on the reverse strand, counting down.
CTGCAGGGGCTCTATCGGCCGCAGGTGCAAGGATTACCCTGGCGACCCTAACCCTCCCCACCCAGGCGGCGCTCGCCCAATTGTGTGCCGCCCCCTGGGAACTCCCGGCCACGATCGGCAATGGCATAACCTGGACTCAAACCAGCGATCCCCAGGCTATAGGGCGCATCCTACTTTATATATACTTTAATAAACAATAACAAAACAAAGCTGTTGGACCTGCTACTGTGGCGATGTTCGCTTTGTTCCCACAGGCCACAAACCTGTTGTACAGGTTCACCATCACAATGCCTCCGTTCTCTTTCTGAGAATAAAACACAAGCAACACTTTCAAAATGACAGAAGTGAGAGGGAAGCTGCAGAAAGCGATATATTAAGAAAGAAAGAGGTCTGATGTGCACTGTTGAGGGCCATGAGGTTTTACATTTAAAAATGGAGCTGGAAGAGTAAGGACTATAGCGGTCAACACACTATGAACTCTGTGTCTCGACACCCGTTACTGTCAGGTCTAGCTGTGGTCACTGTCCAGGGGAGAGATGACTGTGCATGGTCATTGAGTAAGAGCACTACATCTTTTTTTTTTTTTTAAATACATAAAACACTGGTGCTCTCTTTGCCACCATAGTTTACATAGTGATGACTAATATTTGCAGAAGATTCAGAAATCTGACACACTGTAAAGGCTCTTTGTTAAATAGGAACTCTGCATCAAACAGCACAGATAAATGTGACATTAAAACAGAAACAGCAGACTGACACTATCCAGAATGTTCATCCGAGCTGCGTGTTGCACTGAGAATATGTGGCGTTGTGTTAATTCTGATCTGTTTGGTCTAGCCTTTCAGATAAGGCATGCCCAGTCTATGTGCATTATGTCTATATGTTAGTGTTGATTCACTGCTTACCAGCAGCTGCAGCAGGTCATCGGGTACATTTCTGGGGCTGTTGCAGACAGCGGAGGCGGAGGAGTGGCTGAAGATGACAGGCGCCTGGGAGATGAGGAGCACCGTTCTGGCTGTGGACATGGAGGAGTGGGACAGGTCAATCATCATCCCCAGACGATTCATCTCCTTTACAACCTCCTAGAAAACAGGACCGTCGGTCAGGCACACGCCAGCTGGCATCACCCTAATGCATAAGCTGCTTCTCGCACACCTGCACAGTCTAATACGCTATCAACGCTAACCACATCATGCAGGCCGGTCAAGACAAGTGAATGGCAATCTTGTGGTTTCAATGCAAGCTGGTCTTGTATTATGTAGGTGGTGTGGAGGTGTAGGTCAGGGATTGGCATCTCCAGCCCTGGAAGGCCATTCTACTCCAGCTTCAGTGAAATAATTTACAGCTTCAGGGTCTGGATGGAGGTTGAATTGGTTCAATTAAACAATTAAGAACACAGTTTGAATGAAGAGCAGGTCTGGAAGGACCAGAGTTGCCCATCCTTGATCTCAGTAAGGGGATGCTTTTTTTTGAAGCACTTTCTGACCGGAATGAAAGCACGTCTGTTCTGATTTAGTGGGGAGTTTCTCGCTAGTGTCAGCTTTCAGTTATATCATCTCCATACCATGTAGTTTATAAAAGAGAACCAGTGGCCAAACCAGTACTCCACTTACATAGCTGCAAATCACCATGTTCCAGTAGATACTGTAGCAAAAATTCATACACTGTGTTTACAGAAACCACCCAAATTATCTAAATGACCTTTGCAGCAGGAAACCAGTGATAAGCTCATAGCTCCTCCACAGGGCCCCGATCTAGTTCTGCCAAAAATAATGTTCTTGATTATTTCGATTTGACAGTAGAAAATGTCAGTCCTATCGAGTATACAGGAACATTTTTTTTTATTTGTTTGTTTTATAAACCCCAGGATGCTTTTGTGCATTTTAGCATTCCATTGCAACTCTGGTAAACGTGTACAGGACAATGCTTTAGAAAACATCTGAATATTTCAGATTTACTGAGCACTACTTCTTGGTGGTATCGGTACAGCAGGTTTTTAGAAATTTACATCAGTGGGAATTAAGTTACAGAAGCACTGTTATATATGTGTATTATTTATTAAAGGGGACCATCAGCATTGATTAGAGCATTACCAGAAGGAGTTGTCTTCTTATTTCTAACAAGTCTGACAACGTTATTATTAAAATAATGCTAAATATAGATACAATTTTGAAGACACTGAAGAAGACTAGCATTGAATTTGAGTGTGTCAGTATTTCTTCCTTAAACACAGTGGCGTGTTTAATAGTCATGGATGATACAGCTCTGTTTTCTGTATGTAAATATTTTATATGGACAATGAGCGTGTCTAGAGTTGAGCAGGAAATATGTTTGCCTAACAACCTTGTCAAATCTGGAGAACATCATTTCTAGTATACATATCTACACGTTAGAAGCATATTACCTTGCCAAATTCAGTCAAGCTGGTATCTCTCTGATAAACCCTGTGACTGGTGGATGATGTTTCTGCCCTGAAAAGGAAGAAGCAGTTAACATCTCCCGGGGTCTGCTTGTCTGCAAAGAAATGCGAAGAAATGATTCATTTGCAAAGGTGTGTGTGTGTGTGTGATATATATATATATAGTAACTGATAAACTGAAAACTCACTATTTAATAATTAGCTTCAACACTGCATGAGTTTTTGAAGAGTTAAACAGGTTTTTTATTCACTTGACCTTGACTCTCAATGGAATCTGAAACCAGTGGTTAGCTACCAGATTCAAAATCAGCAGCAGTGTGTGAGATTGCTTTCTGCTTTGCTTGTTTTAGACCTTGTTCAAGACTGACGCTTAAGGTACCCAATGTAAGGACCCAGTTACCATGGAGTGTTGCACGTGTGGGTTAAAGCGAGAGAGCGAACACCCAGGTCATAGAACATGCGGAGGGCTGGCAGGCTGCTGTCAATGGAGTGGCCTCCTTCTATCGCAATGAGGCAGCCAATCTTCTTTGTTTCCCTGACAGCTAAAAAACACAGAATCAACACTGCATAAAACTAGTTTTATAATTGCAGTACTAAATGCCTACAGCTAAGCACATGAAAAACATTATGCCAATTAAACTTAATGGCATAATAGCAAAGAAAAAAAAAAGGTAATTGCAAAACAGACACATGACAGATGTTGTCTGTTTTGTTGTTGTTCTGCTCTGCTGTTTAACTGTTGGCCCCTCAGTGTTGATATAGGCAGGACTCACAGGCCCCACAGTAAGGTATTAGTCCTGAATCTGTACCTGTGGAGGAGGTGACCAGCTCCAGCTCCTCATAGTTGCTGCACATGCGTTTGATCACATCAATCTGCTCCAGAGTCAACCTCACCGCGTCCTTGTCCTGAGAGCTGCACAGCACATAGGCTGACCACATCTGCAAACACCACCATCTACTCATTATACATTATATATACATTTTACTATATATATATATATATATATATATATATATATATATATATATATATATACTCATTATACATTATATATACATTATATATATTAGGGCTGTCCAACAATAAAAATAATAATAATTGCGATTAATCTCACGATTAAAAAATGTAAATCTCAGTTCATCTTGGTTTTAATCGCATATTTAACTGATACAATTACTGCATCCATCTCATTCAAATTTGTTTTATTACTGATATTATTTCTATTATTAGTAACATCATCCAAAAAAACACCTTACTCACCTTACTGCATTTCAAATTAAACTTTATATTTTCTTATTAGTTTCCTTTAAAAGGGTATTAATTTTTTTATATATATATATCTTAAAATATCTAAATAAAACAAAGCATTCACTGAGTAACGGTTACATGTTCCTTAATTGTAAATAACATCTTTTAAAATAAATGTGGTAATTGAAATAAAATTAAAAGTGGGTAGCTATGCACTTTGCAACAGCATTGTTTATACAGGGTGTCCCACTGAGAGTAGCCCCCTGTAAGTAGTACAAGTATTACAAATAAATAATACATAAATAATCCCATCATTGAACAGCACAGATATGCACAGGAATCCTCATTATTACAAACACGCTTTATATAGGAATGTCACTCCCAATGTGAACATGGACTGAATGCCATCTAACTGAAATACTTACAGGGCTACTTTCAAATGGGCCACCCTGTATTGCACTCACATGATGTAGCTCGATTCACAGGCTTGCAGAGAAACTATGTCGAAACTGACATTTGTTGTTCTGTTGCTGCTGCCTGTAGCAGCAGAACTCCTAGAAAGTGTATTCTGAGAAATGTGTTTACAGCATGGTGGCACAGCAGGGTGTATATCAGACCGGATGCACGCAGGCTGTACAGCAGAGTGGAGTTCTACCCTGGAATTCTATTCTGACAGTGTTTTTAAAGACCAGCTTCTGCAATTTCAAGATGAGTAATTGAGCTATAGAAATGAAAAGGGCACATTTTGCATAGTGAGTTTATTGAAAACGCTCTATTTAAGGAAGTGAGATAGCTCCACTGCAGACCCTGCTTCCAGTTTAGATTAGAACACAGCACTCGACAAATATATCAGAACCCTCAGAACTTCCACCCGCCAATCAGGAAGCGCTGGCACGTTGGTAGACCACTGTGGTTCATCACATAGACTTCACTTTTGAAAAATCAAAACGGAAGGAAAGAAAAGCATTGAAAATGTTTAAAACCACAATAAAGACACTGTCTCCCTGATTGTTGGGCATTACCTTGGCAGGTGCCCCCTACCCGAGGTTCTATCGCTTAATGAATGGAAGCCTGCATGTTTAACTCTTTCATGTCCTCAGGAATTACTGCCAGGGTTGGTATAATAAGATCAATCACTTTGTGGCTGCATTAACAACACCTTCCCGTGCTGATTACCTGTGCTCCCACATGCCCTGCTTTCAGTCTCTCAATGTCAGTGTGGGTTTTTGAGAGGTTGTGTAAGTTGATGGTGCTCAGCCTGTTGTTGTAGTTGATTCGCAATTGTAGGGCAAGATCGTTGTGCCTACAGAGACGGGGGAGGGGGGACAACATTGTATTATTTCAGGCTGTGAAGAATAATTTGACATTATATATTTCTTAATCCAAACTGCTTTCTAGAAGCCAAGAGTTTCCAGCTGATTTAAATCCACAGAAAATATTTTAAGGGTTTTTTATTTCATTTTTTTTTTTTTTTGTAGAATAAAAAGTCAAAGTAAAGACAATGTTCTTTCCAGGGCTGCAGTCTTTGAATATAAAATCAAATCAAAATGCAATACTGGTGCACAGGGAGAAAACATATATACTGCAATGGATTAAATAAACTGTTGTATGTATAAAATGTGTTACAGACTATCTAGTTCATCAAAACATTCTTTGAATGACTTGCAAGGTAAAACTTTGTGAAAAGGACCCATAGCTTATATAAAAAGTATCTGGGTCAGTATGAGAATGTATGTCACTATAAGGGTAGAGTAAAATTGAACTGCTTCCACATGTACAGAATCTGCACACTCAGCACCTTGCAACACTCGCCATGCGAATGTACTATTGTTGTTCGTATTGCCCGACACCCGGGACCACAAGATTTGTCATTATACTTTGCCCATCAGACAAGTAGTTTTATTTATTTATTTGTCCTATGTTCGTTCTGTTACTAGAAAGGTACTCCGCGTATATTTGTAGACAGCCACGCAAGTTTCTGAAAACTGAATTGCAGAAGTCTAGTGCACCTACAAACAAACATTTTAAAAAGTGTTTACGTCCCACCCCTATCACTTCTGATTGGCTAGCTGTGGGGAAAAGCTGATTTCTATTGGTTACAAAGAATTGTTTAATAATATGTTTTACCGTACCTCTCTGTGTTTTGCAATGCTTACCTATGCTTTAGCATGCTTTCACTGTGCTTTTACTATGGGGGCACTTTTATGAGTGATACAATGGAACACAGCTGCAGTGGAATAGGCAGCACACAAACACAAGCTCAGTCAAGGCATTGAAAGAGTAAACAGTCCAAATGTATTCAAAACTCTGAGAGAAAGGACATACTGTACAGTACAGCTGGACTTGAACACCAGAAAAAAAACATTTGCATCTTGGAAATATGCAAACAGAAAGAGTGTGCATCCTCTTTTAGAACAGATTTGATCATTTAACCAGCGCACATCTATGGTTTACTATCTCCCGTTTTTGCTTACTTTGACACTAGTTTGCATTGTGAATTCTGCACGTAGAACATATGATAACTTCCGTCACTGTTCCAATCATTAAAAAGTAATTTCATTCCACCTATTGCTGTGGAAATGTGGTGTTGTTTCTTGATGTTTTCTTTACTTTGTATTAATTAAATACATGCTTCTTGTACCAAACACAATGGGACATAGACACCTACCCATCAATAAGAGGCGCTCTCCTCATTAAATCCAAGGTCTTTTGTTCCACGCTGGTGCTTGAAGACCATGCTAGAAGCACGATGACGAGGAGTGATGTCACTGTGCATCCCTGAGATTGCCATGCAGTCCACAGTGACTGAAGGGGATTCAGGAGCAACATGGAGAGAGAAGTGAGGACCTCTGCAAGTCTGCCTGGGTGCTAGAAGCCTGGAAAAGAAAAGGCTGCGCACATCAAGTGGGTGTACCGAGGTCGCCCAGAGTCCTCGAGTCAAATACAAAAATACAGGCAGACAGGGACTGTGGTGTGTTATTATTATTATTATTATTATTACTATTATTATTATTATTTATTTCTTAGCAGACGCCCTTACCCAGGACGACTTACAATTGTTACAAGATATCACATTATTTTTATACATTATTTTTTACATACAATTACCCATTTATACAGTTGTTTTTTACTGGACCAATCTAGGTAAAGTACCGTGCTCAAGGGTACAGCAAGGTATACTGTAGTGGTGATGAAAAGAGAAGCCAGAGTGAGTCAATGTCGCTGTGTGGTTAGACTCTTGATCTGGATTTTGTGATCCTATATTTTGTGATCAAGATTTCTCTTAAAAAAAACAGATTTAGTAATCATAATTATTTATAATCTGGAGAATGTAATTCATGCAGCAGTTCCTGAAAACCAGGATCAAAACGGACCAGATAAAAGTAATCTCAATCACAAAATATAGGATTACAAACTCTGGATAACTTTTATCCAGATTACAAGTTTTGAAAATGCATTGCAATGACTGTAGAGCGACAGGTAGAAAGTGACTGCAGAGCCCAGCTGTAGATACAGAATCTACATTGAAAAGCGCACCTACAGATACAGAATCTACATTGCAGAGCCCAGCTACAGTTACAGAATCTACATTGCAGAGCGCAGCTGCAGATACAGAATCTACATTGCAGAGCCCAGCTACAGATACAGAATCCACATTGCAGAGCGCAGCTACAGGTACAGAATCTACATTGCAGAGCCCAGCTACAGATACAGAATCTACATTGCAGAGCCCAGCTACAGATACAGAATCTACATTGCAGAGCCCAGCTACAGATACAGAATCTACATTGCAGAGCCCAGCTACAGATACAGAATCTACATTGCAGAGCCCAGCTACAGATACAGAATCTACATTGCAGAGCCCAGCTACAGATACAGAATCTACATTGCAGAGCGCAGCTACAGATACAGAATCTACATTGCAGAGCCCAGCTACAGATACAGAATCTACATTGCAGAGCGCAGCTACAGATACAGAATCTACATTGCAGAGCGCAGCTACAGATACAGAATCTACATTGCAGAGCCCAGCTACAGATACAGAATCCACATTGCAGAGAGCTAATGCTAAACAAGCTTTAAAGTCCATTACCTGCCTCCAGCCACTTACTGACTAGTGCTGAAAATGGAGTTCACAGTTTCAATGTAACCAAATCTGTTCTACAAAGAACTCCCCATTCCTTGGAAAGACTATGAATAAATAATTACGAATAAATAATTACCTATCATATCAATATGTATTGTAAGAAGAACATTATTATTATTTGTTTATTTAGCAGACGCCTTTATCCAAGGCAACTTACAGAGACTAGGGTGTATGAACTATGCATCAGCTACAGAGTCACTTACAACTACGTCTCACCCGAAACACGGAGCACAAGGAGGGTAAGTGACTTGCTCAGGGTCACACAATGAGTCAGTGGTTGAGGTGGGATTTGAACCGGGGACCTCCTGGTTACAAGCCCTTTGCTTTAACCACTGGACCACACAGCCTCCTATACAACATACAACTATAATTTACAGCAATACAAATATAAGAAGCAAATTGCAAGTAATTGATGATACAAATTACTATGTTAAAGGGTTTCTAATATACTAACTAGCAATTTAAAAGCCTACAAAATACTATTTTGAAGAAATGCTAAAAGAGGAGACATGCATTGTGGTGCCCAAGTAGTTCACTTGATGAAAAACTGTAACAAAACTAGGACAAGGCACAGTGAAACAAAGTCATGCAATTGCTCTTGCATTGCAATACAGGAATTTCACGTTCCACTATTTGTACATTTGCTTAACTTTGTTTTTTTCTATGTAAAAAATAGCCTTTTACACTAAAAATGCAATCATGCATTCAAACGCTATGAATTTCTTTTTAAGATGTAATTGCAACACGTATGTCTACAGTACACTAGTGCTTCTCAAATGCACTTTTAACATTATTTCATGTACCTATGTGTCGAGGAAAAAAAAAGCTAAAAACTTACATCCAATAAAAGGTATCAACATTATTTATATTTTAGTAAGGCCTATATAACAACTACTTATACGAGAAAGAAACTTACTGTCGTTCTGATGTTCTGTGCGCTTGTGATTATCTTCCACAACTAAACCCAGCTGGAAAAAAAAAGCTTGAACACAAAAGCTTGGTTGCTCCACCCAGGGTATTACATAAATTAAACATGGTTTCTTAGTCTGGAAAACTACCGTAATTCCACATAAAAATATACTAATGCTACTCACTGGTCGGTTTTTCTTGTAATCTGAATAAAAGTGTAAAAGGTAACTTGTAATCTGGATAAAAGTGATCCGAGTTTTGTAATCTTATATTTAATAATTATAATAATTATTCTAAGCCTTATTTACAATAACAACTTAGACTGATGGAAACCAACACTGGGGGTGTTCTGTTCGTAATTTTAATTTAATATAGATGATCAGAAATCGTATCCTGCTGAAGGAGTAAATTACAAAATAAATAAATAAATAAATAAATAAATAAATAAATAAATAGTGTGTGTGCACAGTGGCGCTTTGAGAGAGTAGCTCATACCCAAACGGCAATGAACAGTGCCAGTGGTAACCCTAGCCTCCATATGGACTCCGATTATCAGATTCAGACTAACGAACGTCAACAAATACAGATTCAAATGATTTAATGTAATTAGTGATAAGGCACCTGGTCCGTGTTCACTTGCGCTCCTGGTTGCTTGAATTTGTGTGCTCCCTTTCAATTCGAAGATGACCGCCAATGATACTTTTGGGATGTGCGTGCTTGTCAGGTATTCGCTGAGCATTTTATCTGTTCTAAATGGGGAAGCACACTCTTTCTGTTTGCATTTTTCCAAGAAGCGAATGTTTTTTCTTTTTTTTTTCTGGTGTTCAAGTCCAGCTGTACTGCACAGTATGTCCTCCTAGCGGCATCCCGGGAGGAGGAGTCCTTCATGCGGACGGAGACTCAGGACCCAGACCTTCCTCAGGTAACGGTCCCCAGCTCCGCGCTTGCCTTGGAGCCTGAGATTCCAGCCCCCTCGAACTCCGTCCCACCTGCACTACTGCCGCAATTGCACCTCAGACTCCTGGGTGCTCGCCACCGTGCACACTGGCTACGCACTGCAATTCCACTCAGGACCTCCTCCCTTTCGAGGGATCACAGTCACATCCGTGAACGACCCTCTCCTGGTCTTGGCCCTCAAACAAGAGGTAAAAACACTACTTCAGAAACAAGAGAGGGGTTCTACTCGAGGAATTTCTTGGTGTTTTCTGGTGCATTTTGACAAGACCAATAACTATTTACATATTTGTTCTTAACCATTTTTGTTTGTCTGAAAAAAGATGACTGTACATTGAATTTTGTTTTGTGAACTTTATCAAAGACATACCTCATTGGTTTTTTTTTTTGTATAAAAATCTTAGAATTTTTTTTTTTTTAATATATAAATGTGTCTGCTTTCTTAAGCCTTCTATGGCATACAGAAAAAAAAAAAAGTAATATGGCGACATTTATCATTTTATAGCTTTAAAACATTTCTTTACATCTATTCTTTGAAACAAAACAAAAAAATGGCATGTCTTCTGAATTATATGCAGTAAAAAGCACTGGTGAGTAAGGGTTCCTACAATAAATATGTTTTTTTTTTTAAATGAATTATATCTGTATCTATATCTGTATGACTCATAGTTACTCTGTGTTTTAGAAGCAGTGTAAGCCCATTATGTCCATGAATTTTGACCACTTTTAACACTTGCATACAGCACATGTCATGTTGACATTGTAGCCCGATTTCTGAGAACTGCCTGCTGTAGAGGGGTGTTTTTTTTCAGTGTGGCTGTTTTTTTGCAAATATAGCACATAACCGCTCATTGTGATCACTTCAACTTCCTCTGCTGGCACATGTGTGAATGATCGAGGACGTTATTCTAAACGGAGTAAGGTTAAAAAAACATTTGGAAGCAAACCTTCCTTTCACTCTGTTTTTATTCCAATTATGAATTTCAGTATTGCCCAGATTTGTAAAAAGGATCAGCATTACATTATTTCACATAATAGGCCTATCTTGTTCTATTTCTGTGCATTTTATTTTAAACTGCAATATTTGTGTTAGCTATTAGTCCGGTCATTTCAGAAATACTGTAAAATGGAAACTTATGTACAGTAAGCAAGGTTTCACATCGTTCGCCTCACCTGTGGTGTACATTCGATAATTTAAGGTTTGTTATTTATTTATTTGCTCCGGTTGTGTCGGCTGTGCAGTGACCTGAACCCTTTTAAATTACGCAGTTAATGAGTAAACGACTCCTGAGAAGAATATTGTAGCGTTTCACAGGGCAGCCAAAAAAACAGGCGACAGACAGGTGGTTTCTCGTTTAAAAAGCTTTTTTTCAGCCCCGTTTTCCCAGAGTCACACACCCTGTTCACAGCTCCCTGGCAGCGACTCCGGAAGCATGGGAACCATGGCAACCGCGACACACCCACAACAGAGCGTCGCGGCGCCTCTCGTGACCCCAGCCCGCCCCCGCTTGGAAAAGTTTCGGGAGATTTCCCAGGAAGCAGCGGAAAAGACCGAGAAAACATGTGACGTCAGCTAACGGTTGAATTTTCAGTCTGTCGCCTGTTTTCTTTCTGGCTGTCATTTACTCGCCACCATCCGTGTTTTTGTCGTGTTTTTCTGTAACTTCCATTTTTTTTAAAAAATGACTCTGAGCACTGTTTAATGCGTTTTTGGTTTCTGAATGAAAACAGAAAAAACTTAAGGAGAGAGGATGTCTCGGAGAAAATTAGAGGTAGTCTGTTTTTATTTGTTTATTTTTTTTAAGAAAAAATAAACAACTGAATATACATTTTTAAAAAAAATGCAACACAGATCTAAAGATCAGTCTATTAATTTTCCTGAAAACCACTGTAATAAATATATTGTAGCGTTCTGTGCTATGGGGGTGAGACAGACTCGGGGGAGACCAGATCCACGTACTTTTATTTTTAATTTTTAAGTAACACAACGAAACCCTGTTTGGGCCGGGGTTCACGCCAAAATAACAAATAGCTGTCTCTCTCTCTGTAAATTCAGATTCCCGATTGATGTTTAGTCGGGCTTAATGCGTACAAACGCAAAACAAATTAAAAATAAACATACTGTTTGTAAATTAACCATCGTAAAAAAAATAACCATACTGTTTATAAATTAACCCTACTGTTTATAAATTAACTATAGTGTTTATAAATGAACCATACTGTTTATAAATGAACCATACTGTTCGTAAATTAACCAATGAATTATTTCCTGAACGGCGCCTCATTGCAGAGTGTACACGGATAGCACAAGCATTGTAGTTTGGTATTACAGCGTCCACACTTTCGACAAACCGCACTACCTGATGCGATCTGATTCCCCTGAGCTGGTCTCGAATACGGTTTTAAACGCTGCGGAGTGTGGACGCCAACCTGTTCGTAGTGATGTGTGCAGTAGTCAATCACAGCGTTGACAGCGTACCATTTTCTCTCGTTAAACGGGTACACGTGTACCATAGTCTGACGATGTACCACTTTCTGGCCCTAAACCGGCCGCAGGGGCATTTGCTGACCGCCTGCTGTTTGTAATTAGTGCAGCAGTATCAGTTACGATCTTCTGCCCTCTGCTGTTCGCAAAGGGAATTACATTTGTATCCCCAATAATATAATTACCAGAACTATAAACACTGTTGCATTTTGCTGTAACTTATATGAAAAAGCCAGGTCGGTATTTATTTATTTAAATAGTGAATTTAACAGTATATTTTAAATTGCGGCTATTACCAGTGTAAAGTATGACAGCGTTCTATAAATGCTTTGAATTTAATAGTCCTCTTATCTACCACTTTATTCTTGAACGAATGAATATACAGCTAAATAATAATTATCAATGGACAACGGTTTATTGGTGAAAATGATGTCACTTTTGTGAGTCCTCTCTTGATCCGTGCTTGGCAATATGAAATTCAACAGATGTGTCTTTGGATATGCGCTATGCTTCCTAAATCATATGATTTCCAAACTTGTCAAACAGTATAATGGGGTGGGTGTAGCCACCATTACAAATGAAACCTCATTACTGTCTGGTTTTACAAACCCCTATTAGCACTGATCTTAGACCACCTAATAATGCCTGTGGAAAGCCCAAATGCTAACCGGTATCTGTGAAAACACCACCTCTACACACAGATCTGAACGCACATCACAATGTGTACTCCCAAGTGTTGCAGTCGTTTGAGAACCGTTTCATGTAACACCACCATGCACACACACTTGCTCTTTTTCTGCATATATTCAGCTTTTTTGCTTTAGATTTCTACAGTGTGTATCATCCTTGTTCTTCAAAACATCAATTAGTTTTGTTGAAACGAAGTTCTGTGCTTTACAGGATCTTAAATCTGCATGTGTAAAAGCATGCACAACATCCAAAGTCTGCTGACCAATAAGTTGCAGAATAAAACGTGTTACTCACAAAAACAGGTAATGGCAGTTTATTTATTGAACAAATAAAAGCTCAAACAAAACAGCAGACAATCTGAAGTCTAGATGAATGGAAACTTTTTAAAAAGAGTAAAATAAATGCATCACTTTAAGGCTCTTTGGAGCTCTCTGCACAGAAGAAAATTAAGTTAGGTTTGGTTAAAGGCTTCTATTGTAGCTCTGCAGCTTTGTTTCCTTTTGCAGAGTGAGCAAAATGTTTATAATTAAAAAATTATTTACAAAAACTCTCATCAGCTTCTACAGAGATTATGTAGTCCTCTTTTTACTTAGGCACAAATGCTTTGGGGGTTATCAAAAACAATCAAATAGGTTATGCCTTTCCAGTTTCATAAAACAAGTTCTCAATTGGTAAAGCCATCTGTAGAAGTCTCAACATGGACGATAGTACCGTATTGCTTGACAATATAAAACACTGTACTTTGAGATGGTAGAAATATTTATGTAACACAGCTGTCGTTGCAGGGTTCCCAGATTAACAAATACCTTTAAAACTTTTGCTACAAAGATATTTTTGCTCAGCAGGACTAAATAACACAGTGACATTTCAAACATGCTCCACTAACATCCGGAACACTGAAATGCTTCTTACAAAGCTTTTTTTTTTTTAAAGCAGTGTTTTTTATGACATAGGGGAAATGTAAATGCTGGTGCAAACTCCAAGGGAATCAAACAAAATCTCAACAAAACCTAGGTAATTGCATGGATTTCATCGGCGTGCAACTAAATGCTGTGACTAATAGTGTTGATTAGTTCGGGTACATGGGTTCCCAACATTTAAATTGCAAAAACAATGTACTTCAGGTGTTGCAGCCAAATTATTACAAGTAAAAATAAATCTGGGAAAACTGTCCTCTTGTATACGATTGTTTTGAGATCTGAGCGTCATGCATCAGCACTGCTTTAAAGTCTGTAAAGCATCACAGCGGAGCTAAAAGCACAAATGTGGGTAAATGCTTACAGTCTTCATGATGAATCATCCAGAACTATTAAACATTCAATAGTGCTGAACTTAGAAATACATTTCGACCAGAAGTCTTTTCAATGTCTCCAAAAAGAAGATATTGATTAAGACTTGTAGTGGAAACATTTGTTATTTAATTTCTTGTTTCATTTAGTATTTCTAAGTCCTTATGATAAGCGTTCGATTAGCCTCTTGCTTTATCTAGACTGACTGATATTATGGGAGTGCTATTTTAATTGTAGGAGCACTATTTGATCCTGAATACATATCAAACTTGGCCCTCAGAAGAAACTTCCAGATTTAAATTGGCAGCTCTTAATATAATGCTTTTAATCTTTCACTCAAAAGCTAGCTTATTCAGACTATCAAAATGTTAAACAAAACTATAAATACTATAAATGCAAATGTATGCTTCCTGTCTGCAGCTTCAAGATTTTCTTCTCAGTAAAAACACAAGAGACGTGTTTGTTGTGCAAATCCTCATACCATTTTTGACAAAGCTGTAAACAGACAATTTGGGTTATATATTCCTTTGATGGTTTAACATGTTGCTGTATAAATAGGTTCCAAAATGCGTAATCTGTTAAACATTAATCCATCCTTAGATGCGATACTGTATATGGCAAACAGAAAATGAATGACAGAACTTTCTCCCCATTGCTTCTCAGCAATACAGTTCACAGTTTTGCCACTCCCAAGTACAAAATCTTTTCAAATACTAAAGAGGTGTGCGATTCCTGAATCTGCAACTTGATCTGCTGCTAGATTCTCAAAGTGCCAGCATCTCTCGAAAAATAGGCACAAGTCCTTTCTCTGTTTTAAATCATTTGGATAAAGACGGCTAATTTAACACTCTTACTGTAAACAGGCAAAGGAATTTATACCAATAGAAATCACTTTGCATTTGATAAACCAAATGCCATATACCATGTCATTTTATCTGGGCTTGTGTCTAAAATATATAGGTAGATTTTAAAGCTAAATGCTGCAGTATTTGGCTTTGTTAACAGCAACAGTCTATGATAAGTCCCACAAAGGTCTGTCTTTCTAAGGCAACCTAAAAACAGCCAGGCAATTTAGGCAAAGTGTCATGCTTGCATTTAAAAACTTTATTTTGTCAGTGAGATGTGGGGGGAAAAAAAGCGCTTCATTTTTGCCTTTTTGTTGTTTTTTTAGTTTTTTTTCCTTTTAACTGTGACACTGCTTCAGTTTACTCAAGAATTTGCCGCTGCTGGTATAAAGATCAAGCATCATTGTATCTCCCTCCAGAAGTCCTTATAGCAGAGGGTCCTGCTGCCTCTCCATTCTCTTTTCTGCAGCAGCCGCCAGCATCCTGCGCCGCACTGTGAGAGAGTCTGTACTAGAGGAACTCCGCTCCGAGAAGAGGATACTTTCTTCATCCTCGTCTTCCTCCTGATCAGGGCTTTTACTAAGATATCGCCTACAGTACCCATGAACAGAAAACAACATTTAGAAACAAAGATTTCAGACTGAATCCAGAGAAACCCAGGTTTGTACAGTCTAAGCAGGATTTATTTATTTACACACAAACGTGTTGGTAAGATGCATACCTTACTACATTTGTATGTAAACAGGACAGGCATCTTCTTATATCCTCAGATTCTGACACTAAATAACTCTGAGCAAGTTTCGTCACAACTGAATAAGCAGTTCTCTATAAAAAGATGCATGCATTATTATTATTATTTGTTTATTTAGCAGACGCCTTTATCCAAGGCGACTTACAGAGACTAGGGTGTGTGAACTATGCATCAGCTGCAGAGTCACTTACAATTACATCTCACCCGAAAGACGGAGCACAAGGAGGTTAAGTGGCTTGCTCAGGGTCACACAATGAGTCAGTGGCTGAGGTGGGATTTGAACTGGGGACCTCCTGGTTACAAGCCCTTTTCTTTAACCACTGGACCACACAGCCTCCCCATGCATACATACATAAAGACAGACAGGCACGTCCTAACATGATTGCTCCATACCTGCGAGCATGCTGTAAAAGCTCATCCTTCCTCTGCAGAAGCATTCTCTGTCTCTCCTCAGCAGACTTGGAGAAGCGACTCCCCCTGGCTTCAAAGTCCTCGGGCTCACTGGGTACATTCTCGGAGCTTCCACTGGCTCCAGCAGCCTCATCGGTGCCTGGACTGAGCTCCAGGGGTACTCGCTCACTTGGCTGCAAAAACAATTCAACATTGTTACCTATATAAAAATCAGGACCCAGTGTAATAAACATGACTGAAACATATCCAGCAGAGTTTAAAACAAGAAACTCATCAGCAAGAGAAGATACGGATAAACACAAGTAACGAAATGCCAACTTGCATTGTCTGCAAACTGTCAATGTTTGGGCAGATATACCAGCTTTTGCTGTCATAAAAGGTTTGTATAAAGGTAGTTGACTTTAACAATGCCTCCAACTTCAATTCAAGGCTCCTTTCAGGTATAATACTTGCTTGTGTGGGGAAAGGCACCTGGATTCTCCCCTCCAGAATGTTGTCAGTGGTAATTTCTACTGAACGTGTTAACTGCAGGTCCTGGAGCACTAGGTGGTAAGGGATTTGGGGAAACATTTCCTGGATTTGGTGTGCCTGCAATACAGAAGACAGTGCCACTCTGTAGAGCTCTGAACAACAATATAAAACTACATGCATTTTATAACATCACCGTTTTCCAACATTCATACTCACCATAGCATTGAGTTGGGAGTTGTTAGCCTGTGTAATACCAAGGATGTTAGTTGTGTGCATCACTTCCACTGAGAAACTGGGCAGCCAGCTTGCAATCCGGGAACCTACAAGGTACAAGACATTCAGCCAAACAATGCTTCTAGGCAAACCACTAGATATGACACCAGCAGTTGTCAAATCAAGTCTTGTGGGGCCCTAGGCAAACCAGGTTTTTGTCTTAACCAGTTTCCTTTTTATGGACAATGTGTGAAGGATATAGAGAACAATTACAGTAAAAACAGACTAGTTAGGTCTCGGATGTTGTCTGTGAACGGTCTCTCTATGTGCACTGAAAAACAATGCAGATTTAGAACAAAAACCTGGATTGTGGAATGGAGTTGAGAATGACTTGCTTTAGAGCCTCCTTTTATAAAACCCACCATCGAAATGAAAGAAGTGGTTGATGTGAGGCCTGGCCTCGGCTCCCGGCACTGGCCCAATGTTTTCTCCCAAATTCTCCCTCTGTCTGTCTTCCCTGGCTCTGCTGTTCTCGTTGATATTCAGGGACATGCGACACGTAGGGCAGGAGGTATCCTGTTCCAGCCAGGAACGCAGGCAGGAGCTAGGGGTTCAAAAGAAAAGACAGTCAGAGCCAGCCATGGGAATCCACTTGTTTTTATGTGAATTTTGACAACTTTGATTTGTAAATACAGAATGGAGGTGTTTCCCTAAATACAACACATTTTTCAGCACACGTATATGATACTTACTTGTGGAAAAGATGTCCACATGGCAGTTTGCGAGCAGCCTGCATTGAATCCCAGCAGATTGCACAGTCATCGTTGTTGGCAGCCAGTTCTTCAGGAGTGGCTATGGCAAACCTGACAGCAGATATAAACACAAAAGATTAGTTAAACCACATTCACCCCTATATAGTTTAGCAGCTATAGTTGCTATGCCTTCAGAAACTCCCAAGTTTTCTGTACCCACCTCGCCTCCATGTTTCCCACCACTCGAAGGTAATTTTTGTGACGTCGAATCCTGCGTTGAACTTCATGGAAGAGGTACCGGAGCTGCATGAAAATAACCAGGCTGGCCATGGACAGCCAGATATTACCAAAGAGCTGGACAAAGCGGAGACAAAAAACAAATAAAAAGGATTAAGGACTGTAACAAACACCCTACTATACGGTTTGATACAGGAACCAGTCAAATAAATGCAAGGACAAACTGAAGAAAATACAAGACTACAAGCTTTGAATGAAATCAAGTAGCTGCATGATTCTACATCACGCAACAAACCTCCTATTTTAACAATGGATCAATTACATGCTGTTTAGATCCTCTAGAATGACTATGAACAAGACGGCACACATCCTAACACAGTTACAGAACACCATGAATAAATCAATATATATTGATTGTGAATTCTCTTGAACACAGCCTTATGCTTACCAACATGTGGATGTGATGCATCAAGTCCAAGGAGAGCAAGGTCAGCTCCATGAAGAAGTCTGTGTAGTACACATAGGTACCCTTGCTCTCCCAGGTGCCTTCGTGATTGAGGTCCCACAGGTGGATAGTGTAGCTGGAGCGAGAAACAGCAAGAATCAGGATCCACAATGAAGACGAGACATACAAAAGTGTGGTTTCCTTCATGTAAAATGACTTGGGTTCAGGTGTGTTATAAATCCCTACAAAACACCATTGCTTTCTTCTTGCTGATCAGTTTTATACTGTAAAGATACAGATACTGCCTTCCGTAATTGGATTTTGAAAAATATATGAAGATTACAAATACAATGGGAGAAAATGACTTCCAGACAAGCTATTTCTGAAAGTTTATTCAGTACTTACCGTATGATGACATGACCTGTTCGGACTGTGACTAGCAGGCACTACAGTATACAAAAAGAAAGAAAGAAAGAAATCAGTTCCAGTTTTTAATTACAGATGGTTTTACTAGAGAAAATAAAACTCTCTCTCTACAGTCCTTGCCTGGATTCAGAAACTCTGTACCTTAAGTAATGCACCAACTCATTTTTATTAGAAACCAAACATCAATAGAAGCAGGTGTTTTCAGGTCTTTATCTACAGTTCCACATATCTAAAAGAAAAAGAAAACGTGCTTACCTCTGCAGCCATGAAAGCAACAGTGTGCATTCCCTGGATATAGCCAACCACCCCACACACTACAGCCAGCCCACAGCAGGAAAGCAGCATGGACACCAGCAGGGACAGGACTCGGACATGACTACTCATCGGGGTGGTGGGTGAGAAAGACAGCTAGATAGAAAAAATGAAAGATTGTGACGTTTGGGTTAAAGCATCGAATAATAATTTCTGTGACTGGAAAATGTAACTGCCAACAATGCATTTGTTCTAAATAAAACTAATTTACAAACAGCTACCTACAACCCAACTTGATTTTGCTTTGAGAATTACATTTTACCTGTAGTAACGCCCAGTCTCCAGCCTTGCAAAACCAGACTTACAAGAGTCTTCATAAGAACGCGACGGCTAAGCATTCTATCAGATTTTTTTTTTTCTTCTACAGTACTGTTACTTACATATTCAAAGCGATCTTTGCAGAGCTGGACCATGAGGTGCAAGAAAACCAACACTGCAAACCAGAGGCACCACATCACAACCTCCTCCACAGTCTGGACATTCAGGACCCCGAAGATAAATATAAACTTGTAGAAGATGAAGTTCCAGAACTTGTCCTTCAGGTGCTGCAAACAAACAGAAGGACAGTTTTTAGTGATTCGTCTTCGTTCTGTTTAACTGGTATCCTACTGGTGTTTTTTTTTTTGTTTTTTTTGGTTAAGTGGCCTAGTGACAGAATTTGTGAAAATGAATTGTGACTTTAATTTTCATCCTTACCTGCCTCTCACTGACACGCAAGGGGCCAAACACCATGCACTGGATAATTTTAGCAATTAGCATCAGGAAACAACAGGCTGTATTTACAAGAACCTGTCACAAGAGAAACAAAAAGGGGAAGATGCATCCGCAGTGTGTAATAATATATATATGCCAACAATTATTTAAATAAAACGACTTAAAGATTACATTCAGTAAACGAATGTAACATGTTTAAACATCTCCTACCTGGCTACTAGTTTGCTAAAAAGCATACATACTTAGATCTACCAATATTCACACATGCCATTTAGACAGTCATTTTTTGTATTCATAACCATGCACATAAGCCACAGTACAAAGCACAGAATCAATAAGGATAGCCATGAACACCACACTGGTTACAAGTAAAATCAAGCTATACAGTGCCTGTAATTAGTGCCTATGATGACTGACACCTCTAATCTAATTACACCACAAGGCAATTGAAGCAATGCATCTCATACTGCACCGTAATAACCGAACCTGTGCAGAGGGATTGATGACTCCTATGTTTAATGCCTTACTTGAATACTTACTCTGTACACTATAGGTAGGCTACATATATATATATATATATATATATATATATATATATATATATATATATATATATATAAGCTCAAAGTACTGTGCAAAAGTTTTAGGCAGGTGTGAAAAAATGCTGTAAAGTAAGAATGCTTTCAAAATAGACATGTTAATAGATTATATTTATCAATTAACTAAATGCAAAGTGAGTGAACAGAAGAAAAATCTAAATCAAATCCATATTTGGTGTGACCACCCTTTGCCTTCAAAACAGCATCAAGCATCAATTCTTCTAGGTACACTTGCACACAGTTTTTGAAGGAACTCGGCAGGTAGGTTGGCCCAAACATCTTGGAGAACTAACCACAGTTCTTCTGTGGATTTAGGCAGCCAGTTGCTTCTCTCTCTTCATGTAATCCCAGACAGACTCGATGATGTTGAGATCAGGGCTCTGTGGGGGCCATACCATCACTTCCAGGACTCCTTGTTCTTCTTTACGCTGAAGATAGTTCTTAATGACTTTCGCTGTATGTTTGGGGTTGTTGTCATGCTGCAGAATAAATTTGGGGCCAATCAGATGCCTCCCTGATGGTATTGCATGATGGATAAGTATCTGCCTGTACTCCTCAGCATTGAGGAGACCATTAATTCTGACCAAATCCCCAACTCCATTTGCAGAAATGCAGCCCCAAACTTGCAAGGAACCTCCACCATGCTTCACTGTTGCCTGCAGACACTCATTCGTGTACCGCTCTCAGCCCTTTGGCGAACAAACTGCCTTCTGCTAAAGCCAAATATTTCAAATTTTGACTCATCAGTCCAGAGCACCTGCTGCCATTTTTCTGCACCCCAGTTCCTGTGTTTTCGTGCATAGTTGAGTCGCTGGCCTTGTTTCCACGCCGGAGGTATGGCTTTTGGCCGCAAGTCTTCCATGAAGGCCACTTCTGACCAGACTTCTCCGGACAGTAGATGGGTGTACCAGGGTCCCACTGTTTTCTGCCAGTTCTGAGCTGATGGCACTGCTGGACATCTTCCGATTGCGAAGGGAAGTAAGCATGATGTGTCTTTCATCTGCTGCAGTAAGTTTCCATGGTCACCACTGCGCTCACGGTCCTCAACGTTGCCCGTTCTTTGTGCTTCTTCAAAAGAGCTTGGACAGCACATTTGGAAACCCCTGTCTGCCTTGAAATTTCTGCCTGGGAGAGACCTTGCTGATGCAGTATAACTACCTTGTGTCTTGTTGCTGTGCTCAGTCTTGCCATGGTGTATGACTTTTGACAGTAACTGTCTTCAGCAACCTCACCTTGTTAGCTGAGCTTGGCTGTTCCTCACCCAGTTTTATTCCTCCTACACAGCTGTTTCTGTTTCAGTTAATGATTGTGTTTCAACCTACATATTGAATTGATGATCATTAGCACTTGTTTGGTATAATTGTTTAATCATACACCTGACTATATGCCTACAAAATCCCCGACTTTGTGCAAGTGTACCTAGAAGAATTGATGCTGTTTTGAAGGCAAGGGTTGTCACACCAAATATGGATTTGATTTAGATTTTTCTTCTGTTCACTCACTTTGCATTTAGTTAATTGATAAATATAATCTATTAACATGTCTATTTTTGAAAGCATTCTTACTTTACAGCATTTTTTCACACCTGCCTAAAACTTTTGCACAGTACTGTATATATATATATATATATATATATATATATATATATATATAGTTGTCGTTTTTTTTTTTAAACTAAAAACTTACCCATACAAAGAAACTGTCTGAAACGAGGTACCAGAATATGTTTGTAGCCACACCGATATCGAAGTCGTGGACTTCATAATCTTGCTCTGTGGTTGAACTGGGCAGAATTTTAGAGTTGTCTAGTTCGGCACCGAGATCCTCGTGGGCTGGCTCGGTCACAGTGTGATAGGCGCGGAGTACACTGCCAACCAGTAACACCGCACTAAGACCAGTGTACGTTCGCAAACTGGGCCAAGGGAACCGTTCCAGGAAAAGTAGCGGCATCCTACCACTGTCTAAAGCACCAATAACAGCAATATAAAATCAACGACAACCACTCAGAAGCTCGGTTTATTAATTAAGAGTGTTCTGTATTTATTCTTAATATAACCGACAAGCTACACGATCAAAGCAACAATAATCGCTGTCACTTTGAAAACAGTACGATACAGTATTTATAATATAATAAAATCATATTTTCTGTGTTAAGCGTGTAGTTCCGAGTATAGTCAGAAGATGTCCGTTTCTTAGTTTATTTTTATTGACTAAGAGTGAGTGTGAAGTTGTGTTGTCTTCCTTCCTCGCGTACAGTGTGCGGTTAGTAAATTATAAACTCGCCAATAGTTTTTGATCGTAGTAAAACTCCGCTTGGTATTCCACACTTGAACAGTTAAACTTCTTTGTTATTTAAATGTATTTGTGATACACGTCCTGGAGTGGTATTTCTCCTGACAGCCTGGCCTTATTTGTTTATCATTCTAGTTCTATATCGTTAGCTCCCTTTAAATAACCGTATTCTGATTCTCACTAGGTTTCCCCGTTTTGCTGTTCTTTGTCCTTTCTCTCGCAGTTCCTATTGAGAACAATTCGATTTGTTTTCTGTTTCTTTCTATTTCCATCACAACACTATATCCAATGTCTATTTCACATAGTTTCTAACAGCCTCCATCTCTTCCGGTTATTTCCTTGCGTCACTGAAGGGCCCGCTTCCGGTTAGCGTGCCACAGAGTTTTAAATCTTTTATAGATTCCGCAGATCTGTAGAAAGAGAGCGAGCTGTCCCGGCTGGCTTAGACTGCAGTCCGCGTGGCGCCACCTGCAGTGAATTGAACGACAAGCTTGCTACATGTGCTACATTTTGCAAAACACTAAGCTGCCCAACCTGTAAAGTCTGTGCAGTCAGCTTGCTTGGGCTGTGTGTGACGTCTTTCAACTCGCTGTGACAAGCGCTAGGCTGAACTGAACAGCGCAGATCTGCACGTATCTGCAGGAATACCGTCACCCACAGTCTCAGAGTTCAGAGTTCTACAGTCTCTGTAGCAGTTCTCCCATCAGTGTCTAGTTGCTTCCGATCTCACCTGCATAGACTGATCTGGAGTCGCCTGCTCTAGATATGGTAGAACTGGTTTCGCAAATCCTGATGAGCACTAGTCTTGGGCGACCTAATGTTACCCTAGGTACACTGTAAGGCAGTCCAGTGTACATTCCTCATACTGGTAAAACGTTGCTTTTACGTCCAAACTGCTAAAGGTATGATGGTGCTGCTCGTGGTTCAGCTCTTATGCCTAATGGCTGTCCGCAGTCTTTGGAAAACCTGAGTGACTCACTGGACTCTAGCTGATGAAGGATTCTTATGTCCTAAATAAACGTCCTAAATACTGTATTTTTGTATTAAAAATGTGTATTTATGTTGTACTTTGTGCACCTTTATTATTACTTTCAAGTTCATGTTTTGTTTATTTTTAGCATGCATTGCATTTAAATGTCGTCTCAGCTTTTTAAGACTTTATTTAAATGAAGATCCTAATTGAGTTGAATAGTTCAACTCCAACAGTATAAAAATGGGGCATCGCAGAGGGTTGGAATGTGTTTAATCAATAACAACAGAATGACAGGTGCTGTAATTCTAGCCTGAAAAATCTATTATACATCTGTTATACTAATTTAAAGAACAGTATCTGCTTAAAAGAGCTTGTTCTGGCGTGTAGATAGTTTGTCTTTCAACGTCCATGAAACGTGATTATCCACACTCTTAGACATCGGCTGTCCTAGTCAGTGAAGGCTTTTTTTTTGTTTTTTGTTTTTTGTTATGTTATTAGTACCAAGTGCAGTTAGTCATGAGCCACTGTGGTTATTTGATATTTTTTGGGAACCAAAACTTTGATTTAAAATAAGGAACTAAAGAAGCACTTATGAGTTAGAAGTCAAAATGAACATTTGAAATAAATCATAGCAGTGTCCGGTTGTGTACGCGTTTCAGAGGTATTATTTGGGATTATTTTCAGAGCTGCCTGCAGTCAAGATGAACGGCTCCCATACTGGCAGTGACAGCAATGGCTCAAACTCAGAGCTGTGGCACGTGGAAAGCTTGGTCGTCAGCGTGATCCTCGGCTTGTCTTTTCTCATTGGAGTCCCTGGAAACCTCCTGGTGATATGGACCATCCATCGCCACATCAAGCACAGATCCCACACCGTGGTTCTGATCCTGAACCTGGCTGTTTGTGACTTTGTGGTCCTCATCACTCTGCCTGTTTGGATCTACTCGCTGGCTGATGCCTGGGTCTTTGGAGAGACGTTCTGCAAGGCAATTGTGTACGTAATCTACTCCAGCATGTACGGCAGCGTGTTCTTGATCACATTGATGAGCGCAGATCGCTTTGTAGCCATCATCTACCCGTTTGCATTGCAGTACTGGAAGAGGAAAGATGTTCTATTCAAGGCTATAGCTGCCGTTTGGATCCTGGCTTTCCTCTTTGGCATTCCTGTTATTCTGTCACAGACATCAGACGATATAGATGGGAAGCCAAAGTGCCTTGACCGGGTGTACGCAACAAAAACGCAGGAGGTTGGTTGCCTGTTGCTGGAGACCTTAGTGGGTTTTGCCATTCCCTTTTCCATCTTGTCCATTTGTTACCTGCGGGTGGGGAAGCGGATAAACCAAATAACTTTCAAGACCAAACCTAAGTCTGCAACCCTGATTACAAGTGTGGTCATTGCTTTTGCTGTGTGTTGGTTTCCATATCATGTTTTCAACCTGATCAGAATAGCATCCACACTGATGGAAGGCGAGCAGATGCTAGCTGTAGTTGCTGAGACTGGAGTCTACATTTGTGGGGCTTTAGTCTTCATTAGCAGTTGCATTAACCCCCTGCTCTATGCTTTTGCTGCCCGTCGTTTCCAAGGCTGCATGGAGGAGTCCAGAATAACAAAGTTGTTCCAGGAGATCACGACCTCGACCACCAGGGCCAAGGAAACAAATCAAACATGTCTCACACCTAGAATGAAGAGATCAACCGTCAGCACTGTGACAGTTTGAAAAAAGCCAGAATATCGAAAAGTTACCAGTCTGAGTTTTATTTTGTGTTAAATAAAAAAGTGATTTTATTTACTTCTTGATATATAGTTATTATTTGTTTCTCCAACACAACTATACAATGGAGTGCACATCATTACTGCAACTTCTCAAACTGACCAGAGCTCTCACACTGTAAAATAACTGTTAGGACCAAAGCAAGTAATTTGTACAGTGATTGGGGGGTGGCTGGTCATCTGTGTATCTGCCTGCATTTCTGTCTCTCTTTGTTAAAGATGACTGCTTCTTCTTAAGTCTGAACATGACCAGGACATTATGGAGGTGGCTGAGTTTACTAAACATGCTAAAACCATAGTGAAAGTTAACAGATGCTGGAACAAGAACTTCCTCAAAAGAAGTGGAGTTGGGGGCATTCATACACTTTCTATAATTCTCCATGAAATTCAATTTTTGCACTCCAGGAGTCATTAGTTATCATGTTTTACGATGCTGCCACCAGCATGTCACTTGTAAGCCTTTTTTTTTTTATTAACCTCTGTTGTTACTATAGGCGTGCCTACACTATGACTCGGAATCTGTTGAAAGTATCAGTCATTTTCCTCTGTGGTTTTCAGTCTTATATAGGGAACTAGAGAAAAGCTGTGTGACAGAGTGTGCTGGCAGCCGTCAAGATGAACGACTCCCATATCTACGATGGCAGTGAATCGAGCTCAGAGTTCTGGCACATAGAAAGACCCCTGGCCTGTGTGATCCTTGGCTTGTCTTTCCTCATTGGGGTCCCTGGAAACCTGTTGGTCATTGTGATCATTCTGCGCCACATCAAGCACAGATCCCACACCGTGGTTCTGATCCTGAACCTGGCTGTTTGTGACTTTGTGGTCCTCATCACTCTGCCTGTTTGGATCTACTCTCTGGCTGATGCCTGGGTCTTTGGAGAGATGTTCTGCAAGGCAATGGTGTACGTAATCTACTCCAGCATGTATGTCAGCGTGTTCTTGATCACGCTGATGAGCGCAGATCGCTTTGTAGCCATTGTCTACCCTTTCGCCATGCAGAATTGCAAGAAAAAAGGTGTCTTACTCAAGGCTTTGGCTGTCATCTGGATCCTGGCTTTCCTGTTTGGCGTTCCCACTATTCTGACACAGAGGGTTGACGATGTGGATGGGAAGCTGCAGTGTACTGTCCGGGAGTACACTTCAGACATGCAGGAGGTTGTTTGCCTGGTACTGGAGACCTTGGTGGGTTTTGCCATTCCCTTCTCTGTCTTGTCCATTTGCTATGCCTGCGTGGGGAGACGTATAAAGCAAATGACTTTCAAGACCAAACAGAAATCGGCTACACTGATTGCCAGCGTGGTGATCACCTTTGCCTTGTGTTGGTTCCCTCACCACATATTCAACCTGATGACAGTGGTGTCTGTGCTGATAGGAAACTCATATCCAGAAGCAGCAGTCAGGCTTGATGAAGTGGCCCAGACTGGGGTCTTGGTCTCTGGAGCCTTAGCCTTCATCAGCAGCTGCATTAACCCCTTGCTGTACGCCTTTGCTGCACGCCGGTTCCGAAGCAGCCTGAGCGAGTCAGGATTCAGGAAGCTCTTTCATTACATCACCACCTCCACCTCACCCGAAAGGACAAACGAAATGTCATTTATATCAAGAAAACAAAGTTCTCAAACCGACCACAGTGTTCAGAGCACTCTGACAGTCTAAATATGTGACTTGCTGTTAAAGGTACCCATTTGTTCCATAACTAGGTATTATGCTTAACTGGGTAACATTGTATGTATTAGAGTACATACAGTAATGTCATATATATTCCGTAAATCCCTTTATATGCACAAAATCATGTTGTTTTTTTTGTTTTTTTTGTTGAGATTTTCCAAAACTCAGAATCAGACATTTTAGCAATGAAGGTGAGACAGAAATCCAAATAGTTGTATTGTGCACTATAGACAACATAATGCAATTACCAGCTGTTCAAGTTAGCGGGTAAATGGACAGCCCAAAATTAGCGACAGTTTTAAAAAGTGCTGAGAGAAGGGGGTTCTAGGAGCACACATGGAATTACAGACAGACACAGAAAGACTTGGAGTGTAGAAACCAGCCCCATCTCTCAGTGTAAATGTATACACAGCGCCTTTTTCAGAATTGTCACATGATCTATTAATGCTGTAACAAGTTTAAAACTGCATTGCGTAAGTAAATGTACAGAATATTTTTTTTCATGGAAATGCACTTGCTCTAGTTTGTAGGTACAATGCTAAATTGACAATTCTGCTTTTTTTGTTATGTGTATATGTGTGTGTTATTCTTATTATTATTGGATTTTCTTCATGGATTACTAAAGCCTGTACTACCATGTAAATAAGTTCCAGTACTTTGGCAAAACAGCTGTCATGTTTGTGGTATTACCCCTGCATTGTACTAAGAACTGTATTGCATGTCTCAACTTCTCAGTCAAAGAAAGCTGTTGCTCAACTCTTCCTCTCTGTTTCAAATTATGCTGACAGCGTCTTTCTCTTCTTTGTATTAAAATGAGTGAACAAGGGACTCAATAAAACACATGGAAATGTAATTCTTGTCTTTGGAAATTGATCTACACTACAAACACACATACTATATACAGTATATATATATATATATATATATATATATATATATATATATATATATATATATATATATATATATATATATATATATACTAAAAGTGAACATTATATGAATAACCTACAATGTACAGTTAAGATTAAGATTAGTTTGGTTTGGGGTTAGGGTTTATTTAAATCTTAGCCTGGCCTATCTTTCTGCACCTATCCCTTAGTGCTAATAAGAAAATTGATTTTATTCCTGGGTTAGAACTTCTTTAAAACATGGAGTCAGAAAGGTCCACTTTCCAGAACTTGATTCAGGTGTATTGTTCAGTAAGCAGGCTGGATTCAGGTGTATTGTTCAGTAAGCAGGCTGGATGCAGGTGTATTGTTCAGTAAGCAGGCTGAATGCAGGTGTATTGTTCAGTAAGCAAGCTGGATGCAGGTGTATTGTTCAGTAAGCAGGCTGGATGCAGGTGTATTGTTCAGTAAGCAGGCTGGATGCAGGTGTATTGTTCAGTAAGCAGGCTGGATACAGGTGCATTGTCCAGTAAGCAGGCTGGATGCAGGTGTATTGTTCAGTAAGCAGGCTGGATGCAGGTGTATTGTTCAGTAAGCAGGCTGGATGCAGGTGTATTGTTCAGTAAGCAGGCTGAATGCAGGTGTATTGTTCAGTAAGCAGGCAGGATGTAAGTGTATTCTTCAGTAAGCAGGCTGGATGCAGGTGTATTGTTCAGTAAGCAGGCTGGATGCAGGTGTATTGTTCAGTAAGCAGGCTGGATGCAGGTGTATTGTTCAGTAAGCAGGCTGGATACAGGTGTATTGTTCAGTAAGCAGGCTGGATGCAGGTGTATTGTTCAGTAAGCAGGCTGGATGCAAGTGTATTGTTCAGTAAGCAGGGAGACTTTTAAGTCATCGTCAGCAGGTTATGATTCACATACGGTTCTATTTTGCGATGCTTTTCTTTTCTATTGATTGCGACACACAGGAGCCACAGACCTAACAAAATGATGAGGGGAGCAGTTTCACTTCCACTTGACCAGCACTGCAGCACACAACAGAGCAGATCCCAGGAACAGACACACCCTCACTTCTAATCCCTTAGAAAGTGGACAAGGCCTTCCTGCCGAAACATTTGTCAAAGAGTACTTATCTTACCTTGGGGTGTTTTAGTTATGGATGGTTACCACATATAATCTTTATTATTATTATTATTATTATTATTATTATTATTATTATTATTATTAGTATTATGCATTATATTTTTAAATCTCATCTCATCATGGGTCGACAAAGGAGAAAACAAAAGCCCTCGCTGTCAATATATCTGAGGGTAAAGAGGTTCGTGGTGCAAATTAAACACTTCTTGTTTTTGTTTCTGGTCAATAGTCCAAAATTAATTCTAATTCTACCCAATGTTAACATACGGGTAACGTAGTCCAAGATTGGTTCTAATGGGGGTATGTGAAACCAGCCGCTAGTATAAAAATATAAAAAATACAGCAGGTGGCAATACAGAGTTAAACGCCATTTAAAAAAGCAGCAGGAAGAAAAACGGAAGAGACTGCTGTGTTGCCAACGGAAGAGGGCGGGAGTAGCATGGGAACACTGTATCCAGTCCGGATGGCTGTGGAATGAAGAAAATCAAATGTGTCTCTGTCACACAGCGACTGAATTAATAAAAATAAATAAACTGAGAGAGAAAAAATAACACATCAACGGGACACGACAAATAGTTCTGGAAAGAAAGTAGACGTGAGTAAAGTTGGCATTAATAAATCGGAGGAGGGACGAAAATTAGAGAGGATGGAAAGTGGTAGCCGTACTAAAGAAAAGGAAGGGGGGTACGGAAAGTAAAAGAACTAGAAGAAACGAGCAGGCTGTTTGGAAACCCTATTCATAGTTTACAAATGTGCAAACGGGTCTAGCAATCAAGTAAGCCGCTGAAAAAAACAGAGACAAAAATCTAGCACCATTTTTTTTTTAATATATTTTTTTTTTTCAAAAGCTGGAAACGGCTATTGTTCGTGTGTAGTACAGTACTACTGGTAAATTGATCGTAACAAGTGTAGAAAAACACGTTCTACCGCAGGTAGTGAAAAATAAATAGCGAGTGGAAAACTACCGACAAGAAGACATGGCCCTGTTGTAATTAATTAGCAACTCTACAGACAGTGCTATTAGTTATCTGAATGCACTGAGAAAACGCCGTGTTAGACCAATGTAAGTGAAAATTGAACAGGCTGACAAGAAGTTTGACCCCCTTTTTTATATCTGATCGCTGTTGAAAATGTGGGTTAATTTAAATTGTGGTAATAAGGTGCAACAGAGCATCATTTTTAGAGCCTGTAAGTGCTTGTCTCTGTCGCACTCTTCTGGACAGATACCGCAACTGGTTTGTGCTATACAGACCGTCTGCCTTGACCCATTAAGTGCCTTTTCTTTGAGGATTTTTAACTGGCATCTCCCTGCTATTTAAATGTTCTCTTTAACTATGTTGTTATGATAACTTACTCTAGTTTTGTTAACCGCAAAAGTGAAGTCTAAACGTAACGTTTTAAATTCCATAAATACAGCCTGTGTTATGATTGTTTCAAAGGAAAATGCATTTGGTACTGACTGGGTTCACTTGTTTTATAACTGTGTTCAGTTGTGTCTGGATGAACTTCCTATGGCACTGCAATATGTCCTTCTACATTGATTTCTCCCTGCATTTCTTCCAGTTTCCCAAAGTGTACAGCTGAACCCTGCTGGCTGAATGAGCTCTTGTTCTGCTACTGAGAGATGCATCAAAATTAATGACTGTAAGAAACCGCATCCTGAAGTCTGAACACCCATTCCACCTGCCTGTGAACTCGGGGGTGGGGGTAATTAACTGTAATTAGCCTGTTCTTCTGTTAGTATCCGTTTCCTTTACTCCTTGAGTTATTTCCAGTAATTCTGCCTTGCAGTAAGGCTGTGTCTCCCTTGCAATGGGCAGGGCCCCGGATATGTCAGATTTTGACAGGGGGCTGATAGTGGGTGCTCGGTTGGCAGGTGCTTCCGTGTCCAGGACAGCTGAAATCACTCATTATTCACGAGGCACGGTCTCCAAAGTAATGACGGCGTGGAAGACCACGGGGAAAACGTCGTCCGCAAAGCACAGCAGCGGCCGCCGGAGACTCCTGTGCGAGTGGGACCGGCGAGTGCTCATCCGCATTGTCGCAAGAAACAGCATGACCACGGCAGCCAGAGTGTGCGCCGAGTTCAACCAGGGCCGCCAGCACCCCGTGTCTGTGAAGACTGTGCGCAGGGAGCTGCACTCGGCTGGGTACTATGGCGGGCAGACGCCCCAAGCCTCTCCTCTAGAAGCCCTGGTACAAGCCCCCTGCTTATGGGGCAGGCAGAACTGCCCTTTATTAGTCAAACCTGATATTCTGAGAAATTTGAATGAATTGAAAAAGCAGAGCACTGTTCACGTTGTACCCCTAAACCTGACTCTGCATTATGGATGTCTGGATTAGTGGGGTGGGGTGGGGTGGGGTGGGGGGGGTCCCCACTGTTCCCAATGTCCCCAATGTCTGCCCCAGTATACGAGCTGCTGTTTGGAGTGCAGGGTGAATCATGACCGATCTTGGCTGGAGGCCCACAGGGAGATCTGCGTTGGCTTAGAGAGGAAAAATCAGATGGCATCAACCACTACTGTTCAGACTCCCCCAAGAGTCCAGGCAGTGAATTCCCAGGCTGGGCCCAGGTCTCCAGGGTTCAGCAGCTTGGTAACATGCGTTGCTTAGATTTGGCAGATGAAAAGAGGCAACTGGCCCCCTTTAAAATATTTTTGCATGTCACTTTTACTGAAGTTTATATTTTAATTTCTAGAGTGGTGGCAGAATCTATAGAACACGGATAAAGGATTTGTTGGAATGTTTTGTGGTGAGATGGAGATGTTAGGCCCTTTTCATAAAACAATTTAAGCCAGTTTTGATTAATTTAATCATGTTTTCGATATAGACTGTTGTCAGCTGTCAAAGCACTGTGCAACCTTGCATAATATTAATGAACGTGCTTAAGGTGTTTCTGAATTGGGTTCTAATAAGCAGCACATAACTTTTAGTTTCTGCTGCACATTTAAATACTAAACAGCAGAACCATATTTTCTGTTAATGCCTACTTTGCTCAATGCAGTTTAAGGAAAGCTTTATTCTGGTGCTAAAAGAAGCATGGCTGTGTATATGTGCTAACAACTAAAGTGCACTGTGGGGTTAGGCTGCTTTAAGAAATACATATTTCCCGTTTCATTTGAATTTCTTGTACGGCAAATAAAACATGGTGAATCTCACATTTACCCTGCTGTGATGAGATTGTTTAAAAACATCAACAAAATCAGGAAGGCAACAGCCTGAGCCAATGGGCAAGCAGTGTCACGTTGTGTAACCAATCAGGAAAAAGGGTTGTGAGCATCCTCGCCTAGATGGAGGTGGCGCTGTTTCCCTATACTCTCCTGGGGTTGGCTCGGAGTAGTGCAGACTGGCTGCTGTGACAGAGGGACAGTCCAACGAGGAAGTGATATCACTGGCAGTTTTGCAAACGAGCTGTTATTTATAAAGAGTTCTTCTGAGTGCCTGCATGCCTGTAACTGCGGGATCTTCCATTGGCTGCTTTGGATTTTACATTTTACAATATCCTGAAAGCTGGCATTGCTGCTGGTCTGCTGTTAGGTGCTTGCAATGAGGCTTCATAAGGAGTGACAGGCGGTCTCAGTCTCGGATCTTCTTTTTCAAAGATTGCTCATTTGGGTACTGGAGCAGTAAAGCTTGCAAAGTACTGTGTTTGCTTGCATGTACAGGTCAGCTGCTGTCAGTCCGAAATAATTGTAACGAAAGGTCTCTACATGAATTGTGCTGATCCAGTCATATGAAAAGTTTCCAGTACTGTATATAACATGGGCACAAGAATGCATTATAACTGATCATTGTGTGTTTGTTTATTTTTGTTTCTGGGTTTTTGTTTTTTTCTAACAAGATGCTCTCCACACCTTCACAAGATTGCATTCTCCTCTTTCTTCTGCAGTAATAGTAAAAGCCCTCAGTGTAATGTCTGCCATGTGCCGGATCTGGGCACTCTGCCAGCAGGAGCCCATGCGAGGCTGTTTGCTTACCACAGTTCAACCGCCAGGGAGCTGCTGCTGCTGCACCTGTGTTAACCCTTCCAGTACTGCAGAGCAACAGACACCTGCCTCTTTTCAATGGTCTTTCAATGGTGCCAGCTGCTGTAGGTCTTGCTGGCTGCCACCTTGCTTACAGGGATTGGCCGTTGTCTCTGGTTCCTGGTTCTTGACAAGCCATGCCACCTTTCAGAGTTGAGAGGTCACAATGTTATATGATTTCTAAAGTCCAGGAAGCAAAAAAGTCACACAAGCACACTGTTCTGCAAGCCAGGTGGTTGCCTGTTCGACTGAACCATTCACAATGATGGCAAAGATCATAAGAAGGTACAGGAAGGGTTAAAAAAAAACATTGTGTTCATAGCTATATGTATTTGAAAAAGTATTGTTGCTGAATATGTCAGGTATTTTACAGTATCAGGACCAACTGATGAATATAAACTGTATGTATCTATATGGGCATACTGTACAATTAGCTAGATGCAAGCTGTTCTTGAGAACATTGAATGGTGTTGGCATACCAGTGTATTACCGTGAGGTACTGTATGTGAAGAAGCGTTGCCCTGAAGAATAACAGAATACTTTGAATACCAGATGGGTGTGCCAGTCTGTATTGTGAGTACAGTGCAGGTTGTGCCAGTCTGTATTGTGAGTACAGTGCAGGTTGTGCCAGCAACTAATAAACAGGTTACTGAGGGGTTTTGTCATTCAAGCACAGGTCTGTCTCACTGAGGGTTGGGCCATGTTTGTGTTCCCGGGAACTCGCCTTTACAATGAACAAAGTGCATAAAGCCCCAAGCAAGGACTATGCTGTTTGAGCTAAAGAAGCACGGTTAATCTCCACGGTACAGGGATCTGGTGCCACTTGGCACACTGTACTATAGAGAGCATCACACGGTGCACGGTCTCAACAACTCCGTCTTGCCTTTTTTATTATTTATTTTATTAAACAGGAACAACCCAGGCTCACTTTCATTATTAAGGGGAGGGGGAGTGGCACTGCTTGTGTACTCAGTTTGATTGTCAAGTTGCGTACAGGGTTGAAATGTAATTAGCTCCGACAATAAAGCCTGAAAAACACTTGTGAAAAGTGGGCGAGGGCTTATCTGTTATACTTGCAATGGAAATATCTGCAGAGTGACTCAGCAGGGCGGGGCACTTACTGGAATTAAAGACCTAGGCGTGTTCGTTTTAAAGCCCATTAATTCTCTTTTAGTACCCTATCCGGTTAAGTAAGACTATGCAATGTATAGTATGTACAATGAGAGCTCACACAAGTGACTGTAAAACAAGCAGCTGCACAGCGTACACGTTTTGGAGCAACTTCTCCCTTTTCCTGCAAATCTGCCTTTTTGAAGACATTGAAAAGACTTCTAGTTGAAACGTTTGTCAGTGAATTTGAGTTTCTTTTAGCATTTCTTAAATAAGTACTTACTGTTTGTAGATCAACCTGACCTGGTCTTTGTTCCAACCCTGTTCTTACTTGTTTAATTGAACAAATTAACCCTCCATCCAGACCCTGAAGTAGTTAATGATCTCATGCTACCTGTTAAACCTGGAGTGGAATGGCCCTCCAGGACCATGGTTGGACCCCCCTGATATAAGAGCATGGGTTTGGTTAGCGAATGTGTATCTATTCTAAAAAAATAAAATAAAAGCATGATGATGACAGAAAAATTTTGTGAAAGCCATCTTCCCCCTAATAACTTCTCCTTTGTGCTCTCTCTGCCTGCCAGGTGTTTAAGCCCTGGTTATGCAAACACATTAACTTCCAATTTCAATAACCAGTTCTGGATTTTCATTTCATTACCAGCCTTCTCCTCTCACCCCGGGGCCAGTTAAGTCAGCCTCTCCTTTCAAAGCATGGTTTCTTCTGACAGCAGCTCGCTGATATATCACTCCTCTCGGAATGAAGCCTGCAGACCTCTCTCAAACCTGGAGAGGGTCCACGCTGCAAACAGACATAAATCTTACCAGCAGGTTTCCATCAAACTCTTACCTTGCTTTAGATAAAGGAAGATATTACTGAGTAAAATAATAACAGTTGTGATTGTGGCCCTCCAGTGCACTGCACTCTGGGTATTGCGTGGGAAATTCAGCTGACCTCAGCGTTTGGTCAGGAGACTCTGTGACTAAGCTGTGTTGCTGTTAGGCTGCCTTTCCAGTCCCAACTTGACAAGTTTTCATTTTTTATTTGCACCCCACACCTTGGTTTAGTCAGGCTTCTTTTTTCTCATGCAATTATATGTACACATACATACCTGGGAGACAGCCCAGGGCTGAGCTTCCCAACCTGCACCTGGGTTTCAGATTACAGTCGTGTCGATTCTCAAAATCAGGAGTGCTGAGAAAGCTGTCTATTAAAGACATTTTCTTGCATGTAATTTCTTCCCTGCTCAATATCATCGTGTGTGTTCTCAATTGTTGTTTCTGCATGCATGCCTAAAAGCTATTCTAGCAAAAAATACTTCGCAGGACTGATTTTGGGGAACTGTGTTACGCTGTGCACTAACCCTTATTAAAGTTTACTACAGTATTTTTGCATTTTTGCCATGCTTTTCCCATGGCTGTACTATGCACTTACCATGTTTATTAATGTGCTTTACCATACCTTTGTTCTTCACAATGCTGACCTGTGCTTGACCATGTTTCCACTATGCTTTACTGCACTTTGCTATGCTTTAACTATGAGAAACTGTTATAAGGGAAGCCTATAAATGAAGGACTGTGAAACTCCAATAGTCTACCCCTGACTTATTTGCCCCTAGTCAGCCTTGAGAATGTGTTTTATTTTTTGCTGGAAAAATGATTTAAGTGTTATAGATTCATAAACAGGTAAGACATTTGAAATGAGGAAATGTACTTCACATAACATATATCTTTTAACCTGTACTTTATATTGTGTGATGGGGAGTAGTGACCAGACAACATGCCTCTCTTACCCTAGAGGGATTTATAAATTAGTCCAACACTGGACACTGGACACTGGGATTCTATTGACTGGACTGAGTCAAGAGTCCCAAAAGATTCAGATTTACTACTTCACTTTAACAAGTAAGTATTACTTTTGAGCCAATTCAAAAAAATAAAAGAAACCTGTTTTTGCACACAAAGATTCGGTACCTTTGGTACATAATATGATTGTTTGCAATCTGAGTACATGGGAGGGAGCAGTGTTCTCAGACATAGTCTTGTTATAGTAAATGCACTCCGTTCAGACAGGTACAGGTGTCGGTACATGGCTTTCAGGTTCCGCAGCAGGAATGAGGAAGTGGAAAAAGTGAATTAAAAGGAAAAGCAGATTGAAAACAAGGATGTTCTGTGTCGCTCTCAGAACTGAAGAATAATTTATTTATTTCTTCCCACTCTAAGGGCCAGCAGCCAAGTACAGGACAATATTGATTTTCATTATTCTTCGATTTCACATTTTATGTGTGTACTGAACTTCTAGTAATACATATAATAGGTCATGCATTTATCTCATTTCTACACGTATTTCCACAAAGTCTTTCTCCCTCTTGTCAGAATGCTTTACTTTACATATGTGCGTGTCTGTGGCAGAACGATGATGAAGTAGTTTGTAATAGAAGACGTGCGTAATGCTCTTTTCACTGCATCAAGAGGACTGCTGACTGAATCAGACAGTTGTGTGGGAGATGGGAGTCATGTGACTTAGCTTGCCGATTATGCAAGTTGTGGCACGACTGCACCACTGCTGACAGCCTGGCCCAGCAGCCATCGCAAGGCCTCATCGCTTTATTTGTTTACCTGTTCGCTTTATTGTTACCAGTAAAGACGCGTGTTGAAGTGTGCTTCTTGTCCCAGTTCATTTCCAGTGCTGTAGGCATGGAGACCCCAGCTGACCCTTACAGACTGGAATGTGAGAGTTAGTCTCATGTGGGGGTATTAATACCTGTGTTGTGTCAAAGAAAGTACAGAAACCAAAAAAAATGTACATTAATAACTAACTTTGAAGCTGTTGTGAGCTAATGAAGACAGACAGGTTGATCCGTCTATCCCTAGATTCTGATACTCTCAGTAAAGGAATCAGGTTTTTTGTTCTGAAGTGATACATGCGTAGGGGGATAATAGCTTGCTGAAACCAGTCTCATCCCTCTAGGGATTACCTGCTGCACCTGTCAGCAGGCAGGTATGCCAAGAATTCGTGGCTCAGCGAGTGGAGGAACTCTGAGGCTCTGTGTCGACCCAGAAACAAGAGCTCCAATGTTGTCTTAATCTGATTCGGGGGTGGGGTGAGGGGGTCATATTTCTCTGAATCAAAAAGTTTGTGTTTTTTGTTTTTTTTTCTCCTGAGGGACAGATTAACAGGCAGTGGATTCGGCTCTGACTGGGTTTGTTGTGTCTCTCTATCCCTGAGGGAGCTGCCACTAGCGAGTGTCCCCAAGCAGCTGACACACTGTGGCTGCCAGACAGAGCTGTGTGGATCCCTGGGAGCCTGCCGCATAATCTGAAGGGAAACAGAATGAATCGCCCAACAGGAAAAACAATACCAGTGTATGCTGCTATTCAAATATAGTACTGTTTGTGCACAAATGAAAACACACCCTTTTTATGCAGGTATTTAAGAGCTTGTGTTATACAGTAAAAATATGTTACAATATAGGAGTTTTTAAAAAAAAAAGTGTTTTGGTCTTCCCTTTTTTGCTGTTCTGTGTTTAACCTCAATCAAATCAGTCATAAAATACAATATATTCCAAACTGCATGCTGGTCCTTGATATTTTGTCCTGTTAACTGTGTTTAATATACAATACGTACACAGTTTAGTATACCAATAGGTTTTCACAAAGGACCCTATGTTTTATTGTAGCAGGTTCTGTGATTCGTGTTTGTCTGAATTCTCGTGAATTCCTCTCAATAACACCTGCTGTTGTAAGCCCATCTACCACATTTATTTTGCATACTTGCACAGAATAATCATGAGGCCCGATCTGAAGATCTGCAGATTATACTGTACCTATTGTAAAACACAGTGTATCTCCACTACCCAAATACGCATTCCTTTATTAGCATCCCCATTGCATGAGCCCTTAATCCTAAAAGCATCACATTTCACAGACTGTGACATCTTCAGCACCCTCAAAGCAGACGGCATGTCGGATGTAATGACTGCTTTGATGGGGAGGCTGCAACACTAATTGACAGGTGAGAAGCTGAGTATCATCCTGCCAAACACTGGCTGTGTATTGATGCACTCTGCACCTTTATAAACGACTCCTGATTGCCTTTGCCTGCTATCTACCCATAATAGTGTGTGTGTGAGAGCTTATTAGTATTATTATTATTATTATTATTATTATTATTTCACTCTAGGATCTGTTTACCAGCCTACAAAGCAGGGATACAAAAAAACTAAACCGAACGCACAAACAAAAGATTTCTCGGCTGCATTGTCCAAGTGAGCGCTCCCACCCTGCTCTGATCACAAGGAGAGGGGCACGGCCTGTGTGAACAAGAGATCCGTACTGCTGATTGGAGTGTGAAAGGCCTTGTGCACTGATGGGGGGGAGGGGCCATTGAGGGTTTATCTGAGGAAGTGAGTCTTACTTAAACAAAACATTTATTAGAAAAATACTGCTCCCTGACAGTCCATTCTTGTGCAGCAAGTTCTACCATCCCTTCGTATTCTGGAAGATCTAGCCAAACGAGATTCTTCAGAGAGCAAGAGGTGCATCACAACCCTGATGAACCCTGATCAGAATTTAGACATGGCTGTCCCGTGAGTTTCCTGAGCTGAAGACTTGTTCACATGGGCGGGTCTAATCCCGGAGAGAGGGGTTCAGAATTATAAGAGATTAACGTTTTAAATTGCAATTCTGATCACTTTCTGTTGTGTTTAAAAGAAGTGAGTGATCACTATAAAACGAAACCCAGCTGATGATGCTAAAGCCCCTTATAATGTACAGCACAGCAGTCCACTGATACGTCTCAGTGTTTGTCCTCTTGGCGCCGCTGCAAAAATAATCTTAATGTTAACCCTTTACTGCCCAGGGTATGGTAATACCTATTTTCTCAATCTCAAATATATTGGACACTGGCCAGCAAAGTGTTATGAGACTTGGATCTTTTAATTGAAACGTGTCTACCTAAAACCACTTGTTTCCTGTTAGTTTTATGATTTTAATTTTCTATAGGGACTAAACTAGACAGATGGGTAACCATGTCATGTTCAAGGTCATGTCAAGGTCAGATAATTTAATATATGTGATTCTGCAGTCGAAAGGGAAGGTTCTCTTGGCTTTCACACACAAGGTCCTAAGCTAACTACAGGCCACTGTGTCATGGTTCTTATAGCTCATCATTAATGCATTACCTTCTGAACAACAGCAGCAACTCATACAGAAAAGAAGGCTGCCTGCCATTTTACTGGATAGTGCTGCTCATGAATGCATGTCTAATAGTGACAAGGAGGCTGATTGTCTAAACTGACACAGCACTGAATTATTAATCACAGCAAATCTGACACAAATGAACAGCATTTGCAATCTTTGAAAACAGATGTGTAGAGTTTCAATGCCAAACTCAGCTGGGTTCATCAAAGCTTCTGAATCTGTGTGCACTTCAATCTTATTGGCTGACTCCAGCTCGAAACTGCTTGACATGCAGGATTCATAGAGGACTGCATCCTGGTGGGAGAAACCACAGCTGGGATTTATCAGAGCATTTTACAACACAGGGAAATCACCCTGAATTACATCACCTGTATATATTACCCTTATAGACAAGTGGTTGATGTAATCCAGGTGCTGTAAAACACTCTAAACAATTCCAGCCTATCCCGGTGGAGTACAATCCTCTATGAAGTCTGCCTTTAAACTAGTTTCCAGTTTAACCAGTATAAATACCAGCAGTGGGTTTTCCAGGAGGGGGTGTCTTGGTGGACTAGACTTCTACCAGTATTAGAGGTCAGTACTGTACTGCAGTCATGTTGACCAAGGAGGGGAAGCAAACAAAAGAAGTGTGCCTCCTAACAGCAATCGTGTTACTACTCATCCAGTCTAGTATGCAGCCAACATCTTACAGACCTCCCACCCCAGAGAACTGTACAGCTGATAACTGCTAAACACCACCTGCTACAGGACCCCACCTGTGTTAAAGGAGTGTTAAACAAAACCACTAATTATAGCAGGGCCGGCTGAAGCTGGCCCTTCCACACCTGGTCTTTGTTCCAACCCTGCTCTAAATTGTTTAAACCCTCCATCCAGGCCCTGAAGTAGGTAATTCTATCATTTTACTGGAATGGTCCTCCAGGACCGTGATTGGACACCCTGGTATTACAGGATAACATGTTCATCCAGAACCAGGTGAGAATCACCTTCTACATGTTGTACATGTCTGTAAAGCTGCCTGCACTGCCCTTCCATTACAATAAGTGTGCATTACTCGCTAGTTCTGTTCCACAGCTGTTAACCCCCAGTGAAAAGTTGACGTGCCTTTGTGGGAGCGTTTCCAGTAGCACTGGAGAGTGGGAGTGGGATGTTTGCTCAGTCCCTGCCAAGCTGAGCCTGGTTACTGTATAACCTGGGAGCACGGCACACAGGAGACCTGCCCCTACAGGAAGTGCCTGCCTGTGACAGGACAGTGACGTTACAGGGAGACCAGTGGGCACTTCACAGAGCAGCACGCCACTGCCCCATGCAATACAATACAGGCAGACAGTTTTGAAGTTTACAAAGCAGAAGAAAGCCCTGCTAAAAGTGTGCAGCATAACACAGCAGACTGCAGTAAAGCATGGTGCCTGCATGGGGACAGCATGGTGAATCCCATGAGTCCCACACAAAGATGGGAATTCATGGGAAATGAAAACCTACCATGCATCTTCGAGTTATTCTTTTAACTTGTATGATAAACTTGCCCAACACATTTGTTTCTGGGGTTTTTTCCAGTTGTATTCAAAGTATAGATATGTTTGTATGCGAACAACTAGCTTAAGTGACCAATAACTATATGATAAAATCCTGCATTAGAATAGAAATATCTCCATTCCCTTTCTATTTTTATTAATGTAATCCAATTAAATATTATTGTTGTTCTTAGGCATGTGATGTTTTTGTTTTTTGTGAAGTCTGCCATTTTAAACTGGAATTTCTATTCCTGATAGGAAACGTAGACCTGTAACCCCTGTATATCATGCTTTGTTCTGTATATCTCAGGGATGTATGAAACCCAGCACCACTAGTTTGGCACTAGTTATTCTACACATTATATGAATTCTGGGTATGTGATGTCTTTCCTTTATTGCATGAATGGACCTTGCTACTAAGGATAACTATGTTGGATAAGCAGATAAACTAAAGTAAGTATAAACCCATCGTGCTGCTGTCCCAGTATGTCGGCTAATAATATTGTGCATTAGTTTTTATACACGATGTACTGTACAGTTTCGATTATGCCTAGATTTAATTTCACAAAAACAATATTGCTTCACAAAAAGATTATAAAGATCCCATAATCCGTCACGAACAAAGATTATTATAAAACTTTAAAAATGATCCAGGCAGGTGATTTAAATATTGAAATTACCAATAGGTAAAGGTGATCCTGGAAAAAAAAAAAAAAATGAAAACAGGATACTGCTACTTCCTGGGAGCCGTGAACCAAAGAAAGAGAGAGAGAGAGAAAAAGTTTTGTAAAAAGCCAATCAGCTTGGATTGCATAGATGTGGGTGTCTGCACGTCACACCCTTACCTTTTGGAAAGAGCCAATGGCCTTATCCTCTTGGGAGATTGACTAAATCGCATGGGTTGAACCAAATGCAGGTAACCAAGAGAAAGAAAAAAAATCCTCAGCGCTTGTTATGGTGTCAGAGCGAAAGGGACCCGAAGCTTTTTTTTGTTCATTTACCAGTCAGACCAGAAATTCGGGAAAAGGAACACACGCACACGAGTTTGGACCAGGTAGAACTTCGGTCGCGCACGCTTTTCGTATTCTGTTTGAGAATTCTTCTTTTCTTTTGGTTTTACATTTAATTTCTAGATCTTTTTCCCCCCCTTATCACTTGGAGAAAAGGTGACCCTCGTGTTATTTTTTTTTGTTTGGTCTGTGCCTGTGATTGTAGTTTTCTGCCCCTTGTGGTCCCCTCTGATGGCTTCGCACAATGATACTGTGGTGGTGTTCTTTGGGGCAACAGCTGGTGCAAATGGGGTTAAACTGGGTTCGGATGAGAGGGAATTAATTCTCTTGGTGTGGCAAATTGTGGATCTGCAGAACAAAAAGGTACGGACCACCTGAGCTGATTCATGATTTTTTTTTAATAGATATATTTTAAAACAGCTGTAATTGTTCTATCAAAGTTTCACAGTGGTTTGACACCTATAACCAAAAGGTACCGTTTTCCCGTT
Organism: Acipenser oxyrinchus oxyrinchus; assembly: GCA_030684275.1. Taxonomy (NCBI): domain Eukaryota; kingdom Metazoa; phylum Chordata; class Actinopteri; order Acipenseriformes; family Acipenseridae; genus Acipenser; species Acipenser oxyrinchus. Next base: position 33,582,513 of record CM060261.1, on the reverse strand, counting down.
CATGCATTATTCGTTTCACAAATTTAGGAACAGGTGCCGGTAAATTCAATTTAGCTGAAAGATTTTGTTTTTGTGTGTGTGGTTTTTTTTTAATATGTTGAAATATAATTTGTATGTTTTTATTTAGAATTTTCACGGGTTACCACCTTTATTTAATTTAAGTGGATTACTGACACGAAAACGACATAAAAAAAAAAAACAAATCCGTTGTTAAAAGGTTTCTGTGAAAAGGCAATGCATGTACCGGTATCTATTTTTTTGGTTATAGCTGTAAAGGGTTTGTTGGTTTAGAATTGAACGTTAAGTTAACAGATTTGCTAGCAGCTCGTTTATTATTGTGTACATGTTTTGCGCATATTTTTAGTAGTGTCTTGTGTAGTAAATAAAGCTGACATTTTTCGGTGCTTTAAATGAATAAACACAGGTGAGGCTGATTTTATTTTTCTGTGTGTATATATAAATATCTTCATTTACAGGTGGGGAAATTACACAGGTGCCTTGTGAAACCCGACAGTCTGGAACTAGCAGAGCAGTGTAAAGAAGACACGGGTCTGAATTTGGATGACATTTCTAAAGCCGAGCCTCTAGACGACGTTCTGCAACAGGTGAGTCAACTGCCTCATAATGATTGGGAGAATTATACTGATTGGAGCACGGCCGCTGGAGCAGAAACTAAGCGGCAGCGAAGGGGCTATTGCTTTTACATTAGCAAACGCAGACCCGGGGTAGCGGGGGAGGGGGGTATATGAATGGAATAACACCAGGAACTAAACTAACAGGCTTCTTGTTACGAACATCAAGCTGTCTTATGGGACCACATGTAATCTATTTAAAGTTTGTTTTAAAGTCTGCTGTGACAATGTAGTTTAAATAAATAAGTGAGGATCTTGTCATTGACAGTGTCACTGTAGTCTCTTGTATTCTGGGGGTATGAGAGATTAATGAATTGCTGCCCTCCAAAATTCTGAACTAGGACCAGTTGACATTTTTGATGTCTTGTTGGTGCCATATTTTAAAGGGTTAACTACGTGATTATTTCACTGTTTCAGTATTGTATAGATCATGAGTTGTGCAGTTTAGAAATGTTTTATACATCTCCCAAAGGAATGCATTTGTGCTTATTTACAGACCTTGCTGTTTCAGTTAGTGGGACTGTCTGATTAGTATTTAAAGGGGGGTGTACCCTACTGCACCATGCCAGGGTTCTTATAAAACAAACAGAGTGCTAGTAAAAGCTCGTTCCTCTTAATTGAACAGCTCACTGACCACAGTCGTATGCAAGACCCCAGAATATGCAATTATCTAGAACAGATCTCTGTGCGCAATATCCCCAAGAACCATGTTTCCTGTGTGTATGCGTTTAGCTGGAATGGGCAGTTACCAGCTATATAATTAGGCGGAACACTCTTTGTGTCTAATCTATTGTTCTTGGTGCAGGAGATTAGCACCCTGGAAGTTTGTCGGTTCAGCAGAACAGTGTTTGTCTTTAAGGAAAGATGTAGGATAAGGATTGTGAATTTGAATTGCAGCATCGGTTAGTCCGTGGTGATGATGACTCTGGGATACAGATTGCCAGCAGGTCCGGTCTTGTCTCTGTTCTGTACTCTGCAGACATCTGGAAGACAGAATGTTTACTTCACAACACGCCCAAACTGTAATTACACGCTAGGCTTTGTAAAGAGAGGGGGAGGGGGGCAGTATGCGATTGCTTGTACTTTTCAGTTATCAAATATAAATAATATCTCAATCTCTTTTTATGACCACAGTATAGTTTATGATCATTAAATGATAGCCTTTTTTCTCCATCTTTTGTGATTTGCCTTACAAGTAAACTTTGATGGAAACCAGAATAATACCTGGATAGGCAATTGCTGGACAGTGTAGCAGGTATAATTTCAAATGGATCTTTTTGGTCATCAATCAGTCCTTTTAATTCAGTATTTCAGTTCTTGTATCCCTTTTCATTTTCTCTGGATTGTTTATTGGACATGAGCAGCAATCTCGGCTCCTCTCACAATGTTATGGACCGCCACACCTCAACTTCCATCGGGGTTCATGATTTTTAGCTTGAAATTTAGTACAGATTTTATTCCTTTTTACTCTTTCATATTTAAACCCATGTGAATTGCAAATACCTGTGTGTCTAAGTGGACCTGTGTGTTGCATCCAAAACAATGTTCACATGTTACTCAATTGAAAACTGTTCCAGTAGAGAAACTTGTTTAGAATTAATATTGAGTAACCACATGGCATGACTTGGGTACTGGGTGAATGTGATTTCCTCTGAAATGAATACGATTTATAAAAGTTTCTAATTTTTACTTACTCAATTGTACCTGATACTGGCAGTATATTTTTTTTTTCCTGGCCAGATCTGTTCGATATTAGAAGCGGTTTGAGTTTTAGATACACACTGTATAACTCTACATTTAGTTTTATTCCTGCCTCTTATTTACTGCCGTGACACAAACTTCACACAGATAGCTTAGGGGACCTGCTTTGCAGTCAGTGTGTTGGCTATCGGAGGGAAGAGATGCATGTATGAAATAATGAAGACTTGTCACACCTTGTGCAGGCTGTCCTGAAGCAAGTCAAATCATGTTGCTGCTCACTGCAGTTCTGACTGCAAAATAATGGGTGTTGCCCTTTAAGTAGCCAAACTGGCTAATTGACGCATAAGAATGGGGTATTCCAGATGATGGGGTGTAACTGGATCACTAGAAATGCTGCCAGAGCTTTTCTGTCATTTCTTTGTGTGTGTGTGTGTGTGTGTGTGTGTGTGTGTTATCTTGTGCTTGGCGCACCTCCTCCCTGAAAGTTGGCTGTGTTGTCCTACTGGTTCTGCCTTGCAGTACAAACAGTGTTGAGTAAACAGCCTGATCCAAGAGGTGCAATCGATAGGAATGGGGCTGAAGATCACTACTGCTGTACTCGGAGCTGCCCTTGGTGTGTATGGAGCAGGGGAACATGACATTTGCAGTTTTGAAATGAACCACTATTTTTTGACCAGTTTTAGATTTCAAAGCTTTACAAATGTGTTTGTTAGTTCTAAGGTTGGCCAGTTTTAATTAAATATTTGTTTTTATACTGTGGTTATTTTTCCCATGCAGATTCCCAGAACTGCATGTATTCCCCATGTCAAACAAGGACCGAACATGTTGATCAATAGAATATTTGTCTTATTAATTTTACTATTTAACAACTTACACGTGTATTGCATTTTTTCAATTTGTTTTTACCTTGCAATCCCTGTCCAAATTTGAATTGCACCTTCAAAGTACAGTACTTGGCAAAAAACAACCTCCTTCTGCCTGGTTAACATTGTTTCTCAGCCAGCTCCCCCTGGAGGGTGTTTTTTAGTGCGGTATTTTCTATGACTCGTCGCATGTTTTTAGTCGGTGGTTTCATTCTTACTCGGGGAGGTTAGCCTGAATCATGAAGCAACAGCATTTCTCTTCATACATGTAGAAACTGGAGTACTGGGATTAAGAATGCAGGAATTTTGAAAACCAGAGGATTCATTCCTCTTCAATTCCACAGTCACATGTTCCAAATGTTGTACTCATGGCCACACACACTTTTCCCTTGGGATTATTCCACAGTGTTTGCATAGCAGCCAGTTCCCATTGTGTTCTGGGTAGGGTTGGAGGAGTCGCGATCCTGTTTGCAGTTTAGATGGACTGTTTGTTTTATTTTTATAGGAATCTTCCATCATCATCGTGCCTCATTTGTCACAGCAGCAAGAGGTTTCATTATTTGTTCACGCTATTTTGGAGACTCCTTTACCATAACATTGTTCCAACAGGGCACAGAAGCTGAGCAGGGAAGGATGTCCAATTTACCAACACAATCAAACTCTTAACTAACCCCGCCTTAAAGCAAGTGACTGAAATTTAAAACTGCCGTCATGTGGGGTGTACCTTTTAATGCTGGGTGTGAGGTGACGTTGAATTTGTTTTACGTTTAAACACCAACAGTATATTTTAGTGCTGTAATGACATACACCTGTCATCTTTTGAACAAGTAGTACAACCAGTTTTAAGATGGCAAAATACCAAGGAAACACAGGGACCGCAAGAAAGGAGCTGTCATTAGCCTTTGCGTCTAACTTGGTTTAAAAAAAATTTAAAAAGTCATTCTGTAACCGAGGCAAATTAGGAAGGGTTTTTCTGTGAATGTATCTGTATAGTTCCTAGCTTGTCTGTTTACAGACACTTGAATCAAGTGAAGAGTCAACGATGTGCTCCCCCTTTGGTGACCAGTTAACCTGGGTATCCCTGCACTCTACAGGCATGCTTTCGCAAACTTCATTTGTTTATTTTTGTTGACAAAAGTGTGAAAAATGTATTGAGAGAGGTTCCAATAAAGGGCTTCCTATTGACCAAAATATACAAGTGCCTTGTCTGGGGAGTCCAGCTTAAAGCGGCGTATCGACCATTAAGTTGAATTCATTCATTCAGGCTGGTTTCACAGACCCCATTAGCACTAATCTTGGACTAGCTCATTTTATTTTAGGTTGTCAGAACGGTGTTTATTTAAGTGCACGCTGTACTGCTTGTTTGCGAGGCCCTCCTTTTTAATCGCACAGTTTTGTAAATGTGTTTCAGTGTGTGAGGTGGTCCTTGAATTGTCCTCCTTTGTGAATGTAGCACAAGTGTCTAAGTGTAAATGGATCAGTTTAGCTTACTGGAGTTGGGCAGCTTTACTGGACCACCATACTATCTTGTCAATAGTACATTTTGCATAAGGCTCAAGTTACAGTATTTTGGGTTCATTTGTTCTTTTGACATTGGAAGTAATTGATTGGAAAGGTGACCTGGCTCTTGCAAGACTCTTGTTGAGGATGAGTGAGGTCATCTTTAATCCAGCATGTTGCAGTTAGCCATCTTTACACCAGCGTGTCTTTACAGTGAATCGTGAGAACTGTTTGATTTCTGTGTAGACTGTGTTTTCTATTGTCCAACCATCTTTTGTAATAAATGTTTTTGTATGGGCTGTACAATGTTTGATGGACTCGTGTAGAGTTCCTGACTCGATCACCAGCCCCCCATACTTCAATGAACTTGAAGCCATTGGCGCACCATGGTCTGCGGTGGACCTGATTTAAGCAAAGGGACCACAATGTTTCTGCCTGCTGTCATGTGAACTCGGGTCACCACTTGTGATGAAAGACTTGGCTGTAGAACATGTAGTAAGCCTAAACAACAATGCATTGAATTTCCAGTGGGAACCTTCGGGAGGAATGGAATAAATCTTGGAAGAGATAGCAAGGATTGTCATGTTAGCTCACAGATCAATCCACAAAAGATTCTGCTAAAAATCAGCACAAAGATGCTTTTTTTAAACTGAATACTGAGAATGAAGCAGCGATGTCAAGAATCCACGATGCAGTACCAGCAATTAAAAAAGCACTTCCAAATAATACAATACAAATGTGTAGTGGGGAACAGAAACACAAAAACCCAAGGGCATTTCCATGGGGGGAGGGGGGGGGGATCAAACACATCACTCTCACTTGTGTTCTCAATTGGTGTAGATTCGTGGCTACCTTAATGTTGGTTTGTTATTTTGTATATGTAAGGTGCCACTTTGCTTTGTACCGTCGTATTGGATTTCTTTTTCTGAATGTGCTCCATGAACCCAGCAACCCCCGCTGAAGGTGACAGGGAACAGACAGAGAGCTGACTGCTAAACACTGGACACTACAGCAGACGCAGCCCTTCCCTGAAAGGTTGTTTTTTCCTGCTTGCTGTCTGTTCTGTTGTGTGTAAACTGCACCTACCTGCATGTCTCGCCTCCCTCCCGGGGGCGATCCCAGATCCTGCTGATTTGAACTTGTCTGCCCGCTTCATTTTTTTTTTTTTTTCTTGCGCAAATAGAAACCAGTCCGACCAGCTTTTCTGCTTGTTTCTAAGCTGGGAGTAAAACTTTTGTTTGGATAGCTTCACTAACTGAATAATCTAGATGATGTCTCCTGCATTTCAGAAAAACGAGTAATGCTTGTCAGGTTTTTTATTTTTTTTTCCTCAATTCCTTAGTGTCTGCTTTTGTACTAAGGAGTCTGTCTCTACTCTCCGCAGTTTCACCAGTCTGTGTCGAGCGAGCTGAAGGACCTGGGTAGGAGCTCCTTCACACTCTGCACAGACGGGCCCTTGCTTATCAGACAGGTCTTCCACCCAGAGGCCTCCAACAAGGTACGACGTGGAAGCCAGGCTGTCGGCATTAACACACATTATAAGAGAAAACTGAGCAAAGCAGAGAAATGTTTTGCATGTTATATTTTTTTTCTTCGTCATTTGTTTTACAAGCACCCCTATGGTCTTGGTAGAGTTCTCAAACATGTCTCTTCTCAAGTCATCTGGTACACCAGAGTCTTAACCGTTAAGCTGAGGGAACATGGAGCCACTTTGTGTGTTGGAACTTGGTTTCAGGAGACTAGGTTTCAGGCCACTGCATGGCACACAAGGGGAGACTTGGGGTTTGATACAGCAAAGTTGCCTCAAACTAGGTCTCCTGGAACCAGTTTCAAGCCACTGTTCTTGAAAAAGTTCCTTGGTGTTCCCTCGGCTTTAACCTGCTTTTTTTTATAACACCCTGCCCCTAGTACGTGGTTGAAATCCCGCTTTTGTTCTGTGTGGTATCTGTCACCTGATGTACTCTTCCATCCCTCTCTGTCCGCAGAATCTGGTCCTGCCAGATTGTTTTTATTCTTTTGTTGACCTGCGGAAGGAGCTTCACAAATGTTGTCCCGACTCCGGCTCTGTACAGGATCACACCCTGTCCTCCATGGCAGAATGTATCCTTTGTGTTCTCATCCCCAAGGCAATCGCTTTCTCCAAACTGGCTTTGAGGAGACGGGAGAGCTTTGCAGGAGCCAGACCCCTCCACATGCCTGTGTATTTAACTCGCTTTTGGCTGAGGTCCCTGTCAGTACCTGTCATTTCGATGTGCACTCTCATGGCTTGAAAGGTTACCAGGTCACAGCCGTCTGTCAGTTCGGAGTTTTTTTTTTTTTTCTTTAACTTCACATGTTCAGATTTAAACATCCCTACAGAAAACACAGAGACAAGCGCAGGGGTCTGGGAGGTGAAAACTATGGCGACAATCGTTTTACGACTTCTTTCTGAACCACACAGTAAGTATTTTTTAAAATATATTTCTCCTAAACATCATGGATAGTCTCCCCACCAGTCAAAGGCAACAATTGCCCAGTTCTGGCTTAATTTAGAAATACTAAAAAGAATAAATAAAATGTAGTTCAATGGCAAATGTTTTGAGTAGACGCTTTTCTCGACTCCCTTGCCATCGAAATACATTTTCTTTTAGAATTTCTAAATGTAGCACTATTGAGTGTTTTTTAATAGTACTGGATAATTTGGACGCTTCAAACTCGCTCTTTCCATTGCCTCTCAGTCTGAAGATGTGTTTATTGCAGTGACTCCTGGCAGTACAAGTAATGCATTGCAATGAAATAGCCATGTTCCTGGAGGGGGGTATTGCTTGTTTTATTACCCTAGAAGCGCCATGGACTGCTTGGCCTAGAGCGCTCTGCGATAAGTTCCAATTTGAAGAAAGCAAATGCCCCAGCACAGATGAAACACGAGGCATGTAATCTCCTGTGTGTTTGAGGCAGCAAAGTAAAGCTGGTAATAAAGGAACTTCTAGCTACTTTGTTTGTGTAATAAGTCTTTGTATTTAAACACAGCCCTTTTTAAAAAAAAAAATTTTAAAAAATACAAAAAAAATAATAATTCTTTGATACGTTGAAAATCAAACCTTCAAACGTGACCGTCTGTAACGCTGTAATGAATTGGTATTCACATGCCACAGATCATTATAACAGCTCTGGTGTGTCAACTCTGTGCCTTTCCATTGCAGATCACAAATTCACAGACTTTGAGACCGTGAAGTACAAGTTTGAAACCGGCGCCTGGTGAGTGTTGCCTACGAATCTGTTCTCTGCAGATGTAGGAATAGCTTTGTATTTGATCAAATGTAGTAAAACAAAAGATGAACTTTCTCTTCGTTTGATACGTTATGTAACAAGTAATTTCCTTCTAAACTTCTTTCTTTATATTCGCAAGCTTCCTTAAAGACTTTGGTTGCTTGGTGTAAAGGGATTTTGTAAAGCTAGTATACCTGCTGTCTGAATGCTGTCTGTGGTGTACACTGCTGTCCAGTGACAGTCTTCCGCCCGCCCGCCCGCCCGCCGAGGGGGTACCTAACCGTTTGTGTTCATCTTACAGCAGGAAGTCGGAGGCTGTGGACAGCGAGACAGTGATCCGAGCCAGGGGACTCCCGTGGCAGTCTTCAGACCAGGACATTGCCAGGTTCTTCAAAGGGCTCAACATCGCCAAGTGAGTGTGCGATGGGCAGGGCATTCCCCTCACACCTGACATCACTGCCTGCTTTTGAGCTTGGGAAAACTCTGATTTGAGTGTCGCTTGATCGAAGCTCTTTTCTCTCTCTCTCTCTCTCTCTCTCTCTCTCTCTCTCTCTCTCTCTCTCCTTCTCCTCTGAGATCTTGCACACGTTAAAGAAAAGGATGGGTTCGAACAAGCTCCGATATAAAATGAACGTGCAGCAAAGTTAATCTCAAATCTCCTTGAACCGTGTTTCTATTGATCTTTGGTTCTTAACTCCAGTGCGCTTACGACCGCCTCTGAGTTTCTAGATGGTGTATCCCAGCAGTGATTGCACCACCAGGGTTACCTGAGGATGAGGTTCTCTGGCTGGGACAGTCCTCCCTGGTTACTGAGCTCTTGTAGGGGCAGGGTCCCCTGGCTGGGACAGTCCTCCCTGGCTGGCTGAGCTCTTGCAGGGGCAGGGTCCCCTGGCTGGGACAGTCCTCCCTGGTTTTCATGCTCTTGTCTCTTGCAGGGGCGGGGTGGCGCTGTGCCTCAATGCACAGGGCAGGCGAAATGGAGAGGCACTTGTTCGGTTTGTCAGTCCCGAGCACAGAGAGCTGGCTCTGGGGAGGCACAAGCATCACATGGGCAGCCGGTATATAGAGGTGAGTGAAGGGGACGGCACAGCTATAGTTTAATAACAATGCCCCCAGATTGTGGAACTGCCCTTTTCTATGGGAGATACTGTGTTTTTATCATTGTTATTCATTTCCTGTTTTCTTCAATAGTTTTGTTTAGATAATTATTATTATTAATTATTATTAATTATTTTTACTTTGCCATTTTTACTACTTGATATTGGTATCAAAACTAATTTGGTTTTGTACTTCACAGGTTTATAAAGCTACAGGAGAGGAATTTTTAAAAATAGCAGGTGGTGAGTTGCCTTTTTTTTTTTTTGCAGTAGAATTATAAATAAGTTGTATTTAATGTTGGATTACAGACCCCTATACATGATCAATACACTTCCATTTATTACATTACATCACACAGCATTGCTTTTATCATCTGTCACCTGGCAGTTAAACAGGAAGGGATGGTTTGCTGTATCTGGGGGAAGTACAGTAAAGGCAGTTATTGTGTGCTTTATAAGGGGCTTCAGTTCCTTTGCCAGGCGTACATCCCTAAACACTCTTATTCGTGAATGAAAGATTGGGAGTTTACTCACCCTCCTGACATACCTTAGAAACACAGCCTATATTACAGCACTCGCTTTGTAAAGGTACAGCTTCCATTTCCTGGTTCCTAGCCAGCGACCGATGATGACAACAAAAGCTAAGGGGATTGAATGTAACTTGCTATGAGGCAGTTCAAAGAATCAACCTCCCGGCAGTACCTGATCTGGATACGGGACCACTCGCTATGCTGGTATTGGGAATACAGTTCCAAGTTGTGCATGTGAGTCAGCAAACCACATGTGCTTCTCGGAATACTAGTACCGGGTGGGGGGGTACTAGTCAGCATACAGGAATGAGGATCCTTGGAAGGGTGGCACAAAGCAACTGCTGCTCCACTGGAGAGTTTTACCTTGTGATCCTAAGCACCTCCTTCTCTTTCTGTCTTGCTCTCGCTCTCTCATACAGGCACTTCCAATGAAGTCGCCCAGTTCCTGTCAAAGGAGAACCAGGTGATCATCCGCATGCGCGGGCTGCCCTTCACCGCCACCGCGGAGGAGGTGCTCAGCTTCCTGGGTCCAGACTGCCCTGTGACGGACAACAAGGAGGGGCTGCTCTTCGTCAAGTACCCTGACGGGAGGCCCACGGGGGACGCCTTTGTGCTGTTTGCCTGCGAGGAGTATGCTCAGAACGCCATCAAGAAGCACAGGGAGATCCTGGGCAAGCGCTACATTGAGCTGTTCCGCAGCACTGCGGCAGAGGTGCAGCAGGTAGTGGAGCGTTTCACCTCCTCCTGAGGACCATTTTTAAGCTGTCATCTAGACAAAGTTACAGTTTTACACTGGCTAATACCATAATGAAATAAAAGGATGTATGTTTTAGCTGTTGTGCTGTAATGTCTTCGCTCTCTCTCTCTCGCTCGCTCGCTCTCCTCTCTCTCGCTCGCTCTCTCTCTCTCTCTTGCACCCTCGCTCTCGCTCTCTCTCGTGCAGGTGTTGAACCGGTACATGTCCACACCTCTGATCTCCACCCTGCCTCCCCCCATGCTGCCGGTGATCCCCCAGCCATTCATCACGACAGGGCCGGCGCGGGACTGCGTGCGGCTCAGGGGCCTCCCCTATACTGCCACCATCGAGGACATCCTGGAGTTCATGGCCGAGTTCACAGTAGACATCAAGCCCCACGGCGTCCACATGGTCCTCAACCAGCAGGTGAGCATCCCAGACAGCTCCTACTGCATAGCAGTTTGACCCATTTTAGGTTTTACCATGACCTTGATTAGCCACAGTGTATAGGTAACAAGCTGAGGTGTGTCTTGTTACTTCTAGTAAAATCAGAAATGGATCATGCAATGGGAGTCGTCTTTCAATCCCCAACGTCTCTGTGGCAGGCACTCTTCAGGGCAGTCTGTGCACTTTGTGCATGTGTAATCTGTACATCACATTTGAGTTAACATCTAGAGAACTGCTTATCTGATTGTGATGAAACTTGTTTAAATCATTGTTTTAATTCTTGAGGGAATCTGAATACTTATAGATGCCTGTCTTTACATGCATATGTGTGGCACACATTTTAACCTAGAATTTGAGTGTAGAAACCTGTGGCTTTTTTGGAGGAAGCTTTTCATATGCGTTTTAAAGTGGCAGTCTCCTGTCCCGTGCCAGGGTCGCCCGTCCGGGGATGCCTTCATTCAGATGAAGTCCGCGGAGCGCTCCTTCCTGGTGGCTCAGAAGTGCCACAAAAAGATGATGAAGGACCGCTACGTGGAGGTGTTCCAGTGCTCCGGGGAGGAGATGAGTTTTGTTTTAATGGGTGGCACTTTAAACCGTAGTGGCTTGTCCCCACCGCCATGTAAGTTACCATGTAAGTGTGAAGATCTGCCGCTTTTCTTTCGCTGCTAAGGGGTGTTCTGCGTGGAAGTGTGGCCTTTCCCCTTTGCACTGGATCAGTAATGCTGTAGGTTGAGGTTGATTTGAGGGGGTGAACGGTGAGGGCTCCTCAGTGAAGGGAACACAAATTCGGGGGATCTTCGGGAATCTTCTCTGTAGGGCAGGGGTCCAACCCTGGTCCTGGAGAGCTAGTGAGTCTGCTGGTTTTCGTTTCAACCGAGTTCTCAGTTACTTAATTGCACCAATTTTTGGCTTAATTATTCCAGATTAACAGGTGTTCCAGATCTTTAGCCACTGATGATGTAAAGACACCTATAAAACCTGTATGATAGGGGCTCTCCAGGACCAGGGTTGGAGACTCTAGGGTGTACAGTAGATTTATAAATGCTGGACGGGCCACCCACTGTGAAGACAGTTAACTGCTAAGTCAATCCACTGGGGCTGTATGTGAAGGGGTCTATGATAAATCAAGACCAGAAATCGGTTCATCGGTTTGATTGTTTTTGTAATTAAATGAATCCTGAATTTTCTTTTTTTCCCCCCATTAAATATGATGTTGATGCGGTATTTGCAAGTATTGTAATTTTTTTGTAAGTTACAGTCTTACCTGACAGACTAGTCCTGATTTAAAATTGTTTCTTAAAGTTAAGATTGCTTTGCTTTAGCAAGGGTTCTGAACTGTAGGTGGCATGATGAGAGACGGCTTCTCCTGTTCACAGGGGAGGTAACGGTAATGTGTTCATCTCCTGTCCTTTTGCAGGCCTCTCTCCCCCTGGCTATGCTTTCCAGACTGCTGCCGCAGTGGTCCCCGAAGCAGCGCTTTACCAGCCTCAAGCCCTGCTGGCCTCTCCCAGGACTCCCCAACCCCCTGCCCCCACAGCGCCCCCTGCTATCACTTACTACTCCACACAGGCACACGCGCACGCACACGCACATGCACAGGCCCAGGCACAGGCCCAGCTCTACATGAACATGAGCATGAATATGAACATGAACTACACTGCATACTACCCGAGGTGAGCTCCCACTAGAGGCAGAGCATGGAACAGCTGCTGGTCCTTTCTCCCCTTCTCATCCTGCAGTTGTATTAGATGAAACTTAGTTATTAATGTTTATGTGGCCTGCAGAGGGGAATTCTGTAATGTTGTCAATCCATAATCTTTTAATAATCTACATGTATTTGTCCCTATATTCACAGCAGAAAGACTTGCCAGGCTGTACTTAACATATATTCAAAGTCATGATAATTCTCATTCATTCATAAGTCTGAGGTGTTGAAATCCTTCATATTCCCCATTCTAACTCCCTGTATCTCTGCCCCTCCACAGCCCCCCGGTCTCCCCCACCACCATGGGTTACTTTGCTGGTCCACACGGCTCCATGGTCGCTGCCCAGGCCTCCCCCAGCGCCATGCTGCCCCAGCCGGGGGCCTTGGTCCGAATGCAGGGGCTGCCCTACAACACCGGCGTCAAGGAGATCCTCAGCTTCTTCCAGGGATACCAGGTCAGTGCTGCACATTGACTCCGGGCTTGACATTGACTTGAAGCGTTGCAACCCCACAGTGGACCACAAGCACGAGACCTCGCACAGAGGGAAGGTGTCCTAACCAAGTCCTGTTCATCCTTGTGCTGCCTTCCCTCTTGCTGGCTGTGTTTGAACGAATGCTCCCTTCACCTCTGTATTGAGAGGGTGCAGTATTGTACATAAATAGACTGTGACATGGGTGGTTCTGTCATAAGCAATGTCCGGAAATGTATTTTTTTGATATCCAATTTTGTTTTGGATGTTGCCTGGGCATCATAGTTCTCCATATCTCAGTCTTGATTCATATGATGGGAACATGCTTTCCTTTTAGATTAGATGTTTCTCTCTCTCTGTCTCTGGCTCTGTCTCTCTCTCTGTCTCTCTCTGTCTCTCTGTCTCTCTCTCTGTCTCTCTGTTTTCTTATACAAAGCCATGCCTGGGTTGGCTCATTACATTCACGTGCTGAATGTTACTCCTGTAGATGATGCATCTTGTGTGGAGGGGTGACTGGGTTTGAGAGCACCATGTCTGCTTCATGCAGGAGAGATTGGACAAATGTTAGCATCAAAATATTTTATAATTTAATCTACTTGGATCAGTCTACAGTTACAGAAACATACATCTGAAGTGGCTGACCTTTTATTTAATGTTCTTTTTTCATTTTGAAAGTGACTCATACCAAAACATATTTATATTTTGTTTCTTGTTTTTTCTCGATATAAAGTAAAATATGTGTTTTGTAACACTTCCTTTTAGAGCTTAAATATTCTGTGTGTTTTTGTAATTATTATTATTTAAAAGGATTGGGAGATCCTTGTTGTAACCTAGGACTTTGGGATCTCTGTGTGATTTGGCAAAACGTGGGCTGAAGAAGCATTATCCTGCATTGCCAGTTTTGTTAACAAAACCGTTCACTTCACAGATCAGCAGCTGTTAACCCTATTATCAGAGAGTTGACATTTTTGACAGATCATGCCATCTTAACATCTTAAGTTAATATAAAGATTATTATTTGTTTTTATTTATTTTTTAAATCCTGTGTCTGTTAAATGTATTATTTAAAATATTCATCTTAACTGCTTTTAGGTTTGTTTTTTTTTTTGGGTGATTTTTAAAATACCATATTCATGTGTTGACTGTTGCATATATATCACACTTGTACTGTAGTATGCACCCGATGACTACAACAGCCTTATTCAGATGAACGATCAAGCAAGGAGCTTGTTACAGCCTCCCAAAGAGTGGGTCTGTTTGTAATTGCCCCGCCTTTCGTTAATCCGAGAAGGTAAGACCAAGCATGAGCTGAGCCGGACTGACTGCAGAATAATCCGATGGGAGTTTCTGGGGGTGGTGTTTCTGAAGATAGCCCTGATCTTCTGCAAATCCTTTTCCTACCTTGCTTGTTTGGGAATGGTTCTCCCCTTCCTTGCTCTCGTCGGAATCAGCTAACTTGGTTGAGGTTGTGGTAGCCATCATGATTAACACTTTTGATGAGGGATCTCTAGCCTTCAGTGTGGGTGGACCCTCTGGTGGTAGAGTGTGACTTGAATCTGTGTGCACTGTGGAACCTGGCTGCATCATGAAGGCAGGCTGGGGGGCTGTGTGGGTGTGCCGGCTGCATTACCAGCATCCGTCACAAACCGCTATTAAAAGCAGGTCTGAATCAACCTTTTCTATTTTTATCCCCATTATTTAATTTGCTTTCTTGCATCAAAAAAAAAATCAAATTCTACCAGTCGTCTTTATTCATTAAAGCAGTTTTTAAGATGCTATTCTTGACCAAATATCTCGGCCCCACGCTTTAAATGTCAGCCAGGCTGCAATGTGCAAGTCTGTATTATATAGGGCTTCTGATTTTCGGTTTTAACCGATTAAAACACCCCCGATACAAAAAAAAATAAAATTGGTGGACAGCCAATAAACACCAGAAAACACCGTAAAAACTGTGGAAACTCTATTCATGTTGACTTTACCCTTTTCACATTTACAATAATAATAATAAATACATTTCCCTTTGCTGCTGGGCAATGTCCCGCCTTCCTGACTTGTATCTATCATTGATTAGTTCTGAATACTTTAAACCCGCCCCAACTACTGAGTGACAGCACATTCCTCCATTTCTATTGGAGAGACTGCTTGCAAGATTTAAAACAAGATTACAATCAGGATGGAGGCTTGCTAGCAGGATTTAAAGCTGTATTACAGTTAAGACACGGAGGATTTAAAACAGAATTGTGGCGAAATGTACAAAAATGCCTACACACAAAAACCCCAGAAAAATGTGCCTGTGACTGTAGGGATTTCGTTGTGGAAGACAGCAAAGGAAAGAAGGTACAACTTAAGTGTGCAAGTTCTGTCGAGTTACTATACATATTTTGACACTCACAAAAAAAAAAACACTCAAGTATTTTGGAAAGTAACCGAAAACACTAATTTCATACAGTATATCAAAAATGAAAGCCCCCCAAAAAAACGATTTACATAAAACTCAAATAGCTAAAAATAAGCACCGAAAAATATAATTAATAAAACCCGAAAAACAGAAGCCCTAATTATATGATTCTGTCACACTCCAGTTTTCCATTACACAAGTTATGTTTCATTATTATTTGGCCCAGAAGGTTGGAGATCACTCACTTGATATGCTTAGAATTTCTAGAAAAACGGTGGAGGAAATGTCCGAAGTCTGATTGATTGTGTTTGCGAGGACAAGCCCTCCTTGCACAGTGTCTTACATGAGATGTATAACAATCGTTAGAACATGTTTTACTTTTGCTGTTGGAGTACAGGTTTGAAGTATGTAATGAACTGTAATGTGGATCTGGTTTTTATCAAGGTCTTTATGCTAAAATGCCAAAAAAGAAATCTCAAACTGTTAATGTAACAAATCTAGCAACAAGCAACTCTGAAGGTTAACTTAAAGGGATTGAAGTTGTGCTTTTACTTCTTCTTTTGTAACATTAAGTCATTTGAGACTTTTTTTTTTTTTTAACAGTTGCACATTTTATTTTGGCATACAGTGCTGATATTCTAGAAATTGTAGATGTTTCTACATGCATGTCTGATTGGAGACTGTGTGTGTGTGTGTGTGTGTATAATTTTACTGTCTAGATCTGTCTGAACCAATGGAGGCTCTATGCACACTGTATAGCAAGTGGATTGAGTGGGAATCATCGCATGTCAGAATGGAGCTCAGATCACTAAAAAGAACCCTCTTGTGATAATCCCAGCAGGCTGTTGCGCCACGCCAGAAAGAGTGGCTCATTTGAAGCCGGGTTCCATTGCTGAGTGCTGAGTGTTCTGTGTCCTCTCTCGTTGCAGCTCCACCCAGACTCTGTTCTCGTGCTCTACAACTTCAGCGGCCAGTGCAGCGGGGAGGCGTTGGTGACTTTTCCGAATGTTGACACGGGCGAAGCAAGCGTGGCGAGAGATCAGAGCAGACCCTGGCAGGTCGCTACATCAACCTCTTAGTGGTATAATCTGAGGGGGAGGGAGGGAGGGAGGGAGGGCAAGGGAAAAAGAGCCGACAAACAAAACGGAGCACTGTGCCTTTAAGAGACTGAAATGGAAGATCTTGTTTTTTTTTCTTTTTTTTTGTATTTTCTCAAAGTGCCTTAGAATCTGAGGACTTCAGATTTCTTATTTCAATGTTTTTTTTTTTTAGCCGTAGAAGAGAGAGATGAGAAAAATGTACAGTAAATAAATCTCAGGTAGCCACTGTCTTGGTGCATGATGCATGGTGCACTGACCACTGCACTGCAGCCTGGTGCCAAACATGTTCATCCCAAACCAGCATGTGTTTGTGCTTGACCCTGGGGGGCTGGGTGGTAATGATATATAATATAATGAGAGATCCTGCTCTAGTTAAATCAGAAACCTAAACCTGGTCAAAGGAGAGCCAGCAGCCACGCATTATTATTATTATTATTATTATTATTATTATTATTATTATTATTTTGCTTTTTTTTTTTTTTTTTTTTGCAAAGCAGTTGGGAGCCCAGCAGAATCTTTGTTTATAAACACAAAGGAGTTGTCCGAACAAAATGTGAATGAAACCATTTCTAATGAACTCTGGGTCCACAAAAGTAAATGCTGGGTCGTTCCAGTTGATCTTCTAAAGGGCTGTGTGCTTCACTGCTTTGAAAGCTATAATGAAGCTTCTGCCTTCACCTGCCAACCTGAGTTCATGACCAGAGATCCTGAAAAGTGGCACAAAAAATGAATTTAAAAAAAAAAAAAAAAAAAAAAAAAAAACGAACTACTTTTATTATTTTATTTAAGAATATTATCTTTAAAACCAATAGTAGGCAATGTTAGTTTGGGCTACATTAAAATAAACTAATACATTTTATTTTAAAGCAATTCTTTTGAAACTGATTTTTTTTTTTTGCCTTTGTCTACTACTTAAAGCAATGGGTCGGTGCCCTGCAGTGCTACAGGAATGTGAAGAGAGAGTACTCCTGGAGAGTGTTACTGTTCTTCTACCCCCCCTCCCCTCCATACAGCTTCAGGATGCATTATTCCTCTTTAGTTATGATTTTTTTTAGAGACTCCACTGCAGTCCGTTTCCAGATCGTTGTCGTTGACAATGATCTCTCGCTCTCTCTCTCGTTGTGGTTCTTCTACTGCCCTCTAGTGTAGGAGAATTAGAATTGCCCACCCAACACAGTAGCAGCAACAGTTGCTATGGGAGAGCCTCCTTCTACTTGCTGTTCCACCTGTTGTTACCAGCAGGATTCCAAGGGGGGCGGGGTAAATCTCATTCCAACTAAACACACCTTGGTGTGTGTATACTGTACACAGAACTGTTTTTGATATTGATTTACTTTGTGGTCTAATGTGCATCCAAAGTGTTAAGCCGAGTCTGTGTATTCCTGAAGGGGGAGGTACCTGTTTTCAGTTATTGTGCCTTCTAGAGCATGTTTAATGTAGATTTTTTTTCTTTTTCTTGTATATGCCTATAAGCTATGTGAATGTGTTTTTACATGATCTGGTTCCATGTGTGAATGGTCTGTGCGGTCCAAGCACTCATCCCTCATGCCTTAATTAAACACAGTGCAATACCAGCAGAACAAAGTGGGAAAGATCCTCATGGGAGGTTAAGAGCTGTATAGTTTGTTTCTTTTTTTTTTTTTTAACACACGTTTGAAACATGCATGGATTTAGAAAGATATGTATGCATCTTATATTAAAAAAAATATTAAATGAAAAAAATTTACACGGCTTCTCCGTTCATTATCCGCTTGCATATTTTAGTAAATAGGCTGATATTCTGCTTTGAACAGGGGTGCAAATTGGTTTAAAAATTTGTGCTGAACTGTTTTGAAAGTTTAGCACTAGAGAGCTTATTGGTGCTAAATTACAAGCTTTCACAACTTCCCACACAACACACCTTCTGTCCTGAGCTTATAGGTGCTAAATTACAAGCTCTCACAACTTCCCACACAACACACCTTCTGTCCTGTGCATGTGAGTAGTCCAGATCCAATTAGAAACTATCATCATCTATGGTTGCTAAGGAATAAAAAAAATAATTCAACATGTCTGCTGTTGTTTTGAGCTACCCTAGCGCTAGAATCTAAGGCCAAATTTGCACACCTGACACACACACACACACACACACTACCAACTGCAGCAGATACAGCACAGACACGGAAATGCAGGAGTAGACCACTGTGTGTTTGTGACATGATTTGTGAAAATGTTAGTAGAGCTCACCTCACTCACGCAAAGCCAATAAATCAAGGTTATTATCCTGCTTTGGTCACCAATGCCTGTGTGGTTGCTGGTAATGCTGAGGCATGTTGCTGAGGCATGTTAACAATAGCAGTGCTAGCTTTGCCTATTTAGGAAGGATTGTCACTCCTGTTGTTTCATAGTAATAATAGTGGAGCTAGTACAGTAGTAGGGGGCGTATGAAAGTTCACTTCATAGTGAAATGGCAAGAAAACCATCTAACTTTTACTGTTTCAGCACTCAGAAACTTTGCAAAAAGTCAACCTTGCTAGAAGTAGAATTATTTCTGCTACACAGCTTGACCAGGGACATATATATTTCTTAACAGACATCCTTATCCAGGACAACTTACAATTGTTACAAGATATCACAATATTTTTTACATACAATTACCCATTTTATACAGTTGGGTTTTTACTGGAGCAATCTAGGTAAAGTACCTTGCTCAAGGGTACAGCAGCAGCGCCTCCCACCTGGGATTGAACCCATGACCCTCCGGTCAAGAGTTCTGAGTCCTAACCACTACTCCACACTGCTGCCCCATATAATATAAACACTCATAGCATTTTCCCTGGTATTTACCTCATGGACCTACTGTGCATTAGGTTTGTTTTTGGTAATCCCTCCTCTGAAGTGGCATAAATAATTGGTTAATTTACCTCACTCAGTGTGAAACGCAGCTTTCCTGTGGGAGCTGGTGGTGCAATGGACTAATCCCATGGCCTTCTCTCCCTGAATACAACAGTTCAAATCCTGCTCCTGGAGGTGGAGAGAGGACGCATTCAATAATTCTAGACTGATTCATTGTTGAATCCATGCCAAAAAGTAGTTTATCACCTTTCTCTTCTCTCATGTAGCAACACCACCACTACTAATCTGTGGAGGACATCATTGCATAGCTCAGGAACTCCCCTTCTGGAGCAGGATTTGAACCACTGTCTTAAAGGAGAGAAGGCCATGGGATTAGCCCATTGCACCACCAGCTCCCACAGGAAAACTGTATTTCACACTGACTATATAAGGTCAATTAACCAATTCTTTGAAGAAAACCCCCCCCCAGCTGTATTTGAACCCAGTCCCCCAAAGAGAACAGCATAGCTGTTAGCTAGTGAATTAGCACATTGTGCCATCTCACTTCCATGGAAGAGCTTGCTTTTTCATTGACAATGAGGTACATGAACCAGGTCTTTGAAAAACAAGGACATGGAAATTGAATTTGAACCCAGTCCTCAAGGAGAGACAGCACAGCATGCTAGTGACCACTTGGCTCCATGCGAGAGTCTAGCATTGCATATACACTCTTATATCAACCTCTTTATTATTATTTTTATACTTGACCACTAACACCTTGTCCCATTATGTCAAAACTAAGCCTACCAAAAAAGGGCAAAGTCTTTGAAAACGAAAGGAAAACACATGCCCTAATCTGGGAATCAGGGTCCTATCCTCTACCAACAGATCTAGCCAGCCAGCTGGCTCATCTGCTGCCTGAAAACATTATTACATTTCTGTGCTGCGCTGCGCTTAAAGTATTGGTTCAGGTTAACAGTTAGGACGCTCTCAGATTTTATACTTCAATCATATCCCCACCCTAATTCTTCTTTGTTCCCAGCCTGTCTTCATAGATCATTCTTTAAGCCCTAAAATACTGTTTTTAACATCTACATCTGATCCTGTTCTTTCTCTTGAATGTCATAGTTAAATCATTTGTACATACATTTCCACATACTTAGACACTGCTGTCACTGTTCAGAAAGGAAAGTACAGTTACATTTGCCCATTGGGTGGTGCTGAGTCGAGTAGTCTTTAAAACAGTTAAATGTGTTGGTAACTTCCATCACACAAATGTAATTTTCCAGAAAATAGCTTTTTGTTAAATACCATTTCCATTTCAGCCTTTGGAGGGACATTGATGCAACATTGTGTCTTGGTTTTTAACCAAGAAATTAGAAGATTAACTTTTATGAAGTTACTTGTTTCCAAATTCCTGTTTAAAATCTCTATAGTTTCTCATAACAGTGTTTTAATATGAAATATATGAGAGGATCCTGTTTGCATATCATTTCACTGCTCTTTTGTAATATCAGTACTGTCAGTGCAATGCAGAGGCCCATGATTAAAGGTGCATTGAAATTCCCTTTAAGGGCCGTGATCGTGTGAATACAATTATACTGAAGTGTAATTCCTGGCCGGTGGTAGGGTAAACACAATATTATTTATTTTATTATTATTTATTTCTTAGCAGACGCCCTTCTCCAGGGCGATAAAATAAAAAAACGTTTCTTTGACTCATTAGGCCACCACTGCAGTACAAGTTGCAGACACATATCATTGATAGGGGAGGGATTGAATTTCACTGCCTGATTTTTTTTTTTTTTTCTTCGTGTGACTGGCCTTTAATTTTTAAACCTGACCAGTATTGTCTATTGTGATCACTTTGATGGGTCCCCATTCCCCCCAAAACCTCACCTTAAAATGATATAACCACCTGGCATTTAAGTAACTGCAGAAAACAAAGCACAATTGTAACTTGACCTTGAAGCAAGAGATAATAAACACTCAGAGTTCTGCAGTTTGAGTTTTATTTTAACACTACGAATTAAGAGCCTAAGATGCAAAGTATTCCCTTTGTATATCTCCAAATAGCACTGCAATCTTAAATACAAAATGTACATGAAATTACAATACAAGGCTCTGTAAACATCAGCTAAACAGTTATCTTAACCTGTATTTCTCTTCCTGTTTTTAAAAAACATTTTTAATTATTTTTTTAAAATTATTTTCATTTAATGATTCCCCCCCACCCCCGGAAACTTTAGGAATGACATCCGTCTTGGAGTATCAAAAATATACTTTTAAAGCATGTATTCACACTAGGAAGTAAAACTTGTATTATTTTCTTAAATCTTTGGTTATAAAAGATGGCAGTTCCCCAAGTTGCAGGTTTCACACTAATCACTTAAAGTTAACCAGTTTATTTTTTCCGTTTCTACCTGGTCCTGTTTTCATCATAGATATCCCTTACGAACAATCATCAAGCTTACTTACAATTTACTTAACAATTCATGGGTTTTATCTTAAACTTTACAAGTGTTAAGGTTTTACTACTATTTTTTTTTCTTCAGAAAAAAAAAAAAAAGAAAATACAAAAGACCAACACACATACACACAGGGCATCAGATTACTAGGGATTAAAATATATATATATATATATATATATATATATATATATATATATATATATATATATATATATATATATATATATATATATATATATATATATTACAGATGCCAACTATGTACCAAATATCACAATGTGGTTTTGTGAATTTCATTTTGCATAGCCCAATACTTTGTGTGCTTCTCCACCATTCAAATTAAAACAGGATTTAAATTTTTTTTTTTTTTTTTTTACAGTCTTGTATCTACAAATTAGCGTGAACACAATAATTCATTAAAAAAAAGTCTATTAAGACCCTTGTATTGAATTATTTACAAGGCAGACACAGAAAGAAAAATGCTCGTAATTATTATTTAAAACAGCTACAGACTGAACAATTTTTAGCAATACATCAAAGCAACAGTAACAGCTTCTAAAGTCTCTAGGCATCAAAGGGTTTTGAAAGGCATCAGAAAGGTTTTTGTGCATAGCGGTTTTTATTTTATTTTTTATATTTTTGTATCTATTTCTTTCTTGATTGTACGGGCATCAATGCTCTAGTAAAGTACTGCATTACCACCACTCAATTCCAGAGGATTTGCAAAGAGAACCAAGGAGTGGTTGCACCAGCCATTTTTACAAAGCACACACATGCAAAAACAGATTTCAATAAAACGAATAAGGCAGGAGATCAATCTAAACCTGCATAGATCTGGTATTTAATAATCCCTGAACACATTCTGCAACAATGACAAATATTTTTCTTAAAATACACATGGATTAAAAAAAATGTGTTTAGTGAAACCAGAATGCATGCAAAGGGTTCTGTTTATAAATATTTTCTTTTTTTAAATTGTCAAGAAAACAGTACATATATTATTCTGTTTATTTATTTTAAAAATGGATTGTCTTGAGGTTTCAGCAATTAATAATGTTAAAAAAATTAGCATTTAATCATTATTTAAACAGAATTAAATCGCCAAACTTCTACATTTTTTTTTTTTTGCAAACTGTACCGTAAGTTACCACTTAGATACAAGTCACAGAAGTGGCATGGGGTTATGCAACTTGTGTAATTATATATATATATATATATATATATATATATATATATATATATATATATATATATATATATATTTTTTTAAACTTAAAAGGCACATTATAAAAGTTCCTGTTAACCAGGATACATATTGAATGGCTTTGATCGATCTAACAATACAAATAA
This sequence comes from Acipenser oxyrinchus oxyrinchus, assembly GCA_030684275.1. Classification (NCBI taxonomy): domain Eukaryota; kingdom Metazoa; phylum Chordata; class Actinopteri; order Acipenseriformes; family Acipenseridae; genus Acipenser; species Acipenser oxyrinchus. The sequence goes on along the minus strand of CM060261.1, from coordinate 33,559,450 downwards.
AAATGTACCAATGCAAAATAGAGGGAAATATAAAACCATGAACCACTGCCGTTAAGACCTCAAAAATGGCTTAGAACAGTAATTCTACCTCTACCCCTCTCTGTACCTCTGAAATGATCTGGGGATAAATGGGTTATTGCTTGCTTTTTGTGTGTGTGTGTTTGTTTTACTTTTGTTTTTTTCCTGCATGGCTGTTTTAGAAGATTCAGGGCATCCATTGCAAACATCAATGCATTACACGCAGTAGTAACAGTGACTAACACACTTCATAAGAACTTGAAAATCCTCTTCAAACTGTAGATTTGAAAACTATCCAAGAATGGCTTTAACTAAATCTACTGTAAAAAGTAACATTTATTTTCAAAGCTTCCTGCTGTATATTTATAAGGCATTTGTGCTACCTGAAGTACAGAAAAAAAAAATAGCTACAGACTAAAAAACCTTAATCCTGGAATGTGGCATTTTACAAATCCCAACACATTTCCAAGATGGAATGGTGTAGCCCTCCCCGACCCTCCCAAAAAAAAAAAAAAAAGTAAATGAAGTGCAGCTCTACATTTGGCTTTGCTGTCTGTTAAAACTATCATTTTTTTTTTATTTGCACTTCGGGACATCTTTGTTGGTGTGTTGACTATGGCTGGGAGGTTCCTCAAGTCTCAAACTCCCTCCTGAGCAGATGTTTAAAAAGACAACAAAATCCAGCCCAAGTCATTCATTACGGCCATTCTCTTATTGCTGGTGTAGAGAATCAACACACTGGAGGCATTAACCTAAACCCCCTGCTACATGTAAATGTTTGTAAGACTTCTGACAGCCTCGCTGAAGCAAGTTTGTAAAGCACTCTTACCATATACAGTAGGCTACTTTAACATGACTAGATTAGAAAAAGCACCCCACCCACATGTACACATATTAACACAGCATATGAAAACTAACAAACGCGTTGCTTCGCAGTACTTTCACAAAACTCTTTGTTTTAAAAGCATTGCAATAACTTGATCAGATATTCAAAGATGTATGTATGTATATACATATATATACTACATACACATATACACACACACAAATAATACAAAAGATCTCAGATCAAGTCTTTAATACAGTATATACAAAGCAGAGAGTAAATGTTCCAGCTTGTAAAGGCCACTGAATTGGAAGCACAGTAGAGAGAGGAGGAGGTGATCTCAGGAGGCACAGGTAGCTTGAATTCAGCTGGAGAATCTGCCATTCAGATCAGGTGACTGCTGCTGTCGCAACTCCATCATGAATTCCCATCTCCAGACATCCAGGGGACTTGGGCTAGGATTGACTGTGTGCTGCTGCCCTGTGGGAGGCAGGGGTCTGTGACATGTCTCTTCCTATTATTTCATTGACTGGGGAAAAAAAAACACAAACAAGATTTATTGATATTGTTACAGTAGAACCCCCTTTATATAAAACCACAGTACTCTTAAACTGGAAAAATTATCACCACCCCCCTCCCAAGTCATAATTGCCAATATCATGTGGTGGGACCGAACAGAGAGAAAAAAAGTAGCAATAGCTTACTTTGCAAAATCCCCTTTGTCCAGCACTTAATAAAAAATATGTGCGTGTCTGGGTGAGTTTGAGTAAATGGATAAGTTATTACTGAGTTCTCATGATTGCCAGTGACCTTGTTTAATGACGGACCTCGATATATAAACAGTATTAGTGTCTCCACATTGTGAGGAGAACATGCCGCCACCCTGTGAACAAAACGTTCCTCTTTACAATAGCAGGGCAGTCTATCTAACGCCTTAACTACTGCAGGGGTCCTACCGGAACACATGGTGGCTTAGGTGGATGTCTGTTATGCTTAGAGCCCAATGACGCTTGTGCCGAGTAGTGACATCAGCCTCAGTGTTCTGTGGTTTATCAAGGTTAACTGTGGTCCAAAATAAAACACAGGTGCCCAGAATTTGCAATACTAAGATGCTTCAAAATGTAAATACAAAGAGGCTAATCTAAATAATGTCACATTGGTGCTTACAAATGGACTATTCTAACCTAATATTAAAACATAATTCTCAATTGTAAAACAAGCAAACAAAAAAGCCCTAGAGTTCAGTTATTTTTAGTTCCAGCAGAGGGCCCTGTTGGTTTTGGCTTCATAAAGTTTGTTGTTATATTCTGAACACTGACATTTTTGATGGATTGAAGTCCAAGTGTCAAAGTTGCAGCTAACAACCTACTTAAGATATTGAGAATGATAAGGTATGCCCTTTTATTATAAATTATTATACTACATTGAACTGAAATATGTATCCTTACGGTACAGAAAACAGCTGGCTTACTACGGGGCAGCAGTGTGGAGTAGTGGTTAGGGCTCTGGACTCTTGACCAGAGGGTCGTGGGTTCAATCCCAGGTGGGGACACTGATGCTGTATCCTTGAGCAAGGTACTTTACCTAGATTGCTCCAGTAAAAACCCAACTGTGTAAATGGGTAATTGTATGTAAAAAATTATGTAATTGTATGTAAAAATAATGTGATATCTTGTAACAATTGTAAGTTGCCCTGGATAAGGGTGTCTGCTAAAAAATAAATAATAATATGAGGGCTAGCTTTGAAAAACAAGAGTAAAAGCTTTGTACAGTTTTAAACACCTGGAATTTGTAAATAGCCAGAAGGTAATGGTTACTAATGCAGCACCATTTTGTTTATTTGTTTTTTTTTACTGCAAATGTTTTGGTTTTCTTTCCCCCAGGTTATAATTTGACACCAGTATCTAGAATTCACGTTCAAGGAGGTCCACATAATATGCCTTCTAAAAAAATAAAAAAATAAAACACACAACATTGACTAGTTTTGGTTCTGACAACTAAATTATATAGGAGAGTAATGATGTAGATACCAACAAAACAGTAATGATATAATCCATTCACCTAAACATACAACAATTTAGAAAAGTAGAATTCAGTACAGAAGAATGTCGTATTGCCATAATGTTCTTATACATTCAGGTAGCACAATCAAACTGCTGGGCAATGTTGAACCAGAGAAACCTGCCAATATTACCATGGGGATAATGTAATAAACCTGCATCCATTCTCCTAACATTTCAGTCAAGTAATATGCTTGAATGAAAACAGGCTATACATTTACTGCAGTTTACAGACAGAATCCTTATCAACCCACAATAAAGAGACAAGACTATAACCACGTTAAACGTCTGTGTACTTTATTTCATAGATTTGAAATCCTACAGACCGCCACCACCTGACGCAAGCTTCTATTCTTATTACTCTTTGGGACGATATTTACTTTTATCTGGGGAAAAAAGGGTTTGAGGAAAATATAAATACACGCAATAAACAAATTGCATGTGGAGATTTTTTTGTTGTTGCTTTAAAATTGATAAAAATAAAATAAAAAATACTCCACATTAAATTTGGTTTAATAATTATTATTTTTTTTTTTCCCCCCAGCTAAAAGAATTGGGCCCTCGGCTGGAATACAGGTCGTGTATCTGAGAAACCACTTCATATATATTTAACACACAGATGTTATGTACACAGCCAAACCTAGAAATCAAAAGGGAACACTCCCAGTTAATGGCACATGGTCATGGAGTGCAGTTGATTTTAAAAGTGCATGAAATAAATCACACACACACAGGCTCTGTCAACAGTAGACTGTAACTTAGAATTCATCAGTGATGCCATTAGTCATCGGAGTGCAGAATGGTATTTGAAAAATAAACCCTGCCCTGCCCTTGGAATGCAGATCAGGAGCATGCTTATGAATGTGCTAGTTGTTTTTACATTAGTTCTTTTTAAACCTGGCTCTGATACAGTTCATACGGTAATCCATACCCCTGCCAGTTCCCTTTAAAAGGAAATGAGTCAAACAGAATTGATGTGTTGTTATCCATTCAATGCATACCTAATTTTCAAATGGCAATTAAATCATACTTTTGGTAACATAAATAGGGCTACAAAAAGAATACTGCTAGCTTTGAAATCAAAACAGAAGTGTACATGCTACCAAATTACAGCCTATTAATAGTTCTTTATAAACTACAAATTGGATTATTTTACATTAAGTTTGGAAACCAATTACCTGCAAGTGCAAGACAATCACAGGATGGGCAAATAAAACATCTGCACCCGAGAAAATTCATTGTGTTGGCACTGAATTGCTTAAATCAACGGCACCTTTTATTATTATTTACTTTTAATCTCTAGCAGCACCTGCCTGCTATTCAGTCTGCAATATAGTCTCACTAGAGATACAGTATATACTAGTACAGTACAAATAAGAAATGGCCCATGATTTATATTAGTGGTGGAATAAGTGAATATAAAACTGCAACAGGCTAGTGGAAAGTCCTTGAATAGGATGCTGGCATTATCTCTGGGATCTTGTTTATGGCCCACAACAACTAGAATTGCTATGCCAAATACAGGTACTGTATGCATGTTCTTAACTGTACCTTGGTATGCATATTCCATAGTGCATTGTTTTTAATTATTAAGTACCACCCCCCAGCCCTCACAGCTTTAGCAAAACGTAAAGTAGGCTATGCTATATGGAGGATTGGCTAAAGTGTGTGCCAGTAGATTACTGCATGGGAGCGATGAATAATTCATTTGCATGAATAGGATTAGTTTCTTTTGTAATACACAGCATCACAAATAAATGGTATGCAAGGACTTCTCTGTTCGGAGAATTAAAGACATCTGCATAATAAAATCTACATTTATGAGTTAGCGGGGAATTGAGGTTTTTAATAAAATGTTTAAAAAGGCATTTCAAAGATATTTACGGTAAATGTTTCAATATAACAAAAATATGTGATTAAAATATCTGTGTGTGGTTTTACAAGTTTTACACAAAACCTGCCTGTGTTTACTGCCACACATTTAATCAATTAGAGGTTGCATTTACAGCAAATTAAATGTACCTTATTTACATGTGTGTGTGTGTGTGTGTCTTTTTTCAATATGAGGGAAATTACACAAACTGAATGCCACAATGGACTGATTTGAACAAAATAGACATTAGGATACTGGATAATACCATTGACAACTTTTTTTTATTTGTATTTTTTTAAATTAAAAGCATGACATTAGAAAAAAAACCCTCAAAATGCTTTGTTAAATTAAATGCCTATAACTAAAACTGAAATAAAATGGACTATTAAAAAGGGTAATAAGGTGTTTATTGAAACCTGAAAAAGCTTCTAGTGAGCTTTCCAGTCCGAAAGAAAATACTCTGAGTTCACAGAGCTTAATCACATTGTAATGCATGTTATTGACTTAGCTGTTTATTTTTTTCTGCAGCCAAGTGCAACATCAACATAACTACAAATATCACACTCCTACACTCTGCCACAGCCACAAGCTTGTCATACCTCCAAAGCATGCTTATTTCCAAAATAATGCTTAAATACAAACAAAATCCTTAAACATCACGCCAACAATGTTAAAAAGGTGAATAAAACAGATACAGATTAAATTGTGACTAGATGGTATGAACAATAATAAGTTTAAAAAGAAAGAAGGAAGAAGAGCTGTCTAAAGTGGCAGCGAGGTGTTCTAGGATTGAATTGTGACAGAACAGGCTTAAAATTGCAATACTCTAAAATGCAATGGTGCAATGCACATTCCAACTGCTTTCATGTCTTCAGTGTGTATACATTGCTAATTTATATAGTCATTTCAATGACCGTTGCTGTTTTGTAATTCTGTGTTATTCCTCCCACAACACCAACGCTAAAAATGAACACACAACCCTAGGTAGATAATTACTAGTTTTGCTAAAATTCTTACACCAAAAAAACAAACAAAAACTGAACAAGGAGCTAGGACATGGTTCAACTAGCAACTCCCTGCACTATGAAACGAGTAGGCGAGATAACAGTGAACGAAACACAACCTTACGTAGTTCTGCTTTTTAAGTAGTAAAACGTGTGCTTTCACAAAAGGGGTTAGAATGTGCATGCTTAAAAACAGTATACCTTTTTTTTCCCCTGAATTGAGTGTCCACCAATGCATCATAACAACACTGTAAATCCTTTGGAACTGTACATTAAGAACTGTGAAACTATATAAAAGTCTCTCAAATGTAAACATCTAACATTATGTACATCCAGCTGTTCATCATTGTGATGCAGAGCACTCTCCATTTCCTGACGAAGTTTCTATTTCAAGTTTTATTTTTTTTTTTCAAAGCTGTGTTGTTTGTACAGGTTTTGTAACAACGGTTAGCAAACTACATTTGACCACTATTGTTAAACTTCAGTCACGGGTAAATCTTCAGCCAGTTTGCCTAAAAATCTATCTTTTTTAAACTTTCTTATTATTTGTGCTGTTGTATCACTAAGGCTGTATCTAAGCCTCTAGTCTAATCTATGTGTTCAGTGGTGTGTGACCCGAGTTTAGTAAAAATACCCTGAATTTTTTTTTTTTTTTTGCCAAATTACCCTTTGTATTTTTTCATTATGAAAGTTTGTTGTTTTTAAATTGGATTTTTATACCATTTTATTTATCAACAATGGAAAAGTGACCTATATGTTATTTTTGTAACACTTAGTGTGTAAATCACTCAGAAAACATTGATTTGTGTTTGTCTGAATTACAATTTCATCAACATAATAGGCTATCTGTATTTCTTTTTTTGCCTTGGTGCCCTTGGGTTGGATTTATGCTTTGCCTTCTTGCCCCTGAATCTTCACGCCCAATGAAGACAACATTGCTGTGCCCTTCATGACCTTAACGTCATGCCCTGAAATTCATGTTAATTCATGTAATAAACTGTACATTTACTTTAAGCGTGTAAGGACCCTTCACTAATTCACTGCCCTCTCTATTTTATGATTTTTATGCAAGTAATAGAGAAATAAACAAGGGAGTAATGTATTTTGAACACCTAAAGCAGCATTTTCTTAAACAGGAAATCCAGAAAATGACAGTACGGGGATAACCCAAGTCATAAAACAAATGCAGTTTTTGATAACGGCTTTGTTCCTGCAAGAATAAAACCTGAAAACAGAAACTGAAAACCTGTTTGAAATTAGGCAAAGGTATCAATTGTTCTGCACAAAACCTTGATTAAATCATACTATTTGCATACAGCCGTGGCCCTTTTAACAGATCATACCGTTTATCAAACACTATCAAGTCATTCTATGATATGAAATTATGATGCAACAGTTCACACAAAAAAAAAACACACACACAACACACACACTTGCCTCTGCTTACGCAGTACCACAGCTTATTTGTCATTTTTCACATTTGTAAAGGGGAAGATCATTTTTCGGGGGAAAACAAAAATTCTGATTAATCAACAGTTACCGTCAAGGACTTAATCATCCTTAAAAAGACTGCATGACCAATACAATGACATAATTGCTTCAGAAAAACACATAAGCCTGATAATGATACATTTATGTAGGGCTAGAAACTAACGCTCGTCCATTCGCCCGAGGCAAATTAAAACTAATGAGGACGAGCTGATGTCTCAGTAGTTCTGTGGGCACATAAAAAAGTGTACAAATATACTCTCTAGTTTACAAGCTTGTGTTTAAAAACACCCAGGACAAGCCAATATTCTAACGGGGTGTAGCAGTGGTGAACAAACATTCATAATGCTTACAAAACAGTCACGCAGAACTGAAACCTCTTCTGGTAAAGGCTCTCTGAGTGGAGTGCAGGATGCACACGCTTGCACACGCCGAGGACAGCGTGTGTTCGTCTTCGCCGCTGCCAAGTCAGTGTGGTGGTGGTAGCAGTGAGCTGAGCCTAAAAATAATTGGATATGCCACGTTGGGAGAAAATAATAAAGTAATTGGCGATTTCTAAATTTATTAAAAAAAAAAAAATGAAACCTCCCTTCATCTCCCCTTGTCATGCTGAATTATGCATTATGCGAATGCGTCAGTGTTCCATTCCTTTTTGCCCGTGCGATTACTTAAACTATTCATTGCTGTGGTTTAACTGTGTACTTTCGGTATAAACAAAATGTACTTTTTAGACATCAAAACAGCATAAAATGCCAATTTCCTCACATTTGGTTTCATTTTTTAATTCTGTAGTTATTTTCTGAAAAAGCCCAATTGCTTTAACATAACACAGTTATTAGGTAGGTTGATCTTTAATCAGTGTAAAATATTAAAGTATTTAAAACTATATAGCTTTAAGGCATTATTGCTTAACTTACCAACGTATTCGTATTACAAGATTTAGTGTAAAATATTATTAGAACAACAATTTCATACGGTCCATAATGTGAGGAAATGGCTATTCACTTGAGCTATTTTGTGTTGATTTTTTATACTGTTTTGATGTCTAAAAAGTAGATGTAGTTTATAATACCGAAAGTTTACATTTAAACCACGGAAATGAATAAAATTAATAGAGTATTGCATCTTTGAAGTAAGTGTAAAGTCATTTCACCAAAATGTGGTGTTTGCGACCAGGTTGTGACCAGGTTGTGACCTATAACAGAGAAAAGAGCTAGGGCACTATTTAAATAACCTGGCTTTCACAATTTGACTGGCTGCAGTAAGTCTACACCTTCAGAAAATAAGATGTACTGCAAGGTGTGTGTCCATGACATCTGTGACTGGGTCTATTTTAAAGTGCATGAAAAATCAAGTGTGAAACTGATGAAGGCAAAGACTGTCAAACAAGGTACATCAAAAGCGTAACAATTGCTACACACCATAAACACCTTTGTAGAACAGCTCACGCCCTTGCAAAAGCATGCACGACCGTATTCTGATTTTGAATGGATGTGTGACCTGGATGAGGCAAAAGGATTAAAATGTAGGGAAAACTTATAGAAATTCTAAACAGACACAGGAGTGGATACACACGCTATTGCGAAGACCCAGCGTCAAGCCCAGTTAACCAGAATGGCAACTGCTTAATAACTTGTTGGTAATCTCGGACGGTTCTACAGATAGTTCCATTACTGAGGCAGTGATAGGATACACGAAGTATGCTGTCAACACACACTTTACTGGGGTTTGGAATGCAGGGAAGGCAGATGCAGAAACCCAATCAATGTATCTGGGAATAAGCATTAATGTTTATTTTATTTATTTATTTATTTTTTTTTAAACAACCAAAAAAATCTAAATTTATAAAAAAAAAGTGTTCATTTTTTAGGAAAATAAAATTGAAGCCTAATATTTTAGGGACCCCAACAGCTGTTGTTGATTCCGACTCAGGAACTTCACACAAGGACTAGTAAATTTACATCAGGACTAGCAACTTTCAAAAAGGTAATGGTCCTTAGGACTAGTACCATAATTTTGTTAGTTTCTAACCCTGGTTTATGGCTGGTTTCACAGACCTCAGTTTATCAAGAATATTGGATTACCTTATCTAAGGTAACATTAGGCAAGATATTTGCTAAAATCAGGGTTGGTGAAATCAGCCGTTAAAGAGATTTAAAGAGGTGCAGTTTACAGATCACTCGTTTAGAGTGAGCTACTGCTCCAAACACGGGGTAGGTAGGACATTTTAAAAGCGAGACCTGAACTGACAGGAAAATGAGTCACATTATTAGGTTCTGTCTCTATAGCCTTTAGCTCTTTTTTAACCACATACATTGTTGTAAAAAAGGGTGCACCCTAGTGTAATTATTTTTTTCCCAAAACAAACCTTTACAAGTTAAGCCCTACATCTTTTCCTGATGAGGTGTGTTGGAGAATGAAAGCCCATGGTTTAGTATGCTGGGTAGGAATGAGACAACCAAGAATGAGACAACCATCACAAACGGCAGAAGTGTCATTGTAATGAGAGGAAAGGGGATCAAGTAAAGTCTGTTTGACTTATTTTGTTGACAGGATCATTATTATCCCACATTACTTCTAAATCCCAGCCTTCCTTTTCCCCTGGAAGATACTGAATCACCATTACACCATGAAGCTTTGTACAACAGAAATATAATTTCACTTATTTTAAGATTTTTAGGTTTGATTCATTTAGGAAACCACTAAAATAACCTGACAATTACAGTTAAGACACAATATATATATATATATATTTTTTTTTTTAAATAGAGAAAATGACTCATTAACAGTTTTTCTGTTGTGTTTTTAAACTATAAACCAGCATGGTGCTGTCACCACATTACAGCAAATATACTGTCAAAGGTCTTTCTTAGACTGTCCAGGAATTATGAGATTCTGTATGAAATGAAAGTTTCAAATGAAATGCAAAGGAGCTTTGTGATTGCGATTAGGATTTGTGCTACTATTCAAACAAGATGTACTTTATTTAATTGCTAACACACTATTTACAGCAAGTAATAAAAACGTATAAAACAAGTTAGAACTACAGTCAGACCTGCTCATGTGACCCCCTTTATTCAGAGACCACCTGGTCTAAGTGACCACTTTAAATTCCTCCCAGTGATATCTGTGCTTTAAATTTACCTGTATTAAGAGACCACCTGTCCAACGCGACCAGTGACCACAAGGGACTCAAACCTGTATTAAGAAACCATTTTAGCTGGCTTTTATCTGTAATAAATAAAACTATTAAAAGAATGCTTTCTTGTAAAGGAAGAGAGAAAACATGGAGAAACGAAAGGTCCTCCTCACCCTAGATAACAGAATTAAAGTTACTAAACTTGGAAATACAGAAAGTAGCAGAAAAATTGCTGAAAAATGTGGTGTTGGAAAGACACAAAACATTTTGAAAACGAAAAGTAGAACTGGGCATATTCATTGCTTTCACAAAATAAAAAAAAGAAAGTGTGCGAGAAAAACTGGAGGACATTCAGGGTTTTTTCCATTGTTTTGAATACAAGTTCCTTCATACTGTTGAGTATTTGGCAAGAAAACATGCAAATGTGGCACATGTATATATTCCACTGCTGTTTTTGTTTTTTATATATATCTATATATATATAGACACACACACACACACAGTCTTTTTAGTGTAGAACAGTGTCTGCGGTTAGGAGCATACTTAGAAACATTGACATTAGATGACTAATTGTGACCATCCTAGCAGTCTCTCCCAGCCTCTGCCTTAATAGATCTGCGATTTCTAATAAATCACTTATTTTATGGTTGGGGATTTCCCCCCCCCTCCCCCCATCACAACCACACTGAAATAAAAATGGCTGGGACCGATGCTCAGAATCTATTTGATATTACATTGGTCTGCTGAAGTCAAGATTAATCAGAATGAGAGTTAATTAGGAACTAGCAGGAAACTAGCAATGCTGTGTAGAAAGGGATGAGTTTATTTATCTTGGGGATCAATATTGCCATTGCTGACATGCTATTTAGTTTATTCACTTTTGTGGGTTTCTGAAGCACAGACACCAATACGACTTTATCAAAGCATAGCAATTGCCTCGGAAATACTTCACAGTGGATGGCTCTCAAGTTTAGCGATACGCCTCAAGGGATGTGAAGGGCAGTGAATATCGTATGCTTCCCCTAATAAGAGTTGGATCGCTTGTCATCCCCATGCAGTGCTGCAACAGCTGTGGTTGTGTCGAGAGCCCCAGTAACTGCACCAGATTAGCTAGTGTGGTATATTTAGCCTTGTCTGTGACTGCGCACAACCTGCAAGTGGAACAGTGTCAACTTTCACCATAGCAGCCGGCCGTGCCTATAATTAACCCAGATCGTTCTTATGCGCGGTGCAGCAGCTGCGATTCTCGGCTGGAGCACAAACAAAGATAGGCATATGGTAGATATGGGGGCTTTGCTTACACAGAAAGAGTAAACAAAATACAACGAAAGGTGATTAATTAAACGCAAGGTCTGCCACAATAAGAATTTTAGGTTACTGCCACAATAATCATAATTCTTCTGCTGGGATCACTTATGATTAGTTTTGCCATTTAATAATGATTTGTTTACTGTACATAAACAAAGATATTGTTTGTCGAGCAATGTTTTAATGTACTCTTTGCTACACTGAAAATGCACTATTAATTTACGTCTTAAAGAGTAAGTAGCGGGGTTCCAAGAAATACAGCGTTACACGTCCCCACATGTTCCTACAACTGTTTAAATAACATACCTGTCATTTTTCTTTTCATTGTTAACATCCTGACAACTTTTTACACTTACAACTTTAAAGTCTATTTCAAAGCTCTTTTCAAAATGTCCGCTCTAGTGCACTGATTTTGTAAGGATTACTGCCCACACTGTCAAACAGGTAACACAGCACTAACGATCCATGAAGTGGTACGGAACAGAAAAGCCAGAGCACTGGTTACAGTATGTTTCTTTTTTTTTTCTTTTCTTTTCTTTTTTTTTTTTTTTTTAAATAGCTCTTCCAGCAGTGATTTAGAGGACAGATCTCAACCCCCCTTGCACTAGAGAGGACATTTTGAAGAGCTGTGAAAACAGATTTAAAAAAGTTATAAGTATAAAAAAGTCGTCAGGATGTTGTCAATGAAAAGTTACAGCTACATTATTTAAACAGCTGTGCAACACATTGGGACGTATAACACTACATTTTCCAAACACCGCTAATTATTTTTTAAAGACAGGTCCTGAAATAGAAGAAAAGTAAATGAATCTCAACTTCAAACAGTCTGCATCAGTGAAATTCTTATTATCATCATCATAGGCCAACATACCACAGTTGCATTGGTGAATTATAAATAACAAAGCCAGCTTTGTACCAAGTGATCTGTCTAGATTAGCCCAGTAGAAAGGTTAATTGACTATACAGCACTAAATCATCAAATATTTACTGTTGACTGCTCTCATTATTCTCAGCTCTCTGCCTCAGTTATGAAATACAAACACATGTGTTCTTATTTATTTACTGTTTCTTCAGACACCACCCCACCCATGTAGTTTGCAATTATTTAGGTTTTTGATTCTTTTATTAATACTTCAGTAAATCTGTTCAATCTTATATTGTAGCTGCTGAAACAGGAAAGGGCCATGCATTTTGGTGTCTGATGACCCCAGGGCACGGAAGCTAAGGAGGTCAAGCTTTGTCCGATTTCCTGGTGCATTCTCCTGCAAAAGAGTAGTCTGTAGAGATAACCCCATAGATATTGCATGTCTGGGATCTCTGAGAACCAGGGCAGACAGAGTAGTCTGTTCTGTGCCTGAAAAAGAAACTCCTTCCTGTTCAATGCAAATTCAGCAAGTCGACCTAATGAGCCGTGCGCATGTAAGGACTTTAGATTTGTATTTTAATCATCAGCCCTACGTAATATGGATAGAAAATAAGGAAACTAAAGAGGATTAAGGAAAGGTCATTGGAATTTCATACTGCTCACATCTCATTTTAGAGAAAATAGTCTCAATGTAACTAAAAATCACTAGAATTAAAAAAAAAAAAATAAAATAAATTCCAGAAGTAATATTTAATATACCATTTTTACATTTGCAAGCCATGAGACAAGTCCCACTTGTTTTTAAATTTCTGATGATGGGCTGTGACTGCAATGCGAGTTGAACATGTTCTAGGTACCATAAATGCTTCTCCTGGGTGTTTGATACCACATGGAATTTCAAATGAAAAAGCCACTTACTCCAGTATTTACTTGCGTGGATGGCTATAATTACCGTACTATATTTACAATGGTAATTATACATTACATGTAGGTGACAGGAGATGTTAAAAACAAAAATTATACAAATGCAAAATGATAACTTAGGACAAGGACAAAGTAGAATAATTTGTTAATAATCTTTAAAACATGAAAATATGATTTTAATCAGCCCTACGGTGCTAAGAAAGTTTGTGAAACCCTTAGGATTTTCACATATTTCAAACCTAAAATGTTATTATTATTGGTTTATTTAGCAGACCCCTTTATCCAAGGCGGCTTACAGAGGAGTAGGGTGTTTGAACTATGCATCAGCTGCAGAGTCACTTACGTCTCACCCGATAGACGGAGGACAAGGAGGTTAAATGACTTGCTCAGGGTCACACAATGAGCCAGTGGCTGAGGTGGGATTTGAACCGGGGACCTCCTGGTTACAAGCCCTTTTCTTTAACCACTGGACCACACAGCCTCCTATTAAATCTTAATCTAAATCCTAATAGATAGATAATTTGATTAACCCTTTGCGGTTCTTTGTCGGACTGGGTCCGACATTGCAATTATTCCCATCAGGTCCTTTGTCGGACCCTGTCCGACATCATTTTAAAAACGCAAAAAACGCAAAAAAGTCGGTTTTTCAACGGAAAAAGCGAGAAAACCATTCAATGGCCGAGTGGGAGCGAAAGGAGCGAGACAAGCCGATAAAAAAAAAAAAGGCGTATCTCATGAATAGTCCTACTACCCCATTGGCATCAGATGGGGCGATTAGTATGGAAACAAGCTGGGTGTTACTGTATCAGCGCACAGAGACTATCACGGACATTTGCAGAGCTTTTTGAGATGTTATAGCAATAACATAATGACTTGGATTGCATTATTGAGGAGTTTGGTGATAAGCGAGTCATCAGGAGCGATTGATCGGTATGTACGACTATTATTATTATTATTTTTATTTGGTAGCATATGTGAAAGCGATAGCAAAGCGAAAGGGTGAAGCGGGGCTGGAGATCCCTAGTGAGTGCTTTGTTGATATGCAGGGCCATTTAAACCCGTTTGACTGTGAAAAAAATACTTTTAAACAGCACATCTAAAATTAACTGCTGCGTGAAAAAATTAATTAGACCTGGCGAGCCTGGCCTTAGAATTAATAAATAGACCGCAAAGGGTTAAACAATACTTTTTCAACATTTATTTATCCACAAATGATTCAACATTCAATATCCATGTGTGAAAAAGCATGTATACCTTTACATTCAGTAACTGGTGGCACCCCCTTGAGCAGCAATGACTTCAACTAAGTGTTTGCTGCAACTGTTGGTCAGTCTCTCACGTTGGTTTTGAGGAATTTTGGCCCATTCCTCCTTACCGAACTGCTTCAACTCGGTAAAATTTGAGGGCTTCCTTGCATGGACAGCTCGCTTCAGGTCCTGCCACAACATTTCGATGGGGTTTAGGTCCGGACTTTGACTAGGCCATTCTAAAACGCAGAATTTCTTCTTCTGCAGCCATTCTTTTGTAGATCTGCTTGTATGTTTAGGATCATTGTCTTGCTGCATGACCCACTTTCGGTTCAGCTTCAGCTCACGGATGGATGGCCTGACATTCTCCTCTAGAATCTTCTGATGCAATGCAGAATTCATGGTTGTGTCAATGATAGCAAGCCGTCCAGGTCCTGAGGCAGCAAAGCAGCCCCAAACCATCACACTCCCACCACCATGCTTGACGGTTGGAATGAGGTTCTTCTGTTCGAACGCAGTGGTTTTTGCCAAACATAACGTTTCTCATTGAGGCCAAAAAGTTCTACCTTTGACTCGTCTGTCCAGAGAACATTGTTCCAGAAGTCTTGTGGATCATCTATGTGCTCTTTGGCGAACTTCAGACGGGCAGCAATGTTCTTTTTAGAGAGCAGTGGTTTCCTCCTGGCTATCCTTTTTCTGATAGTTGAGTCATGAACACTCACATTAGCCAAGGCGAGAGTGGCCTACAGATCCTTGGATGTTACTCTGGAGTTCTTTGTGACTTCTTTGATGATTTTCCGGTTTGTTCTTGGAGAGATTTTGGTAGGATGACCGCTCCTGGGTAGAGTGACTGTGGTCTTGAACTTTCTCCAATTGTAGACTATCTGTCTGACAGTGGATTGGTGGAGCCCCAAATCCTTAGAAATGGTTTTGTAACCCTTTCTAGACGGATGAGCATCAATAACTCTTTTTCTGAGGTCCTCAGAGATTTATTTTGATCGTGGCATGATGTGTTTCCACAGACCAGTATGGTGAAGACCAAACTCACAAAGTTTCTGATCTTTATATAGGGTGGGGCCTCCCAAACTCACCCCTGAAGTTCTACCTAATTATTTAAACACCTAATTCTAATTATCCCCTTAATTGAGCTGATAAAACCAGGGGTTCACTTACTTCTTCACATACACTGAATCTTAATTACTCATTGTATGTCTAATTCATACATCATTTTGTTTCAAAAGACATTGAATTGGTTAATATAAACCCTATTGGATATTTAAGAAAAGACTGGTTTTGATTCAAGAAGGCTATCATGGTAAAACTATGGAATTTCCATAATTATCATTGGGGTTCACAAACTTTTTCTCGGCACTGTATATTCAGTAAAGAGTTAATGTGTGGGTTGTAGCATAATTTTAAAAACAAACAATGAAAAAGTAGGTGTTGCATGCTTATTTGATCTTGCATATCAAGTATCATCAAGGTCACAAGCATTTTCAAAAACAAAGTGCAAATTGATTGTTAACTGATTTTTTTTTTTTGTGCAGCTCGAAGTTAATTTCAGTCCGTACAAAAGTTATGTTTTTGTTCCGTCTCTCACTGTAAAAGTTATTTTTCTTTTCCATTGTGCCATACAAGCTGACATAACATAACACTCAGTCATAAGATATGTACAAAAACATGTTTATCAATGTGTTCATGTGTAATTAGGGTAGAGTACAAGTGAATCAGTTGCCGTTAATAAATATATTCTGATTATTAACGCAGATAGAGAAAAAAAGTGATTTTCCTGCATAATCATAAAGCAGTTTAAATTTGTTCAGACAGTTGCTAAACACGAAATTACGATTAAATATTATAAAAAGAAAGCTATAGCAGATGATTGCTTTTTCATTGCCTGTGTTGCCAGTTTAGGAACCATTTTTTTCCTTGATACACAGAGCAAAACTTTATCCAGAATTATTAATTCTTTCTCTTTTCCATCTCTAATTCCAATGGTAATACTTACTGAAGCAAAATTTTGAACAGCTATCAGAACAAGATGTTTGCATAATAAGTTCCTTTTATTTGTATTTAAACAAGGTTTAAAAAGCCAACTACAAGCATTATTAATACTGCGTAGATAAGAATAATGACTGGTGCAACAATGTACAGTACAAGTCTGTGTATTCGTTGTGGTTTTATCTACTCACAGCAACTGTGATAGGCACTTCTGATACACTAGTTTTATGCAGTGGATCTTTGCATCCCAATGCTTTGACTCCTCTAGTGTGCATTACTCTACCATTTACAGAAACAGTAATGAATTAATATGTTTATACTTCTCACAGTAAAATGCTGAGTTTATGGGGGTTATAGTTATGTATTTGAATAATGATTCATCAGAGTACTAACCAACTCCAATCATTGAAAATTAGTCTAGTTTGAAAGCATTTTTAAACCACTCGCACTCACATACTAAAGGGTATGATGTTTGGCTTCCTTCTTAAAGTTAGCAGTTACCTCACTCTGATTACTCCATCTAAAACAAACACAACAGAACATTTAAGTCGACTTGATTACTTACCGTCATCGAGCGTGATGTCCTGAAGGCCGATGGACCGGAAGGTAAGTTCTCCATCATCAGACTCTTCCTTTATGTCCAGGTTGGGTCCAGAGAGACCTGCCATTCCAGGACTGTGTGCCTGTGGTGAGGGCTGCCCAGAGTGTGCCAGGTGAACCATGGGGTTGGCGGACGTCGGCGAGGGAGAGGAAGCAGGCCTACGGTTGGGCGACTGGTATGGCAATGGATGCATCTGAGGGGAGGAGGGTCCAGAATGAGGGGAGTGCACCATGGGGTGTGGGGTTGTTGGAGAAGGAGACGAGGCAGACCTCTGGTTTGAAGAGTGGTAGGACATTGGCTGTAGCTGAGGCGACGGCTGCCCCAGCCCCGGGTGGGCTGCTGTTGAGGAAGAGACCTGACCCGCATTCACGCAATGGTAACCAACTGATTGCAAGTGAGGGGAGTGCTGTCCAGAATGAGATGGGTGAGCCAGAGGGTGCCCTGCAGTGGGAGGAGATGTGGACGTGAAGCCTGGGTTCTGAGAGTGGTATGCCACTGGCTGGCACCCAAGACCCAAAGGATGAGACGCAGCTGAATCGGGCTGAAAGGGTATTCTTTCATATCCCTGTGGTGAGTTCATGGGAAGACCGGATTGTCCATTGTACATCAAGTTTGCTTGCATAGGCTGGTAGGAAGGCCTCATGGGTGGAGCTGGCGATGCCTGGAAAGTCTGGTGCACCATGGGGGGACTGACCAGCTGGCAATCTGAGCCTGCACTGATGTTTCTGCCTTGAATGCGAGGCATATGTTGGACGACAGAGGGGACCATAGGTGCATATGGCGCACGCTGCTGCATTGAAGGGACAAGGCCCCTTGGTGAAGTAGAGTGCATACTTTCATGAGGATGCCCTTGGTCAGGTGATGGCAGCTGTGTCCTGATTGGATGAAGACCAGCCACATTGGCAGGGTGAGTCATTGGGATGGAAATAGAAGGGACTGCAGGCAAATCCAACTCCTCTCTGTGCTCCTGTTTGATTAAAACTGAAAAGGAAATAAAACATTTATCGTTGATGAGGTATTTTGCTTCTCTTCTACTTCTGTTGAAACACAGTACATTTCAAAGCCCCTTTGAGAGAAAAAAAAAACTTTACTTTATCATACAATATTAAAACGTTTTGTGAATAGGGCCCTTTGTTAGATGTACCTTTATTAGCATGACTCATTTTGCACTTTCTTGATAAGTCTTTTCCTATCAGTTGTATATCTAAGCGAGTTCTTTGTTTCGGTAATACAGATTACATTTCTGTGGGCACCCTCTCTTGATACTTTAAAAATAGGCTCTAAGTAAAGGTCCAATATGGCAGTTACTCAGCTTCAATTAACTTTATGGCACGACCACACCTTCCATAATCTTTGTAACTGACACTACTAATTAAATCCACTCTATTAGCCATTGTTGATCTGTCTGACCTTATTCTTGCTGGGCACAGGTTCAACAATTAACACCTGCAGTATAACTGTGACTATAACAAAATGGTTTATTTTGTCAGTTGCTGAAGGGAAATATGGCACAGCGCACAGAAAAGATTATGCCTCTCATTTCTTCTGTCTACACTGGTCTCACCATTCCTGGGGGATGTTGTTTCAGAATAGAAGAGCTGATCAAACTAGAAAATCAAAGGTTCAGACCTGATGAGATAAGAGCTTGTGTCCTGACCTGAATACAAGCATGTTTAATGCTGCTAGCACTTAGGCAGTGGACTGATGGAACAGGTTTGAACAGATAAAAGAATACATTATATGTGCACAGCAATTGGGTATTTGTAAGAGTCTCCTGGCAAAACCCGTACTACACCTATTGCAACTCATAGAAGAAAAAAAAAAAAAAGAAAATCACATTTTCATTAACCATAAAATATAGTAAAATATTATACTAAAAATACTAAACAGATTTTATCTGGTACATGTGCTGTGTTAGAACACAAAGTAAATCAAGCATCAGCTGCATCTACAGGACCTGCCCATTGGTACTCATCAAAATAAATTGTCTATAAAAGTAATTTGGTGTAACTGAATTGCCTGAACTATAAAGCATATGTTGTTTGTCCTTGTGGCATAAACTGCTTCTGGGGAAAAAGCTGATCACCCTTGCAGCTGCCAATACAACAACACTATTATGAACAGCAGGAAAACCTAGCTGAGCTTTTTCCCCTCTGGCATGTTATTTGTGGGCCATTTACAAGTACCCTTTCCAACAAAAGATGTGTCACTGACTATAGAAAATGCCTGTTTGCCTTTAGGCGCAACACTATCTAAATTAGATTGGAAGCTTAGTGGCAAACACGCCAATAATTTGTTTTCTATAAAATGACTAAAGGTTGACCAATTACGAACGAGTGCAAGACAATTAAAACGAGCAGCTTTATTTATTACAAGCTGTTTGTGTTGCCATACCCTGCCTACGCATTTCGCACCATTCCTGTACTTGCTTCGAGTGCCTTTGCCGCCCACATGCTGCCTGTTGTTAATAACAAACACTTTGTCGACGGTTCACGGCTCCTGCCTTTGCCACTCTCTCTTCACGAAGAGGCCGCGGTTAACAGATAATCAGTGGCTGCTGCTTAAAAGTATGAACAGCCACTTCCTGCAGACACCTGTACTTGTCACTCATTGGCTCACAACATGGCTGTTAAAAGGAAAACAGGAAACAGTTGCATGAAGTGGGTGCACCACGAGACCTGGTGGGCGGTAGGGTTTGGTACAATTCAGCTGCTTTTCTGTAATATTACTTTTAGTAAGAAATGTAGGACATGCTTGCTTTATCACAAACGATAACATCTTTTACAACTGGACTAAACTTTTTTTTTTTTTTTAAGGGAGTTTTTACTTAAAAATAAATAAATAAATAAATAAATAAATAAATAAATAAATAAATAAATCAAATTTAAAAATGTATTCCTTCACACTTTTCTATTCTTTTTAATTTGCATTTTGCAGTACAGTTTTTTTTGTAAAGGGCATTTATTATACAAGTAAATACATTTTAAATTGCTGCATGGAATAAATACAACCTTCAATTCTTCAAATCTGTTCTACTGTTCTAATGAAATATATTATTATTAGCTATGTTAAATCAAGCTAATAGTGGTAATAAATCTGAGGAATTGATACTGTTTATTACATTAACTGTAATAAACAGTATATATAAAATGACCAGTAAATGGGTGCATGTCCCTCAATTCTGAAGCCATTAATTGCAAATTAAACTCCAGAAAAATGTAAGACCAGCCCCAAACACTTATGACTATCAGGATACACACACACACACACACACACACACACTGAATACCTATTTGTTGTTAGTTACCTGCCAAGTATGTAAATCTTTGAGACTGGCTTCTTTTCCTCTTGCCGTTACACACATAAAACTGCACCTGGACTGCAGATGTGACTGTCTTACTGTGGTAGGGGGGAACCTTAACGACAATAGTAGACTACAAAAAAAATAAAATAAAAAAAAGTAAGTCAACTGAACTATACATTTTTACGAAACAGATTAAAAACAAATTTACATCTGTTTGATTATTAGTACCGTTTTAAACTTAGATGACACAGCTGATACTAAACATACTAGTGCATGTCCTCAGGTTTCAAGAATCACATTTAGAATTCTACTACTTACCCCTTGACTTTTCTCCCGTATTATTTTTGCATCCACTTCCCACTGAGGCCGACCATCTAAAAAAAAAAAAAAATTATATATATTTGCAGGGCTTGAAGTTTTGGGTTTTTAATTTTGATCACATGATGTCCCTTTAAGTTTATTTTGAGTCGATTCTGTTTCCTAATTAAATTCAGAAAAAGCTGTTAGTTACAAAACAATGTCACTTGTTTTTAGCTTCATATCTTGACTGAGCCAGATTCTGTTTCACTTAATTTTTATTTCAAACAGACATGACAAATTACGTTAATTGCTCATTGCTGATCCTCATTACATTTCATTCTTGCAGTCGCCTAGTTTATTGTTGTGTTTTTGTTATTTTCACTCGTTTAACAGTCTGAACAGATTTTCTTTCAGCATATAATATCCAGTATGGAGTGTACACTGATATAGCAAGTCCTTCATTTAAAATCTCTTTGATTTGTAACAAAGAAAAAAACAATCTTAAACCCAGTCTAAAATGTGTAGTTCTCTTTAGGATGCAGAGACAGCTTAACTGCTAATCATCATTTAAAAGGGAGGTAGGGATTTGGAAAATAAAAACTGAAAAGTTCAAGCCCTAGTTATATACATATAACCTTAAATCGTGCATACAGTATTTCCCATCCAAACTTGGATCATTATGTAATCTTAGGATGAAAATGGAAGAGCAGAATTACAAATGACCCAATATAAACTGGCAGTGGTAAATAAAAACGTTTTTTCAACAATAATTTACACTGGTACCTGAAAACATTTTTTAAAGCAAACCCCTTGACACATTGTTTGTCGTATAGACAACAATGTTTGCCAATATACCAGAATTTCCTTTTTCACCCAATTCTAAAAGGTTGAAAAACACAAGCATTTACATTTGGCTAAAGATAAAAGTGGCAAGTTTCTGTAAGATAAGTTACTCAGCTGCTGTTCTTATTTTAGAATTGTTCTTTAATATACAGCAGCACAGTCGAAATGGCCTACTCTTCTAGGCATATTTCCAGATCGTATTGACTTCAACCTCATTAAAGAGTCTTTAAATGCTCTAGGCTTTCATCATGCTTTGTTCACATAAGACTGTATCGATTATCACAATTCCAAGCTATAAGACGACGAGATAGCAATGTGGTCAGTTGTTTTTATTGTTTTCAGTATTGGCACTGGAATGGAGTTAGCGAAGCTTACAGAGCTTATTGCAAGTCTCCATAGATAGGTGATTTAAACTATTTCTAAACAAACCCTTGTAATTAAACAGGGCAGCTTAATAGTCTTTTAGAAAGCATTGAATGGTAAATGGCGTGTGCAGATGTGGTTACCAAAGGTCCCTCCCCCCCCGCCCCAAACTGAAGGGGAGGGGGCCGGGGCAAGGAAAGCAGCTTTAAAAGAAAAGTATTTTTCACAATTTTAATTATGCATTACTGTTGTTTTTGGGAGGGTGAGACATTATATAATTTAGAAAAAGGAAATTTTTTTTTTATATATATATCTATCTAATCGGCATACACTCCCTTAAAAAAACTTCCTGTAGCTGATAGCCTTACCTTAGGAAAGCAGTGCTGCGTTTGTTTGTCTTTTTGATTGGAACCTTGCGCACGCTTTATTAGTTTACATGGCTAAACTTTTCTTCAAGGTCACACAAGAGTTGCCATATCAATCATTTTTATATACTTTTCTTTTTGCTCACTCCCCTAGTTTCTCTAGTAACAACAGGAAGCCTATGACTGTGGGTGTAATTTGGAGGAAAACCCTGCTTTCCTAACAGGAAAAAGGAGGGAAGGCAATCTTATCCACATGTACCGGGGGCCACTTTCAATCCACATGCCTCCCCTCTGTCTAAATCACTACATTCCTACCTTCCGCCATCTGATGCCTGGTCCCTGACCTAACACGTTCCAGCAAACATACTGGTACAGTAAAAGGCTGTAAACATTGGTTTAATAATGCCAAGTACATAATTAGGGCATCACACCTTGGGAGCAATTTGTGATTGTCGTTGCATTTATCTGAAAAAAATTAGTCAGTACCTCATAAATTATTTCTGTTTCATGAACATGACGGTGCCACACAACAAGATTAATTTGTATAATTTGTTTTAGCTGGTGATCTTTCAGCAATGTGTCTGTGATGATGAATAATTCTAAGTCTAAAGGTTACAAGCACAATTCCAACTCTTGTATAAAATAAAACAAAACATGTCCTGTTTAATGTCCTGCACACCGTTCTGATCAATACAGCTTGCTCACTACCTGTACTCTGTGTTTAGCTGATTGTGCAGATAGATTGATTGATGCCTTTCAGAGCTCCCAATCCTCAGCAAACTATTCACCTTCCTGACCCAACAATTGACTGCTATCTAAACACTCAACTGCCCCAGGCCTTATATACTGCACAATGCATCACATTACATGCCACATGGTTCAGGTCATGTGCATAACATTGCATCATGTGTGGCCTACTTTTATTAATTTAACAGTGGCCACATCCTCCAAGCATCAGTTGTTTTGTGCCAGTTTTGAGGATATGAAACCTGTTCAAAACAGCATATTTGCTTAACATCATTTATTTGAAAATCTTATATTTAAATATTCTGGTATTATATTGTATTCAAATCGATCAAACTATTACATCTTAGCTACATTAGTTATACAAGGCGACAAATATGTAAAAATAACAAACAGAGAATGGCTTTGTGACATTTTGTTACAGAGACTGACACAAATAATAATATCATCATTAGTAGGAGCATTATATTTATTATATCATTCACGCCTCATAATCCATCACATCCTTTTGCCTCGCGTGTCCAGAAATAGACCTCTCTGTTGACTGAGCTTTCAGGACTACAAAAGCTGGTTCTTTTTTGTTCTGAAAAAGGGGTACTTAAGTAATGCAATCTGGGTCTGAATCTGCTATTCAACAGTCGCAACATCTATCTTGAAGAATTTCCCTACTTTGGAATACAGAGCACTAGCAGCTATGAAGGTGCCTCTCCAAGTTTCTTAACGCCAAGTTTAAATTGAAATTAAAAGATTTTCCTTTTCAAGGTTACTTATTAAAACATCAATGAACTTTTTACAGCAAGCAATAATTAAGGGCTCTTCCCTGGAGAGAGCAGACCTTGCCCAAACAAGCATGACAGGGATGGACTGGTAACAGAATGCTATCTTTGAACTATATCCAATTTGGGCTCGCCTTTACTTGTTTATTACTGTTAGCGAAGCAATGACGAAAATCAAATCCTCAGGGCTCCAGGCACTGAGAATGAAATAGTTTTAATTCTCGATAAACTACAATACATTCCCAAGATGTTGAACTGGGAAGAGGGGGAACAAAAAAAACAACTCAGAGATAAAATTGGAAAAAATACAAAAGTTTCAAATGCTTCAGATGTTCAGTTTAGTCCCATGCATACATCATAAATCTGTGTTACTTACTGAGCATAGACTCTCTGGATCACTATTAATCTACAAACAATTCTCCTTGATTACCCGAGTCATACCTTTTCACGGAAACCTGAATTATCAACAAGATGAGCATACCCTTGTCTTATGTGAAACAATTTAACTGGATTTTTAAACAACTGCTTGATTGAACACGACTGACTTGGAGTTTATAAGACATGCATTCTCACATATGTGGCTGCAAACGCTAATAAGATGAAGAACTGCAAGAACTGTAAGGACAGTTCAATGTATTCAATGCAGATTTTCATAAGCCTGAGTATTGAAAACAAAACTAGACAAAACCAGGTTTGTATAAACCAATTAGCCATGCACCCAGTCCTGTTTATAAAACTACCTACTGAAGGTGACATTTTTAACTAAAAATAAAGAGAGGTTGGTACCAGCCCAATAAATCTGCTAAATTGGTTTTGGAAAACATCCTCAATCCTCATGGTTGCCAGGATCATCTTATATGGAAATGAATTACTTATAAATGCCTACAAACTGTATGGTCATTGTAAAATGGTGAGTTACCTGGTCCCTTCTCCAGAAATATTACTTTAGACTCTGGAAAAAAGTTGGAACCAGTTACAATAATTTCTTCTCCTCCATTGACTGAGCAATTGTTCAGGCTGTATTTCTCAATCTGCGGCAGTTCCTGAGCCGATCGTTGTGCTGTGAAAGACAGTGACAGTAAATCTCAATTATATTCAACTAGTATTCCAACATAACTAGAGGTTTATTGAAGAACACACTGAAGTGGAATGCCAAAAACAATATGTTAATAATAAATTAGGAACACCATCTTCAAATGAACAACAGATTTTAGACTGCATTCAAGGGCTAGAAAATGAAGCAGATCTGGTGGTGTACTGTTCAAAGACATGGTAAGGTTAGGTTATTGGATTTTCTCATACAGTGAAAACTGATGGGTATTTAGGTTTGCAAAATATGATCTGGAAATGCTGAAATCAGGCACCATAAAAAGCCGATCATCTTACCTAAAAAGGTGACTAGAATACTTATCTTTCACTCCTGCAAGGGCTCCCCCCCCCAAAGTAAAATCAATACAAGGCCAGAACTAAAGTGCAGAGGGCCCAGTCAAAGGAAAATGGGTCTCAATAGTGTGAAAAGGTGGACACAGTGCCAAAGTGTCACCATAGGAAAGATTCAGCTAAGCCAACTTCATCATACTGAGAATGTACAGATGCAAGTCTGTATTCTAGTCAGATGAAAGGGGTATTGCTCTCACAGATGTGCTATCCTGAACAGATCCAAGATTACAAAGCCACAGCTACAAAACCCCCACTATTATAAACGAGCTGAATGAAACTTTTCCACAGTTTAAACTGGAAATCAGTACTCACAACATTCTATAGGAATGGATGGAGCCTGAAGAGACAGAACTTTTCCATTGGGTTGTGGGATGTGCACACGGAACACGACTCTCACTCGGGTATTCTTCCTGCCGATGTCTGTCTCGCCTTTCCGGAGTTCTATATCCGAGTTCCTAAGCTTTAAAATTCCTGCACAGTCAATGCTGTAAAGAGAAAGGTCAAATAATAATAGTATCTGGTATTATAAAAATTAGTTTATACCACCAACAGTCTAGAACAGCTTCATGAATATCACATTTTGTAAATATATCTAATTATGCCTACTTGCACACTGGCTGAGAATATTGGCCAAGTAAACTGATGCAATTAACGACTAAAGTACTATGGGGAAAAAATAAATAAACAAGCCCTGTACATGTTTGTTCGATAGATAAACAAACAGTATGATTACACACCTTTATGTTAGCTGTACTGTGGAGTTTGACTTGTTCCTTCAATCTCAAGGTCAGATCATATTTTACTATTATTAGCAGAGTAAGTTTGATAAGGGTTACTTCGGTCAACAAGCAAAACAATTCATTAAGCTTTTTACATGTTAAATTATGGTTCACAATTTACTAGGAAATCCAAGACAACTATATAGGTAGGGCTTCTGTTTTTTGGGTTTTATTAATTGTATTTTTCTGTGCTTATTTTTAGCTATTTTCGAGTTTTATGTAAATCGCTAGCCACCGATTTCATTTTTTTTTTTGTATCGGGGGTGTTTTATCGGTTAAAACCGAAAATCAGAAGCCCTATATATAGGTTATTAAATTAATATACCACAATTTTAAAGCAATAAACAAAGGTTTGTTTGCCAAATCACCTCCATTCATCATGATTTGTAAGGGGTATGTCTGTTAAAATAAGTTGCCATGGAAACTATACACTTTATTTTAATCTATACTCTGCATTACAAGTATAGTAATTGTCTTAAAACATGAATTCACATGCATCTTTACCTCTGTAGAAGAAAACCCAAAATAAACACTCACAAATGTAACTTAGCCTGCTAAAATAACCATAAATATATTTTAGGCCGTGACTAGAATATGAAAGACTTTGAGACTGCATGTGTATTTCTTCCACGGAATAAAGCTGTGACGTTGTAACAAATGTATGCAAAATTTATAGACCATGCTTGTCTGTAAATAGAAAAATGAGCTTATTCTCTAGACTCCCATGGTCTTATATTCTCATATTTTCCTTTCTGCCTTGCTTTGCTGTTGGTTTCAATTAAAAATCTATAAAGTTCACAGTGAAAGACATTACAGTCCCAACTACTATAAATTCTTTGGACAAGGGTGCTATTTTTATGCTTGTAAGGCTTTAAGAGTGGCACGCTCAAGGA
Organism: Acipenser oxyrinchus oxyrinchus; assembly: GCA_030684275.1. NCBI lineage: Eukaryota > Metazoa > Chordata > Actinopteri > Acipenseriformes > Acipenseridae > Acipenser > Acipenser oxyrinchus. The sequence continues at coordinate 33,532,289 of CM060261.1, read as the reverse complement.
TGAATAATGTAACCCTGAAGTAGTTATGACAAGTACCTGGCTGACATATTGTTTTCGGGGAGAAGAGGAATTTCGAGAACCTTTGTACAGGCAATGATGATTTCCTGGCTAGCTGTAGCCACAGTTTTCCCGGTGATTCTATGCACCTGGTAGAAGGCATGTGGTCTTAAGTAGCGATCATCAGCTGTTCCAATGAACATCTGTAGGTTGACTGGCTTTTCATTGTAACCGAAAAGCTGAAAGAAAGAAAAGAACACATTTATGTATCTAACATCTTACTTAAAAGGCAATATTGAGAATTAATACACACAATTATCTGCTGAAGTGCAAAATGGTTTTTAGCATTTTAGCACATTATATAGATATTAAAGAAAAGGTGCAAATGTATTTTATTATTCATTTATAATGTATTTATTTATTGCTACAAACTGCAAATCCCACATGAAAATCTTTTTTTTTTTTTTTTTTTTTGCAATACAGTTTTTTAAAGCTGGTCCCGGTAAGGTAATAAGGCATTACCCAATTAGTAAATAATGCACTGAAGTGAGGATTAAAATACAGTAGTACCCCATAGACAATGACATTACAGCAAGTATGTCCTGCTCTTCCAAGCACCAGCTGTATACATACATGCATACATACACCAAATAAATGAATGATTTTTTTTTCTTTTTTTCTTTATATTATTTCTATTATAAAACAGAGCAACCTGCATATCAAGTTCACTTCTTTAATTATAAACACCCCTGTTACAAGGAAAATATTGCCCTGTGAATGTTCAGAGTTGGGTGAGAAAGCAGGTTAGAAACTCCTTCGGGGTGGAGATTTTCTAATGTAAGCAATAGGGTCTACTGCTGCAGAAAGATTGTCTTAACAATGGAACTCTGTTAAAATGTTATGGTTTGCGCAAAACCGATGGGCAGGCTATTTAACCTTGGTGTGTGCCTTAACTATAGGTACAGAGAAACTCGTTCATAACAAACTCCCAGGAGACCTTGAAAACTGAGCCCAGTTGAAAAGTGACCTTGTTCTTGTTAGGTTACATTAACACAGAACTATGTGCAGCACATACATTTGTTTGTTTGTTTGCTTTTTAAATACTATTAATGTTTCTAAAAGAAACTGAAAAGTACTGCAGAAGTGATTAAAACAATACAGTTGTATCCATTCCCTTACAGCTCTTGCACTCTTGTGCCAAAAACCAAAATCACATATTAAACAACTATAATTACAAACAGAAGCTTCTCTGTCCCCCAACAATAGAGAAATAGTGACAGAACAGTCAGATCCTAAAGCAAAGCCATGTTATATTTCCACTGACATTGATGGACAGGCTGGAGACAATATCCTTTTGTCTGTACCATTTCCTCCAAATGATCTCTTACCTATAACATTGGTTTTACAAACATCTTTTTTTTGTACAAAAAAAAAAAAACTGCTTGCAAGATTTATTTCAATGACATGACCGTATGTAACTGCATACCCTTTTTTCCAGCTAATTAATCTTTAGGGTGTGCAGGGGAAAACAAACATGCACAACATTACATAATGGCCTGAAAGGTGATTTTACTGCCAGTTTGAAACAGGCCATTGCAAAGCAAATAATTCCAGAGCAGACTACACTCACTCGTCTTATACTTAATTTATTATGTAAATTTAAATTCTACTGTTTAGGCAAGATAGTTGGAAATAATAGATAAATCATTTGAACATGGTTGAAACATAGTAAAAAAAAAAATACAAAACGTGGAATATCATATTCAAAATGGCCTATTTTTTTTTTCTTTTTAATAGACTGCTGAAGCAGGCAAAAAGATCCCCATGTACAATTTCTAAGAGTAGGAATGCTTGAAACAATGTTCTTAAATTCCTGTAGCAACATGTATAAAGTGAACCCACATAATAAACACAGTGTCTTTCCATGGAACAAGACATCACTGTTTTTTTTAAGCTGTATTACTGTATTTCTATCAAGGTGAAAAATACCACTGGGGTCGACCTCCTGGGCACACGTTTATTAAATAAAGACAAAGACACTGTCAAAGAAAGATGTGTGCCAAAACAACTTTCCGGGAGGGCAGTAAATCAGCTTCAGATCTTAACAGAAACGTGCTCTTCGGCTCTGTTTACAGAGAGAAACCCCCGGTAGCTCATGTGTCAGACACAGCATATGGTGCACACTCTGAGGTCACAACAAAACCATTGTCTGCTGTTCCATTTAATATGTTCATAGGAACAGTAAAACTACTCTAACGGAAAACATCCCACATTCTAAAAACCACAAGAAAACAATGCATTTTAGTTGAAAGACTACCAACATTTAGAATCAAGTTAGAACATTTTTTGTATTCATTTTATTTGAGAGGTTAGACTATTGTTATTTTCCTTAAAAAAAACAATTGTGGAATTTTATAATTCTTTGTTTATACTATAAAATGTTATATTTGAATACAAAACAACACACACACACACACACACACACACAGACACACACACACACACACGTGCAACTCTGCAACTGACCTCAGAGCAGTGCACCCAAGCTGAGAGGGAATCAGCATTGCTTCTTCAGTCTACCATGAACATTTTTTTTTTTTACGAATGACCTCGGTGGTATCAGATGCCTGAGCTTCTTAACACAGTCACAGCCGTTCACAGGCACGAATCTCAACTTGGACTTGACCACTCTACTGAAAGCAACACCGACAGCAAAGAATAATAATAAAAGTGATGAAAAACTGCAAATAATAAATATAAGGCAAACCATTATTTATTTAAATTTAAGAATCTAAAAAAAAACAAAAACAATTGGACAATGCAAATAATTATTTATTTTTATTACCTGCAATTTGTTTTATTTACTTTTTTTTTTTTCAAAAGCAAAGAACGGATTATATATGTAACAGATACATTGTACAATGAAAAAGGGTTTTATTTATTAAAGCACAGCTGTATAAACAATCTCCATTACTGTCTAATACACGTCATCTGTTTGTTTTTCTTTATGGCACTAGAGAAAGTCATTAAAAAACAATAAGTCATTTAAGGCCAGCTATTTGTCCTTTTAAACCTGGCTGATCTTATAAGAACTTTGCTGAAGGGCAGCACAGGCGGAAAAGCATGTCACTACATTCTCATCATTGTACAACACACAAAGAAAATACTTTGACACTCAGAATTGATAGAATTACATTGACTACACAAGAATATTACGCTACAGTGTCATTGCTGTTATTTAATCAAACAAAACCTTCCCTCAGCAGCTGCTAAATGCAAGGTGCAGCCTAGGCAGATGAATCTGCAGTTCTAACAGCCGAACCAAGGAAACAGTTGCACGCTGGGATAGAAAACTGAAACTAAAATAAAACCTCTGTATAATATTACATGTGGACGTCTAAATTGAGCTTGTTTATTTTGGTCCGCATCTGTTCCACTGGTATGCTCCAGTAATAGCAAAAACAATCCCAGCGGGATCATCTAAAACTGTATTAAACTTTAAAGAAGAAAAAACAAAAACACACACACACACATATTACACATATTATATATATATATATATATATATATATATATATATATATATATATATATATATATATATATATATATATATATACACACACACACACACACACACACACACACACACACACACACACACTTACTTGTAGTCAAAAATTTACATACTCAAATGGAAATGTATAATTTCTAGAAATTTCTCAAACACAATTATAGAAAAAATCTTTTGTAGCAAAAGTTTTGCTTTTCTGCATGAGGAAAATAGTTACAAGAAATAGATGTCTACAATTGGGGTATGTAAACCTTTGACAGCAACTAGAGAGAGAGAGAGATATTCGGGATGGGAATTTCGAATAGTTTCCTATTTGAATACACGGGGGCGAACATTTTTGTGTATTCGAATACCCGAAATAAAGAATAAAAGGCAAATACGTATGTGTACTATGGCAGACAACATAAAAAGTGTAAGCCGCTAAAGTTTAAGTTCACTCTTTGGAGGAGCCGTCCAGGTTCACAAAGTGTACAAACAATGTCCGTGATGAGATTTCTTTGTTCAAGTTACTTGGTTTATTCAATCCTGTAAATAACTCAAAACAAGGAACAAACCTGGTTGTACTTTTAGTGGTCAGTGCAAATGTTGACGTTACTCCATCCATTCACAGAAAGTCAACAGTAGATGCTTTACATTGTGCCTCAGTCCACAGAGTTAAAAAAAACTACTTCCCTGCCGTTTTCTCAGTCATTGCGGTGTTCTGCTTAGCATTTAGTATGTCTTTATATTCATCATAAAGCTAATTGCAATGTTACTAAAGTCAGGCTTCCTTTTTATCACTTGCTATATTCATTTGTTTACAAATATAAAGTTAGCTGGTGCCGTGCTCCCAAAAGCTGTTTCATGACTGCCTCGCAACAGCGGCTGTGTACCGTCATTACAGGGGAACTCAAGTGGGGGATCTGTTAACATTAGCTGAAAACAAAGGAAACAAAATTGGCAACAATTTCAAACAGAATATGTTTACTGTAGAATTGTGCCGTTTCAAGCATTGCATGATTAATCTCATTCACATGAACGCGCAGGGTTTAACTGACTTTGAACACTTGTCAAGCAGTTGCATTTAAAAAAAAAAGAAACGTTTGCTTCTACTAGAAGCTAATATAAGTTTTTCGTGTACTCGAATATGTAATTTGCTATTTGAATAGTTTTTTATTTTCATGTAATCGTGTATTCGACTACATTGACCCATCCCTAATTTATATATATATATATATATATATATATATATATATATATATATATATATATATATATATATATATATATATATATATATATATATATATATATATGAGGTACTGCAGACTTTCAATGATTAATTAATTGTATGTAAACCTTCCCTCCAGTAACACTATACTTTCACACACAGGCACCTGCTGCTCCACAGAGGCAGCTCTGCCAAGTTGATTCTGTGTTTCTGTATCGTTTCCATGGCAAAGGTCAGTGTGTGCGCATGTAAATTACAGCTCGGAGGCCAAAGACTGAAGGTCATTACAGGATATGCAGAAATAAGGACAAGCCCCACAAAATTGTGTTTTCAGTTCTCATTACTGTGGCAGCACCTGCAGCTTCAGTAAACAAATATATTTTGATTATGTATGTCTCGTCCATATTTTCAACAGAATTATATCTATCATATAGTCCCTTCTACCTACATATAGACTTTTTCACTTTCATATCTCTCCTCCTCAAAAATAAGCATGAAAACAGTAAAACATGCAGCCAATATCTCTTAATTTTATACTTAATTGCTCAATCAATAAGAAATTTACCACCTGGTCAAATCATTAGCTAAATTCCAGCCTTTGTGCTAAAAAAAAGTTTTATTAATAATAATAATAATAATAATAATAATAATAATAATAATAATAATAATAATAATAATAATAATAATAATAATCAAAACAGCGTACCATTAACTTTAATTATATTTATACAAATATCACCTGCTGAAAATATGTACATAAATAACATTTATATGCAGACAAAGTTAATTGTTTCTTTTCTGTATATACTTAAATTCAGAACTGTGAAAACAAAACAAACACCTATAACAAAAAACAAACACCTATATCTGAATGAGCAACATACAAAAAAGTATGAAACGTTTCAGCTTTAAACCCGATGCTGAGTTTAGAAAGCATCTTGCACCTGCTTGCACTGGCTCCCCAGCAAGGCATGTCATCGAGACGCTAGGGTTCTCTTTGTGTTAGAAAACACAATAAGCTGATTAAATGCGCACAGGCCAAAGGATGCCAAACTGGTTATGGGCTTACAAGTCTCCTAGCAACAGGTATGATGAATAGTCTACAGTTCTAATGTGAATAAACCTACTTGCTTCACAAAAAGATAAACCAGTTCAATTATGTTCAGAATGTATCGATAAATAATACTCCACCTGTAAACCATTAAATTCATATGCAGGGCTATTCGCTTTTGTATTTGAGTTTTAATCAAAAAGGCATTCAGAATAAATTAGACTCTCAGACATATTTTTTAGAAACTATAACAAAAAACAATGAGAAATGTTATAAGCGATAAAGTATGCATGCATGCATGCAAGCCATGACAAACCAGCTATGCTAAATATTTTTAGTAAGCATTAATGTCAAGTGTAAACATATTCCACAAACCAGCCCCCTGACCCCCTAGCTGGGTTTTAATACCCCCATTACTAAAGTTACAAAACTAGACCAAAAACTCAGAAATTGAATTGGGTTCATTATACTAAAATGCTTTGAAAATAAAGGACTGCTTTATGAGACAATACTCCCATCAATCCCATCAATGATAACAAAGTGGGAATCTATTCATTATTCTTGCATATTATTTTATTTCTTAGCAGGCGTCCTTATCCAGGGCGACTTACAATTGTTACAAAATATCACATTATTTTTACATACAATTACATTATTTTTTGCACATTATTTTTACATACAATTACCCATTTATACAGTTGGGTTTTTACTGGAGCAATCTAGGAAAGTACCTTGCTCAAGGATACAGCAGCAGTGACCCCCACCTGGGATTGAACCCACGACTCTCCGGTCAAGAGTCCAGAGCCCTAACCACTACTCCACACTGCTGCCCCATGGCTTTCACCACCCCAGGGTACACAGTGTGTAGAGCAGTACTGAAGTTTGTTTGTTGTATGTTCTGCATCGTTGTGGTTTGCAGATGGGCAGCATTTTCATCTCCAGGATTTGTACTGTTTTTATACCTATCAGCTGAGCTGGTTAGATATGGACCCAGATTTTAAAAACATATTTACCTAAAAGTAATAATCACTTAATAGCACAGTCTGTCATACTACTTGACAGTTGGCCCTATTTAGAAAGCTTTCACTTGTGGGTTAATATGTTTTTTTTTTTCTTTTCTGTTTTGATGGTTAAAATTATGTTCTGTACACTTGAAACATTAAAGAAACCAATAGTAGTTTCAGGAATACCAAACTGTATTTAATCCATCAACATTAGCATACAGGTTTTTTTTTTTCTTTGTGAGAACACTATACACAAATAGCTAAGCTTTGCTGCAGCTAGTTCTCTGAAAAATGTTGCTTGCCACAAGGTAAACCCCGATTCATAAGGGAATACCTCTGATGGCAATTTGCCTACAACTCTCTGCAAGAAGCTCAATTTTTTTCTTCCTCAAGCAGACTAATGAGCAACAAAGCACAATTATTTTCAAGAGGTGAGGTCGTTACAGACCTGTCAACTACCAGAGAAAAAACAACCAAGCATTTCCACAAACAAATTACAAGAATGTATACGCTTTAAAAGAATACACAAAAGGCTGTACAATTAAAATGTTCAAAACAAAGTAAAATAATGAAAAGCAGACAATGACCGGCAACCTTGATGGCTTTTTGCATTTCCCAATTTTACTTCTATTCCAAGTACTGGACTTCGGCATGCTGCAGGAATGCTACATTCATTGTTGATAGGAAAACCAATAATTTAGAAGTTCAGGTAAGAGGGGACTGTGGTCTGTTCCGATGTGAACTCCTACCCACCCCCTTAACAAGTACCCCAATTAACTTGATCTAAAAAGAAGACATCTGGAAAAGGAAAGACAGAACTGGAGCCAAGTTTAGAAATCACAACTGAGAATTATCCAAGAAAGAGGACTTGATAGACTACTACATTGACCCATTCAGGTGCCCACATAACCTCACAAGTATAAAGATTATGAAAGCCTGACCTTGTTCGCACACCTGATCTGTCAAAGTACCCATTCACTGAAACAAGAAATGTTCTAGATTCCAAGGTGTGGAAGTGAGGACCGACCTGTATCAAAGTCCCACAGCTGCAAGTGAAAATCTAAATTATGCATCTACAAACCCACATTAGCTTAAAAAAAAAGTTTACACAATATAGGTTGGAAGGAGTTACTTATTAGCTGCAAGTAATGTTATGATAAAGATCAAGGGAAATTTGTTTACAAATTTTCTAAATGTAAAAAGAACATGCAAGTACCTTTAAAATGCTAAACAGAACTAATAATAAAGTGAATGACAAGACATGGTGATCACCAGTAAAATAAAAATAAAAGAATGAGAGAAACGTGAGAATTGGTCATTTGAAAAACACTTTCAGTTAATAGACAGCCGTTTAACTGCCCTATAATTGCAGTTAGTATTACAATAATCTCAATTTGCAGTCACAATTGCAGTTATAGAGCAACTAACTGCAAACTGTTGCTTTTTCACACGGGTACAGCTGGATTGTGGTTAAAGAAAAGGGCATGTAACCAGGAGGTCCCCGGTTCAAATCCCACCTCAGCCACTGACTCATTGTGTGACCCTGAACAAGTCACTTAACCTCCTTGTGCTCCGTCTTTCGGGTGAGGCGTAATTGTAAGTGACACTGCAGCTGATGCATAGTTCACACACACACGCTAGTCTCTGTAAGTTGCCTTGGATAAACGCGTCTGCAAAATAATAATAATAATAATAATAATAATAATAATAATAATAATAATAATAATAATAATAATTGTGCTGTAAACTGAATTACATTGCTTAGACTTTTTTTTTTTAAATTCACTATTAATCAAATCTATCAGTACATTGCAGTTTTCCTTGTATATATAAAAGCCAAATAGTGCTGTATCTATCATGTGTTATGTTAATTCAGGATGTTCAGCAAATGTGTAGTAACACACCAGAGATTCCAACCTTAATTAGGGATTGCAGGGATGGAATGGTACCATGCTCTAACAAAAGGCAACCATTGTCGGAGACACATTAAATATTTACCATATATGTGCAAGGATCTCCCAGGCTTCTGACTCAAATGTAACAATGTGACTGAAAACTTACCTGTGCATGATATCAGTTAACAATGTAAATGTATGTACAGATGGTGTGGCACAAGGCAAGCAGAAGGCAACAAAGATAATTGGTCCACCATGTAAAAGCCCTGTGAAAGGGGGAAGATGCAAGAAGCTAGCCTGCAAGACAACCCCTAAAGTCACGTAAACCTTTACTTGTGTTTCACTCCACCCAACAATTTCTTTAAGGAATTTTGTACAACATACGTCAATAAGTATCATTCAACGTTCCTTACCTTTACTACAGGGTGCCCTCCAGAAGCTGCCTTTATCGCTCCTCGGCTTCCTTCCGTTTCATAGTGTGCTCTGTGATGAGTTTTGGGATGGACCTCAACCTTCAACTCATACTGACCGAACTGGTTTGGTAAAGGCCAATCTAATGGTGGCAATGAGGATGTGCTGTAACCACAAAAAAGATAAATAAATATGTAAATAAACAATTACTGCTAAAACTTTGTAAAAGAGTGAGGTCTTTGACTTTCTTTTGTATTGTACCTCTTAAAACATTGTAAGATTAAACACATAGAGTATGGTAATAATAATAATAATAATAGGTGGTAAAACTATTTTCAAAACAGTAACAAAATAATGATTTTTGTTACCAGTAAGTTTTATCTGGCAATAATAAAAATGTATTTCTAAAACAGCACTCAGATTTTAAACATGAAAATTAATCTACATGTTTTCTTGTGTGTGAATTTTACCTCAATGAGGATTTCTAAAGGGTATAATATATATATATATATATATATATATATATATATATATATATATATATATATATATATATATATATATATATATATATATATATATATATATATATATATATATATATATATATATATATATATATATATATATATATATATATATATATATATATATATATTAGAAAATGCCATCAAATGTGCCAATCTGTACTGACTGCAATACTGATTTTGTGATGTTAGCAGCTGTCATAGGCCTGGGCTAAGCCAGCAACTAAATAAACTTATTTCACCCAGACCTGAAGTTCACTGTGATTAATGCAAGTGACAACCTGCAGTGTAATTAAATCTCGAGGTGAAAGGCTCCATACCCCAATCCCACTCCACGACTCACAAGCACCTCAATCCTAAGAAAATCATCAATACTAAGAATACGTAACACTTTGCCCAGTGTTAAATTAAAAAAAGGGTGAGCATTTCACATTTGTAGAAGATTGTTAAAAACAATCCAAAGCACTTTTTGAAGTGTAGTGATTTACGGGAAAAGCAAATAATTTCTGAATATCTGTATGCAATTTCCCTGAACCAATGTACACTACATTCCTTGTATTATTCTTGAGTTTCTTGCTTTTCAAACGCTTTATTTATTAAAAGTCTACATTTGTGTTTGAACAGCTGCATTCTAGAAAATAATATATATATATATATATATATATATATATATATATATATATATATATATATATATATATATATATATATATATATATATATACAGTACTGTGCAAAAGTTTTAGGCAGGTGTGAAAAAATGCTGTAAAGTAAGAATGTTTTCAAAATAGACATGTTAATAGATTATATTTATCAATTAACTAAATGCAAAGTGAGTGAACAGAAGAAAAATCTAAATTAAATCCATATTTGGTGTGACAACCCTTTGCCTTCAAAAGAGCATCAATTCTTCTAGGTACACTTGCACAAAGTCAGGGATTTTGTAGGCATATAGTCAGGTGTATGATTAAACAATTATACCAAACAGGTGCTAATGATCATCAATTCAATATGTAGGTTGAAACACAATCATTAACTGAAACAGAAACAGCTGTGTGGGAGGAATAAAACTGGGTGAGGAACAGCCAAGCTCAGCTAACAAGGTGAGGTTGCTGAAGACAGTTTACTGTCAAAAGTCATACACCATGGCAAGACTGAGCACAGCAACAAGACACAAGGTAGTTATACTGCATCAGCAAGGTCTCTCCCAGGCAGAAATTTCAAGGCAGACAGGGGTTTCCAGATGTGCTGTCCAAGCTCTTTTGAAGAAGCACAAAGAAACGGGCAACGTTGAGGACCGTAGGCGCAGTGGTCGGCCAAGGAAACTTACTGCAGCAGATGAAAGACACATCATGCTTACTTCCCTTCGCAATCGGAAGATGTCCAGCAGTGCCATCAGCTCAGAACTGGCAGAAAACAGTGGGACCCTGGTACACCCATCTACTGTCCGGAGAAGTCTGGTCAGAAGTGGCCTTCATGGAAGACTTGCGGCCAAAAGCCATACCTCCGGCGTGGAAACAAGCCCAAGCGACTCAACTATGCACGAAAACACAGGAACTGGGGTGCAGAAAAATGGCAGCAGGTGCTCTGGACTGATGAGTCAAAATTTGAAATATTTGGCTGTAGCAGAAGGCAGTTTGTTAAGCGAAGGGCTGGAGAGCGTATACGAATGAGTGTCTGCAGGCAACAGTGAAGCATGGTGGAGGTTCCTTGCAAGTTTGGGGCTGCATTTCTGCAAATGGAGTTGGGGATTTGGTCAGAATTAATGGTCTCCTCAATGCTGAGAAGTACAGGCAGATACTTATCCATCATGCAATACCATCAGGGAGGCATCTGATTGGCCCCAAATTTATTCTGCAGCATGACAACGACCCCAAACATACAGCGAAAGTCATTAAGAACTATCTTCAGCGTAAAGAAGAACAAGGAGTCCTGGAAGTGATGGTATGGCCCCACAGAGCCCTGATCTCAACATCATCGAGTCTGTCTGGGATTACATGAAGAGAGAGAAGCAACTGAGGCTGCCTAAATCCACAGAAGAACTGTGGTTAGTTCTCCAAGATGTTTGGGCCAACCTACCTGCCGAGTTCCTTCAAAAACTGTGTGCAAGTGTACCTAGAAGAATTGATGCTTGATGCTGTTTTGAAGGCAAAGGGTGGTCACACCAAATATGGATTTGATGTAGATTTTTCTTCTGTTCACTCACTTTGCATTTTGTTAATTGATAAATATAATCTATTAACATGTCTATTTTGAAAGCATTCTTACTTTACAGCATTTTTTCACACCTGCCTAAAACTTTTGCACAGTACTGTATATATATATATTTTCCACTTTCGAGCAAAATGTTAAAGTATGTGAGCAGAAGGAATTCCTAATTAAATATTAGCTTAATAAGGCAATCTTATTTTCATAGCTCCATGGGCTATAACAGAGCTTAGAGGACTTCCATAACCAACTACTCCTGCAGTAGTGATAGGAAGTGGTTTCCAATATATTTTCGTATACATTTCAAAACAATTGTAGGACACTGCAGCTTTAAGTTACTATTTTTATATGAGCCCATGCTGCAGTAATAAAGTCCTTTGTATTGTATACACTATCTGATCTGATCATGATATTAAAGTTAAAGCAGTCAATGCAATCTGAAGTGTATTTTGAAGTAAAGGGCACTGCAGGAAAAAAGTGGCATATCATACTCTTATGGAAATCCTTTCAAAGCTGCTCCAGGGAAGAAGTGTAACTAAACTCAGCTGCATGCATGCAACACATAAAAAGGCTGCTTTTGTCTTTTATTATATGGTTTTCATATAAAACCATGGATGGGAAACATTGTCATTTTACAGTGTGTGGGTACACTGCACTGAAATTACACGTGCTATTTTTTGTTGGAGTCTGGAACCAACTCCCCAGTAATGTTGTTGAAGCTGACACCCTGGGATCCTTCAAGAAGCTGCTTGATAAGATTCTGGGAACAATACGCTGCTAACAACCAAACAAGCAAGATGGGCCAAATGGCCTCCTCTCGTTTGTAAACTTTCTTATGTTCTTAGTATATATTAAAGTGGTCTGCAGGTTAGAGTGGTACTATCCTTTACTAGACATGTAACATTGTATACTTATGATGCACACAGAGACATTTCAGAGACCCTGAACACATGTTTACTTTGTTTAATTGTACTCTGCCGAAAACCTTTACTGTCCTAAGATGATCCCAAAATTGCAATTATTTTTTTAATTTTCTGTTTGAGGAAGTAAATTGCTTGTTCGAGTGTAGAGGACAAAACATCCTAGTAAAACAGGCATCTCTGGCATGCCTACCATGTTCACTGATTTTGTTTTAATCAGTTCTGATTACATGTCTTATTTATTTTATATACTGTCTAAACTGCTATTATCAATTTGATGTCATGGGTTATATTCATTTTTAAAAGAGTCAAATTCAGCAGTTGCAAGTAAACACTGACTGGCACTTGGAAGTACATACTGATGTTGTTCAACTAGATTAAATGGATACTGTTCAGAGTGGTAATCCAGCATTGTCATGTCCTGTATGCAGAAACACATGGTACTCATTTTGCAATTTCCTATTCTTTTAATTTTAAAGATGCTGACTCATCATGAATATCTTTTTAAGTCTCTTTTTTGTTTTTTCGGCCAGCTAGTTACCAGTTGTAGCCAGTTATAGACACGGTTCATGAAAAGTGAATAGATCACAGTTTAATCATTTAAAAAAAAAAAAAAAAAAAAGCCTTGTATAAAAATGAATACTGTAAAAAGCTAATACAGTAATTAAAGCTGCATTCTTCCTTTCCAATCAAAAATACTAAAAGAAATGAACCTGCATAGTGTATCTTCTTATAGAATGTATGATTGAGGGTGTCTGTTATGGGTGAATGTTTAAGAAAATTTTAGCTAAGGATTAGTTAGTTGCCTAAGAAGCTGGAAATCTGGTATCTTGCGTTTGTTCTTGCAGCTGACTGAAAAAAAGAATACATTTATACAAAGTACAAACAAGTACGTACCGAAATATGGGAGTATGGCCTGGTTTTGGTTTGTTCCAAGTGAAGTGTGAAGGAACAGAAAGAAACTGTTCCCCGGGCCCGTCTTTCTTCAGTAGATGCTGAGCATCATCTACTGGGGACCCTAGGGACGGCGACATGTTTCCAGGATCATCCAAACATTGCTCCACTTTCCCGGACAGTGTGGCAGTCTGGTCCTGAGAGGTCTTCCTGGTTTTGGAGGGGATGTCTGCCTCAGAAGGGCAGCACTGAAATGGCGCTATCCCAGGGTTATGGCTAGGTCCACTGTGAAGAGCTGTATTGCTTATCCAAGTATCTTCTGTCACACTGCCTCTGGGCGAGTGTCCTGGGGAGGGACTCGGGGAGTGGTGGGGAGAGAGAGAGCCGGGGTAGCAGATGTCAGCACTTGAGTGCCGCCTTTTGCCACAGGGGGAAGTTGGCCTTGAGGAAGGTCTTGAAGGTGGCCTTGGGCTCAACCAGTTTTCATCAGTGATACTGGTTCTAGGCGAATGGCCTGGAGATTGCATGGGAGACAAAGAATGACCAAACCCGTAGGTTGGCTGCCAGGACTCGTCTCCCACGCAGCCCCTTGGTGATCCACCCGGAGAGGCCAAGGGAGACCCGATATTAAACCTGGCAGCAGCTTCATTGAGCTCAGAGTCTACGTCATCGTACACATGAGAGAATGACTCACATGAGGAAGCGTCCGAGAACCAGCTCCTGGAAGAAATACTGCTAGCGGGACTAGGACTTAAGGAGGAATCCCTGTAAGAATGATCAAGAGGAAGATAAAGGTGGTCCCTTGATAAAGGTCTTTCATGGTAATCTTTATCTGCACCATCTGCTTGTAGCTCGCCATCGTTTGCCTCTATTCCCTGGTGACAATTTGGGGAGATGGAGGTTATCTGAATACTAGGGCACTCAAAGGCTTTGGGACCACCCATTGGACTGTATCTGGATTCTTGGATATCACAAGACCCCTCATAGTTCTTCTGTGCCTGTAGCCGTGGTGGAGGTGAAATGATAGGAGAGTGTGACTGCATTCCATGGCGTGTGATGCCTATGGGCTGGTGGGCAACAGACTGAGACTGGTCACCGTTAAAGATGTAAAATGATGCACAGTCATCTGGTTCTAGATCTGAAAAAGCAATTTAAAAAAAAAAAATATAATTATATATATATATATATATATATATATATATATATATATATATATATATATATATATATATATATATATATATATATATATATATATATATATATATATATATATATATATATATATATATATACATATATATATATATATATACACACACACATACATACATACATACATACACACACACACACACAAATACACATACATCAAGAGGAAAGAATTATATGTACCATGATTATGCAACAGCTGAAAGTACTAGCTAAATAAAAGGATCTGAAATGTGACTGAACCTACTTTAATTTAAAGTCACTTCTTAAATACACCAGTTACATCTTGATTATCTGAAGCAGTAGCATTTTCAAAGCATCCTTTGTTATCCAAAACACCTAATTATCCAAAATGACCAAGTGTGCACTTATCAGGTTGAAATAGTTAAACAAATATACATGTTAAAATAGTTATTAAATTACAGGGTGCTACGGTACAACATAAAACTCATATCTGAATTTCAGTGTCTGTGTTGCATCATTATTTGTTTACTTTACATAGAAGAAATAGCTTCTACCAAGGATTAAATAAACTTTAACCTTACAGATGATATCTGTTTAACAGAGCTGGCAGTACTGACAGATGATATCTGTTTAACAGAGCTGGCAGTACTGACAGATATGCAAGAGAGAAACAAATAATTTTACAACTGTGGTGAGAAAAGCTGCAATCGAGACAGTCAAATTATTGTCTAAAACTAAAATATGGCATGTTTCTTCAACTAACCTACTGTACTGTAACAATCACTTTCATAACAAACTTCTATTCGTCAAAACAGCGACTATATTCAGTAATCTGCAAACAGCTCAATATTTTTTTATATTAAAAAAAAACTTTTACAGCTCGTTTTTATTGTACTTCAAAAGTCTAAGTAGCAATCCAACATCAAGTAAAAATGATAAGAAAGATGAAGGCAAATACAAATATTTATCTTATTCATTCATTAGTAAAGTATTAAGTAAGCCTTTCATGGATAAAGGTCACTATTAGCAAACAGGCCATAGAAATTACCTGTGTGTCTGTTCAACTGTAACCACAATGAATGTCTTACTATTGTAAAATATTACTATTATATTATTCAGATATGGTTACAGTAAGGTATAGTAGAACTCTGGGACAACCGATGAACAACAGTAGTGAGGAAACAAATTCACACAACTGTCTGTGCTAGTAACTGTCAACACCACATTGGTGCTGAGCTATAAATAACAAGGCTTAAAAAGGAAGACGCCCACATAATATCCTGCACGTGGCCTGCACAAGGGTGAAAAAGGAGACCAGAATTCAACAGTATTCATCATTTTAAGAGGTTAAATTATGGAGTCGGTGATACATTTCTTCACTATCATCAGGTACGCAAACTAAACTGCTTTAAAATGGTTGAACTTTGCACACACACACACACCTACACATGAACTGTAAACACCCTGCACTGAATTTACAAACATACATGACTCGGTTACAAAGGCTATACAATATTACTTTCAACTTTGTTACCCAACATCAATTTATTGGCAAACCAAACAAAGAAAAAAAAATATTCAATGTTTTATTTTCTTTGATTCATTCTTTCTGTTTAGAATTGCATATTTAGTAATAATGTAGTTACCTTTTCTTTAAAAAAAAACACTTACATGCTGCTTTATTTTTCGAAGTTTCAATTGTACAAACTTTTCAGAAGCTTAATAAAAAAAAAATTTAGTTAAAAATACAAGTTTTCTGCTGGTCAGATTTCCTAAATTTCAAAATGTTACATTGCTTCAATTTTAATGAAGGCAGATAGTAAACATTAAAGTGCACAATCATTTCTACGGCAAAATCTCTACAAGGTTCAGTAGACTTGAATTGTAGAACAGTTTTTTTGATTGCTTTAGGAAATGGGTTTACCATGCAGAGGAAAACTACATGGCTGTTCAGACAAACTAAACAAGTAAAAACTCTTTCCCCTGGGGCAAACTTTAAATCGGATATACTTGAAACGTACTCTCTGGGCTTTCGTCCCTATCTAATAATGCATCCTACAGTAACTGATGTTACAATACATGCTGTGTCAACGCCACTGGGTCTGTAGCGAAACAAGACTTTCTTGGGGCATCATGTAAGCCATCTCTGTTGAGTTTACACTGTTCTGTATATTAAACTGCAGTGAATGCTATACATTCTTCCTTGCTGTAAGCTAAGAATTGATACTTCCAATTTGACTGAAAATCTTGTAAACATTACTCAGGACATTAGGTAACTGCTTTATTATTTGAACATATTAAATGGTATACTCAGGTACAGTATTTCAGAATATTTAACATCTAAAGGAAGATATGCATTTACATTTCTGAATATGTATCCTTAAATGCCAACACACTAAGTAACATTGGATAGTGTCCAGTTCTTATTATTTAAGTAAATTGGAGGAGCCTTACATGGCTCATATATAGTTTACAGAACAACGTCCAAAAGGATCAGTTACTGTATGTAAAAACTAGAAACAATTCCCTAATTTTTTAAAAATAATGAGTTGCTAAGTGATTCATTCACCCATATCTGCAACCTATTTATTATTTAAATGCAAGTTTGAAAAGTGAAAAGACTGCATCACACACTTCACTGTGGCTCCCAGAAACACTTACCGATGCAAATCTGAAGCCAAAAATCTAGGCCGATTTAAAAAGCTCTTTAAATGGATACATTTTGTCTCAACAACAGAAACACTTATCTATCCCATGAGCTCTGTCCATTTCACTCTATTTGTAAATTACAGTTTAATGAATTACTGTACTGCTTGCCAATGCTCCAATATATACTGCCTGCATTAACAAGCCACTTTAATTAAACCTTACGAACATAACAATTTCCCATTGTTTCTCAAAAGGTTTAAATAGTATTATTTTTTAAGACATGCTCCACAGTTTCCCAACAAACACCCTTATAAATGATTTGCCCAATTTAGCAAATTACAAAGTGAGGACAGGACCAGCTGAATCAGAGTATGCAATAGAACACACTGAGAACACCCTTTTATATAAAAACATCATTTAACTACTGTACCACCAATCACATTTCCAATGTCATCAACCATTCTTTTAAAGACAAAGTTGTTTTACAAAGTTAAGGTTGATGTCATCGGAAGTCTTAAGTCCGTGATTTCACCTCCAGCCCATCCCCCGACCCCCTCAACCTGATATTTAAAACCAGCTTTGAGTTTCAACTCTACGGCCAAGTGGGAAAACACCCTGGCAAAGACCAAAGTGGACACCTGCTCCGTGGAGAGTATATGTCAAGTTCAAATCCATACTTAGAAATAATGTTTAACATTCTGTATTTATTAAATATGATAATAATCTTGACTGATACACTTTCTGGGATCAAAACCCCACATGAGCTCAAAAGAAAAGTCAATATACCCATCACGGTTTAAAGACTTAATCACAGGTGTCATTAATGACTGGAGTATCCACACAGCTGACAACATATTCATTTAAAATGAAGAACTTTAATAGGATTTGCTGTTCTTAAGCTAATAACAGTTTGAAATCATTAAATGGGTAGCCATATGCAATACCTAAGACCTGGCATACTCGTTTGAATATAAGCAAAGGGCTCTTTAAGCAGATTCTAGTTGTAAAGTAATGCTGCTTGGCCTGATGACACAGGCTTTACATGAAGTGTTTCTAACTTTAAAGTCATAAGGAGCTACTTACTTCAGCTACTGTACTACATCTGCAAAACAGGGTCAGCCCAACAACTAATTAACAACATAAAGCCTACTCTATTTAAAAACAGAACACCATCTGGATAACATTCACTAAGTACTTGCTCCAGTGCAAAGTTGGTTTTTAGGTTGATTTTCATTTCTTACGACACTCACTTTGGAGGGTGCATACTAGTTTTAAAGCACTACTAGCTTTTTTTTCTTTTAAGAAGAAACTGGTGTTTTGCCCTGGAGTTAATACTTTGTGAATTTGTCCCAATGACTAAGCAATAGTTTAAAGAGAAACAGCGTGCTGTATACTCACCCTCTTCATTGTTTTTAGCTAGTTTGTATAAACCCTGCTTAAAAGTACAGAAATGGCTCAAGATTAGTATTGCTTTAGCCTAAAACGGTTTCCAAAAAGGTGAGTAACTTCTAAGTAAGGAAACATTTCTTAAATGGGCCATCTGATTACTTGGACCAATTTGAGACGTTGTGGTTTTCATGTTACATCTGAAATCCCACTTACTTAACTCATTTTTGGTGCACAAGAGAGTCTAATTATTTAGGCAGATTTGTGACAGACTGGGTGTCCATGTTACGTATAACATCCCATTTAACAAATCTGCCCCCAAAAAATCAGAAAGTGACCAGCATTTATTCTACAGTAGATCTATTTTACCAAGAAGTGAGGAATGATGCAACAATTAAAATTTCCCTTTCAAGAAAGCCAAGGCACTGCAACCTTACCCAACTTTTCTTAAAGGCTTGAAGATTATAGCAGCTCATTTTACAGGTCTTGTGAAATGGCCTTTGTGAGCAGGCAGTTTCCCCTTTCTGTTTAATGGGGAAGCCACACTCACTCATGCCTGGATTGGGATGACAGATAAGACTATAGTGATTAAGTGGCCCTGGTCATGCAGGATGCAAGTTTCTGTTTTTTTTTCTTCTGAATCCTCAATTAGTCCAAGACCAAGAAGTCAGATTTAAATACTGTTTAAATAACGTAAAGGTCCCAAGGTTCTGGAAATCAAACATCCAACAGTGCATTGGATGTTTAGTTAATTCCATTTTGTAAACATATGAAGAAAAAAAATTAAAATGACAACTCTATTTAGATCAACCACCGTTTCAATTAAATAGACCCCATTGCCTTTGTATACTGCAATTCAATTTCCCACAATGTGATACAAATATAATACATTTCTAGTAACTGCATCAAAGGGAATCTTTGTTTTTTGTTTTTTTTTGGTTTTTTTTTACAGGTTTTGTTTTTAATTATTTCGGCAACCTACTGTAGTACAAATGAAATATTTTTTTATTAAAAAATGAGACAAAAGCAGCTAAAGCTCACAATTCAAACAGTTACGTGTAGGAGTAAAGCACTAGCTAAACTGTCATCAACATGTGTTGAGAATCTAAAAATGGCTGCTTAAATTAGTGACTTCATGCTGTGATAACTAACCTTAGGGATAAAGAAGTCAGACAATGACCCTTTGAACTCAAACCATCTTCTTCAGTCCAGCATTAAGAATCAGTGTACACTAGAGCAGATGTTATGGACACCAGTGGACCTTGGTTAACTACCTATTACAAGGGGACCAATACAGTAAGAGGTAAGCAGGGAGATTTGTATTGGATAAGAGAGAAGCCTGCTGAACGTATAGCAAATTATTGTGTTATTTTCATTGAGGAGGCAAGACCATTTCTAAGGAATTAGTTTGTTTTAAACAGTATACTGTGTTCAGAGTCTACTTAGTAGTCTACATTCACCAGATAATTTAGAGATAAGGACTCATCTTTCTTGTGAATGCCCACAAGCAGCGGTCCAGATAAGATGAGTACCTGCCGTTTTTCTGCATTAAAAAAAAAAAAAAACTGAAATACACACTACGTTTAAATTGAATGCGTAAAAATACAGATAGCAATTTTGCTGTACAGCTTGTATGCCTCCCCTCCCGCCTCCCCTAAAACTTCCACTAACAACTAGGCCTACATCTCCCAGAATACAAGGTCTTCAGTATAGCTCTTAATAGACAGTGCTTTTTGATCCCCCCAGATTCTACTGTCATCATGACCCATATAAATCCAATGGATTTAAAACATTTAAAACTAAAAACTAAAAGGATGGCACGGCCATGGAAACTTGATGGTCTTCTCTCCCACTAGATTCTCCCAATAGTTATTAACCTGACAGATGCCTTCAATAACATCTCTTTTTTTCCTAAACCAACAACCAGCATGCTTTCTGTTGCTTTAAAACAATTTCTGTGACAAACACTGTGTAGTCTTCTGACACTGCATTATTTATAAATAAACTATGAGGAATTTCACAGTGCACTGCAAAGGCTCTGCATGACGACTCACTGGAATATTTGTTGACAGACGGGTATTCTCACAATAAAAGGCCTGTTTAGATGGTGCTCGATCTCAAATGCTTTAGACAAAATGTCAACTGGAAAACCCTGTGTAGGTTAAAAAGTTCAGCTGATTTAGACAGAGAGTGTACAGCCCTTTTAAATACTGAGCAATGCCAGTGTCACCCGCTACAGTGCTTTATACTTTATACTAGTTCCATTCTTCAAACAAATCATATCTTGTGAAATCCAGCAAACAATCATATTCTTCTGTTTGGCAGAACTGAACATATGCATTTACAGCAGACAGTTCTTAACTATATTGTATTATCTTAAGAGGTAAACTATATATATACACTGATCCCAGCAGCAAAGGCAGTGATGGGGAGTCACTCAGGAAACTCCACATCACCATACATGCCTGCTTTTTGACGCATTTAGTTCCAACCATGATCTCCTGGGGCAACAATTACTGTACAGTCAGTTAACGGTAACAATCTGTCAGTCAACCCCAAACCAGCATTTTTACAAATACTATCGTACAGTTGTTCTGTTCAGCTTTAATTAAAAGTAACAACTTAATCCAGAAGAACCCATATACTCAGGTTAGAGAACCCCAACTTTTAAAGACACAGTATATAGACTTCATACCGGTAGCAATAGAATCCTTGTACTTATTACCTGTCTCATTTTTAACACAACTGATCAGCTAAGCTTATTGACAGTAACCATGTAGCCATGAAGTCTGTGACTGTCTCAACAGCAATTTGCTGTTGAATGAAGTCTGGTAATACATGCCATGTTTCAATAGTGTGCCACTACAGCCCTCAATTCTTCGTGAGATGTGTGTCTGGAGAATGAGGTTAACCAATAGCCAAAGTAATAAAATAAAAAAAACAGACAGTATCATAACAGTATATTAAACACACTCAAATGCATTTGTTGACTGTAAATATTGAAGACATTAAAAACAGATTACAGGATGTCAAACATAGTCAGTAGAACTTCCATTACAATGGAAAACTCAGGAATCTAACCCTAAAGAAGTGAGGTGGGCCAAATATATAAACCTGTCTTGCCTTCACTCTTGAACTGGTACCAACCCCTCTTATACACCATTCCATGGTTTCACCCTGTGCTGCAAACACATCCAGGATTACAATACTTGCATTTGGCAGCTAACATTTGCTACTTTAGAAAAATAACTTCTCCTTTTGGGCATTTCTGTCAAATAAAAACACAATAACCATAATTAACAAAGTATACTGTGCACCCTGCATGTTTTAAACGGGTTGATCGTTACAATATAAGCTGTGCATTACACAAGGGATGTACCCCAAGGCTGCTCAAGTCATGTCCATTATACACAGGATGTACGTTATATATTATTGTACATATTTTGTCAGAATTTCTTTATATAGTATTATGTAGACTACAGACTGGAGGCACTTTTAAAAAGTGTCCCACCCATATCACTTCTGATTGGTGAGCTGATCTACTTGGTTACAAAGAAATGGCTGCCAAGCAAGCCTCTGGCAGAGCAGAGACTAATCTTTTAAACTTAAGGAAAAACAGTAAAAGAATGCAGAGAAACATGACAGGTTATAAGTCCTTTAAAAATCTAAGGGTTCAGTAGTTACAAAACTGTAAGAACGTCAAGAAAAATCTGAATTCCACAAAGCAGCAGTAATAGTTGGCTATGATTTTGTATCTGTGCTGCAACTAACTAAAACACCTGTATTCAGCTTATAGAGAAAGAGTGGAAAAAAACAGGCAGAAGCTATTTTTATATTTGAATAACTCCAAGTATTGCTTATTATACTTGCACTCTTAGTATGTTACACTTTAGTTTACAAGTAAATGTGTTTCAAACTGCACTAAAAGGAATATTTTCTTAAAATATGTTATAAATTTGTAGTGAGGTGAGGTGGGGTCACAGGGAACCTTTTTTTTTTTTTTTTTTTTACAAATTTAGAATCTCCGATTATTTTACCCCCCATTTTCTCCCAATTTGGAATGCCCAATTATTATTATTATTATTATTTCTCCTTCATCGCAGCGATTCCCCATACAGCTCAGGGACCCGAGGCTCAGTGGGCGTCCTCCGATCCCATGGGCTAATCGGTGTCTTTTTACACCCAGGAACTCGAGAGCGGATGTCTGCAGGCTACTGCCCTCTGGAGGACAAAGACCAGCCCAGCAAACTTCCATCCGTAAGCTCACTCGGCGCCTGTCCTGTAGGTGTCACCGCAGAGTGGTGAAGAGAAACAGTCTAAGCCGGATCCCACCTCCCCAACCACGGGAGCACCAAAGCCAATGCGATGCCCCACAGAATCCCCATCGAAGACCGGCTGCACCGGCTGCATCACACAACCAGGATTGGATCCTGCGATCTTTGGTTGTATGACTCACCCTGCACGTCGCACTGCAGTGCTTTTACGAGGTGAGCCATTTGGGGACACCAAAGGGAACCTTTTGTGTATCTTGAAGAATTTTGTGAACCAGTCAAGCTACAAGGCTAGATCCACCACTGTTAATCACTAATTGATTGATTGTGTTCACTAAATAAAACTAGATTTTTATGAAGGACAAGTAGATTTTTCTAGCATTCTGTCCCTTGGACAAGAGGTTTTTTTATTCAGAAATTGCACACCCCTGCACCAATCTTGGACTACCTATGCTACCTAAGGTAAAGTTGTCCAAGATTAGTGCTATTTGGATCTGTGAAACCACCCCCTAATTAAGTAAAATAAAACCAACTCAGCATCTGATGACTTGTTCAACAGTGTAACTCTGATCTGTCTTGTTATAGCGGGTTCTGTTACACTAAATTTAAACCAGAGAAATACCACTCATAGCTGCTCAAGCGCTATAGGAGCAAATGCTTCTCTCATTTGACAAGTGCAGCAGCAGCAGAATATACCGTAATTGTTCAAAAACAAGCAAATCCTTATGAAATCCACAATCATTTATGAGTACTCAAAATAACCTGAAATAATTTGTTAATAAGGGTTTCTACTGACAAAATCATTTACACTAAAGGTTAATTAAGTTTTGTTACATCTTGCTAAGGTTTACGTTATTTTTCTGTCCAAATGCAAAAATACATAGCAACTAACAGTGAATATGCAGTACCCAGTACACACACACAAAAACAGAACTTAGCAGCTAACATTGCATCATCTACTTTTGTTTTCATTTTAAATGCCATGCTAAACCCCAACCTTCATGCACCAAAAAACCTTAAGCATAAGCAAAAGTTACGTTTACAAAACATCTCACCTGCTGATGTGGCACAAAGCATACTTCCGCTTCTTATATTCCCGTTCCTGCTCAAAAACCACTTTGAAGAAGAGTATTTCACTTTCTTTTTAAAATAGAATTCAAATACACTCCTGCCTTAAACTGGCCGTCAAAATCTGCGCCTAAAATAATTCACCATAAGAGCGATGAAATTTCAGTCCTTCCCACGACTGGCAAGAGATAAAATGGACTGACAGCCTTAGCTATGTATTCTGGTACTGTTTTCTTTGCTTTTCAATTTTAAAATTGCTCAGGTCAGCTTGCCAAACCTGGCCAACAGCTGACCGATTTGAAAGAAAAAAAGTCAGACAGGTGGAAATAGCATGGCATACATATTGATGAAGGAAGAAAACAAACTGTCTTGTTGCAGCTCTGTGCTTGTTGCAGCGACTGTAACAAGCTGATCATTCCGCTCTTCTTAAATTCCACTGCCATCTGAACTGCACATGGCGTGCCTGGGCAAATTTGATGACTTGGATGTTGTTTTAGAGGCTGGGCCTGTTGCCAAGTCAATCTGTCTCCTCCTCTTTGACCCAAAAAGGGCAGTTTTAGACAACACCTCTCTTATGCTTTTGCTGAAAACACCTGACCTGTTGTTTCCTATTTAAACAGTTGAGTAGAGGCATCTATTATACAGACAGTATTTAATAAAAGCTGCAAATGTAGTTTAAATTGTTGGTGCAGAAGAACAAACCACTTTCAACTGCTTGCAATACCTATCTTTCATTGATTGATGACACAAGGAATAACGGCGAAGTAGCATTTGAGAATTAAAACAAAAATGCATAGAGAACCTTACATGTTGCATGCAAATTCATATAGTTTACTGTTTATGGATGCAAAGAAAGACTTTCAACACAATGTCCTACTTAGCTATTCTCCTTACACTGCAACAGATGATAATTGAGTAAAATACAATTAACATTACAAATCCTCATGGGCTCCAAAGTAGTTCCATTTAGTGAAAAATACTAAAATCTTTTTAATTACTATTTATTTATTTAGCAGACGCCTTTATCCAATGCGACTTACAGAGACTAGGGTGTGTGAACTATGCATCAGCTGCAGAATCACTTACAACTACGTCTCACCCGAAAGACGGAGCACAAGGAGGTTAAGTGACTTGCTCAGGGTCACACAATGAGTCAGTGCTTGAGGTGGGATTAATGTTTAGATAATAAAGTTATTAAATGCAAATTGTTGTAATTATTTTTTTTTCTGAGGTGCCTAGACCGAACAGATGTTGTTGACAGTGTTCTGTATGATCACTCCGAAGAAGTTTCTTTCTTTGTATTTCTTTTTTTATCTTAAGCAAGTTGATTTTGGCTCCTATCACAGCTAACTTGACTTGTGCAGCACAAATACCATAAACAAACCACAATGAAAAGACTTGTGGCAACTTTGATAATATGCTTTTATCACAGATCTATTACAAGGCTTTTATACAGTACAACTGAAATACAATCAAACTTGAAAGCTTCAATGAAACACTATAAAAAGGTGCTATTTGCAAAGACTGGAACTAGCTAAGCCTTACATGTAAAGAGGAGGCCAATAGAAATATATATTATTCTTCCAGTGTTAATTCCAAACAAAGATTTTTCTTCTTTATCAATCTAATTTTTTTTTAGGAAAACTTAATTGCAATGACGGAAAGCCAACATCATTTTACAATTCTATTTAATTTTATATTGGAGCTGCTTTCCCTATGCAGAAGAACTCCAATTAAAAATAAAAGAAACAAGTTGTCTGCAGCTACAATAAAACATTTAAAATAAGACCAGCCACTTTAGAAAAACATTTTAGACGGTTGGGATGCTGTATATGTACTGTAGGGATCTCTCATGGCAAGGCGAAACAGATATTTGTCTTTGGGAGGAGTCTGATTTTAAAGCCATGGCTTTTACATTTAAGTTTGACTTCCTATCAACACAATCATTAAATTGTCTCCCTTATTGATTCTGAAGACGCTCGTCTAAAGAATTACAGGAAGTAATTTCTTCATTGCTGGTGTTTGGCAGAAAATTGTTAAGCTGGAAAAGACGGTCTCTTGGCCAGCAATGAACATCCATCATTACCAGCGTTATAATCTACCCTGCTTAAATATCAAATAAGAATAAAAAGTGATTATGTCACCAGGATCAATCCATCACGGTAACATGAGCTACTGGCTTACAGTAGATACCTGATTAACTACTGTACACAGAGACAAATTCAAACTCTTTTGAGGATTGTACAAAAATGCACACCTGACCGGTTTCCTTTTTAAATACTGGATTAAAAGACTTCTATTATTCAAGCTCATATTTAACTTGTAATGCCATTAACACAATGCATGGTCACTAAACAGAGTCAACCAGGGAATGTAAACACGCACTGCAATCATACACTTGACTTTAAATCCAGGAAACACAAATGACAAAGTTGTATAGTTCATGATGTTCTTAATGACATTGTATGGCATATATAATTCACTCCTAACTCCTTTTTAATTTCTTAAGAAATTAAACTAATTAAAGTTTTTTTCCCAGACAAAGCAAAGTTATATTTATTTTTTTATTACATGAATATAATGGGTATTCAAGTGACTCAAATATTCTGCATTTTTTTCACAGTCCATTTTACACTAATTTGTAAAAGTTTCCAACTGAAATCCTACGGCATATACAGTTAAATGTTTTGTAAGGTTTTACTGTAAATACTTCTATGTATGTATTAAAAAAATACAAAGTACATATTGTTTGTTACTAGTTAATTACAAGCTACTTAATTATCTATGCTATTAAGGCATAAAGGCAAAAAGTTATTATGAGCCCAGATGGGACTATTTCTTATTCACCATAAAGCATAGTCTTTTCACACTTCACAAAAATTAGAGCAAATGCTTCACAAAAATCAGTTCATTACCACCATGTTTCTTTGCTTACAATTGTAAGTCGCCCTGGATAAGGGTGTCTGCTAATAAATAAATAATAATAATAATAATAATAATAATAATAATAATAATAATAATAATAAGGCAATGTGAAATTACTTCAGACTTTCAAGGCCTGTTATAGCTCATAACATACAGTAAAAATTTAAAAGGTCACTATACCTTTAAATAACAATTATATTTACAGATATCAGGTTGGGAAAACTTCATTCACTTTTTAACACACAGCTGTGTAGTTTCTGTACTTTGTTTTAATCCAAAACATGCAAGTTAAACAAATCTTTAAAGAACGGCACCTGTATCCTTTCAAATGTTTGTTTTGTAACAGCACTGTCCTTCCAATGACAAAGTACTTCCAACTATTCCCACAATAACAGAGCTCAAATACACATTATGCATTGGTTGTGTATATTTCAATTACAGTAAAATTTAAAAAAAAAAAAAATGCCGCACATCTCTCTAGGTTACCTTTGGAACAGGATGGCTCAGCTCTGTATAGAACGTCAAAGCACACATAAAACGTAAATAAAGACTGAAAAACGTTTTATCTCGATTTTCTACAAAAACCCAACTCTGCTTAGCTAAGCATAAGTCAGTATTAACTAAAAACACAACAAAACCAAATGTTGAACAATTTTACTGAGAGTTTTAAAAGTCTACCAAAAGTTACAGCCAAATTGTGAAAAACTGGAGAACATTACCAATAACTTCTACAATCACTATTCTTTCAAGTGTCAGTACAATTTCCGTTAAAAAAGCGCAGTTTGTAAGATTTACTTCCTTTTGCATAACGAAAAATGTACAGTACTTGTCTGTTCACATTGTCTCATTAGCTGCTACACTGTCAAGAGTATAAAATGGGGTTACCTTACCGCGCTACTAGACAGAGTTCTTACATTTAAGTATATTAACCCTAAATGTTGCGTTTTGTATTACAATACAGGACAAACACAGCAGGCAACGAAAGTGAACGTGATCAAATTGAAACTCAATATCCCAACACTGCTTCTACGACTAGCTCCATATCCCTCAATAATTATTTTGATATTTTTTTTCTACCAGGATCATGTGAATTTCATGTAATAACATGATACCGGTACTCAAACAAAAAGTAATATGGCGTTTTCCACTTTAAATTAAGCCAAGCCAAGTTTTTTGTTCTTTTTTCTTTTTTCTTTTTTTTTACTTCAATACGGGTTGACCCCTGACAGTTCTTTAAACCTAGGCGCTACATTTCATTTTTAAAATCCCTGCTTGACCAAGCCCCCCATTCAAAACAAAACAAAACAAAAAAACAGCACTCATAATAATGTGCTTAGTAAAGTACTGTAAAGTCGTAAAACACAGGCACAGTGACAGACAAGACAAGACAAGACACCGATGAATAACGAGAGCCACATAAGCACTAACCTGCGGGGCCTAGCGGTGGCTGCTGCCCAGCCTCCCCGAACATCAGTCGGAAGTCCAGCTCGTCATTGCCGCTGCAATTTGCAGTACTCATCGGTTAAGCGACTCACTGTGAACGGCGGCGTTTTTTTAAACCAGTCCTCGCCTCACAACATTTAAACAGAAAGTTGTGGCTGTAAATTTCTACTAGTACATGTAGTTTCTTGGACGCGAAGCCAGTCTTCTCTCTCTCTCTCTCTCTCTCTCTCTCTCTCTCTCTCTCTCTCTCTCTCTCTCTCTCTCTCTCTCTCTCTCTCTCTCTCTCTATATATATATATATATATATATATATGAGTCTTGATCCCGGGAGTACTTCTGTTCCAAGACTTTTTATTTTCTTTTTAATTATTATTAATATTATTTTAATGAATGCCGGTTTGTTGTTTTTCTTTTTTTGTGTCGGTTTTTACTGGTGGTAAGGCTGTTGTTATTGTCGTTTGTTGTTTTTTTGATGGTGTGTTTGTTCGTTGATGACGATGACAGGGTGATTAGAGGACCGTCTCTCTTTCTCCGTCTCGAGCTGCAATCCCAACTTTTTTTTTTTTTTTTTTCGAACAGCGCGTGACAGGGCAGCTCCAGCGGTGACGTCAGCAAACTGGGCAGACACTCCGCAAAAAAATACAGACATGATGTGCTAGAGGAGAGCAGGGCGATTTGTGGGATTTGAAGTGCTGACACAATTTGTATTTTATTTTTGTGCTATACATTGAGAGTCACACATTAGTTTAACAGCTGTCTTGACTGCAGTATACTGTATTGCTACGGTACCGTAGGCTGTCGTTGTCCTTAAGCGTATTTTCTTTAAAAATAATGAATACATGCGTCTTGTATGGTAGACTACTCAAAATATAATTGGTGTGATGTGGTAAGATTACATTCTGAGATTTTATCAACATAATTTTTGCCTAAAAGTGACTTTTCCTTATATTTAAGAGGAGGAGTTTCATCAAAATCGGACAAGCTGTTTAATACCTTACTTTACTTTAAAAACCTCAGGGGTTAGTGCGGAAAAACAGGTCATCTTTTGCTACTTTTTGAAAACCCTGGTGCCGGTGTGTTATAATTTTGTAGAGTGCAATGCTTGTGTTTGTTTGAGTCTCGAATGCATTCAACACGCTAATGCAGGGAGATCACTGTGAATTGGATCATGTCCATTAGTATACTTTCACAGTATTGTTTACGAGACAGCCATTCTCTACGGAACAAAAGCAATACATCCACAGACAATTACTGTACCGTACACACACCAAAAACAGATTAGGCTGCAAACCTTGAGTAAACTGCAACGAAATACGACCGCTCTTAATGTTCCATATCGGAGCTTTTGTTTTCCTTT
Source organism: Acipenser oxyrinchus oxyrinchus (assembly GCA_030684275.1). Classification (NCBI taxonomy): domain Eukaryota; kingdom Metazoa; phylum Chordata; class Actinopteri; order Acipenseriformes; family Acipenseridae; genus Acipenser; species Acipenser oxyrinchus. The sequence continues at coordinate 33,502,323 of CM060261.1, read as the reverse complement.
GCTTCCAGGCAAACAGGCGCAATTCAAAAGCTTACACGTGCAATACGGTTTTATTGTTATACAAGCCCTTAGGAACATTCATTCGGGTGTGCATTGTTATCGCAGACCGAGGGCACGTAGGGTCCTTCAACAGTTCATTTTTTATCTTCAAATCACAAATAATGCAGTGTTCTTTCTTGATAAGCAGCTACTAGAAACTGCACAAGACAAAATTATTTAACGTGCAGGCGTTCTTTCAATTTTCATTGCATATTCATTTAGTATTAAGTCAGACAATCAGACTGCTGCTGTTGTATTTTAATGAAGTAATCCTGCTGTGTCTTTATAGCAAAACCATGCAGCGACACTGAGCACAACACTCAGTCATTAGTAATTACAGTGCAATCAGTCACTGAATATACAGGGCTAGCTTAAGATGTGTGGGGTGCAGGCACACATGCTGTGCTTTATCTAGCCAATGTAGGGTTGACATTTTGAGACAGTGCTGCAATAAAGCAATTCCCTGTAGGGGGCGCTCCCAAATCTAAACAACCGTAGAAACACGTGTCAACTTTTCCACACTTTGCTACTAAAATATAAAAAATATACTGTATAAAAAAGTGTATACTTTACATAAGCTTTATTACAAAGTTAGAGTGTGCAACATGTAAGACAAATACACCCACTAAAGTAAAGGCAATGTGTCAATACTGTATGTCTTCATGGGACTGCTTTGAAGTGGGTCTCAAATGTTGGTCTTGTTAAACCAGTTAACTGGCTGTAGTGTTTGGAATTCTAGACTTGGGTTTAATTCAGAACACTATAATTGTTTACTACTGGCGATGAACCCGACCGCAGTTCAGCACCAAGATAACAATCTAAAGAAGTGGAATGTTGCAATTGTTCCGGAATGATTGAGAGGGCTGTCAGTCACAGCAGATGTGCCGCTGGGCCACTTGTTGAAACACGTTGTTGAAATGGAAGAGGGGCAGATTGTAAATTGTGTTCCTCGACAGCTAGGGAAGACACAACATGAGTGGATGTACCCCCAGGTCACTTCATGCCAGCCCTGCGCTGCGTATTGTGCCACAGCAAATGTTCTTGTTTGTGCTTGACCCTGGATTCCCTGGAACAGTACAACACTCAGAAAGCCTCCCCAGTACAGGGGCAGACTGGAGGTGTGAGATTGGCTTTGCCAATGTGTAAACTAGCATAGAAGAGGCTGTCAGCTTAATGGCTTGGAACGCTGCGTGAATAGAAAACCCAAGGCTTCGGGTTAATGAATGATTTGCTTGTAGACTAAAATAATAAAGAATCACTCTTCAAATTCTAGGGAGACCTGTGGTAAAACCGAATATTGAATGTTATATAATCTTTTTCAGTTTACAAACACCACCCATTGGAAACTATGTCTTAGAATTATAGAACAAAACATTTTGGACAATGATTAATCTGACCTAAATGATTCAAAATGACATTTAACATCAACAAAATAATAATAGAAAACAACAATGTTGGTAAATTGAAAATGATATTATTTGCAACTTGAATTAAGAATCTATTAAATGAATGTAGTGTACATACAATCATATGTTGCCAATGACAAACAATGACTGTTTTTTATATCACCCAAGCCGTGATCTCACATATCAGTTTGATTTTGCGGGTCTGACCTGAGAAATGCGGGTCACTTGGGTGGTCTGCGTTCTTGGAAATCAGATGAATTTACTGCAGCTGTTTTAAACTGTTCCCAACATCTCTTACCTCTAAACCTGCAAGTGTTTTGTAGTCTATTACAGGTGGAATTCCTTCCCAGCTGCCCTATTGGAAGACAGCCTCTCATATACTGCAGCACCAGGGAATCTGCTGCCTTGTTTAAGTTGCTCAAATCAAGATTGAATTGTTCAAATGGTAGAAGCTGCTTCAGAATGTCACCTGCAACAGGTTGCTTCATAAATTACCAGAAAAAAAGCTGACCAAAAGTTGCTTGGTGCTACAGAAGCTGAACAGAGATACCCACCGTTCCAAATTCTACTGCAAAGTGACCCCACAATGCCATAGAGATGAGGATTTTAAAATTCTGCTTGAATCTCGATTTCTATCAGGAATTCGAAACATGGGGTTAGTGTCCCTTTGTTACTTATCCCTGATTTAAAAATATATATATCATTACATTTCTGTTCAGTTTATGAAACACTTCAGAATGTTAACAAAAGTCTACAACATTTTCATGAGTATCACTTATGTATTATTATTTTCATTAAAAAGACAAACAACTGATCCTAATAAATGTGCACATTACTGTAATTACTTCAATACATATGCTTGTCTAAAACAATCCAAAAATAGAATTAGAATTTTAGACTATTTTAGATTGTTGGAAATTATGATACAACTAGAATTCCAATTGTGCAAATTTAATAATTAGACTGGCATGAGCACCACCTGCTGGTTACTAAGTGTATGAATTGACTGAAACATTACGCTCGCTTGGGATTCTGTACACAGGTTAACACAATGCATCTTATTCAGTAACAATGTAGTGTAAATACAGAGAAATGAATAATAATATATGCTATACAGTAAAAAAAGAAAAAAAAAACAATGCATAATACATTAAATACAGTGGAAAGTGCATAATACGTGAAATAGTAGCAGCAACACAGCAGCTAATAGCAGATATCAGGCTTAAAGAGCATGGAAAGCAAGAGAGAACAGGTGGGTCCTGAGAGTTGATTTAAAGCGAGCGACGGTGGGAGCATCACGCACCAAAGCTGGGAGAGAGTTCCAAAGAGTCGGAGCCATGAAGCTTAAACGAGCGTTCTCCAAGTGTGGTGCACTTTTGCTTGGGGATAACAAACAGGCCAGAGTCGGAGGACCTCAGCTTGCGGGCAGGGACATAGCAGGTCAGCAGGTTGAGGAGGTACTCGGGACTTGTGTGATGAAGGGCATTGTAGGTGAGCAGGAGATTTTTGAAAATAATCCTGAACTTTACAGGTAGCCAGTGCAGCTGGGCAAGACAGGGGGTGATGTGATCACATTTTTTACATCTGGTAAGGATCCTGGCAGCGGCATTCTGGACAAGCTGCAGTAGTTTTATGGTGCGTGCTGGGAGACCACCATATAGAGAGTTGTAGTAGTCGAGTCGAGAAGAGACAAATGCATCTCCGCATCTGGGAAGGAGAGGTAGGGATGAACTTTGGCGATGTTTCGAAGATGGTAGAAGGAAGATTTGACTACGGAGGAGATGTGGGCATCAAAGGAGAGGTTGCTGTCAAGAAGTACACCAAGTTTTAAGTAGAGCTGGGTGTCATCAGTATAGGAGTGAAACATGAGGCTGTGTTGGCGGATGAGGTGACCCAAGGGAAGCATGTAGATATTGAAGAGAAGGGGCCCAACAACAGGTCCTTGAGGGACACCACAAGTGACTGGGTTTGCAACACCACTGCGTCCAACATAGAAAACAAACTGAATGCGTCCAGATAGGCAAGAGGACATCCAGGAAACACAGGTTCCAGAGATCCCAGCATACTTCTGAAGGCAGTCAAGAAGAATGCCATGATCTATGGTGTCAAAAGTGACCTGTTAGGTCAAGGAGGACAAGCACAGAGGGAGCACCAGCATCAGCATTGAGCAGGAGATCATTCACAATCCGCAGCAGAGCAGTTTCAGTACTGTGATGCAGCTGGAAACCAGGCTGTAGAGATTCAAGCAGATTGTTGTCCGTGAGATGTTTCATCAGCTGACTGGCTACAGCCCTTTCGAGAGTTTTTGACAGAAAAGGGAGATTGGAGATGGGACGGAAATTAGATAAGCTGTACTAAACAGCAAGTAAAGTATATGGTTCTTGTGTCATTGTGTGTGTTACCTTTTGTATTCTTAAATAAATATTATTGCAACTGTCTATTTCTTTAGTGACTGAGTAAAATAGAAAAACATTTTACAATAATTTCAGTAACTCGATTTTGCTATTGAAATATTAAATAGGCCACCACAATTGCAAAAAACAAACAAACAAATTGATAACACAGCACCAACTTGTATGAATAAGCTGTTAACTCCATTCTGTAATTCACTCCAAAAATCCATGTGATTAATATATATATATAGGAGTAAATTGCTGACTATAGTAAATACTTTATATATTACAAAGTGTTTGGTCCAGACACTAATTTGCTCTTCTTTTAAATGGGAAACATAAACCCTGTTAACCAAACAAATGTAGCTACAGACACTCACAAGTTGTTAGTTCCTGTTTTATAACATTAGTATGAATTTATTTCCTTTAAAAAATAGGACCAGATTACAGGCTTCGATCAGAATACTGGCAAATACTGAGATTTCCTTTCTGCACCTAATTTAATACAGCATAAGTGAAATTGCAAATTTAGCAAAGTCCTTATCGCTAAATGCTGTGTTGCAACAAGATAATATATTACACTCAGAATATACAAACTGGGGGTGCAGTCTGTGCAGCGGGCAGTGCCACATACGCCTACATGCGCATTCATTTCCTGTTCAGAAACGTTTGAATAGCAAGATTAAGGTTTAACTTTTTTTTTATCATGCAAGATTGCATTATTCTGGTTTATTTGTGATCATAGTTTGACAGGTATTTGTAAATCCTTCAGCACCGCTCGTTTTATTGTAGGCTATACTGCTGATTCAAGGGTTTCTTTTCAAGCACTTCTGCAAGCACGTCTTTCTGAAGGTTTTGATGAATGGGCAGATTGTTACAGTAACAAATATATTATTAACATATACACATAAATCATATCCACCTGCTGGATATGTTACACTCTACAGCCAGCAAATAAAATCAGTGATGCCATGGGCTGCATACCTAACCTGGTGTTGGGTTTGCTGACTATGCCATCATTTATTGATTTTAGTGTGAGTGAAGCCAGAACCTCTGGTGTATAGGCCTAGCAGGCTAGCTCTAAGCTGCAAATAAATGAAACAACCCAAGGACCATCTTTGCTGATCTTTTAGGGTTCAGTCATGAGAGGGTGCTGCAGGAAGGTAGAAATCTCGACTCTTTTGGATTCGGAGTGCTATTTGGCAGAGCTGGAGACTTGAATGCAGCAAGGTGCAGTAACTGCGGTTCCCAGCTGTCATCGTTGTTCTTGGCTCGTCCTGGTTTTGGGGTAGATTACACCACGCCTTCTGCGACTATACACAAATGAGACCAAGCTTTTATCTTTATTCTTCTGTTAACGCATAGCACACCACTGCAATGGCTTTCCTGCCTAATCAGATAAACCAAGATACAATATTTCTGCAACAGACTATCATTGGTTCAAGTAGACTCTCGCTTATCCAAACCCTGGTAGTCTGAACCATGCATTCATAATGACACACTGACAGAACCTGTAGAAAAAACATTTACAACTGTCCCTGTATCATTCATTGCTGATTTGTGCTGTAACACATTGGAAGAGTATCACAACACATTCAGAAACCATAACAACTTCCTTTTAGTTTCAGTGACTTAGTTCGGATGGATAATACTGTACTGTGATTCTTGAAATGTATTTTTGTTTACGATTGTAAGTCGCTCTGGATAAGGGCGTCTGCTAAGAAATAAATAATAATAATAATAATAATAATAATAATAATAATAATAATAATAATCAGATGACATTTGTGGCATATGAAAGTATAGGCCAGACTGTATTTAAAAAAAAGAGGTAAAAACAGCTTAATAAAAACAAAATAGAATCAAACAATGGCGTGCAATATTTAAAGTTCTCTTAAGCCCTTTCAAGTTGTTTTGATTTACATTGTGTAACATGATTTTTTTGAGTTAATTAAAGTATCTAGCTTGTATCTAGCCAGTCCATCCAGGAGAACTGATAGGTCTCTTGTGTCTACAGGATTATTATTACTGTTTAAATGGAAAGAGATTTGTAGGATTTTAGAAACTTGCTGCCATTTATTTTAGTTACAAACTTGATAAAACATAGAGTTACTAAAATGAAGGCATTGTTTAATAACACATTCTGTCAAAAACACCCCAAAATAGTATGCTGCCTTGAGCCTTGTTCTGGGACCTTATCTTCACAGCAATGCTTAAATAATAATAAAAGCCAGGACATTTCCGGACTGCGGGACTTCCTGATAGTATTGAATGATTTGTTCTTTATTCTAATACAGCGGCAGCAGCATCTTCGACACTCTTGTTTTGTTTACATTCAATACCTTTGTTCCACATCTCGTTTGATGACCTTTACAAGCACAAGATAAAGAGCACGGTATCCGCTAATGGTGTAGGAGTGCGAAGATGTGGTTTAAGTTAATTAGTTCTCGTCAGTGAGGGGGAAAAAAGAAAGAAAAAAATCCTCACAATGAAAAGATGTGGTTATGTTAGAATTGAATTTACTAGAATAATAAAATAGATATGATTAAATAAATAAATACATTATATATATATATATATATATATATATATATATATATATATATATATATATATATATATATATATATATATAGTAAGGTTACCTATATGTCCTGCAGACATTCTATATAGAACACATTTGGCTTTATCAGGTTCTATTAAAAAAAAAATCTACTATAATATTCTAATATGGGGAGCAATGGCTTCTTCTGTGCAGTATATGTGTGTGTTAGGAGTCCTAGATTATTTTACATTGAAGTATTTCATAAATTATAATACCAATTTAGTAATCGGAAACATTTTTTTTTTTTTTGCCATGCAAAAAACACTAATTGATTAAAAATTAAAGATTGCATTTTTTTTAATGAAGTTTTCGAGACAGATTTCTGTTATTTCAGAGCCAGTTTTGACAGTCAGATATGCTCAGATACTTTTCATGCTAATCCTCTCATTGTATCTTTCTCCTGGATGGGGCCATCACGCTTGATCAAGCTTGCTGTTTTAGTTTTGAGGTATGCAACATAGGGTTTAATTCAATTTCAAACTGGCTAGTTTGTTAGCTTTGAGGAGCTCTGGTGAGTAAAAAAACAAAAATACCACAAAACAAGAGGCAACTTGTGCTCTCAATGCAAACAGAGAGAGACACACAGTGACAACTGCTGCTTTGGAACTACTCTGAAATGAGTGAAGGGGTTAGAAGTGCTACAAAAACAGAATTTTTAGTGCAGCTTTTTGTCACATTGTTTGTACAAGGTCTTGTCTTTAGAGTAAAAAAAAAACAAACATTGAAAATATTGAAAAAGCAAACAATAAGAAAGGTACATTTGTTTTTATGACTGTGACAATCATCCCACAGTGACGGTTGAATCATCATACTTAACATATTTGGGTTTCAACAAACTATTCACATATTTAATCAACTGACTGAACTGTGAAGCCACTTAGCAAGGACAGTGTCTGTGTGTGTGTATGAGGCTGGTGCTATGAACTGGGCAACAGAGAATATCCAAGTCTATTTAGCCACAAGACAGAGCTGACCAAGATAGGAAGCAATCACTGTCACATTTTAAACAACTTTGCTTTCTTTGTTTTGTATCATTTGTACTGCTTTTCCCCCTATTTTCTTCATTGCGGTGCACTATAATGAAAAGTATAATTAAAGAAACTAAGTCAAGTAGACAAATGAGATGCACAACAATGGAATGTATGGCATTTTAATTAAATACATGGATTCTGCTTTCCCACTACTGTGTATGCACAAAATTAATGATGGTTACATGTGAACCAGACTGTGATGTTAAAACTCATTGTGAGTGGCTCACAGAAGGCGTGTCATGCTTGGGGGTACCGCACAGAATTTGATGCATGTGTGGACTGGCATGTCCTGATTTGGTTATGCAAATAAGATAGCCGGGAAACAGACTTATCTTTCAGAAGACACAGATACTGTAATATGAATATTAGGCTGTGAACTACTATAGATATGAGGCTCATGCGTGCCTGCTGAGACGAGGAAACCACATTGACGGAGGAGTAGGCTGTGGCTGTGTGTCTGTGTGTGTGTGTGTGTGTTTGTGTGTGGTTTCCTATGGGAATACCCTACTGTTGGTTTGCATTGCTGTTTGGAACTAAACTGCCACCTAGTGTCAACATTTAAGAATGCAATACAGTCAGTAAGTGGACTTCCTCGGACCACCGCCTTCAGAGTTTTAAACAATAATAATACAAATAAATGATATATTCTGCAGATTGCAGATAAATCCCTCAACATTAAAAGTGTGAGGTAACTCATTCAGGAGGCAGTGCCCTCTGTCTATACACTGTAGAGTCCAGGCTGATCCAGGCAGTCCCCTCTGTACTGTATATACTGTAGAAAGCCAGGCAGTCACCTATCGGGGCATGCTCAGACTCTTCTGCGCTCTCAGCTGCAATCCGTTTTTTCCTTTCTCTTATGCTTCTTCAATAAGTTGCTCTCCTCCTCGCCGATCCTCCCCTCTGGAAGCCCCAGGGTCCTGAGACAGACGGTAGCTGCGGTTTGCTCAGCCAGCTTCTTCGAGTTATCCCTGAAAACACAAGACGAACGAGACACAGGAGTGATTATTCTGAAAGGACTTCAGGGATGGAACTAAGACTCCCATTGTATAGCAGTTTAATCAGTTCCTGGTTTTATTATGAGGTCAATAAAGCACACCTCAGCTTGTTACCTATAGGCTGTGGCTAATCAAGCTTGTAATAAAACCTTGAATGGGTAAAACTGCTATGCAATAGGAGTGTTGTCCCCACCCCAGGTTATAGGATACTATCTATCCACCTTTTTTCCGCAATACAAAAATAAATAAATCAGTTTGCACTCACCAGACTGTGGATCTGTATTTCTTGTTTGCAGCTGTTACCGTGGAACAAAAACATCTGTCCAGAGGTCTTTGTACCTGATAATAAAATAACAAGAATACAATCAAAAGCTCCAGATTCTCTCGGTTTACTGAAAGGGTATTTAAACAGAATTTGCAGTCAGCCGGTCCTTTTTCAGGTCAAATCTAGTCACAGTTTCATACACAGGCTGCGGGAGCTGCTCACTCCGGCTCCACTCCAGTAAAAACATTTTGGGTGTGATTTGAGGAGGGTAGTCTCATCTGAAACAAACCCAGAAAATGGCAAATTTGCTGAGTACGGCATGCTTTTACACAGCAAGTGTGCCCCCCTCCCTCCCTCCCTCTCCTCTGGTCTTGGAGTGTGTCTAGTGAAGCTGTTTTAGGGCAATGTGAAAGCACAGCACAATTTAAACTGAAGTACAGAAGTTGCTGAACAAAGTTTCTTGGACTTGCCTGTCAAAGCGGACTGTCATTGTGGTCACATCTGTATCCTCGAGCTGGTCGTCTGTGTGGCGCCTCCTGGCTTCGGCTGCTGACCGAGCCTCCAGCATGGCGGTGGTTTCCTTGTAGTACTCGACTGAATCAAAGACCTCGCTGGGGACAATGGAAGAAAGATCACAGGCACTCGCTCGTCTTTTAGAAGGACACAGCTCAATCAGCATTACATTGATTTCAATGTATTTATATTTATACAGGGTTTGGAGATCTTCCAGTCGTTTCTGTACTCCAGCTATATATATATATATATATATATATATATATATATATATATATATATATATATATATATTCATCTTATTTTTGTTATGAGCTCTTTGCATGCAATTCACTTCTGATAAGCACACACACACATACGTGTACTTCTGCAGATTCGCCAGTAGGTTGCAGCATTATTCTTTCCTTTCAATAGTCAGCAACAGCAGCTTCATAGCACCAAATAACTTAAACATCATGAAGCAAGTCTTTCTGTGCAGGATTTAACGCAACCCTAAATTGAACATTGGTATAACAGTCACACTTCCCTTCTTTATAACTCAATTGGCAGTGGGTCCATGAGCAAGTTTTATTCCACACTTGCTAGCGGCTTCTGGCGATTGCTGTTCTTGTGTTTTAAGCCCAAACCTGCTGAAAATCTGTTAAACTGACAAAGTGTGTTTATCAGCTGTCAGCCGAGTTCTTTAAATATAGCACTTAGCAGGGAATCCTTGAAAATGCAGGTTCATAGGAATGAATAACCCCCTTACCAGATTTCTCTGTGGGACTGTGCAGAGTGCAGCTTCTTGCCCTGTGGTGATTCCAGCTTCTCCCTCAGCATCTGGCAGAGGCAGTACTTGGTGTTGAAGGTCTGATTATCGTAGCGGATAGCCTGCAATCACACTTCTTTCATTGTGCCATTGCTCCGACAGCATGCAGAGGAACAACACTGCGAGAGACTCACGTATCGGATGTATTCTCCGATGACCTGCTCCAGAGGCAGAGGGCCGTCTCTCCTGAAGATGGAGGGGTTCCACATGGCCGCTCTCGCCAGCATCACTGAGGACGCACCCGCAGCGGCTCGGAAGGCTTAGATATCCGAATGCACTTTAATGCAGTCTTGAGATCCCCCGCTGAGAACAGAATGCAGCACCCACCAGTGCTCTCTGCTTACCAAAGCTCCAAAATACACACACACACACACACACACATTGTAACACACACAGTAACAGGATGCTGTGACTCAGCCTTGCCTTCAAAGTTGTGATTGCCAGCCTTTCCCAAGACTGTCTAGCACCACCTTAACTTTTAGTGAAATTATTTATTTATTTTTACATGTTTTTATGCAACAAAAGTATATGTTAATAAAAACTGTATCTGTAAAACTGCAACAAACTTAGAAAAATAAATCTCTATTTGGTTGCTTCTATGAAGCACGGAGTGCTTTTATTGATTAAGACTGAGGGGAACAAAATCGATCCCGGTGTCCTATTTAAACAGCTCCATTAAATGGTGTTAACTTTGTGAAGGCAGATCCTCACCTCTGTCTTGAAAGGCAAGAGCAGCAACAGCATACAACGCTTCTGACACCTCAATGCATTGATTTACGGGCTACGGTGCGCTGGGAATTCAAATGCAACTGCAGATGAACCCGTTTCACTGCATGGCTTTCTTTTCTGATCAGTGTATAGAAGCGACCTTCCAATCCAGGAAGGGCATGGGTATAGCCATTATCAAAGTGCGGGTGCAGTATTACATATTCAACTTACTTTGCTATAACAGGAATGGAAACTGCCTCAGCGACCGCTTTGATGACATCACAGTGGACAGGATGTTGGGGTCTCTCCTCCTTTTGCCTGCATGGAAATAAGCAACATCAGTACTTAGAACACATGGTACCAGAATACGAGATCGATTCAGCAATGTGCACCACTGTCTGCAGCGGTCCATGTTGTGAGGAGAATGCTGTGTATCGATTCAGCAATGTGCACCACTGTCTGCAACGGTCCATGTTGTGAGGAGAATGCTGTGTATCGATTCAGCAACGTGCACCACCCTCTCCAACGGTCCATGTTGTGAGGAGAATGCTGTGTATCGATTCAGCAATGTGCACCACTGTCTGCAACGGTCCATGTTGTGAGGAGAATGCTGTGTATCGATTCAGCAACGTGCACCACCCTCTCCAACGGTCCATGTTGTGAGGAGAATGCTGTGTATCGATTCAGCAACGTGCACCACTGTCTGCAACGATCCATGTTCTGCGGAGAATGCTGTGTTTAGATCAAGTACACTAATAAAGCATGTAGCCTCTCAGCTCACCTTCCATGAACTGCAATTGCTGCCACTCCAGTCCGTTCAATCCGCTGGACAAGTCTTATAGTATCTTCAAGATGAAAGATAATAAATACATAAATGAATAAATAAAGTAATATATGACGTAATATAATATGATGTTCCAAATAGGATAGATCTGAATGCAAAGATTAATATTTTGGTGTTGCTAACTGCACACTTACAGCTTTGAATTCTTCTGATTTACTAAGATGTTACAATTATTTCACCCATAATGAGTCGGTATTCTTGGTAAGTAATTCTGACGCGAGATCTTCATGTGTGTTTCTTCATAGTGTACCTGTGAAGTTCATTAACCCTTGAAATCAGCACTGAGATTGAGCGGACTGCAGGAAATGCCCCCACTCGTCAATGCATTGAAATACTGATTACTGTACCTCTGTTAGGCATACAGTTAACACCCTAACTGGATTTAGGAGCAGTCTGTTTGAAATGATGACATGCTTGTACTGTGGAGAGGTGTTGGATCATCACCACCTGTCTGAAGTTTGGATTGATTATCAGCTGGAGCTCGCTGCACGGACGGAGTGGACGGCCATCTCATACCGAGTTCCTGTTGTTGAACCCGGCCGGTAGCCGTGTCCCACAGAGGTCACTAATTGACCGCTTGCATTCAATCACTGCACTGAGAGTCACCTGCGGGGTCGCTGCGCCTCATTCATTTCCCTGGGTTTGAACTGAGGTTACATATATCTGAAATTCAGCATAGCAGCCCTTTGTTAATACAGAACCGCCACATGCAGGTGCCTTATGGGAGCAGGTCTTTGTCGGATGCTTTTATATGAAAAACATTAATCTTGCGGCCAACAAAATGTCAACCGAAGCAATATGTAACTCGTAGAAGTTTGTTAATCTGTTACGCTCTGGGGTCTTATTCAGAAAGCAAAAGATGATTGCAGTCTCCAGTGTTTGGTGGCTCACTAATGTTTTATGAATGTGAGCCAGGACTTGAAGAGAGGCATTGTGGTGCCAACTCCCTGGGACTGTAGATGATTTAATAAAATGCACTTCCGTGGGATCAGATGCTATTCATGAGTTAGCTACAGCTCAGGAGTTACCCAAGCAAACTTTAAACCTTTAATATAAAAACACTCACAACGTAGGGGTAGATTTTCAAAATCCGAGAGTACTGGCACAGGCTGGCATTAAACACAGGCCGCTTGACAAAGCAAAGGCTGAATAAAAACATTTCCTTTTTTTTTTCTTCAAATCAGGTCATTTTTCTGTGCTAACTAACTGCCGTTCCCTGGAGAGCCATCACCCTGAAAGACTGAAATTGAGAATGAAATCTGAAATGCACTTACCGAAGGCAGAATTCGAATTTTACAGGTTACTGGCTTTGAAACTCCTTTGACAAGGGTTCTCAGAAGCTAAGAGGGGGACAAAAAAGCAATAATGTGCTGAAGAAGAACAGAGATTGCTTCAATCAAAGACACCCTTGCAAACAAGTGTGTCATTTACTATGAATGACTATTTAATGCTACAGGAAGTAACACTTTAATCCAAGACTCGCTCCATCTGAACCCTTGTCCATTCTATTAACCATATCTCTTATTTATGTAGCTGAGGATTGAAAAATCATTTTTGCTTTATGTGCCAGAGCAATCGTGCACAGCAGCCTTTACAAAATGATTAAAATGGCACAATCTTTGACAGACCTGCAGTTTAGAAAAAGGAAACCACTGTCGGGGGCTTTGCTGATGGTAGCAAAGGAAGTCCACATGCACCACACATGAAAATGACTTTTTACAGACCGATGGTTGTAAAGGGAAAACAATCTGAATCCTACTGAGCCTTTCATTGTACAACAGGCGATTAACCCAGAAGAGCCCGTCTGCACACAATCACTGTGCGATCACCGGTGAATGCACACCCTCCAGTGCTGTGACTGTCATAAAATCAAAGCAGGGCAGCTTTGGAGTAATACAAAACTACAGTAGATCATAGACAGTAAAAGAGAAGAACTAAGATTATGAATGTCTGTGTCTTGTATCCAAACCTCCAGATTTCAGTTGTTCCTCTCATTAAAGAATTGAAGAAGAAGGTGGAGAAGGTGCTGCTGTTTTGTGTTTGAGACCAGAAAAAAATTACTTCTGGGTCACGTATGGAAAGACTCTTCAAGCAATGCATGCTTACCGACCATCCAGGACACAAAGTAACTGAATAGATAATGCAACCATCGAACATGGGAAAAAGCATACACAGTGCCAGAAACACCGCAGTGGAGCACAATAGTAAGAACATGCTGAAAGGTCACAGCTGAATGCATTCAGGTATTTCAACTAACGAGGCACATCATTAAAGCTTCTTCGCAGGCTTCACTAATGGAAAAAGTACCCCCTCGGCACAGCAAGATGTGAATTCTAAGAGTCAAAGAGTCATAGATCAAGGTTATCCCATTGCTCGAGGTGTTCATACAGTCCTGCAAATATGAAGTCTGCATCTCAAATTGCTTCTGAGATATAAGGTGCTGAAATCGGTGGCTTTATCACACAATTAATGTCTATGGGTAACGTCTTTTTTGTAATTGACTCAAAGAATCATAGATGGTTATCAAACTGGAAGCCAATACGTCAAAGAAGATGTATACTGAATACATAATAAGAAAGCAACAGAGCTCCAAAAACAATAGACAATAAAAAAAATAACTGAATGGGATTTGTGATACTCCAACAGTGTAGAAAGGTTAAGAAAAAAAATAATGTTTAACACTCTGCTTGCTCTTCAGCACTGAGTCGGGGACAATCTGCTTCTTGCTAATTATCGGACCTGTGTTCTTTCCTGTACAGGTTTCTGAAGCTCTATTTCACGGTGTAATGATGAAACACTGGACTCTCCAGGGGAAAGCAAGCAGGCTCTGCTCATCATTAGCAGCCTTCTGTCCACTATCATTCAGTGCATTAATCGTGCAGTGCATTAATCCATCAAATTGAGACATGCACATTTTAAGTAGATTTAAAAGTAATTTAATTTAATTTTTTTTTACATTTCCCTTGCAATGTTACAGTGCAGTGCGGCTCCCGGTGAAATGCTGGGTGACGCACACTTTGCGGCTCGAATGAACTGAAGAAAGAACATTAAACAAAAACAAAAAGAGAGAACAAGTAAAAATAAACACAACGAGTTTATTATTTTGGCTCTCTATATTCATTCATGTTTATTATTCTTTCTTCTCTCTCTCTCTCCTGTTTCTTTGAGCCTGCATGTTCACTGCAAGGACATTTCGTCACTTGATGACCTTCGACACCGCACGCTGGCGCATCAGTTTCATAATTTTGAATTAACTGCTTGTTCTTTTCGTGGAGACAACGGCATTGAGCAAACCCTCCCACGAGTAATAAACGAATGTATGAGGCTTCAATCTAGAATGGATAAACCTCTCTGTCTCATCTGCAACAAATCGCTTACACACTGTAGTCTGTACAAGCTGAGCAACCTCAAACACCATTATGAAACAAACCACAAACATTTTTCATCTGAATATCCTCCTGGATCAGACTTGAGGAGAAACAAGCTGGCCTCTTTAAAAACACGCCTCAGCATTCAGAAGATGCTCCTTTCGGCGTTCAGTTAAGAAGCTGATGTAGCGACTCAAGCAAGTTCTGTATGGCATGGACTATCACTCGTGCCAAACATCCTAATTCAGATGAATGAATCTTTTTATAAAATTGGAGTGTTGGCGCTAGACTAGAGAATGCATGTTTAAATGTTACATTGCAGGCCTAAAATGAATATTATATTTACATATCTTATGTCTCGTGAGCAGGTACTGTAATCTCTTTCAAAATAAATACAATCAATCAATCAATCTTTATTTTATATAGCGTCTTTCATAGTGGCCCACCATCACAAAGCGCTTTACAAGATGCAGTAACAACAAGAAAATCCATAATACTTTAAAAACAGAGAAATGCATAATACATGCTATACAGTAAAAAAAAAAAGCATAATACATTAAATACAGTGGGAAGTGCATAATACATGAAATAGTACATTAAATACAGTGGAATTTGTCATCCACAAAGCTCTCAGAAGTATTTAGTATTTCATTTAAAAATAATCCTTACAAAAATGCGTCTTTTTTATGTGGTGTTTTTGGTGAAATCAGGGCAGTTATCATATTTTGCTTCATAATAACTTGACGTATTTTATTTAAATATAAAGAGTATAAAGAGAAATAATGTAGAAACACCACAGTATTACATTTAAAGTTTAATGCACTTTCATCTTTTACAGTATGTGTCTTGCGACTCTCGGCCACATGAACATTTTGGCAAGCAGTTCGTAGGGTCTGGAAGTTTGGCCTCCACTGTTCTAGTTTACAATCGATCAGAGTGGTTTGGGGTTTTCAACTTGTCAGCTTTCAATCTGTTAGCCTTGCCTACTCTGCATTGTCAGTGACAGTAGATGGGCTTGACAGAGGTGAAAGGTCACATTCTTATACAATTTGAATGGATCGAGCAAGGCTGTTCAGTCCTGGCACTTAGGATACTGCAGGCAAACTCAAAAGGCAGTGCAAGGCCAGGTAGATTTCGAAAGAACTCAATATCCTGAACTGAACACCCCCTGCCTGCCTTCAGTCCTGGGTCCCTCTCTCAGACCAGAGGCTACAGGCTTCAGCAATCTTCATTTGCAGCTTGCTGTTAATGGAACCTGACCCTGGTTCTATCAATAAGATAAAGATCTTGTTATCTAGCAGCAGTTTTTTTTTTTCTTTAATGAAAGCCTGCACATTCAATCCTTAACAGTGAAGTATCATTTCTATCACCCTAGCATCAGGATTATTATTATGTGTTTTTTTTTTTTTTTTTTTTTTTTTAAATCAAAGCAGAAAGTAAACAGAACACGTCACCATGAATCGAATACAATGTTTTGTTTATAAAGCTACAAAAACAAGGCTCAGTTTTATTTACAAAGCCATCTGGTGCAACATACCTCTCCAATACCTGCCAACTGGATTGCAAGGATAGTCCAAAGAGGACCCTTTATGGGAGGCTTCAGGCATTTCTAGTGCAATATCTCCATAGCAGACCACCTGCTTATAAAGACCTCTTTCGACGGTCCGATCACTAGTGGTCGGGGAAAGCAGGTAATTGAACCTGGCAGGGACCACATGAACTCAGGGGTTAGTCTGCAATACCAACAGCAGAGTAAGCTCACAGAGGAGCCCAGTACTGCAGTGAGGAACCCAAACTTCCGGTCTATTCTGCCAAGAGGCAGCTAAAGAGAGTGCAGAGGGAGTTCATGCTGAAAGAAGTAATTTACAGCCCGTTGTTAAAGAAATACGATTAAGGCAAAAACAACCAAACTAACTCACAAAGCAAAGATGATCTAATCTTTTATTAATTATAAAGGTAATTTTATTTCTCCAGGAGGAAACTAATCATTATCCAGCTGGGGCTGTGGGCTGTTCAGCATGAGGGCCTTGTTTTGCACAGTTAAGTGTGAGGTTTTAATGTATGTAATATACAGGGGTGAGAACTGAGGAAACAAAATAGGAAAAAAACACAGTAAAGTGAAGGTAGAGTTTCCAGATCACGACTCACAAAGTTCAAAGACGCAAACGACAAAAACATGACAGAAACGCAGGCGTCATTTCCACAAATTTCCCCTCGCCTTAACCTGCAGCCACACTCAGAAATCCCAGCCTCTTAGTGATGTATTGCACAGGGCAACACGCAAACCATGACGCAGTTACCTCTGTGAAATCCCAGCCTCATAGCGATGTATTGCACAGGGCTACGCGCAAAGCCATGACCCAGTTACCTCTGTGAAATCCCAGCCTCTTAGTGATGTATTGCACAGGGCTACGCGCAAAGCCATGACCCAGTTACCTCTGTGAAATCCCAGCCTCATAGTGATGTATTGCACTGGGCTACACGCAAAGCCGTGACGGTTACCTTTATGAAATGAGAAATGTGGACTGGAAACGTGGTAGATACTCATTTGTTTGTTCCATTGGTTTTGGAAAAAAAAAAATTGTTTGTGTTTTTGTAGAGCAATGATTTCTGGGAAATAGGGCAAATTAGTTCTGTTTGTCTTACGGGAAAGTCATTACCTTGCGCAGTTTGTGATTCACACACGCAAGTTTGAAAATAACCACATGTTCCTTCAACCATCTGTGCTCAATCAATCCAACCCTCTTGCTGAGCGCTATGCTTTTCTCCTTTACCAGTTAAAGCAAAACGATTGTTTTATAAGAGATATTTACAGAAACAGTAAGTGCCTCACATGTTTACATACAAGGTTGGAGAAGAGATGCAATTGTATTAATTACAGAATACAGTTATCTACTTTCTTTCAATTATTATTATTTTTTTTTTTTTTTGCCCATCTAGTTCATGAATTGGTTTACTGACCCCTTTCAGCAAAGGGTGAGGGTTTGCAATTGTGATCCTAACCCATATGTATTTCCAAAGAGGCAACAGTGAGAAATATGACAGCTGTAGGCTGTTTCCTGTAAAATCAGTATAACACAAACACAGCCTTGCTTGCTAAACTATAGCAGACTGCAGATTGAAGACATTATTTTTCAGCAGCAGCAGCGGAAATGCAACCGTTTTGGCTTCTAGGACGGTTCCAAGAGGTAAGGGAGCTTGTGTCCCTGCATGTCAAAGCACTGTACCTTAGGGGAATGCAAACAAACATCCACTTTGAAAGACTCCTGAGAGACGCCCTCTGCTTCAGATCTGTACTGATGGAAATTAGAACACAGAGTAGGTTCATCACTTGGGTTCCCTATGGTGCTGTGAATAAAAAAGCTGAACCTCATTTCTTAGTGCTCATGGCTGCAGGCTCCCAGCAATCCCCTGATCTCAAGTGTTTTCCCCAGGGGTGCACTGCACCACCGTCTCTCCTCTCGCTTAACAGACTCTACCACTTACAGAGCACAAATACAACTCCATAAGGACAAATCAAGCACAGTTAGGGGGAACATTCAAGTGACCTCCGTTGCACAGCTTGAAGACAGCAATGACTGAGCGGCCAGGTTTGGTGTTAGCTGTGTTTTTGTAGCCGTTCTGCAGTTTATAAGGCAGGGTCATCTCGTTCAAACATCTTATAATGCATCTCTGAGATTTAAACAGAACCCTTTCAGTCACAAACAGCAGATTTCCATTTGAAGGTTCCAGTATCATCTTCTTTGTCTTTTTGTGTGCACAAAACACTTCAAAAAAATTAAAAAGGACAAACAGGGACACATGGTATACAGAAATCACTCAGCTGGTTCATTGGTATTTGAAAGTACCGGGACGATCCTGACAGTTTATTTGGTCCAGTGAATTGTGGGTTAGATAATACATGGGGTGCTTCGGGTCATGGTGTTGAAATAAAACAACAGCAAAAAAATAATAACAATAAACAAAGTGATTTTTATGTAAAACACACAACATTTTTAAAAAGCCTTATGAATAAAATTGGACTAACAGAATTTTTTAAAAATTTTTTTTTTTCTTCCCCAAAAGCAAAGTCTTTCACGGGACGCAGGCTTCTCAAAAAAGAACAAAAAACAGCTGCCCAACATTCTAGAAAAGGAATGGAAAATTGGACAGGAACGCTCTGAAAGAAGTCTTTTGCCATTCAGGTTCCGTAATTTCTTTTTAAAAACAAAAGGTAGCTTGTTAATAAAACTGTAGGAAGGCACCTGAAATACTGAACAGAACAGCAGCGCAGGTACTTACCCTCTCAATCCTGTCGGGGTCTGATAACAGTGCCGCTCCCATGCCACCCTACAGGAAACACAAGAACCCTTTAAATGGCATGAGTCTGGTGCAGTATCAATTTCACTCTAATTAATCACAAATGCTGAACAGTGGCTTAACATTTAATGAGGGTTCTATGACAGAAGTGTCCAATTACAGAGATTGCTGTGAAATTAATCAGCCGGGCACAGCTGGAGCCGCATGGATGCTTCTGTCATGTGTCTGCGCAGGAAACTAATGTTGGCTTCAGAATATTTCTTCATTGCAAAAGGCAGATCTTACTGTTTCAAAAAAACATTTCAAGTCTTGTTTTAATGTTACGATGTCCAACAAAATAAATAAATACATCAAAAGAACAAGAAGTCCCGGAGTACGGCTTATCCATAACAATTGTATAGCAAGAGCATTGGCAGCGCCATCATGATTGAATTCAGGATTAAATCCAAAAAGGTGGCATTCAAGTTATTCTAATTCTATGGTAAACTAAGGGACACTGAATGTTACCGTGAGTTTGATTGAATAGCGCTAGGGGAATGCTGCAGTAGAGGTCACAAAGCAGCTCTGTATTTCTTGATTGAATCCCTATCCATGTAAAGCTGTACTGAATCCCGCCTTCATAATCTAGCCTTTCACTTTCTCTGTCTCGTTTTGCATAGCCAGATTGACAGACAGATACTGCACAACACACAACTGTTGATCTACTATCTACAGGAAATAAGACTTGCTCCTGTTTACAATTTAAAGAAGAAAAAGCCTAATTTGATGACTAACGCATACAAATACCCACTTGCTGCTCCAGATGGAGGGGTTATCTGCTGGAAAACGCTGACAATCAGACAATGACTGCATGTGTGTTTACAGAGTCACCCTTATCAAGTGCAAATATGCTTCATGGTCTGGTACTTCTCCCATGTTTCATATTTCTCTAAATAAATATTTATACAAATAATAAGAGATACACTGTTTCACATGAAAACCGTAAGCAAAATCCTCAGCTTTTTAAATCCAAAGGCACTTGACAGCAGCATAGTGCCGACACACACACACACGACGTTTTAATAAAGAATCAGCGATATGCTGCTACGACATATTGTATAAGCCAGTGGAAAGAGTTTTATTTCACTACCATCCCTAGGTAGGGAATGTCAGTCTGGAGTGAGAGAGTGAGAAAATTCACGGACAACAATAAGCGTCCAGAGAAGTACAGGACTGTAGGTTATGATTTGTATTTTTGGAAAAAAAGAAAAAGAAGAGTTTTCATTGTAAAGTGCCCTGTATACGTATGTCATGAAATCCAGTTTTAAAAGCGCAGAAAACTACAGCAGAACTCCAAATCAGTTTTCAAATGTGTCAGTTTGTTCTGTAATCTTTATTAGTAAGGTATCTTCCCAGCATGAAAAAGACTTGTGAAACCCTGGACCTCTAAAGCCTTAAATCAAATTGCCTGACAGTGGCACAAATGAGCAGCAGAGCAGAGACTGCCTTTCACTGTCATATATATATATAACAGGCAGTGTGGTCCAGTGGTTAAAATCCAGGGCTTGTAACCGGAATGTCACACAGTGCAGATCAGCTTACCTTGGTTGAATATTCTTTAGGGCAACCCATGTTGACATCAATTGTAGCTACATCATTTTCACTTGGAAGAAAAGATCAGAAGGGATTTTTTATTTTGATGCTTATTGAGAATGCACACTTTGCATTAGGCTTTAGGTTTTTAATGTTTTTAAAACTTTTTTTAGTAAAAATAATAATAATAATAAACAGGAAAAGCGCAAACCCTTCCCATACTATAGACTTGTGTTATTATAGAACAAAGGGCAGTACTCACAAAGCATGAGCGGACCAGTAAATGCACAGTACATCGAGTCATTGTATTTTTTATTAAGTTTTAATGTAACAGCAATGCCTTTATGAAAGAAGGACGTCATACTCACACAAGGCTCTCTCTGAGTCAGCAGTGCCCTGCAAGAAACAAAACAGCAGAGATCACTGTGATCTTAAACGCATCGAGGCACACACAGGGGTACAAAGCCACGAGCAGCACAGTCTGCAGAACTGTAGCCCACAAACCTCGCTAGCAAAGAATTCAAATACAACACACAGTGAATGCAACAATGCAACCGCCAATCCCACTGGCATTTGCAAACCATAATGTTTCTTTTGTGTTTTTAATTGTAACATCTGAACCTACAGTATTGGTTTTGCCTCCATCTGAAAATCCCTAGCAAAACACATTTACAGTTTTGAGAAATGAAGAATCTGGGCAGCAGCAATCCGAGCTGCTGCATTCAGTTCCCATTTCAGCACGCTGGCGCTGCTTGCAATGGAGGCCACACTCTACATAGATCTAAAGAGGCCAAACAAGCTGCTCTTAAAAGGTTCAAAAGGAGTCAGTTGCCACGGTTTCTGACACCATGGCAACTGGTATTCTGACACCAAGGTGATGCTATTAAAAATAGAGTGAATAAATTAAGGCCATTTGTGGACCTTAAGGACCAAGAATGACATCAGCATATATATATATATATATATATATATATATATATATATATATATACACACACACACACACACACACACACAGTATATATAAACTTAAACATCAGTCTGTCTAGCTATTTCTACCATTATAGCTGAAGGCAGAAGCCGAAACGTTGTAGCTATTATTAAAACAGTCTGTTTTCAATTTATCAATTACTTTTGTTCTTTATTAAGTAGTTCAAGTGATTGCTGAGTATCCCGTTGGATCCTGAATCTCCTTGGATATAGAGCTGTAGGTGTTTGTTTTTTTAAGAGTCCAGAGCCCTAACCACCACTACTCCACACTGCTGCCCCATTCATCCGTCTACGTGCTACAAGCGATTAGAACTACTAGTAGCAGAATGCACGGCGGTAGGTTTTATTAAATAAATAACAATAATGAATTGGCCCAATAGTTAAAGATTTTAAATACTGTATACCCTGTGTAACAAGCAGAAGATGCTACTCTTGCTACTTACTGTTGGTTGTCACCAGCAATATAAAGAGTGTACACGAATATAACCAGACTTTATAGTAAAACAAATTGGCTTGTGGTCTTTCAATTCAAATGAACTGCAGTGTAAACATGTCTGCTAGGTTAAATATAACACTGGACTGTACTACTAGAACTAAACACAGTAGCCTGTCAGTTACTCTATGATTACATTAAACCGCAAAGAGAAATGGACACTGTGGCCACTCGCGCCGAAATGACACTCACATTTTACATTACTTCGATATCAACAAACCCTGTTCAGCTGAATCATTTCTGAATTGATTAATAGAAGGGGTCTCACCTCCCGTTAAGAACTGTACTTTTATAAACTTAATTCCACAGCAACTCCAACCAACCAGCTGGAGAAACACGTGTGCTCGAATTGACGTTTCTTCCTGGCGACACACCGAATTAACGTCATCGCCCATCGACAAGGTTATCTGACAACAGTGAAAGATGCACATGTGAGACAAGTTTCATTCACAAAAAAAACAAATCACAACTCGGACTTTGTTAGGATAAAAACTTGAAGGGACCCTAAATAATCAATCTTCTACTTGACAGCCTTGCTGTCCTAAAATAGCTTCTCGAGATGTGTTTTTTTTTGAAGACCATTTGAGACGTGATAGGGACAGAAACACACAGTGAGTTACAGATTTTTTATAAACAGAACGGAATTTATATATAGTAGACGCACTTATACCTTTGTATTGCGTCTAGTTTGCGTCCCAGCACGCATATGGAAAACAGTGTGATACCGATATTAATTCTGATGTAAGTTAACTGTACATCTGTGCCCGGTTTTAAGATGTTTTCTCTGGGTGCTAGAAAGTGTGTACTAAATTCGATGTCCGCTTTAAAACTACTGAGAAGCCACACAGCAAGCACAGCGGGCTGCAGGTTTTTTGCTACCAAACGAGGAGTGACCAGCGCTAGTGATGGCAAGCAGGAAACGGTTATAAGGATACCACGACAGATGCAGGAGCACATTGACAACGTCAAACAGATTAAAGGCAAACGGCTTGAGAAAGTCAGCACCACCAAAGCCGGGAAACTGCTTATTGTCAGCAAACATTCCAAACTGAACCAACCTGCGAGTTACACTCTGGGGAAATTCGATCGACCGCTCCTTGCTTCTGAAGGATGGAAGCACAATAAATCATTTGGGGACTTTTTCACCATCAACAGCACTCAGAAGGACCTCCCTTTCGTCACAGTAGCAGGAGGCAAGGAAGGAGAAGGGAAGGGGATCGAAAAAGCTGTAACTTTTAAATCCTTGGGGCTCTGCCAGGAATTAACAGAAGCGCTGCAGGCTATGGGTATTGTTAACCCGACCACAGTCCAGCTGCAGACCATACCCAAGCTGTTGAAAGGAAAGAATGTCCTGTGTGCTGCTGAAACCGGGAGCGGCAAAACATTGTGCTACTTGCTGCCCCTTATCCACAAGCTGAGCCTCAACCGCTACGGAAGGGAATCGAACAGCCAGGCACCCCAGAGTGTTGTGCTTGTGCCGTCCAGGGAGCTTGCCGACCAGGTCAAAGCCGTCGCCAAGTCTTTGGGCGCACCTTCAGGACTGGTGGTGAGAAACGTTGGGGGGGGCAGGGGGATTGGCAATGTCAAGCTGGCGTTCTCCGGCGGCGCCCCAGACATTTTGATCGCCACTCCCGGTGCCTTGTGGAAAGCACTCCGGAGGAACTACGTTGATTTGAGCGACCTGAGCTACTTTGTCATGGACGAGGCGGACACCTTGTTCGACGAAAGCTTTGCAGAGCTGGTGGAAAGCATCCTACTCCAAACGCAGGTGGCATCACACCCGTCGGAAACTGTTGGCCTGGGCAGGAAAGCCCAGCTGGTTGTGATCGGCGCCACCTTCCCTGGAGGCGTTGGAGAACTGCTAAAGCAAGTCACCGATTTGGGGAGCATCGTGACAGTGAAAAGTAAGAGGCTGCACCACCTCATGCCGCACGTGAAGCAGGCCTTCCTGAAGGTGAGAGGGGCTGACAAGCTGGTGGAGCTGCTGCAGATCATACGAACCCCAGCAGCTGCAGACAGGGATGGTGCAGGGGTGCTTGTCTTCTGCAACAGTGCCTCCACAGTCAATTGGCTTGGATACCTCCTGGACGACCACGGTGTGAAGCACGCACGATTGCAAGGACAGATGCCCGCTGTAATGAGGGCAGGCATTTTTAATACTTTTCAGAAGGGCCGAGTCGACGTTTTAGTCTGCACAGACATCGCATCCAGGGGGCTGGATACACAGAGGGTGAAGACGGTGATCAACTATGACTTTCCTCCTTCTCATACGGACTACCTCCACCGGGCTGGGCGGGTGGGCCGCATGGGGAGCAAGTCCCCGGGCAGCGTGGTTAGTTTCGTCACCCACCCCTGGGACGTGGAGCTGGTGCAGAAGATCGAAACTGCAGCTCGGAGGAGAGCCAGTCTCCCTGGCATGGAGTCTGCAATCCACCAGCCTTCTCCCAAAACACATTTAACACAGTTCGATTCTGATGTTAAAACGGAATAAACTTTGTGCAAGATTTTTTCTAATCGTGTTTGTGTTTGTTTGTTTCGCAAGGTCATGTTTGTTAAACTTGCAGTCACACTTTATTTTAACACTGCTTTCTAATGTTAGAGAGTGTTTTGGTTTGAAAAACTAGAATAAGCTTCAACCACAAAACACATTAAAAAGTAACCACAGACCTCGGAGTATAGGAACTATAACTCAAAATAGCAAACTAATCTAATCTAATAATATCTATATCTGTCCCCATTTGAAGCTATTGATAAGTTACCTTAGCGTATTGGTATGTATAGCGCTGAAAGAGTCTTTGAAATCAGTCATGAGTATGAATTACTCAGGGATTGTAATGTGGCTTTGGTGATAGGAGGGGTACATTTTGTACAAGGCTCAAGAAAGCACAAACTGCTGAGCTGGTAGCAGGTGTTCACAGCTTAGTCCAGTGGGGTGAACATCTGGTCACAAACAGGGAAATCTGTTGTTCAGCCAATCCACTCTGTATAAACAAAGCCTAAAAAGTAGACAAAAAACCAATGAGATTTCACCATTGTGAAATTCTTACAAAATACAATTTGTTAAGCTTTACACATTGTTTATATGGAGTTCTGATTTTGAAGTCTCTGCATGGGTTTGCTCCGCCACCATTAAAAGAATGAATTACACTCTGTTCTGAATTTAGCAACAGCATCACCAGAGCAGCCGTCAATGGTAATTGTATGGAGGCAAGACGTCGTACTGAATGTGCACAAACTGCATTCTCAATTAAAGGTGTAATATTCTGGAATTCATTAACAGATGATATAAAACATTTTCATGAACGTAGGGATTTTGCTTATAAACTTAAAATATGGTTAAAATCAAAACAAACATGCATTCATTGATTGGGAGGGTTATATTGTTGTATATTCGATTGATTGTTGATTTGCTGATCGATGTTCTCACCTGCCCAGGGACAACCAATGAAAATGAGCTTTTAGGTACATTTTGGTACAATGCATCATATGACATGTTCGTTTATGTTAAAAATTGTACAATGTCCCTGTCAAATAAATAGAATAAAAAATAAATAAACTGGTGCAGCTTCGATGCCCTCAGTGTTAGCCTCTCTGTCTTTCTGATTCTTCCAGGCGGTCTTGTGTGGTGGAAGTAAACTATAATTGATTATTAATGGAGTAAACAACTGCCTTCATAGCCAGTGGAGTCTCTCAGCCTGGCTGTTGTTCAGAGTCAAGGGAGCATGTGTACCGCAGCTAAAGTCAAAATAAAGGGTAATGCACTGAAAAGGCAATGTGCATTGCAGCATGTCGCCACTTAGGACCTAAATAGTTTTTTTATTGCATGGTTACAGCAAACAAAGGCTGATTGATATTACCAGTAAAGTAATTGTTCCATTACACTCTTCCAATTTAATTAAATTGCAGTCATGGGGTGATTTAAAGAAAATGTGAGTTATTTCGCTGTTCTGGAGGAGGTGGATAACCCCATTATTTACAACAGGCCATCATAGCTGTTGCTGTTACACCTAACCTCAGCTGAGTAGAGAGCTTTCACAGCAGGCCTGTGTAAGAAGGACTAATCCACAAATGTATTTTGGCTGGTTTTCACAGAGCCTGATTAGCTACCTGTTGCCTACCGCACCAACCTCAGTACTGTAACTGTTACATTTCAGACATGATGTTCCAAGTTTTAAAGTACTGTAAGCCATTGATATGAACGATTTGCATGAACTCTAAATGAATTTTATGATGTTCGCTGCTGTTCACATCCCAGCGTTCATTTTCATTCTGTGTGTTACCACTGTCTGGCTGGTGGCCGGGTCTTCAGCTGTGGAAAGCCAGGCTTTTTAGATCACCTCTGGTAGCATTTGATACAGTCAGTTACCCTGCTTCACTCCCAAATGCTCTTGGCTCAAGCCGGCCCCCATAACATTATGAAGGTATCCTGGCTGAGGATCCCCACCCAGTGAATCCATGGAAGTGTGACATTGTGTTCTTCATACAATCGTTTTGGTACACATTGCTAGTACTTTGGAAAGGAATAATAGTTCAATAAAACCCCAAGCACCTATCAAATATTTTGGGGGAGGGGGTTATATTATTAGATCATAGAGAACAGCAATATATATATATATATATATATATATTTTTTTAGTTCCATTTTTATTGTTTCTTACAAAATCACTTAAAATATTGCGATACAAACATTTACACTTCAAGTTGCAGACTGAGCGATACAATTTAATAGGAAAAACAAAGCATAACGCACCTGTGGTAATACAGTAGGTGTGCTTTTTAACGTCATGGTAAACAAGAATTATCGCACTAAAACATTGCCACGCAGCTCTGTGAGGACCAATGGACTACAATACAAAGCCAACAAAAGGTACATGGTTTTAAGCACTAAGGGTCCTGAACATTGTAATTAGAAAGTTGCATTTCAATGGCACTGCACATGCACAAATCTTTGTTGGGTTTGCTACATAAAGACAAAAAAGACAATCTGCCTTGAGCCTTTCACATAGCCAACCTCCAAGGACAGCAGCCTGTTTTTTCTCTATCAGTATGTCAGATCTGTTCTGAGGGATGTGTGTTACTGAACACAGTAATTCCATCTTCACTATTCTGTTCTGGCAATGCATCAAAAAACAAATTGGATGAGTGCTGCAGGTTGTTTTCCTCTCTCTGTGGATTGTTATATATGTATATATTTTTTCAGATTTTACCACCAGTGTGTCAAATCTGTCGACCACACACAGGCATCTCCAAAAATAATAGGTATAATTGAATATGATCTGGAGCACGTTATGATGAAGCAATTACTGTTGTACTGAACGTTCTCCATGTACACTCAAGCTTGTTCACTATGCCTAGAATCGGTGCTATTTACCAAACTTTTTCTCTTATAAAGTTTACCGTGGTATGCCTAGCAGATGGGCTACTAGTGTGTGCGGGTGGGTTGTACCCCTGCAATAGCATGGGTGTGTCAAATTCTGACGATGTTACCACAGTTGTACAGTGTTCCTCCTTTATAAGAAGGTCCTTTATACCTCAAAACCAGTTTTGAAGTGGCTTGGCTATGGCTCTGTCCATTTGACCCATAATGTCATTCCACTGGCAACTTTCATTCTTGCTATAAGGCGGAACACAAATAGCAAGGTCATGCAACTACGGCTCCTGACTACAGGGGGAGCACTGTACCATTCTTCCAATGGCAGATGTTTCCGTTGCCTCTTAGTTTGGCACAGATAAGAACGGCTGGAACGAAGGAATACAATCTAGCGGGTTGAGTTCAAAAATCAAAACCAGAAGGCAAGACGTCTTGTTCCTCCACATCCTATGGCTTTATGTCTGGACGCTGGGGGCTGACACAGTCAAGTTGCCTGTCTGCAGTCTCGCCCAACGTGCTCGCACGCAGGCCCTCAAAGAGTAAAAAGAGAGCAGTGCTATCTGTGCTCTCCTTAATAAATACATTCGTAAGAAAAGTTCGCTTTCAAGGGCTTTCGTTGAGTCTATTTACAGAGTTGGTTTTGTTTTGTATTTTGGATTAAACGTTGGTTGTGGAGTGCGTGGTGGAGAAGTTCTCCATTCGGATCCTCACCACTTTCTCCTCGGGCGGTGGGGGAAAGAGGAACTTGCAGGTGAAGACCTGCTGACAGGCCTTGCGGAAGTTCTCCGAGAGGAAGGCGTAGAGGATGGGGTTGATGCAGGAGTTGCCGTAGGCCAGGCAGTGGGAGATGATGCGGAAAGCGAAGGAGGCATCGTTGAGGGGGAACGCCCCGAACTCGGCCCACATGGCGATGATGTGGTGTGGCATCCAGCAGATCAGGAACACGGCCACCACCAGCAGCACTGTCTGTGCGGTCTGGAGGAAAACAAACAGAACAAACGCTGAGTACAACACACAGGCTGCTGTGACAGGGGGAAGAACCTGCATATTAATAACTGGCAGTAATCATAATAATCCCATCTCTTAAGAAATCCAGGTGTGGAATGTGGTCAGGTTAAATTGGTTAACTGATGGCCACATGTACAGGCTGGATCAGTCTGCACTGCAGCTCAGTCAGTAACAGCTGCCAGCGAAGGCTGCTCAATGCTCAAAGAGTTTGAAGGTTCTGCTATGAAGAGTTCATGTTTTTTTTGTTTAGAAGCCTTTGTATCGGCAACTTTTTTTTTAGCTTTTGCTAAATTATTTCTGGTAAATAAAACTGGCAAAAAGGACTCAACCTTATGTGATTTCTGGCCAAGGATTTCAATTAATAAGACATTTCAATGTCATTTTTGTTCTGTTTACTAATTGTTATGCATGTCAGTACACTTGCTCCAGCTGGTATATCTCATCAAAGGAGTTTTTGCTTACATAATTTAATGTAAATGAGGAAAATGAATGGACCCACTGCTTTTCTTTGCTCAAAAAAATCTCCATGAATTTTAGCCAACCAGATTTCAAAAACAGACACATTCGCTACACTACAATGCAGTCACTTAACCTGCTTACATGTTCTGAGGTGTCTGAAGGTAATCTAGAAAGCGCTGATCCCCTTGCTTTTTATATACCACTCCTTCACTCCTGTGTGGCCAGCAGCACAGTTCTGCCGCTGCAATGGGTCTTCTAAAAGACTGGGAGGGGGTTTATGGAGTAAGAAAATGACATTTGAAATGTCACGTCTGTGAACTGAAGTGGAACCAACTAGCAACATGTTAGATAGACGTTAGAGCAGACATTTGTTTTAAAATTTAAAAAAATGTAAATTCTACCATTTCTGTAATTCATACACTACATATATTACTCATATTGCTCTAGACACTGTAATGAGAATTGGATTGTACACAGAGTACAACATTAATCCAAGCAAGGCATGTGTGCAGTGCGGTGTGCCTGCTGGGCAGACTCAAGCTGCTTTGGTTTTATTAGTTCATGACAGAGTCATCTCTTCAATTGATATAAACAACGGTGGAAGAAATAATGCCATTTTTGGGCCAAGGTTATGCAAATCAAGCACCTTAGAGTACAGGACACAAACTTCTTTAGTAGTCCTATTTAATGATTGAAACAAAAGTGGTGTTTAAATCCGTCGATCTATAGATCAATTGAATGGACCCTGTGGCTTTAATCTATTAACCCTTTGTTTTCAAGAGGGACCCAGCAAAACATAGTATAGCATAATATGCAAGGTTTTTTTTTTTTTAAGACAAAAACAGCATGTATTTCAACAGAATCCCATTGATGTGCTGTTGAAACAAGCTGGTCTGTTTTACCCTTTGCTTGTTTGCTTACGTTGTTCTTAGATAAACGGGGAATAAGAGAAACACGCTCAGCCTCTCAGTGTCTCAGGCTCTATTTTTATCTTCTGTTACCACACACACAATGACATGTTCTGCTGCTCTTAGTCTATTCCCAGGGCCACCATTGTCACTCACACTGTACAAGGCACTGTTCAAGGCAGCAGGCTGTTGAATTGAATTCTCTGTAGTACATTTAAACTGTAGCCTTAATCTACTAAAGCAAAGAGTAAGCCGGACCATTAAAGAGGAAGGGAGAAGCGATTTAAATGGCATATGAAGTTGGGCGCTCTTTAATGCGTCTCCTGTTATTTGAAGCATTTAAACAGCTTGGATGTGCTTGGGAAAGGAGTCGATGTATTTCAAGTTGACGTGTGTTTTACTCGCTGTTTTTCATCTTTCATTGGTTTCAGTTTGTGAACCCTGGGATGTCGATAAAGTCGTGCTTAATACGGTGTTAGCAGTGCAGTGAGATCTGTATAGTTTTAGTTTTTTTTTTCTCAGATGAGTTATTGATCACAGCTATCCAGAGACTTACACATCCCAAACACAGATGTGAGCCGGCAAGCGATTTTTGTTTATCAAGTGCGAGCAGCTTGTATTCAGGATTGGAAGCCTCAGGGTAAAACATGACAGTCCTTCATTTATTATTATTTTATTTCTTAGCAGACACCCTTATCCAGGGCGACTTATAAGATATCACGTTATTTTTACATACAATTACCCATTTATACAGTTGGGTTTTTACTGGAGCAACCTTGCTCAAGGGTACAGCAGCAGTGTCCCCCACCTGGGATTGAACCCACGACCCTCCGGTCAAGAGTCCAGAGCCCTAACCGCTACTCCACACTGCTGCTCCACACTGCTGCAAAATAATTGTGCTATGCTCTTATTGATGAAGGAGCCTTAAGGCATTGCTTCATTATTGAGGAAGATCCTTATCTGTCCGTGCATTAAAGTACTTGGAATATTCAAGCAGCTTAGTGTTCTCCTCTTAGCCCATATGGACAGCATTCTGCATCATAAATGACCTTAAACTTGGGCACTGGCCACCTTTGCTTTAGTCTCTACAGATTTGATGAGCATGAAGACTGAACCGCTCCCTCAATCCTTCAGAGGCACTACAGAGGTTCAGTATGTACACTAAACATGAAGAACTTCAAAGTCCTATGGTACATTTTCTGAAAAAGCCATAGAAACAAAACCCTGACCTAAACAATTCCTACTAAAGAGCATGTAATTACCTTTTTTTTTGTCTGTCCAAAAGACACTGAATGAGACAAACGCAATAAAGAACTGTTGCCTGAAGACAAAACAAAATGCAATGCCAACTATTGTGTGCTCGGTATTGATTTATCGCTCAACCCCATTACCCAGTGATTGTGAAATGTCCAGTTACTATGCAGTGTCACCACTAAACAAGTCGATCCTCCGAAGCTGCAGCTGTAAATGACTTACACGCATCTGTGGCTTAATACTGCACTGCCCATCCTGAGCGATAGTTCTCAGCAGGCATGCTGACTGACAGAGTGCATCTGTAACTGCACCTGAGAGACTGCACACTGCAAACAATACAGGCTTGGCAATCAGCGACAGGAATAATATGGCAAGCCTGAAAGCTTTTCAGAGCAGAGCACTGAGATTAAAATGTGTTGGTATCACCAAGTTTCTACCTTTGCAGAATAACAGGGCAGAGGCTGGGCGTGAACCGGCGACCCTGTGCAGCACAAGCAAGCATCTAAACCACAATCCAAAAGAGCCAGGCTCCTGGTGTCTGACGCTGGAAGCCCTTGACAATGATGATGCCTGCAGGGGCTGGCATGATTGATAGTTTGCAGAAACAGTGGACACATCTGCAAAATAACAAGCCGACCTTCGGGAAGTCTCCTGTGCCAAACCAATCTGTCTTTTCTCTTTAACTTTTGTACTGAATCTGCGATCTGAACTGGCAATTCCCACGGTTGTTGTCATCATCGTCATACTGAGGTCTTCCGATAGGAATCTCCTCATCCAGATCCTACACTTGAAATCCAGTTCCACTCCACTCAGAACATTCAGAGCACATTCTGTACAAATCCCACCGGACAATTCCTTTGAGAACGTGTGTGCGAACTACTGCATTGAAGCCCTGCCAGCAATCATTGCAGCTTTTTCTTTATCTTTCTTTACAGGCTTTAGTCCTGATATTCCCTTTCTTGTACACATCTGCTTTTACAGTACCAACCTCTCATCTATGAGATCTGTATATTTAGGTGTTCTTTACATGGTGTTCCGGAGGTCTGCAAAGCGAAGGCATGTTTCATTGTCTATTTTAGGGGGACAATGTGTTTTCAAAGGGTTAGTGTAGTATGGTAGGAGAACGTGTGTAGATACTATACTACTATAGTTAGGGAAGAAGGACATGGATGGAGGCCAGCCCATTTGCATTACAAAGCCTTGATAATCAGATCAGAACACAATAAATACATATTAAATTATACCACTCGACTAACTCTTTAGCGACTGATGAATACGCTTTCATGATAATGTTTTGATGAGAGACAATCTGTTCAGTCTCACTGAAAAATGCAAAATGGCAGCAGCCAATTCAATATCGTGCCTGTATCATTTCTTATATTATGTTAGTTCAGGATACTTAATCTTTTTAACATTCTCTTTTTGCTAAAGAGCTTCTAGATAACCAGAGGGGCTTTTTACAAAGTAGCTTTCACCAATCTACAAAACATGCTAGTCTGTCAGTTGCTGTACTGTTTGGCTCTCTGTGTAAAGCATTGGGATGGGGTGCACCATTAAATGTTCGTCTATAATCTTGCAAGACAGCCCAGTCACGAAATTAACCAGGCTAAATAAAATAAACAATGACGCATACTTCATTTTTTGGTTGGATAATCTGCCATTAGGAATGCCTCTGTGTTATGATTTTTGGATATTTGCTGTAGAAGACCTTTTGTAAGCATATTGCTAACCGCAGTATGTCGTTTCAGCTCCCAGAGTGCTTTTGAGCTTCACAGTAGCCATTACTGCTCTTCCCACGCTGTGCCCACTCTGTGATGCATTCTCTCACTTGGCATCTCCTAATTCCTGTTAATGGGTTGGGATGGAACTCTGTGTTTTACTTCTCCATGCACGGTATAGGTTTTTCATGAGCCTGCAGAATAAGGTATGAATAACAGACGGGGGTGCAGTTGGCACAGAAAATGAGAGAGAATCCAATCAATAGAAAAAATACATCAGTTAAGATACAGACACTAAGCTGTGGTTTTGTAAGCATTTAAAGCTATGCACAGTATGATCCTAATCTAACCAGCCATGGCTAATTGGTTAAGCAATACACGGCAGTGTGTTTGCGGCAGCTGAGACAGTCACCATACGCTGTGTTGGCGTTGGTGTTAGAAAAAAATAATACAGTGCTTCACAAATCTCATTAAAATTAAGACTGTTCCACTTGGTAGCATGCTTCTACCATCGCAATATAATATATTACGTGGGCCTTCAATACATTATGCACCCTGGAGAATAGTTTGTAGTGCCTGAAACAACACTATCTTTCAGCTCTAGTCATCTGATTCAAGCCGTTTAATCTGGAAAGGCACTTCATTTTACCTATCTCCGATCTCTCATCAACAACCCATACCATTCCCTCTGAGGTTGAAGTCCTGTGAAACAGAGCACATTGTTTTTATACACAGAACTGTTTTCTAAGACTGAATTGAAATGATTAACCTATGAACCACATCAGACTTCTTTCTACATCCTTACCTCCAGGGGAAAAATAATACAAAGGGTTCATTTAGAGAAGAGACTTGACCTTTAAAGAAAAGAAAATAGACATCTTGTCACCTTTGAACAAGTGGCACGAGCTTTGAAAGGATTCATATTCTGTCACTGCCTATTTTATGACACTTTTCATGTAGGTTCAAAGCAGGAGAACGCGCACAGATGAATTGCAATTTACTTCCAAAGGTCACCTCTTTTAAAACACATATTTCCAAATATTAAAACAAAAACAACAAATTCTCAACGAAAACCATTGTTTTTGTTTTGTTTTTTTTGTGCGTTAAAAAATATGAATACTAAAACTACATCTTTCAATATCTGCAAGCCATAATACTAAAAACGCCATCTTAATTACAAAACAAGCACATGAAAAAGCATTTTAATGGCTTCAGACATGAATGTGGCTCTGGAGTTACAGTCAGAGATATGAATGCTGAGTGTCATACGAGTAATGACTTAATTAACCTTTCACCCAACCTTCAAAAACTACAAATGATTATGTCACTTCAAAAACTATTTAAAAAAAACTAAAGAAAAGAAAAAGAAGATGGAGCGATTCTGTCTATACTTTTCTATAATGACCTTGGGTCTTTTGCAATTCTGATTCTTAAGATATTGTTTGGAGAGAAAAAAAGAGATTGAAACAAAGCATCTGGCTGCAACAACTTTTAACACTGACTAGAGAAATAACTCCTTTCAAAAATACATTTCCAATTCTTTCATGTGCTTGCTCCCTGGAACAGGCAGTCTCTTGCTTTAACTTTCAAGAGCACAGTACCACTGCGTATTCATTCAGCCTGCCCCCTTGCAATTGTGACTATGTATCCTGCTTCAAGGTCAACTGCAACTGAATGCCCTGTAATAAAAACTAAACTAGTCCTAGACTTGATTCTGTGGTTTTTGTTGTTTGCTGTGGTATTGAGAGCCTCCAGGTCGTCATCGTAATACGAATTGGCTCTCACTGATTGACGGTTGCTTGGCTTTTGGTGATGGTTACAAGGATTTTCCTGTCAATCAAATGATCACATCTGCAAGCGTATTTAGAGTTTCCTGCTAAAACTTTGCATAGCTTTACAGGTACTGGCTCAACGCTCCAGGTAGCGCACTGCAGTAATTGACCTTTCATCCAATGCCTACAAGTGCAATGCAGGCCTGCTGTATTTGGACTGATAAAAGAAATCTTAAGAATCTCAGCCCCAATGAACTTCAACTGCTGTACCAAGTATGCACAGGATTGGTGCAGTGTTATGCTTTTGCATACATTAATTACAATTCCATATTAGAGTGCACATCTTCAAGTGCTGTACAGTGGAATGGAGTAATTCAATTGGTTTGCTTCAAAGCCTAACACTTTTTGGGGTCAAGTACCTTCCTCCCCTGTTGGAGAGCACTCCTGTAACAGAGTTCAGACATGCACCAGTGTTAGGGGACAGTACACAGGGCTTGCTTTCATTATAATGCAAACCTGCATTAGCGTGGAAAGAGTCTTATCCCTTGAGTGACATGCTGTTAAGGGAGATTGAGTGTTTTTTTCCCCCATCAATACCAGACAAGCACCAGATCTTCATCACTAATCGCAATGTTTAAAGGCTTCCCAGCTTCAAGTACCATTATTTATTTTATTCACCTTTCCTGTACCTTTGTAAGAGTAATTTTGACTAGAGTTGCTAGCCACTGTATCCTGTTCATTTCTTTGGGATCAGGAAGCACTCAAAAGGACCAACTAGGATTCTACAGGCACAGATAATGCCGAGTGGGTTCTGATACAGAGAAAGATGATTCAAACCACTCAAGAGTGATTGTAAACTTCAAAAAAGGCAAGGAAATATGAAAAAATGAGTGAAATGCCAATCGAAGTTAATTACCCTGCAATACAAGCATCACAGAATATACTGATTTCAATTTTTGGTTTTTAAAAAGATGACATTATCTGTGTTGAGTACACAGAGGATCGGCGGTCACAGAAAAGTCTCGAACAAAACGAGTGCCCGTTTCATCTGGTGACATTGAAAAAAACGAGTGCCCGTTTCATCTGGTGACATTGAAAAAAACGAGTGCCCGTTTCATCTGGTGACATTGAAAAAAACGAGTGCCCGTTTCATCTGGTGACATTGAAAAAAACGAGTGCCCGTTTCATCTGGTGACATTGAAAAAAACGAGTGCCCGTTTCATCTGGTGACATTGAAAAAAACGAGTGCCCGTTTCATCAGGTGACATTGAAAAAAACGAGTGCCCGTTTCATCTGGTGACATTGAAAAAAACGAGTGCCCATTTCATCAGGTGACATTGAAGACTTACCTTTCTCTTAGATCTCTTTGATTTCCTGGACATATTTTTCACTTTTTTATGAAGGTGATACAAAACCTACAAGAAAAAAAAAACACAAATTAAAGGTGGTGGTATTTCAGTTATTTACTGTTCAACTTGACCGACATCAGAGAATGCATGCATAAGCGTGCACAAGTCGACCAATGAAAGTTAATGTCACAGCAACAGGCAGCTTTTCTAGAATGTGTTTTGTTTTCCACTGCCAGCATCGTAGATGTCTTGGCCTTTTGCATCTGGAACATGTCAGATTTACCAAACCCTACACAGAACAGCTACCTGCCCTGCTAAGGAGCACAAATACATCTCACAAGCACCTTGAATTCTTTTCCAAAGCCTTGTTACCCAAAGGGCCCAATTGCAATGGTGTCCAGGCTACTGAGGTGCAAGTTGTATCTGTTAAATCATTAGAAACCGGGTGTATGATCCAAAGAAAGCATACGTTAACTTTTTGTCAGGCGATGCGGTGCACCTGGCTCCTTCTCAGCCTTGACATTGATGGCCGCTGCATTTGATATGAGTCTCCAGCCGTCAGCTCCCTACTGTATGAATGTCATTCGCTTATCTTTCCAGCTCAGTATGACTGCTCCTGCACTGAAACATGCATCAAATCCGTTAAAGCAGGGGTGTCCAATCACAGAGGGCCATTCCACTTCAGGTTTAGCAGATAAAATTATATAATTAACTACTTCATGGTCTGGCTGGAGGTTTAATTGGTTCAATTAAACAATTTAGAACAGGGTTGGAACAAAGACCAGGACTGGCAGGGCCAACTTTGGCCACCCCTGAGTTAAAATCATGTTATGAGGGAAAGTAGATAGAAAGCAATGCACAAACATATTTCCTGGACGCTGATCCTTCAAAAAGAAGAGTGGAACTGCAAATAGAATTTTAGATTTAAGAGCCTTAAATGTAATTTAACCAACACATAAATAAATAAATAAATAAATAAATAAATAAATAAATAAAGTATTTAAACTGTGCATTTCAGGCAGAGGTGTCAAACTCAGGTCCTCGATGGCCGCAGGGTCTTCTGGTTTTCATTCCAACTGTAGCTCTCAATTAACATAATTGACCTAATTATTTGTTGAATTTGACATATTTAATATTTTTCAATGTCTTTTACAGTTGATGGTTTTAAAAATGCACTTGATTCAAGGTACACTACTATTAGACCAATTAAGTAATTGAGAGCTCGGGTGGAATGAAAGCCAGAAGACACTGCGGCCCTCCAGGAGCTGAGTTTGACACCCCTGATTCCAGGGTGTAAGACCCCCATTGCTTAGCCATTCCAGCACTGAGTGTGAATTAGACACAGCTGAGGATAAATAGCCACAGCATGCATCAGGTAACTTCTAATTAAGAGTCACAGGAAAACCTGGAATGGCTGGAATTGTTATGCAATGGGAGTCAAACTGAACAACCAGACAAGCCTGGAGCCTCATCGGGGACGATGGAGAGTTTTTGCTTTGTAATATAACAAATTTCCCTTGGGTTATTAAGTGCAGATAACCCTGCTGTAAATATATGATTAAAATAAACAGACACATTTCCTGAGATAGTCATTTATAACAGCACTAGTAGCACTTGTTTGTTCAGAGGGTATATCCCCATTCATTTTCTGGGGCAGTAAAAGCAGAGCAGCGGTGCCCTGGTGTTTCACAGCACAAGCTTCAGTACTGCAGCAGACAGAGCAAATGTTGCCTAATCTCCAGTATCCCACATGGGACTTCAGTACAGTTTTTCACCTGGCTAATAAGTAATAAGAAGTGACCTAATTTCCACACTGGGACATTGATAAGGGTGCTTTACGTTTTGTTTAGCATTACTTGAATACACTGTTTACCCTTTTATTATTCTTGTCTGTAGATTTAAAGAGAATGTTGGTTCATTATATGTATATATATATATATATATATATATATATATATATATATATATATATATATATATATATAATTTCAGGTCCCCGTCAGTTCTGACTATTCCAGTATTTTCAGTGTCTTAAACACTTTAAATATTAGTTCATTCATGTATTAATTATGTGATCTTATTTCAGGTTCATTAAATGGTCTGAACCTAATCACTTCAGATGAGACATAAAGCCGAGGTACCATTGTAAGTGACTCTGCAACAGGTGTGCTGCACAATTCACCGCCTAGTCCCTGTAAGTAGCTTTGGATCAAAGCGTCTGCTAAATGACTAATTAAAAATTATAATAATGTTTAGCTGAGACGCTACATGTGCATTAATTGCCTTAAATATTTATTGAAATTGTGATGGATGGTTCACGGATGACAGACACTGTTGTGACTGAAACGTCTCCACCCATTTGCGCTTTGCGCTTTAACTACTCTTGCACCTTCTCCCGAACACTGAAAGCAAAAATAAATAAATAAATAAATAAATAACTTTAGCGTTTTTGCATTAATGCCTTATTTCATTTTTTTTCTCCAGAACGAGTTTATTTCTACATGCTTTCCGCCTGGGATAGCAGGAATATGTTTTAAAATTGAATAAAAAATGCTTAGATACTTTTTATTATTATTATTATTATTATTATTATTATTATTATTATTATTATTTTGTTGTTTTGTAATAATTGTATTTTTGTTTGCCATCCTATTGAGGATATATATATATATATATATATATATATATATATATATATATATATATATATATATATATATATATATATATAGGGTAAGGTTATTCTGCAGTTAACAATTAGTAGGTACTGTACTAATCAAAACTATACACTATCAAATACAGTTATGCTCTTATTCTAAAATAATATTTTTCATTTTACCTCATCTTGTAAGCCTTTCCACAAATTGAATTTTAAAAATAAATAATGACGATAAATGACAGGAGTACTGCATTATTAGCCATGCAATAATCTGTGTGTTCGTGTCTTCACAAAGGAGCATCTTACCTTGGCATAGCACCACGTTATTAAAACCAAAGGCAGCAGGTATCCAATTATCAAGATGGTCACTTTGTAGGTTTGCTTGGTTGTCGTGTCAGCCCATTCCTCCCAGCAGAACGAGCTGTTGGGGGCTTCTCGGTGGCTAGTAAGAGTCTGGTGTTGGGCGACTGGGATGGCGAATACAAACGACAGCACCCAGACAGTGGTGACCCCAATAAAGGCGTTCTTCTTGTTGCGGATGCAGGGGGACCTCTTGGAATGCACCACAGCGATGTATCTGTCAATGGACATGGCGACCAGGGTGAAGATGCTCACCAGCATGCTCACCATCACAAAGTAATGCACGAACTTGCAGAAGAAAGCCCCGAATACCCACTCCGGCAA
The DNA here is from genome assembly GCA_030684275.1 of Acipenser oxyrinchus oxyrinchus. Lineage (NCBI taxonomy): Eukaryota > Metazoa > Chordata > Actinopteri > Acipenseriformes > Acipenseridae > Acipenser > Acipenser oxyrinchus. The sequence goes on along the minus strand of CM060261.1, from coordinate 33,462,812 downwards.
GGAATAAATCGTGGCTTGGAACGGGACGCAGAAGAGCAGAAAGGACAAGTCCGCTATGCTCAAATTGACGATAAAAATGTTAGTTATGCTCCTGGACCTCCTGGACTTGATTCTTCCAATGACTATCATGACCAAAGTGTTCCCAATGATGCCCAGCAGAAATATGAATCCAAAAATCACGGGCACAATGATCACCTCCGGACCCCCTTCCTTTTCGTTTCCCAGGTCCATCCCTGTACTGTCATTCCAGACGTAGCTGTCATTTCTGGAAAATACCCTGCCTTCGTCCATTGCTGCTGCTGGAATGTCGGGACACCAGAGCAAGCTTACCAGAAAGCAGGGAGACATTCCACCTGGGTGCGCTTCTCGAAGCAACAGGTCACTCTTTGTTCCATTGCGGGGCTTGTGTCCCCTGCGCTTCTACCTGGATAGCTCTGAGAATTGTGCAACAGTTCTGTTCGAAGTTGGAGAGGCAAGTGCGCTTTGAGCACTGAGCGTCAGCCAACCACCGAGCACTTTCATAGCTTTCTAATCAGTTTGCCTTAAAGGGGCAGTACCGTTACCTGAAGCAATAACACAGCACCTCAAACACAACACAACATAGGGAACTGGATTTATCTGTATTTGCAGTGGCAATGTGAGCTCCCTTAAATCCCCTTGCTACCATGTTGCACACCTTCTTCTTAGGGAGTTATGGAGCAGTTCAGTCACCATGCTTCAAGCCTGCCCTGAACTGGAGGGATAACCCTTTCTCGTAGGGGGTGAGGGAGCAGTTCAGTCTTCATGCCTCAAGCCTGCCCTGAACTGGAATGGAAGGAGCACCTTTGTGTTAGTGAGGGAGGGAGCAGTCCAGTCTCCATGCCCATCCAGACAGCTTGCCAATTGTTGACCATTTTACAATAATTTGAGACTAGACCAAACAAGACAGGCTAGAGCCTTCATGCACTATACCACCCTATACCACATTTATGTTTATATTTTTCAGGATTTAGAAAGGGAAAAGATTTAATTGTTTTTCTGAAAGTGTTTCAAAGCCGTGGGAGTGAAAGGAAGATGACATTTATCGCTTCTGTTGACAAGACAACAAGGTGTTCAAGAGCAGGAGAAATCCCAAATGGATCACAATGACAATCTGTCACCAGTCTCCATGGTAATGAAAATTTGATTCTTTCCTGGAAAGATGTTTCAATAACCCCAATCTTCCTGACCCATATTAAATCTCAGTCTTTACAACCCATATTTTTTCATTTTTAGAATAATAAATACCAAGTTCCAAAGGGATAAAAACATAAAACAATGTGGCCAACAGTGCATTAACACTTCCATACTATTTACAGCAATAAAATACACCTGAAATAGGCTTCTATTGAGTTGAAAGAGGACTGCACTACACTATTTCCTGTATACTTGAATCTCTGAGAGTCTGCATTGATGAGAACAAGTTGGAGCTGGAACACTCTCTGGAAGCAGCAGTTTTCATAATGAGTAAAGGGTGTTCTGTTCGCTATTACCTGAATACTGAGGTTGCTAGGGTATGTCAACGGTTCCCTGTGGCAACGATACAGTAACGGATAACCAAGGAGAACCAGAGGGTCTTTGTTAAGTTTGTTCTTTCTGAATAAGATGGTTGGCGATTTAATAGGGGAACAAAAAAAAAAATATTCTGAACATGTAAACAAAACAAATGATCCACTTGTAAAAATGCTTTGTTTTTTTATTACTCTATCAATTACAAAATAAACTTCTCAGGGAAGTGATAAGTCACTTTGACATTAGAGTAAAGCGACTTTGTCTTGTTGTGTGTAAAATTAACATGAAAACGGCACACGATGCAGCAGACAGCAAAGGGGTGAAATTATTCAACAGCTGCAGCCTGTACTGGTTAGTTGTTAGATGTTTTATACAATACACTGTGATTTGAAGTCACAGTTGTTGCAAGTTTATTCAATCCCTGCATCTCAATATTTATCACACCAAAGACTTTCTTTTGATTCAAAAAGCATTTTCCTAGATTGTGGATTCCTAAAGGAATCCACAAGAATTCACATAAAAGCTGAGGTGTAGCATAGAGGGATTTGCACAACAGGTCTGATAGAAATCTCCCTACAGTATGTACTGATACTAATGAACAGAATGCAGGGCGATCACTCAATACAGTACATCTCAAAATCTGTTAATGAATATAATCAGACTTGAGAGGCAGTCTACTCCCACGAGCCTGTTAACAAACATTAAGGCAAAGATTGGACCAGACAGGTCATACGTCAACCATTAGGCTAATCATTTGTTAGCAGTTAGTAAAAAACCTCCTTCTCTATGCATTCTGCCTTGTGCTGTTCACCCCTCTTCCCTAACATGCCCCCCACCCCACATCTATCTAGATTTTCCAAATTAAAATCACTAATTGTGTTTCTTTTTTTTATCATTTTTGCTTGTCCTCCTTATTTAATCACAAGACTGATTCATTGCGGTATCTGATAAAGTATGCAGCGTGATGATGTGTCCATTAGCACCGATGCTGATTAATGCCTGGGCTGTAAATGATGTGTGTGTGTGTTGCTGCTGGGATACTAGTGGAATTGGATAAAGCCTCTCAAACTGTTTGTCCTGGAATACAGGTCAGACATGCTGTATCAAGTCATTCATTTAGAGCATTTCTCAAAAGCTAGACTTCTGTCTGTAAACCCCATGAAGCATTTTCTTTACTGCAATTCGTCTCATGCAGAATAAAGGTCAGACATCTAATGATGTTAACGATTAGGCTCGGTTAGCCATTGCTCACCTAATTGTTGTATGTCTCCCTTGGGTGGCATCTACATTGGATCATGCAGTGGTGAAGGTGGAATTAGCGACGTCATCCAAATTTCATTATGCAGCCTTGTCTGTGCTAAAATTGAAAATCTTCAACCCTGTGAAGGATAGTGGAACAGACAGGCAGCTGGGGCACTGTTAAATTAACTAACTACACGTAATTAAATACAGATACAACGGGGAGCCACTGTGATCAATCCGATCACAGTGGCTTCTCTTTCCTGGGCTGAGGTGAGAGGGGATAGTGTCAGGAAACCCAATCCATGCCCTTTCAAAGCTTGCTGAGATACCAGCGCAGGTGCATGTGTGTGTGTGTGTGTCAGTGTATATGCTGCGGACACAGGGCCATATTTTCAAAGCTTTTCTACTTTCAAAATTCTACTTTTTGAAAGATGAAAATGAAACAGTAATGTACAAAACTGAAAAACAAGCTCGAGAACGCTAAAGAGACCATCACTCACATGACAGATGTTTGATGCTAGTTGTGTAAAGGTTTTCTCCTTTCAGGAGTTCATCAAAGACTGGAGTAAACTCTTTGAAAATGTGGCTCGCTCTGTATTTATACACTTTCCTGTTTGAATATTTGTTTCTATGGCAGCTTGCTATAGTTTTTAGGAATGCCTTGTTGGATCTATGTGAAAATTGGTATGGAGCTTCATAACGGTGAGGGAGCAAAACAGGCAGAGTAGATTATTATCACAAAGCTTTCCCCCTAAACCTGCACTACCGGCTTAGATCCATCAACAAAGGTACCAGTGTATTTGAATTTGAATTTGAATTTAGAATAAAATAAAACAAAACAGAAAGAATATAGAGGTTAAGTAACATTCTAGAGTTGTGTGACTGTCTCGTGAATCTCATGGGGTCATGGTAAGGTGTCATGACCCATTCAAATAAACAGATAACCGGTGGGCGGAACCACTCCGACAGACAGAACATTACAGCTAATTTAGAGAGGGATCTTTGGATAACCGTTAAAAGAGGCGACTACAACATGTTATTTTGCGATTGCAAACATGTGAAAGTGGAAAATACAATAATAGAGAGCTTGAAGAATGTGGATAAAAGAATAATAAAACCCAGTCTAGTACTTTGACTGGTCTTATTCAGAGTGGGGTTTCAGTGGAGGGAGGGGGCACTGATAATGATGTCATTGTAAATATTGACAAAGGAGGTGTCCGGAACACCAGTGAATGAAATGAATGAATTCAGTTCCCTTTGGGGCAGCGAGACGCACAGCAACGACAAATTATAAAAATGCATCAATGCAAAATAGATAAAGGATCCCAATAAACCCCCCAGGCTCTCTATTAGTCATCCTATTGCCATGAATTATCTCAATTATTTAATAACAAAGATACATCAAAGCAAGTGGTCTCGTCTCTTTTTCTCAGAGTCTGCTGGAGGCTAATTGTTTCATTATTATGGGGGAGTATCTTGTTGCTGTGGGAGTAATGGATCGATTACTCCACTGGAAATTAGCAAGCCGAGCTGCAGGGAAATTAAAACAAAGCCTCACTCCCTTGGAGGAACTTACTGAAAGTAGTCAAGTTGTTTTTAACTTACCTTTGAAGGCTGCGGTTCATTTTCTGTTTACCGGTCTTTGTATCAATACTATCAGTTCTGTAGCTTATTTGAACAATCTCAGTTTTACCTCTGGCAGAAGCCATTAACATATTAAGATATGTAATTAAAAACACAGTGGTAGTAATTAAAGACATTCTCAATTTGGTTCAAAACAGGCTTTCAATCATTAGCAAACCAGCAACCCCGCAAGACCATGAAAGCAAGAATCTTAAGCTCTGTGCAAAAGAGCCAGGCTCATCTGCCTATGTGATTACAGAGCTTTTAACTTGACCTCATCTCATCAGCAGGGGACCGAATCCCTCGGCAGTGCATCACACAACACTGCCCAGCCCCTTCACCATCTCTACCAAGATGAGCAGTGGAGCACCTTGTTATCACATCTGTTATCATGTGCTAGTAGCTGAAACTGCTTTACATTTCTGTAAAATGGCTTTCAATGTAACAATACTGCACCCTGGAAACTTGTACAGGGAAACCCTGCTTAAGCTCAGTGTAAAGGTCACCCTGCAATTAAGCCCATATTTATACTGTGCTAATTCCATTAGCTTCAATGGTAACAGACCTTCACTATTAAGAACACCCCACTATTAAGGCTACATTTGTGTTGGTCCCTTGACTGCCTTCATAGCAGGGTTTCATCTAAGGATTTGGGGAAAACAAAATTGCAGTCTTAAATATTGTAACTATGACAGCTACTGTAATACAACTATTATGACTACCTATACTGCTGCTGTAACCACTACTAATGTGAAATGGCTTGAAGTCCGATATTACAGATGAGTATCTTTGTATACTTCAGTCTGATAACAGTGTTTTTACTTCATTTTGACATAAGGAAACAAAAACACAGCAGCACTATGGAGTTGAATGGTTTAAATTACTGTCTCTTGAGAACTCTTGGTTTGTTTGCTGCTCATTTTAGAACATTAACAGTCATTTATCTCCTTTCATAAAACAGCTGTAGTAGATCAGAGACTGCAGTAGGCAGCTTTGAGAGCCAGCCTCATTAGACAGCTGATGGAGATGCTGACACAAGGTGTGTGTGTGTGGGGGTTATATAACCGGGACACTCTCTCCTGAGGTTTAACAATTGAGGAAAGAAAAAGTTACCCACATTCACACACAGCGAGAGCCGAAACACACCTTCAAGATAACAACACTGATTAGGAATAGGTCCATAATGCTGTCAAATCACAAAGAAATTCAAGAAGCGTCCACAATGGTGAAATCCTGACCACAAGCACTCCAAAAGAACAAGGGCATCTTAGTGCAATGTCCAAAGCAATTCATTAAAATGACATACCACTGGTCTGAGTATATTCTTTGGCCCAAGATCAGATCCTATAGGTAAGAAATGATTGAATTATTCAGGCAAACACAACTTCTTCAGCACTGACGTCCCATTGTTTAACCCATTCAGTTCTGGCAGGACCTCGAGGACCCACCTTTAGTGCCGTATGTTATGTTGAGTAAGTTAATTTCAGCAAAAATAATTCTAGACTGAAAGGGTTAAAAACATGTATAATACGAAACAGCATGAAAATAGCTGATTTTAGAGTTGATGTGTTTATTTAACCGAGCGTGACTGGCAAAGCAAATGACTGCTTCTGTCAATTATTGAACCAGTAATTTTTCCATAATTAGCTTAAAGAAGTTTAATGATAAAAGTTGATTTTCTAACTTACTTTCACAGCCAGACTGGACCCAATATCGAGTGATTTCAAAGACTGTTCATTTTATAGCTGAATACTCACACACACAGGCACAGACACACATACAGTATGTCAAATTAATAATAAAATGAAAAGGTGCTATTGGTGGATTGCCATAGATTATTAGTACCCAGTAACCTGAGCCATATGTGTCAACTAGCTTTCTTCATCTGTTCATGTTCGTGTGTTTTCCAACCATGTCTCTTTCACTATTGAGATGGAATTGTGTTGGCCGTGGCAGACACAATGCAAATTTAAAAAAAAGTACCTGATTGAAGCTCTGAAGACACACCTAACATCCTCCTGCTCTAGCAGATTAATTGTAGGGAAACTCTCATTAGCCAGTCAGCACAGCAGCTGACTGTAGCCACTGACATGCATGGAAATTCACAGTAACCCAAATTGAGAAATTGAGAATTGAGAAAAGCATAACAAAACCTAGCACTATGACTGCTACCTGTTTTAATACTAATGCTGATTTAAACTGGCTCTGTGTGCTTTGTGAACATTGTGTGCATGGGAGTCGCTTCTGAGCCTGTCCTTGTTGCTAGGTGATCATTGTCAGCAGTACAGTAGGTATGCACCTCACAGCTCTCCCATCTATTTCACAATACATTATAAATTAATGGAAGAGTGAATTCATTAAATGATAAGAGGTCTGAATATTGCATTTCTAACAGTAACCTTTTTTTTTCTTTCTTTCTTTCCTGAACTTTGATCATTTGCAGTTTATCAAGAGCAGCATTGCTCCATTTTAAAAATAGGTTGCTGTAGTCATGTATGCTGTTAGCATTTATCCTGAAAGTGCATGCATGCCTTGTGTTTTAAAATGAGTTGCTGCAAAAGATACAACAGGATTTCTGCGCTGTCACACAAAGTGTGTCTGATTAAAGCTGCCTCTTTATTGTCTAACAGTATGGAATAGTTAACTCCACATTGGGAAATATCACCAATTACAGACCAGTTTGGGTATATATCCCCCCCCATTCGCTTTGTGAAAGGTAGGGAGAGAGTTTCACATTTTCAGATAAAAATGTTCTTTGTGAATTTTAAAATGGAAGACACTGTCAATATAGCGTTCATTATTAAACAACGTTCACAAAGGTATATACCTGGACCGTCATGTCTGAAAATCTTGCCTTCATGTATGAAGTGTTTTGAAAAGCAGGAAAGCATTTCTAATAACCTTTGTCATCAGATGAACCTCTGCTTGTATTTGTGCTGCAGAAAGACAGCAGCTGCATCTCTGTGAGACTGGGACACAAACAGGACGCTAACAAGACTGACAGAAATAACAAAAAGAAAGGAGACATCGGAAGGTCGTGCTGGCAGTTTAAATGAACACAGGGAAAAAACACATTCTGGTTCATCTGAAAGTCACAATTCTAGGAAAGCCTTGCACATGGAATATTGTTTTTCTGTAAATACTTACTGATCTCTCCCAACATAATTGACATTATTATGCTATGTCTATTCCACATGCTGATTTAAAGAGCCCTTCCTTGCTGTCATTTGGGACTTTTTGAAAAGAGATAGCTTTGTCTCAAAATGTTCTAAAAGTGTTTTTTAAAAAACCCTCTAATAAGCAAACTATTCATTCTCCAGTTCTTATTTTGCCTACAGTAATAAATACAAATTGCAACTCAAACCCCAGTCCTGCAATATAATTAGCAGCAAAGCGCCCTAGAGAATCCATTCTTGACAAACATGGCACAGGTTTAATTTCCTTTCATCTCTCTCTAATTAATCGAATGTGGTCACTAATAGCATAGGAGCAGCCGCTCTTTCCCGGGTCCAGTGGAACACAAGTGCCATGGCCTCTCTCAGACAGCGCAGCATTAGATCCCTTCCCCTGGTCAACCCATTTAGTCCTGTGGGGCCTGCTCTCAACACTGTTTAACACACTGTGCTATTTTAGCATTACAACTAAATCCAAGGTACTGCAATGTTATAAAAAAAACCAACAAAGTGCATTTTGAGTTGTTGAGTTTTATTGTTTTCGTCAAGTGAATAAATGGTCAAAATGATGGGATTTATTGAATAGATTTAACAGCGTTTTATGAAAGCCATGCCACTGTAACTCTGCGGAGAGCTCTAGAGATGTAAAATGCAGAAGCAGTGTATGCTAACTCCATGGACTATGAGAAGCTGCCCTGCATATACAGTATGCATTATAACGGGTAGTAAGGATAGGAAACTCAACATGGGTACCGGTGCAATTATACATGCAGCTCTAGTATTAGGGCTGACTCTCTGAATTGGGTGTGAACAGCATTGTCATTCTGTAACAATTAAGACGTTCAAAAGCTGATTAGACTGCTTCCCCATTGACACTGCCTAAATAATACAGGATCATTAGGTGTTGAAAACGTAATTGTAACTCACGTCATTCCTGGTCACCTTTGTGTTGATCACGCCTGCGATGTGAATAGGGTAGAACAGATACACACACAGTATCTGCTTTCAAGACCTCATATCAATCTCCTTTTCATGGAGGAAATGAATCAAGTAATGTATTAGGGAGAGGCAATGGAGGATGAGGAACCAGTGGAAGAGAAAACCAATTCAAGTCAGCATAGCCATTTTCATTACCATTTATTTACTGCTAATACTCCATCGGGTGGCAAACAGAGCACTCAGCTCCGTCTCTTGGGATTGTCATTTAATACATTTTTCTATATCCTTTTCTGTTTGAATTCATTCAATGGAGATCATCCACAGAAACCTATTCTGCAGAAAATTGATGGCAATCAAACTCACGGTAACTTTCTTTCTTTCTTTCTTTCTTTCTTTCTTTCTTTCTTTTTAAACAACAACATAACATGCACACTTCTTGGGTTCTATTGTGGTTGTTTTTTTGTAGGATCACCCCTTTTCTAATTGGTAATGGTATAATGTTCTTGTGATCACCTGAAAGATGAAGCTGCTACTAATTCAGTTCTCCAGTATCAAGGTAATGATGAAGATGGACATTTCCAATAACTTATCAATTGTGTCATGTTTGCTATGGCAGGAACGGCAAGCCACTCAGCTGACTCCGACACACAGGTAGATGCTTCACCTGCCTTGTGACATCATCTGCCTGGGCATCAGGAATGCTTTGCTTCAAAGAAATGCTTATATCTACAAGAACACACTCTATACAGAATCACCTATTCATGACTATTGTCTACTGGGGGCTCTCCTTCTTGTTCATCAAGTATCTCGCTGCTGCAGTTGACTGACGCATCTTCAAATTCTGAACACAGTGAAGAGGCCGGTCCGAACAGGCTCTCTAAACCCCCATCGAAAGTAACTCTTAATTATGCCTGCTAAGATTGCATTGCTAATTCCCTGCACAGAGCAGAGGCGTCTGCACTAGTTTATGAACAGGCTGACACAGGGGACTCAAGAGCGGCTAATTAATTCAAATTGGCAGGACTGATTGCGCCACGAAACTCAGAGTAGAGTGCTCTTTATCTCCAGTCTGCAGGAAAGGAGCGTTACTGTGTCTCTCAGGCTATGGGCTCAAAGCAGAACAGACACGTTCATAATGCACTTCCACGACAATAATGGCACTGCAGTCACTCTGCATTAACTGACCCACTGCTGCTTTATGAATAAGCCCCATGGAGCTTTTAATCCTTTTCTTAGAGCAGGCGTGTGCAGAAAATCCTGCTTGGACATTCCCTTTTAAATCCTTGAAGCATGTGCCCACCTGACAGCATTGAAACACTGAGAATAACAAACGCATCTCCACGCTGTCGGCGTCAGTGCTGACTTCAGTTTCAATTCTGATTTTTCTCCACTTCATTTGGAGGTTAATATTGACTCCCACAGGTCTGTATTGATTTCCTCTTCACCGATTGTTGAAGACGTTCACAGAGCAGGATCTTTGTGAATAATACTTTAGAGCCTGTCTAAAACAACGCTGTCTGGATATTTCTATAAGGCACATGTTTTGGTTTTATGGCTCTGGCTGTCTCAGTTAGTTTATAGTGGTGCTTCAGTTACCTCATTTGGGTTTATTTTGCAGTTCAGTACTGCGCAAACATTTTCATGAAAATACAGACTTTTCTCAAGCAGTGTTGCTGTGTAGATACATTATGTACACTTCACAGCTTCCACATGTTTACAGCAGGCATGTCTGAGATAATGTAAACCTCATGAGATACTGCAGCCAGGGGATTTTTAAAAGGGTCTGTCTAATGTTCAAACCTCTAAGGGTCCTATACCCACAGCTAAATAAAATCCCTGTAACTGCATAAAACTAGCAAGTTACTGCAGTCCCAGGAAGGAGCAGTGCCGTTACTGTGCTGGGTAACTACACTGGTCTCTAACCACACTGTAATGACACAGTAAATACAATAGTCAACATGTTGCAGGTTGCTAGCGTCTTTTGTAATTCCACCATATTTACACATTACTATGTAATGCAATTACTGTGTGTTTACAGTAAAGTTAAAGACACGTCATGTACATTGTTACCTTGTTCTGGGTAGTTTCTGTCTGTTTTTATTCTGTTAAAATGATGTTTTGCCTCTGAAAATGTTCCTTTGCCCTGGGTTCAAATTAGAGGCTATTGACTTTTATGCTGGGCTACTCTAGACAGTTTTTTTTCCCAGTAAATTAAACCGAAGTTTACCTAGAAGCAGAGAGGATTGGCAACTCCGGTCATGGAGGGCTGGTCTTCTACACCAGGGTTAACAGGAATATATATATATAATTCCACACCAATTAAACAGGGATTAGACAATTATAAATAAACAAAGACCTTGCAACAGTAGTGCAAGAAAATGATTCAGCCAGTTCTCACTGAACCTGCAATGAATTTATTAATGTATTAAATGTAAGTATTATTATTGTCAATGTTGCAGTTCGAATGTAGACATGGATGAACCACCACATGACTATAGAATTCATCAGGTAGCAGTTTCATATTCCAGACCTTTGTCACATTTATTTTCTTCATTCAGACAGCTCAAAGAATCAGTCCTCCGCAGTGAAAAGCACGACAGAATGATCAGTCCATGATTTAATCAAGGTCAGATTACATTTCTACAACCTCTCCATTTCTACTCATTAGTCCTTGATTCGAGCACATTAACTCTGATTGCTGAAATACTATGCAAGGAAGTGAACATTCATGCTGTAACTAAAGAAGGATACGCCATGCTGCTCCCCGTCAGAGGGATTATTTTATGGCGATGGAAGATGTAAAAATGAATATAGAATTGCATTACTTAATTATAATTCAAAGTAACAAATGTAACCTTTATTACAGTTATTATGATGATGATTATTGCTCAGAAATGTCTGATGGGCTTGTAGTGAGAGGGTAGGACGTATCTCAGCTATAAAGCATGGTCTATGCACAAGGGTGCTGTACAGGTAATGGAAATAGTGTACTGGCACAACAGCTGAAGATAAAAATGATAATACATTATTTTGAAGTGAAAGATAAAGATGAAATATTAGAATGCATGCTGGATTTTATTCAGTTATTTTGAGATACCGAGTTCAGTTTTTTATGACTTATTGGGAATCTTTTTCAAAAGAAATGCTTTCAACAATGTTCTTTGTAATGGGGTATTAAAAAACTAAAAAACACAAGAAGCACTTTAATCATTTTGTTCCATCTCTGGTTCTAAAATGAGAGCATCATGTGGTTGGAAAACATGTCAAACACCACCTACACACAGAACTTGGATAGCAGGACACCTAATGGATCTTTTTTAAACGCCTCCGGACTGTCCTCTACGTTAATCTGACAGGGTGCGTCCAGACCAGATTAAACAACAATGCAGTGCAGTGCCTTTGTGTCAACATGGGGTCATATCCATACACATATAATGAGCTTGGCTGGTCAGCAATGCAGTGCAGTGCCTTTGTGTCAACGTGGGGTCCTATCCATACACATATAATGAGCTTGGCTGGTCAGCAACGCAGTGCAGTGCCTTTGTGTCAACGTGGGGTCCTATCCATACACATATAATGAGCTTGGCTGGTCAGCAATGCAGTGCAGTGCCTTTGTGTCAACGTGGGGTCCTATCCATACACATATAATGAGCTTGGCTGGTCAGCAATGCAGCGCAGTGCCTTTGTGTCAACGTGGGGTCATATACATACACATATAATGAGCTTGGCTGGTCAGCAATGCCTTGCTGCCCAGGAATGATAAAAACCTGAAGGAGGCCAGACAGAACGCCAAAATAAAGTTGTGAAAAGGACCTTATATGCAAAGTTAGGGATGTTAACAACCATTTTAAGAGCTTATTAGCTGATTTATTGACCCACTGTTGCTGCCCAATATATTAGCGTTTTATTAGTTGACATAACTGTTGAAAACGTACTTTGAGTTTGTAAGTGTAGCTGGTACAATATCAGGCTGAGAAAACTGATTTACACCTTGATAAAATATGACTTAATTATCTGTTCATATGGTCTTTGATATAAAGTAAAGAGTAAAGAAACATTTACAGCTGATAAGTCACGTACACGTGTATACTGTACTTTAATATTGCAATGATACATATTAATTAAAGAGGGTGTTACATTTTAATATGCAGCCCTCTGTATTATGTTTTCTGTTATGTTTTCTGTTGTCCAACGTCCACTTTATTGCAGAGGCATTACAACACAAAAGTACGTCTTTTCCCGCACTTTTTTTTTGCAATTCCAATTTTATAACAAATTTGTTTTAGGCTCTTTTAATTATTCCATTTCTAAAAAATCTTACTCTTACCACAGTTTTAATCTCATTTTTAAATTTCTGTTTTATCACATTCTGTATTTTTTATCAATGGTTTAATTGTTCATTTTTTTATGTGTATGTGTGTGTGTTTGCGTGCGTTTGCTTGTACTGCATGTGCTTTTTAAAGAGTGGATTTTTTCAGTAAAGCACATTTTTTCATTTTTCCTTCTGCTTTAGCTTGATTTTTGCCCATGCTATTACTTTCTAGCTGACACTTTGGTAAGTTGTAGAGCAAGTGTAAACACATCATTACAATGCTATTATGCATATTTACAATGTACTTAACCTGTTCATCTTTTTGCATGATAGGCTTATATGTAATAAGTACACAATTGTATCATAAAAGGGTCAGTGTAATGTAACATGCTCTGGCTTCCCTTTCGGACCACATTGGGTTTAAAAAAATCATGACAGCACTAATTCGGTCTTGATAAAAGGAAGGGCTTTTTTTTTTTTTATAAGGACTTTTTAGAAAAGTTCCCCCCACTCAAGATACAGGGCCTGCATTCGATGTGTTTATAGAAGGGATGATGTATTCACATTCTCATGGAATAGCTTTATTGAGAAGCTCCAAATAATAACTGTGCTAATGGCATTCAGAGCATGAAGAAGCCAGCATCGTGAACACAGCCTGACTTACTGCAGCTCTGGCTCATATTGAGAACGCTGGGAGAGCATCACAAGTCTGACAACAAGCACAGACACTCAGTATGTATTTCTAATTAACCTGCCGTTACAAAGAACAAGAACAGAGTATTTGGATGCTACAGGCATATATTATTGGATGGAGGGGGGGATAAGTAAACATGACAACTGTGCCTGCATCAGTGTCAAATCAATATTTTACACCGGATTTCATTGATTGCTATTCATCATATACAAATAGTTCCCGAGCACCTTCTCTTTTTCATTCATTATTGCTGACCTTTGAAACGCCTGTCAACAAGCAGAATAGAAAGATGCATCATTGCAAGTCGCCGGGGCCAGTGTAAACTTTAAGGAACAGTGGTGCTCGATACAATGGGCCTTACCAATCTGCTGTGTTGAAAAAGTACCGCAGGAAAGAATTACTCTACTGTCAACCACTTAATCCTGTGTTCCTGACTGCACTACATCCCTCCTCAAGTTATTACTCAACTTGTCAGATGAAGTTAATGAAGAAACTCCACCCCACCACCCACCTTTCTTCACCTCTAACCGTGCCCTGTGTCCGTCTGTGAGCCACAGAACCACCAATGCTTCCATATGCATCACACCCACGTCCCTGTGTTTCCACAAGAAGAACCGAGCTGAAGAAACCTGAGAAGCTGAAGGTTAAAAAAGAAATGCAATACAGCACTGCATGTAAAATGAGTAAGCTCCCAACGGGTGTGAATCTCCAAAGAAGTTTTTACAGTTTGCTGCTAACTGGAGCTAGTTAGATTACAGCTTGTCTAGATTCTAAGACATGACAGAGTAAACAAGGTAGGGCAGGACACTCCAGCGGCTCGTTAAATGTGCTATAAAACCTGCTGTAGCATTACATTGTGCAAACCCGGAGCGGATTCTGACTGCTCACACCGGCTTTCTTTCTACATCACCAGATGTATTAACAATCTAAACCCACGTTAAGAAAACTTCATGAGCAGCAGGCCTCTCTCCAATGCAGTCAAACCTTGATCATAAATCACCTGCAAACATAATCCTGTGGTGTTACCATAAGCCAGTGTTCACATTCCTCTGTGACAGACACTTTATAAGACATGCACGAGATGGAAACGGTGCTCCTGCTGACTGAAAGCTAATCTCTTAATGTTGTAACCAATGGTCCAGATGCAAAGGGAGCAAGAAGCAGCAATCTCAGCACAATCTGCAAAGGTCAAATGTTAAAATGACTGCACTATATATATATATATATATATATATATGAGAATCAATTTGATTTGAGCATGTTCCTACAATATTGAATGCTGAGTGCTAATGGAAACCCATCTCAGGTTAAAAGGATTTTGGAAGCTGAAGAATAAAATGTGCCCATTTACTGTGGAGAGCACCCAATGTGTAGGCAGAACAGAAGCTGCTGCAGACGTGTTTCCATTAGTTTGCATCGTCATCATCAAAATATGGCCAGACAGTCCATCAAGTGCAAGCCGTCCTTTAACTTGGATCCGTCTCCTGAGAGCCCTTCAATATGCAACATGTTTTAGATACCAGCTAATATACATGGGTCCAAGCGAAACGAATGAAATATCTGATGTCACTCAGGGTAATATTGATTGAAATAAACTGAGAGGCTGTCTGGTACTAAAAATATCTCCTTCATTAAAACTGAGATTTTAGTGTTAATGGGTTAACTACAGCTTGCTTAACTACAGCAAAGCTACAGCGATTTCCAGTGCATGTATTTTCCTCTTTTGGAGTCAGATGTTATGCCTTACATGGTGTATTTCTTTGTGCTTGCAGGAAGCTGGAAAAGGTCAAATTGAAAACATTTCACTATGCTAAATACATGATTTTATTTTTTTATTCAAACAGAAAACATGTATTTTTTCACATTCAAAAAGTAAACAAGTTGGCCATTGACTAACAACAACAAATACATGAGTTGGATCATTAGAGGACGGGGTGCTGTTGTTATTGCACAAATGTAAATATTACTCCAATAGCAACTATAGGGTATATCTATGATTGGATGCCTAAAGGTATGATGGATGTGGAGTTCTCAACCCAAAACAGCCCCCCTCAATTCACTGGTGCAGGACATTCACAGGGACTGTGCTTTGTTAATATTTAATAGGGATACCTGCTTCAATTAGGCTATTTATCTCATGCCACCTTTTAGGTTGTGTGTGCTGATGTGCCAGGGAGACAGCAACTAGGCTGATCCCTGGAGCCAGCATGACACTTTCAGCCATCAACTAGGAAAAACCAACGATACCTGGAGGAAAAGCACTGACGGCTCATATGTTACAGTGAAGCTGCCTGGAGGAAAACAGACTGTTTTATTCATTGTCTGCTGTGTGGCTCAGTCGAGGAAAGGTATTCTCAATCTCTTTTGGATGTGTCTAGCAAGCAATCAGTGAGCTTCATTTTCAACAGCTATGAGTAATACATGCATCAGTAATACATGGATAATTACAAAATAAGTAGTAACTCAGTAATCTCAGAAAAATAAAGTGCTCCTGCAAATGTAATGTAATCAGTGTTTTTCTATTCTTGAATTCAACTCAATGAGTCACTGAATGGTGACAATGATCTTAACAGACTATTAACGCTCTCCCCCCTTGCTATGCTCCAGGTTGCTTAGTCTACAAGGACCACCAGTTTCTATTTTAAACTCAGTGTCAAAGTGACTGTGCTTTCTAGACCAATTTAAACAGGTGTGTAAATGATGGCTTTTTAAAACTGCATTTTATTTTTTGAACGTCCATTCTTAAGGAGCCTTCTAAAATCTTTATCGCTGTGTTTGTGTTTGTGGGCGTACGTTTCTGTGTATGTGGTTCCTCAAAACTGACAATAAACCGAGGCTTGAACTTTCTTATAAACAATAATTGTAATGGCATGGTAGAAATAATATTACACACTTCATATATCAATACATATTAAAAGAACAGACCACTTTACCCTGGAGAATTGCTTACAGGTTGTTTAAGTGAATGCAACCTCTCATCTCAATGTGCCTTCCTGTATAACCGAATCCAAATCATTCAACTAAAATAATAAATAAACAATGAATCAGCCTGTATCCAGTAGTGTCTACAGTGGTTGTTACTGCAAGAGACGTAGTCATATATTTTCAAAAGTTTCCTCCAGTATTTAATTAACTCTTATTTTTTGAAAGAGATCAAAACACTTTTTAATTTTACAAAACTAGAAGCAAAGAGCTCAGTTCTGTGTTTCAAGTTCTCTTAAGCCATCTCAACATGTGTGTTGGTCTTTCTGGTATTTGTTTTTAGCCCATACCTCTTCATGAACATGGAGACTATACCCAATGAGCTTGGTTTTGTATTCATTTAACTGTTCCAGACTGCTGTCAGTGGCATGCATACAAAGCTTCCCTTAATCCATCACGCAAGACTGAAAAAAACACACTTTTGAATAACTCATGAGTTCAAACTTTGTGAGTCTGTTTTTCTTATCGCTTCACCTCATGTCATTTTTCACCCATATACCAATGTGAAGTTATTGCTTGTTCCCTGCCTTGTTGATTCAGCGGAGTTGTACAGGTATGCTCCTGCTACACAAAGCTGTTGTTGTTTGTGAATACATTGCAGCTTGTCAGCTTTTATTAAACGAACCGCCTGGCCGAGTCGTACGAATGGTTTCATTTATATATAACAGACTAAACACAATATCCGTTTGCAGTCACATTATAAGAGTTTTTGGAAACTGGAAATTGGAAAAACAGACACCGCATCATTTGTCAAATACATTCACCTATAAAATACAAGCGTATGTGATTGCATCTTTATGAGTTGTGCAGATGTAATTTACAGGTGATTATTTCCGCAGTGTATAGACAAATAGAGATTCACCGTTTTGCTTCTGGTGTGAAATGGTTTCTTCCCAGTTTTACAGCTGCGAGGAAATGCGACCCGGGGAAGTCAAGCGGCCGTGCAGCTGGTTTGTTTATAGGCATGTTGACATCCCATTATTATTAATGCAAGGTAGTCTGAATTAATACTCCACTCATGTAAATGAAGTATTTGAAATACAGCGAGCAATATTCACAACATCTGTCTATTGAAGAGGCTTTGTGGGATCGTTCGCCATTACCAGTATTCTGAATAGTAATGCTGTCCTTGTTTGTGCTCCCCTTTGCCCAGCAAACACGCACGCACGGCTGGCAATAATGACATGGTAAATGCATGCACTTAAACTCTGGAATAGTCCAGTTATAGGGTTGTGTCAAGGATCTAACCCCCCCCCCCCAAAAAAAAAAAAAAAAACAGTCAAGGGATTGTAAAGAAAACTGCCATGTACTGTCACAGTAATGTGAGAAGTTAGCTGCAGTCTCTCTAGTGCAGGCTATACTTAGGAGCGCAGCTTCCACAGTTGGAGCATTTTAAGCAACCTGAGAGAGCGCTGTGCTTTCACGTATGAGACTCACCGAAGCTTTTTCTTCGAGTCCAGACACCCGATCTGATTAGAATCAGTCGATTGGATGGGACGTTATCAAGCAAAATCATCCCATAGGAATTGGCCAGTAGGTACCTACTAGCCTCCTAACCCCTAAATCTACCCTCTACCCCTAAACCTAATGTCTACCACTAACGTAATCTCTACCCTAAAACTAATCTCTACCCCTAAACCTAACTGTGTTACTACTATTAAAGTCATTTTACTATTATTTCAACACCGCTTTTTAGCGCCCTCTAGCGGCTTACATCCGACGTCCATTAAAGCGCTTGATCCGGCCATTTGGGTTACTTGGGCCATTTCAGTGTATAGCTCAGACAGACTATTCTGACAAACTTGCTCCCTCCAGTGGTAATATCAAGCTATTGCAAGCATTCTAATTTGTAAATCTCAGTTTGTACATCCCTTTGTGATTCTTTAAAAGGTTATTTTGTTTCATGTCGAATTTTGGATTATTTTGAGATGTGTTTTGATGTTTTAAAAGCACATCTCATTTGTAATACCGAAAATTGACATTTTAAAAATACATAAATAACAGCGTAAGTAATGAACCGCTGACGCATGCACATACCTCAAACAAATGCAAAACGGATGGCCAATGGTGCTTAATGCAGCATGCAAATAGCGTTTGGTACCTAAACGCCAATCAAGGGAATACTATGGTTAAATAATACGTGTGTGTGTGTGTGTGTGTGTGTGTGTGTGTGTGTGTGTGTGTGTGTGTGTGTGTGTGTGTGTGTTTCCGTGTGTGTGTTTCCGTGTGTGTGTGTGTGTGTGTGTGTGTGTGTGTGTGTGTGTGTGTGTGTGTGTTTCCGTGTGCGTGTTTGCGTGTGTGTGTGTGTGTGGTATTTGCCTATGAGACTGACAGTGATTGGTATGCATATGGTTAGTTGTATATTATTATAAAATAAACTTGATTATACTACGTTTGTATTTTTAGCAGTATTAGCAATACAAAGTATATCTTTGCGAGCGTACATGAATTTGTTTTTAATCCCACGATATCGCGATATGGAAATTATTATCGATATCGAACTATATCAATATCGTATCAAAATATCGATATTGGTGCCTTTGGAAAACAAACCGAACGTATATGGATTGAACCTGAACCCTTAATGTGCATTACACAGATAAAATAAGATAGGTATTATCAGTCACCTTCTCGGGTGTTAGTTACATCTGTTCTAGCACACAGAGAGAACTTTCTTCAGTCTAAAGTGACGTCAATTAACACCATATATATATATATATATATATATATATATATATATATATATATATATATATATATATATATATATATATATATATTACTGTTGGGGTTAGGGGTTATAATATTCCTTGCAATGCTTGAGATGAAAGGCGCTATAGGATGTTTGTTGTATGCTATGTGTGTTGTAGCCAGTAACAACATCATGCTAATTTATGCTTTTGCAGAAGGACCAAAAAAAACAACCCAAAGAAACAGATGAATTCAAGTATTACTGCACAGCTGCTTTATTTTTCATGCTGCATTGCCTCTCCTTGTGTTTAGTTCGCTGCGATGATCTGGTCGACCCAGCTGCGGAAGGCCGTGACGCGCGCGTAGACAGCGGGAGTAGTGGCAGAGCATCGGGAACTCCCCCAGGACACAATGCCCACCAGGGTCCAGACGTTATCCTTCTCACACACCAGGGGACCCCCGGAGTCGCCCTGTCAGGGAGAAGGAGATGTTACTGTCAGTCATTCAGCTTGGACTTCTATCCCTGAGGGGGTCTCACAGGGAACTGAAACACACAATCATGGTCCATTGATAAAATAGATTCTTTTAAATGATAATCCTTTGCTGGTATGTTTGTACTGACAGCTTTGTTAGATGTTTTATTTGCATTGATACCTGAAGAGAGTGCTTTTCATTGTCTGAACAGTGCGGGTATCTGTTTCGAGCAATTGAATAGACTGCATTTACTGCAGCTGGCTTGGGAACGGTAACCTAGTGCAGGTTTACTGCAACAGATTTGATTGAACTGAATTGCACCTCCACTGAATATCATTTAAACCGCCTTTATGCGTCTGCAAATGCTAATTGATAGCACTCTAAGCATTCTCAAAAAAAAAAGAAAAATGATAATAATACAGCTCAGTCAGGTGATGCACACATCCTTCAGCATTGCATCAAGAAAGCCTTTCAATGAGAAACATCCAGCCACTCATACAGAAGTAGATGTCGCTTTCAGAACCATGACTCTGCAGCTGATGCATAGTTCATACACCCTAGTCTCTGTAAGTCACCTTGGATAAAGGCGTCTGCTAAATAAAAACAAAATAAATGATGAAAGGCACAGCATGTGACTTCTACACGTGTGATGAGAACGGGTCTGGTGATGCACATACCATGCAGGAGGTGGCGCCAGCGGCTCCAGCACAGATCATGACGTCGGAGATCTTGTCGCCCCAGTAAGACGAGCACTGTGAGTTGGTGAGCAGTGGAAGAGCTGTCTGCTGGAGTTTGTTGGGGGTAAATAAGGCTGAGAAAGAGAAAGAGCAAAAAGAATATGAAGAGAAATATAAGATGTATCTTGATCAGTTTTATTTGTTGAACCAGGAAATGTTTGAATTGATATATTAACATTGTGGCTGACAGAAATTTACAGCACAAGGGAAAAAAAATAAATAAAGAAATGTGATTATTGTTCTTGTGCAGTGTATAAAATCGATGGAAGAGAACCGAACAGGTTCCCGCTCTGACTAACAGCATGCGCCAGGTGTGTCAAGAAAACGAGGCATCTAAAAGGTCACATACGCACATTATGAAAGGCAATGGGAGGATGGGTAGGCACTTTGTAGTGTACTGTCAGTATAAAGATTAAGACTGAAAAGAACAGTTATCGCACATTCTGAGGGACCCAGTTCTCACTTCAAGTCAGTTATTATCCCAGTTCATCCTACAGGTTGGAGCCTAAGTGTTAAATGGCGGTATCTCACCGTTGTAGCGGGTCAGACCCCACCCGGAGGTGACACACAAGGAGCCCCCTTGGAAGTCATCACTGGCGGAAGGCAGGCAGACCGGGGCGACGCAGGGGTTGAACGAGACCGGGGCTGTGAGCTTCACCAGGGAAATGTCATTGTTGATGGTGTAAGGGTTCCATTCTGGGTGGGTGATAACCTACACAAGCAGGAAGAGGCATCAGGACGTCTGTCCACCTCACTTAACGTAAATACAGTGACAAAATGAGTGGACAAAAGCCTTGTTTAATGTCTTCAACATAGTCAAACAATAGCCCAGTAGCACTTGACATACCGGCAACGCCATAATTTGGACAGCTTCAGCTATTGCTGCCTCTATCATGTTCTCCAACAACGACACGGTGTCCGGTGCTATTGAAGAAAAAAAAGAGTCAGTATTCAGTAAATTATTATGAATACATCAGTGTAAGCCATTTATTCTTCAAGCTAATCAACACAAAGGCTGTTTAGAATATTGTAGTGTACAGTATTAATAAAATGACAATTATTATTATGTGTGTTTAATGTATCCAATGTCACTCATTTGGCAATTGTAATGTAATCAGATAGCAAAGTCAGTATATGTATACAAAGATAGATGGATGAATAGGTGGATGAGGGTAAAGAGCCACCTTGTGGTAAACAGGTAGAAATGACGGGGGCGCCAAACACAACCAACTGCTGTGAAAGTGAAGGTTCACTATGCAACGGAGCAGAGAGGTGTGAGTGGGGTCCCTATAATGTTCAGTTTATTGTAGAGGTCAGCTCGAACTCACACTTATTTATTACATCACACAATCCTCTAGTCAAGGGAATAACAATGTTAAATGCATTTTTCTCGGTTATCTTAAACAATCACTTAAATGTGTGCGCTATAGTAAGTCCCTGTGGTGAATCTTAGAAAACTATTCACCTGACGCTGCAGTGAGCCGCAGTGACGACCCATTGAGCCGAGATCAGGGAGCCCCCGCAGAAATGAAACCCGGAGGTTTGCTGTGTGGAAAGAAGGAAGACGTCCGTGTTATGTACAGATCACAGGGCCCTGCTTCTACCATGCATTTACAATGCTTACACTTTACTATACTTTCACTAGACTTTTCCGCACCATTACCAACAGTCTTCATTTTTTTGTTGTGAAATTTCAAAGCATTTTGAAAAATACTACATATAATATAGCCCTAAAGGATTTCCACATAGCGAATTGAGCCTACCTGCAGAGACACCTGCCAGGGCCAGGACCCAGGCACAGCCTCCTCACCGTTCACAATCCTGGCGTAGCCGCTGATCACAGGGCGGATTTGTGAGACACCACATCCTGGTACAGGACAGCAAACCAGTGAGTTTCACAATGGAGTTGAATGCATCATTAATACTACTGGATAGAAACTGTACACACAGCTATTCCTATGACAGTAAGCCCTAACAACAATGCTCAGCAGATTCTGATTTATAATATACATTTACAGTATTCGTCAAAATAAACTTCAATTATTATTATTATTTCTAAGTAAGTGAAATCAAAAATCATTAACTTTCTCTATATATGTTGAAAAAGTGTAGGTCAACATTGAGTTTTGAAAACGTAGACCTACAATGCAACAGAATGTATACTGATATAATATTTTCAATTCCTAGTCCTTAATTCTAGCACATGTTTTGTAAATGTATCTTACCGTAAACAGCGCCAATAAGGGCAACCAAAGAAAGAAGCCGGAGGAACGCCATTGCTGCGAGGAGATGTCAGCTCAGCTTTCTAGGGGTTTATATAATTCTTCAGAAGTCACGATTTTGAAATGTACAGATAGTACAATGATACTGACCAATTAAAACAGAGCATTGTGTTATCCTAAAGCAAACAAAATCCAAGGGAAAAATGAAACCTGGACTTGATGGAAAAGCAAACAACGCCAAGCCTATCGCAGTTATCACTGGCGGAGAATTGCTGCAATATTTCAGAATTGGCTTTACTTATTTAATAGCCAAAATGTTCTTTAGACTAGTAAAGTAATATATAATGCACGCTGTATTACATTACAACAAAACTGTTGCATTTATTATACACCAACAAAGCAAACATTGGTTACTTGGTGACTCAGGTTTTGCACAGTAATATTGATGCCCCTTTTCACTGTTCTGTAAAGAACCTTTTGGTCATTTTCAGTAACTTTTGTTTGGATTCTGAAGAACCATTCTGCTACACTAAACCACATAAGCGTCTATACACTGGGTTCAATATATAACTATCCCAACTAGAATCGATTCATGCATTGGAATCAGTGTGGTTCATTGTAACTGTACTCCAGTAGAACTTATCTACACATTTCTTTTCTTTTTTGTCATCGTCGAGCATCACACAACAAGAGCTCTGGGTAACAAGTTTAAAACATAACATTAGCCAAGTCTCAGGGTACCTTTAAGATCTTCGTTGAGGTCAGCATTGGTTTATTGCCCAATATTAATTGGTTCAGATCTTATCTGTTTTCTGTTTTCTTTGTTCCATATCCCCTTCAGTCATGATTTTTTAATTCGATTTTGAGATATTTTAAAACAGTTTTGAATGAACTCCATGGAGTTCAAGATGTTGCCCTGCCAAAACATCTATGCATTATAAAATAGATACATAGATAGGAACTGTAACATAGTCCAGTTATACAGGCAGTGTGCTGAACATATCCAATTCTAAAGAGTAGATTCTTACATTGCTTAGGTCCTCATCTTTTTTGTGTTTGGGGTTCTCCGTCAAAATGAAGACCCTTAGGCACTGATAACTGAATTGCCTTGAATTGTGCATTTTAATGTTCTCTGATCTTTTATTACTGTCTCCTTTTATTATATATTTGTATGTACAGTAAGTATAATCAGACAAGCTGTGATTTTCTACAGTTTTTACAAATATAACAAGATACCACTGGTCTTATTTACCATGTTCGTACATTCCTGCAGGCAGGCATAGTGAACTCAATGCTGTTTCTCAGGTTGAACATATTGAACTCATTTGCAGTTTCTCAGGTAAAGCCTGGTTTTCTTGTGATAAGCTGTCCAATGCCTGCTGCAAACACGCTTCTACTCACAGTTTTATCAGCTGCAGATAAGCAACCTCTTTGTTATTTAACAGGTGTCCGTTTTGCAACATATTTCTATCAGTGTGGTAAAGCCTGAAATAGTTGCACCAGTTGAAATAACTAAAGGTATTCCTTTTTTTTGCAAACATATAAAACGCATTACTGTTAATAAAATGAACAACAAAATTATTTCCTAAGTGCTTTTTAAAGGTTTATAAATATATTCTAGTTGTTAAACCTCTGTACACCATTCCATTTTAATAGTCAGTTATAAACTATATACAGTATATATATATATATATATATATATATATATATATATATATATATATATATACACATTTTTGTTCAGCTATTTTGTTGTGGTCTATAGTTTTTGATTAGGCATACTGTGCTCCAGTGGTATTAGCGCAAGACAGAAAATAAGTAATTTGCATTAGTTACACTTTGTTTGAAATGTGTGTCTACACCTTTAAATTGAATTAATGCACGTTTGCATTTGGATTATTGGTTTTCCCGTATATTGATTGGGGATGACCTTTATGTAGGCGATTCAGGAAGAGAGAATGAGAGAGAAATGTGAGTGAGACTTGTGAGCAAATAACAGCTGCACTATCCCCTCCTGCTCTGTACTCCTCCTAACACCCTGGGCTCTCCCAAAAAAGCCTTTTAAACACACTTACTGTGGCAATTGATCCAATTATAATTCTAGGAGATACAGTTTACAGTAATATAGAGATACACAAACTCCCCCGTTCCATCAATGCCTTCTTTCCTGTAACCAACCTGCCGCTTAGCTTATATTTATAAGGACAGTCATTGAAGAATTTCAGAGATATAAAATAGGTCAAACGTTTCGATTATACTGTATTAGCAACGTCCTTTTATGAGAATCATTGTTAGTGTAATTAAATGAAACCCAATAATGCCCCGCCCCATTTGAATACGTAAGGTTATGGTTCCATAACATCAGCAATAAGTTTTGCAGAAGAAGAAACAGTGATCTAAGATGTTGAAGATTTTACGACTAAAGAAATGTGAAGTATAAAATGTGATTATGTACCGTTTTTGCCGCCCCCTTCAATTTGCAGCTCTAGGCGGTCACCTGTTCTGCCTCTATGGTTATGTCGGCCCTGACAGGCACTATCCTTCAACAGGTGTCCAGTGAAAAGCATGCAGTGCATTTAGTTGAGGGTTGTTTGCACATGTGCAGTGCAATTCATTTTTTATTATAATTGCACAATGAATTGCACAATGAAGTTTGCAATGCTTTGTAACACAACCGTATTTATGTAATTAAAAAATGTGACTGTTTTGTCGAAACCTAAATGTAAAATGTTACTGTTCAATGATTTTAGTTTTGCAACTGCGGTGTCTGCATGTAAAACATCTTCAAATAACTCTGTGACTGTTGAACGGCTGAAACAAGGAAGAGTTACTACAAACAGAAATGCTTTCAAGTTTTTTTATTGATGATTTTTTGGGACGGAACACACAGTTGAGGGTTGCTCTTAGTTGGCAGTGATGGTCTGGTCGACCCATGCTCTGAGTTCAGTCACACGGGCGTAAACGCCAGGGGTGTTGGGAGAGCAGGTGCCACTGCCCCAGGACACGATGCCAACCTGAGTCCAGACGTTGTTCTTCTGACAGACCAGGGGGCCACCGGAGTCACCCTGCAACAAGGACAGGACAGGTCAGTGGTATTAAAACTGTATATAGATTTATGTATCGTCTTCTTAGCATTATTTTTTCAGAAAGGAAAAACTATGCACCCAACAAAAGGTTGCCAAACAACTCAGACATTTAATGTAGGGGCTTGTATATAGTCTTCAGTTGCTGTATATTATTGTTTTAATTCAATTCTCTACAGACTGTTGGGCAAATGAAGGCAAGTAACTACTTTTCGCATATTCTTAAAACTATAATAGCAATAACACTCCCTGATGTTGGGGCAGATGTACGGACTGGTTTCCCGTCAGGCAATGACTGATGCAATTGAAGTGCCGATACAGAATGTGCTTTGAAAGAGTGTATGAAAGGCTTCATAGAAACAGTGAGGAAGGTGTTTACCATGCAGGAGGAAGCTCCATCTGCCCCAGCGCAAACCATGACATCAGCGATCTTGTTGCCCCAGTATCTCTTGCAGTCATCATTGGTGAGCAGAGGAAGAGCCACCTGCTGCAGCAAGCTGGGGGTGTCGCTTGCTGGAAGAGGAGTTGCATCGTGTTACTAACAGCTAATCCATTGCAAGCCTATGTGGCTTTATAGTGGCTGATGAACGTGGTCCATAAGTCATGCCCATTAGAACAACATGCATTATTTCCACATGGATCGAGTTGTAATTACACTAGGAGACTGGGCCGAAACCCAACTGGGATCAAAGCTTTCTTTCTTTGATTATGTTTATATGTTCCTCAATAGGAGAGAACATTTAATTCCATTCTAAATGTGGTTATTTTCCATTAGGAGGAGTGTAGCTTTGTCTGGGAGAGAGGCTGGGGTTACCGGTGGACTTGGTCAGGCCCCACCCTGAGGTGACACACAGCATGCCTCCTGGGAAGACGTCACTGGACTGGGCCAGGCAGACAGGAGACACCGTTGTGCTCATGGTCGCAGGAGAGCTGAGCTTCAGCAGAGTGATGTCGTTCTTGATGGTGAAGGGGTTGTAGCGCGGGTGTCTGAACACCTGGGCAAGGGAAACAAAGACAGGAGCAGTGCATGCTGGTCAGACAGCGCCATACTCAATCTGTACAGTGCTTACTACACAAGGAAGGGCTTCCTACTGTACCTTGGCAATACTCATGACCTGAATGTTTTCAGAAGGAGAGGCACGGTCATGCTCCCCAAGAATAACACGGTGAGAAGTTCTGGAATAAAACAAATAAATCTTGTTTAAATCGATGGCTTAAGCACCAGCCAAGTGTTTTTTAAATTACGTCATTAAAATAACAGACAGGTGATGAAATCTTCTTTGGGGAAAGCATTGCTGAGATACCTTCAGACACAGCAGTTTCTTAAAAACAATTCAAAAACAGTTTGTGTTGCTTCAAATTAAATTGTAGATCAAAATGAATTTAATAATTCACTGTTATCTGGTTTGATTATGACAACAAACCCACTGTATACACCTCAGAACACAGCAGAAAATGTTTTACAAGATAGACATGACTCCACCTGGTGTGGTAGAAATGTAGCCACGATGGAACAGAAGTATCGGAACATACCTGCAACATTCTAACTGTCATTTATACAACAAAACAGACACATGGGGCAGACGTACTTGACACTGCAGTGGGCAGCTGTCACCACCCAGAGCTCATTGATCAGGGAGCCTCCGCAGAAGTGGAACCCAGTGTAGTCCTGAAACAGTGAGCGATGATTGTTATACACATTACACACAGAAAACACAACAAGGCAGTCATCCCAGGCTACAGCGAAGGTGCCATGAGATTATCAAATTTAGAGGGCTACAGCGAAGGCGCCATGGGATTATCAAATTCAGAGGGCTACAGCGAAGGCCCCATGGGATTATCAAATTCAGAGGGCTACAGCGAAGGCCCCATGGGATTATCAAATTCAGAGGCCTACAGCGAAGGCGCCATGGGATTATCAAATTCAGAGGGCTGCAGCGAAGGCCCCATGGGATTATCAAATTCAGATGAGCCTCACCTGCAGAGACACCTGCCAGGGCCAGGATCCCGGCACAGCCTCCTCACCATTCACAATCCTAGAGTAGCTGCTGACTACAGGGCGGATAGCCGGAGTGCCACAGCCTGGAACAGGGGAGAGTGTCAGATGCGAGACAAATTAAAAGACACATCCCTTATAACACCAGTACATTTGCACAGTAATTCTGCAAGTTTCCCATGATTATTCTATGAGTTTATCATACTATTTTAATATGCTCTGGGCCTATGCATTACACATTAAGTACATTGTAACTGTGCACAATAACAGTGTAATTATGTGTAAGTATTGTACACATGTATTTACTAAGTAAGTACTATGTAAATACACAGTAATTAGAGACACAGCGTGATTTTCAAAAGGGGCAAAATAAGAATGAGGTCGCAAAATGATGTTAAAACCTGATTAATGTAACCATGTCACTTAATTTATATTTGTAAAGTGTTAAGACACGACTCATTTCATCTAAACCCTTTGAAAGCCAGATACTAGGTGACCCAAATCAGCCTTTAGAAATCACTTTGCCACCTTGTTCTTATTTTGCCGCTTGAAAATCATGCTGTTAATGTAAAGTGTTTCCGTAAGTCATTTCAACTCATCTTCCTTCACCAGCAACCAGCTTTGTCTGCTGGACCCTGTAAGGCACTCACCATAGGTGGCTCCAATGACAGCGAGACAGGAAAGAATCCACAGGAAAGCCATGATTTCAGTGTTGTGTGATCTCCTGAACTGAGGACTGCACTATTTATACTTTTGAATAGCTCCAAACAATTTGCATATCTTATCACCTCTGTGTTTGATGAACATGTTATTAAAAGGATAAAGTTAAGACATTTCACACATGCTATCTTTAAATACTAAGTTGAAATGAAAATATCTACTGTACGTTGTTTTTGTTTTCTAATCTTATCATTACTCTTCCTACTTTCTCCAGCTTACATTTTTTAGGTAAATAGATATAATTATTTATTTGTGAAGATGATGGCACCTTCAAATATATATCTTCCTTTGAAACATGTATATCATGAGTTCATATTATAAAAAGTTTTATTCATCATAATTAATATGTGGTACGCTCAAAAACTTAGATGACTGGAACAAACACAGTAATTTATTCACATATCAAGTGTTGTTTTTTTCTAAAACAAACTTTTATAAAATAGCTGTATGTGTGACATGCTATACAAATATATTGTGGTTTGTCCTTTTTCCCCTGCTGTGTACTGTAGAGTGCTTTGCGATACTTTTGTATAAAAAGCGTTAATTAAATACAATAAATAAATACAAATAAATGAAAACTATAATTAAAATCATAGGTGGCCAAACAGAAAAAAATATTATGCAATTCTCAAATAATTCACAAAAGGTAAAAATGCTGTCCATCCACCCTCCAGCATACTGTGTAAAGGTTCAGTCCAGACACAGCAGGCAAATAGAACAGGCTTCTGTCACAAAGACACAGTCACTATGTATTATACTTCTTATAACACAAATTCACTGAACACGAATTTCCTGTTAGGGCTAATTATCATTCACAGAAAAAGAGCCCACCCAGCTATGAGTGGAAATGAAGGCTCTACAGCAAGCTAATGTTCTGTTTAAAGATTTTACATACGGTGTATGTTTATTAAATGGCTTGGAAATCTGGCTGTTATAATTCCAATGCTAAAATATCAAAGAGTACAACCAATGGTTCAGCTCTCACTTCATTCCAATCCAAACAATAATACAGATATAGATAGCTAGTAATAAACCAAATGTTGTTTTTTTACTCCAGTCTCCAGCATTAAAATAATTAAAATAAATACTAAATGCCGTAACCAATTCATTTTCTGCCATTAGTCGTATTCAGCAGCAACTATCTGTGTGCAGATGCCCAGTTCTCAGACAACCCTGTAAACAACTCAGGCTGCATTCCAAGGTTACATGTTTCCAGTGATCTACTGGGAGACTGCCAGCTTGACTAGAAAAAGAAACATGTGTTGCAGGCTTTTTTCTATTACATTACTTTTAATCCTTTAATTACAACATTAGCTGCCTTTGAGTGCTCTCTAAATGCAATTGCATGTAAACACATGCTTTCCAAATGATTATATAAGAAGTAAGGAAGTGTTACTGGCTCATTCCACATGTGTTCACATTGAACCCGTAGCGGTACCGCATTATGAACAGGCAGTGAAAAGGACATTCTTATCAAGTGTGTTCTGCACTGGGATCATTTGCTTTAAAACGGGTTATGAGCGACATTGGACATGATGTTTGGTTGTTTGTTTTCCAGAACAAGGAGCAACAATTGCTGTAGAAGAGGAGACTAAAATAATACAGTATAAAAGAGTCCTTGCTGATGACCAGCCCTGCATTGTACCCCAGGCCCAGAGAGACCTACTTCAAATTGGACTGACTTCAAATCCAGTTCCCCAATTTACTCATCAGTATCTGCAGCCACGGTTATTTTTTGTTTTGTTTTGTTTTTTGTTTATGTGAACTCTATGGGAACAAAAAGTTCCCCTGTCAACATTTTAAAAAAAATATTTCTGCAAAATAAAGTATAGCATGGAAATGAAGCTTAACATGTCTATTATAAATGCAGTGACTAAAGGGATACAAAGGATATCACCCATAATTATTAATCACTCAATAGTGTTGAATTTAGAAACACTAAGCGAAGCTCAAATTCAACAACCAATGTTTTGCATAACGGAAACCAAGTTTCTAAAATCCCTATTTACAAAACTTTAAGAAATTCGTTGCTGAGAATTATGACGTATCTGCATCAGAAGAAAATAATTTGGTATTATTAATATTTCTTAATCTGAAATTGTATTTATTGCCTGTGCATAAAATGGGGGGTGGGTTTCCATGTGTGGTTATTTACACGTGAAGTGGTGATGTGCGTGCAGGTTAGGTTGAATAGCTCGAGAGGATCAGGCTGGTGGCTGAAAACTGCAACTGTAATGTATCGGGCCGTCTGGATGCGGAAAATATTAAGGCTAGTTCTGTTTTGTTTTATTTTTTGATCTATGAACCAAATTAGCAAAGTAGATGGAATGTACAGGAGAGAATCTCCTAGCACCAGCCCGGTGGCAGGCAGGGAGATGCAGCTTTTAACAGTATGTGACAGAATGCATACTGTAGTAGGGTTGATATTGGCATAACACAGCAGTCAGTCCTGTGAGGGTAAGCCCATTTATACACTGCAGAGGTTTCTATTTAGTTTGTTTCAGAATGATTTTATATTTACCAGGATTGCATGTGTGTGTGTGTGTGTGTTGGGGGTTGTGTGTGTATGCGCATCAAACAAATGAAAGGTGACATTTCGGCATCTTATTTAAGCATTTATTAATGTTGCAAAAAGACATTAAAACACATTTCTAATCTAATCAGCTTTTCTAGATTTAAGAAAACATTTTCACTTGCCATATAAACAGTGGTAACAAAAAGTATTGACACCCTCTATTTTCAATAATAAATGATTAATTTTCATTAAATGATTTGACAGAGGATCAGGGGCGCTGGAACTAGGGGTGCTGGGGGTGTGGCATGTTTTTTTTCAGTTGAGCTCTGCCAAGTTTAAGAGCTTTCAGGTATTGAGTAATTGAAACAGATCTGTTGATAAACAATAAAATTTTTTAAAAAATTCCCCCAGACGTATCCAAACAAGCAATACCAAATAGCCATAAACGGTACACTGAACGGGTACGAATGAGTAAGGCTTGTCTTTTTCACAAAGCTTATTATTTTCACCATGAACTATTATTTTGCGTTTGTACTTTATTAATGTATCTAATTAACCACTAACCAAACGTCTGACTGACTCTCGTTATGAAAGGGTGTCAATGCTCTGGCACCGCACTGTGTTACAGTGCAAGCTCCAGAGAGAGGCTGTGCGTCTCAGTGTCTGCCGTGGGGACAGGTGTTGCTGATTCTCCTGCAGTAGCAGATGGCATTGAAGAAGCGGCAGTAACAGGTGTCACATGGGTCACAGCAGGACTGATGCCCGATACAGGACTTCCGATTCATGACACAACTCCTGGGGGAGCGGGGTGCTCTGCGCTGAAGTTGCAGTGCATCAGACATCTCCTAGAATTGAGAGACAAGCACAGCTGTAGCTAGGAGCACACTGCACTGTTTTTTTGCATGCATGTATTTATGTACTGTATGTCTGCATCTATGTATGAATGTATGTGGGTATGTGCGTGTACATTATGTATGTATGTATGTATGTGTGTTTGCCTGTGGATGTATGTATCCATCTATGTAGCATTGTAAGTGTGTGCTGTTTGTACAGTATGTGTGCATATGTATATATATTTATGTATAAGTGTGTGTATCTATGAATGTATGTATATATGTGTTATGTGTTAAACAATAGTATAATATTATAAGCAAACACCAAATCCAAATAAAGACAGCGCTTTCATTAAAAACCCTTCAAGTCATTTAAATCAAATTATGATGCATTCACTTGTAAAATGCAAAACTTTTGTGTGTGTGTGTGTGTGTGTGTGTATATATAAATATATAACTGGGTTATTTAAATACTTGTTTTATTTAAACTCCTTAGTATTACAGCAATACCGTGGCCATTAGTGTTTTATTATTTCATAATCTGTTACCGGTTCTTTAAAGATCTTACCTCCGGATCAAGAACTCTGTCTTTTTCCATGAGCAGCTCTTCTTTGGCATCTGAAGACATTCTGTCAAAGTCTGCTCTTAATAACGCAGCTTTAATGAGAATAAAAATCAGATTTGTTACAGGAACGCACAAAGGGCTACATTGTTCGACATGTATTTCCTCCGAATCATGCACAAGCTTTTTTCTGTTAGTAAAATCAATCAGTCAAGCCTTTACTTAACCATATAAGTCAGTTGAGAACAGATTCAGATTTTCAATGAGTACCAGGCAAAAAATAAATTTTATTTAATAATTTTTATTAAACTGGCCCACAGTACTACACAAACATACCTACGTGATATTCTCACAGCCTCAAGGTAAAACACTGCAATTGGTTTCTAAAGGGCCCCAGTGACACAGTATTTACATTTATGAACATTTCTGTGTTACTCTTGTAAGTGCACATCCAGGCTATGAAAGTGACAAATTACTAAGAGATTGCCAGTTATGAAGATTGATGTGTTTTCGTCTACACTGCGGAGAGTGGAAGAGGTTCGATTAGGGCTAAGTGTCGCTCTACAAACAACCCAGTGTGTCTTGAGAAGTGGTCCTATTATCTCAATATACATTCAATATACAGTATGCAGTCTGTGGGTGCTGTTGCAATAAACTGCGCAATATGATCGCTATTCTCAAGGAGTGCACCCTGTATGAACTTGGAAAGAGATTTGAAGTGAACATGGTGAAATGAACTGACCTGAGTCCTCGACTTTCCTCAGCAGGCCTGGGTAGACATGCCTCCCCGCCAGGCTGATGGAGGGGTTGATATTGTCCATTTGCCCGCTGCCATGGACAGACGTTAGGGCCACTTGGATCCCCTGGAGCATCGCCCAGCACATCAGCAAGGTGTTCAACATGTCTGCACAGATTAGTTACAGCAACCTGAGTCTCACACAGCCGCCTCAAACAGGACGTATTCCAAAAGCAACAGCTTCAAATGATGATCATAAATTCACTTAGCCATGGACTTCATATGCACGGCATTGTAACTTTCCTGAAGTTTAAAGAATATCACCGTTTTTGGTTACACTTTAAAACAATGGCCGCAGATCCCTATGAATTCCAAATCATTGGCTGCTATTCCTGCGGTGCCCCACTTGAATTCATTAAGAATTCATGCCCATTTTTAAAAATATTATTCAGGACTACAAAAACCATTCCAAACTATGATAAAATTCATATGCCATTATTTTAAACTATTTAAATTAATGAAATGTTGTTTTTTAAATTTTTTATTTATTTTTTACTTTTTAAATAACAGAAACAAAATGGAAATAGATATTCCCACCAGGGTGGTCATGGTTATTAACACGCTATAACCATAATACAATAATTGACTTTGTTTTATCACACACTGCCATGTTATAAAGCAATGATCAGAGTTCTCAGAATGTCTTGCAGATTATATAACACTGCTTTTCTACAGCCTGGTATTAGCATTAATCATAATCTGATATCATTTGTCATTTTTAACACACATTTTATTATTTATAGCAGAGCCTTAAACTAAAGTACACACATGGAATACACACAGTACTATTTAGAAAGGGGTTAACATGAGAAACCTCATTCCTACATACATGATCTATAGATTAAATGATTAACCAGGATAAACTCCCAACGACATTGTACTGTATGCAAACATAAGAGTCTCGAACGATCTGTAACCTGATCACGAAGCAGACAATAAACTCCATTTGAACATATGTGTATGTACACATAATGTCTGCATGCATGTATGCATCGTGTAAAACGATAAGGTATAAACCCAGAAGATCTACACATAAACCCAGTCATGCACATATCGACAGAAGCAAACTCACAACCTACTGTAATTGCAGATCTTGGGTCTTGTCCAGCTTGAGTTCTTCTTTCTGAGTGACCTGGAGGCTCTGGGTTTATATTGGGTTCCAGTGAAGGACTAATCACATGGATACAATGTGTGGGAGGTAGGAGTGGTTTCTCAGTGTTTCATTCATTCATTTATTTGCAGTTCTGTGTATAAACATCCATACCTAGTTTAGTCATTTACTTGTAAGTGTTTTCTTATTCAGTGAAAAATGCTTCTTAGAATCACCAGTCGACTGAATCATACTGTGATAAAAAAAATAAACATCCTTTGCTGTTCAACCAACACAAAAACCTGCAGCTTTTTAAATCAACCGCTTCATGTGATCATAGCTGGTTATTTTATTCCTCACTACATAGATGATTGGAACTTTAAACCAGAACCTACAGTAGAGTGGATATTTATTCAAACACCTCAAGATTTATCTTTTATATCCTTTACATACCTACTTGCATGAACATCTCTGGGTGCCAGAATTTCAGTTTTCAGTCAGTAATCAGTGATATATAAACAATAGGCACTTGTGTGTGAAAGTGTTAGACCACTTTGTGCTTTAATTAGGCATATTAAACAACTTCTAAAACATCTCATGCATTTTACCATTTGTAGCTTTGTGTTCCTTTTCTCTTACTATTTTAAATGAATTGCATGTGTTATTAAATTAGACACTCACTGATTTGCCTATTTTAACAATTTTCCCAGATTTTCAGTTCCAGTGGTTTGATTGCTTTTGCACAACAAACGAAAACTCCAGAAGCAACGGGGTGTTGTAATAAATGTACACACTGCTGTAGTACTCGGCTTCACATACAACGTTGGGCTAGGAGGCTGATTGCTAGATTCATACTCTGTTCATTCTAATACAATTAGGTTTGAATTATGAATCATTTCTATCTCAGTGGCCTGAATAAACTGGCCAGTCGTTATTATTTAGAGGCACAGAGAAAACACTGCTTTGTGATATAAATACAGTAATTGTGATATATACACTAGTGTCAGCGGTGGGATATCTCATCAATGTACAGTTTGATCAGTAGGTGAAACCCACATAGTTATTTTATATTATTTTCCTAAAGCATATTGTTCAAGAGAGGAAAAAGAAGTGGGTAAAGTCTCTGACATAATAAAATCAATGTACACAGAAAACAAGTGCGCAGTAAAAATTGGCAACAAAAGGACAGAATTCTTCACTCAGGGGCGTGGGGTGAGACAGGGCTGCAGTCTCAGCTTTAACCTGGCATTAAATGCACTAAAGGAAAAAGCCAGAACAGCTTTTTATGCCATCAAAAGAAGATTCTATAAAATTAATATACCTGTCAAAATATGGCTAAAATCAATGCTGCTCCCAAATATGAAAAACTTTACCAAACAAATGATGGACAAACCTAAGATATGTTGGCTATGTATTTAAAGACTTTCGACAAAAACAACATATTTAGTCTCATGGGTACAAATCCGACCTGACATGACTGATTAAAACTAGCAGTTTGGACGTTATAAATAGGATATACACATTGCCAAAAGAAGGGTCCTGGCAGACACAGTTGTGCTTTGATTTACTTGGGCATCACAGCTTTACAGGGCTGATGCTTTCTTGGAGCTTTTTGTAAATATCTTGAGAAGGCAGATTCCTTAATGTCACTTGGTTGTTTTTGTACATATGAAAGAAATATTTTGGTCAGATAATGAAGAGAGTGTCTCTTACATTTCCATCAGCTGCTCAATGCCATTTCCTTTGATTTTCCATATTATCGAACATGTTGTGCCTTCAGTTTAAGAACATTGCATGTATGCTGCTGCTGAACTGAATTTTAAGAGGTTAATTCGGCTTTAATCAGTGCAGAATGCTACAAGGCTTTTAGGAGTTGACATTTCTATTCTTAGGGCCACAGTGACATTAAGCTCATTAAATATTTGTTTTTTTCCCTCCTAATAAAGTCTAAAATGTTCTTTACCTTTCCTGTTAGTCAGCCAGTTAAAGGAAAGCATTTAATTGGTTTCCTAGTTGGTTGCACAGGATACCTACTGCAGCTTTATCTTCTCCATTCAGTAAAGGTTTCAATTGGTTTCATTTGTGTGATGCTTCCTGGAGATCATTTCCAATTCTCTATTAATATTACTTTAAAAAAAAGAAAGAAAGAAAGAAAGAAAGAAAGAAAAAAAGAAAGAAAGAAAGAAAGACACAACAGCAGAATAGAATTTAGATTTTCAAAAGGTTTCAAGGTTTTATAATAAGCAATAAGAAAAGGCATGATATATTGTACTAAGATGCCCCTCTCTTCCATAAAAACAAACATTGTTCAGCACTTAACGATACAGATTGCATCCCTCTCAATCAGTATATATTAGCAGCACCGCTACCTTTCCCAGATGAAATGGCTTTCTAATCAGGTGCCTGTTTAAATGTTCCATTATTTCAAATGCACAGCCATGGTAGAAGCCCTGGCTGAGCTGGCTGAAAAATGTATCTTTTAAATTATGAGTTTCTCATTACTTTATTTTCTGTGTTTATGGTTTTCCTGTAACCAAAACAACAAACCCACATTCTCCATAAACAAGAATACTTAAGCAGACATAGATTTAGCAGACCAAACAATCACAAACTAACATTTTACTATAATTAAAAAATCAGTGACCTACAAACAACCAAAAACAGCTAGTGTTCATCAACACGTGCATTTTTTCTTCTTCTGCAACTTTGCGGTGGACTTCTCATTTTGTCTTGTTCGTCGTGAATTCTTTTTTGGTACGTGTACCACATTGTGACGATGTACCACTTCATAATACTACAAGGGTGCTAATATGAAGACAGCGTTGACTGGCTTAAGCATGATTCACACGGGACTAAAAACCAGCTAGCTGTCCTCAGAGTTAGTCAAAAGCAGAGGACGCCGAGTAGTGGATTCGTTTTCATCAACAAGTCAGTAAATTCAAAATGAAATGCGCCTTTGTGCATGATTTGTAAACAATGAAACGGTGTAAATAACTATTTCGTCCCTTGAGTGATATGTATTTCCATATATATCTTCAAATACACCCTTAATCTAAGCATCCATTTTTAAGAGTCGCTATGTATGTTTTGTATTTTCGCCCGCCCGATGTTCGGTTATGCAAAAGCGTAGCGTTTTACTAAACTGAAGAATCTCAGAATACATTGCACTGATTTAATTTAATATTATATTATGGTTTATTGTGAAGGCTGCTGTATTACTGAGGTGAATACCCTGGAAATGCTGCATGAATTCTAACATAACACTGACATGGTCGATTCGTACGGGAGACACAGTGTAATTTTACGGAAGGTCCTTATGTCCAGTAAAAAAAAAAAAAAAAAAAAAAAGAGGACCTCTGAGAAAAAATTATCTTGCATAAAAATAAACGCCACGGTTCGCATACATTTAATACGTCTATGGCAAGACCAGCTCCTGAATTAATTGCCAAAGCATGATACAGGTGTATGCAGCCTTTGGACTGGATAACGAGCTCCAAACAGAAACACATTTTTTATTTATATTTTGACAAATGTTATGACCAGTAGAATTTTTATTGGCAGTAAAGCAGCTGATTTCCTCTTCTCTTTCTCTAAACTTAGGGCAATGTCATACGTTTTTCTTTTTTATGTACTTTATTCAACGGCATGTTTTCTTTATTATTATTATTATTATTATTATTATTATTATTATTATTTATTTATTTATTTATTTATTTCTTAGCAGACGCCCTTATCCAGGGCGACTTACAGTCGTAAACAAACTTACATTTCAAGAATCACAGTACAAGTAATAATACAATTAAGAACAAGATAAAAAATACAATGACTTTGGTTCTAGCAAGTACAAGTATATGACAAAATAGTATTTTAAATACGATTCAATAACGGAGCAGATAACAGTGTCAGTGATAGTTACATCAGGATATAATTATTCCTTTAGGAATTCATTGCGCTCGGATAGCAATGTATTAGCACATTTTATTTCTTTTATAAGTTGCTACAAGAGTGAAATCCTTATTTTACAATAAAAAGTATTTAAATACCAACGCCATTTAAATAACTACCGTAGACGAACATCTTCTGCGAAGTCTAAATAGCCGAGGCAGGTCACCTGACTGCCTATACGCACGGACTTGCAGGCGTCACCTGACCAGGGCGGTCACGTGCCCTCGCTTACTGCTCCGCACAGCCGGTTTCCGTTCGGTGCCTCTGTCGCTGTAAAATACGGATCATATTATTCACAATTAAATACGCAGTTAAATTAAAAAAAAATAAACACCATGTCAATCTTCCCAGAGCTTTACTTCAACGTGGATAACGGCTACTTGGAAGGGCTGGTCCGGGGTTTCAAAGCAGGAATTCTGTCTCAGGGAGATTATCTGAATCTTGTTCAGTGCGAGTCATTGGAAGGTGAGTCCAGCAGATATTGAAGACAATACCGTTAGGAATACGGGGCTGGGGAAATGGATAATTGAATACTTGCGAGCCCCAGGACAACATTAACATGACCGTCAGTTTATTTACATCAGACTGCTGTTGTAGTCGGCGTGATGATAATGTTGCTGAATGTTTTGGTCTGTGTTGTCAAATTCTGTCTATACAACACAGGCCTGACTGCACAGGCTGCAGTACAAACCAGTATCTCTGAATTATAACTGCAATTATGCGACTGAGAATATCGAAAACTACTATTGTTTCAAGAAATACAATGAATATAGCGACGTCGTCTTCATGTGACGGTGTTTTAAAATTCTCACTGATAGTATTAGTCTGTGATCTTAGGTAACTTGTAAGGCTTCGGCGTAGAAATTGTTGGCCTGATGTTTTGCAAGTGAAGCACAAAATTAATTGCAGATCTACGAAACGTACATATTGGTCTTTATTTTCATCATTGTCATTTTAATTTTCTGCATTTTTTTGTGTTATTTCTTGTATTTAAACTGTATGGAAAATATTACATAACGTTAGGAATCAAAAGTAATTAAGACAAAGGGAATAACAATGACACCTGTCATGTACATTAGCTGACAAGTGTCACAAATGTAGCCCAGCTCAAATTTTGTAATGTAAATACGTCAGATATGTAAATTCTTTCCCAATACAGTAGTTTGAGAGAAATTGAAACAAGACCACGGAGCACAACCAAAGAGCTGGACCAGTGTAATACACTAGCGCTTTTACCTCAGCAGCCTTTCAATTCTCTTACACAGAATTTTAAAAAGGTGCTGTAAATAAGATGCCACTCGCCAACACACATTAAAAACAACTGCCATAAAAATGTACACCTTGGAAGCAGCTGAAGCTGACAGACCTCAAATTTGCATGTTTTGTTTCCAATACAAAATGGAAAAGATAAAACATTTAACATCGTTTCGGTATGAACTGAAAATTGCACGCCTTCGATAGGTGTAGATACTCGTCAAAAGCATTGTGTTCTATAGAACTGTAGATGGAGATATTACTGCTAACTTTAAATGTGTAATTTATATCATGCTCTGAACTGACAAAGTATGTGTTGTATTTTCTTCTATCATTTTGTAATTCTCCCTTCTCAATTATGTTTCCAAAAAAAAACACAAAAACATGGTTTGTCTTAAATCATGTTGTGTTTGTGCAATCTGTAAGGTTACATGGTTATGAACTGTATTGCAATGTTCTAAATATCAAGTTATGTCTAAAGATCCAACCATGCAAAACTGTATGTTTAATTCAGATCTTGCAGAATGGCCATCTTTACTTTGCTTCACATGGTTGTACTAGGTTTTTTCCCTTAGGTTTATGTTTGAGCTGGGCACTCACTTGTGTGCTAATTGTGTTTGCCTTGGCTGGAATGAAGTGTCACGTGAGGTAAACAGGGTCGGACAAAAACAGAATCCTCTGCACTACGTGGCATACAGTTTATACAGCGATACCAATTCAGTATGTATTATAAAAGCACTATAGTGGAAACATTCTGTGAGCAATCCATTTTTCTGTTCAAACAAAGTTGATCAGGTTGAGCAAGTAGAAACAATATCCAAGTGTAGAGCAATGATGTCAATGATGTCTAATTAACTGGGGATTATTTTTCACTTTTGCAGATCTGAAGTTGCACCTACAAAGCACAGATTATGGGAATTTTTTGGCAAACGAGGCCTCTCCTCTCACCGTGTCTGTCATTGATGACAAGCTGAAGGAGAAGATGGTGGTGGAGTTTTGCCACATGAGGAACCAGTCCTACGAGCCGCTGGCCAGCTTCCTTGATTTTATCACGTAAGCACAAGACACAAGGAAGTCAATTTTGAATAAACGAGTGTCTCTCTCAAAGTTAGAGAACACATTATCTAATAATAATGGTAAATAATTCTCATTGTTTAATATATTTATATAATTTTTTTTTAGGTACAGTTACATGATCGACAATGTTATCCTTTTAATTACTGGCACATTGCATCAACGATCCATCTCGGAGCTGGTTCCAAAGTGCCACCCCTTGGGAAGCTTTGAGCAGATGGAGGCTGTGAATATTGCCCAGACACCTGAAGAGCTTTATAATGCTATCTTGGTAGATACTCCCCTAGGTAAGACCCCTTGGCATGACCTTCATTATACAGTGCTGGCATAAAGTAGAAAGCTGCTTGAGCTATATAAAACATGCTGTGGTTTATCAAGCCAACATAGAACGATGGTGTTTTGTAGTCCTTTAAAAATATAGAAATGACAATATATGTAACATTTCCTCATGAATGGACTGTGGTCATCCACTACACTTTGTTTTCTTTTCTGTTTCAGCTGCGTTTTTTCAGGACTGTATATCCGAGCAGGATCTTGATGAAATGAACATTGAAATTATTAGAAATACACTGTACAAAGTAAGAGATGCTATAAACCCAAATTATTTTTGTGGATATACACCTGAATACAATCTTAATCTTATTTACCAAAACATTTTTTTTTGCCTTAGTTAATATGAAAGACAGAAGGGCATATTTTTGGGGTTTTATTCTGATTATAGGTTATTATGAATTAGTATTGCATTGTGAGAAATACATGTGGGTTTGTAATGTTGTGGAAACAATTCATAACATTTTTTATTTGTATTTTCTAGGCATACTTGGAGTCTTTCTACAAGTTTTGTTATACATTGGGAGGTACAACCGAAGACACCATGTGTCCTATTCTTGAAGTAAGTACATCAATCATTTTTATTTAGTGCATTTGAACGCTCTAAATAAGGATACAGTAAGATGCCTGTATGTACATAGAGTTTTTAATGTATCTATAGAACGGCTGATCCAATTGTTATACATTTTCTAGCACACATCTGTTGCTCGTTGTTGTGAAGAAACTTAACATTCTTTGTCTCAGTTATGGAGAGTATCAGCATTTGGGGAATGTATGTTACTGACATGCCCGTTCATTACATCAGCTCAATTTTCAGTTTTGTTTTTTGTGCAGTTTGAAGCGGACAGGAGAGCTTTCATCATCACCATAAACTCCTTTGGAACTGAGCTGTCAAAAGAAGACCGCGCTAAGCTCTTTCCTGATTGTGGCAAGCTATACCCAGAAGGGCTAGCACAGTTGGCTAGGGCAGA
Source organism: Acipenser oxyrinchus oxyrinchus (assembly GCA_030684275.1). Classification (NCBI taxonomy): domain Eukaryota; kingdom Metazoa; phylum Chordata; class Actinopteri; order Acipenseriformes; family Acipenseridae; genus Acipenser; species Acipenser oxyrinchus. The sequence continues at coordinate 33,421,024 of CM060261.1, read as the reverse complement.
CGACTACGAGCAAGTCAAAGCGGTGGCAGACTACTATCCTGTAAGTACAATTAAAGCAAAACACTAAGAGTTACATTAAAGTAAAAGTATTGTTTCCTTCACTTTTAAATATATTGTGCAGCATCATTTTTATCAGGGATGGAAATAAGACTCCTATTGCATAACAGTTTCACCCATTCCAGGTTTTACAATGAGCTTGAATAGCCACAGTGTATAGGCAACAAGCTCAGGTGTGTCTTACTAAACTCATAGTGAAACCAGGAATGGATCAAACTGCGACGCTATGGTTTTCTAACCTGTGAAGCCGAGCTGCTTTCTAATCACTAAAACATATGCATTCAAAACTCCTTCCTCTGGCTATTGATAGATCTTTGAGCACTGTAATCCGTGAGTGAACATTGGTTGATTTTCCATGTTAGACATGCATTGCTTCTAGTTTGGTCATGCATTGGTGTGATGGTTCCTGTGAATATGACACACTCTGTTTCCTGTGTTCAATGTTCCCTCTAGGAATATAAACTTCTTTTTGAAGGAGCTGGAAGCAATCCTGGAGACAAAACCCTTGAGGACAGGTTCTTTGAACACGAGGTGAGGAGCGTGACTTGAAATGCTCACTTTCCTGACTTGAAATGCTCAGTTCTTGGCTCTTGACAATGGGGTAGTTAAATTATCAGTGTCTAAAGCCCTTTTCACACTGCCATGCTCTACCCGGTTCGGAACCTACCCGGGTCAGGACCCGGTGTCATGCGGGTCGGCTGCATGATTTCACACTGCTTTTGATAAAGCAAGGTTCACCTGGGCGACTAGTGGCTTGTTACGGACACTTCCAACCAAGCGTCTCTGAATTGAACCATCGGCCCAAATGTTGATTACAGCAAATATTTCGAAAAAAAATCATTTATTCATTTATTATGGAGTTAGTGAAAACTCCACGCTGTGCTCTTCGTGCGGCTGACACATCTGCTGATCACTAACTTACTGGTATACAAAGGTAAGAACGCTTCATTGTGTCTATGTTTACTGTCATGCTGGTCGTGCGGTGTTGAGTTGAGGCGATACGTCTATTATTATATGGTAGTGTTTTTTGCGTATGACTCCTCCCATGTGTATGATGCATATAACACCCCCCCCCCCCTCCAACAGGGGACGAGCATCCCACTGAACATTTTCCAAATGTTGGCAAGTATGTATTCATTAGGTAACTACTTAAAGCCATCCAACATTGAAACCCATGACACCAAAGGTTAAACCTTTTCTTGCTGAATAAGTCCTGTAGTGCAAGTCAGTAGCCAGCATTTTTCCAATGAATATATGAATGCAGTATTGTATCTGTTACTGTATGCATGTGTTTTACACCAGTTGCCTTTTATTTTACTTTCAGGTGAAGCTGAACAAGCTGGCATTTCTGAACCAGTTTCACTTCAGTGTGTTTTACGCTTATGTGAAACTGAAGGAGCAGGAGTGCAGGAACATCGTGTGGATTGCAGAATGCATCGCTCAAAGACACCGAGCCAAGATCGACAACTACATTCCTATCTTCTAAATCTCCAGTACTGCAGCCCTGCATTAATAGATGGTACCCGTCTCACTGTATTGATCAGAGATTGTATGGTCATTTACAAAATGGGCAAAAAAACAAACAAAAAAAAGAATCGTAGTGATGTCTCGCCATTTAAAAAAAAAAAAAAAAAACACGTTTTGAGTTGTAGTTATTTTATATCTGCTGTTTGTGTTTTGATTCGATTTAACACTAAATGTACAGTACAGTGATTATGTTTCTATCTAGCCAGCAGTAGCACAGCTCCCGTATTAGTCCTGTATCTGCAGACAAGCATGTTTTCAACAAGTGACTTATAAGGGAAGGTATTAGTTGAAATGGTTTCAGCCTATGTTAACATTTGCTGCATTTTATTTCAGCATTACCTAAGTAATCCACAAAAATAATCCCATTAAATGTTTTTCTGTTTACTTTTTGCCCGTAAAGGAACAGGATAGTGGAAAGTTAATTTGAGTCTGTTTACTTGACTGTACAACATCAGTGTTTTGGTGCTGTGCTAGTTATACTTCAACTTGTGACAAGTTGAAGTATAACTAGCTGCCTCAGTTTAAGTTAACCATTGTTTGTTCATTGTGACTCAATATTATTGTAGTACAGGTGTGGTGTTATGTAGGAATGAATCTGGATCATACTGAGGCTGCATGAAGGACCCTTCGTCAAAGTCCTGTCAGATCCTTGCGTCACGACAAGGCAGTTTGATATTAAGTGCAGCTATTCTGCACTTGGGCCTGGCAGAATACTTAATTTGAATTATTCATAGTCATACCCTGCATAGTATAAATGGAACATTAACTCAAAGAGAACAAGGACTTTTCTTTTCATGTTGGCTAGATAACCTATGCAAGTATTACATGCCATGTTCATAAATCATTAATATGAATTTTACATTTACAACCATAACTAATGCTTTATGAATATGGACCTTGGCGCATGTTTTTGATACATGAATCAAAACAGTAAGAGAGGTTTAATCCCGGAAGCCTTTTTGTTTTAAATTCAAAACGTGGTAATGCATTTTGTAATTTTGTAGATGTAGACTTGCTTTGATTACGTATGCATTTTCAATGCAGCAAACTTCCAGTAGCAGCTGAAAAACTTGTCTTGGATAAAGAAAGGTATTTTACCAGGTGCTGTGGTTGGAGCTTTCTGTTTCTGCATGTGGTATTGAGGTGTTATGTCAGCATCTGCTGCAGTCTGTTTACAGACACCGTTATTACTGTTTTATCCCTGTCATGTCTAAATGGCACATTTTCCATTCCTAAACATGCATTCTCATTAGAGCGTCTTTCTGAACAGTAGTAGCAGCTTCTATATATGAACCCCCAGTGCATATGTTTAGCTATTATGTACTGTACTTCATACTCCCTTTGACCCCCTGCATTCATTGTCACTATTTTTGCTTTGAAAATAATTGGTTATTTTTTAGCAGTCATTTTTAACGATTTAGCCTCTCGAAGTGCTTAACACAGAAAACCCGCCCCTTCAACTTTCTGATTGGTTAAATGTTGCGCCAAGACGTAAGACAGCTGTCATGTGGTTCCAAGATTTTTTTTTTTTTTCACGCAGCAACGGTCGCAGAGCCTACAAAGGTATCACGAAATGTTCCTGTTAGAACAACTGAGGAAGTCAGCACCTCTGGTCACTGTTTTTAAAGTAACAAAAATGCTTATTCACTGCCAAACATGAACTACTTTAGATGTGTGATGGCTGCAGTATAGGATACTGACCTTAGATTTAGGGTTTCGGTGCTGGGAGAGGATTATACATTGTTTTATTGATAACCAATCAGAGTGCAGTATCCTGACAGGAACATTTGGTGGTACCTTCTTAAGGACAGTGCAACGGTCTGCTAGAAGCGAAATCAATCTCTATTTCACTGTATTTAAAGTATTATGGTTTTCTTGTTGTTGCTGCATCTTGTAAAGCGCTTTGTGATGGTGGTCCACTATGAAAGGCGCTATATAAAATAAAGATTGATTGTTAAAGGCACAGTAGCATCTGCAAGACGGGCGGGTCAGGTTTTTTCAGCCTGGGGAGAACCCTGTGTGTGTATGTAGATATATAGATAGAGGGAGAGATACAGATTTAAAAAAAAAAAAAAAGATTAAAGATGCTTTGTTAGAATTGATCTTCATAATATTGATCATTTAAAGCAACTCATTGAAATGGTATGGCAGATGGGGGGGGGTATATTACAGGTTATCATTGTACATCTATCATAAAGCGGCGCTGTACTGTTGCAGGACACTCAGAACTGAACTACAGCTACTGCTCGCTGCATGGTATCTTTAGACTGTTTGGTGAAGTTAGTAAATGTGCTTCATATATTACAAAAAAAAACCTTTAAGAAATTACATTATTTAAATGAGAAAGTATGAGTGTGGTTCAATCTGTTTTATTGGGAACAACAGTTTGTTGTTGCAGTTTAAGTGGAAGTGTCCCATTATTAATGCTCTGCATTGCATGGTGTCATAAAGATACATGGGGTCCAGTAAACTGTAGAACTTGTCTAGAAGTGATGTGTCGATGGCTTTGTGTTGTGTGTGTTCCTTTCCCTTGTAAATCTGTAGATTCCACTGGAGAATAAATTAATAATAACAGAATTTTAATTATTTATTAGAGTTGATCTAAATGATCTTGTATTGTTATGATAAATATGTAATGGTTCTAAAAGCTCTATGTCTGATACTTTACAAGAACTTCCCTGTGGTGTATATATTCAATTTACTGACTTGCATCAAAGACTAGTGATGGGTGGTCGTTCTTATTTCCTGTTTTTGTGAATGTTATTTCTCCTAAATGTGACAATAAATATTTACCTACAGTAAAAGATGGGTTGCAGATCGCAGTTTGTTTGTTTTCTTTGGATCACATGCTGTTAACAAATAGAAAGTAAAAAGCAATTGATAGTCAGATTTAGTTTTTTGGCTTACAGGTATTTCTTTTAGATTGCTTACATCACATTTGGCCACCAGGCGGAGTCATTGTTTAGCATAGCAATGTGATTTTTGAGTGTCCTTTTTCCACTAGAGGGGTGTGTTTACACACACATATCCTGTGAGAGTTACACAGACCTAAACTATAATTTCTTGAGTAAGGAGGATTTTTCTATGGCAGGCAGTACTATATATATGCACATTAGTTTTAGTATAGCCCTGTGGAGGGATTTTACATTACCAATATGAAATGAGGTGCCAAGGAGTGGATTAGCTATGCCCCCCCCCCCACACACACACTTCTTCCTCCCCTCTTGAGCACCCAAAGTTACTGAGAGGATGCACATTCAAATGTTACCTGATGCACATACACACACTCAAAATGAACCCATTATTAAAAATAACACCTGCACATCACGGTGTAGTGAAGTGGATTAGCAGGTCCCAAGGTCTTCCAGTGAGTAAAGGAGTGCTGTCCATATTTGGGCACAACATACATTAGTGATACCACTCCTAAGCACCTGATACTCATTTTAGTAGGTAAGTTTTCAGATAGAGAGGCGTTCCAAGCTGGCACAGCTGCTCACAGGTGTCTCTAACATGTGCAACCGAGAGAGCAGATAAAGACCTTGCCCATTGACACCTCATTGTTCCGGCTTTTCAAGGCATGAAATCCACCCCACAGGCAAATACTTATCTTAAATAAACAGCAGCTTAAATAAAGGCTTGCTTCGCTGACATTGAGCTGCTTGTGCTATCCCTGCTCTCTGTCTTCATAATTAACTAATCTTATAATTAACTGTTAAGGCACATTTCTAAGACATTCAATTGCAAATGGGGGAAGACAACAGCTGCTGAAAAAATGTGAATGAAAACAATCCCTTTACAACAGTAAGTTTCCCAAATACCTGTACCATGATTAAGCATGACTGTGCTTGTTTGTAACTTTGCTTTTGCCCTGTAGTTGGCTTTCATATGGGATAGCCCACACACTGAATGACACACCTCTATTGCTTCTAAGATAATTTGTTTATAACTGGTTTCGCAGGACTATTTTTGGAAGGTATAGTATGTCCTAGAATTTGATGTAAGTATAGTACTGTACATACATTACGTAGGGAAAACATATCTTAGATTACAAGTAACCCACAGACGTTAATTATTATTATTATTATCTAGCTGAAAGTCTTTTAACGTTGTTGACGTGTTGAATAAGGAAACAAAGACAATGATATTTGAAGCTGCTGTTCACATTTGACACGTCTGGACAGAATGACCCTGCCACACTGTTGAATATATTAAACAAAAGTCAGAAGTACGAGTAATACTGTTGAATCGCAGCGCGAGCCTGGGCATTGCAGACTGACTAATGTCAGGTCAGCGTGAGAATAAATCAGTGTACTGTATGTAGAGGGCCTGCTGGATCCTAGAAGCTTTAAAGAAATCAGTGGACCATTACAGACTACACCAGCATAGGAAGACTGTTACTTTAACACCACCGCTGCATGTTGCACAACCAGGTTTTGCAGTGGGTGGAGTTTATTGCAATACAGAAAAATCAGCACAAAAAGCTTTTGGAGAGCCCATTGATTAATGTGAGTCGGGCGGGGGGGGGACGGTCTTTTGCTCGGCTTTTATTCCAATTTGACCCCTGCTGTTTCCTCTCATACAGTTGTGCACTTGCGATTTATACAGTTCATGGGTACACTCTTCTTGTTCAGCCTAAATGATGAAACTCAAGATTTCCAAGCTCTGGAATGTATTCCATGATTTCCACAAAGTTTGTAATCTGCATCTGGTCTCAATTTAGCTTGAATCAGCTAGCAATAATTGCCATGGCTCCCATTCCTGGCCTCTGTGTAAGCACAGCTAGGACTCTGAGGTCCCAGAATTCATACTTGTGTTTGTCAGCTACAGAGATTGGGGTCAAGAAAAATAAAAAATACAGTATGTTTTTGCTCAAGATGGATGTGATGCACATTGCCAGTCCCCATGCCCTCTTTAACACACAGAGTACGGGTTAACGCAGAGGCAAGATCTGAAATCAGACTGTCTACAGGGGTAAACAACAGATAAAAAGTGTTCGCTGAAGCCTAATGTTCGGTCATGAAAAGGGCCTTTAGAACATGCTCGCAGTGCGGAATGCTGATCCGGTGCAGATAAGTAATCTGTGTGCATACAATGGAACTGTCCACACAATACAACTTCCTGTTCCTGCTGCTTCTGTCTGTGTTTTCTGTAACCGTTGTTATTCCTCAACAAGGTCTTCCAGACCGCTTGTGTTATAGGGATCTGTAGAATGCAGAGCGGCTAAACAAAAACCTTGCTGATAGTAGTTTTTACAAACCACCTTCTTTTATTGTACTGTATACTTGTTATTCTCTAGTCTTCACCATGCTATCACATGGGAGTCTTCTGGGGGTTGCTTCTCAGTTGGGGGAGGTCCGTCTTCATATGCATGCCACATTTCATTGGTTTCATCGAAAGAGCTCAATTTGGACATTCTTTCACATGTACATCATGCACAGAATCTTTCATGGTAATTTGTTGCAAGAAGCTTTTTCACACACAGTGACTAGGTCACACAGTTACCTGCTATTTCCCACAGTGACTAGGTCACACAGTTACCTGCTATTTCACACTAGGTCACACAGTTACCTGCTTTTTCATGGAAGCGGGCGTCTGGTTAGACAAGCAGTTTAAGGGTATATCTCGAGTCCCTTGTCCAGTTTGAATGGAAGTGAAACTGCGCACTGTTGACAGTTCATGTTGATGACCTCCCTTTCATGGCACTGTATTGTATTGTGCTATCAATATCGCTGGCAGAAGATATGCTTGCATATATTAGTTTTTTGGTATTATTCCAGTCATGGGAATATCTTTAGGTGGATTGCTATACGACTCATTTGAGTTGGCTCAGAGCTAAGGAACAGTGGTGTGTGTGTGTGTGTGTGTGTGTGTCACAATATATAGGGGATTACAACAGTAATAGACAGGCCTTGAAAGTGGCATCCATCAGTAAGATGAGGATAAAGATTACAACTACATCAGTGCCAAGATTGCGTTGTTCCCAGTCGTAAAACTACATTTTTCTAGTGTTGCTGTACTGCATTGTTACAGTGTTTGCCTTTTACGTGCATGAAAATCCACTGGGCATAGCAAACACATGTAACAGGGAAATCATTTTTTTTTAATACATGGGGTCTGTTTGAATCATTTAAACAGCTGCATGTCTGACACGTTTTACTTTATTATTTATAGCCCCCCTAATAACCATCACAGTTTACTTTCTACACTCAGCATCAATTGATGACTGGTTTTCAGAGTGCAACATTTACAGCCACTGTTTAGTTCATTCATATGAGCCCTTTCTGTACAATTGTTAATAACCGTCTGCCAGACAGGGCAGCAAAGCTATTGTACATGATCAATGATCACACTTTCAGGATTCTGTATTAACACTCATTTTCCACAGCTAATTCAATGTAGGTTTACTGTGGTCAGTCAGTCCGGGACACTGTACCTCTGAATCGTCAAATTATCACAAAAAGTGGTTTTGTTTAGCGATCAACAATGCTGGCGGTCTGACATGCTGGATCGAGTAAAAACCCTGGGCTTAGCGTAAGGGCTTCTTGAAATAAGCAAATGCAAAGTTCATCTTTTTAAAAAGCTCCCAAATTGCAAACAAAAGAGAGTATTGTATCACTTTCAGTAAAATCTTAAAAAATAAATCTATTACAAAACACCTGGCAACATCTGGAGTTTTCGGCGGCCAAAGCTCCAGCCAAACACTCTTGGGAGAAGTTCAGCTACAGTGTTCGCACTTCTGGGAGCAAGGTTGAGTTTCAGGGAACGATAGGAAAGGTTTTGAGAAAGTCTGGTTACAGTTCAGTAAAATGCCTTGGACAATGTATTTCTCGGCAGTGGAAAATAATCATTAGAAAAAAAGCTAGAAGAATTGCTGGAAACAAAGGTCCCAATGAAAAGACAAGGAAGGGAGCGTGTGAGATTCAGCACCATGTGGAAACCTTCTTGCAGAAGTGTTGAGATCACTGAGGCCGCTGGACCAGAAGGGGAAGCACATGAGGTAAGGAGGAGCTGCCGCTGGTTCCCAGAGTAGCTGCACATTCATCTACTGTCATTGCCTACAAGTGCCTGATTTCAATGGGTTTTATTTTTTATATATCAATGAGGCAAATGTTGGTCTATTTCAGATCTAAATACCACCACTCCTTTATCTCAGTAGTAATCCTTATGGTAAGTTCCACCAGCTGTGATTTGTTACCCCTCCTCCCTTGCCCCCTATTGGCATCAGTAATTTCAAAAATAAAACAGTAGGTTTGAAAGTAGGCTGGCAGTATTAAGATTTGCCACTGTTTAGATTATTAAAACCTTTACATAAGCAGAACAAAACCAAAACCACAATGTATGTGGTCCCACAGAGACAAAGCATATTCCATTGACACCTTGTTCATTAGTAGCCAGTCTTGCATTTAGTTTCCCTGATTCTGGCAAGCGTCTCCTGAACTGAAAGGGGCAGATGGAACACAGTGTTTGGTTTGATTCTGAGGTATTTCAAGTTGCAGTTCGGAAGAGCTTAATGAGAGTTCAAGACTGTGTGCCCCCATAGTGTTAAATACTGAGCTGTGCCAAGCGGGTGAGAATTATGTTGCTGCAATTACAGACGGTAACTCATTTATTGGTAAAGGGTTAAGATTTAGTTCCACTGACCCCTTCAGGAGATTTTGGTATGGCATTATGGAACAGCTAAGCATATGCTGACTCTATGCCAAGACAGAACAAAGCAAGCAGTGATCAAGTCCATGGGAGGAACCCCCTACACCAATGGAAGAAGCATATTATATATAGCCGATATTGTAATGAGAGAAGGAAATGTTCCACCTGACATTGCAATGACCATCTATTGTGTTTAAAAAGTACACTTTAATATTAACAATGAAAGAACGGGTATGCAATTTACCATACAAAAATTAAAAAATTCACAGTTGCACTGATTCATGAAGAAAACTCTCATAAATGAGAATCTTCAGTGAGAGAGATATAAAACAACAACTTTTAAATAAGTGACAATCCAGATATTTCTTAGAGCCAGCATGTATAAAAGTGAGACCCAGTGTAAATGAAGTTTTTCGCTGCACATGTATTCCTAGGAATATCGTTTGTGGTTGTAGACCATTCAGTGAGTAGTAGAGCTGAGGTATGTGCTTGAGGTGCATCGTTGAGGAAAGGCAATGCAGTAGATGCTCCATTGTGCCTTGGTGTGTGCCATACCGGCTGGCAAGTCCTTTGTACAGATGCTTCCAGCAGAATGCCCATCAAATACTTCCATCCCTTCCATCAAAAAAAGTATAGCAACATCTAGTTATTTTGGTTTCATTCACATAAATGCCAATGCGCTTGGCCAACTCATTTACCTTCCGAACGTCGCCTGTTATTTCACAACACACATGTTCCATCAGTTGGTTTCGTCACAGAACTGTAGGCGTAAATTTAATGATCCCTTCAAAAGAATAAAAAAAAAATGCAAAGATGTATATGGTCGTGCTGAATGATTCTTATTTTTGTTGTTGTTGTTGTTGTGCTTCTGCAAAGCTCTGGGTAGTACGCTCTTTTTCATGAAGAGTTTCTGGAGGAAATGATCGCTGATGGATACGGGCAGGTAGCAGTGAATGAAGTACATCAGTCCAACCCCCTGGCCTGCATAGTACCTGACTTTGGGCTGTCTGGACAGCAGAGCCTCTGCAATGCTATTGGTGACAGGGCTCAAGTCTTCAGTGGCTGTTTCTGCAAACTGGAAGAAGAGCTGCTTGGTCTCCAGCAGGTATTCCTCTCCGTACTCCTCCATGAGGCTCAGTGACAGGTTCTCAATCAAATGCTTATACTGCTCCTCCCAGTATTCGACATTTCTTGACTGACCTAAAGAGAAAAGGAATTTAAGAAATCATATATAACTCCAAAGAGGTAAAACTCATAAGAAACGAAAAGGTCACGTAGACATGCTTTCTGCTGGTGCCGAGTATGCCAATACACTGATGAAGGCACTCAGTGAAACGATTGTTTCTCATAAGCCAGAAAACAGCCTGGTGATCGCAGTTGTTTGCATCTGCAGTAATGTTTTTTTTTTTTTAATTGATATTGTACAATATTAGACCAATGTTTTAACAGGTTCTACAGTTTAAACATTTTTAAGAATTGAATTGACCAAGACCATGCCCTTTGTTCTGTTCTCACGTGGAAGGTGGGCTTATTTTGCTTTATTGCAAAGAAACGGGATGAAGAATGAGAGAAATCCACAGGGATGAGCAGCTTGCGTTAGTTTTCAAAACCATCCTCTGCACCTCTGAGCCTCCTTCGATGCTGCTGCCGCTCTACCCATGTATCATCCTGCCCCTGTCTCAAGCCCTATGTTCTTGCTCTGCATTGACGTCACTGGCAGATGCCTGAGCAGGCTGAATGGTTGGGCTCCAGGATCCTCTTGTAAGCTGAGCTGAGACTGTGTGCTTCCAGGGAGCAGGGCTTCACCTCTGCTGTTGTGACTCAGAGCACTAAAGGTCTCACACCCAGGGCCAGCTTTACTCAAACACTACACCAAAACCACTGTCAAACCACAGTAAATGCATCATTTAAAGGGCAGCTTGGTACAGATGTGAAATGGCAGGGTCATCTTAACTCTAAAATCATTTTCAGTGTCAGTCGTCACACACCCCTGTATCAAGCTGCTCCTTAAGCACGGGAAAGGCTGTGCATAATTACCATGGTGTAGTTTTTATAAGAGACACACCATATTTCCCATGTTAAATAAAAGTTTTAAAACCCCCCTAAATCATTCTGAGGTGCAAAAACATTTTGCAACATGCAGATATCTCAAAGACAACTCTGTAGGCAGCCATTTATCTGTAGCGCAGTACTTGAAATATTTGCATATCCTGAATATACGAAAGCACACTTCCACATTGTTCGTAAGTCAAACCTAAAAAAAAAAAAAAAGGAAATATCATGCCAATGTATAGAATGCACTATTTACACTTCCAGACTGTGGGCACTATCAGTCCTGGCACTGAGACATTGCAATGAGTCTTGGATAAAGAGCTGCTCAGCTGCAGTCTCAGGCTCATTTGATGACCCCGTTTTTCCTGATTAACACACACCTGTTTTGTAAGACGAAGGAAGTATAATGGAGACTTTCACATTCCACAGCTTGAGTTCATGCCTCAGAGTGTTGATGAAGAGGTTCAATGCAGCTTTTGAAGCCCCGTAAGACGCCAGACAAGGAAAGGGCTGCTCCCCTTGAACAAATGAAAAGCATTCAGATCAGTATCTTATCAGGAGCCCCACATATTGTCAACTCAATCTCAAAATGGGACTACTTTAAGATCTAGAATATGAGTTAGTTCAGTCAACAAACTCATGCGATAGATTATTTATTGAACCTTAGACTAGACAACACTACTACATTATACGTCTTTTATACACTACATTCTTTGTTTGGACTTTACTTTCGAGGTACCCCTGCCCATAAGCAGCTTTCAGATAAGTGGAGAGGCTGACTGTAGGGAAGCCATGGGCAGGGGGCAGGGTAGCAGCCCTCCACCGTTAGATGAAGACAAAAAGCAGATGGACGCTGGGAAGGAGGAGGCGATCTCTGGCGCACAGCGGGGGCGTAATGGATTGAGGAAAGAGATAAATCCTTTTCTTGTCAATCACTTGACAAGAACACCAATAACATACCAGCTATTCGACTGACAATTTGTTCTGGTATTGGAAGTGCCTAAATATGCTTACTGTTTACATGATTTGATCAAAGGTTAAAAGTGAGTTCCCTGCTGTTTTATCATATGAATTTGAACTTCTCCTTAACTAATTAATATTTACTGCAAATTGTATTGGCCACTGGCTAATATGAATAGTGAAAACGATTTATAGAGGAAGAGTCAAAGAACATGCAGCAAAAGGATGCAGAGTGAGCCAGTGTGCCACGGGGCGCTCATTAAACAATGTGTAACTATAAACAGAAGGAGATGACAGAAAGACTGAAGCATGATCATTATCCTTGTTTTATAGTCGGGAGGAGTCTGTGCTACCTACTTTTCTATTGTTGATCATAAATCTACTAAGAAAGAACTAATTGATTTATATCGATCAGTATAAGGCAGGGTTTTGCCAAGGGCTATGCAACCTGAATCTGTTTTTATTCAGTAGGTTTCCTTGTGGAGTTCTAACCACATTACAGCAATTTATTCAACCCAAACAGCATTTTTAATAACCCAAAGTTACAGTTTATTTGGACAATAATGGTCTTTTATTATTATGTGGTTAAAGTATGCCATTACACTTCTATGCAACTTGCAAAGTGGACTGATACAACTACTTTACATCGTAAAATGTGAGGTAGAGGGGTTTAATGACCCTCTAGTAAAATGTGAGGTAGAGGGGTTTAATGACCCTCTAGTAAAATGTGAGGTAGAGGGGTTTAATGACCCTCTAGTAAAATGTGAGGTTGAGGGGTTTAATGACCCTCTAGTAAAATGTGAGGTTGAGGGGTTTAATGACCCTCTAGTAAAATGTTGAACACCACATAAAGTTGTCAAAAGATTATTTAAACAGCATTTGCAAAAATAGCTGTCGACAATGAGAGCTGGATTTTAGAAGACAAGCAAATGCTGATCTGCGTGTCTATAACAGTCCCCACACTTATTTTAAAACGATTTTTCCAACTTCTGTTTTCACAGCTCTGACATTAAACACAGACTCCCTCTTCCCACTAATGTACTGTGCAGTTTAGCAAACTTCTTTGGACCACACAGTTGTTTCGGTTGCCAGCAGAGTATGTGTGACCAATGCCCTGTGGCTGACCTGTGTTCAGTGTGTATATCAGAGCTTGGCAGGACCACAGAGAAAGCCGGGCCAAAAACACAGCTGTGTTCAACATTGCATAAAAGAGAGTCCTCCCAGATTCTGTTATCGGTTACATCTCTCTTTCTAAATAAATGTGCTGTCAGACCTACAACTTTACTGGTTGTTAAAACTGTACTCCAGCAATTATAGCAACTGTTAATACTGCAAAACAGAGCTGTCTGAAGTGCTAAGGACAGCTAGGAGTGACTGTCAGTGAAAATAGTAGACAGGTGAACCAATGGTTTATGTGTAATACAGGGAACTATAATCACAATGCAGTAACTTTGATTATTAATTACCTTGAAACTGATCTAGACTGCTGCTGAAGAAACAGGCGTTACTATTAAATTAATCAAATTAAATTGGTCATGAGTTGAAGCTGACATGATCTGTTACAGCTTTTAGAATGCCTTGTTTTTGTTCCCTGTAATAAATAACTCCGCATGTTCATTGTTTTGTTGCTGTTTTCACCTCACTGAAATTCTCCCTTTCTCGTACCTGTATCATTTCCACATTTTACTTCATTCCTTGTTTTCCCCTCTTTTGTCTACGTGGTCACTTGTATAAAGTGACAGTTAAACCATTTATCAAGTGGGGGTGGAGCATACAACAGACCCAGTGATATAGAAATGTGAACCAGTACTCATTTCAACATTGAAGACTATGGGAAACGTTTGTCACTGTGTTTTAGTATTTTGAAATGTATTGTCAGACTAACAGATAATAATATTCACAGCAAAGATTTTAAGACGGTCTTCTCAACCTGATGGGCTGGAGATTGTAACGAGCCGTCCTTGTGATTGGCGCACCAGTGGTAGAAAGGTCTTTGTGACCTCCAATGTACCAAAGAAGTTCACTTCCATGCAGCCTCTGTAGTTGGACATTAGGGAGAGCTCAGCATCCCCGAAGTTGACACATACCCCAGCATTGTTCACTAGACCCCAGAGTCCTAAACAAAAGAAACATATGCAAGCAATTAGAAAACTAAACACACTCAACACTAACTGAGATGACCTCTGTGTGCAGCAGTGTGTTGCCGTGAGCAGCAGTGTGTTGCTATGAACCGGGTTACACTCCTTGTTTGTAGGAGCACAACATTCTGGAATTTAATTTGGTTACTAAGGAGGCTGTATGGTCCAGTGGTTAAAGAAAAGGGCTTGTAACTAGGAGGTCCCCAGTTCAAATCCCATCTCAGCCACTGACTTGCTGTGTGACCCTGAGCAAGTCACTTAACCTCCTTGTGCTCCGTCTTTCGGGTGAGATGTAATTGTAAGTGACTCTGCAGCTGATGCATAGTTCACACACCCTAGTCTCTGTAAGTCGCCTTGGATAAAGGTGTCTGCTAAATAAACAAATAATAATAATTACTAAACAGAAAATACATTTATTTTTGTCGTGCTGTCTTGACATCTCAGCCCATTGAGTTTGTTCATGTATTTAGGGGGGAAAATGTCAAACTACATGACCAAGACTCATATTTAACTGAAGCAAGTTTACATTTTATTGATTCCAATATTCAATAGTTACACATCTGTAGTGTAAACATTTATCATTAGACGCAACAAATGTGGCACCTAGTTTTAAACAGAAATCAGTTAATGATAAGTTACCTAATTGTGGGAGATAGCTCGGATACAGAGCTGGTCTGTCTTCAGGAGAGGATTCAGGTAAGCTTGTCTCACTCATACTCTCAAGTGCCTGTCTTATATATCCTACCTAACTGCAGGTGTGTGAAACTGTACTTTGTAAAGGGTGCTCCGCTGTGCTTACCTAAACACTAATTCATTTCTTGGCGTGAGCTATGATGTCATTCCAGACACAGAACGTTTGCAAGGTCACAACGTACCCCAGTTCATCAATCAAGTGTTGCAAGTGTTATTTATGTAGCCTTTGATGGTCTTTACAATGCTTCTTCTGTCTATTTAACAGGTTTAGCATGTGAACAAACACTGATAGACAGAGTCATTGGAGGTTCTGCTTCTGAAATTATGCGCAGCTTTTTTGTTTTCTCTGTGAGCAAGCATTTGAACTGCACCCTTAAAAAAGATACTAGAGTCTGCAGGGCGTGTGAGAATATGAGTAACAGCACAACAATGTGGGATCAACTGTACCCTTGTATCTATTATTTAACTGTACAGTACTGTACATTCCAGAGAGGAAGGGCACAGTGTACCAACCCTGTTTGATAGTATCGATGCCAATAAAAGCCTCTCCGCAATATGTTTTATTTGAAAATAAGATATTCATAAAACGCTTAAACAAAATCTTTGGAAACTATAAGAAATTTCCACAGGATTAAAAGGTATGCATTTGAGGTTTACTGAGTAACCAACGAAAGCAACAAAAACCGTTGATAACACTAACATTTAACATTTAACATTTAACATTGACAAAATTTCCTAAAGTTTAATTAACAGTGCAAGACTGTTTCCAACTCCATTCCAATGTGCAATTCCATTCCAAACAGCCACATGATCTATTAGTATGCTCGTTTAATAAAAACAACACCTCAGTTAGTCACAGTTATTGTGAGGAACAAAATCTACGTACACCAGTGTTCATGAAAGCTGTGCCTTTGATCAAAGCTGTGTTCATGTCAAGAGAAAAGAATTATTATCAAGACTGTGGTCAAAAAACTCTGAGGATCACTGACCGCAGATCTGTGTTTTAACTATCCTTCATCATTGTCTTTGTGAGAGTTTAATATACATTATATATATATATATATATATATATATATATATATATATATATATATATATATATATATATATATGGAATGTGTGTGTGTGTGTGTGTGTGTGTGTGTGTGTGTGTGTGTGTATCGTTCAAATGTAACCAATGCTTAAGAAGAAAGTGATGCATTGAGTTGATTTATTGGATCGATAACCTCAAACATTCAGGAATTGTGATTTGGCGACTGGCTTCAACAGTTAATACCTGCAGTTCTGACTGATAGTCACTATCTAATAGACATGTTTTTTTTCTCTGATTCTTATGGCTGTTCAGTTTTTCTGCTCCTGCCCTACCCTGGCAGTCTCTGCTGTGCAAGGTGCTTCATACACTTTGGCACTACTGTCATCTCACTCATCGGGTTATTTTGCAAAAATGTATTAATACCACAATGCTTTAGTTCTTTAGAAAATAAATGTGTTCATTATTTTAAGCACATTATTAAGCATGACAAGATTAGGCAGCGATTTATTGATATGAACTCTACAACCCTTCACAAAGTCCTTATTACAACATTTCAAGATGACACCGCTGATTAGCGCAGTAAAGGTAGATGCACTTTAAACAGATTCCTGTATGCTGTTAATGCTCACTAATATTACACAATACACCCGAGGGCATTACATGTGGCAGTGGCTTTCTCACATGACTTTTCTCCGGAGTCAGTATATGATCCACATTGTTAAAAGACTTGTTTTGACAAGTTCTATTTTTGGATGCCAACCAAAGACCTTCCCTTATGGAAAAAAAAGATTGAAATTTAATTCAAATTAAATGAAACAGTGGAATCTCTCTGCCATTTCCAAATCTGTATACATCCCTTTTGGTCACTATTTTTTTATTTAATTTTTAAACATTTTTTAAAACAATTTGTGAGAACACTATGAGGTTTAAGGAGTTGCCCTGACAAAACCAAAAAAACAAAAACATCTTTACAATATAAAATAGATACACAGTGACCGAAATATACTGTATATATATATATATATATATATATATATATATATATATACACACATACACATACACACATACAAGGACAGGGTTAGGGTTAGTTGCTTAGGGTTAGTCCTATCTCCTACCTTTCACCCCGAGCTTTGCCTTGGTGATACGAAGCGCCTCCTGCACTTGCTCAGGCTTTGTTATATCCATATGGATCAGTGTCAGCCTTGCAGAACAAGTCTTCTGCAGCTCCTGGGCTCCGGCCCCCTCCAGGTCGAGCACACTGGCAAACACCTGGAACCCCAGCGAGTCCAAGAACAGAACTGCAGCCTTCCCGAACCCACTGTCACACCCTGCAAGAGAAGGGGCAGCACATCATGCTCAGAGGGAGAGCTGTACAGGGTAAGAGAAGGGGCAACACACCATGCTCAGACGGAGAGCAGTACAGGGTAAGAGAAGGGGCACATCACACCATGCTCAGAGGGAGAGCAGTACAGGGTAAGAGAAGGGGCACATCACACCATGCTCAGAGGGAGAGCAGTACAGGGTAAGAGAAGGGGCAGCACATCATGCTCAGAGGGAGAGCTGTACAGGGTAAGAGAAGGGGCACATCACACCATGCTCAGAGGGAGAGCAGTACAGGGTAAGAGAAGGGGCACATCACACCATGCTCAGAGGGAGAGCAGTACAGGGTAAGAGAAGGGGCACATCACACCATGCTCAGAGGGAGAGCAGTACAGGGTACCATTTCAGACTCCCGTTGCACAACAGCTTGAGCCATTTCAGCTTTCAGCATGACACACCACGCACCTTTTGTAAAACTTAAGGCTCACAGGAGAGCCTGGAACTGCTGAAACAGGGAATAATTAAGACTCCCATTGCATAGCACTTTGAGTCATCCCAGGGATCCTAGTAAAAATGTGATGTGGGGTCACTGAGTTTGTGATAAGATAGCGGGTAAACAGATTAACTTTTCATTGAACACAGTTTAAAATATGCCCCTTCTAAACATGATTGCCCCTTCCAAACATGTTACAAATTGTTTAATTGAACCAATTACAGTGCACCTAGGCCCCAGAGTAGAGTAGTGTTTGGTTTAATTAAAGCTGGACTGGAAAGGCCCTCCAGGAGTGCAATTGGGAACCCCTTGATTAGTGCGTCTAGAACCGGTGCGTCTCATTCAGTGCCTGCCTAACAAATAGTTAAAGAGCTGAAGTGCTAGATGCCAAACCCCTCCGAGCAGCACTATGGAATCTGCTCAGTGCAAAGACCTGATACCTCGAGTTACAATCACAAACCGTTCACAATTGGACTAAGCAAGAACTTGCACTGAAATCTTATTTGCTTTTTTATATCAAGCCTGATTGCTATGTACTGAATTTAATCTGTTACAGTAAGAAGCATTTTGATTGGCAAAAACAAAAAACAATCCCAGGTCATTAAAACTATGTACAGTAGTCTGTGAAGTTATGAATCCTTCCTCTCGGCTAATCCCTTAAAGCAGTTTTCCACAGTAAATTTGCTTTGTAGTTTTGCGGTTTCCCCATATTCATTACTGTGCTTTTCCTTTGTTTTCACGAAACTTTATTACACTTTGCTAAAATTCTACCATGGGAAACTTCTGTAAAGGATCAACATGGATTTGCTTATATTTCTGCATATAAGTTTGCATCTAAAGGTGTCATGACAATCTGTTGTAAACGGCAGGCATTTCAAATGAAAGTGCAATAGCAACACGGACTGCATAAATACACACAGTCAGGGTATTTTTAGTGTCTGGCTCAGCGTATCTTTCTTAGACAGATTTGCCGTGGCGTAATTCCAAGAACATTGAGTAACATTGCATTCCAGTGTACCCACAAAGCAAGTTTGAAGCCACTCAGATATTTACAGTCCATCAATTTCAATAAATAGTACTTAGAGTTCCCTCGTGGAGAGGGGTGGCTATGGATTCATTGGTAGAAGAGAGCAGGATAAGGGTAAATCCAGGACTTGACTGCTGGTGTCTGAATTGTGCCTTGATGAACAGATACTGACCTTACCATATAAAAGGAAAACCTTCTTTCGAGATAAGAAAGCTGAAACTGGATCTTAAAGATTATTATTTTAATTTTCTTTTACTTTCCTGTAAAATGTTTGGCTATTTTAAATGTCTCAGGCACAGATTTTCTAAGCCTTCGCTGCCACAAAACACAAATGAAAACGACACTGTCGATGTTGTTACGCAACTCGGAATAAACCAATTTGAGTGTGGTTAGTATTGCAAAGCTGTTTATTCCCCTTTTAGAGGTGTTTACATTTGGAAGATGTCACCCTCAATGTGATTTCAACCTCTCACCTGATTTCACTCATGTTTGTAAGCTTGCACATTTTCCAGTTTCTTGTCTTGGCGATGGAAAATATTTAGATTTTTCCGGAATGTACAAACCACTTTCTCATAAACCGAATGCTCTTGGGTGGCTGTCCCTCTGGCTTCCATTTCCATTGACTTGTCTAGTAGAGATTCTCCACTGTACCATAATGTTGCAATGGATTGCCAAAGTATTCTTGCATGCCATTGGTATGCCACAGGCTTGCTACAATATACAGTGTAATCTTTCTACAGATGGCGCATGCCATTGCAGCTTCACTTGTGATACTTTTGCCCCTCAGTACAGAACCAGTGCCATCATAGTGCTACTGCATTGCCATCGAAGATCCCATTGTAAGGGAATTCCAGCCTCTAGGTCTGTATGTCCTGTGCACAGCCAAGCATATGAACAGCACATGACAGGTGCCATCAGAACCATGGCAGTCATAGGTCTCCATGGCAAACAGTTTTTTATTTGTGCCAATAAGCATGTTGCTAAGATTTTAATTAAGAGACTTGTCACTGTTTATCTCTGAGGAGCATTGACTTGGAAAGAAAAAAGTCTGACAGATATTTAAAGTCATGATTATACACAGAAACGTAAAGAAATAAATGCATTATTAGTATAAAAAGCTTTGGCTGCAAAGCCCTTTGTTCCTCTATGTTTGTTATGTGTTGAGATTGCTGTGCTGTGATTCTGCATTGTAAAGATATTAAGTAACTGTAGCCACATTGTAGACGTATGCTGCTAAACCCCTTTGAACTTTTTATACTGCCATTCATGACATGGCTAACAGGGTTACCAATGAATCTTATACTAAGCATGACTCACATCATTTCTGAACTCAATCTGCAATTGCTGTGCAACGTCCCAAAACGTCTTCCCAAGGGAGAGAAATACATGTTTGTTTGTTTTTTTCTGTTTTCTCTATTCCAATAAGCTAAACACGGCAGATCTGTCTAGCATTATATTTTAGGTTCAATAGATTTTAGGGAACAGTTAAATCATGCAATTATCCAGCTTTATTTGTTTGCAATGATTGATAAGCAAAATTAATAATAAAAAAGATAATGCATTACAATTGGAATTTGTGTGACTTCAGGTTTTTTATTGACCTATAAAAATTGGCTAAGCTTTCCAAGAGTTAATGAATGACCCATTACCATTTGTTCACAACAATATTGATAAAGAGTTCCATGTGTTTTTTATTATTTTAAATCACTCCTTAATTGTTACATATGGGTGCCTGGAGGTTTACAGCAAAGTCCTGAGTTCAAAGTTCCACATACAAAGAAAATAACAACAGAGAAACACGCCAGAATAGCAATGCTGCGTGTCTGAGTTCTCAGAGCTGGATAATCATTAGATATGTTACTCATTGCCAAGACGCTCAGGTCAATGTTTTCTCACACATTTATAATATGTAAAGGAATAAAGCGATCCATTGTGGAGATAAGGTCCTATTGTCAGTGCAATCATTCCTTAATCTAAAGCAATTAGTGGCGTTTCACTGACACAAATGTTTTAGGTTCAGTAAACTCCCCTACAGGCAAGTTCAGACCGTGCAATCCGAAACATCTAGAGGAGGGTATGAGTACATGATAACAGTTTGATGAAGATTGGTGTAAAAGCTAGCCAGTTATTGTGTTCACCATGTGGAGTGTGACCGATGGACATACAGACAGACGGACATTGTTTGAATGAGGACTCTACAAATGTAGCCAATGTGAAAAAAAACGCATTAAATTGGTGATTAGCCTATGCCAGCCATTCCTCAGGAGGTCCAGAAAACTCCCGGTAATGAGAGGTGTTTAAAAACGCAGTGAACAGGCTGCGAAGGAGAGTATATCACCTCTAATTGCATCTTTGCCTCCAGATCGACAGTGTGTTACTAGTTTCTGTCTGGTTTTAGAAATTAATGAAACTCAGCTGCAGGGAGGTTACGCCATGGGTGCACGTTACCCTGCAGGGATATATTTGCATCTTTAACCTTCAGCGTGATTCACCAGCTTGTTATAGCGCTGCCCTGCTGCTTTACTTTAGGAACACAAATGATAACAGCGACTGCGCACAACTCATGTCAAATTGTTAACCAAGTGTCCATCAAGTTTACATCTCAATACCTTATCTCACCAGCAGGCGGGGTGCAGAATTAAGGTTAAACAAAATCTGGAGAAATAAATCTATATATATATACATATTGTATATCTATATATATATACCTATTGTAGGATTTACTAAACATTATTTTTAAAATAGTACTACTCCACAGCAGCCATGCAACTAATCCAGGGAATGGGCAAATTCCACTGGGTTAAAAGCTCCATCTCCATGGTGACCAACGTTAGGAGACTGTTCCCAGAGATGCTGCTGGCAAAAAGTGTGTCATTGGTAGCCGGATAAACTCAGCATGTTTGCTGCTGGATCTGTGTCCTGCCGAGCAGCACTGGAGAACTAACAGACAGAACTACTAGCATGATTTAGCTCCTATGACTGCATTTCTGTACCATTGTTGTAACAATGTCATCCTGTGTGTAAATGGTGGGGGCTATTCTTAAAAGTGCAGTGAGTAGTAATGAGAATAGACACTGCTGATATATTGGTGTGACATCAACAACATAAATCCAGGTGGATTCTGATACTCTCCTGCTAAAACATGTCCTGATCAAGTTTCATCACAATTGGATTAAGGCTTCCCTAGATATCTAGTACCCACAGGCACCTCCACTGTAGATGTTCATTAAAGATAATAAAATGAAACCATGTGACCCTGTGCCTTTGTTATTGGAGTGCAACTTCCTGTGCTGGAAACCAAGCAGCTCGGCAGACCAGACCAGCTGCAGGTCCGTGACAGGGGTCAAAGATACACAAACACTGTCTGCACATGCTTGCTGTACATGGCCAAGATGACATAGCTAGTTGATGGGTGGAATCTGCTTTCAGAAAAATGCCCTCTGTGTTCTAGAAAGTCAACTGCAGAGGAGCAGAGCAACGTGATCAGCAGCTTGTGAATTCCACTGCAGCCTGAGTAGCAGCAGCTCGAGGGGACAATGCAACAGCTGCTGGGATGGCACAGCTGTGCTAGATGCTGTCGCCCCCATGGAGGGCTGGGAGTCCTGAGTCCATGGCTTTATGATTGACCAGGACGTGGGTAATACATTCTTCACAGTCTAAAGGGTAAGCGTCTTGGACTCAGTATGCTTCTGAGTGTGTTTGTTTGTGCACCTGAGTGTGTGTGAGTGTGTTTTTGGCTGGGAGGGAGGGGGCGTGTACTTATTAACACCGCTGAACTTGGAACAAGTAGAAACTGTAGCTGTTATTTCCAGCCACTTTAAAGAAACACGTTGTTACTGAAACAGACTACCACCATTAACCCAAAGTACTCCATTAGAAAGAAATAATAAAAAAACATGCAAACTTGATTTTATCCTGGCTGTACCTCTTAAAGGAAACTGATACAGTATTGCAAAGAGCAATGGGAGATAAACTCAGATAGCAATAATAATTACTTTTAAGTGCCTTGATGGCTGGATTCAAAATAAGAAACTGTGCTACTGCTAACGAGCTTGCACTGGAAAAGCTGTTTTATAGTTAAACTCTTTTTCAAGGAACTCCACTGTCGATGAAAGAGAAATGGTTCAGGCTTGGCGACTGCTTAAGATGCCATAACAATCCTCAGTGCTGGTTTTGGAGATTACAGGTGTTCCAGTTCACTTGCTGTTTTGCACAGAGTCCCAGTTGGGTAAAAGTACATTCCCACTGTAAATGATCAAAATTCCTGAAAAGCTAATAACACGACGGCAGTCAAGGAGGATTTAAGCAGCTTGCCATAGAAATAACTGGAATCTTTTCAAATGCAGGATGTTGGAGTCTATTAAATTAATCTACGGATCTAAATATCTCTGTCCTTTAAATCACTCGATAAGATCCTCCCTGGCTTTTTTACATTTTTTTACAGACAGAAATGCACTAAAGAAACTTGCATGCACTTCCAGATGTTTGGTTTACAAAACCCTTGGTATAGCTTTTTTTACTTGTAATTGAATAGACCTGGCATCTCTAGTGCCATGCCTTTTCAATATTGAATTATTATTATTATTCTATTACCCTATCCACTCCACCTAAAGAATGCACGGTTCACATGCTTTGATACCACAGGATTGCCAAAAATGTGATGAATACCCTCTATTTAGGTGGAATGAGTAGTGAATTGTTAGTGCATTTCACCCGAGCTTGCTCCGTTTGTCTAATGAAGCCCAGGTGTCACTGGTTAACCTAGTCCCATTACAGTTTTATGAGCTATGATGAGGATGATCCTTTTCCTAAATGTATCCACAGGACCTGTCATGGGTGATAAATCTGTCCTGTGAAGGAGCCCATACTCTACATACATGTGGCAGATCTGTAGTTCTTGAGAATTTTCAGGGTCACCATGGTGACCTCTTGTTGCTGTTCTTTTGCGTGATCTCAAACCTCTTCAGAACTGCGCAAGTAAAATGTCATGCAATCTTGGAGAGTTTTGTTACAAGTCATTATGAATCACTGGTCACTTGGCGGGTGATACACATGTTAATATGCCAACTTTGTTCTTATATAAAATGTAATTGCATTATTATGTAATTATGTATTTATTTCCGTTGTCAATTTGTATTTCAATTTGTTTAGTAGCATTGTGCACAACAGAAACATAGCTGTGCATTTAAACAAGAGTTACTATGATATAATGTGAGCTAAGTGTTTTGAGGGGGAGTTATGTTAGTGCTGTTTGTTTAGTGTAACAGGATGCAGGACCTGCTAAATCACTTATTTTAAAATGCTGTTTCTTTTTACTTCTGCGGTGTTGGCTTTAGGTTTTAAATACCATTGATGCTTATTGATTGAAGTAAAGACCTTTCTCTGAAATAAAGATACAGGCAGCACG
The DNA here is from genome assembly GCA_030684275.1 of Acipenser oxyrinchus oxyrinchus. Taxonomy (NCBI): domain Eukaryota; kingdom Metazoa; phylum Chordata; class Actinopteri; order Acipenseriformes; family Acipenseridae; genus Acipenser; species Acipenser oxyrinchus. The sequence goes on along the minus strand of CM060261.1, from coordinate 33,396,667 downwards.
CCCTCCGTCTGCAAGCTTCCTTCCTGAAGAAATTATTGTGAAGATTTCTCAGATTTTTTTTACCACTTCCTTTGAAAGAAAAGGAATATATTCACAGACAAGCACAGTCTAACCTCTTTGCAATGGAGAGGCTACAATGAGAGCCTTAAAACATCAGCAACATAAAAAATAAAATGCACCAGTCCTCCAGTATTCAATATTATACATAGACTTCACAATACCGGTACTAAGCTGTACTTACACATTTTTCTGTAAATTATACGTGAACTTACAAGATTATATGATTGGGGAAATAACTTTGTTAAATATATGTTGTTTGTGTGTGGAGTCTCACAGAATTATGTGCTAAGTGCATGGAGTAAATCTCAGTAAATGGTAGCAACAGTGTAACTAGGTGTAGTTAGTGTACCTGTATGTGAAGTGTATACACTACAAGCATACAATACAGTGGCATACTTCATTCATTTTCATAAAGGGTAAGGAAAAGCATGCCGTTTTAAGTTATCCTTGGAGAAGCAGGTGGATTAATAGGTACATTTATGACATGTACATAGCAGGAGAATCCACTGACAGCATCGCTCATAATGTAATCAACTTGATATTTAAATGAATTACCATTTTATACCCACTACATACCCATGCAATCTATGCACTGCATGTCTGCACCATATGAAAAGACATATCGAATAAGTCATGCACATCCCCACTGCACATAATGCTGCACTTTAAAACACAAAAATGGGAGATCATTGCAGTGACTAAATATCCCGACACAAAGTCAACATGAAATTAAAATATCACAGATTAAAAATTATGTGGAGTTTTGTGTTTTGACTGTGCAACAGCAGCACTAATAAGTTATAAACCAAATCAGTTTGTGAACTTTCCTACCTGTTATGAAAACTGCCTTGCCTTCCACAGGCAGAGGCTTTGCTGCAGCAACAGTGCCCATGATGAGCCAGCATGTGGCACAAAAAACACCAAGTCCCACACAAGTTGGCAGGCAGAAGGAGCAGAGCCTCTCCATGAGGAGAAACAGAGCGGAATACACAAGCAGGGTTGGAGCGGAGCTCCTTTCAGAGGCCAGGATCCTCTTCACAGTCCCCCCAAAGAAAACACACATCACCCCCAAGTACATCCAAAAGGACAGAGCAGATTCCTCCATGGCATCTGGGACCCCCCACAAACAGCGGCTCAGCTCTGGAGAGGCTCACAATTACAAATGTACAACCATGTGGTGTCTCCTGCTATGTTCAACACAGAGCATAGACAGATGAATGGCTTGTGCACACACTGGTTATATATGGAGCAGACAGTTTCAGAGGGGAGGGGCTTAGAGAGATCTAATCTGTGGCCAATGGCTAAACTTTAAGTGCATTTGAATGTTTTTTTTTTCCAGTGGACTGTACACTGTTGGAAACAGCACGATCTATAGAGCTGTTCCAAGAGCATGCAGAGAACTGCCAGGGTGATTATATATCACTGTCATCGTGCTCCAGCAATGAACGGAGCAGGTGAAGATGCATTGCTTTTGTTTGAGGACCCTTGTTCGTATAACAGTTTAATATAGTTTGTTTTTGGCAAGCAGAACCCAGGCAGATAGGAGGATTTCTACATCGATTCCAGTTCAGTATGGTCTGTAAATGAAGAAGAATTGATCTGTTTTAAATATACAAAAGATACTCAGTTATCCAGTCCTCTGGTTTGTTTTTTTTGTTGTTTTTTTACAAGTGGGTGTTCTTACAGTAAAATATGCTTTTACTGTAAAGGGCGGTGTGGTCCAGTGGGTAAAGAAAAGGGCTTGTAACCAGCAGGTCCCCGGTTCAAATCCCACCTCAGCCACTGTCTCATTGTGTGACCTTGAGCAAGTCACTTAACCTCCTTGTGCTCCGTCTTTCGGGTGAGACATAGTTGTAAGTGACTCTGCAGCTGATGCATAGTTCACACACCCTAGTCTCTGTTTTAGCAAATCAACTTGCTCTAAATGAGACATACTGTACTTATATCCAGAAAGTAATTAATTTAAATATGTTTTTAGCAAAACACTGAACATTAAGAAATAAAGGATAAACATTACTGTGTATATCATACTTACAGGTACTTGATGGCATGGTAACAATTTGTGCTTGGTCCTCCGAGGGTCTTGGAGGGGTGTTTCTGAGGATATTCAGGAACACAACCAGTGCTTTTTTGCACAAAGAGCCTAGCTGTACGGTTCATGTGCCCCATGCTTATGTGTTAGATGCATGTGTTTGACATAATTTGCAACATATATTAATCGTTTACACTTTTAGTGCCACTTGCTCACTGTTGTTTACTTGGTTTGAAACATACAGAGCACATTTCGCACCAGATCACAAACACTGCCCTGTGATCATTTAATGATATGCTTCAGCTCTGGTGTTATTCGCATGTAAAAGATTAAAAAGAGCAGGCAGAGAGCTATACTGTGCTATCGAAACAAGGAATAGGATTTGAAGGGGGCACTTTTAAGGGTTTTAAGGGTGCATTTATTAGATCGGTATTTGCCTTTTGCCAAGGCAGAAGCATGAGCAAAAATATACTGGTTTGGTCTGAAGAGGGCACCAGTGATACAGTCTCCTTCAGAGGGCATCAATAGTTTAGTGTGACTGGTAGCCCAAATCCCTGTGATGAATAGAGTGAACTGAAGAATAAAGAATGCACTGATAACATTGCATCTGTTTCTGAACACCTTGTGAGTGATCAACATGGCAAGGAATGTAGATCTAGGACACAACAGGTCGTTCCTAACTAGGCTCACTGTGAGACACAAGGCAGGGACTCTGCATCATGTTAAAACCTGTAAAACCTGCAGAATACTATTGCATTGTACTATTCAGAAAAAAGGGGTTACTATGCAGTGCAGTTGTAAAGCTGCTGTATTGTTTGTTAAGAAGCACGGCATGCATGTTCTGAAGTGTATTTACCGTCATTGTTATTTAAAGTAATTTGGTAACACTGTACATTTAGTGTCTCTAATTACTGAGTATTGCATAGTTACTTAGTAAATACAGGTGTACTTACAATGTACAATTTACTTAATGTGTAAATCATTTTGCATGATATAACCCTGACCCTAATCCTAACTCTAAACCAAACCCTTTTCTGATACAACTGTGTACTTACATATATTGTGCAAAAAGATGTACACGTTAAGTGCACTGTAACTATGCATAATAACATTGTAATTATGTGCAAGTACACATGTATTTACTAAGTAACTACAATGTAAATACATAGTAATTAGAGACACTTAATGTAAAGTACCTTATAGTCTTTCATCAAGTGCCAGTTTCCAGTTAAAACATTTCCATATTTCCACTTTTTTATTGCATGAATTAATATCTTCCTGAAATGCCTTTTTTGTTGAATTACTGCCTAAGCATTCTAGCCACATATGGACAATGGGCTTCAATACCTCTCGATCACAAACTAGATATTGAATGAATAAAACAGAGAGGACAGACAGTTCAAACTGCTGGTGGTCTTAACATTGAATTGAGAACAAGAAGATAGGCAGGTAGCACATGTACACAGTGCAGGAAGAGTGCTCGAATCGGCAAGAATCCCAGCTATGAATACCACCATGCCAGCTCCTGGAGAATCCCAGTGTCACAATGACTTCCAATCACAACACCACCATGCCAGCTCCTGGAGAATCCCAGTGCCACAATGACTTCCAATCACAACACCACCATGCCAGCTCCTGGAGAATCCCAGTGTCACAATGACTTCCAATCACAACACCACCATGCCAGCTCCTGGAGAATCCCAGTGCCACAATGACTTCCAATCACAACACCACCATGCCAGCTCCTGGAGAATCCCAGTGCCACAATGACTTCCAATCACAACACCACCATGCCAGCTCCTGGAGAATCCCAGTGCCACAATGACTTCCAATCACAACACCACCATGCCAGCTCCTGGTGAATTCCAGTGCCACAATGACTTCCAATCACAACACCACCATGCCAGCTCCTGGCAGCCAATAGAAGAATTCCTAGAATCCAATGACAGGATTCCATTTCATTCATCATCTTTCATTCAGCTCTGCTGGTCTTAGTAAGTACCAATGGAGCTTGCTGCAATTCCACTGCTTGACCATGGGTGGCGTAGTGTAGCCATTTTAAGCATTTCTAGCACAACAGTGCCCTCTGCTGTATGTGCAAGGTAGTAAAAACAGTTGGGTCCAATGTGAGAATACTGTATTATCTTCCATGAGTCAGTTACATGTGATTTTACAGTTGAACAAACAGCCACTGTCAGGTTCAGGACATGCAGTAGGGAATGCACACAGCACGTTGGGAAATAGCTGAAATATTGAAGCTGGAAGCGGAGCAGCTACGTTTAGATGTTAAGGAGTCTATAAAAAAGCAGAACGTCTGCCCACAGGGTTTATGTATGTGCAGAAGACTCCACATCTCACGTAATGGCTAAGTGAATGCATCCCGTTTGCGTCAGTGGCGCAGGCCGCTCACTCCTTAGACATGGGGGGATACAGTCTGCATCTACACCCAATTCCATTTAAACATAAGCAGACCAATCACTTGAATGTGATGCTCATCTTTCATCACAATCTGGCAGCGGTACCGGAGCGTCTTCCAAGTTCTCAACGAGAGTACAAAAGAACTGAGGACAAACAAAACCACATGAGTGGCATAAAATGACTAATTTTCCTCTCTAAGTAAAATCTCTTTGAAGACAATCATTGGTATATGGAAGGGTCAGTTCAGCATTTTTTAGTTTTTCATCTGCCACATGCAGTATCACCAGCGCCTGTGCTAGATTGACTGTGTAATCTGCCACAACCCAATACTATTAATTATTCAGGAATTTGGCACAAACAAGTCTAGAACAAAGCCTGGAGCTTAGAATAGCATTGGAACTGAACCCTTGTACAAATCCCAGGTTGGATCTGTTTCTGACCTCTTTGATCATTTCTATTGATCTTGTACTCATTATCCCAACTCTATTTCTTGATTTAAGATTTCCCTGGGCTTCACTTGGGCTTTTTAGCTCTGCTGTTGGATCGTTGCTTCTTTTCCATACTGCAGCTTCAGCAGAGACTGCTGGTTCGAGGACAGATAAATAAAAGCAGAGCAAACAGGAAAAAAGGGAACCTCTGTCCCATTTTACACTCCGTGACCACATGCCTACTAAATATATTGGAATTCCTGGATAAATATTTTAAATAAATAGGAACAATCAAATAACAAAGTAGTATCAATCTCAGCTGTCACTATTGCAGAAACCACCAGCCTTTATATCTCTTGTTGAGTCATGTATGATGACTGGCCTGTAATAATATTAAACATATTGCAAAAAGAATGTAACACGCAGTGTGTTCTGATCTCCAGTACAATATGCGACATCTCAATACCTGTATTCTGAATGCTTTAGCATCGTACTAATTCATATAATATTCATAATGCAAATGCCATGAGTGAATTCCTGTCTCGTCCACAACCCTCCCAGATCTTATTAGTCTGCATGGCACATGTTTTTTAGAATTTATGGTCGGTCCCTAAACATTTCCGTTTGACTCCCAATCCCCCGAGACTCTGAAAGCACCCGGAAACTGAAAGCACTTTGTCACATTGTCATTTTCATACCACATCCACACAGTTTTAATACAAATAAAATGTACAGCAATGTCATATTAATCAGATCTTGAAGTGGTTATTGTACCTGCCGAGTCTGGAGCTGGCAAGTGAACTGGCAAAAGATAAATTCCATTGCAAATACGCATTAGTGCGTGGGGTGTTTCACGATTATTATTCTCGTTACATTGTACGTTGTAATCTTGGTCTATCCCATGCAAATTGATAAAAAGGTTGCTGCAATACTGAACTATTAGCCTCCTGAAACAAACTCTGCAAACCCCATTGCTTTATTGCAGTTATATACCACAGTAAAACCTTGAGGCTGGTTTCACAGGCCCCCGTTAGCACTAATCCTGGTTATCTTAGGTAGTCCAAGAGTAGTGTTAACCAGGGTCTGTGAAACCAACCATTAGAGTGCAGTAAAGCTAGTATAGTTTAGTAAAGCACAGTAAAAGTATGACAGTGCATAACATAGGTTGAATTATATCTAAATGTTTTAACCGCAGTACCTGATATTGTTCAGTATACTGTATCCAGTGTTTCTAAAGCTGCAGGTTTGAGTAATACAGCGAGTTAGTTATACAGAACTGACACCCCTTCCCATTCCCCTACAGCCAATGTGGCAAAGGCCTAAACAGCAGCACAGTTTCACCCATGCTGGCTAAACATGCGGATCCCTGCTTTAGTGAGAACACAGTGACAGCAATGTTTCTTAAATTGCACAATTCTTTTCTTCTTGTTGCGCAAGCAGGGAGTGAGTAGGCAGCCCTGTCTTTAAAAATACCTTGAAATTGGACCCTGCGGAAAAAAAAATATGCAGCAGTGAAAACACTTTGCAAGGAGACGAAACTGGAGGAAACAAAAAGGGATTCTTGGTTCTTAATGAAATAATGTGGGAAGCCAGTGAGGCAAGGATACCTGGGCTTATTGGCTTCAGAAATGAACACTGATAAGCAGTCTTGAGTTTCCACTGAAAACTACTATTCAGTTTCAGTTACCACCGACAAGAAGTTAATGAAGAACAGTTCTTTAAGATGGCTGAATGTTTCTCAGCCAACCAGAAAACGAAATCATGAAGCTGACAGATGTATTCTATATCATTGACTATAAGATGAAAGAACTTAGTAGAATTTTTTGTTTTCTAATTTAGTATGAGAAAAGGTGCAATGGCATTTTCTTGGAAGATGCACAATATCTTTTCAGGTGCAATGCCAGCTGTTTCCAGTAAATTAAATTAACAGGTAATTATATAAGGCTAGCTTGGAGATTTAATTTCCTTATTTTAAACTGAATCTGCAAACTCCTAATTAAAAAGTCTAACGTTCCAGCATCGATAAGCCAAAAACACCCAAAGCACGCACAGCAGCCTTTCACCTCCAGAAACCTGGATTTGAATGCAGTGACAATCAATTTGCAGGTTTCAAGCACAGAAATTCTGCACAACAGGCACTCAAGCCTATCACAAAGAATTAGATAGGCTTTTGAGGGGGAAATGTCTGTCACCACTGCTTCTGCTGTTCCTGCCTTCGGTTAGACCAGTTGAGAGCTGTAGCTCTCCTCTGTGCTCCATTCATGAATTCTAGCAAGTATCTGGGCTAGAATGGGCCTCACTGTGCAGAACAGGCATACACATATAAAGCAACAGGAGCTAAAACAGTGGACTGGGTGAAAAAATGAAAAAAATAATTTGTGTTGCAATGAGTGGACCACAGAAACAGCTTCTAAGTTAACTAAGGACACACTGACCAGCTGCCAAGTGTACAGTTGGGAGGAACATGGGGAACAAACAGTCTGTACAGGAAACAGATTCAACTGGTACAACATATAAATACAGACGCTTAAAGAAAGCACGCCTGTAAAACATGGTAGAACATCTCTGGATTGAATATGCTGGTGGTGGCTCCCCCATGTGTACCTTCCACTGCGCTCTTGTAGTTTCATACTGTCAATGAACAATGAAGTATGTCAGGGGCCATGCATTTCTCTAAAGAAAATACACCCTAGTAGAGTAAACCAGTGGGGCAATGTCCACGTTCTTCTTGGATTCTGTTGTTTACTACACAGAACAGTGCATGACCGGATCAGAAAGCTGATCAAATCCTCTTGCATAACAAAGGCTAATATAATATTTGTGTCAAAAAACAGAGTAATGTTACAACAGGAACTCCCATTGAGTAAGGCTTTGTTTACTGCTGTAAGACTGTAAAGGATTTGGTGGACTAAAATCTAATGAAAGAAATTCTGACTTCAGACACTGGCTAACCTATATACACATTGTTGTTTTCAAAACACTGAGAAAAGCTGCTTATGGCAACAAAAAGAAATGGCAGACAGGAACAGAAGGGTTGGGAGTTTAAACATGACCAAAATACAACCTAAAGCACATACAAAATGTATTCACAAGCAAAAACATGTCTTACTAGAATTACTGTAAAATCCTCCCCAGATAACCAACCTTGTCTTTCGTCAAGCTGCTGCGGCAATTATCTAGCTGGTCAGGGCCACTGCGTCAGACATTAATGCTAAACTGGGTAGAAGAAAGAAATCTGGGATGGGACTGATAAAATGGGCATGTACCCAAGTATTCAAGTACCCGTGCCAACTTACAATTTAGACGTAACCATGAGTCACTCTTTATCTAAACAGTATTTAGTTAAAAGTACAGTAAAGAACACCTGCATTTACCACGCACTGAACAAATGTGTTCCTTATTAGCAGCAATCAGTCTTGCTATCTTTGTCAGTTACGCTTTATAACCATTGAGTCTGCAAACACTGAGTCCCACGACTGCATCCTGCTCCTTCAGGGAGTCATGCAATCTGTACAGCTAAGTAAACCCCCTCTGCATTTCAGAAGTGCAGCCTACACATTTGTGGTCTGAGGTCTGGAGTTTTGTTTTGTTTTCTTTAGATAGCAATACATTGTCTCTGAATATGAAAGTGTTTCCGACAGACCGAAACTCACTGTCTCCATTTAACCCGACTTATCCCGAACGCTGTTTTCATCATAAAATGAAACACTTTTCCGAATAGTGAAATGGGTGCAACTTACAAAAAGGTGGCAGAATAACTATTCAGTATTTAAATGAGAAACATATATGTTAAAATGACAGTTTTTACATAATTTCAGGATTTGATCAATAGAGAGGTGGGATTGAAAGGTAGTAAAGGCGGAGAAAAACAAAATAGACGTGTGTTTCAGGAGATATGTAGAAACAAGATACATAATAGAACTAAACACTAAAGCAAGTACATCAGGACAGAGGAAAAAGTAAACAGAGAGCTCATTTTAATGTAGCCTCATTTTGAATGTATATTCTGTATTATTAAATTATAGTTTCATGTACCCAGTTTGAAAAATAAATGAAATGAAAAATAAATTACAAAATAAACACATTTAGAAAACCCCCTGCTACGGGGCATGGCTCCCTGTGCTTCCATCTTCCTTCGTGATCACATCACCCCCCGTCTTGCCCAGCTGCACTGGATTATTCAAAACTCTCCTGCTCACCTACAATGCCCTTCATCACACAGGTCCCGAGTACCTCCTCAACCTGCTGACCCGCTATGTCCCTGCCCATGAGGCTGAGGTCCTCTGGCTCTGGCCTGCTTGTTATCCCCAAGCAAAAGTGCACCACACTTGGAGAACGCTCGTTTAAGCTTCATGGCTCCGACTCTTTGGAACTCTCTCCCAGCTTTGGTGCGTGATGCTCCCACCGTCGCTCGCTTTAAATCAACTCTCAAGACCCACTTGTTCTCTCTTGCTTTCCATGCTCTTTAAGCCTGATATCTGCTATTAGCTGCTGTGTTGCTGCTACTATTTCATGTATTATGCTACTATCATGTATTATGCACTTTTCACTGTATTTAATGTATTAAGCGTTGTTTCTCTGTATTTAAAGCGTTGTTTCTCTGTATTTAAAGCATTGTTTCTCTGTATTTAAAGTATTATGGATTTTCTTGATCTTACTGCATCTTGTAACACGCTTTGTGATGGTGGTCCACCATGAAAGGCGCTATATAAAATAAAGATTGATTGATACAGTGAAGGTAATATAATTTTTGCAGTGTATTTTCGAATGTGTTATCGTACAAGTTTTCTGGACAGTGGACACACACTCGTCTCCAGCTGGACCAAATCCAGGCATATATTGTTCTGGAAGCACATGAGGCATGTCTTTTCTAGCTGAGCCTGTGCGCTGTGTCTCGCTGTCTACCGTCCATACTGTACACTGTCCTATCAGTTGCACGAAACAAGGGGGCGGCTGATGCAGGTGCCATGGTATGCTAACAGGAAGTGAGGACTCTGTTTATTTATATTCAACCACACCCCACAGGATTCATTTGCGCCACAAAATGTGCTTGGCTTTCACTGCTTGAGTATGATTTTTTTTTTTTTTATCCAATTCAGTTTATGCCTTTTATTCATTTATTTTTAATCAGGCTAAAACTCTTACAAAACTAGTGTCTCGTTAGAAACATATGCAAGGTGGCAACTGGAAAGTTAACGCTATCACGGTCACAGGACTGCATCATTGGTTATGCAAATATACAGTATCTCGGTAATGTATAATATACTGCATCAAATATACAGTATCTCGGTAATGTATAATATACTGTATCAAATATACAGTATCTCGGTAATGTATAATATACTGTATCAAATATACAGTATCTCGGTAATGTATAATATACTGTATCAAATATACAGTATCTCGGTAATGTATAATATACTGTATCAAATATACAGTATCTCGGTAATGTATAATATACTGCATCAAATATACAGTATCTCGGTAATGTATAATATACTGCATCAAATATACAGTATCTTGGTAATGTGTAATATACTGCATCAAATATACAGTATCTCGGTAATGTGTAATAGCTGTAAGGTGTTTTTAAAGACTGCAGAAATCGTGTTTCACAAGGAACGGTCTCAAAATGGTTGACTTTCTGTGCCCTTGTAGAGAATATCCAGCCTCCACAGCTTCTCTTCCCTCCAGACCAATTGAAACGCTGTGTTCATTGTGGTGTTACACTGCTGTCAGGTGTGGGCCAGCCTCAATACCTCTGCCATTGGCCTCCACCTGTCACCATTGGCCACACCCATGGTTTCCCACAGACAATAGAACAGGAATGGCAAATAGCCAGCGATAAGAATGAATTAAAAATAACTAGCCTAAGTCTGAAAGGCTCCAGCCCACAAACAGACATATACAGTGTGTATGTATGTATATGTTTTCCTTTGCTGTGACTGCAAAGGGGATTTTATAAAGAAATGAATAGACTTCTGCTTGGAACATGCGTCCCCGCTGATGTACGCTGAGTATCTCTGAGTGTCTCGGGCTTCCTGGTGTCTCCCTCTTTAATTAGGAGCAAGGAGACTAAGCAGAACACAGATTCAATGAGTCGCTGATGTACGCTGAGTAGCTCTGAGTGTCTCGGTCCTCCTGGTGTCTCCCTCTTTAATTAGGAGCAAGGAGACTAAGCGGAACACAGATTCCATGAGTCTTTACTGCTTCTCTGGTGCACTGGCATCTCCATGGCAATTTGTTCTAACCTAAAAGGATTTTCCTACTATTATTCAGACTGGGAGCTATGTTCTCTCTACTGCACTGATTAAAGAATTGCAGACACATGGGTTGCTTGTTGTTAATGTCTAATATTTACTGCACAACATGAGCAAACAACAACAACAATAATAATAATAATAATAATAATAATAATAATAATAATAATAATAATAATAATAATAATAGATTGGATCAGCAGAATGTAGCAGAGACTAAATTCTGCTCATAAAAAAGGCACAAGTTTATATGAAGACTTTCACAATAGCTAATATACAGTATAACATGCACTTGTGGTCCCAAACATATGAAGGGATTTGAAATTTGGAATGTAACACAAGTGTCTTCTATGCTTGAACTGTCAAAGACAATTACGGGTTTAAAATAAGTGATGGGAATGGAATTTGTGAGGAGGTGAGTGACAGGATCCGAGCCAAATCTGCCCTGCTAAAGAACATTCAGTTCCCTCGCTGGTTCCTGGCAGCAGGTCCTGCTTTCTATTGTGTGTGCTTGGCAGGCCTCCTTTATTTACTCCAGTATAGATCTGACATGGATATCCAGCACATGCTGCAAGGGGGGAACTGAAGCCCTTTCTCCTTAGATTTGTACTTCCATGTATATAATTATGAGTATTATTATTAAGAAGAGGGGCGGCACGGTGGTGTGGTGGTTAGCGCTGCTGCCTCACAGCTCCCGGCTCCTGGGTTTGATTCTCGCCTCAGGGGTCTGTCTGTGTGGAGTTTGCATGTTCTCCCTGTGTTCGCGTGGGTTTTCTCCGGGTACTCTGGTTTCCTCCCACAGTCCAAAGACATGCTGGCTAGGTGGATTGGCCTCTCTAAATTTCCCATTAGTTGCCCTGCGATGGACTGGCGTCCCGTCCAGGGTGTAGTCCCGCCTTGCACCCTATGTCTGCCAGGTTAGGATCTGGCTCACTGCAACCCTCTATAGGATTAAGCGGTTACAGATAATGGATGGATGGATTATTAAGAAGAAAAAAAGTTCAGCTGTGTTTATAGATGTTGAAAAAAGCCCCCCACATGAAATGAAACATTGGGAGTGCACAAACATTGGGAGTTTTGCATAAACAGACTTTGAGTCTTAAAAGTCGCAGATGTTAATGCATCAGAAAGTTTTTTTTAAATGTTTCCACAAATACTATCAATAGTGAACACTTACATTGAGAATGTTCTGCACAATAGGCAAGCATGGTAAAGCTGGTTCAACATCATGAAGTTATTCCCAGACAGACAAAACGCTACAATTTCTAATATGAATTGTGGTCTTGTTTTGAACATGGTTTATATTAGCTTACTATGTAAATTCTAATATGTATTGTGGTCTTTTTTTTGAACATGGTTTATATTAGGTTAGTGTGTAAATTCTTCTATAGTGTAAGAATGTCTTCTTGTTTTTCTAGTTATGGAGAATTTGAATTTCTTTAATTTTCTTGCAAATCTACTGCCAAACAACAACGCAATAGAGTATAATTGAAGGTCTTTGTAAGTTTTTCATTCTCTAATATGAAGATTATTTTTTCTCCTGTCGATTAAAGTCCAGGTTAAAAGTTTTGAAAATACGCCCATGGCAAACTATCCACTATCATGTGCCTGCATGCTCCCGGCATGGAATGCACTTGGTCTATTCTTTCATGCGCATATAGCCACTAATTGTTCTTCAGCTTGCCTACATTCAGTGGTTACTTTTACCAGGCTGGATAAGGGTGGCTTTCTTTCAAGTTATTCAGTACATTGCCCTGATGAAACTGAACAGTGCCAATTGTTTCCAAATTTCAGCCTTTGTTGTAGTCCCCCATGCTTATATATCTATATATATACACACACAATGAGCTCACTACACTCTCAGCACAAGGACTTGTCTCTTCATGTAATGTTTATGTTTAATTAGTACGGCTGTCTAAGGATTGGCACCCGGACAGATCTTCTGAAAATAACAGGCTTTATGAGATTGTTGTGGGAACTGCTCCCACAGCTTCACCTCTTAAACACAGGTGATCTTAAAAGAAGAAGAGGAAGAAAAAGATCAGCCATCAAACTAACAGTCACAGTAGCAATGCACAAGTTTGTATTGACCCATGTGCTCCACTATCCATGACCAGCCTCCTCTCTCCCCTGGAGCCAGGAACTGCCGGCTGTTATACACAGCCTCCTAGTCACATGACTACGAGGGCCCAAACAGAAAAATATATTTTTTTGTTTGTTTTTTAAAACAAACATGTTCAAAATATTTTGTGGAGACCATACTACATAAAAGTAAATAATGCCCATTTAAATAACGATTGAATCTGAACCAAAAAAACAACTTTCAAGCCATTTCCATTTGTTTTACACTGGTCATGTGATCACACATGCCATAACCCTTTTTACAAAAACAAAACAAAAAAACAGGGACTAAAGGGATCATTTAACTGAAAAATGACAAGGATATTTACACATAAATATTAGACACACATATTGAACAAGAAAAAGAAACACACACACACACACACATATATATATACTGTTATTCGATGTAGTTGGAATAATTCTGCACATTTATAGTGTAGAAAATGAGAGTGCATGAGAACAAAATCAATAAGCTATTTACATCAAATACATACCCAAAATAAACACTATTTGTTACCACGTTAATAAGCTAGCAGTTAAAAATTCAGACTTATAACAAGCGATCTGTCCTGAAGTATATGGAAAATTACAAAGCGGTATGTAATTCAATATGTTAACGGAACATTATTCAGCAGGTTTCCTTCGACTTTATGAAGCAAAATGAGTTAATTCTGTAGGGTGCTGCAACACTTTTGTCCAGAGCTGTATTATTTTCAGTTGAAACATGCCTCAAGACAGGCTGTTATCAGAGAAACTAACTGCCAGTCATGTTGACTGTCTGGAATTGCACCTTCAGTGTGCATTGCTCCTATGTCGCTCCAAACATATCTTTTTTTCCTTATGCAAATTATAAACTATGTGCAAAATCAAGCAAACGCATGTTTTCTGGCAAGGGCTGAGAGAAGAGATCAATCAGATAAGTGTTATATTTAGGTGGATTCCAGTTAGGAATCCATTAGGAATGGAATCTGTGTGATGTACTGTATGAAACAAACAGCCATTATCAATGTGATCTGTTGTTTGTTATAGCGGTTGCAGTGTACCAGAACTGACCGGGTGTCTCAATCATCTCCACTGTCTTAGCATAGACAATTGCTTTTCTGCTCCTAAGATTTCTGTATCCTGTTTCCAGAGTGCGCTGTAAAATAAAACAAATGTGTCTCATCAATCATGTGGAAACAACCGAGAAAGGAAGTGATTGTAATCTTTGTGCCTAGGACAACGCCATGGTGGCAGTTCAATGGCTTTGTACTACTAATGAGCCATTGGTAGAACCAGGAGTGAAATTCTCAACAACAACATGCAGGCGCTCATAAACACAACTGGTGCAGCAGGCCTGGGGTTTCCTTTTTTCCTCTACACGTAAATGGAGACAATTTGAGTGCCAAAGAATAAATACTTAAGATTTCACCAAAACTCATGAAGCCAAGCTGTCACTGCAGAGTTCGAGGCAGTGTGAATTGGAGGCAGGTGGAGGCAGTCAAGGGACTGAATGCAGGCTTTATTTAAAGGTACTTTAGACAAGTCTGATAAGCCATGATTCAAACTGCTCATAAACAAGAACAGCTTCTAGAAAACATAAAAACGTTTTTTTTAAAAAACAGATTCAGCTTCCAGCAAACCCCCGGGCTGTATCAAAAACTGAGTCAGCTTCCAGCAAACTCCGGGCTGTATCAAAAACTGAGTCAGCTTCCAGCAAACCCCGGGCTGTATCAAAACTGAGTCAGCTTCCAGCAAACCCGGGCTGTATCAAAAACAGAGTCAGCTTCCAGCAAACCCGGGCTGTATCAAAAACAGAGTCAGCTTCCAGCAAACCCCGGGCTGTATCAAAAACAGAGTCAGCTTCCAGCAAACCCCGGGCTGTATCAAAAACAGAGTCAGCTTCCAGCAAACCCCGGGCTGTATCAAAAACAGTGTTCAGAGTCAGTCACATTGCTTGTTTCACATTCCATAATGAGCCCTGGATTATAATATACATTATCCATAGTGTGGAGTTTATGTTCTGAGAATTACGGTATTCTTTTGTTAGGTAGCTCTTTTTTTCACATGAGATTTGTCATACATTATTCTAGAAGTTGCTTGAAAAATTGATATTGATATAAGAAAGACAAACTTCTAATTTAGTTTTATGCTCCCGAAAATAAATAAATAATTCATAACATACGACTGTATTGTCTGGACTATCAGATGTAATTGGACTTTTGTTTGAGAAAAAAAAAAACTAATGTGTGTACCAACTAAATGAACATCATGAGAGAATTAAACAATTAAAAATCGAAATCAGAACCAAGACATTGATTTGAAGATAAACATCTGACATATGCTTTCTATTTTCTGTCCTTATACTGAATGCTTTTGTTTTAGGGTATTCGATAAACAAGTTATCTACAAATATTTCAGCTCTCTTTTTTTTTAAAAAAAATGCTTCCTTTGGTAAAACTAATTTCGTATTAGATTGTGCTGTTACCAGTTTTTAATAAGAAAACACTGTTTATTGAAACAAATATGGGGCGGACTATACTGCACAATATACAGCACAGGACTGCCAATATACAGCACAGGACTGCCAATATACAGCACAGGACTGCCAATATACAGCAAAGGACTGCAAATATACAGCACAGGACTGCCAATATACAACACAGGACTGCCAATATACAGCACAGGACTGCCAATATACAGCACAGGACTGCCAATATACAGCACAGGACTGCCAATATACAGCACAGGACTGCCAATATACAGCAAAGGACTGCCAATATACAACACAGGACTGCCAATATACAGCACAGGACTGCCAATATACAGCAAAGGACTGCCAATATACAGCACAGGACTGCCAATAAAAGACTGAGATCTGTTCACAGGCAAGGCAGCAGAGCACAACTAGAGGAGGTTACCATAATTTACTGCAATAATTTAAACAAGCTTTTTTTCCACCATACAGGCATTCAATTTAAAAAAAAAATATAACCTTGTTTTTTGTACTCAATTCAAATTACTCATCATAACACACCACTGCAATCCATTTCCTAACCAGGAGGACTGAAGATCAGTAAAAACATAGCAAAGTGTATTAAAGCACAGGTAAGCATATTAATAAACATGGCAATCCAGGGTAAACTATGGGAAATGTATAGCGTCACAATGGGTAAAGCCAACCTGCTGACCCTGAGCAATGGGTGGGTGTCACCAAGCTTCTGATTCCTAAAGGTGAGTGACTGCCTGGGCCAGCAGCAGTCACTGAAGAACAACGATAGGAAGAAATCCCAGCTGGACTAACACCAACACTTCCTGTCACTTGTGAGGTCGTGTATTATCGACATAGTTTAAGAATATATATATTGATATATGTACCAGAATATTACCAGTATAGATATTGGGAGATGGGAATGAACGCTCAGGGACTGTACAGCATACGTCTTCTAAAAGCCACTTCGGCCTGCCAGGAGTGCCCAGATTAGGAATAGTGGAAAATAAAGCTATTTGCTACACTATGTCAAATGAAAATGTAAGTGTTAATAAATGTTGCTGTGTTGTTGACAAGTTAAAGAGTGTTTCCAAGCTGTGTGGTACTAGCCTGTAAATTGCACTTTGGTTCCTACCTTGATGAACGAGATCTTAACTTGCAGAAGAGTGTTGGCAAGGTGTGTGCTGGGCTGTCTCAGCTTGCAGCATTATCAGCAAATAATGTTGTGTATTATAAAAGCGAAACAATGATCTATTTGAATTGTTCCATGCTCCAGCACATCAGGAAACAGCTGGTTAAGTTGCCAGATGTTTCTGATGTTCTTTTTTCTTTTGTCCTTCCACTGGTAAATCCCTTAGTCAATTTCATAGAAAAAAAATAATCAACCCCCCCTGGTATGGGATATTTGAAACAATTATTTGACTGATGTTAAACAGATTCTTCAGTGTAATTGCATTCCTGTTTTATATGCTAAGAAAACCAGTTCTCATGTACAGCAGCAGCAGCAGCAACGCCCAGTTAGATTACTATACTGTCGAATAATTACAAAAAAATGCTTTCTTCAAACTTTAATTTCAATGCTTGAGGTAAAACTGTGTTAAGTACAGCAAGCAGACAGACGTTTAGTACTTTGCCTTAACTGAAGTTATGATGGAGCCAACACTTGCTTGAACGGATGCAATAAAGATCAAATGTATTAACGAGGTGTGTTAGCAGCATGTGTGCGGTATCAACAACACGTACAGCATGAACTCTCCCTCAAGAGTAACAGCAAGTACACGTGAATCACGGATAAAGTTATATAAGCGTTATAATTCATCTGTAGATGTGCTGAGTCTCTGTTCGCTCTCTGTTATGCAAATAACACAGTTTTACTGCACATTCTTTTTGGTCTACCCTTAACTAATTAGCATTGCTTACTGTAGTTTATCCAATAACAGATCTATCAAATCCAGAATAAATCCTATTCATTTGTTGGACTGTACACCTGATCTCTTTAGCTGCTGTCCGATAAAGAAAATACCAGGTTCGAGTGTTTAAACCCTGCAAGTAAGTAGCGGGGTTCCGAAAAATATAGCGTTCCGCGTCCCCATGTGCTGCTACAACTGTTTAAATAACGTACCTGTCATTTTTCTTTTCATTGTTGACATCCTGACAACGTCTTTAAAGTCTGTTTCAAAGGTATTTTCTAAATGGCCGCTGTAGTGCACTGATAGTGTAAGGATTATTGTCCACATTGTCAAACAGGTAAGCAAGAGCACTTTTTTTATCGCTCTTCATGCAGTGATTCAAAAATTAGGTATGCTTGACAGCCGTTTCACTTGCTGTGATTTTCTTTAGCTTGGATATCTCCGTCGCGGGTACATTTGTTCAGCTGCTGGGCAGAAGCAAAGAATACATTTAAAATTATATCATTGATAAATCTGTTTACTCTGAAAGCTGAGTGATTTACTGAGGTATTTTACAAGACCCTGTAAAATAAACGTTGTAAAAGAGCAAGTCTTGTTGTAATGAATATGAACACAAATCAAATTGCGTGCTGTAGCACAACAGTGTTATAAAACATGTTCTCAAGGAAGAATTATAAATTGCACACCGTGAAATCTGTATTCACAGCAACCTGAACTAATAAATCGCAGAACATATGTTCTTATTCTAATACGATGGAATCTTACTGGGCTACGTCCAACATATCTGCAGATCCAGCATATTTTTAATATTCCCCAGATCTGTGTTAATAATAGCACACTGCTTCAACCATCATTTGAGAGTTAGAAAGCTCATCACATTGGCACGTTGGCAACTGGACCAGAGCGACATCCAGGAGCACCTACACACAACTCTAATCCGCTATCAGATTGCTATTCAGTGGCACGATTGAAATGATAATTTTCTATACAGCAGATGCTATTCAAAGTGAATCAACAGCCTGCGTGGAGCGTAACGGTAGAGTGAGGAAGGGCTTCCAACATGCATGGCCTGCTGAACATTTAAACACATGACCGCAGTCAATATTATTACCTTACTTTGTTTCCCTGTCGCCACACAAGCACGAGTATCAACAGAAACTGGTACACACACACAAAGAGTGAAGTATTTTGCAATATGTATGCAGTACCCAATACCAAAGTATTGTGGTACACTGAAATCTAGGGTCGTGCTAATACTTGAACTCATGTTAATAATTGCCTTTAAGAAATATTTATCAGCAGGTATTAAATACATCCATTCATTAATGTGAATGGTGACAGATTACGGCCTCAGTACGCTAGTAAAAATATCAGTGCTCTGGATGAGAGGAAAATTCACTTGCAATCGGCTTTTAAGACACGGAAGTGAATTGCCATCCATTGGTACTCAGTTGTAAAGGTGAGGGAAGTGCAGCTTTTCTTGTTTAGAAGTCAACACATTAATGAATGGATTTATTTCATAGCTGACATTAAATTGTTCTTCAAGGCAATTGCGAGTATGAGTAGGAGTAGCAGCACAGCCCTTTTTTAAACATCATGGCCTGGGCTTTCTCACATGGGCGCAATGCCAGTCACTAACCTCACTGTCCTCAGATAACCTACTGTACAATTCATCTTTGGTTTAATTCTGCATCTGGATTCCCTTTATTATTAAAGATAACATGCTGGTAAAATAAAGCGACTTACATCTACTAATCAACAGACTGTAATTATTTTTTTAAAAGCACAGCCCTTCAAGTTTTATTTGACAAAGTCAGCAGGTGTTTTAATTTTCCACAGATAAAGTCGCAGCTGTTCATTCACTTGTTTCTTCTTAACCTTGGTGGTAATTTATTGTTTTGTCTAACATTAATTCACAAATAGGATTACATCTTCTCCAAGGTCATAAAGTAACGAACATCTTGGCTTAAAATCATGACTATCGGTACAAGGAAGATGACTTGTGACACACATCCATGCACATCAGTCTACATTTAGATACTTAGTAGGTACCATCTATGAATATTGCCTACATGCATTTCCCAGAATGATGTTATTCTCCAGATACCTGTGTGATATTTCCTGAGTTTGTTGGTTTCTTTAACAATACAGATAATACTCTATGAACGTTGATGACATTTTTTTTCACGAATGAGAATAGCTAAATAAACGCACCAGCTCCTGTTTTGTTGTTAACGCACACACCACTAACATGGTCCTTCCTGGGGTATTCTGCTCATAACTTACTTCAAGCTCTGTGCTTAATTTGCATCACAGAGCAATTCCCCCGCCATTCTGTTGTTGGATTTAAATAAATGCATGATGCATTTAAAAACAAAAAAGCCAGATATTTCAAACTTCATCTAATCAAAACCGACTTATACACAAAAGGTATTTCAATTACTCAGCACTTACTGCTTGCGGACAGTTGGTATGATGTTACAATAAAACAGAAGCTAGCAGACAAGTACAAACAGGAGAGAAGACCAAGACTGCCACTGTTGTGTCTGCCCATGTATCTGCAGATGCCTTCAGGGCTCTGCCTTTTAGTTAACCAAACACTTAAGTGTCAATTACAATAAATAATATATAACAATTCCAGATATGTGATCTTAATCAAAGAACAGGCCATTGGTCAGGAAGGTTGACTTGGCTCAATGAATCAATGGGAACAACGGCCTGGGATGACTTGGCTCAATGAATCAATGGGAATAATGGCGTGGTCTGGATTGAAATGGTTGCTATTATTATTTAGAAGAAGAATACTTTATCTTCCTGGACTGTCCCTGATCCTCCTGAAACTGATCCTCTGAAGAGCGGCAGATCTAAATGCCAAATTCAGCTGTTTCAGGTTTACAGGTTTTCTTAGAATGAATCCTGGCTGCTTTTTCACCAAACAAATTCAAATAAAATTGGATACAGTATTAATAACAGTGCATTCATAAACTTTAAGCAGAGTCAGCTGTTGATTCCATTTGTTTAAATGGCTGCCAAGTCTCTGAGTGTGCTTTCAATAAAAATAAAAAGTTATCCTAATTGAAAATTAAATTCTTGTTTACACTGACTGAGTATTAAAGGCTGTGCTTCTTGTACAGGTGCCACCATATTAAAGCATCCATTACCCTTAGAGGTGTTATTGTTTACCTTTAATTATAATTGGGATTCTATAATTCCAGGTGGGTGAACATTGTTAGTACACTATTGCTTTAAAAGAGAATGTCAACGGCAAATAATGATGAACATTGTCTTGAGTTTTTCTGAGTGCCAACTGGGAATTTGCCTTGCTTAGTCATCTGAAAGTTTGCAGCATACATCTCCACAGAAGAGTGTATTAATGCACAGAAGACCTCACTCTGTCCTCCAGACCTCTTAAAATAAACATACTGTTGCATTAGACAAGTCTTTATTTAGTTACAAATGTACCGTCCATTTCCACGATGACTCCACTCTCCCAGACATTCCCAGACCAGGAATCCTGAAAGAGCCCATTGGATAGTTTAGTCTGTCTCCGAGCCTGACCACCACAAAATCACCTGCTCAAAGCACAAGGTGCCGTTTATTTTGTGCTAGCAAGACTCTTCTGTTTCTCCTTTCTTTAAATGGCTGAATACTGTTCAGTGCAAGGGATGGAGTTTTTTCCATCTGTTACAGGCAGTGTTGTGAGATACACTGCCGTCACGGATTCTGTCCTGTCCTCTGTCGGTGAGATGAGATGAGGTTAAAAGCTCTAAAACCACGAATGCAGATGATTCGTGGTAGATAGATAGATAGATAGATAGATAGATAGATAGATAGATAGATAGATAGATAGATAGATAGATCTGAAACCTAATATATTTATATTGTCATATATTTTTAAGAAAGCGATCTGGTTTGATTCCAGTAGTAGGATTACTGTAGTTGATTGTCTGTCTGGTGATTTTCCAAACAAGCTAAACAAGCTATTTCACTGTGTTGGAACTGGAATTTCTGGCAGAGCAGAGCAGAGCTGGAAATTCAATGGTTACAGTCAACGTGCAGACTATGAACAATCTCCTAAGCATTACATGCAATTTGTAAAGCAACTTTGTGGTCTGGTCCTGGCTGTACAAAACCCCCCAGAGGCAATGACCAGGCCTTTCATAATTAGCTGAAGTGCAGTTACTGGGGGTTATTTACATAAAAAGGCTTTGCTTTCATAGCTAGCCTGAAGACATACTCCAGAGAGACCATAAAAAGATAAATAATGTATTGTTAAATGCTCAGGTTTTGCAATATAATATATATTCCATTTAGATCCCTTGTGCAATGATTTGTGCCTCAGGTTACACGTACATCACAAAGGGGTCGTAAAACTCACAATATATTTATGTTTTATATAAAAGGCTTTTTATGTGGTTTCAGCCAACCTTCAAAAGGAAATGAATTTTCGTGTAATGAAATGGCAAGAGGTGTCGGTGACGCATGCATTTCATTTGCTTTTCCGCCAATTCTGTCTCCTGAAACAGGCTAGTTTAGAAATCTCGCAAATACTCTCTCTTCATATTTAAACATGCCCTATCCTCAAAGAAACACACACACACACACACACACACACACATACAATTTACAGTCTTCTCAAAAAGTAAAACAGGGGGGACAAGCCCAGCCTGCATTCTGAAGTGCAGAGTGGTGACATGGGGAGTCAGTGGATCCCAGTGTTCCATCATACAACTTTAAAATGGAAAGACCTCACTGCTTTAAATCAGAGCTGAGCAACCTGACCAAGCCTAAGGGGAGAGAGGATGCCTGGGTTAAACCCAACACAGTGAAAGCAAGGCATGCATGGTGAAGCGAAGGGTAAAGCATGGAGGAGAACAAACATAATAAAACAAAACTAATGTGTAAGCAGACAAAAGACAAAAACCCCATGAATAGTACACCTTTGCACTGTCTAGAAAGGTTTAAAACAAATCACAATGATCGGTGATGTTGGGTTATTTTCGCTACACAACTGCTGCCAAAAAGAATGACACCCTTTTCTAACTTTCCATGGGCACTGAGCCTTCACACTGCTGGCTGTTTCCATTGGCACATTCTTTCCACCAAAAGGCATCACGTAGAGACAGCACGGAAAGACACAGCCAGGGAAATGCCACTCCACTTGGCAGTCAAGGGGTATCATTTTTCAGATTTTCCAAATATTTCATAATAATAACAATCATTAAAAAAAATGCAATGCAATGCAATGCAATGTCCCCATTTGTTTTAAATGAAGTCGTTTATAAGGGGATTTATATGAAGACAGTAGGGCAATGAAATGAATCTTCTCTGATCTTTTTGTTTTTTTAACTCATTGTAAAATGTAATACTTGGCAGAGGATTGAAAGCCAAATAAAAATTGCACTTCATTGTTCCAGGTAGTGACACCTCAATGGCTCTCTGCAGGTTTCTCTGTGCACAGCTGTAGCTCAGCGCCTGGCATGGAGGAAGGCAGTGCTTTAATCAAGAGCTCAGAGGGCGTCTGAGCGTGGGGATTAAAATGTAGATAGAGAGCTACTAAACTTCAGGTCTATTATCTCATTTGGAAAAATAATATAGAGCTGCACTATCTACAGCAAAATCATTATTGAAACAACAAACAAATCGTATTGAAACAAAAAAGAACAAGCCTAGATTTCTCTTTCAGTCTCTAGCAAAATTAACAAATCCACATTTCTGCCTGTTTCCAATCTACCATTTTTATCTCAAGAAGGAGTAGTGGCTGAGCAACTCACCAGATTTCTGGGTTCATAACATATATGAGAAATTTGAGTCTGGGTTCAGGTCTTCTCATAGCACTGGGACAGCACTTATTCCAGTGGTAAATGATGTGCTGTTATCCTCTGATATGGATCCTCCTTCAGTTCTTATATTGCTAGATTTAAGTGCTGCATGCGACACCATTGATCATTCTGTTTTAATTGATCGCATTAAAAATATGGTGGGATTTTCAGGTAGTGTCCTGTTTTGGTTTCGATCCTGTCTCTCAAATATGCTTTAATGTATTAAAATTGAGGAGGAGACTTCTTTTTTGTCAGAGGTTACATGTGGGGTCCCACAGGGCTCGATTCTTGGCCCAGTTCTGTTTTCGTTGTGTCTGCTACCTTTGGGTCACTCATTTGTAGACATGGAGTTCATTTTCATTGTTACACTGACAATACCCAATTATATCTGTCTCTCAAATAGGGTGACACCTCTACTGCAAATATTTTGAATACCTGTCTTGCTGACATCAACAATTGGATGTTTAAAAAACGTTTTAATGTTAAACTCAGATAAAACAGAGGTGATGATTCTGGGACCGCAGAAACAACAACATAATATAAATGTGTCTGATTTCGTTCATGACGGCTTCTCTCCTGAATTTAGAATGGAAATGAGAAACTTCGGAGCGATCTTTGATCCAGATCTTTCTTTTGAACCACACATTAGAAATGTTACCAAAATCTCTTTCTTTCATCTAAGATATATCGCCAAATTGAAAAGCATTCTTTCCCGACCTGATGCTGAGAAACTGATGCATGCTTTTGTATCTTCCAGGATTGATTACTGTAATGCCCCATTCTGTGGTACTCGTAGTCATGTCATCTCTCGTCTACATCTTGTACAAAATGCTGCTGCTAAAGTTATAACCCCTGTGCTAGCATCTTTGCACTGGCTTCCGGCCGGCTTTGTACAGATTTCAAGGTGTTGCCTTGAAATAAAGCCCCTAAATTATGGAATGAGCTGCCTAGACCTGTAAGGAAAGCTCCCACTGTTGCTGCCTTTAAAACTAGATTAAAAACACATTTTTATAATCTAGCTTCTATATCTTAAAATGTTTTCTTACCCTTTCTTGCTTGTTTTACTGTTTTACTGTTTTATATTGTTTTGTTTTTCTTCTGTTGTTCATTTTTACTGCTTGTTGTTACTTCGACACAGTAATCGCTGGAATGTATTCGGTGACTGTAACTGGAATAAAGGCGATGATTGACTGGAAGTGACCCCTGAAGCGAACACAATGATGCGTATATTGCGAATGTCACATCGTGTCCTGGTTTGTAATCTAAAAATGCATGCAGCTGGCCAGGACCACATGTTTCCTGGAGAAAGCTGCAGCTTGCAAGTTACATATTCCAGCTTTCAAGAGCTGTTTGGAACCGCTGAGATCACACTGCATTCCATGTGTCTCTGGAATGCTCGGATACAAGGTAATCCTATCTAACTAACGCTAATCAGTACCTGGGCTTCATTGATAATGCTAAAGTTTGTCTTGGCAACTTTGTTTTGGACCAGATAAGGTTTATATAATATACAGCTATGGCCAAAAGTTCTGCACCACCTAAGATTGAGACATCATTTAAAAAATCATGTAATCAAAGAAACTACAAAATGACATTGCAAAAGTCTACCGGAAGCCATAGTACTACATTAATTCATGTTAGATTTTGAAATGTCACGTTTTAACATTTTTGCCAGTTTTTTGTTAAGTATATGGAAAACTACAAAATGGTATGAAATTTAATATATTAACGTAGCATTATTCAGCAGGTTTCATTTGACTATATGAAGCAAAATGAGTTAATTCTATAGGGTGACGCAAAACCTTTTGACATAGCTCTATGTATAATTTACTGTCTCCATTGAAAGTCCTGATCAAATCCTGTGATCAAATTTGCTTTCAAAATCAAATTCACCCAGTGCTGTTGGATTTTTTATTTGTTCATTTTCTTGGTCAGTTTTCATAGGTCTTAAACACTTTCTATCACAAACACCGCCCTTGGACAGTCATGTGTCATTTGCGCTTGGCATGCAAGATGAAAAGAGTTTCTTCTACGACAACATTTTAGCACAATCTGTAGGAATTTACTGTAGATACAGTCTCTGATAACCAGCAATCGGGCTGCAGGATTGTGAACATGAAGTGGGTCTCCTTGCCTTCATTTTGTAAGGTCAAATAAATATTTCCGAATTACAAATTGGAATGATCACATCTGGTGCATTACTCAATAACAATACAGCAAATGAAGCACGGCTGACGCTCTCCTTCATTTATAAAAGTACAGCATGGCATCTCTCGTTCCTCAGTGTCCTGGGAGCTGTGGAATCCTGCACTTGTACTAGGTTTGTATTGCTACACAATTGCACCACCTGCTGGATATGTACTGTAGCAGCATAAGAATATTTAAATAATATGCCACAATAGCAGACCTATTTCAACATTTTCTTAATACTGTAGATTCAAACGTTAACTCTTTCAGTTCACTTTTAAGAAAATGTACTTTTCAATCAGGTTTTAGCAGTTTCACCCACACAAGAAAGGCAATAGAAAATGATTTGAACAGAATAGTTCTGAAATCTCGGCGATCTGCGTTTTAGATTAATAGCATGTTTCAGAAGACAGTAGTTGCTTAATGAATTTGGTAAGGGATTGTATTTATGTTTTCTTATTTTATTTAATATATATATATATATATATATATATATATATATATATATATATATATATATATATATATATATATATATATATGTGTCGTTTTGTTGTTTTTTTTTTTCCATGCTAAAATATTTCATTCATTACTTGTGGCGAAATGTTACCACTGCCCGGAGCTAAACCAGTTTTGGTCCCTGCGCTGTGCCATAGAAGCTGACACCCAGGTAACCAATCGGAGAGAAGAGCTAGGTCGTTTCCATGGTGACGGGGTCGCGCCAGTAAATGGAAGTCGCAAAGAATCGGGAACAAAATGGAAAAGCTGCCATCGCTGATTATAATTTATATTCGTACATAACATTTTGGAGTAAAAAAAAATATTGTTAGTTTTATATTGAAAAAAAGAGACAAAGATGAAAGGAAAAGCTTCAAACCAATGCCGACTGTAGTAGGGTACAGACGAAGACGTCAACAGCTTTTTTCCAAAATAATTAAACGGAATAAGTATAATTATTATAATATTTTGCGGTGAGCCATAAATAATTGGTCTAACAGTACACGTACGCATACATTGAATTTACCTAATATGACAACAATCTTAGAATATAAAAAGCCAGCACACTAGCCGCAGAATTTATATATATATATGATTTAGACAAAAGACAAAAAAGAAGTACATGTCGCAGATTCTGTGAAAACTAAAGGTCCGTTGAAGGAGGAAATGTGCCTTTAATGAATTTCATGCGCTTTGTTGACCGCTATTGTTTGTTGTTGCCAGCAGGGTGCGTCATAGTTAACTGAGATGTAATAATACATGTATATAGCCTATATTTGTTTTCCTTGTAAAATGTACTACTTTAAATACAATTGTTACATCCTAGGATGCTGAAACAACTCGCTTACCCCCGTGTTTCGGATCGTGTACTGACCGAGAAAGCCAGAAGTAATGCAGAACGCCATCTCAGTCAGGGTTGAAGAAGGATAGGAAGGACGTTAAGCGCAGCCGGCAATCTGTGACTAAACCACGGATAAGAAATCCTTTGAACTCCCGGTGAAAGAGCAGGCCTAGATGTTTGATTCTGTATTCACTCTGAAATGTCAAGGATTAGGATACGCTTTGTCCCGAACTGCACTACATTCCTGATTGAAAGGTAGGTCATTTCTGTTATAACTAAATTGCACCTTAAGATTACTATTCCGTTTCATATTAATATACTGTGACTGGGAATCTTGAGATGGACGTTAAGCAGTGTGATGAAAACCTGAAAGTACTGTACAGGTAAGGACGGAACAGCATTGTCTTTTGGTAATTTTTTATTATTTAAATATGTACAGCTAGATTGAATCACTGCAGAGTCAAATTTTCGATTATATGGCTTTCACAAGTTTACTGTTGTGTTACTTTGTTGGGACCAGACAATTCACTCTTGTTTTTAAAGAAACTAGCATTAGTAACCTCTTTTTGTTTTATCTGTGCAAAAAAAAATGCAAACCCTAGATGCAGTTTTATTATAGCGGAAAGCATGAGCAGTCCCAGTAAGTGGCTGTGTTCTGTTTGAATACTGCTGTGTGTGTGTGCAGTTACCGTGCTGCTGTGTGTGTGTGCAGTTACCATGCTGCTGTGTGTGTGTGCAGTTACCATGCTGCTGTGTGTGTGTGCAGTTACCATGCTGCTGTGTGTGTGTGCAGCTACCATGCTGCTGTGTGTGTGTGCAGCTACCATGCTGCTGTGTGTGCAGTTACCACGGTGCTGTGTGTGTGCAGTTACCATGCTGCTGTGTGTGTGTGTGTGTGTGCAGTTACCACGCTGCTGTGTGCAGTTACCATGCTGCTGTGTGTGTGCAGTTACCATGCTGCTGTGTGTGTGTGTGTGTGCAGTTACCATGCTGCTGTGTGTGCAGTTACCACGCTGCTGTGTGCAGTTACCATGCTGCTGTGTGTGTGTGCAGTTACCATGCTGCTGTGTGTGTGTGCAGTTACCATGCTGCTGTGTGTGTGTGCAGTTACCACGCTGCTGTGTGCAGTTACCATGCTGCTGTGTGTGTGTGCAGTTACCATGCTGCTGTGTGTGTGTGCAGTTACCATGCTGCTGTGTGTGTGTGCAGTTACCATGCTGCTGTGTGTGCAGTTACCATGCTGCTGTGTGTGTGTGCAGTTACCATGCTGCTGTGTGTGTGTGCAGTTACCATGCTGCTGTGTGTGTGTGGAGTTACCATGCTGCTGTGTGTGTGTGCAGTTACCATGCTGCTGTGTGTGTGTGCAGTTACCATGCTGCTGTGTGTGTGTGGAGTTACCATGCTGCTGTGTGTGTGTGCAGTTACCATGCTGCTGTGTGTGTGTGCAGTTACCATGCTGCTGTGTGTGTGTGGAGTTACCATGCTGCTGTGTGTGTGTGTGCAGTTACCATGCTGCTGTGTGTGTGTGTGGAGTTACCATGCTGCTGTGTGTGTGTGCAGTTACCATGCTGCTGTGTGTGTGTGCAGTTACCATGCTGCTGTGTGTGTGTGCAGTTACCATGCTGCTGTGTGTGTGTGCAGTTACCACGCTGCTGTGTGTGTGTGCAGTTACCATGCTGCTGTGTGTGTGTGCAGTTACCATGTTGCTTTGTTTGGAAGGTGAACAATAACAAGCAAATCAGTCATTTACCACCTGCAGAATAAGCTGTTGTTGTTTAAGTAAGTTAACATATAACGAGAAGCAGTGAACACGAAAGTTAGTTTACTACTGTAATTCTGGCCACAGGCATAGAGATAATTGAATAAATTGGAAGTCCTTTATAGGTCCTTATTATTTTCATCTGCCTTTTGTAGTTTTAATTGAACATGGTTTTATATAACTTTTGTGCATGTGTAGCCTCATTATTTTTAAGCCCCCTAAGGCTGAACAATTTTGAAAAGCCACCTGGTTACAATTGTATGCGAATTCAATTGTTTATAGTGACACTCTTAAAGAAGTGTTTGGTCTTACAATATTGTTTTAACCTGTAAAGCTTGGAAGCTGCCAGTTGAGAGATAATCTGGCAATTCATATGAATCTGTCTATGCTACTGAAAATGTATATAAGTGAATGTGTAAGGTTATGTACAGTATATAGGCCTATAAGAAGCGCTTTTATATTTCATTTATGAATTTCTCGCTTGCATTTTGTTTTCCTAAACTAAAGTGTTATTTTCAGTTAAGATGTATTTTCCACTGCTCTCTTACAGATGAATATCTGCGACAAGAACCCAAACCGGACAGCCCCTGAGAAGGAAGCTGGGACGTCCCCCCCGGCTGACCTCCCCCAGTGCTCCAGGACTAACGGCTGGAGCTGGCCCCCGCACCCCTTCCAGCTGCTGGCCTGGCTGCTCTACATCTACTTCGCTGTCATCGGCTTTGGCATCTTCATCCCTCTCCTGCCAACTCATTGGGTGCCTGCAGGATATATCGTATCCTTTCCAGTTCAAACATCATCACTGTCCCAGAGAAAGCTCAGCTTATCCATATTGCTTTTACTAATAGGAAATCCCCCTTGATGAATCACATCACATGTCCACGTCTTTTTTTTTCCCCCCCAAACAAGCCCAGGGACATATGTAAAAACATTCTTTTAGTAAATCTTTATAGTAAAGACACCTAGAAATGGAAATGGAGATGTTTAGAGAATTACCATTTGCAGGAATATTATGAACATGTTTGATGGAAAATCATGAACTAGTTCTGTGGTGAAAGATGACACATAGCTAGTTATTCCAAACCCACAATAGTAATGGTAACAAGCACAGGGGGCTAGGGTACTAATGACATGTTTAAATTAAAATGAAGACCTGAACTATGATTTGCATGAAGTATATCCAGACACAAGTACAGAGGGATCAGCGGCAGAAAACATTTGAAGTGATTGAAAGATGTGCTTTGCACCTTGACAGGTGGTGTGTGCTAGTTCCCAGTCCTTCGCCATCTTGGTGTCTTCTGCTCCTCACAGGGAGCTTCACAGTAAATGCTGAAGTTGTATATATTTGAATTATGTCGTAATTACCTTTCTTGCTGATTTGAGATAACTGACAGTGATCTGGCTTCTGGCAGAGAGTTTACTGTTCCTTAACAAACACAAAATCATGGCTGCATGAAGGTTGAAGTCTCGCAAAATTGTCTAATCTTTTTCTTTTGGAAGTAGACCTTAACCCTCTGCTCAGTGTACTGGCGTCATGTTCGTTTGTCATCTGTTTGTCCATCTGACTGCCGTCACTCTCGACCCTGCCGACAGGAATGTCAGAGTCAAGAACTATAGATGCCCAGTTCCAGTGTTGGACCGCAGCCAGCATGCACATGTGATTGAGAACTGCCACTGTTACCTCTGTGAGGTGGACGTGTAAGCATTGCAACATTTACATCTGTCTGTTAGAACTGAGTGCAAAGGATAGGTTTTAGAGGGAGTTTAATCTTGTGTGTCATCTCTTCAATATTAATGATTTCCAGTTGCATGTAATGCTAAGTTTCTCATGGTTACATTTGGCAGAACAAGTTATAAGGCAAAGAAAACAAACCCAGGGTGAATCAAAAGCAATCAAATACTTGTAGGGTCGACCTGCGCTCTGGAGTTCAGGTTACCTAAAGTTAGATTATTCTATCCGACAATATAAACTTTTTCAGATTAATAAAAAAAAGAAGAAACCGCTGCTGGCTTTTTGCTGCTCTTGTAATAAATAAAGTGAAAAGAGATGAATTGTGCATAACGGACAGTGAGGTTTAGAAATGAGGAGCGAATGATTTATTTGAGCTTCGGTTTTCATGACAGACCAGGTTTGAAAACATGGGCGGGCAGATTATTCCATGTGTATGCTGTGTGTATTTTGACTATTGCTATTCCAGCTCTGTGAGTGATTTCGTTGTTAGAAAGACCTTGAAACAAACATTCTATTTATTATTTCCTCAAGCACTACATACTGTACCAAAACAGGCCAGAGGAAAGTCAGATAAAGAACATCTCATTATGCTAGTTCTCTGTCTCAAGCCTTTTAACAAGCTGGGTGTTGCTTGATGTATCCTAATTAAATGCTAATTTATTGACAGGAGCCCCAAGTCCAAGCACTGCAGTGCATGTAACAAGTGTGTTGCCAATTTCGACCATCACTGTAAATGGCTGAATAATTGTGTGGGCAGCAGGAATTACTGGTAAGACTCTGATTGTGTCAAACAGTGATATCATTCTGTACATAAGTTAAACAATACAGAGAAGTAAAGCATATTCTCATCATAAATAATTATCCACTAGATAAGCAGCGTATGCTTTCCAAACCCAATGGGTCGTCCCTCCATTAGTGGAAAGAGGATTTGATAAGAAACTGTATTGCTAAAAAAGATTGTTATAATTTGCAATGCAGGTCACAGTTAATTTAATGTTCAACAAGTTCTCAAAATCCTTGTTGTGTGCACTTAATGGAGCATTTTATTTATTCAATATGGATTTACTAAAATCTAATTCTCAGTTTAAAAGCAATGCTTTTTATTGAATATTGTTGGATTATATTAAATTTAGCTGCCACTTACAATAAAGTGGTTTGGAAATACTTGGATATCAAAGGTCACTGAAAACAGAAGTAACAACAACAGCAACAACAACAACAACAAAGAAAAACAGCAGTTTGGCAAAAACCAAAACTGACACACTGACCTTCCAAGTTTGCGTTGTGCCAAAGAATTGGTCAATCTCCTCGGAGAGTGATACATACCAGGACTCTTTTCTTGCTTCCCATAAAGCATCTTGAAATCGTTCATTTCAGTGGTTATCTTATTGTCATGCAACTCTAAAGAATATAAAATAAAGTGCTCTCCTTGTTGCCGTGCTTTATTTTTAGGCTTTTCCTGAACAGTGTGATTTCAGCCCTTCTCGGAATACTTCTTGTGGTCATCATCGCCTTGTATGTGTTTGTTGAGTTCTTCGCAGATCCGGCAATGCTGCGCTCTGACAAATACTTTCGAGGTAGATGGCAGCAATTGATATCATGTGTATTGCACAGTGCACAGTCCTGTTGTTTCTCCAGGCAGACATAGCAGTAGTCTGGTCATCAAATGAGACATGAAAGCAGTGTTGGATGTTAGAAATACTTGTCCCCACTTGTTATTATTATTATTATTTGTTTATTTAGCAGACGCCTTTATCCAAGGCGACTTACAGAATCTAGGGTGTGTGAACTATGCATCAGCTGTAGAGTCACTTACAATTACGTCTCACCCGAAAGACGGAGCACAAGGAGGTGAAGTGACTTGCTCAGGGTCACACAATGAGTCAGTGGCTGAGGTGGGATTTGAACCCGGGACCTCCTGGTTACAAGCCCTTTTCTTTAACCACTGGACCACACAGCCTCCTACTTGTATTAAGCCCTGACTGTCTTTACCAATGGGATGAATCCTCATACGTACATATTTATATAGATGGATGTAGGCTGAGATTATCAAGACCCTCCGTATGCGTGTGCACTGTTTGTTTTTTAATTCTATTTATTTGTTTGTTTTTGTTTTTAACACACTCCATTCTTTTCACCAGCAGTCAGAAATGATTCTGGAATCTGGTTCGTGTTCCTGCCGGTGGCTCCAGTGTCGACGACGGGGCCCGCGATCCCTGCTCTGGCGGCCATCACTATCGCTCTGGGGCTTCTCTCCACCATCCTGCTGGGCCATCTGCTCATCTTCCACATCTATCTCAGTAAGTGTTTGAAACAGAGTCTGATTCAACACGCAGACTCATTTTACAATCCTATAACACTTCATGATGGGGTTCGCCCATTTCAAATTGCACCCGATCACTGAACAACCCATTAATTTGTGATCACAGTATACTTCCAGCCCTCTAATTTATACCAAGTGCCACTAATTTATACCAAGTGTAAAGTTTTACTCTATGATTAGTGTTGTATGTTGGAATAATAACAAACAGGATCACATAGCCCGTCATGTTCTGTTAGAAGATTATTTTAGTATTTTTTACTTGTCGTTTCTGCTTCCACGTTTTAGCTACATTTGCCTGTTGTTTGTCTAGAACTATAATCCTGGAAAAACAATATATTGCCTATTTTATATTTTACTTCTTTAGCTGTTAGTTGGATAACTCGTTTTTTTTTTTTCCTCCTGAATATATTACTTGACCACATGGTGGAGAGCTGGAAGCATTCAAAATGCAAAGGCATCTTAGCTACTATGCGGTTGACTTCCACACAGTGGCAGTGTAGAAACAGTTTTAATAGTGCCTGTTAAAAATACTGCCTGTTACACTACCTTTCTGTTATACATGTCAGTGTAAATCTAAATGTAATAAGATATGAATCTTGTTACTGAATTGGAAGGCACTGGGCACTCTTAGAGTGTGTGCCAAGTAAAAAGACCTGATGATTAAATGGACATGGAGAAACTGCTCCTTCACCCTTAGCGAAGAGACAGTGTGGTCCCCTGAGGCTTGATCACGAGGCAGTATGGGGAGGGGGATTTCAGAAAGATGCTGAGCCAGCATGTTAACTTTTATAAGGCTGAATGCCTGCAGTACATTCCTGACATGTTCCTGTGGTCCTAATGGCTATCAAAGTAGACGAGATTCAACATCCCCACCCAGGCACCACAGCTGACAACAATTCACACCCAGTATAGATATAGGCTGACCCCTCAGACTGGCAAACAGTTTAATTCTCAAGATGAATCAGCAATGTGCTGTTTGTCCGTCAACACTGCAATAAAGTACACCCAGCCTTACTGTAGCAGCAGGTGGTTAATTTTGTCAGTACACACTCTCTAAGAAGTCTGCATTAGATGGAAGTTTAGCATTTGTAATTGCCACCTAAAGTAAAGTTCTTGAAAGACCTGATCTAGTCCTGTAAGTGCTAATAACAAACAGGCAACAGAATGGAAAATGGGAGAACTTCGTATTGAAAACGACACACTGGTTGAACCTTAGTTTGCTTATTATGAAGCAGAAACTGGCAGTGGTTAGGCTATGAATGGATTAGATAGTTGTTTTATGGGGCAGGGGTCCAACAATAACCTGTGTAAACATACATCATGGGGGGATTTTTAAATCTGGACAGGTGTTGGGCACCTAAACCTGGAGAAATGCAATGATTTGGCCGGCTGTGTGAAAGACAATCAAACCTTATAATTAAACTGCTGCCAGGAATGATTATGGTCATACATTATAAACCATTATAAACAGAATTGTTTCTGATTCTAGCTGCATTTCACATCCTTGAACAAACCTTAATGAAGGAGCAGTGCCAGACTACAAGGGGACACAGCCCTTTCCCTGTAACCCTGTCTTTTTGAGACATTTTTAAGATTTACCATAAGCATAGCGTTCTCTTAAAACAGAAAACTGGATTTAACAAACGCAGGACCTGAGCTAAACACTTGCATGTACAAGGTGAAATGAGAGCTGCTAATCGGATTGGTCCTACTCGATCAGCACGTTTACAGGCATTTTTAATTCCCATCAGTATTTTGGATACTGAGAACTGATACTTATCGGCAAGATAATTTCTAGTTTAAAACATGACATAATTGTGGTGCTGAGAGGCAGGCTCTGGATCTGTAGTGCACAGCCTGTTTACTACACTGCGTCATACAATTAGTGGCGTTAATAATAATAATAATAATAATGTGCAGAATTTTATTTTTTTTAGTGTGGAACAGATTAAGTACATATGCATATATCATGCGTCAGCGCCATCGCCATGAGGCCACGAGCACTGACAAGGAGAATGAGAGGAAGGAGGCTGTACCTCCAAAAATGAATCCAATAAAGGTATGAGAAAGAACCTATGAGTCGAAATTGCAAAGTTTGGTTTTGCCCACGGTTTTATAAAAAACAAACTGCATTTAAGTACTCAGGATGATTTAATAATCATTAATTCCCTATCAATTGACTGATTGCATTCTGCATTTCAAATTACTTTTGGTGAGTTACAACCTAATGTCAGTGTGTTCTGTATGTGAAGCTCAAGCTCCCTGCATTCACTTCAGGGCTCATTTATAAACGTGATCCTTTGTGTACCAGAGGATATGGCATTTCCTGTCCACCTGTTTGCTTCAGGCCATCCTAAGGCAGTTTGCAGCCATCTGCTGTCACACAAAGCATTACAGTGCTGCTTCTCATTTCCAGTCGTGATTACTCACATCTGTTTTTCTCCCTATCTGTGAAGCGTGGTATTGCTTGGTATGTCAAAAAATACGGGGGTCTGATCAGCATTTCCAATCTGTCCAAGCTGGTGCTGTTTGTTAGAACAGAGCCTAATGACGAAATGCTGAAATGCTTGTAAAAGCTTCTACAAATTCTTCAAGATGAAAATGGCTGCATGGATGATTCGAGATCAGACAGTGGCGTCTTTGTTAGTCTTTTCTCGGCAGTAAGTCACGTTGCTGTTTATGTACTCGGGTAGTCATGTCTTTTGTTGCCGATTTTTTAATACACGCATCACTATATTCAAATTTAAGACACAGGCCATTTTTGAGAAGAAAAAAATGGTTTAAAAAGTGCGTCCTTAAATTCAAAAGAATTCGGTAAGTAATAAATTGGATAGAACTTGATAGTACAGCAACAGCAGTCTAGATATTTGTTAAGCATGATTTAGGTGTGGTTTCAACATTATATAATTGTATGTAAAAGTAGGTCCCTGTGTCTTTGTCTTTTTACAGGGTTCTTTTTCAGTTGTAGTTAAGGTGTTTTTAGAATAAGATAGAAACATAATTCTGCATTTCCATACAGTATCTGGTCTTAGGCCAATAACTTCTAAATAGCTGTTTATTGGAGGTGCAAGGCAACCAAAGATGAAGTAATGCAATATGAGTGGGTCTGTTCCATATTCATATCTTTAAATAATAAATAAGGGTTCATTCTATGAAGCTTCCCTCCATGCCTCACTGCAGTGTGTGTATATCACTGTTTATTTGGATTACATCACGTATTTGGCTTGGCTGGCTCCCCATCTGGATGTGTCAGCCCTTGCTACAAGCAAAGCTCTTTCATAGCTCAAGGTGCTTTGTCAGTGGGTGTGTGTTGTGCTAATTTACTTTTCACCAGTGTATCTGCTGTGTAATCCAAGCCAGTGTTTACATCTCTGCAAGCCATGCTTGAGTAGCACAGGGGGACTGCTAGCAACAGATTGGTAGGCTAAGTCAGCAGCTTGTGGCAAAACGTCCACGCTTTCAGTATATGTGAACAGTACGCCTTCTAAATAAAAACCTGCTTTTGACACATGCTGTGTACTGACACCTGGGCAAGATTGATTCAGGCATCCATTTCATCATAATATAAATCCAGACATTAACACACTAGTACGGAAATAGGAGATCTGTTGGCAGAAATCCATCTCAGAGTATTGTTGTAACCTAATACTGTATACAGTATTTGTAGTGAATGAGATTCATAGCTTCTCATGATTTTCTTTATTTTAATGACAATGTTAGCCAAAATGTTTCTTTACTGCACTTGGCATGAATTTCTTATAGTTTTTTGATTGAGTGTGTTGATGATATGGATTAATTTAACGTGAGGCCGCCACCTGTATTGCATTTAAAAGCTTGTGGTAAGAACTGTAGGAAAAGGTTATTTTTTTTAACTTTATTTTGTTTCTTTGCTAGGATGTTGGTTACTCAGGGACTCTGGGGTACACCAATCCTGAGATCCAGGTGGAAGATCCTGCTTTAATGTTGGCATCAGGAAAAGAGTAAGTTACCAAATAAATTTATTTATTTTTTTTATTTATTTGTCGCCAATGGTTTTTACCCCCGGTTTTCTCCCCAATTTGGAATGCCCAGTCATTCAGCACCTAAATACAACTGCAGCCCCCCGGCGACTAGAGAAACAGAGGCTGAAACACGCGTCCTCCGAAACGTGTTCCTGCGAATCCGTCATTTTTCGCACTGCAGATCCACAGCGAAGCCATCAGACCTATAGTGTCGGAGGACAACACAGATCTGAATGGCTCCACTGCAGACCCGCAGGCACCCTATCAGCCACAGGGGTCGCTGGTGCGCGGTGAACCGAGGATTGCCCTGCCGACCTAAGCCCTCCCTACCCGGGCGGCGTTCGGCCAGTTGTGCGTCGCCTCCTAGGATCTCCCGGTCACGGTCGGCAATGACATAGCCTGGATTTGAACCTGAGATTTCCAGGCTATAGGGTGCATCCTGCACTCCACGCGGGCGCTTTACTGGATCGCCACTTTCGGGAGCCCCTGTAAAGACGTCTTTGAACATCAAAGCCAGAAACTGCACAGTTAAAACCCTGTGAGCAAGGCGTTTACTACGGTAGAAATTCATCCATTTTGTAATTCACTCTTATAAATATCTTTTACACTGGCGCTTAGAACTTTTGATGAGGCAGTATTTGTAGGGCTACTGTTTTTTCTGTGGGAACGGAATTAGGCATTTTGGGAATGGAATTTTGCAGTGTTGTCTTTTTCACCTTGCAACTCCAGTTTTCTGCGTTAATTTGTTTTTTTGCCTGCACCCAGGCAAGTTGAGTTAATTCATCATGCGACTTCACTCACATGTCTCTGCTGAAACTCACCATGGCGGCTGCATCAACAAAGAAAAACAATGCAATGTTTCAGCAAAAGACAGAACTAAAATGTTTTCTGATAATCTATGTGAGGATGATAGGATACTATTCTGCAAATGTTGCTGTCATTCGATTGATTATGTACTAGTCGATACCATAAGATCATATTGCCAGTCGTAAACAGGTAGATAACAAGAAAGCAAAAAAGACGGCAACAAATGGAAAGCACTGCATTCCTCTTTACGCTGAAAAACCTAGACTTAAGGTACTGCGCTCAATGTGGGCTTTCCCGAAGTAATAAGTAAGCTAAA
Source organism: Acipenser oxyrinchus oxyrinchus (assembly GCA_030684275.1). Lineage (NCBI taxonomy): Eukaryota > Metazoa > Chordata > Actinopteri > Acipenseriformes > Acipenseridae > Acipenser > Acipenser oxyrinchus. Next base: position 33,358,682 of record CM060261.1, on the reverse strand, counting down.
TTAATTGTGTATTTAATTGTTGTTTAGTTTATTTCTTTCCACTCTACCTGCATTTAATAAAACTATAATTAGCGATGTTAAACCATGACTGTTTCTTAATTGAATGATATAAAGACATTTTGTGTGGAGTCGCACCTTTAGCAAATGAGAATTAGCAAAGAAACAATAGGGAGGATTAATTATGCGTTTACATTAAAAGGGGCGCTATTTAAATTACAATTGAGGCAGCAGTGTGGAGTAGTGGTTAGGGCTCTGGACTCTTGACTGGAGGGTCGTGGGTTCAATCCCAGGTGGGGGACACTACTGCTGTACCCTTGAGCAAGGTACTTTACCTAGATTGCTCCAGTAAAAACCTGACTGTATAAATGGGTAATTGCATGTAAAAATAATGTGATATCTTGTAACAATTGTAAGTCGCCCTGGATAAGGACGTCTGCCAAGAAATAAATAATACATAGCAGTGAACCTGTGTAGAGCAAGATCAGTCAACATACCTTTTTTTATCAAAGTGTTTCATATTTTATCATGGTTATTGTAATGCCAGTAAAATGCTAAACTTCATTTGTGGAGTACTGTGAATAGAATTACCCTCACATGGCATTGCTGGACTGTTACTCAACTGTTTAATATTTTTATATTGTTACTGTAATGCCAGCAATAAGCTAAACAGGTCTTTTCAAAACTGATACCGTATGGGTAAAGTTAAGATGCATATGTCAGTCTTGTAGGGTTGCAGTTGTATTTAGGGTGCTGAATGACTTGTATATTTATCTTGAAAGGTTGAGTTACAGTATATTCCTTTTAGGAACTCTCCAATTGAAGTCCTAGAGACGGGCAGCAGTGTGGCAGGCAGAACCAGCTTAGAAAGTGCGGCAATGCCCATTAGGATCCAGAATAGCCAGTCAAACAGCAAAGCACAAGAGTTAAAGGTTGAGACTCACAGCCCCGCTGTTGCAACCTTGACGGGTGAAAACAATGAAAGATATAGGTATGGCATGCCGGTAAGAGAACCAGAAAACCTCCCCGAAGACCAAGGTAGGGCAGAAGAGTGCTGATCAGAGACCGCGAGAGGGTCGTGTCAGAACACAGGACATGCACGCAGCAGCAACCTAAATGTGACATTAGGCATTAGCAGCAACGAGATGGATTTAAGATTTTAATCTTTAAAGAATGTTGTGTAACAAACTGTATTACTTTTTTTTTCTTTTTGTTGTTGAGTTTGATTTTATAATCAAATCAGGTTTGGAGTATATATATAGGTGTTACGGTTCTGTAGAAATATTCAGCGTAGATACTGATTTTTGCTTGAGATTTTTCCAGGAGGCTTGGTCCCCATCTGGAGCATACTTTTGTGTTAAATTCAGGTAAAATTACAACAACAGCAAAAAAAAAAATATATATATATATATATATATTTTACGAATGAGTGTAAAAGAGATCAGGGTGAGTTATGCTGTACAGCCCATGGAAAACCTTTAGCTATTTTGGTATCTGTGTTGGCTATTGCTGCAAGTCTGTGACATATAAATATGATCCGTTGTAGATTTACTATAAAACAAACTAAGGATGAAGCACACAGTATTATAATGTGTTACAGTGTTCTGTAACTCTTAAGACACCATAGTTTACTTCCTTATGAAATCATTTTAGAATGATTCAGCTTTTTCTGGGGTTCATGAGAACGTTTTGACTTCAGTAGATCACATGTAGTATAATAAAGCTATTTAAGTTTGTGGTATAGTTGGAAAACAAATACTAAATGATCCTAGTATCAAAATATTCTAAAAGGGTAATATGTTACTAGACTTACTTCAAAGCATGGCATCACAAGGACTTTAACTTTCTTCAGATCTGTCCTGCAACTTTTCAAAGTTAATATTACAGAACATTTACATGAAAACAAAAGGGTAAAGTAAGGGTCGCTATTATGGGTAAGGGCTGGAACAAAACAAAAATAAATAAACCTCAAAGCTGTGCCAGGTCTTTGTATGTAGGGTATTCAACTTGATTGAAAATTTAAAGAGAGTGAATCTTTCTGGCTATTTGTTTTTTTTGTAGTCCGTGTTCATCCGTCATCTGTGTGTCAGTACTGTTTGCAGCAGTAAGGCCATTTATTAAAAGTGTGCTTGTCAAGTTTTTGAAGTACACATACACATTGTTTTGATCTTCAGTTTAGACCATTAAAATAAACCCCGCCTTAGCCAAAGGTTAGCCCTGAGCATGGCTATGACCTGCAGAACATTAAAAGTGCCTCAAAAACCATTTAGTGTGGCATAAAAAGGACAGCCTCAAACTCTGTGAAAATACAAACTAAAACACCACAGTTTATATGCTTTTCACAAATGAATCCTTAAATTATTTATTCTGACATACAAAAACTCCCAATTGTCATTTGCTCCAAAAGGATAACAAACCAGGCAATCGAGTGACCAATTTTTGTTCAGTTGGTGCTGCTTTTACATTATCTTGTGTGAGACAGCAGGGAGGGGGTTAATTCCTCCTTAGAGGAAAACATGTGTGTAAGGCACATTTTTGTTTTTGTTTTGTTAATTGTTTTGATTTGTGTTAATTGTTTTGTTTAATTGTTTTATTGTTTTATTGTTAATCATTACCTGCACCTGGCTGCTATTGGAAATTGGAGCCAGGTGCCCGGTATTAAAGGAGAGCAGTCAGTCTGCTCTGGGCAGCTGCTGAAGAGGGTAGAAGCCCGACTGTGCTGGTGTGTGGGTGCAGCCGTAGTTTAAAAGAAAAAAAAAGGTAGAGTGAGTTTTTTTTTTTGTGTGTGCTGTTTGTTTTGTTACAGGTAAACAGCTTAGCTGTCCTGTCTTTAGTTTAGGTTCCTGTCTTGTTTTAGTTATTGCTCAAAGAAGAGCTAGGTGTTTGTTTTGTTTATTTTTGTTTTGTGTGTGTTCATTAAAAATAAGCGCACAGCGCTTTAAAATCCATTTGCGTGTGCTGGGTCAGTGTTTTAAAGGGGCAGAACCCGAAGATGTTCGGATCTTTTACATATGGTGGCAGCAGTGGGGCGCCCTAATGACCCAAGAATGGATTTTAAAGATTTAATTGAGAGGATTATTAAAACACCGCTGCTCAGGAGGAGCAGACAAGGAAGATGGAGGCAGACACAAGAGCTGGGGTTGGCCCGTGGATAATACCGGAGCGGGAGCCAACCGAACTGGAGCTGCTGCTACAAAAGTGAGAGCTGCCGTCCCGAGAGCCAGAGGGGGTGTAGCTACCGTCCCGAGAGCCAGAGGGGATGGAGCTGCCATCCCGAGAGCCAGAGGGGGTGGAGCTACCGTCCCGAGAGCCAGAGGGGGTGGAGCTGCCATCCCGAGAGCCAGAGGGGGTGGAGCTACCGTCCCGAGAGCCAGAGGGGATGGAGCTGCCATCCCGAGAGCCAGAGGGGGTGGAGCTGCTGTTACCAGAGCCCAGAGGGGAGGAGCCGCCTCTTCCAAAACCATCATCCGTGCAAGTGAGTCCGGCGTTGCCGAGGAGGTCCCAGTCCCGTCATCGTGGACACCTGGCGAATGCCCAGACCTCCCTGCGCTGGACCTTGCTCCCAGGTCGCAGAGTACAGCCAGGCACAGTCGCTTGCCTGGTCCCTCTCCACTCCCCTGGAATCCCAGGCGTGCGCTGCGCAGAGGCAGGCGTCGCTACGCAAGGGCAGAGGTCACTAGCGTTCCCCCTGCTGATTGCTCCACTCCCCTTGCCTAGTGCTGCGCTCCACCTGGGATTACAGAGGTCGCTGCGCAGGTCCACAGGCGCGCCTCTGCCTGTCAGTCCTGGCTCCCGGTCACCGGTCTACGCTATGGTCACCTTGGACAAGCCGTCTGGGTCCCTCCTCGCTGGTCCTGGGTCCCTCCCTGGAAGCGCCGGAGGGACCAACCCACCTCAAGCCCGCCCGTGGAAGAGGCGAAAATTGACATTTGTGGACTTGAGGGTGGGTGGTCTTTAAGGGTGGAGGGAGGTGGCCGTTGTATGGCCGATGTCTTGAAAAGACATGGGGGGGGATGTGTGAGACAGCAGGGAGGGGGTTAATTCCTCCCTAGAGGAAAACATGTGCGTAAGGCACATTTTGGTTTTGTGTTAATTGTTTTGTTTAATTGGTTGAGTGTTTTATTGTTAATCATTACCTGCACCTGGTTACTATGGGAAATTGGAGCCAGGTGCCCGGTATTAAAGGAGAGCAGTCAGTCTGCTCTAGGCAGCTGCTGAAGAGGGTAGAAGCCCGACTGTGCTGGTGTGTGGGTACAGCCGTAGTTTAAAAGAAAAAAAAAGGTAGAGTGAGTTTTTTTTTTTGTGTGTGCTGTTTGTTTTGTTACAGGTAAACCGCTTAGCTGTCCTGTCTTTAGTTTAGGTGTTTTGTTTAGTTAGTGCTCAAAGCGAGCTAGGTGTTTGTTTGTTTGTTTATTTTTTGTTTTATGTGTTTTCATTAAAAATAGCGCAACCGCGCTTTAAAAATCCATTTGCGTGTGCTGGGTCAGTGTTTTAAAGGGGCAACGAACCGCGAAGAGGTTTCGATCTTTTACACTTGTTAATATGAGGCATCTGGAAGTGTTGCTATGGTTCAGTTTAATATAACTGTATGCGCCTGACTTGTGTAGTTGCAGACAGTGTGGCCTGGTTGTGTTTGCCAGACTTGAAATAAGTGTTTTTTTTAGCGACTAGTGTTGGATATGCTTCTTTGTTAGGGGACTTGTTTGCTCATTCTGCATCTCGGCTGCATTATTTAATAGAAAATATTTGGAGCAGAAGGTGAAAAGTGAGCTATTTCTGCAGGTCACCCTCCTCTGTGCATTTATCAGCACTGTTCACACTGCCACTATATAATCTCTATGGTTGTCGAGGCTATTTTAAAATAAAAACTGCATAGATATCTTGGTGATGGGTGAAATGTTCAATCCTGATGTGACTTGCAGAGCATGAGGATCTTCTACCGATTCCAGCATGTCTTAGCATGACGAGGAACTGGGCCGGGGGAAAAACACTGCAGTAATCTTAAATGCATTTAAAAGGTTCTCTTCACCCTCTGCTGTTCAAAGAGCTCATTGTATTATCTACTTGTTTTTTTACAGCATCTGAGCTTGCTGTTGCACAGGCCCCTCATAATGCACAGTAATTTCTGTTACTAATCAGAACAGGGCCGGGTCCAGGTTGAGTCGGATTAGTGAGGCTCTGCTGTACTTCAAATCGATTTCTGCACAACCAGCTACAGCTGACCCTTTTATATTGCAGGTGCAGTTGTAGGCAGATCACTTCTAGCTTGCTATGGCTCCCCACCTCAGTATTATAATTAGGGAGCACTTGTAACTTAGTGTTTCAGAAACTGGCAGGGAAACTCTTTATTGTGTTCTGTTAACGGCAGCTCATTGCAAACTGTACACCAGTTAGTACATGTTTTATAATAGCTTGTAAAGAATACTGTGGTTAGCATTTACAGTAATTGCATTATAGTTATTAGGCAGCCATGGTGTTGCCTAGGCAACTGTTTGAATAAAAACAGTGTGTCTAAGAGCAAATATCTTCTCCATGAGCAGCAGTATGTACATAGAGAAAAAAAAAAACATGGCATCAAAGGCAATGGTTTTGGCAGCATTAAAGAAAAGCGTAAAACACATATGTATTCTTAAATGCTCTAACCCATTTGAACTAGTAATGGCTGCACGTTAGTAATGTGTGAGATGTAGTTTACTGCATTGATATTCAAGCGTAATGCAGTTGATTGATTGATTGCATATGATTGTGTGTGTTTTTTTTTTCTTTGATTACTAGTAAACATTTAAAATTAGCACAAACTGAAGCTATCTCTTCACAGGGCAGGTGTGAAGAGATATATATATATATATATATATATATATATATATATATATATATATATATATATGTGTGTGTCTATATATATGTGTGTATATATATATATATATATATATATATATATATATATATATATATATATATAAGTTTTACATGCAAGAATTAAATGCATTACAAGTGGCTATTGATATTGTGCGCTGGCTGGAGAAGCTGTGCCGTGCGTCTTAAGACGAGCTGTAGAACTGAATAAATGCAGTCACAATCCATTGAGTCCTTCTGTTGAAAGAGTAATACTAAATACCCTGCATATGAATGGTAATGGGAACGCAGCCAAAACAAATTTAAACAGCATATAAAACGCTGGCTGCACTGCAGAGTGTAGTAATCAGGAAGATATATTGCAGATATAAGTCTACAAAGCACTGTACAGCAACGGCCAGGTGCACTCCATCACTTTACAATGTGTATTCCTAATCGAGTGTTTTTTTCAAAATATTGTTGCACAATACTACAGCAAGATACCGGTTTTCTTTTTTTTTTAAGCTTCAGTAGACTCTGATTTAGAAGACACCATCTAAGCTCATATTATCTCTTTGCCAAGACAGACAGTGCCATGTGGTTATAAAGGCCAATGGAGAACCGACCAAGAGTTCTTGAAGCAAGCTGAAGGACAGAGTCGTGTTTATTCCAAATTGTCATTAGCTCTATTTTTGTCCGAAAGGCAACAGCAATTACAATTCAACTCACAAGCCTCAAAATGTCTGAGTTTATGTTTGGTTTTATAGTCTTTTATTAGGTGTGTGTTTTAACAATAGAGCTTTGAGAATCAAGCTCTTTGTGTTGCTTTTAATGGTTCAGTATTCGTTTTAAATTTCCCTTGCTCCTGCTTATTTTTTTATCACTCTATAGCTACAGAGAACAGCTTTTAAGGTCTGTTGGGCATTTTGGCTGTTACTATGTACTACTTAATCCAGTGCTGATAAGCTCAAAGTTTGTCTGCAAGGAAGCGTTATTTGCATGTCTTTTAGTGGGGTGGCTCCTTGTAGTGGTGTAGGGACAAACCTGAACACCAAATCCTATGAACAGTGAATGATGTATCGGTGCTTCTGTACGAAAACACGTACAGTCTGTTACCAGGGACGCACGCCTTTGTTGTTGCAACCTTCGTTATCATTCAGTTGTGTGCACAACCTACTAACTGTGCTTTCAGTAATCAGAAGTTACTGTGGATAATAATAAGCAGCAGCAGTGGACAGTACTTACTGTAAGATACAAAATAAAGATAAAAAAATGAAAATAAACAGTTGAGTTTGTAAAGGTTACAGGTGCCTATTCAACAGCTCCAAAGCTGTTCTGTTTACTGTTGAAGTTATTGTGCTTGACCATATACGTCTGTAAATTTGTCTTTTCTGTTTCTAAATCAATAGCAATAAGCTACTTTCATCCATAATTTTAAACACTCTATCACAAATCATGAAACTTCTTTAAGTAACTCAACCTTGTTGATAACTTCAGACTTTCAACTATATTACTTAGTCGAACGTAGATATATCCTAAGAGCATAATTCTTGGATCCAGTCCAATCTAACCTGAATGAATGCCATGGATCAGGCACAAGAAGTTTCTTTAACGATGTGTTTGCTGTTCCCTGGTGCCAGCATATCGAAGCGTTATGGAAACGGGACCCTGAGGAAGTCCAGCAGCAGTAAAGCAGGAGAGGAACCCCGTCCCACCATCTCCAGCGAGCAGCAGCCAGCCCGCAAGACAAGCACGCAGGTCAGCAGCACGCTCACAGATCCCTCCTGCTTCTGGCTCGCTGGTCTGAGGCTTATTGCATGGATTAACCCAGAATGTTTTAATACTATTACCAATGTCTGAGACAACAGAGTCTGCAGTCTTCATTCTCCTTGTCTAACAAAGGTCTTTAAACAAGCCTTTTTATACCTGACCTGTGCTTACGTCATTCTTCAACTATTCTTTATATTACTACAGGTGATTACACGACACAGGAAGAGTATAAGACTCTGACAACCTCCATATATCCTACCAAAATAAGGAATGTGTCCTCATCAGTAACTTTAAACAAGCTTACTTTGAAATGAGTATATACACAGACAAAGCCTGGCAGCATATAAAATAGAAACACAATCTGCGCATTTTCTCACAGAGCGGCAGATGTCATTGTTTTGCTTATTTTTTTTTGTTATTATTTAAATATCATCATCTTCTGTGTATCAAAGTTAAAGGTTTGCAAAATAAGAAATTGAAACTCCAATCAATAAAAAAATGTATTGATTTGCAATAAGATAAGCAACTTCACAAAAAAAAAATATTACTGGTTGTAGTGAAACTGAAAGGAAGATCTGATTAATAGACAGATCCCTTACAGTCTGGGATACATAATTAAGGCTTCTGATTTTTGGTTTTAACAGATAATAAGCAATAAAACACCCTAGATACAAAAAAAATTTAATTGGTGTATAGCCAAAAACACTGGAAGAACATTGGAAATGGTTACTCAAGTCACGCAAAAACCGAAAAACAGAAGCCCAAGTATGAATTAAGGGCAACATACGTTTCTTAAATGACAGAACAAAGGGCTTGTACAGTACACTGCTGAACCGGTAGCATGTTTTGCAGAAAGCTCAATAATTGAAACCTGGATCGCTAAATAACTGAATTCTGACGTTTAGTTTCCCTTTCAATTTCCGTTTTGCAGAAGAAAAAAAAGAAAGTGCACAAAGTGCCAGCAGAAGTTATCAATGACAGGTCACTGGAAAACAATTCAAACAAACTCCCAGGAGTGTCGCCTTCCGATCCAGGTAAGAGAGTGGGGCTGACTGCCGGTGTAGGGCAAGGAATTCCATTGACGGAACATGCTGCTTGCAGAATTAGTTACAGAACACCGCTAGGTTCAAGAATGTGCAAACAAAGTGTTCACCTGTATGTCAGTAACCAATACTGAGCCTCTAAAATTGAGTGACACAAACCCAGGTATTAGGATATCTTTCAACACGCTTGCTAAGCTCAGCAGATCAATTCAGCTGACAGCTGGGGTTCATTAGGATCTGGCAAGGATCACAGCGCTCCCTCAAAGTTGGAATAAGCCAGCCCCAAATCCCTGTTTCGTACCATTTTTTTCAGGATTACAATGAAAGCCCCAGGGTAGCAACCAGGCATAGACAGACTGGAAATATGGTAACTGCAGAATGGTTTTCATTTGCAGGATCGTGTTCATTTTAGCTGATAGTGTGCATGTGTTATGTTTCACATGAGACATAATACAATAGTACGTAATTTTAACAGAACATTACTTCCTGTGTTCTCTGCCCTTCATCCCCAGACCAAGTTTCTTATGCTGCACGTGGCCACTGTCCTATCAAAATGTGCAGCTTCTGCCAGTAGCACTCAAGTAAACCAAACCCTTGCTACTACATCACACACATTTCTATCTATATATCTGTGTGGAGGGACCCATGTTAAATCAGTTGTATATAAACACCACCAGTCTGTAAACATACAGTCCTTTAAGCGGTTGTTCACAGGCAGGTTTGACTATATTAAATACACTGAACAAGGCAGTAGCCAAAAATTGACTGTTTTTTGTAGTTTTACCTTGGAATTCCAATTGATCGTTGAGAAGTTCTGGATGATTGACTGTATGTGAATCCCTCCCTGTGTCAGTTGAAGACCTGAACCCTTCCCCATTCTTCTCTCCCCTCCTCCTCCAGGACCCCTGTTTGGTGCTCTTACCGTTGCTGCCTCCCAGAGTCTTGTGCTCCCCATCCCAGTCTTTCCTCAAAGAGCCTCTCTACCTCCCCTGGTAGCCAGCGCCGCCCCAGTCCAGGCAGCGGGGCCTCCTGCTGACTACCACTCTGATTCCGCAGAGTCCATGGACGAGATTCCCGTCGCACAGACCCGCCTCGGCAGCGCTGCTGTGGGAGGATACGCCAGCAACTCCCGACAGAACCTCCTCTCCAAACCTCGCCTCCCCCCACAGGACCACCGGCCCCTGCAGCCTCTACCCTCCCCGCAGCCCAGAGCCATGAGGAGGAGCTTGAAGAGGCCCCTGAGCACTGGGCAGAAATTCAAGCTGCTCCCTCAGCCCCCACCGTGAATGCGTGAGCAAGAGCAGCGGGGATTGCAGGGTCCCCCAGCTCCGGGGTGACCCCACTGCAGTGGAGGAGGGCTCCTCTGAACACAGTAAAAGGAAAAGGACCAGTAAGAAAAGCCACGAGTACGACAGCAGCAGAGACGCAAGGACAGGTACAATGCTGGCGTGAACAGAACCCAGTGATGGGGGAGGTTACTTTCAAAAAGTAATCCGCTACCAGTTACAGTAATCAGATTACAGTAATGCGTTACTCCCCATCACTAGCAGCAGCAACACTACAGATCCACAGATAAATAGTAAAGCTGTGTTTTTAAATAAATTGCAAAAAGTTTTTTTTTTTTTTTTTTAATTTTAAAGAAAAAGAAATACAAAAATGATAAATCTGATAAAACTGTTGAAATCCTGAGAAATTGTGTAAAAATTGTATCCCTTTCCCCGTAATACTGGTTAATATTGATTAGGTTATAAAATTATCTGAAATGATTTCAACTAATATTATCTGTTACTGAGGCGAGATACCGAGTGTGTTTCTTGATATACTCTGTTCAATGCCAAAGGCTAAACCTTGATGGGAAGGAGGTGCCATATACAGCACCAGTCAGTGGTCAAGGCAAGCCAACTGAATCCCCCTTTTCTTTTCTATTGGTTTGATTCCTTAGTGTTGTGTGGTAATCGAAATAGTGACCTCTGTACCGATATAGAAGAACCACCTGTCTGTAGTGACCCCACCCTCGCACATCTCGATAAGAAGACCACTTTTACATTGTGTGTGTGTGTACAGTAGCTATAACTCTACCTCTAGCTGTGTTTCTAAGTCTGGTTTCTGCCATATTGAAAGAAAATACCCTATCATTTAAAAACTTTTGATTCCTGGCTGTGTAGGGAACACACCAGCATGTAACTCCTTCAGTTCTTACAATCAGTTTAACATCTCAGTGCAATATTTTTAAAATGCCATATCCCTTTTAATTTAAATGAATCGATTTTAATATTTAAAATCTGTTTGTTCAAAGAGTTTATTCTTAACTTTATTTTTTTCAAAAAGTCCAAAACCTTTCGTCCTTACATTACAGTCTTTTATCTATATTTGTTTGTTTGTTTGTTTGTTTGTCACAAAAAGAAAACACTACGCAAAGGCAAATCATTTGAGAGGAAAGCAAAACTATCGGAAAGCAACCAGGTGTGCAGAAATGAGACATGCAAATTATTATCATTGTTAAAAAGTATTTTATTTTCCCCTAAATGCCTTAGCACTGACTTCAAAATAGCATCATATCCAGTGTCGATTCTAATGGTCTTGATTATACACTACAAACATACCCTGTAGACAAATGTGTTTTAACCTAGCGTTTTAAATTTTTGACAGGATGTTTTATACATTACCTAAATATTTGTAGTCTTTTTGTCGTCTGACTCTGAGCAGTGTAAAAACCTCTTTTTAAAGTGTCTTTATCTATCTTTCTACCAGATCCAAGTTGTTTAGGTTTGAAACGACGTGGTTAAACGTATTCTAAGAGTCGTATTGTCTTTTAACATGGATGGGTATAGATGTGGAACTGTGATTCATCTTTGTCTTAAAATGCCACTATTGATTTTTTTAAGGGATTTGTGTATTTTGAGGTTCTTCTTTTTAAAACAATGTTTCAACATAAATGTGGCGGAGAATTTGATGGGGAATGCATGGACAATAATCAAACAAACCCCAGATTCTGCTCGGTTTAGGTAGGCACTATACAGTGCAGTGGTGGGGGTTTCCAGCATTATATTTAAAACAATGGTAAATGAATCCCCCTTTGGTTTACAGATTTATTTATAAGCATCTATAAACCTTTTGTTAAAGGTACCGGTTTATTACAATACACATTGTAATTGCGGTAACACCGTAGTTTAGGGATTTGTTAGAAGTGGTTATAAACAATAGCAAAAACAAAACAATGGCAAAAGTGTGTAGTAACTGTATTGCAAAAACAAAGCAACCCCATACAACAAGTGAGACAGACATATAAAGACCGACCTATATCCGTTATAAGTGATTATAAACAATAGCGCAAAAAACAATGACAAAAATGTGTAATAATACTCTTATTTCTGTTCATATTTTATAATTGTTAATAGCTTAATTAATAACTTGTTTATAATCACTTGTATCGGATCCCTGAAGTGTTCATAATTGTAAAGTAATGCAGTTTATTGCCTTTGTTTCATGTTTAATAAACTTCAATTATTTCTCATCACATCCCTTTTATAACTCGTTTTATAGATGTTTCGAACTGTTCATAACAGATCTGTGAACTAAAGTGTTAATGGAAATAGTTTTGTATTATTGCTATGATCAGTGAAATATCAGGACATGTCAGCTGTAATCCCCACGCAGTCAAACCCCACATATTCCCTCCGCATTTTCAGGAAATATTTCGCAGCACATTAATTTTGCGGATTTTTAATAAACATGAAATTAGCAAACATTTCTTGCTCGTGAAATGTTCTTGTTTTACAGTAGTAGACATATGTTCCTTGCTTCACCTGGATCAAATGCTTAGCTAGGAGTGTATTATTGACATGAGGGTTTAGGGTTGGACCCCATCCTTGCTTTTCGTCTGTTTGTGCATGGCACAAAACATGCATGCTGTACTTATTCTAAAAGCTGCAGTTCTAGTCGTATTTTGCATTAGCTCCATGAATATTTTTACATATAGATTTTTAGTTTTTTATCTCGCGGATCTGAAATTCAGAAACTTAATTCAGGGTGAGAAATATTTTTTAGAGGTCTCTCTAAAGATGAAATGTTCATGCCATCTTTGAAATGGATGAATAAACTCAAAACCCTGTCTAGAAATAGAACAGCCGTATTTATTTCAACAGTTTTACTAAATAAGTCTAAATGTATTGCATAAATTCTTACTGTATGTTGAATTTTCTGTTTGCTCTGAAATAAGAGTCTTCAAATACACACATCCCAGTATCCATAAAATAGCTATACTGTGTGTCAAGTAAATCTCCTCTTTTATCTGTTAGACTAAGGAAAGATACCTACACTATATTTGCACTATAAAATGTTTATGTAAATATTTGTGTATTTGAAATGTAATGTTTACGAATCTGCTAATTAAAGGTGTTCTGTTCATTCATAATCCCTCATGAAGATTTCTCATTTCTTTTTCATGGACGACTGAATGCATTGTATTTGTTTTTCGATAGACGCTCAGACTAACCGCGCTGATCACATTTTATTGTCATTCCCATTGGACCAGCTGCCCTGTACAATGTGTCCACTGTTGGGTATAAATATGAGTGTGTCTGGGTAAGGCTTTGCTGTGCTGCTTCTCTGAACTCCACACGTACCTCCATTGTAACTGCCTGCATTTTTATTAGAGCCACTCATTTCCTACAATCAAGGGCACATGGGGTTTTGTGGGTGAGGCTGTCCCCTTTCTGAGCTCCTGGGCTGTCTGTTTCGACTGACTGCATAAACCAGTTTTCCAAGCTGTCATGTTTTCTGTGTATTTTTAAACTTGCATTGCCTGTCCACTCTGTTAATAGATTAAGTAATGAACACACTACTGTTTTATTTTAGCTTTAAACAGCTCAACCCAGATGAAGTCACTGACAAAACTGTAATCACAAACATGTGTGTATGTCTGTCTGTCTTTTTGCTGCTTTTGCAAAAAAAGAAAAACAGTGGTAGAATTAATATACTTAAGAAACCTTTTCTTGACAGCTGTTGGCTGCTTCTGAATACAGAGACAGACATGTGTATAGGATGGCTTGCATTTCTTCTCAGTTGCCCATGAATATTCTGAAGCAACTTCATGGATCGCTATATTACTTAGCGGCGCTGTCGAGACATGTCCTTCAATGACATTACAGCAGCGCTGTGGCTTTAGCAGTGCTATCATTTTGATTGGATATTGGCTTGTCTTCTCACTTGAGCTCTGTGCATCGTGGCACTCAAGGAGTTACTTCAAACTGATCTCGGCTGCTTCCTTGGTGACAGTTTTTGTTTTCACAACCAGCAGAAACATGAAGTGCTGGTATTGTTTTGAGTCTGGTTGGTTTGGCATGGCTCTTGCCATTATAAAAAAGTAGTAAATGTGAGTAGCTGATAGCAGATGAGACCTGCAGATTAGATTTGGCACGAGGCATCCTGCCATTGTCTCATGTTGGAGATGGGGAAGAGTTTCAGCATCCTGGGTTTTTATCTCTTTGATCAGATTTTTTTTTTTTTAACTGGTAGAATTTATAGGAGCAATTGACATTGTACAGAACAAATGTATCACACTGAAGCCCATAGCATTGTGAGCCTGTGCTCTACTAATAAGCTTCCCCCAAGCAATTGAATGCATCAGTCCAGTATTGTGGATGTTTCACTTATTAGCAGTTCCCTTTTGTATTGCTGTACCTGAAGCTGTTTAAGTGGCACCAAACTCCAGCAGACTTGTGAATGGTTATATACATAAAGCTACACATTAAGAGGAATTCAGGCCTGGATTAAACCAACGTCATTGCACTGCAGTAGCAATGAACAAGTATTGCTGTGGCAGAATCCTACACTTGGATTTAGCAGTTTGTTTACTCATGTATAGTCTGTATTTATGTCATGAACTTTTTAATAGAACACCTATTAGATCAACTACATCAGTCTAGCAGCAATACTCTTGTGCAGGGCATCTTCACTGGAAGGCTCATATTGAGCGGGCTGTCCTATTTCAGATTATTGGTCTTGATTGTGGTTCTGTAGAAAACTAATTTAAATTCTGTTTTGCTAAAGCTATAAAACTATTGAACTATTGTACATGATGACACTTTTTTTTTTAAGGGTGTGTGTGTGATTATATATATATATATATAATTACATACACACACACACACACACAAAACCTAGTGGAGTTGCAGTGTCAATACAAATCATAATAATGAGTGCATTTCCATGGAAACACCTTTGTATGTCCACAGCAACTTGTCAGAGCTCTCTGTTTATGGCAACAGATTAAAAACAATGTTGGGTATCATTCAAGAAGAATTGTCAATGAAAACAAAGCTTTGATGTCTCATTTTGTATGTCATCAGTTCAAAAATGCAATGCCTTTTACATGCTGCACAAAAGGAAACGTGGAGAATTTTAACAGACGAGCGTTTGCACAATTTTAACAATTTAGCTGAACTCTGAGTACAGATGAACGAACTGTTAACACTGTCTCCTTCACACTGCATTTGTGCAATAACTAAAATAACAATACAGATATTTACAGCCACAATACACGAGGCAAAACACTAACAACTGTATTTTACAGTTCAATACAATACAATAGGGAGTTATAAAGCGTCTTCCGTTAAACACCGCAAAATGTGGATGTTCCCAGAGCCTGACAAGCTGCAAGACAAACATCTCTTTAGTCTTAATGTAACAGCCCTGCTGGCAAGCCACACAGCCCTCCAAAACCTATACAAACAGAGATGATTATGCCTTCGCAGCTAGCAGTATTTCAAAGGTATGTTTTTCAAAGATAAAACAAAAATGAAATAAATGGCAATCCAATGGAGACCAAGCTCACCACAATGGTCCTTATTAAACTGTTGTTGGCAAGGAAAGCAAACAGTAAATGCGCACACACACACACACACTGTTTTGATTATGTAAATCTTACAATATTGCACAGTTTGAACACACCACTGCATTGAAAGAATTATGTTAAAGGAGTGCGTCAGCGATCTATTTTGAATTTGTATACGCTTGATTTATTGCCACTTTTGGTCCTCTCTTCACTCCTCACCCAGTCATCATCTAGCTCAAGTTACCATTTCTGTTTTGATTTTATTAAACGGTGAAGCAGAGGGAGGATGTTAGCCTCTTATTCTTGCAGAAAGCAGCTCTGATTGCTCTTTAAACAGTCTTATATTCCACTAAACCAAACGGTACTCACAGTAATTGCTCAGATTGCTTATTCTCCACTAGGAGGGAGATTGTATAAAGATAAATACATTGTGCATTTATTTTCACTTCTATTGCAGCATGCAATCGGTTTGTTTGCTGGCGGGGGGGGGGGGTGTTCTCTTTTTTTACTGGGAATTTGATTGAATAGAATGGGAATAAGGTTCGTCAGAATACAGCTCAAGTTTTCATTTAAAGGCTTGCACAATGCCTGTCTGCAGGATTAGATGAGGAGGAAAAATGGGTGTATTAGAGTGCTGCTGTATTTTTTTTTCTTTTTTTATTGAATCTACAAACTGGTGCTTTTAAAAATAAGGAATATTTAGTCATTGTGAAGTTTTGTCTGTCTCGCTTGTGAGACTTATCTTTTAAGCCAATGTAAGGCGATTCAGAAAAGTGGCTGTATTAGGGGAGACCAGCCACTGTACCTACAGTCTGGGTGGCTGCACACGTGTGGGGCTCAGGCTTGTTTTCACTCCTGATGAACGCTCCTGACAAACTAATCCCCAGCTGTTGATTGAATAAGTAGATGTCTCTGCAGGGACCTCTGCCATAATGCAAGATATTGTTATCATCATACTTCCATTACCAAACTGTCTCCACAAGGATATGACTGTGAATGCCCCAAAAAAAACACATGCTGGTTCCAACAAAACGTCACCTATCAAACACCGCTGAGGCATCTCATAGGCAGGGAATCACCCCTAGGAGTTACAGAATCACAATGCTGGGAAAGATTTTACAAGCAGATATTTAGTGGTCTAGCCACATCAAATAGGAAGAAGCCAGCAGCCAGGGGAAGCTTGTCAACGCTTGCACGGGTCATATGTGATGTGAGGCTTTTAGACCAGTTGTGGAATATGTCTGCTGATTGATTGATTTGATTGATTTAGCTATTAGCAAATAGCAAAATGCATCACACTTGTAAGTGCAGCTTATGTTGTATTGTACTTGGCAAATCCTGTTTGTGTAACCATGTTGAACACAAATGTTGAGTAATGTTGAATTTGGATATATAGGATTTTGTGGTGGCCATGCCCAAGCTTGCACAAATATTACAACCTCCTGCATGCTCAGAAGGACACACCGTTAAAACAGTCGTTCATTTTAATATGCTACAGTACATTAGTTGCAAAAAAAGTATGCTTCTAATTTCACCTGTAACTAAGTAGGTAGTTATTCTTTGAACCAATACAAGGCATTTATTTAGTTCCACAAAGTAAAAGGCATTTCAAGTGCAGAGCTCCTGTTCAGATTGGTGACCCTGTGCTGCAATAAAATAGCTCCCTGTTAGAAAACGTTGTGTAACATTCACAGCATAATACCCCAGAAAAATATGAATCTTCAAGTGTTTGAGGTCATTCATTCTGTCCACTTCTGAATTTAAAAAAAAAACAAAACACGGTATTCTTATCAGGTTGTAGCTCTTTAACGTGTGTCTTCCTAGGACTGGAACGAAGTGGAAACCTGTACATCCCCTTTAACAATCCATTGTCCGTGTACGATGGCACGGCATTCCACTCCAGCCATTCCGAAAGCGCTTTGAGAACCTCAGTATAATATGCACTTGCATTTCATATGGGCTTCACAACCGTTAAATTAATAAAGCAAGCTCAGGCTTGTGTGGAGGTGAAGACAACGGAGAGGCAACTTGAGTGCGTTTGCAGTTTCTAAGAGCAGCATTCTGTGCACAGCCAGCGGCTGCAAACCTGTGAACACACAGGGGTTGAGCCTCAGTGCTGAACCCCTGGATGACGTGTAGGAAGACAGTCTGAAACATGGTAACCTGGGGCACCAGGAGGAACTGGACATGCTGAAGTGAATCCCCTGACAGGGGTATCCGAGTCTCCCAGGGGGGTTGGGGTGACCAGCCCCTGGCTTCAGAGGCCATCATGGATTCAGATCTATGGTTAAGTTTGATGCTGCCTAGAAATGGATGGAAAAATGAGTACTCCAAAGCAGGATAGGTTGCACCTGGCTAAACTGGCCATGAATTTCATAAAATATAACCATGACCTCTTAAATTGTTATATATATATATATAAAATTTAACAATAATAACAATTGTCCAACCTTGCAAGTTACACTTGCATTACACTGTACAATTTGTGCTACAGTAATTTAAAAAAATAAACACAAAAATTGCTTCCATTCCAAAATGAAAGCAAACATTTGGAAAATCTAACAACATACAGTGCTGTAATTAGAAGGAAAATGCCCATGTATGATGAAAAAAACCCAAAGAATTGAGCCAGGGCAGCAACTAACAACAGAGGAGAGACCTGAGTTTGTGCAGATGCCCAGGGAGCTGGAGCAGAAACTGCACCAGCTTAGACAAGTCCTGTAATCCAGGCATAATGAAGAAGCACAAACCAGAGGATAGAGTCATTGACAAGGCTGAGAGGCGAGAGCAATGGAAGACTCCTATTAGGTACTGTATGCAATGAACAGTCGGCCCCTTGGCATGCACTGCTGTATGTCCTTCACAGAAGGGTAGTGTGTTGTGTTTGTGGCTACATGCCTCCTGGTGTGCAGTATTAGGATGGTACTGTAGGTATGAAATCTGAACCATAGCCTATGCAATACTTTTGTAAGGTTAATCTAGAATTTTACAAATAGCCAAGTGATAAATTTGTGTGCATATATACATATAGCTAAATGCAGAATGAGACAGTGAGAAACCAGCCAACTCCATGCAGCCCTACAGACGTTTTCACAAGCTGAATTAACAGACTTTACTGTAAATATACTATTGATAGAACACAGATACAGCTGGGTGCAGTTTAGAAGGGTCATTCAATCAGTGTGTGACAGTGTATCAAAGCAAGTAGCTGATACTATATCACATTAGCTGTTTAAAATTTTTCTTTTCTTCCTCTCCCCTCCTATACTTTACATGCTTTGTTGGGGAGTTGCCTGATTCAGCAATAACACAGGTTCACTATTTTGACTACAGTATGGTGACCCTTGGTGTAAATACTCCCATTACATGCACTGCCATTAATGACTTTCTAACTCCCCTCTATAGATTGATTCTCATACTTTGTTATTTTACCGAAGAGGCTGCTGCTGCTGAACTAATAAATGACCTTGGTCACTCAGTTCTAGTGAAACATTTTTCTAGCACTCCCTTGATGTTAAACAGGATGTCTCTATGGATACAGGAATAAACAGAAGATAACAGCCCTGCAGCCTTTAAAGCAGCATTTCAGTATAGAGGGAGGCAGGCAGGCGCTGCAGGACCAGGAAGGCTTGAGCACAGAAGCTGAGGGACTTTGCAGAGGTAAGTGAAGCTGCTTCATTCAAACTTGCACTGTCCCCTTTCTCAACTTTGAGCTTATATTGCTCTGTGAATGCAACTTTTATTATTTTGCAAACTGCATTTACACTGTGTATTTGTATATATATATCTATATATATGGTTAAGTTTGACACAGTGACTTTTTTCTAAACATGCAAAAGTGATTTTGTTTTATATTATACTAAAATTCTCGTTAGAAAAATGTAAACATTTATTTATAAATATGCATGTGTATGAGTGAGTGAATTTAAAATAGGAGCTAGCTTTTCTTAACCATGCAAACAAGTTTTAAAAACATGTAAAAACAAAAAAATATTGTTCTTATACTATAGTAACAAAAAAAATCAGATTACAAAAATGTAAACATTTATAAGTACTAATATATATATATATATATATATATATATATATATATATATATATATATATATATATATATATATATATATACCAGCACTAAAAGATTGTTTTTCAACTTCTTTCAAAGTAGAGGTGCCTTGTCCAAGGAAAATAGCAAGGAAAAAGACGGCAACTTCCATCAACAAAGTCCATATATTTAATAAAGCAAACTTTATACTATCAAAGATATATATATATATATATATATATATATATATATATATATATATATATATATATATATATATATATATATATATATATATAAAATGTGTGTGTATTAACATATATTCTATGATGCAAATCAGATTTTGTTCAGATTAATGCATATTTTAAAAATTAAAGTTTTGTAATTAATATATATATATAGATAGATATAGATAGATATATTAATGATTTGTCCCAGAATTTTTTTTTTTTTCAAGTTCTGTGAATTGGGATTTTTTTTATTTTGAATTTGAATGTTTAACTTTAGAGGTTTCATTTTTCAGCATGAAAACCTGTAGCACGTTTTTAAAATTTGCATTGTCAGCTTCATGTTTTGAAAAACCTACAAGGGAGAACTCCATCTTAATAACAAAAAAGTGTAATTATTATTTTTTAAAAAAAGGGCATATTCAAAATAGAGGACTTTACTGATGTTAAATAGAAATGTCAAGCTTCCAGCCAAACTGCTGTGTCGCATCAAACTGAAAAAAAGTGGCAACAAATACACCGACTGCTCTGTGTCTGAGTTTCACTGACTAGAAACATGACGAAAGAGCAGTGCAAGGGTAAAGGGGAACCTACAAGAAATGTCAACAGGGATACAAAGGATTATTTCTATTTGAAAGTAATGAATTTAAATGGAGTTCAACATTCGCGTCTATTACTGTAACTGGGCTGGTAAATATGCAGTGGTATTACTGGTACAGACCATTCTCGTATTTCTTGCAGTAAATGTCTGTAAAACAGTTGCATTGCTGATGTTTTCCAGAAACCTTTCAACATTATTTTATTTAGAAATAGGCAGACATTATACAGACTTGTCATCAAATAATTTTACTAGATTTTGTACACATATTAGTTCTGGATGATAATAACTATTTTTGTGTGAAAGTTCACATGCCTGTGAATAGCAACTAGCCTATTTAATTCTTTCAAATTAAATTAAACATTGTGAACTTTCATAACATTCATCATTGCAACAAATAAATGCAGTAATTGTTAAGGAATTTCCTGCCATGCATAATTGCACTTCACTGTTGCCTGTTTGTTTTGATGCGATGTTGCTATGACACCAATTCGATAACCTTTTGGCCCTTTCCTGAACCAACAAAGTACAGTGTAGAAAAATCTCAAAACTGAGTTTGTTTTTTATTGGAGTTTTATTCTGGAATAAACAGTCTGGTTTTGCATGTGGTGAACAGAATTATTATTATTATTATTACTATTATTATTATTAATAATAATAATAATAATAATAATAATAATAATAATAATAATTTTTATTTCTTAGCAATTAGCTGTATACAAATCTTCTCAATTTTTTTCCCAATCTAACACTATGATTATTAATGCTTGAATGGAGAGCTACACGAGCATAAATTAAAAGTATAACAAAATAAACTCCTACAAGTTGCATGAACTGTCAAAGCTCTGTTGCATTTCTGCGGGTGCGAGAAACCTTGCTTTCCACATGGGTCCCTTCTAACAGCAATGCTGACCAGTCCCCATTAGTTATGAGTCGCCCCACACTGTGGTGTCGACTGTAAGTGATCACAAAAAACTCAAATTCACCTTTTTCACACAGTGATCCCCTGCTGCCAATCTTAGGAAATGGGGAAAGCTGATCTAGCTTTGTAACATAGACATCAGTTTAACCTAGATGCTATATTATTATTATTATTATTATTTGTTTATTTAGCAGATGCCTTTATCCAAGGCGACTTACAGAGACTAGGGTGTGTGAACTCTGCTTCAGCTGCAGAGTCACTTACAATTACATCTCACCCGAAAGACGGAGCACAAGGAGGTGAAGTGACTTGCTCAGGGTCACACAATGAGTCAGTGGCTGAGGTGGGATTTGAACCGGGGACCTCCTGGTTACATGCCCTTTTCTTTAACCACTGGACCACACAGCCTCCTATAAAGTCGTAACAAAATGTGAGTGTGTGAATCTTCTCTATTTAGGAATCTATAGAGACACACCTCCCAATCTCCCATGCTCTCGGGGATCATCTCACTTTCCTAGCTGCTTCATACAGTTTATTCTCCCTCGTTGGCTATTTGACCAAAGCAGTGATTGAATGACGTGAGGGTGGCCTCCTGTTAAAAGACAATAGCCATACACTGTCTAAATAGGCTTATCATTCAGCCTCTAAAAATCCTAAAGCTCCCAGACTTAAGCAGCCCCTGGAACTACACCTCTCATCCCACCCTTTTGCTGTCCTTCTTTCAGCTTTGAAAATGTTGAGAAGCACAATAGTGTAAGAGGCCAGGTTTATATTGAAAAGGGGTAGAGTTGAGCCTGCTGTCATGTTTCAGCATGCTCTTAGGGGTGGTATTGATACATTCCTTTTGCAGGAAGGCAGCAAGATGCGATGGGTTTATACTGAAGCTGTATGGTTCAGATAAGAAACACTGGGGCTCTGGGGTTTTTTTTCTGACTGGGGAAAGGGAGAATGTGGTGTAACACATGCACCAAAATCAACAAAGTACATCTACTGTGCGGGCTAAAGTGCAGTTAAGCAAGTCCCAGCAGTTAGAGAAGCCAAAATAACACAAAAGACATTATTTGTAAAGCAATAGCTGTCTTTGTTACACTGTTACTTCATCTTCAAAACACTGACAAGCAATGTGAGCTGTTTAATCTAATTGCTGCTCTAATTAATTATATTCCGGGCTGAAAAGTCTTGGGATTGCAATAATGGATCCCCTTCTGAAATGCTACTGCAGTCATCTCTTAGACTACAAGGTTTTTATTTGTATTTTGTATTCTCTTGTAATGTACAGCTGGCAATGCCAAGGCGTGGAAAGCCATGAGAATCGCAGGGAAATCAGGAATTCATAGTCTTAAAAATAGAATTATGACATTTCAGCAACTTGGAAGAGTTCATCTGGAAGGATTTTAGACACCTGGCATCCTGCCCAAAGTTTTTTTTCGAATTGTACATTACTGTGCTTAAAGGCAATGCTGCTGATCTGTGGTGGAAAGCAATACAAATAGTGACACGCAATGGCAACATGGTCCCAAGAGACTGAAAGCAAGCCGTGCAGATGCACACAGACCTGGGAGACTGGAGAACCGTTGCAGTAGGCAACAACAAACAGTCAGCTATAGCAACAGATTGAGCAGAGGGCTCGGTATGTTCATGCCTGCAAGGGGAAGGGTGTGTCGTGTCAGTTCCAGAGTTCTGTAAGGGATTGGAACCACTCATAGAAACCACTATTTGAGCTTCTTCAGTGTTTTTTTCCAAAAGGGACCAACAGAGACATGTTTTAGTTGCATCAATAAAGCCACAGTTGTTTTAGTGTTTTCTCCTACACTGCACCTGTTGCTGCCAGTATTTGTTTCCCACACGTGTGGACTAAATGCCAAATCCTTTCACTTCCAGCGGTGTTAAAGATGGCTGAAAGCACAGACATGTCGCTTCTTGAGGAGGCCTTCAAGAAGTTTTCCATCCATGGCGACACCAAGGCCTCTGGCAAGGAACTGAACGGCAAGAACTGGGCCAAGCTGTGCAAGGACTGTAAAATCATCGACGGCAAATCTGTCACCAGCACCGACGTAGACATCGTCTTCTCCAAAGTGAAGTAAGTGTGAGATCAGCAGGAAGGTTTTTACTGGTTTGCTATGTACTCTGTGTTACAATGCACATCCCGTAATACAAAGATCAGGGTGTGAAATGTATGTGAATTTGTCATGACAGACTGCTGTGTATTCTGTGTAAGAAGGCTAAATTATCATTAATAAAACACCTCTCAAAAAAGGCTGTCAGTGGGCCCCAGTCAGCTTGTAGTCTAGTTCCTCTTCTAAAGAGAAGCCAAATTACTGTTAAAGTAGTCTAACTGATAAAACTTGGGAGCCATCAAACTGTAGCCCTACACTGGGGTGGGAGAGGGGTCTGTATAAAGTCTGGCTATACAAAACTGCCCGCATTGTCACCCACAGAGCTAAGACTGCCCGCGTGATCACCTTCGAGGAGTTCAAAAAGGCTCTGGTGGAGCTGGGACCAAAGAGGTTCAAAGGGAAAAGCAAAGAGGAGGCTGTGAGCTCCATATACAAGCTGATTGAAGGCAAGGAGCCCGCCAACGTGGGGGTCACGGTAAGTCATCATTGTCCAAGAGCCGTGTACAATTTGTGCCACAGATACACTGGTTGGATCTCATGACTTAATGTGCACTAACACTCGCTTGTATAATGCACGCACCTCTCAGGGGCTTTCTCTGTGCTTCTCTTTTGGGTTGTGCTCCATAATGACTTCAGGATCCTGTAGGGGGCCAGTGGGCTACTATAGAATGGGAGTGAGGAGAAATCCAGGTCACCATGTTTTTCTTCATATTTTCTGATATGGGTAATAATGTTTACTGCCCACAAAAGCATAGGTTAAATTCCATTTAGATAAATGCCTTTTCTGTGAGAGGGTTTATAAATAACCCTTATAAAAAGTGGCTGTTTTTGGCAGTTTTAATATGCTTTTACGGTTTGCTATGCATTTACCAAGCTCTCTCATGCATCTCTGTGATTCACCATGCCTACCTGTGCTGCAGCATGATCACCATGTACTGCTCTTTGCTGTGCTTTTGTTATTTTTTATTATTTATTTCTTAGCAGATGCCCTTATCCAGGGCTACTTACAATTGTTACAAGATATCACATTATTTTTTACATACAATTACCCTTTTTTTTTTTTACATACAATTACCCATTTTTACAGTTGGGTTTTTACTGGAGCAATCTAGGTAAAGTACCTTGCTCAAGGATACAGCAGCAGTGTCCCCTACCAGGGATTGAACCCACGACCTTCTGGTCAAGAGTCCAGAGCCCTAACCACTACTCCACACTGCTGCCCAATTTACAGGCAGTTTACAGGCAGTAAACTGTAATAAGGGACAGTACATGTTTTTTGTTGTAAAAGTGGGGTTCTGCAAACCGTTGTTAATCATTTTTTCAAAAAGAGATTGAGGCAGATTAAAAACATCTGGAGCAATAAACACCTCTCATGAAATACAAGACTGTGATACAGTAAACACCTCATGGATTTCAATGCCTTCTCCATATAATGTGAGGGCAGGCACTGACTTCCAGGTACCCATGTGGCACAGACATGCAGCTCTAGCATGGGATTAAACCTGGGAGGTAAATAAGAAATGTAAGACGTTTAATATTCAGGAAACGTTTCTATGCTGTTGTTGGTTTTGTTTTGTAACTTGGAGACAGTGTTTTACAAGCTGCAGTTTGGTTTTGTTATTTAAATTGTAACCCATATAACTCAGCTGACAGGCGTGGCTCTTCGCAGGGTCTTGCACAGTTCAGCTGGCTCTCTCTCTCTGATGTCATGCTGTGAATAGACGTCTCTCATCCCTCCCTGTCTCTAGCACAGAAGGGTGGGGCTCAGTATTCTTTGAACCTCAACAGCTTTGTTTCGTTTTTTCAAAAAAATTTAATAAAACAGGTTTTAAAAAAAATGAGATTGTTTCTTGACAGCTGGACGTTGGACGTTTGCAAAAAAGAAATAAACAAACAATAAATAAATGTGGGGGTGCAAATCTCAGCCTCCGTTTTAAATCCCTCAGAACAGGATGTAAAGAAAGTGGAACTTGCATCTTAGACTGCTTTGCCCCTAATAAGGTGTGCTCGAATTAATTAGCCATTGCCATTTGCATTGCTGTAACTTCACCATTGCTCAATGACAACACTTGACAATGTTTTGCCGTGACATGCTCCTTCTAACCTTAGGCATGTCCTCATAGAAAAAGTCCCACGTTAGGCAAACATTAAGCCTCTTCTCTTAACACAACATAACCTGTCTCTGACATGTGCAGTGTGCTCGTATTCCATACTACTGAAGGACTTCCACGCTACTCATCTTGCACAAATGGGTTCTGGAACTAAAGCATGCCCCCATCACTGCTCAGAAAGGCTTGTGGGAGTCAGAGCTACACGGATAGATGAGGGGAGCCACTGAAAAGCTGCTCTTTCTGTCTTATGGGTCAGGAGCTCAGAAATCACTTGGAAGAGACCGTTTGTGCACTGGGGGTAATAAAGATAGAGGCAGTTGCCAAACCCAGGGAACCGCTGCCAGGTTCACATTTTTGTATTTATTAAAATATTTACGAAGGATTAAGCCCCTGCAACTGGAGACTAGTGGCATGACAAAGGCCACCCACTAATGTTTTGTGAGCTGGCCAGAAGGATAGAACAGGTGCAGACATAAGTGTTTTCCCCCTATTAATAATATTAGAGGCTCAGTGTTGACTTCTTCCTTTTATTAATTATTTCTGAAACACTTAAGTGGTTGATATCAAGCCTTTTAAATCTGTCATTAAGAATTAATGTATTCTGAGCACATGAATAACTTGATTCTGCATAAACAGTTTATGAAGAGCCTGAGTGTGTAAATAGCTTGTAATAGGGCATTAATAAAGGAGCACAGTGTGATCTCATATTGATGCCCTGTTAGTACTTTCTTACATGGTAACGACATGAATTGAATGAAACTAGGCATAACATTTGAATTGCAACACGTATACCTCATTTAGATCAGTTCCAAACTCCACCATGTGAAAGTAACTTGGCTAAGAGCATACTAGACATTTCTCCATATTTTTCACCCCAAATGTTTATCACTGTTTTTTTTATAATTTTTTATTCATAACTGTAAAACACTAAATGGTGGTATTATGTAACTATTACTGTTTTGAGATTAAATATCATTTGAGACAGTATCAAATACCTTAAACTAAGACTAGACAAAGCACTTACAATATGGTAGAAATTACGATCAGTACTCCAAACAAATAATATCCTGAACAGGATCCGGTCCATGTTTTATAGCATGTGAGCAGGATCTGGTCCATGTTTTGGAGCATGTGAGCAGTTATCACTCCATGTTCTGGAGCATGTGAGCAGGATCCTGTCCATGGTCTGGAGCATGTGAGCAGTTATCACTCCATGTTCTGGAGCATGTGAGCAGGATCCGGTCCATGTTTTGGAGCATGTGAGCAGCAAAGTCTTCTCCTTGGTTTGATCACATCTTGGCTGTGGACCCAGTCCCAAAACGTCACTTCACAAATCTCCCATCGCTAAAATACAAATGCTTTTTGTTTGATTTGTTACAGAAAATCACAAAGAAGGGTGGAGTGGACAGGCTGACGGACGCGTCCAAATACACGGGCTCACACAAGGAGCGGTTTGATGAGAGCGGCAAAGGAAAAGGCAAAGGGGGCCGAGAGGACCTGGTGGAAAACACTGGATATGTGGGCTCATACAAGAACGCCGGCACTTACCATGAAAAACTGCAGGAAAAATAGCCTGGATCACTCGTCATCCAGCCACTGCTGTGTGTGTGAAAATCTGCAGTAACACTTACAGATGCATTATTGTTATTGTTATGTATAACCGTAGACAATATGCAGATAAATACCAGCTTCAGATAATGTGTTATAGAGGAAGGGATGGGTTTACTGAGCTTCTGCTCCTGTGCAATCTTTTTTCTATGGCTGAGATTAAATCAATGTTTATGGCACCACCATATCCATGCTTTATAATGGATATGGCACTGCCATCATTTTGATTTAATTCAGGCCTATGACATGGATGGGCAATTTATCGACCAGCTCTTTGTGCCAACCATGTTCTTAATTGTTTCATTCAAGGGTGTCCAATCACAATCCTGGAGGGCTGTTCCACTCCAGGTTTCACAGGTCAAATTATATAATTAACTGCTTCAGGGTCTGGATGGAAGTTTAATTGGTTCAATTAAACAATTTAGAACAGGGTTGGAACAAAGACCAGGAGTGGAAGGGCCAACTATGGACACGCCTGGTTTGATTCAACCAATTAAACCCCCATCCAGAACCTCAAGCAGTTTATTATAAGAATTGCCCTTTGGGACAGAAGTGGTCCAAGCCTGATCTATGACAAACACACATTTTTAAATAAATGAACACTGTTAGGAAACAACTCATTTGCAGGTAAAACCCTTTCAATGAATGCTGGGCAGGTGACCACAAGCTCAGTAAAGCTGGCTGGAATGTGTCTTAAAGGGTTTAAAGATGATTTCTTTGTTTCTGTTTTTCCGCGATGCACAGAATTCCTTGGTGCCTCTCAATGTAACGTTCTTACCAAGCCACTGTATCCTTAGCGTCTCTTAAATGGTTTTCAGCTTTGCGGTATATTTCTGTTGTGAGAATCGCCAGTCGATAGCACAGAAATTGGAACTAGCACGATAATGAGGATCCCTGTTTTGCATTTAGCAGACTCTCTCTCTTTTTGACTCTGCTTTAAAGCTTTGACAGACTGGTGGAGGGGGCGTCTGGCAAGTCAATACATCACAATCAGGTCATTAGAATTTAGCTTTGATCATAAACAGTTCAAGAAACACAAATAAATAAATGAAAAAAAATCCTGTCGCCACAGAATTTAGAGCAACAGCTGTCAAATGAAAGGCAAAACTGGTACTGTTGAACATTTGAAGTAAAAACATGAAATGAGAGCAATTAAAGAACGATCGCCCAACATAACTGGTTAATAGCTAAAGGTCTGATTCGGACACAATCATCCTTCTTTATCTCAGAATCGGATTTTCCAGGTGTCCGGAATCGTAACTCTTAACCTCTCAAAATTTGAGTTCGTATTCCGCAACGAGAGGACAAGCGTTACGATTCCGGAACATTTCGCTTGCCTAAACGCGCTGAGGACATAATATTCCAGTAAGATTGGAGAAAACTCCCAGCGGGCACGGCACGCCTACCTGCAACGTGCTGCTTTTGAATCAGAAGAGGGAACACAACAACATTTTCGACTCGAACCATCTCAATAAAGTAAGTAAGTAAGAGTGTGTGTGTGTATATATATATATATATATATATATATATATATATATATATATATATATATATATATATATATATATATATATATATATATATATATATACACACACACACACACACACACACACACACACACACACAGATAGAGATAGAGATATGCACTTACAATTGTATTGTTGCTCACTTTTCTGAAAGTTCGTCAAATGGTCACCCAACGTCCGTGGGTTTCATTGAAGATGCCGTCATTACTGCACGCAGTCGCCGCTTTTTCGGCTTTTAAAGTACGCATGCTCACACTTCTGTCCCGAGAGAACTACCCCTTGCTGTTTTATGCACTTGTAAACGGGCTGTTTCGGAATATTTTGTATCGGAAGGGTTACGGAACGACAGTGTAAATACACCTTTTGTCTGCTTTGTATTTTGTTTATTTTGACATTTTAAAAGTGATAAAAAACCGTTCCTACATTGAGCTACATCCACAAGGATTACAGCACACGTCGCAGAAGAAGACATATTTACTGTACATACACAAAGAGTAGATGGCAAACGTTTTTGTGATTGAAATGGAGTTCGTGTTATCCTTCCAAACAAACCATAAACAAGATCTTCATTGGGCAGCAGAAATTGCAGTTTGTTTGTTCAGGTTCCAAGCCACAAAGAGGCATTGTGTTCCCTCAGCTTTAAACTTCTTTTCAATTCAGATTATTTATTTCTTTGTAAAAAAAAAAATACAAACAAAAAAAAATGTAAACAACCTATCCTGTGTTTTCTAGAGCTGTGTAACATGGACAGTAATTACATGAATAAAACTGCATTCATAAAAGTATATTGTGATTTCTTAATGAATGTAGACATTGAGCACAATGAAGAGAGTCTTCAAAACAAAGAGAGGGGCTTGTGGCAAACTGCCTGGGAGCAGCAAGCCCTCCTGACAGGATTGTGTTAATTGAAGTTACTCCAGTGGATGTACAAGGCTACACTTAGACAGGAAATGAAAGTGCAGTCACATCAGTTCACAACTCTGGCAGGCTGCCGGAAGCCAGTGTGGGTCCCTGTTGCCATGGGAGCGGCTCATACACAAAAACATTCAAACACCTGGCTCCAGCCGCCTCACTGTTTGTAACCAAACACACAACCTCATGGCAACGCTTGTTTGGGATGTCTCCCTAGAAGCGCTAATCAGAAACATATCTGTCAGAAGTCAGCACATTTCAAGCCCAGTCTACCACCAGCCCTTCAATGTTTTGTCATGGCTTGATGATTTATACCACATACTTATAGATGGTAAGATACCCTTGCATGACCCGTACCCCACCCCTCCCCTGCTGGCAATGCTTTCTTTACATTTGTGAGCTGGCAGTTGTGATACGTGTGTAGCTTAGATAGTTTATTAGGTTTGCAGAACAGGGCATGCCTCACTGGGTGTGTGTGTACCATGTCTTCATAGCCTGCCCTGCGATACTGAACACTCAACCCCAATGCAAAATGCTGGTTTTTTAAAGAACATTCCTTTGCTAAAAGACTTCATTACAACACATTATTTTCTGCACAAGTGAACATGTGTCACAGACACAGGACTCTACAGCCAGTGGAGCGGACAGCCTCACATTTATAAGCCTGTGTAGCCACAGTTGCAGTTTGTCTCACAGCTGAGACTGGGGGGAGCTGAATGCATGTCAGTCACTTTTACACCAGTATGTGTTATAACACAAGATAATGAACTCCAACACTCTTTAAAAAGAGTTGCACGAATGCCTGTAGCATGTCAGTCACTTTTACACAAGTATGTGTTATTATAACACAAGATAATGAACTCCAACACTCTCTTAAAAAAAGTTGCATGAATACCTGTAGCTGAACAGTCCACAATTTCACCATTCCAACGGTTTCAATAAAATTTGAGACAAAGGGCTCTATTCTCCACACTGTGTATTTTCTTCAAATATTACTGTATATTTAAAGGGTTATACATAAAAGGCAGTCATAAGTACTTCATACCTCGACTACAACTGAATCTGCTCTATATAGACCCTTCCATATGTTGTGGATTATTATTATGGTAACTTTACACTTTGATAGCTAATGAATGGCTCGGCGGAAGACTTAATAAATAGTTAATCAAGAGAGATCCGGGGGGAGCCAATGCGACCGATACACATTATTTTCTAAAATGGTATCTAGGAACAGTATATGCCAGTAATTAGCTTTTGCAATTACATACTGCAGCTGAATTGCTTGGGTAAGCCTTTAATTAGCCGATTGTTTTCGTTTTGTTTGTACAGCTGGCTCTAGTTCGTGCAAGGCCAGGATGTTTTTATACTTATCTCTTCCCAAGAAGGTTGAACTTCAGTAGATTTCAATTCTACCGACTAACCTTTTTAATCACTTTTACCCTCTCCTCTGATGAAATAATGTCTGCTTTTAAAATAATAAAAGTATCATATATTATGGCCGCCTGCCATACAAGCTTGACAGATCTGGGAAGCTAAGCAGAGCTGGGCCTGGTCAGTGCATGCCAGTTGCTACTGTGACGTTCTTTGACCACCAGAGGGCACTGAAGTGAAAACCCAGCATGGTGTTAACGAGCACTGTGCTGTAGGTGGCGCCATCATTTTCATGAGACTTCAACCTGAGGTTCAGAATAATCAACCTTGGAGAAAACCCAGCTGGATTAAAACAGAGCCTAAGAGCCGTGGTATTTAGACCAGCCACCGTTTAGATCATTAAAACAGACCCCTTAGAGCTGCTCTGTTAATCAGTTACTTGTACACCGTGAATATGTCCCAAGTTCTTTTGCATATGTTTTCCATTGCAAGCTAAATGCTGCAATCACAATCTGCTACCCAGCTGGTTGTGTTGCAGGAATTAAAAGTGTACTTCATTTTGTGTTAACATTCAAATCCACTGAAGAACACTGATCTGCCAATCTTCTTCCCACTGAAAGAAACATAGATTAAAAAGGCTTGTGGAAGCATTCCTGTATTTCTTGGCTACACTGTGTCGTACTGCCTGAGGGGGCTGTAGTTAGGCAGGTACCATTCCGCTCAGACATCTGTGCTGTTCAAAGTCTCCTAGGAGGGATAAGAAGACATCTTTCCTTCCACCTTGGACTCCCAGCGTTGCTATGGGGATGTTTTCTGTGAAACAATGCACACACGGACAAGTCTAAAATCATGGGGCGCAGGAGCTGCTGAAGCGAGAGCTGGATACTTGAAAATGCAGGCCTGGTCAAGGATTCCCCAGACATCAGTAAACACGACACACACTGTACAGGCGGGGTGCACACAGCGACACGAAACCCTGAACGCTGGGGACTAGGAAATGAATCTGAGGTGAACTGAAGTGCAGGAGAAATGCAGGACATTTGAGTGTTTAGTAAAATAACTTTAGCAGAGCAACACACTTTTATGTTTGTTGTACCGCACACCATGAAATATATTAACAACTGTTACAGTTACAGGACTAGAAATAAACAGATATTTCATTTATGGCAACTTAAGGAAGAAACATGCTTAATTTCTCATTTTGTAACTTGAAAGGTTGTTTTTTTTTAGTTAGAAAACTAAATTACACTTTGGAGTAAAAAGCTTTGAAAATGTGTTTTACTGTACATACACAAATATGCACCCAGGTAGACCTCCATGCAGAAACATTGTACGACAGCACCCGTACACCATTAACAAGACCACAATACCTACAGTGCTGTACGTGAAAGAAAAAGAGATTTTAAACTTGAATTGCAGTGGTCTGACAAAGAAGCAGCATGGGCTTGATGAGTGTACTCAGGATATTCACTTGCAGGGCAAGTACAAGTGAAGCTGTGGACTACTGAAACTAACTTCAGGTAAAATACTGGATTGCAAAAATTAGATGTTTCTTTTTTTTCCTATGATGTACTCAGAACAGGGAATGCATGGTTAGAAAGTCACGCTCGCCCTGCACCCGGTCCTGGGTATCAGAACTCCCCTTGTTTAGGTATGTGA
The DNA here is from genome assembly GCA_030684275.1 of Acipenser oxyrinchus oxyrinchus. NCBI lineage: Eukaryota > Metazoa > Chordata > Actinopteri > Acipenseriformes > Acipenseridae > Acipenser > Acipenser oxyrinchus. Next base: position 33,326,103 of record CM060261.1, on the reverse strand, counting down.
TTGAAATGATCAGGTACCAGCAATCAGAGCCCTGCTAAACCTAGTCTGACCTGATCAAAGCATCAGGATGTCTCAACCTGAGTCTGTAGGTTTGCTTTTATGAGTTGTTTCATGCAGTCAAAGAGGAGGAACAATTGACAGTGTATTTAACAGGAGTCTGATTGTACTAACTTCTGCCTCATGTAAGTAATATACTGAATTGAGGGTAGAAAGACGAGTTTGAGTTTCTAACTCAGGAGATGCTTTAATTATAACAGGAAAGATGCCATACAGATAACTCGGATGGTGAGACAGCATATTAACACAAAAGTGTGTGGTACTATTTTTTTTTTTTTGTTTTTTTTTGTTCAACTGAATTTGGACAATTACTATTATCTAGTGTCCAGTTACCTCATGCATTTACCTCTCCGGGGAACAAGGCAGTGCGAAAGTGCGTTTATTTTATGAACTAATATGATTTACATCATGCAGAACATCTGCAGGTCTGGCAGGATTAAAGGAAGAAATTGATGAGTTAGCGAGCCCAGCACCTGGACACCAACCAATGATCTGATAGATTGCGTGTGTATAAGGAGGCTGTGTGGTCCAGTGGTTAAAGAAAATGGCTTGAAACCAGGAGGTCCCCGGTTCAAATCCCCCCTTAGCCACTGACTCATTGTGTGACCCTGAGCAAGTCACTTACCCTCCTTGTGCTCTGTCTTTCGGGTCAGACGTAATTGTAAGTGACTCTGCAGCTGATGCATAGTTCACACACCCTAGTCTCTGTAAGTTGCCTTGGATAAAGGCGTCTGCTAAATAAACAAATTATATATATATATTGTTCCAAGGAGGCCGCTGACCTGACAGCTCAGTTGGCTGTGCATGTGGAGTGATGACCAGAACGATTGATTATTCAACTCGTTAACTGAGTGAGGTGTCTGTTTTTTTGCTGTTGTTTTTTTTAAATACGTTTTGTATTTGAATTATATTACACATATTAAAACAGGTTTTACTGTAACAATACGCACTGTTGAATTTAGATTTGCATTGTGTCTTCATCTGATATTTATAAGTATTTACAACTTGTTCGCAATCACTATTAACCTATTTGTATACATATATTTTAGTTGTAAAAATAAAAATAAAACTTTTAATTCCTTTATTATTTGTCATATTCTGACAACTTACAAACTTACCTGTGTGTAGTGTGTAGAGATAGTGATTTAATTTTGTATGCGTTTTTAGAAATGTTTTTAAATAATGAGTTATCAGTTTCAGGAAGATACTGTATGGGAATAATCAAAAGTAATTTATATCTGTAAATAATCACATGTACATTTTTTTTGCATTAAACGTTCTGAAAGGGGAACTTTGTGGCAGCAGACAATAAGTCCTTTCACATGTAGTTTAATTAGATTAATTATCCCGTCACTCTCAATTAACCTTCTTCGTTGAACCTGTGCTTGATAGCGGCATTGGAGTCACGTGGTGTGTTTGTTTGTCAGGTTAAGCAGTTAAAATTGGAGAAAGTTCACTTTACCCAAAACAAGGCTATTTATTTTACAAGTACCAAAATTCCTCATGTGGGCACTGGTACTGTATCTGGACGCACGCGTGACCTATTGCAGGTAAATAGGGGTGATTTGAATAATAAATATACCGGCGCGTGAGGAACAGGTTTGAGGCTCGAGACGCATTCTAAACGAAAACGGATTTATTTTTAAGCATACCATCGATGCACTCAAACAATTGGAAAATAAAGTAAAACTAGTGCTTTAACGGTATTTCACTTTACGTTTTATTTGTTATAATTGTAACTTAATCGTTTGACAGTAAAGAAATGTTGTTATTCAAATTGATGTACAAATATATTTTGTAGGATGCTATGCCTGTTGACGACAGGTTTGCAGATAGATAGAAATTAATTTGACAAATTATTATTATTATTATTATTATTATTATTATTATTATTATTATTATTATTATTATTATTATTGAACACCTTTACACATTTTAGCAACACCAGGGAAATGTATTAGTATTAGAGTGAAATAAAGCAAACTGTATGGAGATGTTGCTTATTTAATTTAAAGACGTAACTGTTGTTTTGTAGATAGGAAGAAATCTTCGATGGAAGGGGAAGACGTGTCTCAGAAATGCTTTCACTTCAATGTTGGAGGATGTCTCTTCTCCATTCCTTTGAACAGGCTAGCTGGTTTTCAGGAATCTGTGTTGTGGAAAGAAGCCTTCTCTCTGAGCCGGTTCCAAGACTCCAGATTGTTTATTGATAGGGACGGTTGCACCTTCAGGCATCTGCATTATTACATTCACACAGCCAAGCTGGCTTCATCCTGTGCAACTGAAGTAAACCTGTTGTCTGAGCAAGCGTCTGTCTTGAACTTAACATCCTTACTACAGGTAATACAAATCAGCAAATTAAATGTGTTTTTTTTATCTCCTAAATAAATATGGTTGAGCTATTACAAAGATACCTATAGGAAGATAAGAGATGGTATTGTGTACCAATACTAGAATGTTTTTTTTGTTCTCCTTAGTTTATAAATGTGGGACACGCATGAGTGATTTTTATATAGTACCAATTTTAACTGCAATATTTGAAAGAATGTCATGTTCCTTTACTGGGGGGGTTCTGTTTCAGTCAATCTTTATTTTATATAGCGCCTTTCATAGTGGACCACCATCACAAAGCGCTTCAGTGCTTGGATATAAAGCAAGCCTCATCACACTGCACCGTGGACTGGCCTAATCCAAAGTAATATTCAATAACTAACATTCTGCATATGGATATAGTGTGTCAATCACATAATTCACTTCACTTCTTTTTCATTTTCCAGGCCTTAGAAAATCTTAAGACTGGGAAACATTATTTACGTGCACGTCCTGCAGACGTCCACGTTTCTGAAAGAGCTTCTGTGAATTACTGGAAAACACGAATATGCAATACCAAGTTACCAGAGCTGATCAGAAGTCCGGTATCAACAGGTAACAAATCAGAACTAATGTTACTAGAAATGTGGACAAAATAAGTTGGAAATGACATTGGGTACATATCTGTAAGGGGTTGCAACGTACATTTTTGTGAATAAGCTGGTCTTAATTTTAAAAAAAAAAAAGTGTTCTGTTTCTGGGCAGGGCTGCATGATAAAGCACCCCTGGGGCTGATCGGCACACCGTTGCTGGACACTGATGAAGAGGTTCATTTTTGCTTTCTTCTACTGGATTTGGTGAAAAAGTACCCCAGCCTAGTCAATGAGGACAACTTACTGTGGTTGTGTGAGGAGGTTGCCATAATAGAATGTGGATGCAGTGAGTTCAGGTTCATAGGTAAGATGCTACTGGGAGGCCTATTTGAGTTGTGCTGTAATAAGAGCTCTGAAATCTGCTACTACTAACCTTGCATACTGAGTGACACTTGAGATGCCAGATGACAAGCAACTTCCAAAATTAAATTGTATCTTTATAAATAAACAACAATCCATATCTATGTTTTATTGCTTGTTTTGTTTTTTTTTAAGCTAATTATCTCCATACTGAGAATATTTTACTGCCTGATAAATTCACGGATTACGAAATCTTGACTAATGAAGCAGACGTCCTGGGACTTTCTGAATTAATACAGGCTGTAAAGCAACACAGGCGTAAGTAAATACTTGTTAATAAACATTATTGTAGTATTAAAGCTACTAATTGTATATGTTCTTCATGCATAGACTTCAGAATAGTTGTATAAAGTATTTTGTTGTTAAGTATACACGCTATACCAAACAATACAACCCCCTCCCCAAAACAAACGGCCATACTATAAACTTGTTTTGCTCATGTATTTAATTCAGAAAACAGTGGGATAGATTGTGACTACTATTCTGTTAACAACCAAGACACAAGTCCTAGTTCTTTGCCAGAATGTGCAGCCAGACCCCTCTATATCATGGTTCTGGAGCTGCTAGTGAAGTATCCTGATTCAGCACTGGGACAGCTCCAGGTGGAGAGCAACCTGGAAGGGAGTAAACTGTACATTACTGGCACCGGTGTCATCTTTCAGCATGTCAGGTAAGGAAATAATCACGCATACCGCTTACATAGAAAACAGGTTTTGTTTGTTGTGTTCTTAGTCATGCTATTGGTGGAGCAGACCGCCAAAACAAGTTACTAGTATCATTGTTACTGCAATGAGATGTATAGGATTCGTAGTGTCCTCCACAATGTACTACCCAATTCAGTATCCATAAACATGACTTTTCTTGTACATAAATCCCTGAGATAATAGACCCAGTGTAGTTTCTTGGTTGTAGTCTGCTTTATTTATCCATTTTGAATTGCCAGGAACTGGTTAGGGACATGCCGACTCCCACTGACTGAAAACATATCTGAGCTGAGTGAACTTTGCAAGTATGTGGATAAACAAGACAATGCATATCAGGCAATGAAAGATGCCATTAAGGAGTATCTGAGAAGCAGAAAAGAGACGGCTCAAGATTCAGAAATCAGTAAGTCGCATGAAAGAGTGAGTGGTGAGTTTACTTAGGGCAGTATTCACACCCTCCAAATATTGATGTTAAAAAACTCAGGAGGTTATTATAATCACTCTACGTGTGCTTTTGTTTATTCTTGCTAGTGCTGTAGCAGCATTTTAGCACAGTGGTGAAAGCTTTATGAATATGGCCCTCAATCTTCCAGGTCAGTACACTTTGTATATAATGATCGACCACGATTTATTGGTCACTAGTGATTGGTTTCAGTTTGAAGCAGTGTGATCCCGATCTTCGTTTACTGCAGATTTCTTTAACATAATTTAGTATAGTGTTAAGTGAGATTCATAAGTGAATTCGATTTTAAATTTCAATTTAGTATGTCAAATACATTTTGTGTTCGTCCTGTTTTTAGGATATTTGGAGACCAGAGAAAAAGCTTGGACTGCTAGTATTGAAAATGTCACAGTGTATCAGATTATTAAAATTTATATAGGAACTCATTGGTATGCAACTTATCTGAAAACCCTGCTGAAGGTAGGTAGGAGAAAAATGAATTTAGAAATGATTTTACTCTTTGTTATGGTTTTGTTTTCTAAGGGAAAAAAAAACTCAGTTCCATTTGTCTTTTAGTATCCAGAGCTGCTTTCAAACTTCAAAAAGGTTCGCTGGATTGCCTTTGGTCAGAGCCTCTACATCAAAGGGGATGGACAGATGTTCCGACACATTCTCAACTTTCTTAGAGTTGGCAGACTGCTTCTACCATCTGAATTCAAGTACAGTATAGCATATTCACAACTTCATGGCAAAACGTGTTTATTATTTCAGTTGGAGTGGTCATATAAAGAGTGACACTTTTTGTAGTTGTTATCAACTTTTCTAATGTTGGAATATAAAATATCGCACCACTGTTTCTAAATTTGCTCTGAATTTATATATTGTTTTCTTTTAAATATATTTACTTTTGTTTAATTACTTTTTTTTTTCTAATCCAATGCAGAGAGTGGCCCTTACTTTGTCATGAGGTAGAAGAGTACCAGATACCTGCGCTTTCAGAGGCATTGTATCAGTGCAGTGCCTATAGGTAAGAATGTTGTGTGTGTGTCAGTAGTCCGAAATTACCAGTATATTACTTTTCTTTCACGTGGTAATCGAGAGGCTTACTAAAGAGACAACTTATTTGTGGCCACAAGAGGGAGCCAGAGTACAACTGCTGAAAAACAACTGCCAATCTGTGAAAGTAATCTCTTCAATATGCTGTAAATAACTGCTACATTCTGGTTAGTTACCCAAACCATTAAACTTTATAAAGCTACACATCTATTATAACTTTGCTAAATAAAATAACATAACTTGTTCCATCAGTGTAGTAATTTATATATGATTTAAGCCACTGTAAACAGCCTCTCGCTTTCTCTAACCTATTCTAAAAGGAGTGATGGATTTTTCTGTTTCTCATTGGAGAAACACACATTTTACAATTGAAGTCATCTGTGCAGTACAATATTAGTCCCAGTTTTGCAAAACCAAGAAACACATCTGAAGATTCTATAAAGCTGTAATCACGTAACTGAGTTAACAGTTTTTGCTAGGCACACATTATAAAACAGGATTGAAGTATTTTTATATTATTTTTAACCCCAGAATGTGGTTTTAAATGCAGCGAATCAGGAAGTGAGGCATCGTTTTCGTCTGGTGGATCATTTGACGGTTTTAAGGAAGATGAAGCTGAGATAGAGGAGGTAAAATATGAGGTAAGGATTCTGTGAATGCTGGCAGGGGTAATAGAATAGTAAAGCTAGGTATTATTGGGTCTTCACCTCAATGTTAACCCGATGAATGGCCCCAAGGATGTCAATTAAGGCATAAACAATGAAAGAGAGATTTTAAAAGATCTTAACATTGTGGGCTTTTATAAAATGCTGAATCACCAAATCAGATGAACATCTTTTAATATGAGATAAGAAACAGTAAAGTGAACAGATTTTTTTTTTTTTTTTCCCATAGGAGCAATTAAAGGATTTTACAGAAGAATATAATAGACCCCAGGAGACTCATGGTCAGGATACATTAGATTTATACAAAAGAACAGCATCACCATACTGGGTGTACAAGCCACCTACCACAATGAAAAGCCAGTCCACCGAGACTCTTGCTTGCCCTAGAAGTTCCACACCTCACACAAGTTCAGAAGCCATTCCAAATAAAAGGGAAGCAAAGTACGCTCTAGAGTCTGAGGTACAATCCAAAGATGAACTTGCTGGACCGCTAAAGAAACTCGTGAGATTAGTTGAGAACTGGGGTACCAACACCAATGAGTGCGTGCCATCTTCGTTTTCTGCAGGCAGAAGTACCTCTAAAGGAAGCACAAACATGAGCTTTAACACACCTTTAGCACATGCTTTTCTTGGAGAGCATTTTCCGTCTGATCGGGGAATGCTGCGGGCTGCTGGCTTTTCAACCTGCTTTTCTAAGCAAGTCTTCGAAGAGTATCTCAAACGAGGCTCTGCAATGCACTGCCTGACTGACGGTAGAAAATGTGGCAACAAAAGCAAATACACTGGCGTTGTTGGGGCTCCAAAAGTGGAGCTCGGAGCATATGGTGATCCATTACTGCAGAGGCTTCATCATGACAAAGCGTGTGCTCCCATGTTGACTGGTAATCTGTTGAATGGTAAGATTACAGTTACTGTACATTAAAAAGGGTTTGATTGGGAAGATTATGTGCCAAAATCAAAATCATATCCTCACTTTAGACATTGTGGCATCATAGTAAAGTTATTTAATCACACTATTATGTTGTTAAGGCTAGAGTGGTTTGAATTGCATTTTAATTCCTGTTTGGTGTTGTAATTTCTCTGAATGCAAGTGCAATTACAGTATATGAATAAATAAGTGGAGTTACTGAAAGAGTCACAGTTCTGTATTCAAAACTCCCGTTACTGGCATTATGTGCTGCATGAACAATCATTTTTGGAAAAGTAGGGTTAGGAAAAGTAAGTACGCTTAGGCTTTATTTGCTACCCTATTTCTTATATTTCTTGTATTTGTTTCCATTTTTTAGGAAAGGTGTTCAAAAAGTCCAAAAAACTTCGACGCGCAGAGAAGCAGCTCCCCTGCAGTGGTTGTATCATTCGAGTGGAGCACCCCCCAGTGGTGGGGAATCACAGCTCAGAGTCGTTCAGAGAAAGTGTAATTTACACTGTGAAAACTGCACACTCAGGTCATTACTGGTTACAAAGAGATCATCAGACTAGCTATAGGAGCATTATTCAGTACAAAATAATTAAACAAGGGACAGGAAAGACGAGTGGGGCTCAACACATTCCACGAGTATAAGTCTGGGAAAACCTTGTGTTGAATCCCACTTTCATAGAAATGGTAATGCCAGGAAACGAAGTGTGTAGAACCATTACTGAGGTGGTCTGTAATTTAAACCTCAATGTAAAGTAGTTTTCTCATGGCTCCAAAGTAATTCAGCAAAACAAAGTCATCATGTCAGGATTAGAGAGGTCATGTAGATTCAGGGACACTTGGTAAATTGGCTGTTCAGGGTAAATTCAAATCCCTAACCATAAAGGTTAAAACAAAGTTGTTGTTGTTGTTTATTTTAACCTTTTAGTTGTAGTTATGTGATTGGCCAATGTGTTGCATTGTTCACAGCTGCATGTCCACAGATGCAGCTAGATGAAAGGAAAGATCTTCCAGGTAGGCAATTGATAATACTTTTGGTTAAACTTTTGTGTGTAACTGTCCTCTAGTGCACTAAACTGAAGCATCTCACACTGTGAATCTGGGTCTGTTTACATGGGTGCCACAGCATTGCTTTTAACACATTCATACTTCACATTTCCATTTTTTTAAATATATACAGTAGAAGGTGGGGCATAAATGACACAAACTTTAGAGTTGAGCATGGATTGTAATAGTAATTTGAATCTTGTTTTATTCGTTTTTCAGATATTGCTTATGTACATTTTAATTTGACCTATGAAGAAATCTTATATGCCCGAGAATGCCATCGTTTTTTGACAGGCATCATCTTGGATTCTAAAAGACTGGAAGACTCGAAGGAAGCTACGATGAAAATTGCTAACCTGGTGAACTTGCTCTGGGTAGGATGAAATAACCTTTTACTGTTTATATTGCCTTGTTAAACTAGATTATGCTCAACTATACTAGAGTGAAGACACCACATGATTTATTATATTGCAGTGTAAATGAAATGTGGCTTCTGTATTGATCAGTTTTAATTGCTCTGTCATTTAAATTAAAAAATAATAAATTATACAAAATACTTTGCACTAGACTCGGCAGATTGCAGCGGAACAGTTTGTTGCAGATTTACTGAATATGGCATTTTTTAAGAACCAGAAAGAAATCCATGATCAAGTGCTCCAGTGGATTAAGGTAAGAACCATACAGCTGATGTTTGTCATTTTCACCACTAGATGGAAGCAGTACAATAGGCAACTTTGGTACTGTTAAATGTTTGTCATCTGCCCTCATGTCAGTGGGATTCTTGTTATTTTTTTTCTACTTTTTAAAGAGTATTAAACAGTGGTTGCTAAATTCATTTGGGTTAATAGTGAAGGGAGTTTGTTGTATGACATTGCAGTAGGATGCTGCTAAATTAAGAATGCAGCCAAAACCAATCTTTGATACCGTTTTGCTTATGGAGAAGTTTGGATTTGTTAGGTTTATTCTTGTTCTAAATATTTTAATCATATGCTTTACTTTTACAGTTTACATTGCTGTTTGCGAGGAGATATAATGACTGCATTGAAATATTGTTCAGGGGATTCTGTAAATCAGCAGTACTTTTTCCAGATGAAGACTCAGCTCTATATTAGTTGCACAAGGATTGACCGGTGCCTACGTACAAATACACTTTATACCTAAAAGAAGGAACACTTCCCTTGGAGATGTCAAAGAACTTCCCTATGGACAAGGGTGTCTGTGTTTGTGTTTCTTTGTCCAGCCTTCCAAACCTGGACTTATATAGCGCTACAATAACTGAGACAGAAAACTAGGATTTGGATACAAAGCAGTTCCTCTTTATTAAATACTTAGAACATTTGTTAGGAGTTAATAAAACTGAAACTTGAGTAAACATTAATGCTGCAGCTCTAAATGAAAATTAAGTTTATTACATGTTAAGAATGGCACTTTAGTGATCCCCTGCTTTGCTAGTTAACAGAAGTGTAAAATGTTATTGTAACCCTCTCCTTTCCACTAAATCACAAAGCACCACCGGTGCAAAGTACCTCCTTATTTACAAATTGTACATTTTTTTAAAACTGCTGTGTGTTTTTAAGGTAATCTGAACAAACAACCTTTTTTAACAAGAAAAGGAAGTTAAACAATTATAACACTTCATTTTTTCCATGGTTGAAATATTTTCTGTAGAAGTTTTTATTAATAAACTGCATTTCTTGTGAATTTGGTGGTTCTGTTTCCTACTTGGTATGTTTTACAGTTGGACATTCATCTACAGTGAGATCGGGGCCCCCCATCAATCAGCATGCCTGGTTGGGTTAAATCTGACTTCTGGAGAGGTGGACAGAAGGATTAGTCCATCCTGAACTACAATATAAATCCATTACATTTAAACCCCTGAATTTACACTGTGTACTAAAGAAACAATCAATATGTAAAATACCTCAAATGTAACCATAGGAATAAGAAAATGCTGCTTCCTTCAATTAAATCACAGAACCAGAAGTGCAATATCTAAATGATCAGGTAAGCACAAAGTATCATTCGCTGTATTGTAGCAGCTCCCTCCAGTTTTATATTTAGTATAAATATGACTTATTTGCTATTTTATTTCTCAGTCTGCAGCTCAAGTGGTCAAAATACACAAGGAACAATGTGTAATTGCATTGTAAACTATTACAATAATTATTTACAACTTTTTCAAAATTTTACAGAAATCTGCACAAAATCATTGGTACATTTAAACAGAAGAATATTTGCAGTCCAATATTGTGCCATAAAAGAAAGCTATGAAACAACTTTTAGGCAGTGCTACCTTTCCAGTTTTTCAGTATTTGTATAAACGTTTTGCTGTGTTTTGACAAGCACAAAAAAAAAAAATATTGATTTTGTTTTCTTGTGTTCTGAAAGGGACTCGGCATTGCCTTTTTGAAGAGCAGCCAGACATCACACCTTAAAAGAAAAAAAGTACAAAAGTATTTTAGTGAAACTGTATGCATATATAACTGCTATGGTACATGTTATGCAGAAATAAAGGGATTATAGATTACAGGCCTATCGTCCATTAAACTACAGTTAGCCATGCTCCGGCTCTGGCGTGGCTCCGGTAGCTCAATTCCAGGCTGGCTGCAGAGCTGATTAAGACCCCCTGATCTAGCTCCAGCTGGCTCCAGCAGCCCCTGCTCCAGCTCCAGCAGCCCCTGCTCCAGCTCCAGGTTGGCTCCAGTAGCCCCAGCCCCAGCTCCAGCTCCAGCAGCCCCTGCTCTAGCTCCAGGCTGGCTCCAGCAGCCCCTGCCCCTGCCCCAGCCCCAGCTCCAGCAGCCCCTGCTCCAGCTCCAGGCTGGCTCCAGCAGCCCCTGCCCCAGCTCTGGAGCCGCTCCAGTTCAGCTCCACACTGCTGCCCCAGCTGCTTTTAGCTGCTTCAGCTTTGGAGCTACCAAAACCTCTGATCACTAATGTATGACTATCATAGTAACACACAATTTATTTATTTATTTGAATTGTTCAATCAGGTTAATGTGTTTTTTAATGAGACAAGAATGTAAAATCTGGTTTTAAGATTTTATTAATTTATTTGTATTACTCAAGACTTGTATATTAGGGCTGCCCAAAATGACAGTTTTCTGAAAGCCTACAAAGCATGAGCTGGGGTGGGGGGTCAAGGGCCGTGTCTGCTTTTTGATGAAAGAATGATGACATTTTTATATAGCTTGAAGTATTCCCATGCCTTCAAGCAAAAGTACTAGAGCCACTAAAGATGTTGTTTTTGTCACAGTTTATGCTATTTTACTTTTGGTCGAGAAAATGAAGCTTTTCCATGGATGTGGCACAGTGGGCTATTTCAGTGGTATGCTGTACTGTTTTACCTTGGGGGACTAATGATGTTGGTTGTGTTTCCACAGATGGAGAAGAAGACCTGCCCTGTGGAGGAACAAGATGGAGAGGAGGTAGAAGAGGATAGTAAGGGGGGTCTGCCCCCCCCCGGCAGGGAGGCAAGTGGAAGTTGGGTGTGTCGCTGCCTGAAATGGCAGAGGAACAAGGCACAAACTGTAGTTTTCTTTTACGTACATGCACAAGTCTCTTTAATAATGTAATTGTACATCTTTAACACAATAAGAATATTAAAAAGTGACTTTAGTAAGTAACTACAGTTTGCCTTGTTGTTCTCTCAGGCATTAACACACCCAACTTCCACCTAACTCCCTGCCGAAGCTGGATTTGAACCACCGTCTTCAGGGAAAGCAGGCCATAGGATTAGCCCACTGCACCACCAGCTCCCACAGGAAAGCTGTGTTTCACACTGACTATATAAGGTCAGTTAACCAAATCTTTGAAAGTAAAGGAAGGAATCAGCAGGATTTAATCCCAGTCCCCCAAGGAAAAACAGTACAATATGCTAGTGAATTAGCCCACTATGCCACCTCAATGTTGTGAAAAAGCCACCTTTATAATTGTCTAACAGATATCTGTTCAAGAAAAAAGCATCTCCCTACTTACTTAATAAAGGTGGGGGTAACAGCTCTCACACTATTGTGGATGGACTTATGATTTGGCCTGTTTTCTGCAGGTGGAAGGAGAAAAGCAGTAGTTATTAATGGGTTAAATGAAAGGGTTAAATGAAAGACTAGTACTGTCTTTTGCAGCAAACAACGGGGTTTGTATTATATTACCACTTATACGAGACTCAAACAGATTTTTCCATTACTTGCACTGAAAAACCCTTGATAAATTAAGGCTGACTTATTTTTCAACTCTATAATTGTAAATCACTGTCCTCTATAATCAAAAAATATATATTTTTCTTTATCTAAAGCCCTTTGGGTTAGAAATAGCTGCAAGCAAAGTAATATTGCAGGGAAACGAAGCAAAGGAAGATTATTAGGTTAAATGACATTGCGTTTCCAGTCTGTCAAAATGTACAGCCTTATTAGAGCCCTGTACTGGGTAATTATAGTTCTAGTTCATTCTGTACCATGTCAGGAGTGATAAAGTGGGGGCATGTTGGATTTCATTCGGTTTTTAATACTTCTGAATAGTAATGAATAATGAGGCAGATAGAAACAGTGCAAGAAAGTAAACAACAAAAGATGGAAATACTATCGCTCAGTTTGCGTTTGCTTTTTCAGTTCTGAAAAGCTTTGAAAATGTAGCAGCAGATGACATATTGGGATAGCACTTCTGTATACTTACTGCTGAAATGTACTGGCTGTTTGTGAATCTCCGCTTGTCGTCGAGTGGCGATGTGGCGCTCGAGCTGCGGCTGGATCCAGACAGGGAGTAGCATGTTGTATCACACGGTGATCCGGGCTCCTCTGATAGGGTTTCAGGGAGAATGTTGGACACACAGCCGCTGTCTGATCCACTGGAACCACTGCCCGACATACAGTGGGATGAAGACTCGGAACTTTCTGTAGCTAAGAGTGAAACACAAGATAGTTATTCTCTAGTCTCTAAAAATGATGTAGGTACTTTTTGTTCTACCACTGCCATTAAAGAAGTGTGTTTGTTATATTTCAACCTGGTGTCATTTATTAGCAACAATACCTTCCTTAAAATGCTAGTTATTCAGTTTTATAAGTGAATGCTAATTTGGTATGTGGTGTATTTGACTGAACATATCATTGCAAAGCTTTACTCAGAATAACACTGCAGATCTTAAGTCTCTTGCAGGGTCCTACAATACAAATACAGTAACACGAATGCATGCTTTCACAAATGATCTAAACAAACACACACACACACACAACTGCACTTACTCATCGAAGGCTGGCTGCTAGTGTCATGCTCCAGCTCATCTTCCTCTATGCAAGTGCCAATGCAAAAAGGCCTGTCTGTGGCCATTACCCCAGACAGCAAGGACTGGCTGGTATACATGTGCAGATTAAGTGGCCCCAGTAATGACGAGGAAGGTGCATTGCAAGCTGAAGGGGTACTACTGGTAGAAATGGGGGTTTGCGTCCTCTTGAAGGGGTTGGAGTGGTCAAACAAAGACACCGCGATGGACGCCCGCGTTCTGGCCCCTGGAAATAAACAAAGGAAATGAATAAATGAATCAGGTTTCTATATGGATTTATTTGTTGTATTTTATGCTTACAACACATTGACCGTGTATGTATTAAAAACAACAAACAAACAAACCTCTCCCTTTCATAATATAGTCAATGGCTCTGTCATTGATGGCAGCATCACTGGGTTTAATATCCAGGTAGGGTTTGTTACCCACACCCATGGACACCATCTCTTGCATTCGTACTTCTGAAAAAAAAAATATATATATATATATATATATATATATATATGTTTTTAAGTACAAATCATTTATTATATCCTGCTTTTAATGACTTCTACTGAATGGTGTTGCATTAGAATCAAGACGCAAAGGCACTGAGTAACTTCACAAAGAGCTGATCATAATAGAGGGAGATCTGATCAGGCTGGGTCTTAATGGTGAGCTGGCTGGAAGGAAGGCGTTCACAACAAAACAATGTTCAGAAGGTAAATGACCTTTATTTCTTGTAGCTTGCTGCCAAAGTATTTTAGCTACATCAGCAGTCCAGGCATGTTTGACCTCAGGTGTACTTGCTTGAAGGATGTGCGTTTGGTTTTTTGATTTTCGTCTCCTGAACCAGATCTCAAAGCGCAGACCGCTGTCCCCACTATTCTCTGTCAAACCAACATCTGCAGTCTACCAGGAAAGAGACAAGAGCTGATTAATGCAATGATAGAAAACACAATGCTTTAACAACACCAGCAGTTTTACATTCTTCAATGAGAACTTGCACAACAATCCCCCAAAATGATGAGGTCAACCTAATGAATATTACATATCCAATGGCTTCTGTAGCCATTAAAGATAATTTATTCAGATTTTTGTTTTTAAGTTTACAAACTAGTGGGTTTTTTTTTACTCATTTTTGAAAGACATTTAAATGTCTCACCTTAAAAGAATGCTTGTAGATGTAGACATCTAGTCCTCCCACAACTCGTTTGGGTTTGCTGAAGAGCACAAGGTCCTCAAACAAGAACACATGGCGCTGACACTTCTTTCGCCCGTAGCAGACAGTAAACTCTCCCTGTCGTACCAGCTGCCCTTGTTCCTTCAGGTTCACCTGTATAAAAAACAGAAACACGTATTGTTTTCCATGTTGTGTACTACTTGGTTCTCTATCTATAAAAAAAAACAAATCAATATAACTGTTCTTATGGGGGTTTGTATATAGTTTTGCTAAGTGAACAAAAATGTGTTTGTTCTGGGAAAAAAAAACAAAAAACTGGAAATCTTACTCTTGGGTGGTTTCATATGCCCTGATTAGCACTGATGTTGAAATAACCTACCTAAAGTAGATTAGTGCTAATCGAGGTCTGTGAAACCAGACGATATTCTGTGAAACTAATGTACAGTACAACCATTTGCATAAATTAAGATGAAGTCACATGCAAAATGCAACATCACACTTTTCCCACCTTTACACAGTGCGCCCCTATGTCCTGCTAACAAAATTAGCATCAATGCTTTCGTGAACCCCACATTAAAAATGATGATAAGTCTATTACAGTCTACCATTTAAAAGCAATCCCAGCACCAGCTTGTGGTGTGTGCTGTATATCAGATGAAGGGTTCACTGTACTCACATCACAATCTCTGATGGCGTCCATCGCCAGGAGGTCATTGCCGTGGCGAAGCTGGAACTTGACCATTTCGGCGGCTGCTCGGAGGTAGTTGAGCTCCTGCTCTTGTGCCTCGCTGCACTCCTTTATCAGGTCCTTCAGGAGCAGGGCGTATTTACTCATCCTCTGGATTGGCTTCAACAGGTAGGAGGCCAGATCCATCTTATCCCCGAGCACCAACTGCTTATACTGCAGAGAAGGGTTGTGATCAAGCTCAGAACAAATAAACGTGTGCAATTCAGACCTCGGGAATCGAGGTTGCATACAGGACTGAAATGTCTGTTTTGCACTGTGCACAGAAATCCTGTTCATCTGTCTATAAATGCATATGTTTCAGCAATCAATTCATGCGCAAGTCCTGGACGTGTTTTTATTAGTGTGCGTGTCCATGGAGACTTTTACACCTAGAATTGTCTTTTCGACTTTGAATTCTGATTTTAAAATGCAGTCACATTTGACTTTTGAAAGAACAAAGCCTGTATTACAATATTATTTTTGCAAGGTGAAAAACTAGGACATCATAATTAAGGAAACTGATTATTATATATATTTTTTGTGCTAGTTTTTTTTACCAGTGCCAGATAGTGCACTTACAGCAATACTTACCCTAAAGAAGGCATTCCCATGACTAGCCAGCAGGGCATCAGATTTTGGTTTGTTCTTACTGTACAAGGCATACATCCCAAACTGGTCTTGCTGTAATTAGAGAAATAATGATACAGTATTACAATTATACATTTGTAGATATTATTACATTAAACCTACAGTAAAACTGCTCTTAAATTGGATTGCTATCCTCAAGTAGACATATGCTTTAGATAACGCCTTCATTTTGGATTATGCTGTTCTAAAGTTATGAATGCCTCTATTGCACTGGCATTCGTTCCTGCAGTGTTACCAACACGGATTCTGATCTCAGACTGGGCGTGATCCGAGTCTGGAGGGATACCTCCCACATGCTGTGAGAACCACAAGAGGGCAGATCTTTTTTTCTCTTTTCTTTTTTTTTAATCCTGCAAACACTTTACAAACTGAAGCGAGTGACTCCAACTCTTCTGGATATATGGCATGTGTACATGAAGTTTTACAAGTATACAAACCAAGAATTCTGAGAAAAGGTGTGTGTGTGTGTTTAAGCTTTTTGTGAACGTATTTGCTGACTCACTTATTTGTAAGCTACTCTGTATAAGAACATGTGTTTAGCCTGGCTGTTATCAGGGCCAATGCTAGCAACACGTGACATTATGAACCTGAAGTGTACTGTATCCCAGCATCCGAACTTGAGTACAGTACCTCTAACCTCTACGGGTTTCTTGCTGATAATGAAATACAGTATTTTACTCAGAATTAAAAGCACAGGTTACTCCTAAACCTTCATTTTCTGATACATGTTTTTTAAGTATTATTGAATATTACAAGCCTATTCAACTATTTCTGCACTGTTAGCTCTAAAAAAACAAGAGTGGTGAAACTGACAAAGGCTAGGCAGGGGTTAGTCCTGGGAATCCTGTGCATGATTTATATAGAAGATTCCTTAAACAGGTAACTTGAATCTGATTACATTGTGCAAATAAACAAGGTAACTGCGTGGTAAGAAAAGTTTTTTTTTTTAGTAGTAGAAAGCCCGGGGAACATTGTCAGTGAAAGGCTCTCACGTGTCTGAGGAAGCAGTGGAAGGTGTTTTTTTGAAGTAGCACTGAAAGGCTCTCACGTGTCTGAGGAAGCAGTGGAAGGTATTTTTTGAAGTAGCAGTGAAAGGCTCTCATGTGTCTGAGGAAGTAGTGGAAAGTGTTTTTTGAAGTAGCACTGAAAGGCTCTCACGTGTCTGAGGAAGCAGTGGAAGGTGTTTTTTGAAGTAGCACTGAAAGGCTCTCATGTGTCTGAGGAAGCAGTGGAAGGTGTTTTTTGAAGTAGCAGTGAAAGGCTCTCACGTGTCTGAGGAAGCAGTGGAAGGTGTTTTTTTGAAGTCACAGTGAAAGGCTCTCACGTGTCTGAGGAAGCAGTGGAAGGTGTTTTTTGAAGTCACAGTGAAAGGCTCTCACGTGTCTGAGGAAGCAGTGGAAGGTGTTTTTTGAAGTAGCAGTGAAAGGCTCTCATGTGTCTGAGGAAGCAGTGGAAAGTGTTTTTTGAAGTAGCAGTGAAAGGCTCTCACGTGTCTGAGGAAGCAGTGGAAGGTGTTTTTTTGAAGTCACAGTGAAAGGCTCTCACGTGTCTGAGGAAGAGGTGGAAGGTGTTTTTTTTGAAGTAGCAGTGAAAGGCTTTCATGTGTCTGAGGAAGCAGTGGAAAGTGTTTTTTGAAGTAGCAGTGAAAGGCTCTCACGTGTCTGAGGAAGCAGTGGAAGGTGTTTTTTGAAGTAGCAGTGAAAGGCTCTCACGTGTCTGAGGAAGCAGTGGAAGGTGTTTTTTTGAAGTCACAGTGAAAGGCTCTCACGTGTCTGAGGAAGAGGTGGAAGGTGTTTTTTTGAAGTAGCAGTGAAAGGCTCTCATGTGTCTGAGGAAGCAGTGGAAAGTGTTTTTTGAAGTAGCAGTGAAAGGCTCTCACGTGTCTGAGGAAGCAGTGGAAGGTGTTTTTTTGAAGTCACAGTGAAAGGCTCTCACGTGTCTGAGGAAGAGGTGGAAGGTGTTTTTTTTGAAGTAGCAGTGAAAGGCTCTCATGTGTCTGAGGAAGCAGTGGAAAGTGTTTTTTGAAGTAGCAGTGAAAGGCTCTCATGTGTCTGAGGAAGCAGTGGAAAGTGTTTTTTGAAGTAGCAGTGAAAGGCTCTCACGTGTCTGAGGAAGCAGTGGAAGGTGTTTTTTTGAAGTCACAGTGAAAGGCTCTCACGTGTCTGAGGAAGAGGTGGAAGGTGTTTTTTTTGAAGTAGCAGTGAAAGGCTTTCATGTGTCTGAGGAAGCAGTGGAAAGTGTTTTTTGAAGTAGCAGTGAAAGGCTCTCACGTGTCTGAGGAAGCAGTGGAAGGTGTTTTTTTGAAGTCACAGTGAAAGGCTCTCACGTGTCTGAGGAAGCAGTGGCTGACTCTCAGCGGGTGGTTGCAGCAGCTCTCCAGCTCCTTGAGGAAGTACTGGCTGTGGAAGTCGAAGAGCTTCTCCACGTTTCCGAAGATGACGCTGCGCTTCCCCCGCAGGTCCTGGGGCAGGTCCGGCCGCTCCATCTCTGGGAAGTAGTTATCGATGATGTAGTGGAGTGAGCGCACAAACTCCTGCTCTGTGGTCACCATCTCATCCACAATGTGCCTCAGTTTACTGCAAAGGACAAAACACACCAGGCTCGCTCGGTTACACACAGGCACCACATTGTATGCAGGTTCTTTTTTATTCACTAAAAGCTTCACAGTGTGATTTTAAAACAATAAGAAAAAGAAATATGATATTAAACATCCCCTAAGGTCTAGACATATGGAGATGTCATAATGCCCTTCTCTGCAAGTCATTCCATGGAAATGTAACATTTGTTATATCCATATCAGACTACTGGAAAGCACAAGACTTCTTTATGATCAAACTTCTGTGTATTATGATTGCCATTAGTCTAGATAAAGATGACTTATCAGTGTGACAAATTATACTGTTTTCATGGAATGGCGAGCATTCATCAAGTAAAACAGTTCACAACCAGCAAGAAACTTCTGTGAACAACAATGCAATCATTACATCGCTCCTTTTCGGCACTTGCTTCAAACAAGGGCGTACAGTATACATTCCTTATAGGAATGATACTTAGAGCTACAGTACCATGTCTACCAGCCTCCAGTACCTCACACATGAAGCCAATAACCTTTTGCTTCCAGTGACAGAGGGTGGCTAATACCTTCAACAAGCTGGAAGGATAATTACCAACTCCAAAGGGGCCAGGGCATCTGTTTCCTTATCTGAAGCTAAACTGCAGGTTTGACATTCCACAACACACAAACCAGAGGAGGCTGCGTGAGATTGTACAGATCATTTCAAACACAGTTGTGAGCAGCATAAGGAGGAGAGGACCTGGTACAGTGTAAAGGCATTCAGCATGTTTGGATTACAGAAGGGTGATGATGATAATTCAAGATGAAAACAGTCTAGTGTCAAAAATAGTTTGCCGGTGCTGCACGAATATTACTGTAGCTTTTTAAATCGCTGTGCGCAGTCTGACCTAATTAGGATTTTTTAATTGTTGTTGTTGGGTTTTTTTTTAATGCATTGTAGGATTAACTAACCCTATGGTGCACAGTCTGCTTCTGCAGACCTCTGAACTCGCCCGATGTGGCAATTAGTTCTAGGAGTGAGAACGAGATGACATCATGCTTTCCCTAAGCCTGGCGTCAGTCGACTGAAGTGGATTTGAATGGAAGCTCAAAGGTTTCCTGCTGTGTTCTTCTGCGGATGTCTCGCTCAGCTCTTATTCTTTTGATCACATGCTTTCCGTTTCACATGTAAGAGTTCTTTCTCCTCTGGTACAGGCCTCAATAGTTTACTTTACCAGTACTGATCTTGAGACTGTGTATATATTTCTGTGGTAAAACCATACTTTCAAGATCCAGACAATTAAATTGAGTCAATAAAAACAAAAAGCAGAAGTTAAATCAGATGAGACTGTGAAGTAGAAACATGTTAACTCTGAGAGAGATCCAGTTTCCCTGGTTATCTGGGGTCAGGGCACAGATTGAGCAGCCTCCATACTGGAGAGAGGGAGAGAACGGTCTGCAGATGATGGTTCCAGACAAACGACGGGAGACCTTACAGAAAGCAGGTCTTCACTGGCTTACATTAATATAAAGGGCTCCGAAGGTTGTTTAGTAAATCTGGTCCAGGCTGGAGAACTAGGAGCCTTTTAAAATGGGCGGAGGACACAGGAAATCATTGCAATGAACAAGAAAATCAGATGAAGGGCCGACACGGGTGGCACACGTTAAAGAGTTTGTAAAAAGGGTGTTCTACTGTATTTTTTATATAACAAATCAAATCATTCTTTGGTAATAACAAGATACAATATCATGGTACCGCAGTCAGCACTGCCATAAAAGCACTTTCAGATGTTTTTATAATTCGGGGGAACTTTACAGTACTTTTCCATATGGGAAAGTGACTCTGAATACCACGATTTCCATTACATGAGAGTAGATATTAAAACTTCATGCTGATTTGAACTCAGCTCTCGCCAAGATAAGCACCAACTAAGACGTAGCTTTACAGTAAACTAATGCGATCCATCTGCGTCTCCATCCATTTGCGTTTCCTTCCATCTAATGATGCAGATATCCTTCTGCCTGCTGAAGTGCAATGCTGGCTCCAGGGATCAGCTTATTTTGCCTCCCCAGCGCATCAGCACACACAACGGCTGCGATGCTGGCTCCGGGGATCAACCACAGTGCAGAATCCCCAGTACGGTACATCTCTGGGGTCTGCCCAAGGAAAACTCATTAAAGGGAAATCAAAGAAGGCTAAATGTACTGTGAACTGTGACAAGGGAGCAATATTTGTCAGTGCCTTCGTTTCATCTGTTTTTAAAGATTCTGTGCCTATAAGCGTATGGGTAGTTGTTTCTGGCATTGCCCTGCATGATGTTTAATAGATGGTTTCGATAGAAAGGAATGTTCTTGTGTTTTTTGGCGATACACTTGACACAGAATTGTATTAGAATTTTTTTTCCCCCTCTTTTTTATATATTTTGGCTAACTAAGGATTTATTACAACGTGACTGCCTGCATTCTTAATGCAATGTGTAGGACCACCTCTTGTGTCATACTCTACCACTCTGCTGTACAAAATTGTACCTGAATGCTGCACTAATGTATTTAGTATGACTCGTACCTGAATGCTGCACTAATGTATTTACTATGAATCCAGTCTCCCAGCAGGCTTTGGAACCTCTCTCGGTGTCTCCTATGAGTCATGTGATTGGGGCTCCCATGATGCCTAGCATCTACGAAGGTTTGTTCCTTCGTAGATGCTGTTTTCATGTTACTGAACCTACTCTATCAACACCGCTAGCACATTTCCGTGGTTTTCCCTTCACATAAATCCTTGTCATGCAAGTATTTGTACTATATACAGAACTCCAAGAGCATTTGGAAACCCAACACTAAATCGACTTCACCGACAGGGAACAGGAACACCTTTGACACCTACCTGCCCTTGGCCCTCGCTTCAGGTATCGGGGTACTGCTCCTCTGTTCGTCTGCCTGGGCAGGAGACCAGCCGTGGGGTACCTGCTGCCTAGAGGAACAGGTCCGGTCTACAATCTCCGTACTGCTCACTTCCAGGCCCTTGATAAAAACCCCAGTGTTGCCGTGCCTGGCGGGCTCGCTGAGAGTTCTGTGGCAGGTGCCATACCGCAGCCCCTCGCTGGGAGCAACTTCGAAACTCTGGGTTTTCCTCAGCAGCCTCTTCCCCTGCTGGCTGCCTGAACCCAGGCTGTAGGAGCAGGAGGAAGCCCTGCCCTGGCGTCCTGCCGTGAGGGTGTCTCTGCCAGGCTCCTCTGAAGAAGTGCTGCGGGTCAGTGTGTGAGAATCCGAAGCAGCACCAGCCTGCCCTGGCACCCTGTGATCAAAGCCATGCCGGCCTGGGGTGGGGGTCCTATTGAAAACGTATTCTGCTATGGAGTCCTCTAGACCATTGCTCCCGGCTCCGTAGTAACTGCCGGGTGAATGGGTCGCCAGTCTGTCCCTGGTCCAGCCGCTGGAGGTCGATTTCCTGTTGCAGGAATATGAAATGCTGTGGCTGCGCTCCTGCTGCAGCCTCTGATCCGAGCCCTCCGAATGCCGCCTGCTCGCTGGGCTGGCGCTGCTGCAGCTCTTAACGCTGCCCCCGTCCAAACACGCTCCCCTGTCCAAGGGCAGAGACCTCCTGGTCCTCAGAGCCGCCTCCAGCTTCTTCTCAAACATATGCTTGGTTTCCTGGCACTTGGACCAGGCGAACTTCCACTGCTTCAGTCCTCTGTCATTTTTTAATTCGCCTGCCAGTTCCTTCATCTCTGTAAATTTGGCCTCAGGGATATCTGGGTGCTGCCGTCGGTATCCATCCAGGCACTTGATGACTGTGCCGCACTTCTCTGGCATGCTGCAATCCTCCATGGTGATGCAGGCAAGGTGGCGCATACCCTCCAGTGCCCACTCGTACGCCTGCGGCAGGAAAGAAAGAGAGAGGATCAGACCGAGCCACCCATCACAAAAAGAAGAATGTAAACATTCATCAGCATCTCTGCGCTACAAACACATGAAAAGGGGCACTGTGTGGTACAGCTAACTCCAGCCAACAAAGTGCTTCATCGTTACAATAGGACTTTTAAGTTGTTTTAGGGGTTAAGACAAGCGGTTCTTTATTACAGCAGCCTCAGACAGGCTGAAAGGCGATTCTTTTTTTTGCTTTGCAAGGCAGGGTGACCCATGTGGTCTGAACTTTCGCTGCACAGCCCTTACTGAAGAGGCTGTGTTTGTTACTGTAAATGATCATCATCAGGCCTCACTTCTGTAAGTGTGATCCAATTAAGTGGTGGCGAATCTGTAAGGTGTTACTTTAAGCAGTGACGATTTTCCATATGAATCCCTCACAGAAACACTTGGATTCAGCTTTTGTGTCCTGTAAAGCTGTAACACTTAGAAACACACTGAGCCTTTTGTTCCTAATGACTGGTAATGGTTTTGCAAATGAGTTCCTTCAAACAATGCTAGCATGCTGATGGAAACATAAGTGTAATTAAAAGTACTTTGCTTTCAAGTTTAAAACAAATTGACTAAATGCTTGAAGAACACACACTTAAAATAATGCAAGCCCTCTTGCACCATTTGTTTTGTATTATTGCATTTTCCTTAATAATTCAGGTATATTCTTTTAATTAATAATTTAATCTCACCAATATGATAGTTAACAAATGTTTTATTTAATAAAACCTGTATGTTTTAATTTATTTTTTGCTTACCATGGTATACAATGGCAAAAGCATAGCATAGTAAAGCACAGTGAATTCATAGGTAAGTCATGATAAACTACAAAGCTACAGGGTATTTTTATCATGATAAACTAAAGGGAATTGGTCAAGAAAATGTATAAAAAAGCATATGTGTACTGCAAGCTTGTGCACATATTGAGACAGTAAAGTTCAAAAGTAAAATATCACAACAACCAAAATGTTCAGCACAGATTTCTATTTTAGTGGACATCAAACATCAAACCAGAATTCCAGTGCCAAAAGAAAGTCTTTCCCTGACATGCAAGACAATCCTTCAATTGTTCTCGCTGAGGGAAGAGCCATTAGTCCACGGTTCCCCACCAAAGTAGTATTTTTTTTTGTTTTCTTTTAGCTGAGCGGTGACATTTCTCTGCTCTCCGCTAAACCCTTCTCCGTCTCCCCGGCCCCCACATTCCAAACACGACCTTCTTATGAAGCCGCTGTGACACAACTGTCACATACCAAGGTTTTCAGGGGACCTGCACCAAGTTACCGAAGTAACTGTGCAGTCCATAGGTCACATCCCATTAACAATGGGAGCTACAAGGGTGTGACAGCACTAAAAACCTATAATAAAACAAACTGCTCTTTCTTTGGGAAAGAATTGGGGCAAAACTTGCTTGAAATCTGGGCCCTAGAATGGAGCCATTCTAATGTAATCTTTCTTGCAGCGTCGCTGTCTTAGCTATAGATTCTAATGCAATCGTTCTTGCAGCGTCGCTGTCTTAGCTATAGATTCTTATGCAATCATTCTTGCAGCGCCGCTGTCTTAGCTATAGATTCTAATGCAATCGTTCTTGCAGCGTCGCTGTCTTTGCTATAGATTCTAATGTAATCGTTCTTGCAGCGTCGCTGTCTTTGCTATAGATTCTAATGTAATCATTCTTGCAGCGTTGCTGTTGACTATATAAAGAAAGGAGTAGAAAGGACACACAGCAACGGCAGGGATCTTCTGAGACAATGGGGAACTGAAATGGCTTGATGGCAATCACAGCTTCAATCCACTGCTGAAATGTGCTGCTGTATTATTGAATATCTGCTAATTGTCTAGGGGCTCTGGCAAGCTGTGAGGCAGCTGCCAGGCTACAGTACAATACACCACTCAGCCATTTGGGTGAGAAAACCTGGAAGGCTAAAACAAATGTTTGCTGCCGCTTTCATATACCAGCAAGGCAGCAACTTTTCCATAGAGAGTGGGAGTGGTTCTGCATAAGGGTGTTTGTTTAAAGTCTCAAGGAGAACTGTAACTATGTTAATGTACCTGATGTTGCTGTGGATGAAGCTTATGCACAAACTTTAAGTAAGAAAGATTGCAAAGAAGTCATTTCTGTTCTGCTTGAACAAAAATGTATGAAAAAACTAAAACACCCAATTCACATTGTCCGTTTAGCCTTGAAAAGAAACAAAGCACAGAGCCTTTTAAAGGGGTTTCTTTTACAAGGAAGTATTTCAGACTATGTAAGACGATTGGCAAAAAACAACATGAAAACAAAAGATGGACCAAAGGCCAGCTTTCAGAATGCCCTGCCTGCTGCATGATTGATTCAGCAGCTCTCTGAAATGGGTCTTTAAGAAGACAAGGCACTTTGCCCGTACATTGGACTGTCATGACGTTATGAAAAAGGACCTGCCCCATGATATTGTGAAACTTATACTTTTATTAGGACCACACACAGAGATACAGACCATTATTTGCTTACTGCAGCAACCACTTATATTCGCTCAGGAATTACACAATACAAAATACATCCACGGGATAACCAGTTTCTTTACATAAAGTTAAGAAGTACTTTATAATATTAGAAACTTCCTTTTGGCACATACTCTAAATCCAACCTCACAACTTTTCCTCCACTTCTTTCTCCTAACTTCATTGAATGACTTGCTTTTTAATGCCAGATTATAACTTTACTTTCGCTCCCTTTCAAAATGATAAAGCCTGTCTCTTTGCATGCTATGCTGCGCTCTGCTATGCACGGTTAGATGCATTAGCCAAGGCTACGCAGCAGACAGTGACAGATGCAGGGTCTTGTGCCTGCAGGCGTACATTTCACTTTTGTTGGTGCGGGCCCCGATTGAATGGAGTGTGCTTTAATAACCTCATTAGATATGCAAAGGAACAAGAAGAAGCAGCAGCAGCAGCAGCTGGGATTCTCTTGACGTTAGTCAGTGTATCTGACGTCTGCTTGCCTTGGTGAAAAGTGTGCCTGCCCACGCCCCCGCCCCCTTAAAATACTAAAGACAAAGTTAGACATTTCAGACACGACTGTCAGCTGACTTCATTTAAAATCAGACTGTGTACTTGTATGCAAAGCAACACGGCACTCAGCAATGTAATGCAGCAAACAGGAGCTCTGATGAATGTCGGTGTGCAGTGTTAACAACATGTTTAAAAAATGATGAAATAAGAGTGCTAAGCAAGGCTTTACAATCCATTCCCTTGCCTCTTATTAACACTCATAATGTTAGCGTTGGTCTCTCCCTTTTTTGTAGGCAGAAGTTCTTTGTTATTTTCTTTACACTTTTAATTCAGGATATGCAGGTATTTCAAATAGCTATAGCTGCTTCTTCCTGGTAACTAAAACTTCCATGTTCTGTCAATTTCACTCCAATAATAGAGCTGCAATCATACCATATGACATGCAAATGTGATGTTGCCAATTTAAAAAGTTATAATAATAATTTGAAATCACAGCGATAAGGTTACTCATGGGAATACCCAAGTGGATTTGAAACCATAACGTGACATAATTTAATTGTTCAACCCTGTAAGTCCATGCTTAACACACTCGCATACAGTGACATTTACTTGTCACAAGCTTTCAAAATTCAAATCAGACACCATCTGATCCATCTGCCTTGGTCGAATTAGAAAAAGGGTCAAAGGTTACTTTTACCCAAGAAACCCCAACTGGGCTCTGGGCTAATTGCATTTATTCAGCTTATTACTGCCTTAAAGTCTTTGGACCTCAATAAGCAGCAGTCACACATGACCTGAGTATTTAACCATGCAGAACACCTTCTGTATCCAACACTGCTACAGACTGCAAAAATACAATTACCACCTTTAATCTCGAACTATGAAAGCAGCAGTGCAGCAGTAATAAAGGGCACATCTGACCATGTGGTCACAGCTCATTGTGGGACATTGCAACAGGGTCCTGGAGCACACATTCCCAGCACCAGTAAAGCTCAAAGCTAGAGTAACAGCCGCCTCAATATGAGCTGGCAAAAACTAAGGGGACTCATATTTGATTTATTTATTTACCTGTATTCTGTTTCCATCCATTATCGAGAACAACCTGAAGCATGCCAGTGGCCCTCTCTCTCCACAGAAGCCAATCCATAAAGCTTCTGACACTTGAGCAACGAGGCACCTCAGCAGTGAAAATCTATACACACAACTGCTTCGTGCCAATACAGGATTTATAAACATGGTTCACTATTACATTCATATAGGTATCTCTGTAACACAGAGCGTCAGGTCTGCTGGAATCAAATGTCAGCTTACTGAATGTAATGAGTTTCAGGCCCAGGATCTCTCACTATTGAAGTGTGTGTGTGTGTGTGTGTGTGTGTTTATGTGTGTGTGCGTGCGTGTGTGTGCGTGTGTGTGCGTGTGTGTGTGTGTGTGTGTGTGTGTGTGTGTGTGTGTGTGTGTGTGTGTGTGTGTGTGTGTGTGTGTGAGTGTATGTGTGTGTGTGCGTGCGTGCATGTGTGTGTGTGTGAGTGTATGTGTGTGTGTGTGCGTGCGTGCGTCCGTCGCGTCGCGTGTGTGTTGCTTTCATCCACAGTGTGATTAGTAAGACTCTCTGGGGACAGATAAAAATGGGAATATACTGTAAGTCCATCACTACCAATTACACTGCTGATCTGTAATGGGCACAGTCAGATGTTAACATAGAAGGTAAATGCTTGTGCCACCTGGTCATAATCCAACTTTATTCTTTTCTCGGCACAGTAATACAATTCACCTCAGACTTATTCATCCAAAACAAACAAACAAACAAACTAGCATACTTAAAATACACAAAGGGCTCACCAATATCAGCAGGCTTACACAGCAACAGGAAGATATACAAGACCTGATTGAGTATTGTGCACAAACTACCGGTGTTTGAAAGTCTCAGCCTGACTGGCAGCCAGTTTAAAAGTGTATATACCAGTAAGGACATACAAACCATGCTGTTGGTGTTGTTGTTTTTTCACATTTTCTCTAAACAGTGTTCTTTCTTTATACATTTTTTTTAGTCCTGCATCATGCTTCTGGTTTAGCTGTGGACAGTAGCTTTCTTTTGGTCAGCAATGACTCACAGCTAATCCAGAGGGATACGGAGGCCACCATTCAATGAATGGACAATGAGCCTCAGACAGAACTGTTAGCATTGAAGCACAGGCAGCCCATCCAGCTGTATGCATGGGCTACTCCTAGCAGCTCTGCAATCTGCTCGGGACAAAAACAAGCTCCTTCTCTGCTCACATTTTAGAAAGGACAGACACAAGCAAATCTGTTCCAGGCATCACTGCATTACAGCTAACTATAATGCACCAAAGACAACCCAGGCAGGCAAAACATGTCAACTTCAGTGAAATCCATGTGGATCATTTAAGAGTCTTGGTCATCTTGACTAATGTGGGAAGTTTAAATAAAAAATAAAAACAAACAAACAAACAAACAACAAAAATAGTTATTTTTTAAACTATGTTATTAATAACATGACAATAAAAACACACACACAAAAAAAAAAAACAATAATCATAAAATCTAAAGAAATGTACTTAAAAGCACTTAATTTGCAGATTTGGAATTATTAACTTTTCAGTACACTATATCACCAAGCTGTCACACATTGACATTATGTAACTGCGTGTAACCTGCCTCTACTCCTGCAAGCACTACAAAGTGTCTGGAGCACATTCAAGTCTCTATTTGTCCCTACCTGAATATCCCTGTAGACAAATCCCAGATCCTGGTTCAGTGTAATTCCTTGAGCTCTTCAGCAATGCCCTGTGCTGAGACAGACTGAGCCACTGGCGCCCAGATCCTGCTCCCTACTCACTCCCACTATTCACAGGCAAATGCAAGCCTAAATACCAGCTGGGCTATCCTGGGTAACTAAATAAAAAGCAGAGCCGACAGGCAGTGAGGGATGGGGGATGGGAGGGGAGGGGGTGACTAGTGCCGGTACTACAAAGCCAGTCCAGTGTGGAGAGAGAGAAAACAAAACCTGCCATTGGAATGCTACCTGGATTTGGAGACTTTACTGAGAGTGATAAGAACTTATACAAGCAATAGTGACAATTAGTCTAAAAAGAAAACACACAAACAAACACATTTGGTTGGCATCAACCTCCAGCACTTTTAATGGCAAGTAAACTGGAAAAGATGGCAAGATAAAAAATATAAACAAACAGATGTAATCATTCAGGAGTAATTATCAAACAGAACTATCAGTAATTAAGTAAATGTGGATTTAATATAATGATATATTTAAATGATAATAATAATAATGGAAGGTGTTAGTTTCTTTGACAATCAGCTCTGAATCTGTAAACCAACAATGCAACTTATAAGCAACATGCCTGACTCACCGAGTCATTCAATTGTTAAATTCATTTCCTGAAGATCTGAATGTATTAAATGAACAGCAGCTGCTGCCTTGACAGCAGTGTGCTTATGGGACTGCTGTCCTCACTCTTTCACACTGCCAGTCAATACACTATTGATCGAATAATCAATAAGCAGCAAGGAGAAGACACTTGTAGGTGATCACAAGAGCGCAAAACTGGACACTTTCCATCAGAGCTTTTATTAAAATCAGAACCATGCTACACAGCAACAACAGAGAAAAACAACTCTGAAGATCAAAGATGTGCAAGTCTCACCTCAAAAGAAGTCCTAAAGAGCCTGTTAAAAGACAACCTGATAAGCTACTAATAAAACCAGTCAGTGTACAAAACATACAAAACATGTTTTTATGTTACTGCACCAGTAAGAAACTTTTAGGTGCATTGCAGGGACCTCTTACTCTATCATTTGGAGATGTTTATTCCTAAATTAACACCTCTTAATTTTTCTTTTGAAACAAGAGGTGGAAACGACACACTGTAGCAAAGGCTTGTAAGTCGAGCCCAATATACACCCAGGGATTCCTGGGAGTGTCAGTGGCACGTCACTATCAGCCTCCCTCTCGGCACGGCAGGGATATCTGTGGGGTTAAACTGGGTAATAAACGCTGTGTGGGGGTAATTAGTATGGGCAGCCTGGGGTGAGAACAACAGGCCCCTTGGAAAGACAGTTGGCTCTCACAGGGTAGTTTATCCTCCACATGTGTGAGTATTGTCAAGGCGGCTATTTTAATTTGGTCCATATTTTTCCCATTAGGGCTGTACTATGACTTAATGCTTACTTTAACTGGCTTTTCAAATCTTGAGCAATTTAATTATTTTAATCTCATTAATGTTTTCCATATTCAGAAAATTCCCAAATGCAATGGACTGGAAATGGTTTATACTAGCGCAATTCTGAGGGCTGTAGGCGAGAACAAATATTTGTGATTGATTTAAACACTCCCAGATTATTAAAAAAAAAAAAAAAAAACATTTGAGAAAATAATTACATCTGAAATTTACAACAAAAGCATTGCTTATAACACCGGCACATTTTTTCTGAAGGCTAGTCTCACGGAAGGGGTCAGTATATGGACACGCGATGCAGAACAATAACTAAACTCTCCCCTCAGAAATCAATATGCTCCGGCAGAATCAACATGCCATCACTTTGTAACACACAGCACCTCTCTGCCTGGCTGTGCTTCTCTATACTGTGAATTGATTCCCCCTCTCTATGACACAGCAACATCTGAATGCTGTCCCAGGACCTCTGCGCCTGCACCCAGCAGCTTCTATAAAATTAAACCGTTCAAAAAAAGGACATAGAATCCGTCTATTTTAAAAAGCAGAACACAACAAAATACATAAACCCTGTTCAGGTTTTAATGCTCTTAGGAATGTATTTGTTTATGTATCTATTTTATTTTTATGCTTTGGACATAGACATCAAAGAGGGGGGTTTAAACACATGCTGTGGTGCACAGTAAGAGTGGCTGCGAGATTTAAAAATCCTTGTCATCAGCTTTCTTAAGTCTCTTTTCAAAGCATTGCAGTAGCTCCTACAAGTGGAGAGGTTGGTAGAAATGCTAATTCCCTTTGCAGTCAGCCAAGTTTGCTCAAGCCAAATGTTAACTGCACTGCTTGAACAATACTCAGCCTCCTGGTGGGGTTAAGATCTTCAGACTCAATGCGTGGAGTTCAGATCCCAGCTGGACTCAGTAGTGCCAGGGCTGGAATCCGCAGAGAGTGAATGGGGAAGGTAGGTTCTGTTGGCTGATTATAACAAGGGTACTTGTTATTTTTTTCTTTTCTTTTTCTCCAGTACTTGCAAGAGCAAGTCAATGCAAGAACAATTTAACACAATGACAGCCGCTCTTAGTCTGGCAGGAGGTTAGAATGCATGCCAATGTTCTCAGAATATTAAAAGAAAAGTTCTGATCATGGCATTAGCATACACTAGGGCACTGGGGCATTGCGAGGGGTTGCTAAGCACAGTGCATTTGCAATCACAAGTTGACTGGGACCCGGGCTACCCAGTGATTACAGACACAATTAACAGCAGGAGTAGAGCTAGCTTCCTTGGGGTCATTATTCATTCCGTGCTGTTTGCCACTCACTCTGACAGACCAGTGAAAACATTCGCCTGAGAATAAAAGTCTGAACAGAAACCACATTTAAATGATAACAAGCTGTATAAACTGTTCATTTTTTTTACTCCATGAAATTCCACACGAGATATGTTAACATGCTGTGTTTTAAAAACGTTACGCTGTCAAAAGGACCATGCTTTTGTTGGTCGAAAGTCTGAACGGGTGCTTCCTACTGTCGCCCATTAGCAAACTGCTCTTAGGTTTTATTATGGCCTGATGCAAACACTGAAAATACAGAACTAGAACCAGTCTAAAGACCAATGCAGCATACAGTAATCAGGACCAGCTCGGCTGCGTATCCTCATTCTGTGATTGGCGGAATAAAAATATTTCAGCAGCCATAAAGACTACATTTAATACCAAACACCTCTCAAAGAATTAGAGAGATCTGAACTGACGTGATCAGCTTCTATGTGGATTATTGGAGCAGTTCAGAGGAAACACACACACTTGCATAAGCCTTGTAACTTGTCCAGTTCTATATCAGCACACAAAGTACTTGTCACCAGGAACCAAAACAGGATTTTAAAAATGATTTTTTGTAAAAAAGTGATATCAAGTTATGTGTAGCCCTCTAGCCTAGCTGGAACAAAAGCCAGTGTTGAAATACACTGACAGATGGCTAGAAACCTGGTGGATGGGGAGTACAACAGGCAGCCAAAGGACACTCAGGGTTATGGGGGGGAAGTAGCCCAGTGAGAGAATCTGCATCAAAACAACTGTACTATATGCTGATTCCAGATCTGATAGCTCATGATGTTTTTTTATTGGAAAGAAAGAGCAATATGAAATAATAATTTATAGCCTTGATCAAATTACTGTGAATCTAAAACAAGACACAAATGCACAATGAGACAATGCTTCATCATCTTCACTTCTTTATTTCTGTTAAGCTAAAGTTAAGGCACCCCTGGTGGAGCGGAAGCCGAGTTCAGTTGTAGAATATCTGTTTGATTCTGGTAGCTGTGCAGAACACACTGGACTCGTGACCAGAGCACGAAATCAAAACCGCTCAATAGTCCCGGGCTGGCCCTTTTCATTTTATTTTTTAGAAAGCGCGATTGACAACTTGGCCATTTTCTGCCAAAAATATCTGTGAGTCAGAGCCATAGGGAGCTGATTACCAAACAGTAGTACTATGATATCACTGTCACAGATTGTTTCTTAGTGAATGTTTCCCTTGTGTCTAGACACTACTGCTGTTTTGTCCCCCCCCCCCAGTTGATAATCCTTTATCAATGTGATTTTAAACAAATGGGAGAGGATAACTACGCTGCACAGATCCAGTGAGATGCAGCATCTAGTTTACAGGGATGTGAAGCACACATTGGCCAGATTGAGGATGAGCTGGTGTACAGGGAATTCAGCCAGGAATGTACTGGCTTGTACTGGGGGTTCAGCAAGCCAGGACACCAGGCTTAGCACTCCTGCCATGGGGTCTTTAATCTGCAGTCTCCTTGTTTTACATCCTGTCCCAAGGACAGCACCTCATGCAGTTCAGTGCCCCCCTAACCCCTCGCAAGCTCACAGGATGAAATCTGACACAGAGGGAACAGATCAACCAACACCAGACATGGCACCAGTTACCATTGTAATTGTGCAATTCGTAACTGATTGCAATTCAATCATTGTCCTTGTATTTTCAATCACTTTTGGATCATTGTCCTTGTATTTGCAATCACTTTTGGATCATTTTCCTTGAATTTTCAATCACTTTTGGATCTGTCCTTGTATTTTCAATCACTTTTGGTGACCACCATTTGTTTGAAGTTAAATAGCATGTTTCTGTATGTGCAGCTGCGATTATTGCTTGGTTATTTAGATTAAGCATGTAGGTGTTTGTGTTACTTTTCAGTATGTCTGTAATTATTATTGTAACTACTGCTGCACAATTGTAACTGTAACTGTGATTCAACAAAACAGCATTGTAATTGTAATTGCAATTCCAGCAAACACTTCTGCTGTAATTGTAATTATTATTTATTTCTTAGCAGACGCCCTTATCCAGGGCGACTTACAATCGTAAGCAAATACATTTCAAGTGTTACAGTACAGGTAATAATACAATAAGAGCAAGATAAATACAATGATAAATACAGTAATTATAAAATAAATACAGTAATTATACTCAACCCCAGGTCTGACCAGGAGCAGCACACAGTTTTCCTAGCAGGTCCCCCACCCAAGCACCGAGCTGACTGGCTTGCTTAGCAGAGCGGCGTAACAATGCCTTTCACACCATTTCAAAGCTACAGCACCTCCCCCCCTCACTGCCCAGCTGCCTACAGCATCTCAGAAGCCGTTCATTGTTGTGTGCACTGAAGTCATTCACCAGCGACACAGCTACATGGAACTGCAGAAAAAGAATTTTCAGAACATGCCTGTGTCAATCAGTCAACAAGCGTGCAAACGATCAGCTCCCTCCTTGCTCGTCGTGTCCCCTCGCTTTGTACAACACCGTCCACATTCACTGTAATCTGCTGTCAAGCTATACACCAACACATCCGTCATCCTTTCTTTGGCCCGCGAGAAGCTTTATGAAACAATTCGACGCATGCCTTACCTTGTCGAAAAACTCATACAGTTTGACTGTCTTGTCGATCTTCCCTTTGGCATCCTCCACTCTCAGTGAGAAGTCCTTCAG
This sequence comes from Acipenser oxyrinchus oxyrinchus, assembly GCA_030684275.1. Taxonomy (NCBI): domain Eukaryota; kingdom Metazoa; phylum Chordata; class Actinopteri; order Acipenseriformes; family Acipenseridae; genus Acipenser; species Acipenser oxyrinchus. The sequence continues at coordinate 33,292,420 of CM060261.1, read as the reverse complement.
CTGCTCCCAAAACGAATGCACTTTCACTTCATAGACCTGCAGCTCCACTGAGGAGACGTCTTCCCACGGCTCCAGCTTCTTTAAGAGCCCCTCACCGTTCTTGCAGTACATCTAACAGGCCAAATACAGATCATTAGCAGGAATATAATCTACATTTTTATTTTGCTTTTTTTTTTTTTTTTTTTGTAAGACCAGAATAAGCAAGTTTCAAATTATATTTTTTGCATTTGTGAAGTTGTATTTATTTATTTATTTATTTTTACATCCTTTAAAACGTATGAAGAGTACACTAATACAGCATGACATCAGAGGATGGAACACAGGAGCCAACATTATTTAAATCAATTCCAATATCAGACACATGCTAAAATTAAAGGTTATGGGAAAACTGTTGAGAAATGGTCAGATGTGAGCGCTGGGTTTGGGATGGAGTTCCATTATCATCAGCACACCTCCTATACTAAGTAACTTCTGTCACGTGTTTAAACATACATATGCTGAAGAGTAGAAGTCTCTGAAGTCAGTCTGCGTGCAACGTAACTGCTCCAGAGAATCATCCAGCTCACTCAGCTTCTTCAGTCGACTTTCTCCAACCTGCTCAATCCAGCCGCTAACCTGCCAGGACACAAAAATAAAAGAAATGAATGCTGGAGCACTTTTCAAAAGTTCCACACCAGATTTCTGCATATTATTATGAGAACATTATCAACCCAATTGAAAGAGTTTGATTACATATATATACATATACATAATTGTTTAAATCGGTTTGATAATGTTCTCATAAAATATGCAGGAATGTGGAAACGTCAATAAAAAATAAATCAGAAATTCAGACTTGCTGATTTAGCACAAAGTTACAGAAAAAAAAATTAAAAAAACACGCTACATCTCCTACCTCCTTGAACCCTTCTTCCAAAGTTTTAAACTCCATTACAAACTCCAGCTCCTGCATGCACTTATTTGACAGCCTCACAAGACGATGGACCGACTCATCAACCTGGTTGTACAGATCCGTAACCGTCTCAATGGCATCTCTAGTACAAGAGAGAGAGAGATTGTATATAAAAAAGAAAGAAAGACAAACAGCAGCATCTCATTACAATAAAACATGTCGTGCTACTTACCACTTGCTACAAGTGTCTCATTTTTCAATACTACATGAATAGGAATATGAAAAGGACCCCACCCAGTATAAGATTATACCGCAGCCCAGAAGGCATTCACAGTTGTCCAGTTGACTGTACTACTCCTAGATGCTCTGGACAGCTGCACCCTTGTCGGATTTCTGCTATGAAACACCCTTTCAGTCCCGGGGAGACAGGGGAGAATGGCAGCTGTCCTTTAAAGAACCCCTCTGTCTGTCTGTCTGTGTGTGTGTGTGCCTGAAGAATCACTCCCTTGGTTCATGGCATTTTTTCTTTCTATCAGCTCTTTAACAGCTCAAGAACAGGAAGCAATGCATGTTAAAAGTCATACTGCCAAATCATTTATTTATGAAAGAGGGGGGTTGGGGGTCTTTTTTTTGACAAAGAGGGGCGTGTGCCAAAAACAAACAAAAAGTGTGCAGATGGGGCAGCTCTAGTGCCTGTGAAGTACTGTACCAGCCCACCAGCTGTACATTCGACCCAATGTATACATTTCAAAGAAACTGCAGGGCACAAACTTGTAAAACTCAAAAGTTTAAAGCTGAAGCCCGCTTTCTCAGAGTTGGAAGGATGAAAACTACAATATTCTTTCTGACGTTATTTCTTCAAACTCTATATACTGAAGGCGCCCCCTGCTGTCTGCATGCAACATCACGCTCTGCAGTCAATTCTGAGATGACACGTCCCTCGGGGGCCCCAGTTTGGTGACTCAGTTTCTTCCACATAACCTTTGACATCAAAACAGCTCTAATACAGGAACGTGTGATACAGGCACCTTCATGAAGAAACAAAGTATACTTTAGATATACTGTAAAGAGAAGATCGTTCTGCAACGGCCACCTTCTATTATTATTATTTGTTTATTTAGCAGACGCCTTTATCCAAGGCGACTTACAGAGACTAGGGTGTGTGAACTATGCATCAGCTGCAGAGTCACTTACAATTACGTCTCACCCGAAAGACGGAGCACAAGGAGGTTACGTGACTTGCTCAGGTGGCTGAGGTGGGATTTGAACCGGGGACCTCCTGGTTACAAGTCCTTTTCTTTAACCACTGGACCTCCTTCTAACAGGCGCTAAAATGCAGCTTTTAATATGATCTCGCCTGCCAGCAAGACAACTGAGTGTACTTTCACACCACATGAGCCAGTTTTCCATTGGCATGTACATGGTTTCATCATATGTATGGATGGATTTTTATTACACACTATTAACAACATCCATTGGCACTCTAATTAAATACAGTACATCACAGTAAATACTTACGCATTTCACTTCATCATTCTGTTACTTGAAGACAGTAGCGTCGCACAGTTTACTAATGCATGTGTTAACTAAAAACAAAACCTTTTGTTTAGAAAATAAAAGGAACAGTTTTTTTGGCTTAGGTCAACAAACTATTAAAATGTAATTTGTGTGATGTATATACTATGATATCCTAGCAACTACAAGGCAGGACCCTTGAAAACAACAACCCATTCATAACAGGGAATTTCTTCTCAATTATTATGCAAATTGTTGTGTAGCAGCTTCAGTATTCTGTGAAATAAGGGCATTGTTCAGAGAATGTACTGAGGAGCATTTCTCCATGTCTCCATGTTATTCTTCTTTTGTTTCCCTTCCTAGTTATCAGTAATGTCACTAATGTTGTTGAACTTTCCCTTATTAAGTTTACCTTGGTAACAGCAGAACAAAATGTTATAGTAAAGCAGTGCAAAGCCTAGTTAGGCATGTTGAAGCACATTTAAAAACATGGCAAACCATAGTAAAATACATGGTAAAAAAGTAGTACAAACTTGGGAACCCTGTAAAATGACTGTGTTAAACTTTTAAAATACCTACAGAATAATAAAATAAATTAAAAATAAAACCATCAGTACAGAAGCTGGATATCACAGTACAGATTAGCCCCAGTTGTGAATGTGAGTAACTTTAATGAAATGAAGCTTTTCTTTTCCTCTTATTCCTGTGGTACACCACCACCCCTCTAATGCACACACCCTTTCTATGATTAACTAGATAGTCATGGTGCAAAAACTACATGCAAAAGTTAAAGATTAATGCTTCAAATAAAGGGTTCTGGTTTTGGTTTACTCATTGTTAAATATTTGCAGTTGAAAAAACACTTCTTCTGGAAGACTAAAGCCTTTCTTGTGTATTATTATTATTATTATTATTATTATTTATTTCTTAGCAGACGCCCTTATCCAGACCGACTTACAATTGTTACAAGATATCACATTCCTTTTATTTTAAAATGAATGTGCTATCTTTTTAATAATAATGAAGCAGTAAGGAATGCGGGTTCAGAATTCGCTTCATCTTCTTGCAGTGGGAAGTGACTCAGTGAGCTTGTATGTAGTTGAGCCAAGCCTGACCTTGAGATAAAGAAAGACTTGCATATCGACAGCTATCTGCACTACTTGTTTGGGGAAAAGCATCATTAAAACCAGACAGAATAGAGGGAGACACTTAAAACAATCTTGATTACGCTCTAAAAGAAATAATACAAAAGACAGTTCAAATACACTTGCGCAGTTTCTGTTGAGTGATTTAAAACAAACAAAGGTCACCAGAAAAAAAAAACCTCATAAATCAGTGACACTTTGATCTTGCACACCAAAAGGCACAGAATCAAATATCGCGTAACAGTTCCTTTCCTTTACTTTAAGGCTAAGAAAGTACGAACTTCACACACTCACACACTAGGGAATGACGAATTCTACAGCTGAGAAGGCCCTAGGTCTGTCCACAGATGTCATCTATAAAAAATGAACTCCAGTGCTTTATTTTTCTCATTTCAGTACCGCATTGTGTGAAAGAATGTCACAAAACAAAAAGTCTGAGTTATGTTTTGAAAAAGGCATCCCTCTTGGGAAGGCCATAAATCTATCTGTCCATTCAGCCATATATTCACCATGTCGTGCTCTGGCTCCAATTTCCTTCACTACGAACCACAACAACAGCTACTGCCACATTGACAAAAGGCAGACATTATAAAGAATTGTTCTGTGCCACGCCAGACCAGGAAAAGAGGTGAGCCAAGGAAAAGTTTTGACTGAACTGAGAGACAAGCTCTCTCATCACCAAAGAATGGAACAGCTTTAAAAAAAAAAAGTGAAGAAAAAAAAAAATTTAGCAAAGACTTTAGTTAGAAAATGTTCACATTCCTTCAAAAAACAACAACAAAAATATACTGCAGGGTTGCCAGTTTAAACAAAAAGAAGGTGAGCCTCAAGAAACTTAGGAAAGTATTCGTGAGCGGATGAATGCAACAGGAATGTTAATTACCAATTTCCACAAACTGTCTGCTTGGTAGAATTACAGTGGCTGCTAGAGGAAACATATATTTAATTGACAGACACTTCTGTGCTTTTAATCAAGCTAAGATTATTACTTATAAATAATGTTCCAACGCCTGTTACCCTACCAGGATGAGACAGTTACTCTAAGTTCTTCTTATCAGGTTTCGCTGAAGGTCAGAGTTCAAGTTACTGATGTAGGTCAAGTTTACACTTTGAAACATGTTTCGCAGAACTGATTTAAATAACAGGTATTCTGTTATGTTACGACTGGCATCACAAAGCTCCATGTCACTGCTGAAGCGCAGTGTGAGTGGATAGCTGAGAGGCATTGGCTTTACACAGCCCAGGAGGCTTAATGATACCTGTAACACCTGCATTGCAGTTTAATACAGTAAGTGTTTAGATATAAACATTCTAGATGTCTGTTATCAAAGGACCGGCTGGGATTAAACATGACTAGACTCTGCCAGCAGTATACCTGTAATCTTCAGTCAGTGTCACGCATGACTCCTCTTTCTTCAGTCTGGAAAGGGTGGCTCCTCCCTCCAGCTGCAGCCTGACCAATCGGTTATCTTCAAGAACGCTTTTCATTAGGTCTCTGTACCTCCCCAGTAAAACCTGGGCTTCCTGTGGGAGGGAAAAAAAGAACATAATTTATTAATATATGTCTGTCCTCACACAGGCACAAAAAATGGGTATTTTTATTTTAAACATAAATGAGTGTCTATGAAAGCTGGTGGGATGCATTGCACTAGAGTCTGAAAATGTTATATTTAGGTGACATTTCTAAAAAATAAAAAAAAAACTCTGCTAAACACCTCAGAACAGGCTAAATGGTCATGCATGTAATCCGACATGTTAAGAAAGAACACAAAGGAACAGATGAAAATCAGGACCCCTCCTGGGGATTTTTCTGTCAACAATGAACAGCTCAAAAACCTGACAGTGCGCCCCAAGCCCTGTAATCACCCTGGATTAAACATGCAAATCTCCTGTCACCGTGTTAATCTCTTGCCATTCTCTTGTCTGAGCCAGTTGATCCCCCAAGGAGATTGCTATCTGGCTGGTGTGTGGCGTATGTTCTATAGGTGCTGCAGAAGTATGTAGAATGCCTGCAGCTAAATGTCATGGAAACAATTAGCTTCCTTGTCTCTCAGTTTATCTGTCCCAGGACCCCTCCCTGAATAGGTAAAGAACCCTGTTTAGCACTAATATGCCCAGGGAAATCAATATCCCATCACCAGACTCATTTCCCTTTGCACCAACATCAAAGACCATTTACCCAACCCGCTGATTAGAGAGATCGGTTTAGAGAGATACATATGCCCCTGGGGGTTCCTACAAAGCTTTAAATGAAACCCCTTTTACCATAGATTACACTGGTGCTTCCTGTGCGTAAATAAACCCCAGTCCCTGGTTATCACCCAATAACAGCAGGCAATCTAGGGACATTCAAAAGGTCAGCCGAGTCAATTCAATGCATGTGCAACGCAAAGCAAGGCTGTCAGAAACACAAACTATTGTATTGGCTCAGTTCAATACAATATAGGAACGTGCATGCTAATCTTTGGAAAATCGTTTCTCAAATGAATGTATTAAAGATTTAGGGTGGAAAGGGGGGGATTAGGTGAGAAACTCGACTTCTTTTGAGGATTTTAGTCTTGATTAAGTGTTCCAATATTAAATGCAATATAATGTAAGGGATTTGTGCAAGGTTTGAAATGTCTCACAAGAAATGAACAGTTTTCAGTAGGTGCAAAAGTTTTTGCAGCTAAAACAGAGGTGGCTGTTGGTTTTGCTGCTGCAGTAAATAATGACTGTGCTGTTTTTGCAGCTAAAACAGAGGTGGCTGTTGGTTTTGCTGCTGCAGTAAATAATGACTGTGCTATGGGCAGTCACTCGCTGCCCGCTGATTCACAGTTACCTCTGCTGTCCCAGGTACTCTGTTGGACTCCAGACTGGTGATGGTGACTTGAAGGAAGCCAGATGCTGACCTGCAACACTGTACCAGCTGCTCCAGTTTCTACAAGGAATATAAATAACATGCATTAACAAAACCTGAATATAAGAAATTTGCATCATCAAAAAATATTGGCACAAAGTTATATGCACTGGTCAGGAAGATGAACAAAATAGTGTAGTTGACTAAAACCTTTGATATCGATACCATTATGCATCATCATACAAAAGCCGGAATGTTTTACTCATAGCCTATTAAACATGAGCTGTAAACGTCCTCAGTCTTTATCCTGGTGTCCACGGACAGGCATTTTGCTGGCTGGTTCTCATGGACTTCGCTTCTGGACAGACAGCAGGAGCAATGAATTGTTCTGCTCTGTGCTCTAATTTCCTCCCAGTCACCGATCCCTCTCTGTTTACTACATTCCTTATTCTCTGGAAAAGCACCTCCAAATCAGTATGTGCAATTTAAATCCGATTTGCACTCCAAATAACTCCCAGGTCACATTTTCACACGAAAACTAAACAGACAAAACAATTACAACATTTTAATTAACAAAACAATTATAACAAAAACAGCTCTTGGGAGGCAGCAGGTAACATTCTGTGCAAGCTATACAGTTAGAAATACAGCAAACAAAAAATCTATGCTGCTTGTTTAACTGAGATTGATCTTTTCTTAAAGTCAATGTAATGCATAATTCAGAGAAAAATAGAACGCTTGCGAGTAATAAATGAAGCACTCTGACAGCCCGCAAATCAACGAAGATAAAGTTGATTCTTCTAAACACCCAATTTGACTCTGTAAAGGAATGCAGGGGAGTGGAGAGTGAACCTACCGTGCGAAAGCACACCCAGTCACTGTGGCAGAACGGAAAGGTCCCATCGAACTCCAGTGGAAGCTGAGAGGCGTCCATGTGCTTGTGGAGGGACTTCAGGGATGTGAGGAGTTCGAACTGCAGGAGAAAACAAAAGCCTCGGCTACGATGACAAAGATCTACAATACATTACATCATCCCGACCGCTGAGACGCAGGTGTGTCTCTCTGCAAAGGTACCCATGCGCTCTGACTGGATCTTGAATGCCACTGCACCCCCCCTTCAAGAGAGCTCCAAAACTGTAAACTAGGATGCAGCGCTAAGACATAAAAACCCACCCCTTGATGTTATAATAGCAGTAACAATACCCATCAACAGCCATTACTAAGAATAAAATGTGTCACTGTAGGAAACAGCTTGGCCACAGTTCACCACAGGATAGAGCTGCCCTTTACTCTTCTTCATTACTGGTTAGGTTGTTGGGTGTTATTGCTTAAGAAGAGGTGGAACAACTAGCCTTAGACGGGAGAACCACAAGAGCATTTTAAACAATGCCATTAATATATTAATCCTGTTACTGAGCAATCCTGTGGAGGGTGGGGCTGCAGTAGCTCAAAGCTGACTGGTCAGCTCCTGACTAAGCAGCAGATCAGCCGTGGGGCTGGTGGCTAAGGATCCAATATCATTCTCTCTCTCTTGTATTGTACTTATATGTCATTGAAAATAAATTAAATAAATAAATACAAATACAATACCTACATACAGAAGACACTGTCAGACTGTACTTTTTCAGAAAACAGACTCTAAATCAGTGCTTTAATGTGAAACGTCTGCTCGATCAAAGCAAATGGAAGTGCGCTGCAAGTTAGCAATTCCTTGGCCGTAACTGAGAGTTTTAAAATAAGCAAGTGTCTCCTCTCCAGCACTTGAGTTAACAAGGCTGAACAGAATCGAGGTCCCTGCAGGGAACTGTTGAAGAAGCCAGGAGCCTGTTACTGGCTATTGCATATACTTGGCTGAATTAAACAAACATCAAATACAACCCTTAACTATTTCTTATTATTACTTCATTGATAAATGGAACAGCTTGACTGTGTAGTGCTGGGATGAGACACTTCAGTTTTTTCAGCATCATCCGGTGGTGTGTTTTTTTACAGAGCATACTGAAGTGCTGAGTCTCTGAGCGGTCCATGAGTCAGGTTTCTTGCAGGGAAAGACAAAGCAGAGCCTCTTGTGTAGGCCCCCCATTAGCTGGTGTATGTTGTCTCAAAACCACAGGAGATCAGAGATTCTTATACTGTACCGAGTACCTTCTAACCTTTCATCGCCTGTTCTCTCAGCTCCTCAAACACAAATGAAGTGCCAATTCTGTTGGTGTTATTCTGAGCCGAAAACTCCTAAAAAGCCTTAGAGCAAAGTGATTTGTCACTCCAGACAGAAAAGCACAGGGGTCACTGAGGTGAGAGAGTGCCCTTTGCGCAGGATTACACACTGCACTGCAAAACTAAATAGTCGATAACAAAAGACGGTTCTAAAACAAAGAATATATATATATATATATATATATATATATATATATATATATATATATATATATATATATATATATATATATATATATTGTAGTTTCTTCAAGCAAATTGCTGTTTCCCAGTTCCCCACCGCAGTATGTAATTACCTGCATAGCTGTGGGCTTTTCCATCCGAAAGGTGAGGTCTCTTTCAGCAAGCAGCAGAACAGTGTGAATACAATTGGGGACAGCTTCCTATCAACACAAAGGGTAGTATTTAAACAGTATGCTACATTAACACAATAGCAAGCTATTCAAGGAACATTAAACAAGAATTGCATACATGTTTAATATGTATTAGCATTGGAATCATGCATATTACATCGAGTTCACAATATTTTCCTTGATCTCTATGAGCTTTTCAAGAACAGCAGTGACACTAAACAGTGACTACTATCTTGCTTTGAGAATTCATCAAGGTCGCTATTGTTCAGGTACCATCGGTATGAATTCAGAAACCTAGTCTGCCATCACACAATACTGCCTTGTAAAGCAGCGCTGGGCTAGCCAGGATATTCTCATGGTTTCATAGGTAACATAAGTTTTATTAGCATCATATGACAAACAGCGTTTCAGTGCAGAACATAACAGCATGTTCCAAATTCTTTGTAATAGTATATGGAGTGGAACAGCCAAGCCCTCAGAGAGCAGGGATGGGTAATGAGATCAGATCCCCCCAGGGAAGCCTGGTCCATTACACACACCACTCAGGTGTTCTGCCATTTCTGTCTGGGAATAAACATAAAGACAGCCCGGCCGAAGGGAGATCAGTTTCTTCTGCTGTCGTTTTCAGCTACGAGTGAAAGGGAAAGAGCAATAGCAGGGTTTCAAAATACAGACTAAACAAGAGTCCCCTTCTAGAGATTTTGATTTATGTACTCTTCTCAATCCACTGCTGAGGTCCAAGGATATTCTCGATCCAAACTCTGACTGTTAACTGCAATCACAATCAAGCAATCAAAGTTTTAGATTACATTTAGTTTTTTGCTTTTATGTGAGCTGGTTTTCATGGATGCAGTGTAGTGGTATCTTGCCTTTGTGCCTCTCTCTTTTACACAGTATGTGAATGCTTGGCAGCAGTTTTGATCAAAGTTTATTTCCAAGGCTTGCCTTCAGACTTTTCATTTCCTGTTTGTTGCTGTATTTTGAAAACACACAGTTTTTTTTTAGATTGGGGGTACAACAGAGCATTATGAAGCAGTTTTAGAACAACAGATACAAACAGATCACTTGCTTTGTAGCAAATTAAACAAGTGAAAATTAGGTCAACTGAGTCGGCCTTCCCGGAAAAACACAATAATTTATTGCATTGCTAAATAAAATAAATGCAAAGTGCATTTCTAAGTGCAAACTAATAAAAAATAAATAGCCACAGTACATGACATGCAATGAAAGCTGCTCTTCAGACTAATTGATTATTTCCCCATTAACCAATTACCCCCTCCACGTTTGCTGAAACCCTGAACCCTGAACCCTGCTGCGGTCCCCTGTAAACAAGGGTTTATTGTTCCATCACAGGCCTTGGGGCTGCACTGGAACAGGCTGTGTTACATTGTGTTCAAAAGCTTCATCAGCTCAGAGTGAAGCCTTTTTAAGTCCTGCTAAGTTATCTATGCCTAACCATAAAAAGAGGAATCAAAAGCAGAGGAACCTGAGGTATTTAACTGAGTTTTGTGCTTGTTTTTATTTTGTTAGCACCACTGCTTCGTTGCTTGGTCCGCCTACAACCCAACCCTTAAAGGAACCACTGCTCAGTGTCACTGAACTGACCTCCTCTCTGTGAATGACTCAGCCCTGCAAATGGATACAATGTCTGATCAGACCTTTTATTAAGAAGATGCTATCTCTATGAAACACACACCCTTTTGAGATAACCCGAGGCTGTGTTTAATTTGATCAGAGCTATCACTGCGTTCGTCACGCACACAAAAAAAATGGAACCCTGACCCCCAAACCTATTGTTACCTTTCCCTTCCAATGCCGTGAAGGTCATTTCCATACCTACCTATCCTGGAGTAATGTAAATGCAAATTAGGACAGCAACACCCATTACGTTCTATCCCTTTGGCAATGACACTGTAACCTAGACAAGATTAATATCATTTCTCGCTTATTATAGAGTATAATTTAAAATCCTGTTAGGAACTATACAAGCAGATTCTTCTGAAGTGCACTTGCCACACAGATGCTTTCATTTATTTTATACACAGAGTCTAGACGAGCGCATTCATTCTTTATTTAAAATACCAATATATTTTTGCACAATCCTTTTATACACACACACACACACACACACACACACACACACACACACATTACATCTGATATGCTAAATTAAATCAAGAACAACAGAAAGCTTTGGTGACAGCTTATAGTTTATCAAATGCTTTCAATGCAATACACAGTCATAAATGTACTCAGATGAATGAATAGCTTGCTGTGTACCTGGAGCATTCAAAAAAATATGCATGAAAAATGATGTCCTGTTGTGTAAATATTTCTAAAGCAGTGTATGGAAACTGGGAGATTCGACTAAATGCCTTTTTTGTTTTTTTTTAATACAGAATACCTCTGCTGACCACAGAGGCATCATACACTCATGCATCTGTCCATACAGACACAGACACATATTTCTTAAAGCTGAGCAGATTGCCAGGTCAATACTGTTGAGAAAATGTCTGAAGCTTTGCCTGCTTTTTTTCATCATTAATAGAATACAATTACAAACGTAGAATGCCGTTGGGCCTTGTTCCTGTTTCTGAAAAAGGAGGACCACTTCCCGTTGGCTGTTTGGATTTCAACACGTTTACATGCGTTAAGTGCACAGTATAAGTTATAATACTGTTCGACTCTATTACCTGTAGTTGGTTAAATGCTTTGAACAGTGCTGGAACAGGCGAGCATCTACGGGCATCAACCAGAACAGTCAGACCCAGGGTTCGGACCGCCTTCCTGTTTCACGTCAAAGAGAAAGAGATCAAACTTTTTTCATTTCATCCTCACTCACAAGACGGTACAGATTATTAAACAAGGTTTTCTGTGTTTAACACAAATTGTGTGTTTCTGTCGCAGATTATCCTTTGCTACAGTATAGGTGCTATTTTAGTACCCAGAGCCTGTTTTATGAAGATTCTGCAGGGGATCCTGACACAAAAATGCAACGTTTTCGTACCTGACTCATAGTCTTCAAGAAGAACAAGGTACACTGTTTCAATATGCACATACAGGCTTAGAATCGGAAAGCCATTAAAAAAATGATTTAAATTCTTCGTAAAGGCATGTCATAAAAATGCCATCTGTGTAACAAAAGCAGAACTACGATGCAGTAATCAGGGTTGAAGTTACCTGAGAATTGTGTAGAAATAGACAAGAAGTCGTACAAGCTCGGTGCTGTTGCAGTTGGGGTTTAACCAAATCGTGTTCCTGGTCGTCACAATCACAACGGCACGCCCGCATCTGTCTCTCGTACCTGATGCAAACAAAAAGAGAGGAAAAAAAGACTTGTTTATTGTAGCTGCGAAACACACAAAATGCGACGATTTTACAAAATATTCTACTTAAGACATCTTGTTTCCTTACTAGCTTTAGCCTAGAGCTTTTTTTTTTTACTTCAAAAAGAAAATGTCTTTTAAATGCTATAGTATAAGTAAGGACCAAATGAGGTATACTTTGAAGCCCTAAAATATGGACATATGGAAGATGGAAATACATGATGACCCCATTTGAGAATATATTTGGAAAATGTTTAATTAAAAATAGATGTATTATGTGTCATGCTGGTAGAAAGCAGCAGCTTTGAGAATAGACAGGGAGTCTCGATTGTGCTGGCACACACCGGGCAAACAGACCACTCCCGAGTCCAGCACAGCAGGGTTGATATCCAGCGCCTGGGTCGGTACAGACTGCAGCTTTGAAGAGATGGGAACAAAAGAGAGAGACTCCTGGTGCATCAGGACCACTCTCTCCTCCCGGCTCACAGCTTCACAGAGCTGCCTGGCAGGAGATACAGGAGCTTCCGCGCCCTGCTCCTTCTGCTCTTCCACACCTACGAGAAAAAGGTACAAACGCATTGATGCATTCTGAGGAGCTAGACACACATATCCTTAACGGTGCACTTGTATTTATTAAATACATCTAGATCTGTAGCGTGTTAAAGAGTGGGAGATCTGAAAGACTGTGTTCCAATACATCTACAGTACTCTCACGGAGTACAGTATAAGGGAAACGGTGGGACTCGGTAGTGGAAAGATTCAGAAACGTTTATGCTTGAAGGAGAAAAGTAAATCCTATATGAAAGCTGAAAAGGATGATTTGTTAGTAAAAGGCATACCTTTAAATTTACAAACTGCAGTAACATTCTACAAGCCCCACAACCAAGCTATGAAAGTCAGTTATTGTATAGATGTTTTCTACACACAGAACTGGAAGTCTTGTTCTGGAGAGGAATGCTATTAGAATTCCAGATACGGTGATATAAAATAACCTACAGTACAGATTGCTACTCTCCAAATCCATACCCCACAGCTGGTTTCAATTCACTTTGAAACTTCTGAGTGAGGCCCTGGGGTCTGCCCTATAATTTATCAAGAGGAGACTTAACCTGCTGTCTGAATGACTCTGAGTAAGTAAGCACTAGTGGGTTCAGCTTTCCAGGGCCCTGGCACTTGTTTTATAGACTGTTACACTGCTGATATACAACAATGGCCTCTGCCAGAAAGATGCACAAGGCTTATTAGAGATTGTGTCCATTAAAAGTGCTGACATCTGAGCCCTGCACAGCAAGAGGATATACTTCCTGCCCACCAAACAAGTGGAAAATCTGACCCAATGGTTAGACTTGCTTTGACTGCATATATACTGCACCCTCAAATTCATTATTGTTGGCAGCTAAAAATGTTCTGGGCACAACTACTTTGCTTTCTTTTCTTGCTTTTTTGGCTTTGTAAGATGAACTGTATAGTTACCAGATTTTTATTTGAATCATTGTGAATAATTTATTTTTTGAGAACTTCCACCTGGACATACTTCAACCTCGACAAAGTGTATACAATACTGTAGTATCAGCCCTGTGATATACATAATAAAGACCCAAAGAAATAAGACATAACTACAAAATATAATTGCATTAGTTCCTTGAATCTATCCAGGGCAGTTAACTGAAGCCTACACAGTGCATTGTACTGTACATGATGTCTATGTTTTTTTTGCATTCCAAAGTTTAGTGTGTATCTACTGACATGATTTCTGTTTAAGGTCAAATCCATTAAGAAATGTCATTACAGAAGCAGAATGAATCTATTGTGTGTGAGAAACTGATCTCTGATCTACTGCAACCCTTACAGTGTTCATAGACAATACACTCACAGAACTCTATTATGCGATTTGTCTAATAGAATTATATGTCTGTTTTCGGAACATTGGACTTTTAGGCTGTGATTTATAAACATGCTAAATTAACAAACAATGGGTTGATCGAGGGTGGTGATTACAGCAGGCTATTTGTAACACATTAATGAACTCTTTGAAGCTTGCTATGTTTTTTTTCTTTTCCAGGACTGTTTCTCGCTCAAGCGTACAGTACCACCCACCTGGACACAGGAGAAGCAGTGCCATCCATCTCTTATCTATTTTGAAAACAACAAACTAAACTTGTCATCGTCTCTTACCACAGACTACCCTCACAGCCCAGCACTGCTATGCACCACTTGCAGCCATACGTTACTTAACACCTCTCACACTTTAAAAGTAAATATTGCTATTGAATTACACGATCGCTGGGAAAAAAAACCAAAGCTGTTGTGAATGAGTACGATTTATGAGGTTAAACCACAGTAACTATATTTGATCATTTCTCTTTGACATAACTTTTCTGAGTTAGGTACAGAACGCGGGACTCTATGGGGTGTGTCCACATCCAGAAGACCCTGTGAATATTTTTTTAAACAGTTCAGACATTTCTTGCAAACAGATAACGTTGTTTTCTTTTCCCTAATACTGCAATCACAGTGTAAATATCGTTATTCTGACTCTGATGTCCAGATAGGAAGCAGAACAAGACACACTCTCACTAGCCAGCTCTCTAGACGGCTTCACCAGCGATCACACAAGCAGACTCTTAATGAAAATTGAACGGAATGATTTCGCAAATATGTGCACGCTAATGCAGAAAATCTATGCAGTTAAGATACGGGGAAGAACAATGTTTGCAAAGCTGGTATTCACCAAAGAATATAACGACTGTTGAAAGGGGCAAAATAATCACACTTTGCAGTATATATTAGGAACTACAGTAACAGAATGTACACATATTATAATTTCTAAAGCCAACTGCAATGACTGCTCCCATGACTCCCTAAGTTCCGCATAATCTATCACCTATTTATAGTGTATCTTCCTTTCCACATTGTTTTGGAAGGATCCCCTTGGAGTCCTGATTTACGACTTCCTTGTCAGAATATAGGGGAGGAAGTAACCAGCCGACCCTTAAGTATAACCGTGATTGGTTTTCATTTTATCCAATGTAATCAACAACATGACTTCACACTAATTTCCATTCCAGCGCAGGGCAACAGTCATGAAGCAGGTGGAACATAAAAAGTATGCAGGGCTTTTTTTAGACACAAATGTTCCTATTTTGCTTTTCAACAAGATCATTAGGAGAACAAAATGACTACTAATGCAAAACCAACAGTAAAAATAGACCTAATCATAATTACTACTATATCTTTTTTTCCCCTTGCAGAAACAAAAATGTAATTAGGAAAATACCCTAAAAATAAATCTCAACTCTTCAGCAATCAATCTTCACATTTTAAAAACAAGAAAACATTTTTTTTTTTTTACACAGGATATTCGTTTTAATAATAATACCCATCCTAACGTGCTGTATTGTGAGTTTACAGTACAAGGATACGGTCTTCCTTTCTCACAGAGTGAAACACAGCCATGAGGCACTGTAACACCTCACTGTGTAACCTGTGCACACAGAGTGATATTCTGTAATTGACTGCTACAGGCCTCAGGCAGACACTCTGTTAAAATGTCTTTTTAATGTCTAGAATTAGAACAGACAGCAGTCTATTTTAATCCTGTCAGTATAAATAGGATAACTAATTAAACGGTTTCAGGGTCTTACACTGCAAAAGAAATCAAAAGGACATACATAAAATGAAGAAGAAAAGTACTTGATAAATTGAAAACTCACTATTTAAATAACTAGATACAACGTTTCTACTTCCACCTTCTTCAGATAGCATGGTAGAAATAGCTGCTTTTGAATTCTCTGTATATACAGTATGTGATTCGTTGTCTAGCCTGCTGGTATTCTTTCCTGTATATAACATGAGACTAATACAGGATACTGGGCAGCAGTAGCAGTGGGTGAAGCTCACGTAGGAGGGTTCCTTATGGTCATTTCACTTCAATGGAAGCTTTGTACAGTATATCATTAAATGACATTTTCAATGTTGATGATTGACTACCTGGTTGAAGTCAGATCCCAATTCACAGTGATATAAAAAAAATAATAAAAATCCCAAATCAGACTGTCACATTGTATAAGAGGAGGAGAGAGAGAGAGAGAGAGAGAGAGAGAGAGAGAGAGAGAGAGAGAGAGAGAGAGAGGAAAGAATAGATCATTGAAAATTATACAGAAAACATTGAAGATACTGTCTACCTTTCTGGTGCGATTCTATTGAAGTTTCTTGATCACCACCTACAGAACTAGGAATTACTTTCAGAGTCATTTCAGGCTTGTTTCTTTGTTCCTCCCTGCCCTCTGGAAGTGTCTCAGAGAACCCAGTTCCACCCATACACACGCCATCCTCCGGCCTCTGCTGCTGTGCTACTGTGGCTGGTAATGAATGACCATCCTCCAGTGCCACTGTATTAGCCAACTTATCGCTGCAGCTCTCATCACCATTCTTTTCAACGTGTAATCCAGCGGGACGTTCCGAACTTGTCAGATCTGAAACGGAATGCGATCCTGCCGATTCTCTATCAACCACACTGTTATTAAAAGGGATTTCTGAGCTCTCTGTTGCGCATTCCATACTTCTGTCCTCACCTGCAACTGTGCTTGGTTTGTGCTCTGTTTCTACCTGATCAGAAGCCTCCGTGCAACTCACTTCCTGCAACAGGCAGCCGATTTCCTTTGCGTCTCTATCACCTGTGCTTGCAGGCAAGACGCCATCCTCTTCAGGTGTTGCTGAATGCGATAAAGCCTGCTGTGAATGTGCTGCGGTCTGTGTGGAATGTTCGTGCATGACCCCTTTGTGTCCGGCCCTGTCAGCATTGTCATTATGTTCTACAGTCTCTGTGGAGTCTACACTAGCCGAGTCCTTGCTTACCAGATCAGCCTCCTGCAGCCTTTCCTCCCCATTACAAACACGTCCATTGACACAGTCTCGGTCCTGCCCTTCAACTGAACAGCCTACCTGTTCCTTTGAAGTGCTTTTAAAATGGGAAAGACCTGGTTCCAGTTCATCGCCATGTGCCTTCTCGGAAGACACGGCACGGTCTGCGCTAAACAACAATGGGCTAGCTGCTGAAGTGCTCACATCTGAGGGTTCAGACAAGGGATTAATAAGCTCGGGTATTGGGTTGGCTGTGTGTGGGGGATCAATGCTCTCGGTAAGTAACTGGCAACAATCGCTGCTGCACTCCCTTTGTGCATCTGCTTGTTGCTGGGATTGTTCAGTGAAACAAGCAGGAGAGGCATTGATCAGTGCGCTGTCATGCTCATTACAGGCACTGTCATGGGTGTCACTTAGGCTGGGTGTCACGTCTTTTGTGATTAATGGACGACTATTACCACTCTCGACAACAACAACCACCTCCTTTTCTCTTTCTGGAATCCCTCTGCATTCCTGTGAATCATCAGAGTTACTCTCACAACTTAATAATGTATCACTGAAATCTGTCTGAATTCCATGACTTGGCGAGTGTGTATTACAGCTGCCACTGTGACTAGGCAGCCCTTTGTTCAGAGTGCTGCTGTCTCCACAGCCCTGTACATCAGGAACACCACTGATACAACCTGGCTCTTTCAGAGAATCTGAATCAGGCACAGCTGTAACAATCTCCTGTGTTATACCTTCCATATCATTTAAAGTGCTGTCTACTCTCGCGGCAACTGCCCCGTTCACATTCCCTTCTTCCACTGGGCTGCCGGTTCTTACGACAACAGACGTGCCCGTTGATTTTGAGCAGAACCCGCTTGGCGCGTTCAGGTTCTGTTCTATAAGGTTCGTACAGATCAAGGTTTGCGAACAAGTGCTGTTATTCTGACAGTCAGGTGTTTTTGTTTCCAAGCATGTCCTTGGTTTATTCCGATTCCTATAATTCAGACTTATAGATTCAGTCAAAGAGCCTTTCTGTGGGAAAAACCTGGGCAAAGGGAAGTCCGCCAGTTCGACGTACTCCCCTTCAACGTCCTGGTCGGACTCCTCTGACATGTTATCCGAGAGGTCTAACCAGTTTACAGCATCAAAGCGGGGCTGACTGGAAGTCCTCCGGATGTCGGGTCCTTTCTGCATCTGCCCCGCAGAGGTCGAGGGGTCTGAACTGTTTGCCATGCGCTGGCTTTCCTGCAATGCTTTCGGGCAAGTCCCGTCACCCGAAGCCCTAGTGATCCCAGACACGTTCTCGATCATTCTCGGTTTGTTCCTGAACTCTGGTCGGACCACCTCCTCCCAAGGCACCCGAAAGATGTTGCTGTCAGTAGATAAGAGACAGTGTTCCAGAGCTGTTCCCATGCGCTCCCGGTTAATTGAATCCAGCCATTCCGTGGTGAAAATGGAAGTGTACGTTATCTCTGGCACATCCAGCTCCTCTACATTGTGCCCGTCCCTCGCTAAGCATTTCAACACTATCCGCGGGGTCTTCTTCAGGTACGGTACTGCTTGTAGGTAGAAATCGCCCGGCTGTAGGGATCGCCAGTCTAGGGAAGCCAGCTGGACTACAATCTTGTCATGAATGCACAAAGGCCAGCCTTCATGACGAAAGAGATACCCACAGTACTGGAACTGTTTAAAAAAAAAAAAAAAAAGAGTGATTAATGTTGATCTGGAATGCGCCATTAAAAAAAAAAACCTAAACACGTTCATGTTTCTACTGCTTCAGTGACTGATTTGTTACCTTATTATAATATACCACCGTTAAGAAATGTTTTCCATAGTGAAAGCATTGCATAGTGTAATAAAGCATAGTGAAAGCATGTAAAGAATAGGTAAGCATTGTAAAGAAAAACAAGGTGTGATAAAACGTATTGATAAACATGACAAACCAGTGTAATCTATTTATTTATTTATTTATTAGCAGACGCCCTTATCCAGGGCGACTTACAATTGTTACAAGATATCACATTATTTTTACATACAATTACCCATTTATACAGTTGGGTTTTTACTGGAGCAATCTAGGTAAAGTACCTTGCTCAATGGTACAGCAGCAGTGTCCCCCCCACCTGGGATTGAACCCATGACCCTCCGGTCAAGGGTCCAGAGCCCTAACCACTACTCCACACTGCTAGCAAAGCCATGGGGAAAGCATGGTAAAACTACAAAAATACTGTGATAAACTTTTATAAGCTAAGTTTAGACCAACCAATCAGATAAATAAAACAGCATTCAGTCACAGCATAGACCGAAAATATTATAAATGTGCACACAATCCAGTACTAGACTAGAAATAAATCCAACAGGAGGTGCAAGAAGTAGAAGAGGATCACTGTTTGCACCCCATTGACAGAACTATAATGAAATCCATTCAGTCTTTAATGTCAGGGGTTCTTTTAGCTTTCCATCTCAAGCTCTTGTAACAATGGAACTTTATTGCAGCCTGCAATGGCAAACCCTACAGAGGGTCACTTTGTGCTGATTTTGTGTATTTGGTTACATATAGGAAGTCAGTGGATATTTACCTCTGTCAAACCACAGCTATGAGAGTTACATGTAAAACATAATTATTCATCAGATGCTCAGGCTTTCCTTCCTGTATGTGGATATACAGTTGCATGCTGTCAAAAGCAAAAGATTGGTGCAGGTGGTGATGAGTGGCTAGATGCTGCACTGCATACTGCATAGGATTTGAGCAACAATCAGCAAAGATCTGATCACTGCAAGCACAGAGCTGGTCATCGAGGTCCCGGGAGATTGAGAGGGAGAGTGGGAGAGAGAGAGAGAGAGTGAGAAAGGGGAGAGGGAAAAAGAGAGAGAGAGGAGGTCGGGAGAGAAAGAGATGGGGAGAGAAAGATAGAGGGGAAGGAGAGGGATGGGGTGAGGGCTGAGGGACAGAGAGGGAGAGAGATTCTTCCACTAGCGTTGATTTCACAGTAAAGTTTAATTCACATAATAAATGCAACAGTTTAGCCAAACAGTTTCCAATATTAGAATTAGTTTGGTCTCATCCTGTTTTTTAGGGGTTTTTTTCTGCCAAAAAAAAAAATACACAGCAATTTTAAAAGCCAAGGCACCCTGATGGCACCACTGAAGTGTGTTCTTCTCACACTAGGGCTATCACTTACATTCACCTTGTAAAACACCTACAGAAGTACAGTCCTGTAAAAAAGAACAGCCTGTTTATTAATGGCTACAAAAGGAGCATCGTGAACAAAGTTTCTGGGATGCTTTCCAGGCTGGAGGGTACACTGAATTAATAGACTCACAAAAACCTTGCTTTGAAAAGCCGGATGTTAGCAGGTGAGAACTTGCCAGTGTTCAACAGCAGTGTAACATGAAACAATTGGAAACAAAGGTCGGTCAGTTTTACTGTCTTGCACTTGGTTATTTATTATTTACAGAAACAGGGTGGTGTGTCTATCTGATGAAAACATATTCATGGCAAAAATTAAAAGAGGAGCACAAGGTTTTTAGACAGAGCACAAGGAGTAGCCTATAGGCACTGACGTTCTCCAATCCAGTGGCAGCAGAGGCCCCCAACAGGAAATGAAAGATTCTTATCCAGCCTTTCAGACTCTATCTTACTGTGCTGCTGTACCAGCAATGTCCGTCAAGTTAAACAACAACGCAAAGTGATATCAATCACAAGCCTCTTGAAGAAGCTCACTCTGCATAAGCAACACGACTGCCACATCACCGAGTTCATCAAGACATGTCCGCAGTTTTATCACATCTTGTACATTGTAACATCAAGATGCTAACAGGAAGTTGATAGATTCAATGATAAACGCTCCGACTAGTCTTTTTCAATGCCTTTTTATTTTCTATCGAGTGTTTTATACCAGGGGTTTTCAAGCTTTGTTTGACACTGTACCCCTTCTGTCGGGATCGTTTTGGTTCACAGCCACAACCAGTCTCCACAGCTGCGCTGGGCTGTGCTGGATCTGCACAGATTTCTGCAGGTGGAGTTGAGAGACGTCACGCAGCAGCCCTCGAAGAACGTGCATCTCATCATTCTGTCTAGAACTGTGGAAATCTGCTCTACAAGAACGCCACCACTGTACTACTTCAGGACGGGAGAAGTGGGGTGTATTTAGCTGCTTGCGACTGATGTTGTGATAATACAATTTGGTGACTTCTTTCTTTGATAATCGCTGTTGTCGGCAGTGAAAGTCGCTACATTTGTCGCTAGTCGCTTGTCGCTAGTCGCTTTGATGTTTTTGTCGCTTGGGAAACCCAAATGTACCTCGTTCTAGTGACAAAATCACTAAGTTGGCAAAACTGGACCCTCATGCTGCTCCAGTGGCACTCCTGTTGGGAGAGGATGGGCTTTGCCAGAAAGCCTGCTCACAATTAACAGCCAGCTGCAGGGCTGGCTTGCGAATGATCTGCAATAACATCTTAGCTTTCCTAACGCTGTGTCAATGTAGACAGAACTACCGAAGAGCTATAATAAAAAAACCACATTTGCTGACACTTAAGTAAATGGAGTACCACTGGCTTTAGCCTTTTATGAACGTCAGAGTGCATTTAAGCTACTTGATGAAATGCTACAGCAGTTTTTAATTAATTGTGGGTTAGTCATTAAACAGATTTTTTCAGATATTTTGCTCCACATTTTCCATCGATACAGTTACTTACACAGGCATCCTGCTGAATGCACTGAAGGATGTGCTTGGACGGGACCAGGAAATCAATGAGATAGCGCAGTCCGTCACCGCGGTAGGTTTTCTCCACTACATCAAAGACCTGGCACAGGACTGTGGCAGCAGTGGCCTCAAATGGGGGGTAGAGCGCTGACAGGGTGCTCTGTATGCAGCTGTCGAGCGAGTCACAATCCTGCAGGAAGAAGAACAATTACAAATGAAACTTACAAACAGGTAATCACACATTTACATTCTGTCTTGTTTTAGGAAAAAAAAAAGTACTCCTTAGTTAAACACCTTTCACTGAAGGAGATTTAAATCGAGGGGCTCTTTTTTCAAAACACAGCACAAAAAAAAAAAAAAAACCTTTTTGAAACGTGATCAGTGCACGAAGGAGGAAACCTGAGACAGATGCCTGCTAAAGATATTAGCAAGTATTGGGGTAATAAAGGAAGGCGAGGGTCTGCTGCTTGCTCCCTGCTGCACACGTTCACGGCTCTGCTCTACACTGACTAGACTGTTTGGCGAGGGGTATGCTCCATGCCCTGAATATAAGGTTCCCACAGGATACTCCAGTAACAGAATGACAGGTGCAGCTGTCCAAACAGATTCACAGAGCTCTCCTCTCCTGTAGACTTCCTGTAACTGGCTAGTGCAGGCGGCACAGGACAGTGGTCAGGGGACAAGAAAGAGAAGGCAAGAGAAAGCACATGGTTCATTCTGCCATGTAATCCAAAGGCAACACGGAAACTATTACAAACAGCAGGTATATATCCAGTACAGCATGCAACAATGTTAAAATACCATTCACATAAATGTATCTTTCCATAATTACTTTGTTCATGATTATCCGGTTTACCATAAATCTTCAAAAATACCTTTAACTTCCAAATAAGCGACCGGGACACGTACATGCGATATAGCATGAGTGTGCCAGCAAATCCAACCAGTCTGTCTGTGTGATCCTGCTTTAGGAACAGAACTCGCTGCATACAAATGCTTGGAATGCTTTTTCACTTATGGGTGGTTCCAAGATACTGTCACATTAATTCTAGGTAGAGTCAATGACTAAAAAAGGTGAC
Source organism: Acipenser oxyrinchus oxyrinchus (assembly GCA_030684275.1). Taxonomy (NCBI): domain Eukaryota; kingdom Metazoa; phylum Chordata; class Actinopteri; order Acipenseriformes; family Acipenseridae; genus Acipenser; species Acipenser oxyrinchus. The sequence continues at coordinate 33,269,497 of CM060261.1, read as the reverse complement.
ATTCCAAATGCTGTGAATCACAAACTAGACCAGTATTTCTAGTCTGTAATTAAATACTGTATAAATTACTCGTTCTGTTGTTCAGAGAGTTATAGGACAGCAGAAAATAAAATAAACAGTAGATATGCCGGTACTCCACATGACCTCCCGACCTTGCCATAGCAACTTGGCAATGACATGGCACAGTACCAGTATGTACAATGACATGGCACAGTCCCAGTATGTACAATGACATGGCACAGTCCCAGTATGTACACTGACATGGCACAGTACCAGTATGTACACTGACATGGCACAGTACCAGTATGTACACTGACATGGCACAGTACCAGTATATAGCACAGTCCCAGTATGTACACTGACATGGCACAGTCCCAGTATGTACAATGACATGGCACAGTCCCAGTATGTACACTGACATGGCACAGTCCCAGTATGTACGCTGACACAGCACAGTCCCAGTATGTACACTGACATGGCACAGTACCAGTATGTACACTGACATGGCACAGTACCAGTATGTACACTGACATGGCACAGTACCAGTATGTACACTGACATGGCACAGTACCAGTATGTACACTGACATGGCACAGTACCAGTATGTACACTGACATGGCACAGTACCAGTATGTAAACTGACATGGCACAGTACCAGTATATAGCACAGTCCCAGTATGTACACTGACATGGCACAGTACCAGTATGTACACTGACATGGCACAGTACCAGTATGTACACTGACATGGCACAGTACCAGTATGTACACTGACATGGCACAGTACCAGTATATAGCACAGTCCCAGTATGTACACTGACATGGCACAGTCCCAGTATGTACGCTGACACAGCACAGTCCCAGTATGTACACTGACATGGCACAGTACCAGTATGTACACTGACATGGCACAGTACCAGTATGTACACTGACATGGCACAGTACCAGTATATAGCACAGTCCCAGTATGTACACTGACATGGCACAGTCCCAGTATGTACACTGACATGGCACAGTCCCAGTATGTACGCTGACACAGCACAGTCCCAGTATGTACACTGACATGGCACAGTACCAGTATGTACACTGACATGGCACAGTACCAGTATGTACACTGACATGGCACAGTACCAGTATATAGCACAGTCCCAGTATGTACACTGACATGGCACAGTCCCAGTATGTACACTGACACAGCACAGTCCCAGTATGTACACTGACATGGCACAGTAGCAGTATATAGCACAGTACCAGTATGTACACTGACACAGCACAGTACCAGTATGTAGCACAGTCCCAGTATGCACAGTACGTCATCAAGTTCTCTCCGGCTTCAATAAATAAACTGAATTGAGATTAAAAAAACAAATTTAACAACATACATCAGCCCACAGTTTCAGTCTTAAAATAGGTGCATGACTATTCTGTTTACATCATAACGAAACGTCATTTACTATAAACATGGGCTGTAATTCATGGTGGTCTAAGTTAAGTGTAAGCCAGCAGCCTTTAGTTAACCCGAAACATGAACATTTTAAACATGTTTCTAAAACTGTATTTTCAAATCGCCGTTAAAACTTTATTAAGCAACACAAAAGGTGTTTCTGAAAGTACCATACGAAGGTTTTGAATTTTTTTTTTGTTTGATTGATGACTAGATTCTTCCTCCTCTATGCATATGGGACACTTGGTTAAGGAGACAGAGGGAGGAAGCAATTTCGTGCTACAGTTCCATATGAAAATACACACACAGTACAGAGGAAGCAAGAGGTGAGCAGTGAGTGGGGGGTGCACTGCAACAGGGAGAGAGGTTCCATGGAGCGTGTACTGTAGTACAGAGCACACTGCCTCAGCACCAGTATAGAAGACAGTGGTTAAAAAATAAAATACTATGTGATTAGAAAAGAAAACTCAATCACCAGACGCATGGACAGAATAGTCCCTTTTATCTAGTTAGGCAAGGAGTGACACAAGTTCTTAACACTGGCTACGATGACAATTTTAAAATCTTGGCATTATATTGGTAGATGACTTGGAACCACTACATCATGGAAACTGACCACAGATTGTATTCTACTGCAGTAATCAGAAGCAGATTGCAGCCGTCGCTATGAAGAGAACATTTATATAGGCTCATTTTTAAGTCCAATATCACGTTTCTGCCAGTGCTGCTTGTATTATTTCAGATGTATCTGCACTGTAAACAGTTTGAAGTAGCTGGTGTTTCGGAAACTGCCGTATCAAAGCGCAATTAACAAAAATGTTTACGCTGTCTGTCTGCACAAGAAGTGAATTATGTGAAAATAAAAAGCACCGCAATAAATCGGTGCCTTTTTATTATCATTTTTACTTTGTTAAAAGATCAGTATCAGTCCGCTGCAACACCTGACACCACCTTAAAACTGGTTGCCATGTCGTTGCCATGAAAACCAAACACAACTTGTCCTCACTGAAATACCCAGTCTACTGCATAATCAGAAATACAGAATATGAAAAAAAAATGGATAACAATTTTCCCGTTCATATGTAGTTTATTTTTCAGCTCGACAAGAATAATTCAGGACTGAAAAGGTTAAAAAGATAGCAAAGACCTGCAGTCAACTGAAGCAGGCATTGCAGTACGGTAGAGTCTAAAAGAATCTTCTTGTCTTGGTAACAACCCTGTCCCGGCCCTGGCCCCATCAACCCTCTATGCATTAAAAACAATTCAGCAAGTAGCTCCTAAACCTGAGCAAATAAATCAGCCCACCCATTCGGTTAGGATATTCCAAACCTGTCTTCCCTTACAGTACCTGTGCACAGCATGTATTCCAGTTGCTACAGCAATTTACTTGGCCAATGGAATTATTTACACTAATGCTATATCTGTTTGATAAACAAGTCTGTGCATGTTCCTGGGCTGGTAAAAATAAATAAATATATATTTACAGTATATATCACTCCTATATGGCGGTAACTGTAAAAATATTTGCAGTCTCAGCTTGGCAGTATTATCAATCCCTTTTAGAAAAGCACAGTTTGCATTGATAACAAAAAAAAAAGCAGACTGTTTTTTCAGCCCTTCACCAGGGCTGTCGATCACTGTGCAGCATGCCTGCTCTATTTACATGTGTATTGTTTGATGCTCCACCAGTGTTCAGTAACAGGGCAGACTGTGCACACTGGCTTTAGGAGTACCATAATAGATTTCCTACACTGACATTAGGTCTTGTGCACGGCGCTCTGATCGTTTCTTCAGAGCGGTAACAGTAAAACCTCTTCATCTGACAACATGGTTTGCAGTCGAAAGTCAAACAGGGTGTACTTGAAAATGGCACTTGAGCAGCAATAAAAAAATTAAAAAAAACTAACAGCTATAAAACACGTCCACGTGATTGAGTCAAGGGATTTTACCTTGACTCAAAATAAAGACAGGCATAAAACTGCTTTCTCCTGATAGCAACAGCTGATTACGACCCAAATTCAAATGTGCTTGTAATAAGATTAACAGCTCTTCTAAGACCAGCATTCAGAAGTTAATCCAGGACAAATTATACTAAGTAACTATTATCTGCGTTCCTGTGATTCTGCCAACCTGTTCGTTCCAAGGGTTAGCACATGTTTGGGTAAAATGTTCTTTACCTATCGACTTCCAAAAACTTTAAAGTCTTTTAACCATGATATAAGGAGTACATCTGATAGTCTCTCTTTGAAATGTTTTAAAAATGATCTCTGTAAATTGTTTAGGGCTTCATGTAAATATTTTGATCCTGATGAAGGATCCGCACATGTTTGGATGAATGTCCTTTGCTTATGACTCCTAAAATGATTAAGACAGTACCACACATGACATTGTGTTATTTTATTGTAAATGTTTGCTGACAGGACCCCATTGTAAATGAGATCTAGGTCTCAATGGGTTAAATTCCTGTAAAGAGCTGCTTTCTGTACGGATAAGAGAAGTGCTGAAGTGAACTAGGCAATGCTCCAGCATTTACTCTGTTAGACTGCTAGAATCCAGGGACACGTCTGCCACTGCAATACACTACAAGGCCAGCACATGCACTGGATATTCAGCACAACAAATCTGAGAGAGACTGTGCTGTCAGTGTCTTATAAACATACCTTTAGTGCAGTATGTATCACGTTAAAGAAACAATAAACACATTTTCAACAGCAAAGACTGCAAGCCCTTTGCATACCGGGTATCCCACTCTAATGTACATTTGCAACAACTTTAAAAAGAGCCCCATAATCACTAAAGAAATGGAATCAAGAGCCAACTAAATGAACGCACATCTTAGGTACAGTATCCAACCACATTTTAGCTGCAATAATACCATTTCATGCAATTAAACAATGAAGCGCTACAGTCACACAAACAAATATTACAAAGACTTCAAATCTTTACCTGCAAACGGCCTCCCCATCAATGATTTGATTGTTCCACAGCTACCGAGGATAAACAAAATACCCTCACCACCCAAAAAAACCTGAGTATTATAAACAAAAGCAATAAAAACACACAAGTACAAACCAACACAAGTGTGTTTAACATGCATGAAAGCCTCCTTCTAGTCTGACAGGCCCGGCTCGTCTGTATTTATCGTGCGATATTCTCTCTGATAACCTGCCAACTGCTGTACTTCAAACAAAGCAAAGACTTTAATGTCTCAGAAAGTCTCCCTGTAATACACAAGCTCTAACAGTGTTAATGGGGTCCCCGAGATTTATTGTGAATATTGAGTCCTTTAATCCTAATTACAAAAAGCTAAGCGCAAGCATTTGAAGCTGAATTACAAAAGGCGAAAGAACTTTCCGAAACGCAAAACCTAAAAGACTAAAGCGATTACAAAATGAAGTACTGTAGAATTATATAAATAAAAAAGAAATACATCCCATAACAGGAAGAGATTTATAAGAAACAGACAAATGTTTCTGCTAGTGCCTTCATCAGCATGCAGTACATTGAGAAAGAAAGCTTGTCTATTCAACATAGAGATTTCCTGTGAAACAAAGGTAATTTAAATGATAATGCATGGTACCTTGCCAGCTACTGTACACAACCCCACTATGTAGGGTTGCCCACACTCTGGGGAGCTACAGTATGATTACTTTGTTGACATTGTCTTCAGCTTTAGTTAGAAACTGTTTTTAGCTGTTTTGAGCAACACCCCTGATAACACAATACAAATACAAACATTGTGTTCTACTCATTATATCCTAACGTTCCCATGAGAAGCTGCACCAGCAGCACTGTTGTTTGTAAATAAAACGTGTTAATCAGTGACCTCAGAATCATTTCTGCGTGTCTGCCCCCCCTCGGTGCCCCTACTTGTACAGTAATGCTTCTACAGTACCACATCCCCCCACCCCGCATGCATGAACACGTGTTGGACTGGGAGAGTGGTTGGTATGCTGGTCCACCATAACATTCTCACGGAAGGGTCTGGGTCGCATTCATAACAAGTCTTGTTTACTTTATAGAGTAAGAAACGCGAGCTCCCGTCAGCTCATTGTTCTCTCCACAAAGCAGGGATGGAAATAAGACTCCCATTGTACAGATCCATTCCTGATTTTACTATGAGTAATGAGACACACCTTGCTACCAATACACTGTGGCTAATCAAGCTTGTGGTAAAGCCTGGAATGGAATATGTGAAACTGTCATGCAACAGGAGTCTTATTTCCATCCCTGATAAAGCCTGACCTCCTCAAGTCTCTCTGTCTGACAAAACCATCACTGTGCAAAATCCTGCAGTGCCAGAGCCCCCCAATGTCCATTCTGTAATTTAGAAATACTACAGTATACTCAAAGAAACATAACACATTTAATGACAAACCTTTCTGTAGCGCCCTCAGCTGCCCTGGAATGCCTGTTCCCTTTTCAGCACCATGTAGCTACTGTAACCTCATCACTAACAAAGCTGCATCCTGAGCTCACCTTTAACCACAGGTGATGAATAAACAGAATGGTGATAAGGGCTGATAAGCTATAAACTGTAAGCCATTATTCCTCTTGAAGTTCAGAAGCCATCTCTTCTGTACATTCCCTATCTAATCAACACAAGGACATCACACAGTTTCCAGGACTGAACTCTGAAAGCAGGCGATGTCTTTGCAGATCTGATAATAAAACAAATCGCTGGCTTTGGAAAATCACTTTTTTTTTTTTTTTTTTTTGCAAGAATAAATAAAACCGAACACTGAAATCAAACATACAGTGCTCTATTCTAATCTGTGTACGGTGATTATGATCAAATATCTGTTAGTCTGTAAATTCACTAAAAGAAAACGACCCTGAACGACACATGCTGCTTGTTATTCTGGTAAAAAGGGGGATCTTGTGGGATTCTTCAGAGCTGATTCACAGATAAGGATAGACACTGCCTTGGGTTAGAGAAGAGACAGAAATGGGGGGCAGGGGGTACCGATGAGCATGGGGACTCTACTACACACACCAAGTACAGAATGTATTGCAGGACCCACTCCCTTAAAGGGGTCTGAAGTCACACTGTAGGTGTCAGACCCAAAGCAAACTTGGTTCTGTGCTGCAGACCCGTTTCTTCTCTAAAACATCCCTCGTAGTTCTTTTTCAGTGACCAATAATCTCAAACAACAGTGCTGGTACAGTAGGGCTGGTCATTCGAAAAAGATGATTCATCATTTTTATCACATTTACAGGACCTGGCTTCTGTCCCAGCAAAGAACATTAAATCCTTTGTTTTCGTCTTTTTGAATCTTGTGAAACTCTATGAAAGCTCAGACAAAATGCTGTGTACTGGCCACAGAAGCCATGAGACAGGATGTGAAAAAAACAATGACAAAATTACACCTAAACTTAACTCTGACGCATTAATGAAACATTCATCATTTTTTTTAGGGCAGTAAAAATCCAAATAATAAACACCTCCTTATTCCAAAACAGGCTTTTAATGCAACAGAAAGAGGGTGAATAAAAATACAATGTTCTGCAGTAACTTTCTCCAGGCTTTTCCCACCAGAGAAGATGAAGGCTGCTTGTAAGCATTTTTACCAACAAATTGCAGTTACCGGCTCTCATCTTTCCCAGCCTCCTTTGTTCTTTTTTTTATTGCAACTGACTTTCACACCCCGTCAAAGGGTGTACCCAAATACCAAGGTTTATAATCACATGCAGCTGGTAAAGTGTGAAGGCAGTATCACACTTTAATCACAGACGTGACAGTGTGTTATATTTCACTCTGAGCATCTAAAACAAACTGCCAATAATCTGCTGACTGTCAAACATAAGGATGAAGGAGCCAAACGTGTTTTTGTTTTTTCACATCACAGACCCCATACATTTGAATTAAAACCAGCAGCAACTGTTCTTCCATTCGTCGTCATTAAGCTCTGCTATGCAAACCTGAAACCTAAAGTACCCTGTATATGAATATACAGTATATATATATTATTATTATTAATTTGCAATCATTCAGGAGAAGCTGATAAAGCTATTGCAGATCCTGCATTCAGTCTGTTTCAGTCCTTTGATACACAGTGAATGTGCAGTATGTTTATCAGCAAGAACGAGGGAGTTTTAAAGAGCACTCAGGCGAGGTCACGACCCGTTTCATTTAGTGGAAGAGCAGAAAAGAACAAGAACCTCAGGCAGCGAAGTGGCATGAGAGCAAAGTTAAAACGAAACACTGGAATCAATAAAGAACTTCCTGATTTTCTGCAACACATATCAAGATAATGCACAACAAAAGTATTTCCATCATCACTGGAAACTACACTTAACAGCATTAACAACAAACATGTGCAGGCTCACATTTATTAAATGTGCCTGGCAGTGCAGACAGGAGAAGGCAGGATGTACTCTGGGTACAGAGCAGAGAGCTGGATACAGTGCTGCACCAGCATGAAAGGAAAACGTCGGTTAGGATGACATCAAACGATTACCAGAGGAATCCGCGACAAATTCAATCTGGCTGGTGTACTAACAGGAAACTATTTCAAACAATTACATCAATACTGAAATGCTCACTTTATAAGTTAAGCCTTTTCGAGTTCAATGAAGCACTTGTTTTCAGTTTCTTTACTTCAGAGCGAGTTTAGAGCTCTGAGCACTATCCTGCCAAATGAATAGCGACTGTAACGTAAAGCATGTGGATGTGTGTACAAGCAAATAATCAGTGAGGCATGCTTTTTGTCATGCAATGTTGTTGTTCTGTTTAAAGTCTGACACCCAGAAATATTTATACTAGGCTTATTGAGCTCTGAAAAGCATGCAGAAATTCCTAACTTAGTTGGTTTAAAATGGCTGTATTGCCAGTGTTTAAACTGAATTGAGGCTTTTTACACTCCCACAACTCTGAGACAATCAAAGCTACTCATGGAAATAAAATAGCAAGGCAGTGTCTGAAATTTCCAGCATGCTGGCTTTCTAAAGACTTTTGCCTCATAAAATCAGCAAATTACAATTCCTGACGGTCATGATGGGATATATTTAACAGCCACCAGCTCCAGACATACAGGGGTAATTACTGGAGCAGCAGTAAAAACAACACATCCACTGCGTTTTAAACTCTTCTGTTAAAATGTGTCTAACCCCAGATTAACAAGACAGTCCTACAGGGGGAAAGAAAAACACACAATGTAACATGCTGCTAATTCACCAAAATGAGTTGAATTGGTTAAGCATGCTCCTCACTCAACCCTATCAAAACACATTCAGAGTATGCAGAACGTTCTGTAGCAAAGGACAAGTCCTACACCTCTCATTTAGCTTTTGAAGTGAAACTCTGGAATATTCAAATCAATCCCAGTTAATCTCCATGCATTGTAGTTTGCAACACGTTTCTCTCTGAATTGCAGTATCAGACAAACAGCAATGGTTAGACACAAACTTCTGGTTAGACGGATTACCTTGTCATCCTAACACTACCTCCAAGACCCCTCCTCCCCCCAACCACAACACCTCTCCATTGAAGAAAAAACTTCTTGTTAAATCGGAACTAACGGCAGATGATACAAACAGATTTGAAATTTAGACTCACCATGTTCCTCAGCACATATCCTTATTTGATAGCTCAGCGCATCCAGTTTGGTGATTTTATTGTAGCTCCCTGTAGTAATCTGTGGTATTTCCCCACACTCATGCTGCAGCTCAGTGCTTTAATGATGATATACCCAAGCAGACTCTGCAGCAGCAGCATTCACAAAGCATGGCACTGTGATCCAACCCCCTGCCCGCCCCCCTACCACAGCTCCTGCTAATCTGCCTCCTGACACATGTGGCTATAGCCGGGGCTCCACCAGGGGTACTCTCACACACAACAGCGACCGCTGAATCAACAACCTTGCCTTACTGAATGTGTTAAGCACTGATTTATGTTTTTGTTTTGTTTAATTGTTGTTGATTCAATAGGAAACTAAATTCAGTGTAACACAATATGCTAGCTTCAGATAATAAAGAATATAACAAATTACAATTACAGGGAAATAAGCCTCCCATTGCCAAGCTGTCTGAGGAGCATTCTTTCAGCAATACACAGTGTCTAAATGAGTTGAAGTAAAATAGAATGGATCATACTGCTCTGCAATGGGAGTCTGATTTCCAGACCTGAGAAATGTCTTAAATTGGGTTGCTGAAAACACTTGAAAAGTTTTTAGGATGGGAGGATATTTGGTGTTTGTATTCATGTGTTGAAAAAATGATACAGAGTAGTACAGTACCTAATGTTTAATTACAGCAACACAATGAATGAAAGCTTACTCTTATTCAAAACTTAGTAAATCACTGATAATAAAATTAATTTAAGTGGAAATACAAAAGTAAAGCAGAATTTACTGCACAGGTTCTGACAAATCAGACCCTTAATGAATCAGGTCCGAATGCAGTAATGGACTATGCTGGGCCACTCTGAAGTGACTGGTGTTTGACCTTTAGTGCTGTAGCCTGGTTCCTGCATGAAGCATTCAGCTTGCACTCTTCAGTTTCCTGCTGAGTGCAAGGCAGTGCTCGGAGCACAGGGCTACCCTGTTGCTGTCTCTGTACATGCAGACTGATGGGATGAGGGGGGCTATTTCCAATCTGTAATAATGTAAATCATGTAAAAATTCTAAACCCTTAAATGTGTATTTTGTATTTGCAGAGTTCTGTTCTTTGGGGGGGGTATAGCCCTCTATTCAGGCCCTGTTTTTTTTCCGGACAGCTGCAGAATCACTTTCTGGCTGTTAGATCTCTCCACTTTATTGCACTCAGTTGCAACAAAGCCATGCTTGTTATCCTCTGCATCAGGAGTGCTTTCAGTCCCCCTGTACGCTATACTGCTTTAGAAAAATGAAATACAGATGTCAATAATTGGGTTTCAAAATGTTCATATGGGAGCTCCAAGCCAGCTGTCAATGAAGTTTGTTTTGGGGTTGTTTTTTTCTTTTTCTTTTGTAATTGAGTAATACAGAAACCAGAGAGTTTATTTTGTTCACTTTTCCGTGTTCGTCATTATCTGATTCGTGAATTTACCAGTTCCATCACTCACTTCTCGCACTACCAAGGATTTCCTTCCTTTAGATTTGAAATCCACAGGATCACAGAGGCACAGAACCCACAGGATCACAGAGGCACAGTGCTTTAAACACTAATCATTGCCTGCTACAGCCTGCCAGGTCTCTGGTTTGAATTGCTTTCCAATGATCAGTTTATTCAGCATTGGGAATGAGTCCCTGAGTCCCTAGTGTTTATCTTGCAACTGTACTCTGGACATCAACCACAGATGGTTAGCACAGTAGTAAAACACTAATTTGTCTTAAATAAGGAAAACTTATCAATGCAAAGGCTAGACATATACTACAGCATAGGGAGTCATACAGTGCATTTGAAGAAGATGGATGGAGCTGAGCGGAGCTGCACTGATGAGTGAATGCAGTTGTGATCCTAGCAGACTGATGCTTCCCTCATCACACTATTCACACATGCATATCATCGCAGGAGTCTTCACTCACACTATGGGTTTCCAAAACCAGAGAAACACATTGAAAAGAAGCCACTCACCGTGCAGCTCTTTTACATGCCACTGGCTTCCATCTCCAGAGCCGACAGACAGCCTTTTAACACTAAAACAAAGAGATGAACCCATTAAGAAGAAGAAGAAGAAGAAGAAGAAGAAGAAGAAGAAATGATGCATGCACTGTACATTTGCAAACGTCTGTTTAAACGATATGGGAAAAATGGTAAAGCATGTATCACATGTGGTCTCCCTTGTGTAACACAACTCATTTTGAAAGTTCTTCCTTTAAGTTGTAAACCAAAATGCTTGGCTTGCATGTGTGCGTGTGTGTGTGTGTGTGTGTGCGTACTAGACAATAAATCAGAAAAATTGTGGTTTTAGGACATTTCAAAATACAAGCCAAGGTGGTATACTTCCATCTCTCATTATTCCAGCCTGAAAATAACTTTTTTATTAGGCTAGTTATTAAGGTCTTTATGAAACTCAGGCCTGCAATTATTTCCCACACTAATGTCTAAATGTTAGTGTAATCACTGAACTGTATTTATTAGCCTTAAAGTGAAATTTGGCACAAAAAAAATATATTTTGCTCTGCAAATTACTTAATTGCCAAAATGTACGTGTACATAAAACATTGAATGCTATTTCATTGGCAGATCATTTTTAGCTGTAGGTACCATGAACACTCTGACATCAAAGGGTTTCAATGTCTGCACCCCCACATTCCCCACTATCTGCTACTGCAGCAAACACCTCATCCCACTGCACAGCAGAGGCAGAGAGGGATCCCAGAGCCAGGATAATAATTAATGAGCCCAAAGATAACCAGACCGTCTGCCAGCAGGGTCATTACAGAGACACCTACTGTACCCTGGAGCTCTTTATCCATCGCATGTGCTTTATCACGTATCATCAACCACAAAACATGCCTACTACAGTGAAGCATGCACATCAGGAAATATAGCCAATCATAGGAACCATATTACACTACTACCGGTCATGTCAGTCTTGAGGGAGTAGGCAAGGGCAATGTTATTCATTATCATTATCAAACGCGCTGCTCACAGCCAGAGAGGGAAAGAATCAAAGTGGGGGATAAATACTGTATTATTATGTTTGCCTGAGTTCAGTTCAGTAACGACACCTCAGTGTAGATTAGATATACAATGATATTGCTAGTTCATTTCCGGTTAATAGCACATGTGTTTTCATACCAGAAAGCTACAGTAATATGCCTGAGAAGGCAGTGTGGTGTAATGGTTGCAAAGCAGGGCAGGGAGCAAGAACCTGGAGACAATGGGCTGGAATCCCAGTGCAGCTGTGACCTTGACTTTCCAGAGTCCCAGTCTCAGGCAGCTGGGAAACTGGGCATGAGCAGGACCTCACGGAACACTGAACAAAGCTGCAGCTCGGTAAGGGTACCCCGCAAGGACAAAACACCACCTGCTCCAGTGCAGTAATGGGGTCTCAAGCAGGGAGGTTTGGTTCCACATTACAAACAGACATGAATCAAGAGGATGTGAACTAATAAAGGAAATCTGTTTTAATTGACATTATAGCAAATACCAGGAATTATTGAACGTTTTGCCCTAATGTAACACGGTAGTTCCTAATACCATCTGTGTAGGTTTGTATTGCTTAAAGAAACATCCAGGCTTGTTTTTCACCTTTAGACATACTTATACCAAATCATTTGTACTCAGCCTTCTTTCTTAAGTTAACAACTGTGTTGAGGTTTTTTTGGTTTTGTTTTTTTTCTTCCTCTCCTGGTGAGTCATTAGGATTTGGCTGTACACACAGTCGATGTGTCTAAATATAGTCTTTTATTACAAGAAAACCCTGGAAGTACAACTTTTACACAGTACTCAGTTGTTCATTTGCTCATTCAATTGTTCATTTAGGAATCAGCCATCGCCAGCAACTGCATGACTTCAAATATAAATAGATCTTCACACAGTTGTAACATTGTTCATTACAGGGCTACTTCCTTCAAATTGACAGGACTTAGTTTATAGTAACCTGCTGATAATTGTTTTGAAGTGCAGCACATTTTGTTACATTTTGTTCCGAAAAATATAGCATAATATGTTATAATATATGTTGCTACAACTGTTTAAATAACGTACCTGTCATTTTTCTTTTCATTGTAATATGCTGACAACTTTTTACAGTTATAACTTTAAAGTCTGTTTCAAAACTCTTTTCAAAATGGCCGCTCTAGTGCACTGGGGTTTGAGATCTGCCCTCTAAATCACTGCCGGGAAAAAACGCTCTGGCTTTCCTGTTCCGTACCACATCATGGATCGTTACTGCTGTGTTACCTGTTTGACAGTGTGGGCAGTAATCCTGACACTATCAGTGCGCTAGAGCGGACAGTAAATATATATATAGACACATGCTGTATATACGAGGAGGCTGTGTGGTCCAGTGGTTAAAGAAAAGGGCTTGTAACCAGGAGGTCCCCGGTTGAAATCCCACCTCAGCCACTGACTCATTGTGTGACCCTGAGCAGGTCACTTCACCTCCTTGTGCTCCGTCTTTCGGGTGAGACGCAATTGTAAGTGACTCTGCAGCTGATGCATAGCTCACACACCCTAGTCTCTGTAAGTCGCCTTGGTTAAAGGCGTCTGCTAAATATATAAAAAGAAAAAAAAAGATATATCATCACTGCAGATACAATGTTCATGCATGCCTAAATGACTAGAACAGTTAATGCTGAATGTGTTCTTTGACAGAGATCAAGCCAACAGTATGTGGATGTGCAATAGAAATTCCTAAACAATCAACATCTGTTGCAGTATTAATGCAAGTTGTTAAATTAGTCAGCTGTTAAAATTGATTGTTTATGCAAATTATTTGGAGTCCTATTCAAAATGGCAAATCTCCTGAGCCTCCTTGATTTAAACAGAGCAGTTAAACCTGAAAGAACACTAATTGCAGCAAGAGCAGATTCGAGATTTACAATGCCCTGTGCTAAGGGAAATGTATCCTGCATCATAAGACGTCTGTGGCAAAGTCTTAACTACTGTAGAGAAAAGTTTGAAATTCACCATAAATTTTTGTTTTCAGAAACTTGACTTAAATGCCTTTAAAAAACATAATAAAAAAAGACCTAAACACAGATCTGCAGCAAGATATTTTCATAAAAAAAAGCTATGAAACCATCTGATCCGCTGATCATTCTCTTCTGCTACCGGCTGACCTGCAAATAAACAGAACATTAAAAGAGCCATTGTTTTATACATATTGGATATGATATTTCTGCTAGGAGAGACACTTACTGTAAACACAATACAAGACACTAAGCATGTGTGTAACAAAACAATGCATTGGCGAAGTAATTTGCTCATTTATACAGCTTCAGAGTCCGCTAAGCATTACTGATGTTGATAAAACTGTGGGGCTGGTTTTTAAAAGCTTGCAGTTATTGTCCCTAATCCTTACCCCACTAAGTGTCATTGTCCCTAATCCTTACCCCATTAATTGAAATTGTACTTAATCCCTACCCCACTAAGTGTCATTGTCCCTAATCCTTACCCCATTAATTGAAATTGTCCCTAATCCTTACCCCACTAAGTGTCATTGTCCCTAATCCTTACCCCACTAAGTGTCATTGTCCCTAATCCTTACCCCACTAAGTGTCATTGTCCCTAATCCTTACCCCACTAAGTGTCATTGTCCCTAATCCTTACCCCATTAATTGGAATTGTACTTAATCCCTACCCCATTAATTGAAATTGCCCTTACTCCTTACCCCCCTAAGTGACATTGTCCTTAATCCTTACCCCATAAAAGCAATTTTTCTTAATCCTTACCCCATTACGTGCCATGGTTTTCATTTGAGGACAGGCTACTTTGTAACTTTTTTAACCGGCATATACCTGTTACATTAAATTTTCTCTTTAACTATAATGTTTTGATAACTTACTCTAATTTTGTTAACTGCAAAAAAGTCTAAATGTAATGTACCAAATTACATGAATAGTCTGCGTTCTGATTTTTTCAAAGAAAAATTAATTTTTGCACTTAACAGCGTCGTTAAAGCAGTGCCTACATTTGCATTGAATTCAAGACTAAAACTAAAAAATAAATAAATTAAGTGTTTAAACATGCACGTCTTCTTTGAATAACGCATTTGTTGTCTTGAGTTGATTCTTAATAGTTATATGATTGAATTTAAATGATAATAGCCAGGTATCTAAAACCACTGAGAAAATTATGATCTGACCTGCTATAAATCTATAAATCAAGCAGTAATTGTGTTTAACAACTCCATTGTGAAAACTCCGGGGCACAGCAGTAATATTTGTAATGCTTGCTAGCACTTCATTAATCTTGTGTGTGTTTTTAACTGCACTCAGCAATTATGAGGTTCTTTTCCTGGAGCAAGAGTTCTAACACATGGTTTCCTCTTGCTCCCAACAGTAAATCCTATTCAGCCATTATTTCTTAAGCAGTGTCACACAAAAGAGCCAGATTCCCAAGGACAGTATAATTAAGCTATCTTTACTCCGGCTTATGTAGTATTAGATACTCCGGAGTGTATACAGTACAGCGAGTAAAGAGAAAAGCACCAGTGACTGGGGTGCAGGCCTCTAGTCCGAATAGGAGGGTGATTTGGATTAAGGGAGGTTCACATATTCACATGTTTTTCTTTTGTATTATTTCCCCAAAGTGCTGATTAGTTACTGTCAGTTATCAGATAAAGATCCCCCGTGCATAATCAAATCAAACCTGCATGTGACCTCCCCTGTGGAAGCACCACAATGCACTCTGCCACTCAGCATGTGACATCCTTCAGACATCCTGTCTCCATCTCAGCCCTCAGCTGCTGTCCCCTCCATGTCCATCCCCTGGTTACAGTTCTGAAGGTGTCCCACAGAAACCAGACACCACTTTAGAGGCTGACAGAATGCCTGAGCGCTTATTGATTCTCTGCATCGCTACAGTGTTATTTATATACTGGGTGAACTTTCTGGGTCGTGCGTCATCATTACGGGTCAAAACACTGCATCTGCTATACAGTACATGCCACAGTTTGCAATGTTTCTTATTTTCTAATAACTGCTGCATGATTTATTAAGCCTTAAGCCCTTATTTCAAAACACACCATAGTGCAATAATTCAAGAGTCACAAAACAAATACCTCAGACTGTTAATGTTTGCTGCTGAGAAGTGATTTAGGTGCTGAGCACTGAAATAAAGTGAAATAAAGGTCCCCCTTTATCCTGTCTTGTCCCCTCTCCCAGCCCTCCCATATATGTGCTGGCGATGTACAAAATTGATTAAACAAAGCAGACAGACAAGGGGTTTCATACCAATGACTGTAACAACAGAAACATCACAATACTCGTTAATTTGCCCACAGGGACTAAAACGTACTATTAGAAGTTAGTTTGCCCACAGGGACTAAAACGTACTATTAGAAAGCAAAGTGCCCAGGGTTAAACGGGTCTTCCCTACAAAGCGAGCTGCCACTGCTACTAATCCTGTGTGATCAATGAGGGAATAAAGACTTTCAGGACTGATGCATGGCTAATTGCCCTGCTTTGGGTGACGTACTGTAACACTAAGACGTGGGGATATTGGAAAAGCTGAAGATCCAAATTAGATTCTACAGAAAATACGATTCCAGTAAGGAGGGTGTCACTAAAGCAAAGGGGCAGGGCACACAATAAAAAGGGCAGGGTGCCAGGAACAATGAAGGGTGGAGCACACTTCCGTTTTAACCAAGACAGAACACTACCTACACCAACCTGCCTTAAACAACACTTTTTAGATCTCTGCTCTTTGCTTGTAATTTATATTAATATTTCTCAAATACAGCAGACACAGGCTATTAAAAACCTATTTGGTACTGTGCAATGTACAGGGTGATTCACAGTACAGTAAGCAGGGTAGGGTAATGCAGCAAGCTGTAGTATTTATGTATGGATGGTGAAACTACGGCACTGTGAGAAGCAAATATCAGGCACATCACTGGGAGCGTTTGAGTCATTTTTACAAGGTTGTGGAATGAAATGGTGCAATGCTTACATACAGTAGTCTTACAATAACTGAAAGCTCTGTACAAAGAAAACAACTTTGAAATCAAATAAAAAGAGCAGTGTTTTATTAATATTATTCATCTACAAAAGACCAATGCACAAAGTACATCTATGCACACACACACAGTCGCTGCAGTATCAAGTTGCATTGGGTCAAAAAGCCCCCTATAATTTCAGACTGCACAGTCAGTGTTTTGCTTCAGGGAAACATGTTGTGAGCAGGTACACAGACATGTTGTAAAACTGGGGTGCGTATCATTTATACGTGTGGAAACAAAGCTGGATTGTTCACGGTACAGTAATTGCTTGGTAAGCAATGTTTCAGTCTGTTCTGTTAGCATGCACCAGCGAGTAAAACAAACAATAACTTACAGCAGAAACGGACTGACTGTGTAAATGCAGCTAGAATTATGTTATAAATTTCCCAATGACAACAGCAGACAGACCGGAGCTGCCTGCAAGCAAAGAGAAGGAGAACAAACAGCTGCTTTTTACACAAATATTACAGTGAATCAGGGAATTTAAAACCATAAAGGGCTTCAACAGGACCGCCGAAACAGGGAAAGAAGCAAAACTGGGTAACATCAGTAAGTGTGTAACATCCGTAAGCATAAAAAACAGAAAGTGGTTTATTTCAGGGGGTTAATTAACTACAGTCTGTTCCATTTTATTATCTCACACTATATATTTTAATGAATTGTTTAATAACTTGCTTACACAGTAGCACGTTATTTAACAAACCATGACTAATCTTTAAGGGCTATCAGAAACAGGATAGTTCTGTAGTGTATTTGCAAGTATCATGTGACATTTTTCAAGACAGTAAAGTTCACAGACTCACTTTCCTTTCTCCTTCACAACACAGAAACAACTTCATCCTCCAATGACGGCAATGCATCATACTGTACTGAACTGAACTGAACTGAACAAGCATTTACACAATTAGCAGTTCTATAGTTACTACATGGGGCATTCTTATTCCATTCTCATTCAATGTGCTGACAGACAGACACACACACAGACAGACAGACACACAGACAGAGAAGTTTAAATTCATTTCCTACCTGGCTGTGGAAGAAGCTTATCAGAGCAGGAAAGTATCCACAATATGTGTCCTAAAAAATACAAAAAGAAACTATTGCTGTTACATGTGTCCAGCAATGCATTTTACAATGTATTTAAAAAGACTTCACAGTAAGGAAGGCATAACCAATAGCATATACTCCAATGCGCTCTAATGAGTCGACACAAAGCTGTTTGAAATATCAATAATACAATAAATCCTTCACTATAAATGTGGTGCACTGACACACAGAGCAGCCCCCCAGTTTACAGCCCCAGTGTGAAAGGGCAGTGACTGTCACTTCTATTGACACGCAGGCGGGCCCCATGTGCCAGCATTACCACTGGCAGCCGTTTGTCCTTTTGCACGGCAGCTGTCAACAGTATTGTCTGCTTGTGCCACTTTTGTTGTAAGATTTGATAAAAGTGACAGCTCGGCGTCATAATCTTTAAGCAAATATCTGTAAAAATGTTGACCGAGAGATAATTCAGTTTCTTTTTTTTTTCTTTCTTTTTTTCTTTAATTTATTATTTTTCGTCACTCAGCTGTCCTTTGTTTGCCAGGCATGAAGCAATATTGGAAATGGAAATTGCTTCTTTTAGTTGTAGTTACTGTTGTCAATAATGTGACGTTCGTGACAGTCATGTACTGTAAAGCTAATGAGGATCAGCGGCACTGTGACCAGGGTGCTTTGTTCAGCTCTCTTATGTAAACGAATCAGGTGTCCATAAGGAGATGCTGGGTGGGGGGGGGCTTCATTTATTTAGTTATACATGGAATTAGGCATTGGAAAATGACTTTAATTCTGTACCCCCTGCTATTGAGGGAGAGGACAATGGTACAGCTTTATTTAAAAAGCTAACAAGCGGAAAGCTGAAAGACACAATAATAAGGGTGTGTGAGACAGAAAGCACTGCTAACAATTACTGCAAGTTAAAACATGAATCAAGAGCATCGAGAATTTCAGTTGAATGGGTTTCTCAAAAATCACACACAGCAGTAATAAAAAATAAAAATTAAACTAAAAATCAGAATCCACTGCTTTGTAATTTCACATTCACGACTGTAATGATGATCCTGTACATAACCTCCGTCGCAACATCATGTGTTCACTGTCTTTATAAAGTATCATACGCTGCCACAGGCTTTCAACTCAAAATCACGTGATAAAGCACCAACATGACAGAACAGCAAACCGCTCTTCTTGTAACTTACGACAGTGTAATCTAGTTCAACTGGGCAACTGCCTTTTTATAGCCAACAGCTAAAACGAACTTTGTGCCATCACTTGAAAATATGTCAAGTTTCATATTACAGCATACTTAGCTTAGCTTCTTTAATGCCCATAACAGCTGCAAAAACAAGTCAGTGACATGCATATCCTCTGCTGTACAGTAAATACAAAATTTTCAGAGATTTGAGAATCATGTACAGTATAGGTAACATACTGTATAGGTAAACATGGAAGTGTACTGTACTGTATGTGTATGTATGCACCTGGCATCTAGAGTCTCTCTAGATATAAAAAGGTTTGACATGAACTTTAAAAAAATGAAGCCTCATGCAAAAATATTCAAGAAGACAGAAATCACAGTATGTTTTAGTGATCTGGACTGTGTGGAATTTCCATTCAGTTCCATAAAGGAAACCATGACAACAGTAACAGTCCAATAACAGTGACACAGTAACCAAGTGCCACCATACAGCAGCTCTTCATGACACACAGCTCACCTTCTTAAGACTTGACCATTAAAAAAGTCATCCAGAACAGAAGGGAACTATGCATTGCTGTGGATCAACAAGACCACAGGAAAAGTGAACCTGGCAGGTTTTAAACTGGGCTTGGACCCATTTTACTGGCAGACTCATTACAAAGAGCAAGCACTGCTGTGTTTCAGCAAAGAGAAAACAATAAACCAAAACAAAACTTGTCTCTCTTATTAAAACATATACAGTATGCGTGTGTATAAGTATGTGTATATGTGTATTATTTCTGGATGTATAGTTACTGATTGGAATTATTTTAGACTATTATTATTATTTATTTCTTAGCAGATGCCCTTATCCAGGGCGACTTACAATTGTTACAAGATATCACATTATTTTTACATACAATTACATTATTTTTTACATACAATTACCCATTTATACAGTTGGGTTTTTACTGGAGCAATATAGGTAAAGTACCTTGCTCGAGGGTACAGCAGCAGTGTCCCCCACCTGGGATTGAACCCACGACCCTCCGGTCAAGAGTCCAGAGCCCTAACCACTACTCCACACTGCTGCCCAGAATATGGTCTACATTGTTCTCTCTTTGTATTAGTGCTTGCACTATTGAGATGTATATAACACCAGTCTCCAGATTCAAGGTCAGTTTGTTTTTCCTGAGTTGTCACCAGTCACATCCTTCTGGGAAAATTGACTCGCTCCCTCTGCTGTGAATGGATAACACCGATCAAATATTTGATTTTCTCATGGCCAAGGCTTATTACTCTTTCCTTGTAACAAGATAGCCTTTTATTAGACAGCTTTGATATTATATTTTGCAAAACATTTGACCTCAAAAAACAAAACAAAAGCATGACCCTCCAAACATTAAACATGCCCTGCTGAACTGCTCTTGCAAGCATATTTGTAGATCGAGAAAAAAAAAAAACATTAAAAACACTCGCTATCTTCTTTGAAAAAAAGTGGGAAACAAAACTGACACGGACCCACACATGTAGACTATAACTCAGCTGAAGGTTGAATCTTTCACACAGCAGAAGATGAATGATTAAATTAGCATACATATCTAAACTAGGGCATCAAAGTACACACAGTAGTTTTCCAGTTGAGTTTTTGGCAGTCTGCTCTGCAAGTCTACCAGTTTATCTGGCATGCTCCGACAACACAGGGCACTAAAATCTGTTCCCGATGAAACAACTGAGCTGCAAAAAGTGGTTGATGTGCTAGAAGTAATGTTTTTGAAAAAAAAATGCTTATAAAAGGGAATAAAAATATATTATTTTAGCAAACTGGGCTTACAGCATGGTGAAAATATACCAGCGCAGTCCTCTCAGGGGATCTGGTTTGGCTCCAGTGTTGCCCCTGCTATCATGGGGAGGAAGGCCATCCTCCTATCTGCAACACCATGCAATGGAGTCCTATTTTAAACTTTTCTACAAGGGGGAAAGAGGTCACCGGCTGTAAACTTTACCTTGCCCTCTACAATCCACCCCATGTGTACTCAATTTGAAGGGGATCGGAGACTACAGTACATGCAAGGCAGGTGCTATTCGAATGGGCGTACACACAGCGCTTAAAGGAGGAATTTAACCTTTCACCCCAAGATTCAAAGGCTGACTCCCTGTCTGTATTTTTACTTCATCCTGCATTGCATCCTTAGATTTCAGAAGCAGTGGGAGCACTGTAAATGGTCTTCATAAAATACAGAAAGTGTGACCACGCTGTTTCAGCCATGTCTAACCCCTGAACATGCATTTTAAATCTGCAGTGCTTTCCAGTGCATATAAAAAGCAGTGCCAGAACTCTTCAATGCATTACAAACTTGTATTATTATTCAGTGCACACCGGGCTACAGGACACTTTTAAAAACAAACACATAGTTCAGTACCTGGTTTGACAGCGCTGCTTTATCCTGTAGGGATATTAAGCAGTGGTACTGACCATGTCAATAGAAAAGTTAATCCAAAAGACAAACACGTTAATCTGACTGTGAACAAAGCCTGCAGACACTAGATCTCAGCAAAATCTTTCAAAAGAGGTGGAGAAATATACAGATGAAGGAGACATTTACCTTCTGTCATCAAAGTCACATGCCGTTGTCCCAATTGTGTTTTACTATGAAAGGGTTACAAAAAGCAAAATAATGGCAAGAGGTCCAAGGTTAAAGCTGTACCAAGACCCAGGTATAATGCTGTAATATAAAGAGCTACTAGATGCAGACGTGAGTAACTGCACTGCAATAATAAGGGTCAAGGAGTCTATCTTAATATCACTGCCCTTGAACTCTATATAAATCCGTCTAGTGTTGATTTATTGGCATACTTACCAACACATACAATGAAAATACAGTGAAACAAAATCTGGTTTATAAACTTGAGGGGCAGCATAATTAAGACCCGCCAGTGTTTACATTATAAACACAGACCCCAGGGATTGTGGGAATAGAACAGTAGAAGCCGGACAGACTGGCATTTTAAAGGCCCAGCCAACTTAGTGCAAGGACTAAAAATGATTTCCTGCGCCTTGCAGCCTTTTGAATTCAATGAAAGGCCCTTTATGATGGATTGGCGGACAGTCACTGCCGCTTTCAAAGGAATTCATTAACCCCTGCCCTGCGTTTCACTGCAGGGATGAGAAAAGCAAGGGAGGTAATTGGACCTTCCATCACCAAAACCAAACCCCTTCATTAATATAGAATGAAACTACTGTATTAAAATATTACATTATTACCAACATTACAAATGACCCTACAGTAGCTGTTAAATATTCCAGTGACAAAGTAGTTAAATATACATTATAAAATATGAGTTCACAACACCTAATTCATCTGAAACAGAATGACTATACAGGACATTCACAGTAGAACTGTAATTGAATTCGCTACTCGTTTTAGAATATGCAATAGGATAGTACTGAGGCAGACAACAGTTTCATCAGATAAAATACTGTAATAGCTGTACAGTGGAAGGGTCAAAATATAATATCTTATATAAGTAACATTACTGGAAAAGTTTCACAATTGATCGATGTTACATTTATTTGTATTACATGCTGTGAGAAGATGACAGCAGCAGCTCCGACACCTAGAGCTGTTTTACTGTATGATAAAAAATACCTGCAGCACTGTTTCTGAGCTTTATTTTGTTAAACTATGTGGGGGGGGGGGAATATGCACAAGTAAAGAAAATCCCAGTGCATTCCATTTAACTTTATAATTTGCACTTCAAAACTTCAAAAAAACTCAAGTGTTTCCTTTTAGGAGGTTTCAAAAGAACACTTGGAGCTGGAGGCTGTGTGCAGCAGTGAGTTAGATATGCCTCCGGAAGGCACTGATCAGTCTTTAAAAAGCCTTGTATCTTCACAGAATAAAGCGATAAGGACATCTGTAATTTAGACTCCTTGCTGCTGTCAATTAAGCCTGCACGGAAACATCTGCAAGTAATTAGAGGTTGCTTGATTTGAGCCGTGCAACCACAGCTGCAGGTGTCTTTTTGTATCTCTGAACGTCGCTAACCTGAAAACAACGAAAGACAGTAAAAAATGAAAATCCGTACCCGGTTAAAATGAATCGAAAAAAGAACTGATCCTCAGCACCATACTGAATATTAGATTTTGAAATCTGATTCCAGAATTTATCTTCCAACACATATGGATTTAACCTCTTCAATAATGAACCACTAATGCTTGGAAAGAAAGCAATACATCTAATTCACAGTTCTGGCAAGCAATACAGAGAAGGCCATGGCACTGTGCCACTATGTTTTGCAAGCCAGACAGAACTGATGGCTCTATAAAAAGCAAATTACCAGTGGTTCATTTGACTCAGTCCTAGAGTGGATTAACTCTTCAATTATAAATTATAAATTCCAGAAATGCATCTACTGTATAAGAATGCCTAACTGCTACACTGAAGCACCTACTGTAGAGTATATCTGTACTGCACTATACCAGTTCAATACCTCAAAACATGCTTCTTACATGCCTTAAAAATCCTGGTTCAACAGGTTTCAGAACACGGTGTTCTCTAGTCAACACTATAACAAATCAACTACAGTACTGTACGTACTCCATAAACAAAATGCAGGTGAGTGCATTTTACTGTATAACAATAAGAAGCCTTTAATAATATACACGCTTTGCATTCCTTGTTACAGTTCTGTTCTGGCATGCTTTGTACTTCATCCATTAACATGGGTTAATCAGATATAAAATACTTGTTCAGTGCTGAATGAAAACACATTGAGCATGTAATTCTCTTTATCTATAATATATCGCACACAAATCCTACACAAAACAAATTGCTTGCATTCCTGCAGGCAGCCACACTGCCCATGGTAGTAGTGCTGTAAACTGACATTGCTGTATCCTTAACCGCCTATAAAACGTTTTCTATGGTCTGTGTCTTTTAAAATGACACTACTCACGCACACCTTGTAGTTAGCATACCAGCATTTGCACTAACCAGGTATTAAAAGAACATTTGCACGGTACTACTATGTAATCACCCTTGTAAAATGAGCAGAAAAACATTATTAAGGGTGTGCAAGCTTTAAAATAGCAATCTTTTTTCTTTCTCTAATTTGATTCCAGTCAAATGTTTGTTTTGTTTTTCAGTGCAATGTGTAGTTATGCACGGAGGCCCTTCCAGCTCAACATACCTTCTGGTTTAATGATGCCTGGCCTGCCCCACCTCGGCTTTACTGGCTTTTTGAAATGCAGCGGAGGGGCCGGTCACTGCAGTTCAGTGTCTTTGCCAAGAGAAGACGGCCCCAATACATCAGGACCAAAGACAATGGCAAAGCAAATGCCGCAACAGCCCCTCCCTGCAGACAGCCCCGTACCTGTTCTCAAGGGCACCTTTCAGAAAGAGCCAAACCAGCTGGTGGAAGAGTTCAAAAACTGACAAGGTCTAGAGTGCATCTTCATCTGCTTATTCCCAAAGTCCGTCCCTCCTGAGCTGTAATGGGTTAACGTTGGGGTGTTTCCAAATACATTTTAGAAAAGCGTCCCTCTTTAAATTGGATGCTCCGGGTTGACATCTTGTAAGAGGTACAATGGCAACTGTTCATTGTCTTCGGTGGGGAAGAGGCGTGTTCAAACATCAGGAAACATACCTTTAAGACAGAATGCTGGAGACAAGCCATGCTTTGTATGTTTAATGAAGCTTCAGTTTTCAAAATGCAAACTGCATTTTAATCATATTATAGGAATGGAAAATAATAAGGATTTTGTGATCGCCACCTTAGACAGCAGAATCTTTTATCAGTTTATCATTTTATCGTTCCAGTTCTTTAGAGCAATTTTGACCAAATAAAATCAGAAGCCAGCCCAACCAAACCTCAAAGGACTGCACAACAATTATACATTTGCAACTGCATGGCAAACGTCAGTATTCTGACCATGGGTGATATATAATTGCATCCAGATTAAAGCCATTTTCAAAACCAGCTGAACCTCACTATTAATGCAGGCCAAAGCTTGCTTACTGACTGGGTTCATTTCTCAAGGAACAATATTACTTTAAAAGATTATTTTTGATAAACATTATTTTAAAAATAAAAGGTACTTGGGCTCATCACAAAGCACATCAGTGTTTTTTTTTTCTTTTAAGTTTGTATGATGGAACAAATAGTTTATTATTAACTGTTCTAGAATGTTGTTGGGTTCTTTCACAGCCTAGAACATAACTCATACAAAACATTATTAATTCCATAAAAGCTGACTTTAAGAAACATTATTTAAATAACTCACGAACAAAAGATGTGTGAATAGAATAGGTCATTTCAAATAAAACTAGGTATACAGTACTTTTCGTTCTCATTCCGACAAAAAATACACATTGGGTATGGAGTTTTATCATTTTGCAGACGTCGGAGTGAATTGAAGTTGTTTGGAGAAGGAGGAATGTTCACACATGCATTCAGCCTGCCATGCCCAGGTTTCCACTGGTCTTTTCAGAAACTCTAACATAATGAAGAGCCGCTAGCCCTATTGAAACGCAGCGGCTGCCATAAAGCACACTCGATTCCAGAATCACAAAGTGTTACCCTGCTTAAAGGATCCGAAAGAGGAGAGAGCAGAGGAGAGATCATTAAAACCCATTTGAACAAAACCTTAACAGCAAGTCACGTCTCTGAATACACCTGAGATGCACTTTAAATTACAGATATCAATCCAGCAGTCTACCACCTCGCAGTTTAGAACTGGAGCTAATATAATTACTTCTAGTCAATTACAGTTGCAGCACGACGCATGAACAATTAGTCTAAATGCAGTTATTTGTAAAGGAGTGCATAATTTGGCTACGTAATGTAATTAAAATAAAACTGGTAGGGAGATCTGGGACCATTAACATAACTGACACAGTTACTGCGATAAGAATGGTATACAGTAATAGTTCTTTGCAGCGTTCCATCAACTTTTACCTTCTCACAAACTGGTCTGACGGCAACCTGATTAGTTTAACCCAGACAAACAGGTGCTTCAAAGTAGAGCCTACAGGGCCAGTGTATGAAACCTGTTTCGATATACTGGCCCAATAACACAATGTACTGTGTATAGTACTGTATACACATTAGTACTGGACAGCATAACCAAAACATATTTATTTTTACTTTAAGTTTCAAGAAAAAAAAAGTGCATTCCTGTGTTAAGTGCTAAAAGCTGGAATCATAAAAAGATCCACAAAATGCCTTTACACTTCAACAGATGAGGCCGCGAGGGCATTCTAGACACACATCCAGCGATTCAACATTTACAACTAGAAACGACAGAGACCTGCTGAACCAAAGAACATGCCACATGTGTTTGTCTTTTCAATGACCTTTCGCCTTTTTATACACAAAACCTCAACGAAATCCTCCTAATAAAAATGCACCCACCACCCCCCCTCCCCTCCTCACACCTTTTCCTAAGTGCAGCATAAGATCAAGCCCTAAAAAATTAGTCAGTTAGCTTTCCAAAAGTCTAAATGCACTTCACTTGGGTCCTGTGTGCACCCTGGAGGCTGGTCAACCCAGGCCATGCATTCCCAGATGCAGCAGAGCCATGTTAAACCATGAGCCCTGTCATTATTATACCTGTGACAGTTACCATGGGAAAAGAGGAGCAATGAAAGGCTGAGTGACTGACAAGCCTGCCAGTGTCATGAGGAACTCCACAGCTGAGACAGACAAGTCAACCCAAGTGTTCAAAGCACAGCACATTCTCTACTAAAGCATGTAGGCGAATTATTACTCTAACATCTTACAACTGCAAATCATTTTCTTCTGCATTTCAGATAACTTTCGTGTTAAAAGCTTTACTATTTAATCCAACCTTTATTCATATGAGCTGTCATTTGCTATAAAAGTGTAAACTGTAAAGTGTTACCATGCTTTCTCCAAAACATGCAGGCTCTGTACCCTGGCTGAATTCAATTAAATATTTTACACAATTAGCGTCAGCAAGTCATTTCATTTTATTTTTTTTTCCAGAATCTGCTTTAAAGGGTATTGTTCTAATGGCTTAAACAAGACGTTTTAGTAAATTCGATTTGCACTGGCTGTACACAATAAAAGGTTTTATTAAGCTGCCCCCCAGGGAATGGACCCTTACTAATATTAAACCAACCCAGCTGTGGAACCTCTTAGGCTGCTTGTCCCTATTGAAATCAATCAAACCAATTCACTGCAGAGCACAGTTTTGAAAGCACACACTTTGCGTTAAAAGAATCTGTTAAAAGAATTACAAATGAATTACAACAGATGAATTCAGCTGGCCACTAAACAGCCATTGATTTCATGTTCCATTATTTAATGAATAGAAAGTCCTGCTGTAAGAGGGACTCCAGGATACCTGATACCGCCAGCCAGGTCGAGAGGCTGAACTCCACAAACAGGTGAAGAGAAAACTCACCAGCGCCAAATCCCAGCTGCAACCCTCGATCTCTTCAGGTCTGGAGGAAAGAAAACCTTTGAAATCCGGGCAACACACAAATAACAAAGAAGTAGAAAATGGGCTAAGCACTCAATCTCCATTCAAGGCTAGGCAGCCTCTTTTTTTGTTGTTGTTTTTTTTTTAACTTTCCAGCACCCCCCAAAATTAAAACACTTAGAAAGGTTGTAAGAGCACGCAAGGGAGGACCTGCAAACAGCAATCTGAGATAGCATGTGGTCTCATTGTCAGCCTGCTCCTCGCCTGCTCTGCCCCTCCTCTCTCTCTCTCTCTCTCTCTCTCTCGCTCGCTCTCATTTGAATATTACAGCGTGCAAGGCTTCCTATGAATACAGCAGGCAGTCGGACGAAAGAAACCTCCTTCAGAGAAAAAAGGATATACAGCACAGTAGCACCACTGCATTCTTCTGATACCTGGAGTTTTGCAATCTCAGCGTTGCCTTACTGTAGCTGTTTTCAGTTAAGAGAAAGGACTGGACTGTATTGCACAGCATTACCTTTTCACACTTTTATGCCTGTATGATTGATTTCCAGCTCCGTCACCAGTTTCCTGATACAAAGCCCATCTCTTCAAAATTTATCTGAATATCCGTCACACCCTGTGTTTAAAAAAAAAAAAAAAAAATCTCTCTAATGCCAAATCAGTCTGTCTTATATTGTGGAGTTACACAGCGCTTCCTCCAGTTTCACCTGACGAAAATGCAGCCCAAACAAAGCGAAGAGACAAGCTAGGGTAATGTACCAGTTAATCCGGGCAGCCCATCATTAGTGGGTTATTTAATACATTGTGCTATTCAGATTCACTGCTTCATGGTTACAACTGAAAGCAGAATGCCAGGTCATCATTAGAAAAATCAATTCTAATTTAATAACCCAGCATCGCTCTAAATTACAAGGTACAGAAACATACACTATAAATCTGTCTGCAGGCAACGAGCATGCTGTACCACGAGGGGCTGTTTATAGTGGAGCATGAACCAAGCTACCATGTCATTGTGTATGGATTTACTGGAATCACAGTGACGCAATCTGTTTAAACAGGTAACTGCTGAACCAGCAACTAAAGATTACAAACCATAAACTAAATGGGTGAGCACCTTCCCAACAGATTCAAATGAGATCCTAATCAACCCACACACTTCGTCATTCACACCCATTTCATTTATATACTGTTTATTTCAATGTGAAATGGACCTGTTATCGTCTACACTAGATAAGCAATGACAAGTAGGGGTAAACTAAAACCTCTTCGAGACTGCAAATCAAAAGAAGAACAAAGACTGTCCCCCTCGCATAATTAATATCTATGAATATTAATGACGACTATCGGGGGTATTGTTAAATATTCAGGCTAGGAGAACTGTTTTATAATTAATGGCATGCTGTCTCACACTGTACAATGCTAACCTTGCACCCCTGTTAATGAACTGTTTATATCACATGATCGATGGTCCTGCAGTGCTCACGTTGAAACTGCAGACATTACAATAAAAGATGTGTTATTCTGATTGCTTTTAAGTATCATGGAAAGTAAGCGTGCAGTTAAATGTCTGTGGGCTTTGGTGCAAGGGGAAGCTGATGATAGGGCAGCGTTTCAATAATTACACAGAAATGATTCCATGTGGTACAAATTTGTAAAAAGTAAGGGAAAAAACGAATTAAAAAAAAACTTCACATTCCTTCCAAGAGAAAAGAAATAAACGGCTGTAGCTACGTTCTGTTCATTCATGACGTGGTAAAAAGTCAAACACAGAACAAATCAGCGAGCTGGATTTCTGCAAGATTTCCTTTTGCACAATTAGCATTTTTTCTGTTTCTGCAGTGTCACACTTTTCCCATGGTTTTACTTTACTTTTCCCATGGTTTCCTTCTGTTATAACATGCTTTCACTGTGCTTTACTATACTGGACCATGGGTATACCATGATAGATGTTTCTAAGAAATGTTTACTATAGTACACCATGGTATTCCCATGGTCTGGCTGAGGGCACACGCTTCGGAGGACAACGTGTGCTCATCTTCGCCGCTCTCGAGTCAGCGCAGGGGTGGTAGCGGTGAGCTGAGCTTAAAAATAATTGGATAAATTCTTATCTTTATGATTTTAAATACTGAATGCATTTCAAATCCATGTTGCTGTAGACATCAGGCAATACATTCTCTCTGTCATCTCAGGAAAGTTACAGGGTCAAAATACAGTCCTTTTCTTCTTCATCTTCATACCGGAAACATGTGTGCAAGACTTGCATTCAGAGTACTGATATTCTGTATACAAAAGGGTTACCATTGTAGATTAATCATTAAGAGATAGCAGAATAAATAGAGAGGAGCTTTTTTTTTAATATTGACATTCTACTGAAGATGGGGCATGAATGTGTAGCAATGCTTGAGGGATGCTAGTTAATTGGGGCAGGGAGGGGGTCGGAGGGTTAATCAAGGTCGATCATAACAGGGAATTCACACAATGCTTTTCATTTTGCATAGGACAGCAGGACTTTTTTTTTTTTGCAAGCTATTCGATTTTGTATTACTTTTAAGTAAATACATCTCTAGGGCAGTTTCTCTGTCTGTCAGCCATCCATTCAGCTTCACATATAAATGGAAAATTACCAGTGCCTGTTTCTGTTCCTCTATGATCTAATTTCATACCCAAACAAAGTGCTCCACAATACGCAGGCTCATCACCAGTTTTTAAGCAGATTTTCTGCCCCACAGAGTGATTCCCAGTCTAGCAAAGGGCAGGCTATGCACATGGGTGAACTCATGCATGGGGCCACTGCAGAAACGCAGTGGAAGAGCTCAACATTTACACACAAAGTTAGAAAAACATACGGGACGGTTTGTTCCAAAAGCACTGTGCAGTTATCGTATTCCTGCACAGTAACCCTATCTCGTAACAATGCAAGCGCCTTGCAGATGTCGAATCACTTGCACATGGTAGTCACAGGTGTTACTCATTTTTATGTCCAGCCTCTGTATTTTATTTAGTAAAGCCGAAGTGCTTACACTTACATCGTAGAGACTATCAAACAACCACAGGTTTAAAGGCAGAGTCGAAGATCAAGTTCTACAGCTGAAGGGAGGATTTGGAAATAAATACAAAGCTTCATATCCCTCCGACTGAGCCCCAGCACAATGAAGGGGTTACCTTCTGCCAAAGACCTGGGTCATAATCCGATCATCGCTGTCAAAGACAAGGTTAATTACAGAAACGTGAGAGGGCTTGAAACGATACAATAGCATGCTTAGTTCAGGCAGGTCTCGAACTGGAAGAGCAGTTCAGGATGCAATAATTAGAAAGACGGAAACACTTTATCTGACTGTAAGATAATAAAGGGGCGATTTAGGATTTATAAATGATCACAGGCTGGAATAATTACGATGAAAAGCAAACTAGAATCCATCGACAAATTCAGCAAACTAGTTATTTAATCACAAAAACAACTTTTTAATAACACGTTGTTTTTTCAACCATATCTTTCCACAGCCATTTGATCTTCCATCCTTGCAGGGATGGTAATAAGACTCCTATTGCATAGCAGTTTCACCCATTCCAGGTTTTACTACGAGCTTAATTTGCCACAATGTATGAGTAACAAGCCCAGGTGTGTTCTATTAAACTCATAGTAAAACCAGGAATGGATATGCAATGGGAGTCTTATTTCCATCCCTGTACTTTGCTGACACCCAATAAAAACTGCCTATGCTGCAGAGATTACTGCCTATGCTGCGCAGATTGCTGCTGCAGGTGAGATGAGTTGAAAAGCTCTATCCCTGCTCAGGCTTGCAAAGTGCATGGACTCCATTTCACCTTGTCACACTGGCAGGATATAGACAAGCTGTGGTACTGAGCCATTCAAAATACACTTCTTCTCATTTCATGTTTTCTTTTGAATTTCTTCCCCTCCTTGCCATTAATCATAACCACAAGTGTTGCCAGATTAGAGACAAAATACCGGGACCAATCTAACTTGACGTTAAAAAAATCTCAAACCAAAGTTGGACTGGATTGCTCCCATATGATATTTCAGTGCAGAGAGGGGTCTGGTCTGGTCTACTAAACTGACTTCAGAGGGCTGTAACAGAAGGAACTAGATGAACCCATGTTATTATAAGCAGTTAGATAATTAGGTGCTGTGCTAAAGGTCCACGTAGGAAAGCATACAGACTGTCAGGTTTCATTTTCACATTTTTTTTCTCGTACAGGGTTTACAGTATTTGCTTTAGAGGTAGTATCAGTTCCAGAGGAGAGGGATTTAGGGATCAGGTTTTGGATGCTGGAGAAAGTTTCCACTACTACATCCTAGTGGTTTTCAATAGTGATTAAAATAAGAATGGTTGGTCTAAAACGCCGCCGCGCACAGTGGTATGCTTGGAAAGCTTTCCATCTTTTAGAATCTGATGACTTCACCCAGTGTACTGTAGGCCACATGACTGCACAGACAATGGCCTAAGAACTGATGGGAACATGTATTTTTAAAGTGCCTACTGCAGACTTTGCACATTATATAACCTGCTGTACTATATACAGTGCGCAGTTAGATTACATTTAAAGTCCTGAACTACAATGCTTGTGCAATCACCTACATCAGCCCTCCAATAAAACAATTACATTTTAAATAAATATAATAATGAAAAGGAAGACAGGTTACAGGGTCTATTTTAAAGATCTAAACAGTGGCAGAAACCCCAGATGGATTTATATACAGTTAAAGAAGAGCAGAGGTGTTTAAATGTGTGCATGTGTACAGCATGTGTCAGGATTGGAAAACAAATATTAAATACAAAGGTTACAAAAATAACTTCACAGCCCCGGCAAATGTTTTTGCAAGCTTTGTTTCCTTAAAATGATTTGGATTCAGCACAACACATGTAATGCATGAAATATTGAAAATAGCTGAAAAAATAGTTTTTGGACACATTTCCATTGATATTTTTTTCAAATTTTTTTACATTGCTTTATTTGGGGGAAAATGGCATCCTCAGATGAGGCTATCATGCATTTGCGTCTTCCACATGTCCCCATATAAAGACTAGAAAATATATATATTTTTATATGGTCCCTTTAAACGTGTGCAACAATGAACACACACACACGCACACAAACGTTTAACAAAAGACAAAGAAATGTTAGTGCCTCCCATTACAGGAGGTGCCGCTACCACCTTCACTTCCCATCGATGTGTGCAAAGAAATGTGAAGAGTTACTCTGGCCCTACTCGAACAAGAGTTTTATTAGCAGGCACCGTGTGAAGTAAATATTTAGCTTTTAAAGACTGATATACCTAACAAAACAAAAAGACTGGTGCCATTAACCTGCACCTAGTATTTTCATAAGCCCTCCTAACGATACAAATCAAACTGCGAATGTCAAGTGGATAAATTGCATTAACATTCCCTCTATTCACACAACACATTGCTGAGCCGGGCTGTGAAACGTACAGTGCAGCTCACAAACAGTGTGGAATCGCACTGCAATGCAAGCAGTTAACACACACTTGACAGAGCCTTTATCCACATGTCATTACATCACACTGCTATTCAGAATGAAACTTGTGAGCCCTGCTGGCAATCTGAGCAGTCTGGCTCCCCCTCACTGTGCTGATGTTACACAGCGATGAAGGAGTGCCTGCCTAGCAGGGATGATTCTGTCTGTATCCGTGGTACGGGCTGTATTTCAGGGCAAGAGTCACAGGAAGTGAGTGCAAGGTTTGTAAAACACAGCAACACAGGTATTGTGACAGCAACAGGAACAGTAAGAGGAAGAGAAGCAACCAGCATGCAATTCCCTAAAGGATTACCAGGCAGGCAACAATCGACAATACAATCGAGAAAAAAAAAAGGGTTCATTAACCTAGTATTAATTAAGGCAAAATACAACCGAGAACAAGCATCTGCACATTGCTATACAGAACACGCAGAGCTGTCAATGATGTTAACACTGTTAAGGGAACATTTTTATATATGTTTCCTTTAGTATTACTGCTTTGAATCCATGCACAACCTAAACCCGTGTTCAACATGTTGAGTGTTTCCATTACACAACACAAGCCACATTTGTAAGTCTTGTTCTGAACTAGGTCAAGAACTTGCTATTCCCTTACAGAACAGTCTTGTAATGGAGTGCAGTGCTGCAGTATGTATGACGTCATCCCACTGCGAATATCCTTCAGCCTTTAAGGGAAAAAAAGATTTGGACAAAGAAGAGTATTTCCTTCCGCCCTTTAAGACTCATTATTCACGAAATAAACACACTAAAAATACCCTCGGAAATTGGTCTCCATTCTGACAACCGTTCTTTCAAATCATAGGTCCAGAATTTGTTCTTTAAGTTTATTGCACTCTTTTGGAGTGGTGATGGGAACAGTTACCAGCATTGTTCTATCCGGCAATCCATAGATAGAACAGTCTCTTATTCATGTGAATCAGTGACAGATGAAACAAGAGGTATTTATTGAGCACAGTTACACCAAACCATCTGCATATACTGTAAGAGCTTATTGCAGTATGCAGTCATAGCAGGACTTTAAAATTTTCATTTAAATTTTCATTTAACGATGCGCAATGAAAACTAAAGCAGGCCTATATCGTAATGACTGAACCATGAAAAGCTGTTTTTTTTCAATTATTCAGATTTTTGATAGTAAACAACATATATTTGCTAGCACTATTAAAATGATTTAAAAAAAGACTTTAACCAGCTCTTGTAATAGGTACCTAACCTACAGTACACCTACAAACCTGACAAATTGATTTTGTGGCAAATGTGCAGTTTTCCCATGCTTTTCCCATGGTTACACTATGCACTTATCACAGTTGATACGACTAATAATAATAATAATAATAATAATAATAATAATAATAATAATAATAAACTCAACTTTGACACAAGTTATAGAGTTTATCAAACTGGATGTGTAGGTATGGTTGTCTACTTTTTCACGTTACGAATTTCTGTCTTAAAAATCTTTATGGATATCAATATAGATATTTGCATATTCTTTACCAAGCATACAGGCTCGATTAGTTGTTGCTGCATAAATGTAATTAATTTAGCTGCAGTTCAATTAAAAACACGTGAGGCAACCGGACAAAATGGCGCCGTTCCACTAAGCACTAAACTAAATTCCAATATATATATATATATATATATTTGTGTCTGTTGCTGCAACTGTTTCAAAATAACTGCATAGGGATACACTAATGACTACGTTATTATTAACTGTAATCTAAATAAACCACTCCGATTATTTATAAACGACCATTCCTCGGGAGATATATATATATATATATATATATATATATATATATATATATATATATATATATATATATATATATAACGATATATATTTGATACACAATTTATGGATATAATTTTAGATAAAACATGTCAACTGGGATAAAGAAAGATCTCATTTACACAAATACGTACCTATTTCTGTAAATTTCGCCTCCGACTTTTTGCCACCAGGAAATCCAAAGGCAAGCAGGCAACCGACATAAAACCCCGCCTAACGACACCTCCAATTGGCTCTTCTCCAGACTCGTGATTAATTACTCACAGGTCATTCGGCGATTACATGTCAATCATTGCCACCCGGAAAACGTGTTTGGAAATGTTTTGAATGGTCAATGCGCAAAGACATTTGACGGAAATAAAAGATTACACTGCAAATAGTTTACCGCATTTTGAAATAGGTTTGAACTTGGATCTTAAAACCAAGTACTTCTATTTACATTTAATAAAGATGAACTGGTGCTGCCTACATATAGTGTGATCAGTGATTAGTGGAGCATACTATTTAATCCAAACATTTCGGGTTTTTTCTGAAATGGAAAAAAAACCCCAAAACATTACAATTCTAAAAGGAAAAATACACGTAATGCAACTTAAAGTAGGAGCACCGGAATATCTGCTTTGGTAAATTTATTGGGTGCGGTTTTTTCCTTTTTGGACAAAATCCATGCTAATGACGACTCGCAATCTTTGAGAGCCAAGCCTCTTTCTGCGGGACATAAGGGTGTGAAAAAATCAATGAACAGGTTTCCTTGCCTGATTATACAGCAGACAGGTTATGAACCCTCCCCAGCAGGCTTGTGTTCAAGTTTGAATATGTTCTAGAAGAATGTCAGCGGTGTTGTGCTACCGATGCACACCGCTCCACCAGATCTGTGTAACAAAGTGCAAAAAGCATGACCAGGATTCCTTTGTGACAGCTCTCGGGTGCTGCTGGATTAACATTCTTTGAGATGCATGGTTTCAGCACACTTACTGGTATGAGCAACCACTGGGTTTTCACTGGGTAGCATGATAGAAGGTTGTAGGGAACAATGGATTTATTGATTTTAAAAAAGGTGTTGCAATGTTGCATACCTTTCTTTGTAACTGCATGCATCATTGGCTCTGCTGTACCTGTTCTGTGGATAAATACAGTTCAGTTGAGTTGAGTTTCAAGTGACATCAATTCAGTCCCTTTTCAAAGCACGGAAATGCACAATTAAAATACATTTTAGAACAGCATCAATGATATCTTGAAACATAATTCACTTTACTGAAAAATTATTATTATTATTAGTTTATTTAGCAGACGCCTTTATCCAAGGCAACTTACAGAGTCTCGGGTATGTGAACTATGCATCAGCTGCAGAGTCACTTACAATTACGTCTCACCCGAAAGACGGAGCACAAGGAGGTTAAGTGACTTGCTCAGGCTCACACAATGAGTCAGTGGCTGAGGTGGGATTTGAACCGGGGACCTCCTGGTTATAAGCCCTTTTCTTTAACCACTGGACCTCCTGTGTGGTCCAGTGAAAAATCAGTACATTACTTCTATTTAATAAAAATAAAGACATCAGTGTAATCGCTTAGTTTTAATTTCTTTATCTTGCATGAAATCCCCACAGATAACAAAGTATTACAAGTTAAATATATTTTTTTATATAAAACATTTAATCATGTGTTGTTTTTTTTTGGGGGGGGGGTTGTTTTGTTTTTAAAGCGATAGTTTCTATTCTTTGATATTTATTTTCAGCTGCATTTTCTTGTAATAGATTTTCTGTGTTGTAGCTTCATCATATACAAATATTTTAACCCATATATATATATATATATATATATATATATATATATATATATATATATATATATATATATATATATATATACTGGCTGAACTGACCAATCCCAAAGAAGCCAGGCAGACTCATTCCTCTCTGTTCATTGTGTCTATTTTCAGATCTGATAAGGTGCTTATTAAAATCAATAGAAACAATAACAAATATGATGGAAACAGAAGTATGCAGCTGACTGGATCATTAAAACACACCCCAATTGGTTTAGTCTATTATATAATCTCTGCTGTATAAACACACCTAAATGAAAGTCAATTCGGTAAAATAGTGTGTACTGTTGAAGCAATTTCATTCTACTTCAAATAGCAGACAGATCCATTTCAGGGCATGCAATTATAGCAAAAACCAAATAAAACAAAGGATTTTTGAAAGAAGATGATAACTAATTTATAAAATTCATAAAAATACTAGAACACAACATAAGCAACATTTGAATATTTACAGATGTAACAACTTAGGTGTATGAACAATAAAAACCTATACTGACATTCTCAGCCCAATTACAGTAGCAAATTCATCAAAACAGATACCAAAAAAAAAAAGGTTTTATCAACTCACGGGTTAAAATTTTGTGAATTTGGCCCCAATATAACCTCAGGTAGGTTCATATGTTATATCCTGCCAGCTGGGTTTTCACCATTTGTGTGTTTATAACTGTTTTAAGGAATATTTTGCTTAGTTTAAACAATTCTTTAAAAACTGAAAATAAACTTCGAACCTTCTCCAAAACAGATTTTTTTTTTAAAAAGGCTTTGTGTACTGGATTTCATTTCTCAAAATGCCTTTAGCGGATTTTTAAACAAGTATGAGCATTATTTTACTTCACATAAAAACGCTGAATTCTCCAAAACAGGCTCTATAACAGATCGGAGCACCTTAAACTCTCCTGTAATGGCGTTTATTAAAAATGGCTTATTTTAGTTGTAGCTGCTGTAATCGCTTGGAGGGGGTGGGTGGAGGTAAGGGTTAAGCACTTCTCACAATGAAACCTCTATTGACTGATTCTTACCTCCCCTGCAGCTCTGCACAATATCACAACACTGCATTCCCTTTTTCCAACAATAGTCAATGACCTGAAGGTTTAAGATACACTCTGTCTTAATTAAAATACATTTTTTGTTTCCTGGTTTTTCCGGTTTGTGCAGCACACAGTACATATCTCAGTCACACAGTCAAGTAAAGCCCATTTGATTCACAACAAAATCCTGTGTATAATTTAAAACATTACGTCGAAAAAGACCAATCTAACCATGTTAAACATTCCCTAATGAAACTGTATATTTGTTTGTATGTATGTGTGTGTGTGTGTTTATGTATGTGTGTGTTTATATATGTGCTGTATGTATTACTTTGGGTTTAACAATTCCTTCAAAAAACAGATGTGCGACTAATGGTTAATAACAGAAACATCTGGAGCACTGAAAAACTGTTTCAACCTTTCTGCATGTGCAAAAATATAAAACAAATAATATTAATAATAATAATAATAATAATAATAATAATAATAATAATAATAATAATAATAATAATAATAGAGAGTGAATCTCCACTCAGGTTTAAAGTGCTATATTCACGTCACGTGTGCTGGGGGGATGGGGGGTGTGGTAACTAAAGGTCTGTCTAGCCGCTGCCCTTGTAAGGGGAGGCAGTATCTATATTTTTCAGGAGTGAGACCCGGGCGGCTCTGTTGAACTGGACTGGCCACCTGGCTCCGGCAGACCCAGTAGATGGGCCTGGTCTGGGCTGCTTGTCGGGGGACATGAGGGGCTGGAGCTCCTGCTGCTGGATGCACTCCGAGCTGTCCTCCTCGCTGCTTCTACCAGCGCGCGGCGCTCTGGGAACTGGAAACGGGGTCCAGCGGGGTCTAGCGAGGGCAGCTGGGGCCCCGCTCCTCCAGCCTCGCCAGGGGCACTGTCCTGTGCTGGAGCTGCTGCGCCGGACACTGGGGGACGGCAGGCTTTCCAGGGACGAGATGC
Source organism: Acipenser oxyrinchus oxyrinchus (assembly GCA_030684275.1). Lineage (NCBI taxonomy): Eukaryota > Metazoa > Chordata > Actinopteri > Acipenseriformes > Acipenseridae > Acipenser > Acipenser oxyrinchus. The sequence continues at coordinate 33,230,664 of CM060261.1, read as the reverse complement.
TCTGGTTCCAGGCCTGCTGCACGTCAATGGGCACGATCTTGGTGGTCTCCGAGGAGACGCAGGCTGGGAGGTCCCCTTGGTCTCCCTTCCAGGGCAGCTCCTTCTCCGCACAGGTGGGGACGGGGGAGGAGGAAGGGCTCTGACACACACCCAGAGTACCTGGGAGAGGGGAGGGAGGGGAGGGACAGGGGAAAAAGAGAAAGGAGGAAAGAGAAAGAGAGACCAAGAGGGGGAGCATATGGAGCAGAGAGAGAGGGAGAGGGAGGGAGAGAGAGAGAGAGAGAGAAAGATTATACCAAACCAGGGAGAGAGGCAGAAGAATGGAGAAAGCAAGAAAGAGAGGGAATGAGGAGAGGAGCGGGGAAATAGATAAGGAAGAAGGTAGTAAGAAAATGGTAAGAGAGGGAGAGAGGACAAACAAATTCGTAGATGGAATTCTGCTATATAATCATAGCTGGACTCAAGTCTCAAGACAGCAATGAAAACTAGACGTGTTGGTAGGTATGTGCTGTAGCACAGACTTAACAACAGATATGCTGACAGTTTCTAATTTGGGAAAAGCCTGACAGCAAAGCAGACCCTTCCGTGATAAACTCAAACAGCCTTTTCTCATGTGATTCAAGTTCAAATCCAGTTTAAGTCGCAAGTGAATTGAGTTTAACAGCCTATTGTGCATTATAAAAACAGCCAAGGAATTGTGAATGATTAACGGCAAAAACATTCTAAAAGAACAGGAAGGTGCCTATAATCCCCTCCCTTCTTGGGTGGATGAAGTTCCTTGACAAAAAAAAACAAAACAAAGGAGACAGAAAAGAACAAATCAAAACGAACCAATCGAGGGACGCAGCGCAATACTGTGTGCAGAAATGATTACTTTACAAGGAAAGCTGCAGGCTGCTCACACGTCATGTAGCTCTCTTCACTCTTCTCTCACTGAGTCAGCTCTGACCCCACTCTCCCTTCTTTTGGCAGTTCTAGTGGAGATTACAACAACCCTCATCCTGGTGTAATATGCATTTACACTACTGGAGTTGAGTTCCTGCTGGGCCACTTTAAGAATGGCACTTTTGCATTGTTCTATTAATATCTTTGAAGAGCACAACATGGCATTGTCAACACTTAGGTACAGTTATAATATATGGATTCAGACGGGACATTAGAAATCTGTTGACACAGGCTCACATCCACTCCACCCAGGTCAGAGCTGAGTGGGTGAAAATCAGCTTCCATCTTACACAGCACCCTACACTGTATATTTTTTATAATGTACAGTACTGTGCAAAAGTTTTAGGCAGGTGTGAAAAAATGCTGTAAAGTAAGAATGCTTTCAAAAATAGACATGTTAATAGATTATATTTATCAATTAACTAAATGCAAAGTGAGTGAACAGAAGAAAAATCTACATCAAATACATATTTGGTGTGACCACCCTTTGCCTTCAAAACAGCATCAAGCATCAATTCTTCTAGGTACACTTGCACACAGTTTTGAAGGAACTCGGCAGGTAGGTTGGCCCAAACATCTTGGAGAACTAACCACAGTTATTCTGTGGATTTAGGCAGCCTCAGTTGCTTCTCTCTTCATGTAATCCCAGACAGACTCGATGATGTTGAGATCAGGGCTCTGTGGGGCCATACCATCACTTCCAGGACTCCTTGTTCTTCTTTACGCTGAAGATAGTTCTTAATGACTTTCGCTGTATGTTTGGGGTCGCTGTCATGCTGCAGAATAAATTTGGGGCCAATCAGATGCCTCCCTGATGGTACTGCATGATGGATAAGTATCTGCCTGTACTTCTCAGCATTGAGGAGACCATTAATTTGACCAAATCCCCAACTCCATTTGCAGAAATGCAGCCCCAAACTTGCAAGGAACCTCCACCATGCTTCACTGTTGCCTGCAGACACTCATTCGTGCACGCCTCCAGCCCTTTGGCGAACAAACTGCCTTCTGCTACAGCCAAATATTTCAAATTTGACTCATCAGTCCAGAGCACCTGCTGCCATTTTTCTGCACCCCAGTTCCTGTGTTTTCGTGCATAGTTGAGTCGCTGGCCTTGTTTCCACGCCAGGTATGGCTTTTTGGTCAGCAAGTCTTCCATGAAGGCCACTTCTGACCCTTCTCCGGACAGTAGATGGGTGTACCAGGGTCCCACTGTTTTCTGCCAGTTCTGAGCTGATGGCACTGCTGGACATCTTCCGATTGCAAAGGGAAGTAAGCATGATGTGTCTTTCATCTGCTGCAGTAAGTTCTCGGCCACCACTGCGCTCACGGTCCTCAACGCTGCCCATTTCTTTGTGCTTCTTCAAAAGAGCTTGGACAGCACATCTGGAAACCCCTGTCTGCCTTGAAATTTCTGCCTGGGAGAGACCTTGTTGATGCAGTATAACTACCTTGTGTCTTGTTGCTGTGCTCAGTCTTGCCATGGTGTATGACTTTTGACAGTAAACTGTCTTCAGCAACCTCACCTTGTTAGCTGAGTTTGGCTGTTCCTCACCCAGTTTTATTCTCTACACAGCTGTTTCTGTTTCAGTTAATGATTGTGTTTCAACCTACATATTGAATTGATGATCATTAGCACCTGTTTGGTATAATTGTTTAATCATACACCTGACTACATGCCGACAAAATCCCTGACTTTGTGCAAGTGTACCTAGAAGAATTGATGCTGTTTTGAAGGCAAAGGGTTGTCACACCAAATATGGATTTGATTTAGATTTTTCTTCTGTTCACTCACTTTGCATTTAGTTAATTGATAAATATAATCTATTAAAATGTCTATTTTTGAAAGCATTCTTACTTTACAGCATTTTTTCACACCTGCCTAAAACTTTTGCACAGTACTGTATATGTTAAATAATAATAATTAAACAGTATTGCTTATTTTAATGTAACTATCTGATATAAAGACATTTCATATGGCTGTATTACATCAATGGCAGGGTCCACTATACAAGTTAATATATAGTTGACCCTATCTCTCTTACAGTATGAGAGTGTCTAGTGGCTGGTAGTTTCTAGTGGAGAGAGACTCACTTGACGGTTTCCCCTCCAGCAGGACCTCGTCTGCAGCTCGAGCCACGAAGGTGATCCCTTCATCCTCCTCGTTCTCGGCTTCTGAGTTGTCTTCCTCTTCCTCCTCCGACTCCACTGTCATGACAACAGGCACTGGGGGAAGATGGAAAAAGAAGACTGTTCCTTAAAAAGAGTGAGAGGGTTTGAAGAGGGCAAGTGAGCTTTAAACAAGCTGCAACACACCAGCAGGTTTGCTCTACTGTATTGTATACTGTACTGTATACTGTATTTGCTCTACTGTAGCATTTAGAAATGATGGCTACTATTCAGCTTTATCAAGAGGCACTGAAGCACAGATTGGGATCACAGACTGGTAGATTTATAACAACTTCAACTTCAGAAGCAGGATTGCAGGACTCCAGGTTATGTCCGATGGGGTCACAGTTGTAACACACGTGTCCACAGTTTTGCCCTCAGGCACAGTTTTGAGATCATGATCTACAAACAAGCATGTAAAACATTTGAGATGATGCGTCTTGTTTTAATCCATAGTGAGAAGTGCTGGAATAGGAATCTCACCTGTGTCCTGCCATCTAATGTTTCTTTTGGGTTTGCCATTGGGAACCTCTCCATTTACATCACTGCTTCTGTGCTGTAAACACACACACATATATATCTAGATAGATAGATAGATAGATAGATAGATAGATAGATAGATAGATAGATAGATAGATAGATAGACATAGATATATAAAGTGTTTAAGTTGTTGTAAAACCTTTTTAAATGACGCTGTACTTGTATTTGATGTAATCTGCAACCCAACCTCCTATTGTGGCTTTTGAATGATCTACACATTTCCATGCAACTGCGAATCACCCCCTGAAATCAATTCAATTGATCTAAACAGTGGCAGATATAACGATGGTCATGTTTTGGGTGGATGTTCTTAAAACCTGTTGTCTAATCCCAAGCAAAGTCCTGAATTACACACAGCGAGAGCTCTAACTGTTAAGCTGCAGGGCTTTTCAGACTGTACTTTTTAACAATGACTTGGAAAACCTTAAAGAAGGGCAACAACACATTGATCCTCATATCAATGCGCAATAACAATGCCTTGTGTCTGTGTTATAATAAAACAGAAGTAATGATTTTTACTTTACAAGGCTTTTGAGGATTAGGCCCAGGATAATGTGAATACAGTGCAGTGGATGGAACAAAACAGAGTCTAAACTAATTGAAAGCACAGCTTTGGTCACAAGTGCAGCGTTATTATTTATATGGAATCTGGGATTTCACTTCTGTGTACTTTTCCACTTCGCACCAATCAATCATCTGGTACAGTACAGTGTTTCTTTCATCATGAAAACCTGTGGTCAGAGTTAGCTTACATTACTAGAAGAGAGAAAAAGAGAAGTAGAAGAAGTGTTTTGCCAAGATCAGTCCAGCGTGGTGTGAGAGACAGTTTAGGAAACACAGGGGAATTGCATCTGAGACACCCTAATTACCAAAACAATGGTAATAATGTAATGTCTGATTCAGAGAAATCTCAGCATTCCTTAATGGATTTATTCTCTTTACGTACAGCATGTGTTTTGGAATGTGATCTCCGATGTGAACCTGTGCAGAGAGAGGAGGAGAAACCTGCCTTCTTCTGGCTCTTCTTGTGGCGGGACTTGCCCTTGCTCTGGTAGACGCTGTGCTTGGTGGATCTGAAGGACTCGAGCCGGCACCGCATGTTCCTCTGGATCACCTCGCGATCCTGCCACTCCTGCTCATCCACGCTGATGAAGTGACGGCTGTAATTCGCCTGGTACTGAGACACACACCCACACACACGCACAGAGACACACACGCACACCCCCAGGTTCATGAATATCAATCTTTATTTTAATCTCAATAAAACATTTGTGAATACAATAGAAGCTTCGTGTAAAGGCCAAATACTGTGTTTATATATCAACAACTCCTAAGGAGTGATTGCCGGAGTCTTTAATGTGGCTGTAACACACAGAACGTGGAATGGGTCTCCTGACCTCTGGTAAAAAAAACTTCACAAAACCAGTGAACTGACGCTGGCTCCCCATTCATACTGGGATTGTCCCAGATGTATTCCTGAGGACTGCACATGCATCGTCTGGCTCTGTGTGTGTTGAATACGGGGTGTCACGTCTTTGTGTGTGTTGAATACGGGGTGTCACGGCTTTGTGTGTGCTGAATATGGGGTGGCATGTCTTTGTGTGTATTGAATACGGGGTGTCACGTCTTTGTGTGTGTTGAATACGGGGTGTCATGTCTTTGTGTGTGTTGAATATGGGGTGTCACGTCTTTGTGTGTGTTGAATACGGGGTGTCACGTCTTTGTGTGTGTTGAATACGGGGTGTCATGTCTTTGTGTGTGTTGAATACGGGGTGTCATGTCTTTGTGTGTGTTGAATACGGGGTGTCACGTCTTTGTGTGTGTTGAATACGGGGTGTCACGGCTTTGTGTGTGTTGAATACGGGGTGTCACGTCTTTGTGTGTGTTGAATACGGGGTGTCATGTCTTTGTGTGTGCTGAATATGGGGTGTCACGTCTTTGTGTGTGTTGTATATGGTGTGCCGCTCACCCTCTTGCGTGGTTTGTACAGGTTTCCTGCGAGGATGTGATGCATCACTGTGTCCTCCTTGTCTTTGATGCTTCTCACGGTATCGATTGCCTGCAGATCCAGACACACTCCACTGCCATTCTCCCGTCTAGCAAAGGACAGAACGCAAGAGGCAGGTGAAAGAAGAGGCGCTGTGTGTGTGTGTGTGTGTGTGTGTGTGTGTGTGTGTCTGTGTGTGTGTGTGTCTGTGTCTGTGTGTGTGTGTGTGTGTGTGTGTGTGTGTGTGTGTGTGTGTGTGTGTGTGTGTGTGTGTGTGTGTGTGTGTGTGTGTGTGTGTGTCTGTGTGTGTGTGTGTGTGTGTGTGTGTGTGTGTGTGTGTGTGTGTGTGTGTGTGTGTGTGTGTGTGTGTGTGTGTGTGTGTGTGTGTGTGTGTGTGTGTGTGTGTGTGTGTGTGTGTGTGTGTGTGTGTGTGTGTCTGTGTGTGTGTCTGTGTGTGTGGGGGCAGGTATTATTATCAATGTGCAGACAAAATTTGAGAAAATGTCCCCACAAAGATAGTAACTCCTGAAAAAAACGACGTTGTGTGGACGTCTCCACTTTGTAAAACACCTTTTTAAGAACTAAATATGCCTTAAAAAAAATAAAAGTGTCAAAATATGTGTGGAGTTTTCTCTGACTGGAGTTAGAAATAGTAAATCAAAATATAGTGAGAGTCAATGAGAAGTTCCCACAAGTATAGGATTGCAAACATTTCCTTTACCTGTTTAATATCTTATGATATGTGTTCTCTCTCATGTTCATGCTTAGATCATTATTTATCAGGTTTACTAACTATTCCAGCAAAAATAACCTTAATCCACCACCAGGTCAGCTTCTAAAAAGACTCCTAAAAGCTGAATTTCTGGAGTAACGGATCTGAAAAATGACTATATTGATCGATAGATAGACAAATAGATACATACAGCTATAGATAGATAGATAGATAGATAGATAGATAGATAGATAGATAGATAGATAGATAGATAGATAGATAGACACTTCATAAAGGCAATTACTAGCGTCAGCGAGTCAGCAGAGCCCTAAACAAATAATATTATATAAAACACAAGTTTTCTTTACTTACAGAAGGTTTGTGAAAGAGGTTTCTGAAAATGACGTCCGGCTGGGCAAGGAAGGAAGGGACAGCTTAGCGGAGGAGAGAACGTGACCTCCCTAGGAAAAAAAACAAAAAATCACATTGAAAATAATCATTTCCAGGGAAGCATGATGTCGTCTCAGAAGTCAATAATAAAAAATAAAAATAAAACATTTTAAAAGTTTATGTTGAAAAAAAAAAGACTTTACAAGATACAGATTTTATTTCATGCACAAAATTGTATTCGATCAAACCCCTTATTAAATTGCCTGTTATCGGTAGGAGTGATCACTGCTGGGTCTCCGAGGCTGCTCTGTGTGCAGCTGTATCCGTTTCTAAATCGGGTTCTGTTTACACCACACAACAGTAAAGAGAGTCTTCTAGCCCCGGTCTGTGAGTCAGTCATTGCTGTTCATCACGGCACTGTACGTTGGTTTCAAACACACAGGCTACAAATATTCCAATTAGGGTTATTTTTTGTGAGGTTAAGAACCTCTCAAGTTACATAATGAAAACCCTGTTGAGCAAGGTTCATCTTTTGTCTGTCTTGTAAGATCAACGAGCTTTCAGCATGCAGTAAACATGAGACAGCAATAGCAAGTACTGGGGATTTTAAAAAGTCACTGTTAACAGCTCCACTTTGAGTTGCAGGTAAGATGTTTGGAAGTGGTACAGTCAGAACACAGAACTTCTAAACATAATTCAGAATAATAAAGACACCTGCCAGCTGCTTATGTCCTCTTGTCATCTCATGGGCTATTTTACTTTTCAAAACCTCAACTGTAACAATTGCAAATGATCAAAATGATCATTGCGATCATTTATAGCCGATAATAGATAAATGGAAATCTCATTGATTTAATTGTGGTCCATACCTTCTTAAATCATGCATTGCCGAGTTTAATGCAGAATAAAGAATGTATTTCCTTCAAAGGCAACCTCTGAGCTCAGGAAATATGGCTTGAAATCATGCATTATGCCCCATCAGCCAGAGGGCTTGGGTAATTTTTTATGCATTTAAAACTTAAATAGTTCTATAACATCGAGACTAGCGATTTGCTGTTCACCTTGTGAACACATTACTTGAGGAACGTTCAGTTTGTAGCAGCATTACTCTTAGGAATGAATGATGGGCCTTGAGGCGATACATTTCACAAAACAATCACTTAGTGTAATGTAATCAAAAATATGAGACGACAGCACAAGCAGCAGTTATCCTCAGAGGGGAGAAAAAGCCTAAATGAATTTGAGACTTTGATCTTGTAAAAGGACTGACTCACCTCCCGCTGCGGAGCCCCGAGGCTGACTCAATCAGCCTGTGAAGATCCTGAGCTGCTTTAATTGGTCGTTTTTTATCATAATATTTTGTTTCAAAAGCATTCAATTGAATTCAGTAGCAATGCAGAATTTGGCTTAATTCACAGACAGGGTCAAAGTGCAGTCCTTTTGAAATAAATAAAAAGGGAATGCTATTTTTAGCCCCTTTGAAATGCATGATATATTTATAAGCGCCCTGCAAGAGTCTCTGTGCTTTTTTCTTTTGTAAAATGTAGAATTTGTAATCTTGGTAACTCTTCGGCCACCCTATCACGCTATGTGAATAGACTGGAACAGGGCGGTTGACATGAATAAGAGAGACCATGATTACCAAGAAGGGACGGTTACGACTCTGGATTTAGGAAATAATAGGAAATCATAAACATTTGGGGCTATCAGCATCATGAAGAAGTAGATAACCATGACCTATACCCGCCACAGGTAGCTGTAAAACATATAGAAGTGTGGAGTAGAGACAGTTTTCTCTACATAGCCCACGAGTCTAATACAGCAAAACCTGTCCAATCCTGCATGAATGCTGGTCTGTGTGCTGGTCTGCACACTCAGAGGCTTTTTATAAATCATGCCGGACTGTAGAGAGGATCACGCCATCCATTTCAATAGGGATAAGACAGGTGTTACTGTATTGTGATAAAGCATCTCCTAGGAAAGTTTCAGCACAACTGGACATGCAGTCTAGATACCGATATGTGTACAAAGTATGATACAGATATTCTGCTGCTCCGTACACATGTACAAACCCTCAGCTTCTTTCCATCGCAGGGGTCATGCATCTTTCAAATGCAGAGTCTGCCCCTTCGTTGCATGTCTTTTAAGGCTGAACTATCACGATAACAACGTATGACTTGTGATGCAGTTTTGAGATTCTGTGATTCCTCATTGAAAGGCCAGCTAACCCCTTGGCAGTGGCAGCCAGCCTCTGATCTGCAGCCAGTGGGCGAGCGGCTGGCAGCAAAGACCTGTTACTATTTCCAACTCCTCTCATCTCCGCTGTCTTGGAAGCAGTAGAATCCCTGGCTTTCGACATCCCTTATTCCACAACAGAGATCAGCTGACTAAGAAGAGGAAAGTTTGACTTGTTCAGAGAAAACCTTGAAGTGAAGCTTGCCACCACAGACCGCTGGTTTGGCAGGAGCACATTTCTACAGTTACTTCTGGCACAGGAGTGGGAGGGTGGGGGGAGTACCCTTGTTTAAAAGCGCTCTGGTTACAGCTTTGAAGTTTGCACAGTCTTACCAAAGCTGATCCATCCTTGACAAAGAAAGCAGCGGAGGAGCAGGAAGCACCTGCAGGAGCTTTTCTCCACCCTGCAGAGCAGGGGCTGCTACAGGCTGCCCTCGGGACTGGAAGCACACCCGTACATCCAGGCCACTCCACAAGAGTGATGTGCAAGGATGGACGTTTCTTACAGGTGGTCTGCTGCACAGGAAATACAAGCGAACTGAAGCGTGAAATAATGATGGTTCATTGATTTTAAAGATGGTAGAAATGAGAATCCCATTCAATAAAACAGATTGGAACATTATTTCACAATATTAACAATAATCATTTTGGCTCACAGCCAGAGCACCAACAGCAGGGCTAAGCTGGCCTTTTAAAAAACAGATTTTTTTTTTTTTTAACGTAACAAATGTAAGCAAATGAATAGGTTGGAGCAGTATGACAGGATAATCAATATGCCAAACTGGTAGTCTTTTGTCTGACAGGAGCTTGAAACCTGGTTCCAGGAGACCTAGTTTGAGGCAACTTTGCTGCATCAAACCCCAAGTCCCCCGTGGTGTGCTGTCCAGTGGCCTGAAACCTAGCCTCCTGAAACCAAGTTCCAAGACACAAAGTGTCTTCGTGTTCCCTCAGCTAAGGGTGCAGCGGGTTAAGTAGCTGATAAAGGCAATTCAACAGAACGGATCTCCAGAAGGATTTGCATTCTAGGACAGATTCATTGGGTTCCTATATAGGGTTAAGATGACAGGAACAATTCAAGTGTTACAATACAGCTGGCTGCTTTTACTGCACAGTCTATTTCTTGCAAGTTACCTTGTAATTAAGATGACATGATATGTGGAGGGAGACGTTAACCGACCGCTTTTCTTTCAAAGAAATCATTAAAACAGGGCTTCACCGGACGCTATTGCAATGTTTTCATAATATCAACTGTCCCAGCAAAAACTCAAGCTTTCTCAAGTGCGGAAAGATAAAGATGCTGGCAAGTTTTTAGTTCTTTTCTTTGGACGCTGAATCACTTTGCACGTCACAAAGCACTTCTCACTGGCCTTCATGCATAAATATGTGAAGCTGTTTATCCCGTGCAAGGAAATGGGGGATCATTTTCAAATGATATTTCCAAGATACAAGACACTGTGTGATTATATGTGTATGATTTGGAATCAAAAGGAAAAAAACCCTAAAGGAGTTGAGTTTCCTTATTGAACTGTTTCTCTTGAATGCTCTTCAGTAAACATGCACCAAACAAGCACCTAGAACTGAGTGCCTAGAACGCTTCATCGACTTACTGGATCAAGAAGTATTGCTTATTTCAAACTCATTTTTCAATGCTTATACAAATAAGCATCTCTAGGTTGGAACACACATGCGGCATGGGATTTAGTGACCCCATTACGGGCTGTAAAGTGAATAGCTTAGAACCAAGCCCTTGGTTGTTTGTTTCTACATCAGAAAAATGAACTGCTGTGTCTCCCCGGGAAGTTCATGAAAGGCTGGGAAATGTGACCCAGTGGGTTTTAAGGGGTTAAAAAAAACATCCAGTTTGTTAATCCTGGCAGTGCTGATCCACAGCATGCAATACCAGAACGGTGCTGACTCTGAGTGGCAATGAAACGGAAGTTTAATTAGGGAGGAATTCCCTGAAGATATCCGAACTCAGAGACAGGATCACTCACTCTGCTTTAATTCAGTTCCCATGTGATTCCAGGGCCAAGGCCACCAGGGAATCAGGGGGCTGAGTCGGGAGAGAGAGATAAGGGCTAAACGCCTTAATATGTCAACGCGTTTCAGAACAACCAGGCTCAAAAACACACAGCTCAAAAAGCTGTGGAATGGATTCCTGTCGCGTACATATTAAGTGTGGCCTGAGTGTCAGGTGGCAGGGGACTGTGTGTGAATGTGTTATGGAAACTGGAGCTGGACCATTTAGACTCAGATACACAGGCTTGTTTCTCTAACAGGATGTACGGGACAGGGTCATCACCCCCTCTGTGGGGCAATGGAGTGTATCCGTTACTATGGAGATGTGAGCAGGGTGGGGATTCCCTGATCTGGAATCGTGGCTTTGAACTCCCCCTTTATTATTTCCACACCTGTTCACTTTGAAACTCTAAGAAATGCTGGTAATAAAGTTATAATGAAGATTCAGTAATTAAAACTTAAAAAAAACCTTTATTTATTCTAGTAACAAAAGATGTAACTATTAAACAGCGCTGCCCTAATGTGTGCGTGGCAGGAAGCTCTGGGTTTTCTGTTTTGTAGATTCATTTTACAGACCATGATCCGTTTCCCCGTTACACGAATGAAAGAGGATGCTGGGAGACGCTGATAAAACTGCCACAGTAAATGTTACAGGTCTTCCCATGCTTTTTCCATGATTATGCAATGCATTTCCCTTTTCACCATACATCTCTGGGCTCTCATTTTGGATACCATGCTTTCACAATCCTTTATTACACTTCCCTATGCACAGATTCAACTGCAATACAAGGGCCAGAGCTCAGAGACTGTCATCACTGTGTCAGATATATGCGCAAGTTCACTTAATTAATGATTGCGAAGATGCATGCCCAAACCTCTATCTTCTTTGTTTGCAAAACCAAAAAAGAAAGAAAAAAGCTTCGGGGCTTACATCGTAGCAGAATAAATATTAGGCTTAGTGTCCATGCCAATCCCGCAGTAAAAGATTACACAGCCTTGCGGATTTTCAAACACTGTGCAATCATTGGTTACAAGGTTCAGTTCCACTGGAGGAGAATGTTCTGCTTCATCCGAGTGCTTTTTTGTTTGGCCTCAACCATGAACCCTCTGACTTGGACACAGACTTTCCCAAATCACATTACAAAAACCAGCGAGTTCCTGAAAGCCGATTGGTTTCGTCCGCGCCGTTGATGCTGAGGATTCCAAACCAAGTCGTGGTTAAAAATAGCACTGCCATAAAAAGTGAGATACAAAACACATAAACAAAGAGATCTGTCTGATACTGTCCTGTTTCTAATAGCATTCAAAACCCTGAAGTCAGTCACTGCCAGGTGATAATGCTCTTCTCGTCAGGCTAAACATGCTCGCCTTCAGTGTGCAGACAGAGCAGACTTCTGTAGTAATGCATTATAACACTCTTCAGCACAGGTGGCAAAGCATCGATATACTGGAAAGAGCTGACTTGGAAAACAGGCTAATAGCCATTATAATGCACAACTGAGTTGGGCAATTTTAGTTTTCTGTTTTTCTAGTTTGAGCAATTTAGCTAATATGGTGATACAGGCATTAACAGAGGCAGCTGAAACATTGAGACCGATTTTCATTCTATTTTGCAGTGTGCCAACTGTTTTCTGCAAGGAGAAATAAATACTTTTGCAGTCCCCAGGTTCACTGCATGTACAATTACACTCCTCCGCTATAATGATTGCATGCTTACATCTCAGCTATTATAACAAGCATGAACCAGGCAGAGGGATGGGAAGCAAGCCCTTCCAAGGTCGTAAATAACAGCAATCTGAGACGCTCATATCATGTATTCAACCCTAATGCTTTCAAGGCATTTCTGTTTTAAATCACACATTCTCATTTATCCTGAAATATTTTAGATAAAGCCTTGATCAGCCTTGCTGGGACCTTGATTCAAATAGACACAAAGCTGACTGCTCAGGCTTGTGGAAAGAGTGTGAGTGCGTTAGACAAGGTGGGGGGGTGGCACAAGCAACAGATTGGCTGACCATTGGGGTCTCCCTGGAACGCTGTCAGAATCTCAATGAGCTGGCAGATGGCTGGAGCTATGCAGGGCTTTAAATACAATCATGTGCAAAGAGAGCGTGAGGCAGTGCGAGTCGTCTGGGACAGCGACCTGCCCGCTCGTTTAGATTATGACCGTATGCTTTTCTCTGGCAGCTGCCTCTCCTGACAGCAGAGCCGGAGGAGATAGTGGCATTAAATTTGCAGTGTTCACATCCTCACAAGCTTAATCCTGCAGCTCCACCTGGTGTTGAAAAGAGGGACTGCATCTTCAGAAAAGTAAAGACTACATGAATACTTCATTGCAAACTGCAGATTGAAAGAAAGTCATGTAACTAACATCCTGCAAGAAAAAAGAAACCATTCAGGAACTAAGTCATGCTGTCAAATCCCCAGCTGCTTGCTGGAAACCCACCTGATCAACAAAGCTCATGGCATCTCTGATGTTCAGTTTCTGGCACACGTCCCAGATCTCATCTTTGATGCGATAGGCCGATTTCCGCATCAGCAGCTGGCTCAGGTACTTCTTGTCAAAGTGTTCCCACCTTAAAAATAAACAAATCAATAAACAAATAAACTGTTTTATGTAAATCTACAGTAAGTACACTGACACACAGATCCCTATTGCCAATTGTAACTCCATTTTCAATCAGCAAGGTCTCCCGCATGTATTCCACCGTAAAGCCAGGATTGCTTCTCTCTAAGTCACTTACTTGTCTCTCCAATGGTGGTAACCGTGGTGACCAGCAATGTCCTCCACAGCAGCCAGGATGTGGTCAAAGGCCTAAAGAAACCAGAGTGTAGGACAAGGTCACATTCCTGATATAAGAATAATAACCATGTTATAAATGTAAGAAACACTGTCTTCTGGAACGTATGCCTGTGCTGGATACCCCAATGGACTGTATGTTAGCAGACTGGATTGTGAGATTTCATTCCTAAACAAACCTGCGAGCCCCCAACGCCTTGTCCCGGGAGGACGTCAGTACAGTACCTACCCGTTCATGAAGCTCCTCGTTCAGGGTAGGCTTCTGTTGGTTACTGCGTTTTACTTTCAGCCATTTCACAAGAGGTTTAATAGTCAGCCCCTGGGGGAAGATGAAAACAAATCATTGAAAAAGAGAAAAACAAAATAATAATAACAATAATAATACTCTCCCAGTCTCCTTTCCTCCAGGTAACAGGTTACTCTCAGCCTCTCACAGGGTGACTTGAGTAATAATACTTTTACAGGCTGAGAGGAGAGGGACCCCATTATCTTGTAGAACAGAGCCGGGCCTAGGTGATGTGGAATCCACTGCAGTTATTTCTCCCTGGAAGAAGGCTGGGTAATGTCATTGTCATTAGGGTCTTTGTGAGGTTTTGCTGCTGAAATGCTAGTGTACTAATTACAAGCACAATAACAGGAACATTTGAGACTGCGTCACCAAGACAACCAAGGCTCCGGTCTATTTTTAAAAGATGAAAATAATTGAGCACACTGGTTTAGTTAAATGTCACGCAAGCCAGTGTTCCTTCACCGGTACGTCACTGATAATACCTGTGTTCATTTTCAGGATCACCCCACAGACACCCTTATAAAAGTTTACCAAGGCAAACCTGAACAGTCATTTTGCAGTTTTCCCCCATGGTTATACAATGCATCTACCATAGTTGGCTCTGATTTGTCATCTTTTTTTTTAAATGCTTTATGTACCTCTCTGGTCTTTACAATGCTTTCACTATGCTTTACCATGCTTTCACTGTGCTTTATAATACTCTGACATGCTTTCACTATGCTTTATAATACTTTTATAAGAGGTCTACAAATGTATTCCAAAAATCTTTTCAGCATATTTTATTGTATTTAGTGGTTTTAATAATCTATCAAGGCAAACCCCAGCAGGATTCATATAGCGTTAAGGTGATCCATCGATTTGTGAAAGATGTGTGAAATGGACCCCAGCACACAGTTTCATCAGGTATAACCTGTGACTACCAAAGCACCATAAAACACCTAAGAAAACCTTTACCTGGAACATCACTGTGAAGAAAACCACAGTAATAGTCGTTGCCACAAAGTAATCCTTTGCTTTGACCTTTGACTTGTCCAGAAGGATGACCAAGGCAAACGCCACTGCTCCCCTCAGGCCACCGTACGACATCATCACCTGATCGATCCAGTCCAGAGGGCAGAGTCTGAAGCGATTCAGAACCCAGGTCTGGAGAATGACACCTGAAGAAACAAACACACACACACACGCACACACACGCGCACACAGGGTCATACACAGGCTGTCCTGTATCCAACATGTTACATACTGTACCAGCCCATTGTGCTCCTGCTGTGCCAGTTAGTGGCTTGAACAGCATGCAGAGAAGTGTAGTTTCATGTGTCAGTATGTCTCACTAACCCCTACTACAATCACACGCTCTCAGAAATGGGATTTTTCAAGTACTTACACCAACGATTTTGGATTATTTATTCTAGGACTCTTTGTAAAAGAGGTGTCGAGCATATATATATATATATATATATATATATATATATATATATATATATATATATATATATATATATATATATATATATATTTCTACATAACATATTCTTCTATTATTAAATAACACATGCCAGCTTGCACTACCCACTGTGCCAGTGCAGTGCAATGGGGGCTGGCGCTACACAGCACTCACCCACGGCTCTGAACACAAACACAAAGACGAGAGTGAAGAGCACCAGGGCGCTGTCCCAGGTCCACATAGAAGTGTCCACAGCGGAGATGCCCAGGAACATGAAGATGATGGTCTCTGCAATGCTGGCCATGGTCTTCATGGTGTACTTCACTGTGGTGCGAGACTTCTGAGAAATGTTAGCTTCCACATACTTCTTACAGCACAGGCCACAGAACGTCATCCTAGACAGAGAGACCAACTGCAGTGTTTATTATCACCAGCTATCAGACACATCACACAATTCCCACCAGTGGAGGGCCCTCTCCCACACAAGGCAGCTGGTGACCTATAGACCTATGGAGTCTATAGTGACCCTGCTGGTCACACTGGTCTCACCAGCTCCAGTGATTATGAACCCTGCCCCCTGGGGCTGTCCTGTAGGACACCCTACTCACGCTAGGATGGAGGACAGCGAGGCTATCTCTGCGGTGAGGTAGGACAGGTACACCAGCAGGAACACGAAGAGGGGCTCGATGATCTGGGCTCGCTTGGTGAAGCGCGTGGTGAGGGCCAGGATGAAGGCAAAGACCAGCCCCACCACTGTCCCCCCCAGACTCACCACGAAGAACGAGGCTGTGGGACAGGACAGGACAGGAGAGGAGAGGAGCCTTGTAAAAGCACAGCAAAGTGTCATAAAGCACAGCGAAAGCACGCTAAAGCATAGGCTAGCACTGCAAAGCAGATGGTAAAGGACATAGTGCTTTAGCTGTTAAAACTGCAATGCTGTAGTCCCCTTATAAAAGACTCCCATAGTAAAAGAACAGCAAAGTGTAATAAATCATGGTGGAAGCATGGTAAAGTATTGGAAAGCACAGAGAGGTATGGTAAACCATATTTTTAAAAAATGGCAAACCGTGGTTGACTCGTGGTAAATGCATAGTATAATAATGGTAAAAGCAGGGGCAAACTATAAAATAACCATGCACAGGGGAGCAGCCAGATTTCCAGCAGGGTCCCAAACCTGGAGCCCAATCACAACCTCCGGGGCAACATCCAAAATACAAATCTGTTCAACCCTCTTCCACGACGGAAATGGTCTATACCCACAGGATATACACCAAGTACTGCATCTGCAAACCTTTCATTCGGTCAATCTATAAATACAGCTAAATCGGTATTTTTTAAAAAAAATTTTAATGTCCTCGCCGATTGCTGGATGTTATAGATTGCCCTGAGCTTAAGCTAATCAATTAAAAAATAAAAAAAACTAATGGAAATAAGAACGGATTATTTCACATAACAATAGACCTTTTAAAACCGGCCTGATTGAATTGTAGTTCTTGAAACCCAATTACAGTAAACAGCAAACCTGTTGCCGTGGAGACTCTGAGGTGGTATATGTGTCTCACTCAGGCAGCAGATGGTAGCCTTCGGGCTCAATAATATAGTCAGAGATACCTGTTCAGAAGCCAGCACGTGCGGCACAGCCTATAAGAATGGAGGCATGTGCTCGAGTACACTTTCACCTGCCGTGGAGCTGAGTAATTTGCAGTTATTATTACCCAAAGCATTGTTTTTGACATCAACCCAAGATAGATCAGCCAATCAGAAAATAGTTACAATACAGCAGACAGCATACAGTAGCAAAGTATAATAAAGCACAGCGAAAGCATTGTAAAGAATAGCAAAGTATGGTAATAAATATTATTAAACATGGAGCACCAGGGTAAACTAAGGTAAATCATAGCCATCGTAGCATAGCCATGGGAAAACTGCAGAAATACCATGCAGAAATACTGTGGTAAACTTTTATAAGGGGACACTGAGATTATGATAAATAACTTGCTTTTATTTTTTTTAATAGATGACCATGCACAGTTTTAACCTGGTAAAACCTAGGTTCTGAATCGATTCAATCAATCAATTTACCATCAACACCTGTTCAACATCTTTTCTGTTTTTCCTGTGTATTTGTGTCTGTAAAAACACTGTGAACCTCCTTTAATTGACCTGGCAATAATTTCAGATACAATATTACGCTATACAGCTGTTGCACTGTTTGTCCTTCATTTAGTTTAGTTCTGAGTTTGGTTCTGAGTTCGGTCAAATACACCCTGAAGAGCTTTCACTGAGGAATTCCCACCCTGTACCCCTTAATGATCCAATTCAAATACTCTACTCACCAACACCTTTCACATAATCCACAGCGCGGACTTTATCTGAACCCATCTCCACAAAGGTGTTGAACACTTTATACAATACCTGAAAAAAAAGTCATAGAAAAATGAGCATATAATGTCTATAAACACCATTCCTAAAAGGCACTTGATTGATTGATTGATTGAGATATATACAGGGTGATTAGAAAGCAACCACATCAACACACCATATCATTGATGTGGTAAATTTACTTTCTAATCACCCTGTGTGTGTGTGTGTGTGTGTGTATGTGTATATATATATATACATATATATCTCAATCAATTGTCAATGCAAGAGTTAAACTACAAGAGCGCAAATATCACTCTGTAGTGACCTGCTGATTATATGGTTATATGAAACATAATAGCCTTTTGTGTTTTAAATTGCATGTTAACCTTGAACCAGTTCTGCTTGTACTGTGTTTAGAGAGGGGGGTAGGTATCATAGTTCAAAATCCATCATGACGTTATTAATACAATTATTAAGACCTGTTAAAGCAGTGGTTCAATATCATTCAATAGCGCTGCAATATCTTTGTTACTGCACACATCTTCCTGCGTTGGTTTAGAATCAGCTGTTTCCCCTTGGAAAACGCTAGCTGCTAGTGCAATGAGAATGCTCAGTCCGCATGAACAGCTGATCTGTTTCTCTCATTGCCACTCTGCATGCTTCTCATTCGTCAGCATGTTCCTGAGTGTGCTGCTGAAGTGCTGGGGGGGCAGCTTCCTTACCACGGTCACAGCATCGTTCAACAGAGACTCTCCAAAGACAATTATGAAGAGCGTTTCATTGACGTGGACTTTTTCAAAGACAGCCAGCACAGCCACTGGGTCTACAGCTGAGATCAAACTCCCAAACAGAAGGAAGTCCATTAGCCCCGCGTCCACCTTCTCATCTGAAACGCAAAGAGGGACTTCCAAATTCTGACTTCACAGATACTACAGGGAGCTGATACTACAGGGAGCTGATACTACAGGGAGCTGGGTGTGGGTGTGAGACAGATTGGGAATTTCACCTTTGGAGGGAGTGACTCTTGCTTCTGTCCACACAATCCCATGATCTGCTGTAGTAGATGATACTATAAACTAATATGTCATGTGTAGGGTTTCCCTTATTGTGTCAGGGATGTCATCTTGTGCAGTTTAAGCTCTGGATATTCAAACTTTACAATAAAAAAACACCCTACTTCTGACGTATTAACTTATATATATCTTCAAGGTACTACTAATAAACATGAAAAATACATATATACACATATTTACCATTACGTATTATCCATGTGCGGGATACGACGTACTGGAATTTTGACAATTATGGTGATTAGATGTATTTTTTTTGTAATGTTATTTATAATGCACATTATCCATACTTTATATATACTGTGTGTGCTAATAAACTGGGAGCTGAATGCTTTGTATTTGAGAATTTGAGATGCTTGATTCCTTGAACACTGGCACAGTACACCTCAGCTTGCCTCACTGAATGTCCCTGTGACTTACCCATCAGCCCCGCTTGCTTGATCCCCCACAGAGCCAGCCCGGTTGCAGACGAGTTCCAGAGAGTGCCCACGACTGCGTACATCAGGATGGCCCCGATGTTGTCAAAGAACAGCCTGCTGGGCATGAAGTAGCCCGAGTTGAGGACGATGGGGGGCAGCAGGAACAGAAAGAACATTTTGGGGTGCAGCTGGTACTCCGTCCTGTTGGTGGCGGCCAGGACAATGCCTCCCAGCCCCAGCCCCAGCAGGATGAGCAGGCAGCTCTCCGGCACCACTGTGGTCACCTTGCTGGACAGGTGGAACACTGGGAAAGACACGCAGCAGCAGGAGCTGTGAACAGCTCATACAGGCCTTTCCTTAAACAGCCATTTGTTATTTGATAAATCATGAATTAGGGTGAATTTCTTTTTGAATGCTGTTTCTCAATGAAAGCTACTGGTGACTCAGTAAAATATTACTACAGGCGAGAGGAAGGGTATACAACGTCACAGCATGTCCAGTCTCATGAATCTCAGCTGTTCCTTGTATAATGAGTTATGTTATGTAGCTCCTCGGAACTGAGACTCCAGCTCTCACTTACCTGATGATTCAGAAAGTGACCCTTGAGAATCTGCTGCTGATCTAACTTAGCCGGGTTTCTGCCCCTTAATATGTTTCAATTCTAAAAGTCTAATATATCATTTGAGGGATTTTCCAGGGCAGGAAGTTCAGGGCAGGGGTGTGGACACCTAAGGGTGCCAAGAATGTTTGCACTGATTCAATGTTTGGGTTAAAAAATGTGCTACATATTTTGTGTCATCAGAGCAGCATTTCTATAGCAACCGCTAGCTTTGCCACCTTCTGGTTTACGGTCTCAATTAAGGAAGAACAGCGTAAGGAAAAAAACAAAATATGTTTTTATTTATTTTTACTTTACCCTGCAGTCTCCTTCCAGTGTATTAGACAGAGTCTCAGTGAACCCAGGACCCTGCAGTGTCGTTCCAGTGTATTAGACAGAGTCTCAGTGAACCCAGGAGCCTTCAGTCTTATACCCCTGTATTACCACTCTGAACCCCCTGGACTCCATGCTATTTCTGGGCCCCCTCCTTATCTCCCTACCTACGTGTCACCATGGCCCATTATCTGTAAAGTCAGGTATTAAGCTGAACCAAATATGATTAAAAGGCCACCGAACAATTAAAGCTACTTTTTACAGACTCCTTCTGCTTCTACTGAGGGCACCATAGAGTCAGCTTCAATATTAAAGCCACCCCTTATTCAGTATTAAATTCACCCGGAAACCTCTTTTAAATGACATCTCTAATAAGACCAATGTGCTGTAAACTAATACAAAACAAAAAAGGGACTTTTGGAAACTAAAACAGTAAATTACAAGTTTTGCATAAAAGAATAATAAATAACATCTAATAGTAAAATTCACTGACTATGTACATGGTGAGGTTTCACACATTCTCAATGAATTCCTTATTTCTCAGTCCAGGCTGGAATGGAAACTGGGCACGATTGTGTCTCTAGCAGCTCACAAGGTGACCCCAGTTCCATCACACCAGATGAAAGTGCAGTCATTTTCTGCAACACACAGGACGAGAGTCAGTGAAAAGAAGGAAGGAGCGAGCTCGGAAACTCGACGTTCTATTTTTCTTCCATGGAATTATTCCTTACAGCTGTCCGTTGTCGTTTTAGCACCACTTCAAATCACTAGAGAGGGTTTGACCTACACAGGGATATAGACTCAGTAAATAAACACAGCAGCATCATTTCCCTGTTCTTCTGTGTGCTTAAAATGGAAAAGTTCAATTTGTTTGTATTTGCAGTGGTGTGCTCAGGGCATGTCCTCCAGTGCCTGTGCGTTAGATTGAATTGCAACAGGGAAATAGCATGGGTGTGAATGCAGCATTTTTTAATATATTTAACCATACCTCTTTGTGCTTAGAACTTCATATAGACGCTAAGCAGGGACCAGATGCCAGACCAAGACCCAAACCTTTTAAACAGGATAAGGAAGGATTTCAGGGTCAAAGAACTATCTACTGGAACAGAGCAGCACTTCAAAAGCCTTGGCATTGGCAGCCTGTGTCTCTCGCTCTCTTTTAAATGTCCTTTAAAGGCTGATCTCCTGATTTCATTATCTCAATCCATGTTTGACATAAGATGCAAAAAAGAAAAAGCATGTCTAGCAACTAATTTAGCAGATCAAACCCGCTGTCAAGTAGCAGGCAATGAGACCGTGTCTGTTAACTATCTATTTTAAGTGCTGCATTTATCTGCTGTATGTCATCGTGAATCTTTGAACAAGCCGGCTGCTGTTTCCAAGATCTTCTGAGATTTCGATTTCCAACGTTGCCTAACAGTTAGCTAATCCGGTTGTCAGTTCCGTGAAAATGTAGGTTATATCGTTACATTTTCCAATCATTTTTCAGATTATAAACATGCATGTAAAGTTTCACCAAGTTTGGACAAGCAGCTCTGGCGATACAGGGCTAGGTGTCCAAAGCTTTTGCTGCTTTTTAGTTTGCTCATTCTAAAGTAGAATTAAAAAAGATATATTCATAACAGCTATGCAATACTGTTTACACAGGTTGATATTGGACCTGGATCTCTGTGCTATTTGGGTTATTTGAAGTGCAGGCTGTTTGACTCTTGTGTGCAGATTAGCCGTGTGTTTGTGTTTCTATTGCCTGCTGTCTCTGGGGTCTCAATCAGGCTCCGGCGTGGGTCACAAGTGAAACAGGTTTGGTGGTTTAGACTGAAAAAAAGCATGATTGCTCAGGGACTCTGGCAGGTGGATAGAACGTGAATCAATTAATACGTTCACAGAACAAAAGGCTCTGGAGTATTACAACCTGGTTTGATTTATTTTAGTTTAAAATATGGTTGACAAAGCATCTTACTGCAGTTGTGCATATGCACGAGTGTGCTTCTTTTTTAAATTATAATCAGTTTCACATAACTATCAGCCTATTTTAAGCAGAGCAGTGAAAAGGCGTACAGAGTGGAGCCTACAGATGACACATTGAAAGGTATTGGGAGCTTTGTCAAGTTCCCGTCTGGCAGAGACACAAGGATTCAGAGAGATTCCTAGAAATAGGAGGCTCACTCACAGCTGGGCACAAATTGCCCAGTTCTTGTGAAGTGTCACCAAGTGGGCAGCAGTAGGAGAAAGGCTCTGCTGCTCACTTCAAAGGGTACTCAGAGTATGTAATAAGGAGGGAGAGCACAGCACAGTCACGCACAGGCAGTACACAAACACTACCCAAGAGACAGCCGCTAGGAATTAACACATAGTTAAAAACAATGCCATGTGACGATGGGCTCTATTTTAATGATCTAAAACAGAGCCAGGTCTCATTACTGCTGCTCTAAATTCAGTAAACCTCATTGTTGACACGAACGTCATTTCACTGTCTTTCTATTGTATGTAGTGTGCCACTGAATCAGCCCTGGCCACTATTAATATTGAGTAAATAAATGAACACATTTATATGATTTAAATAGACCCCTATACTTCCAACATGAGCCGTTATGCAGTATATCTGTAGATATGAGTGTTTCAGACCTGTTCTCTGATTCATCAATAATCCTGCCTACGCAGTGCTGCAGGCTAACTCAATTTCTTAACTTCCTTTCTGCTTTCTTAATGTCATTCAGTGTGTTGTTTTGCATGGGGGGTGAAAAGCTCTCCCCATTGTGTGAATGTTATCTTGAGGACGAACCGTATGATCCATTGCAGCGCATCCACATCACTGAGGAGAACTGCGTGAGAAGATTTCACACCAAATCTCTATCATTGTAACCCAATAAGGAATGTATACAGCCAGATTCTCAAAAGTACCCATATGGCCTCAATAGAGCTCTGGAGCATGCATTCTCTCCAAGAACAGCTGGTCTGCCAGTGTGTAACTATGAACCTGTCCCCCTGCAACACTGCCCCTAGTGGATATAAGTCAGTAAGAAATAGCACACTCTGTTGTACCAGCTGTGTGGTCCAGTGGTTAAAGAAAAGGGCTTGTAACCAGGAGGTCCCCGGTTCAAATCCCACCTCAGCCACTGACTCATTGTGTGACCCTGAGCAAGTCACTTACCCTCCTTGTACTCTGTCTTTCGGGTGAGACGTAATTGTAAGTGACTCTGCAGCTGATGCATAGTTCACACACCCTAGCCTCTGTAAGTCGCCTTGGATAAAGGCGTCTGCTAAATAAGCAAATAATAATAATAACAGCTGTCCTTGGAGATACATGTTTGAGAGCTCTTTGGAGCTCACAGGGGTGCTTTAACTTCTTATTTTTAAAAGTCACCAGGATGTGATGACTGAAAAATGACATGCAGAGTGAATCTGTGAACTGTGATATTTCATACCCTACCGAGTTACTCTTAAGCAGTCCAAACCCCCACCTACTGTGCCTGCCCACCTTCAGATACCTGGGTTACACTAAACTATTTGTTAGAATAAGAATTCATTTCACACTGAGAGATGCTATAGGTGCTGAAGCATGAACAGGTACCTTCCTGCAGACTTCTTAAAAGAATGTTCACCTACAATCCAGCATTTTCTCCAATTAGGATCTGCATTATCATATTGATATTTCTAGCCCCTTGTAGACAGTACTATCATAGCATCAAAGGGTATGAATACTTTTGAATTAGCATTTTTGGAGTTTTGCAAAAAAAAATGCTGAAATAAATAATTGTAGACCTCTATTTCTTCTAACTTTTTCCATATATATATATATATATATATATATATATATATATATATATATATATATATATATATATAGCAGCGTAGCCAATCCTATGTCTGGTATGCGAACTTTTGCAGGTACAGATGGATGTGTAATGGATTTGACTACTTACGTATCTTAGCCAGGCTGGCCACCATGATCCACACCGCAATGAGGAAGGGTCTTTGAGCGTGTTCCCAGTTCCATTTCACAATCTCGAAACTCACCGGTTCGGTCTCACGGTGCCGGTTACCTGGCGGGCTCGTTGAGCTGACAATAGGGTCGGTGATGTCATTAACCGGGGCGCGTGCTGCCGCTGACGCAATTTTACCCGTATCGACTCCATATTGCCGGTGGAGTGGCGGTGCTGATGACTGCGAAGACTCTACAGCGATCCCGACCGGTTCCAAAATCTCCGAAATGACAGATGCGTCGCTCCCGGGAAAGTCTGCCGTCCACACCGCAAAGAAAGTGGATGTTACTAATACTACAATTTGGAACAAAACAGGGGAGTGCATTTTTAGCACCAGCTTTATAACATATCCCCCCTTTATTAGTTTATTGTTATCGGCGTGAATCAAGCAAGGTGAGCTGCCTCCTTCTCCATCCTCTCCGGTCAGCATATCCACACCTACAGTATTATTGCCCTTTTGCTGAAATGCCTGGCGTAGGTTCACACGTGACTGAAAAGCATGCTAACGCGTGGGCACCCGCACAGCTGTATGATTAGCAGACACCGCACTGCACAGAGCGCTACCAAACAACTTAGCACTCAATGAGCGAGAGTCTGGAACTGCAAAAACATGTGTAGCTCCATCCCTCCACAGACTTATATCCCTGTCATTCCACATATATGACTACTGTAAATAATAATAATAATAATAATAATAATAATAATAATAATAATAATAATAATAATGTTAAAGCAACTAGGTGTACCACATGCTACATGCTAGTATACAGTACTGTACCATGTCATGTTTGAAATATATAGGTGTAAAATATTCTATTTATTTACACCTATATTTCTATATTGGCAAACTATGGCTGGTCGATAGTTTTTAAAACTTCTATTTGATCTGAATTCCAAATACTCTCAAGAGCGGTTATTTAATGTTATACACTATTATGAGAAATGGTGTGCGTGTGTCACTGTGACGCGACCCGCTCAGCTGGAATGGAACACTGGGTGCGTTCACGAGAGGCAGACTTTGCTAAGTCTGCGCAGATTCTGAAAATTCATTGGCTACTTGCTCCGATTCTGTGCAGATTCTGCGCAGAATGACGAAAGTTTGCGTGTCGTGAACGCACCCACTGACTAATTGAATGCGCAGAGGCTGTCTGGTCGTTCCATTCATGCAACATTCGAGAGCTCTCGACGTTTCCTTACACCTCTATACGAATGGTCTTGCTCACTCGTCTAACTCCATCGTTTAGTCTACTTATGAACACTGCATTCCACAATATAACTTAATCATTTAAATATATATGAAAAGTGCTACTGTGTCAGTGTTCTAAATCAGATGTAACGTTATTTCAAAAGTATTAATACAATAATTATATTTTTGTTCTTTTTTTCTGGTTATTCACGATTTACAGTATATTCTTACAGAATGTCAATACAAATAATTGACAACTGGATCAAAACAGGGATTATGATGCTTTACTGCCACCTTGTGGGGAAGTGTGTGTGTGTGTGTGTTTTCGCTGCGTGGGGAAACTGTACAAAGATATTAAACTATGCATTGAAATGTACACTCCAGACTTTAATCACAAAAAACAACATATATCAGACTTTTACATATTTATAAATGCTTGGTTAACATATATTAAAAAAAAAACAAAAATAAAAAATATAATAAATCAGAATCTTTATACCAAATGTGCTCATAAAACTATGCACTACCTACAGAGTTCTGTTTATTTAACAAACATGAAAACAAAGTCATAGATCCGTAGTGTAAACACACACAATCAATCCATTTGCAATCCTTGATCAGTTTCAGAACACATGTGTTTAAGTTTATGTAAAGAGTGCAGCGGGAGACAACACAATGCATGATGCTGTCAATGCAGGTACATATGAGTTAATGCTGCAACGACTAATAGCATTAGACTCCCAGTGCAAATGCTTGTATCCACATTATGGATGAACATATTGCTTCACGATATGTGTACCACCCATACACTAACACAGTCCATGCCATCAGTAGAGCCCTGTAACAGAAACACCACTGTACTGTGTGTTGTTCACTGTATCCCTGCAAGCTCCTTTCAGAAGTAACACTATCTCTCTGCTATCCAGGAAGAATGCATTCATTTCATGTGTGTGCAAGACTGCACAATCATAGCTGTTATGAAACTGGTTATTATAAAGCACAGTATTTACACCCGGTTCCTGAGAACTACAGTACATCTATATTCAAATCAGCAGTATGGAGCATGCTATAGTTTGGGGGCTGCACCCAGCTATAAATGCATATTACAGATTATATGTATATCCATATAAAATGGATTGTGTTTCTATTTTATAAAAAAACGAAATGTGCAAATGTAAAAGAGACAGCGGCTTTAACACAAGCTGGGTAATTGGTTTGGGCTATCATCATGACAATCATGACAATACTGCATCACTGTCTAATGCTGGTAGCTTAAAGTGGTTGTAGATAACACAATACTTGCAGGCATGGAAATAAGACTCCTTCTGCATCGCTGTTTCATCCATTCCAGGTGTTGCTATGAGCTTGATTAGCCACAGTGTATAGTTAGCAAGCTCATAGTAAAATCAGGCATGGGTCAAACTGCCATGCAACAGGAGTCTTATTTCCGCACATGACATGTAGTTACAGTGATCTTACCCATCCTGAACTTCCATTTGCTGTGTAGGTCTCAAATGTGAATACCACATGTTATAGCAAAGGTATTCATTTGAACGTGCTATCTGCACTAGGTGCAGGGACGGTCTCAGTTTCGATGCCTTTTAAGGGAAACTGATGCCGTTTAATTTCTGAGGTATTTTCACCTCAGAAATGTCACACTTCTGGCTGCAAAACATGTCAGTAAGGAGTTGAAACAGTGTAATAGACCTCAATTTTTAAAATGAGGTCTCAACATTTAAAATGCTGTACCATGTGATTCTTTCTGAACTGCACATTTGAGACATGACAGGAATGGGATTATCGCCCACAAACACTTCAATGCAATAACCTGTATTATGAGGCTTTTCTGACCCCTCTTTTGTTCACAACCCAACTGCTTAGCACCTTAGGAAATTACAATGACGTCAAGGTTGGTCCAAACGTCTTCCATCAAGCATATTCTTGCACTTTTCATATTCCAAAGCCTTCTGGAAGCTTTTCAGAACGTACTACACCTCTCTTTGAAGCCATGTCCCTTTTCTTTTAGTGATTAATGACTCTGCGCCATAAACTCCTCCACGTCAATGCAAAGTCACGTCCTAATTCCATGCAACCTCTCCCCCTTCCTCTAAACACATCACAGTTACACCTCGCTGGCATTGCTCAGCCCCAGAGCCTGAACCACCTCAGGGGTCAGCCCACTCTTCAGGGTCCTCCGCACTGTGGAGAGAGAAGAACCAATCAGTGTCACTGTACACATTGTGGATGATCAAGGCTTGCATTCTATCAACACTGCAATAGCAGAACTCCACTCTAAGAAGTAGAACTCCACTCAACACTGCAGAGCACTCTAGCAGTATAGGAAAGAGAACTCCACTCCACACTGCAGAGCGCTCTAGTAGTATCGGAAAGAGAACTCCACTCAACACTGCAGAGCGCTCTAGTAGTATAGGAAAGAGAACTCCCCTCAACACCGCAGAGTGCTCTAGTAGTATAGGAAAGAGAACTCCCCTCAACACTGCAGAGCGCTCTAGTAGTATAGGAAAGAGAACTCCACTCTCAACACTGCAGAGTGCTCTAGTAGTATAGGAAAGAGAACTCCACTCTCAACACTGCAGAGTGCTCTAGTAGTATAGGAAAGAGAACTCCCCTCAACACTGCAGAGCAGTGTAGTAGTATAGGAAAGAGAACTCCCCTCAACACTGCAGAGCCCTCTAGTAGTATAGGAAAGAGAACTCCATTCAACACTGCAGAGCGCTCTAGTAGTATAGGAAAGAGAACTCCATTCAACACTGCAGAGCACTCTAGTAGTATAGGAAAGATAACCACTCAAAACAGTGGACCACTATACTAATGTAATAAACTAAAATGCACATCTATGCTTGTTATTCTTTATTTCACTGAATCACTGATGCAATACCATTGAGTATACTGATATGCAACATCTTCACTCACATTTTAGTGTTACAAAACATGTATTTTATAAAAAGAAAATAAATGGCATTAAAAACACAAGGGAAATGAGCCAATGCTATGCTGTATCAATCTTGCATCTAATTACAGTATCGGCCATTGCACGGTCAGAAACAACCCAGTCTGCTGTGCTGTGCTTCACTGAGAAACGAAAACAAAGGAAGTTCAGGGTTTACGTTTTAGCATTCCTAATGATCCATGCAAAGCAGTGCATCAGGCAAACTGGG
This sequence comes from Acipenser oxyrinchus oxyrinchus, assembly GCA_030684275.1. Taxonomy (NCBI): domain Eukaryota; kingdom Metazoa; phylum Chordata; class Actinopteri; order Acipenseriformes; family Acipenseridae; genus Acipenser; species Acipenser oxyrinchus. The sequence goes on along the minus strand of CM060261.1, from coordinate 33,202,004 downwards.
ATAACATCACTCCAAAGGGAGCATTACAGGCAGAGTTCTCATTCCTGATTTATAGAATTGGGAATCCCACCCACGATTACAAAGAAAAAAATCTAACTGGAAAAATAGCCGATTAAAAAAAACAAAAAAACAAATAAATGCCAAAGTAATTTATTATGAATAATAATAATAATAATAATAATAATAATAATAATAATAATAATAATAATAATAATAATAATAATAATAATAATGGCTTGGATAATTATATTATTTAAGTACCAATATATATATATATATATATATATATATATATATATTGGTACTTAAATAATTTTTTAATTTACTTATTTGAATCACGAATGGCAAGTGACAGGCAAGAGAAGGGGACACTCACACGACTTCCTGTTTGCCCGGGATCTCTTCCTCTCTTTCGGGGTCGACGGTCTCTGGTTAGGGTTTTGCGTAACAGACTTAACCAAACGATCCATGATTTCATCAGTGGCATCGTCCTGTGAACCCGAACTGTCCTCCTTTGACACTGTTGAATTGGATGGACTGGTTCTACCTAAACCTAGCAACAACAACAAAAAAAAGAAAAATAATAAAATGAGAGAATCAAGGAATGCAAAGGTGAAAGTACAGTAGGGTTATCTAACGTTTCACAGTCCCTGATCAGCACTACCTAAAGTTAACTTCGGGAAGGCAGTGTGAGACTAGTGTTCCTCAGGGTCTGTAATCTGGTTTCACAGTCCCTGATCAGCACTACCTAAAGTTAACTTCGGGAAGGCAGTGTGAGACTAGTGTTCCTCAGGGTCTGTAATCTGGTTTCACAGTCCCTGATCATCATCAGTACAGGACGAGCGTGCCTAAGCTCACACAAGTCCTAGATGGGTGATGCTCAGGGTGTGTGGAAGCAGCCCTGCAGTGTGTGCTGTGTGCAGCGCAGGTCTTGCTCGCTGCTCTTACTGCAGTAGCCTCTGCTCCGGCGCATGCCTCTGGGCTCCCCGCTCGGGATCAGCAGGTTCTTCATGTTCTCGTGCTCCTCGTCCGCCTGGCCCTGCTGCTGCTGGGAGCTGGAAGCCGACACGGGAGCCGGGGGGCCAGCAGCACCGGAGAACTTCTCCGTCTGGAGAGGACAGGAAATGCCATGAGTAACGAAGGATGGGAAAAGCAGCAGCAGCACCAATAATAATAATAATAATAATATAAAAAATGATAACGATAGCAATACACAAAATTATTATTATTATTATTATTATTATTATTATTATTATTATTATTATTAATAATAATAATAATAATAATAATAATAATAATAATAATAATAATAATATCATCATTCATAATTTCTGTGCTTAAATTAATAAATACTAGCATGATATAATAATAATAATAATACACAAAAATGAAAAGAAATAATAATAATGCAGTTCTATCAGAACCCTTTATACAAGTAACGTTCTTTCTAAATGTATGGTTATGAGCTCATTATCCCTCGTTCAACACTTTCAATAAAGGTGTTCATTTGCGCTTCTAAAGCAGGCCCAGTTTCCCCTGCTCACCTCAGTGATCATCTTGCCTCGGGTCTTGTTCCTCTCCCGGTAAGCAGCCCTCTTCTGCCTCTGCTGCAGGGCCCTCTCCCGCGTGGTGCGATATTCCAGAGCAAACTCGCTGATGATCCTGCAGAACTGCGTCACCTTCATGTCCCGCACCGAGTGAGAGGGCTGCCCGAGGTACAGCAAGAATGAATGAAACCTGCCGAGCCAGGAAGGGAAAGCACACGGTCAACACAAACAAACAATAAGCGAGCAACAAAACTGCTTTAATAAAGTGTACAACTGCCCACTAGACAGCAGGATAATCTCCTTTAACCCCTCACCCATTTGAAACAGCTAGAATGAAACAAGACCACAAGCGAGCATTATACAGTAAGCAGTCACATTCTACATTATCAATCTCATTCTCTTTCCTTTATATAAGATTTGCAATCATTCCGAATGATTCATGGTCCTGTTGCTCTGTAAGTGAGGTTATGATGTTTTCTGGAATGCACAGTTTTGCCATGGTTTGATTTTTTGCTTTCTGGATTGGAGAAATGCTGTCTCTCTGAGTGGCTCCGCTCCTGAACGCCCCCAGCGGGTGTCCTGTACCTGTTGATGATGCGGCGGTGCACCACTTTAAGGATGATGATCCGCTCTGTGCAGTCCTTCAGGAACTCCGTCAGTTTGTTCTTCAGTGCGGGTTTGCTCTCATGCTTGGCGATCACCTTCAGGTTGTCCCAGGACGTCTTGCACTTCCTCTCCAGCTGAACCAGGCTTTCTGACAGCTGATCAAAATCCACCTGGACAGAAACAAGCAGCATTCTCTCTTTACAGAGCCCGATGGGAGCGTTGACTACAGGCAAATAGCCCAGCATATAATTACCTTTATACATTACATTATGATGCCTCAGCATGAATGAATGTTCCAACTGGAACAAAAAGGTTCTATTTTTTTCTATTTACAACTGATCCCTTGAATGTAATATATAGAGGTCCATCATTTCAGACGTATCAGATGCAATTGTTTTTACCAGCACCACTGCCCTTACTTTAGCGGAGCGTGTGATGGCTGCGATCTCAGAATACACATCTGATGTTTCTGAGAAGTTCTCCACTACGAAGTTAGCGGTGTGGTACAGCAGAGATTGCCTGTGCACTGTGTCTTTAACCTCAGTCACTTTCTCCAAGTAGCTCAGCTCAAAGCCTTTGGCCTGGAGAGAGAAAAAAAATAAATGTACCGGTATATATACACACACATGTATATATTCATACACACTAAACACTGCATTGAAATCTATGTGATCACTACTAACTGAACTATATCGATAACACAAAAGACTATCAAAAAATATATGTTTAAAAATTGCAAAACGTATATAAAATACACCACCTCTGAAACGGCTGTCTCCACGGTTTGAATTCATATGTATGAATTAGCGCAAATTAAAATGCACTCGATTGCAAAGCTCCTACTGGCTTTAAGCACTTCAAAACTAAGAAAAATACTTACATTGGAACAATTGAGGAAGTTTCCAATTGCAAGCAGCGTTGCCAGAATGTTTTTGAACGTTTTATTCTTTGCAAGCTGCTCCATTCCCAGCTTCAGATCAAACAACGGTTCTGCAATCTCCTACATAAGAAAAAAGAAGAGAAATTGAAATAAGCATTAAGCACAGTGCATGCAACTCTCTACTTCTCTGTCCGCTAGATCACTCCTGCAAATCAGAACCTGTTCTCAGTTGGTCCTATGGTTGCTTGATTGATTCACGAAGTGCCTACCTGACTGCATTGTGTTTGCAGGTGTGGTTGAAATGAAGCCGTCTCCTATGAGCCAGTGTCTCGGCCCCTCTTACCTTCTCCATGCTCTCGTAGTCTAGTTTAAAAGCCCAGAGCTGCAGCCTGGCAGTCAGGCCGCTGATGGAGGACAGCATCAGCAGGAACTGCTCAGCGGTGCCCAGAGGAACGTCAGGGTTGGCCAGCTGAGCTTCCTGGATCCTCTGCTTCTCCTCGTCTGTCGGGACCATGGTCAGGATTTTCTGTGAAGGCAGAGCAGGAAATCGGGGGTGATCCATTTGTTTTAAACAAGGAGGAAACGTTACTAGAAACAAGAGAGTGGGTATTCAATTTGAATTCATGAACTGACTGTGCACTGTTCAGTTAAATAATTCTGCACCATAAAAAAAAATGCTCAAAGTAATGCCGATCAATAACAAAATGGACACATCATGAATAGCTGCTGATAAAATGAGTTGCACTATAAGTGTGCCGTCATGCCTAAAGGATTATGATGCTCACGCAAAATCCAACTTCAATATCAATCAGCTCAATGCAACAGCTTTGAAAGTGTTCTCTGTGGTTCTAGCGCTCTCAGTCAAGGGCGCACATTCAGAAGCAGGACACTTCAGATGCATCATTCCCACTCGAAAGGTTTCCCCTCAACCCCTACCTCAATGCCTTCCTTGTTAATTGCAAATTCATCGAAGTTGAGAACGGCTGTCTTAATGATGTGAACTGGGGGCAGCACCGTCATCCCGATGTTAATTGCATTGCTTCTCTTGGGATCCAGTACAACTATTGTCTGCTTTTTAATTTCAGCTCCTTTCTGAAACAGGAAAGTAGAAAGAAAACACACAATGAATAAGTAAGAAGTACTTCACACACCGTGGGGGTCAGAGACCCACTCTCTAAAAGCAGGAGCTCAATGGCTCACTTGTACAGTGATTTGAGTGGCGCTTTGGAGATGCTATGTAGATTAAAGACTATATAAATGCTAAATATCTAATCTAAAATATTCGCCAACAAACGACATGCTATTCCATTTAAAACCATTAAACAAATCAGCATTCATGCACCCCACAAAACAAGTAAACTAATATAAAAGAAAACGCCACCTGAATCAACTCCAAACCTAATAACTAACATATAAGAATTAATATTGCATTGTGCAAACTTTACTTTATTACTATCTTTAATTTATTACACTGTTTAATACTATCAGACCAAGATCTACATTTATTGTTAGGTAACAAGACAGGAATAAAACAAAACGTAACGGTATGAAAAGTAGTAAGAAATAATGTTATAGAAATAATAATGTTACTCTCCTTCAAAATCAGGGCACACTGTGTTTATTCTCATTCAAGATCTGTATTGTGCCAATTCTTGATCACTTGTAGTGCCACACATGCACTGAGCAACCGTTACCTCTGAACACGCTCTGCTGCAGCAGCACGCATGCAGACTGTGAAGGAGTATGAAAGAGCCTGATCCGCTACACGCTGTTAGTGCTGAACCTCTGAGAGCCAGCCTAGTTCTCTTTCCAGTGAGGATTAGTGAACCACCATCTTTAAATGTCATGCCCTTACTTAACTGCACAGTATATACCTTAGCACTAGGGAGTTCCTTGGCTTTAGACTCAAACAGGTGCTCCAGCTTGGCAGTGTCCACAGTCACCTTGTCCAGGGAGGCCCACACTGTGCCCCTCCCGAACGTGCACTTCCTGGGGATTTCCGACTGCTTCAGCTCCTTCCAGAAGAGCTTCACAGTCTTCCTCTTCTTGGCGAAGGTGCTGTCCTCAGTCTTTAAGGAGGGGACATGCACAGGCCTGGGGGTGGAGGTGGGGGAGGGGCAGGAGAGGTCACCGCTGCCGGGAGGGGGCGGGCGGAGGACACATGCCAGGTGGGCCAGGGGAGGTGGTGGTGGGGGTGGCAGGGTGCCAGTGCTGCCCAGAGGAGTGGGGGAGGAGGGGGGACCGTGCCCGTGTTTGTAACCCCTGAGCCATAAGCACCAATGTCCAAGACGTCAATGTCCTCATCCTCGAGCAGGTCTGAGAAGTCCAGGTCCTTGATCTTCAGCTTCCTGGAGCGTGTCTCCAGCTGGTCCCACATGCACTCGCTGTCCCTCGACAAGGGGTTCATGAGGGTCTTCTCCAGGTTCTTGGAGTTGATTTCGGCGTCGATGCTGTACTGCGCTCGAAGGGTTCTGGGCTGCTGCTGCTCCTCATTCAGCCTCTCCTTGGCCGCCCTCACGCTCCCCGCCATGCTCTCCATCTCCGGTCTCTGCTGGCTCTCCTTGCTCTGCTGGTTGCAGGCCTTGCTGGAAGGCTTCCGACCCTCTCCTGGTTCCTTCTTCTCCTCCTCCTCCACCGCCTCCCCCTCCTCGTGCCTGACCTTCTCAGCCTCCTGGGGTGTCTTCAGGGCCCCAGTTTTGTTCCTGGAGTACAGCATGTCGAGCATGAACTTCCTGTCGCTGGAAAGGGTGCTGTGCTGCTCCAGACTGCTCTGCCGAAGGAGGCTTTGACCTGCAGCCGAGCAGAAGACACGACACAGTTACACAACAGGCACTCAGAAGAGCTGCACCTCTCGAATTACACAGCAAGGGATAGAGAAAGGCTGAGATGCAGTAGACACAGAAAAGACTGATATGCTCCCCTTATATGTATTGTGTTCCCATTTTGTCTATTGCAGTGGTTCAACCATACAGTCCAAAAAAAAAACCAATCTGAACAAACGTGAGAGTTGAGATACTTGCCCGAGTAATGAGCAGCATGCAGACAAACTCCTGTGTTTCCACAAGCTACCATTTTAAAAGAACGGGACTAACGCACGAGAAAGTCTCTGCTCCGCTGCTAGATCCACTCACAGCTTCACTGCTGGGGAATAAACTTGTGTGGTGGATCAAAAACTAAATACAAGAACAAACAATGTGCTGCTGGTGCACAAGCAAGTAAATGCTTTGACCTCGCCCTGATCTAAACAGTTTGCATGCTTGCTGTCCCATTGCTGGTACCTTCCTGCCTCTAGGCTAGGGAGTAGTCACTAGTCTGGCCAGCCTCCCAGAGACCAGCCGATATTATCAAGCCGCCTATTGCCACTATACCCAAACAAATGCAATCTACAGAAATCTAATTTTGGAAGATTACGCACCACAAACAACATGCAACAAATGGTTAAACAAAGGGATTGACAGCACACTGTAACAAGGCAATTCAAATGCTTAACCCTAGCCATTAAAGAGAGGGAGCAATGCACTAACGATTGGACAGTTTCAGTAATACAAAGTTATACACGTTATACACAACACCATTGCTACATTGTTCAAGGGTTTGGAAAACATGCCTCATCAATTGGATTATTGATTTCTGAACAATTGATCTGCAATGCATACAAAAACACAATGCATCCTTCTACAAGAAACACAGAGAACATCTCTGTAGAAAGAGTATTAGCTCTTGTTCATGGATATGGATATGTCGTTCCCACAGTGATTGTTCTTCTAAAACAAGAAAGATGCCAAACTACATGTTGTTAATTAGATAGTGAAGATAATGTGGAACCAGCCAGCTTGTGAATGTGCTGAACTATGCTTGACAGATTCACACCGTAGCGCTATCAAGCAAGCCCTGCACTAATAAACTCAGTACTGTGTGCTCTACACCTACTGCACTGTGATTCTGACTGCATTCAAACAGCAGCTTGAATTCCTCAGCTGCATGGATGCACTGTACTGGTGAGACCCTGGTGGGGCTGGCTGGGGGAGAGGGAAGGGGGTTGATGCTCGTGGGACCCTGGTGGGGCTGGCTGAGGGGAGAGGGGAAGGGGGGTTGATGCTCTTGTGGGACCCTGGCGGGGCTGGCTGAGGGGAGATGCGATCTCTTGCCTGGGTCATTATGTGCCGCCTGTCTGACGCCTGTCTTGTCCTCTCGCTCCAGGGTGCTGCTGGCCGAGGAGGAGGAGGAGGAGGCTGAGCACGGCTCCTTCTCGCTCGCCGCCTCCCTCTGCCGCTCCTTCGCACTCAGATGCTCCCCGCCTGCAACACACAAACACAGACACATCTCGTTGCTCTTCTGTCATCTCAGGACATCTCCACGGCTCAGGACCACAAGCTCTTTAAACCCACAGTAACTGTATTCTCACCATGTCATTTTATTTCATCTTGTCAATGAAAATGGAAATTGAATAATAAAAGATGTGCTATGATGAATAGAAAATAAATATAGGATAAAGGTCCTGCTTGACCCTACTTGAATCCCAAATAATACCGTTCTGCATTCACTCTGTGTAAGTCATGAACTAATGATTTCCCTTATAAAAACTATTCTTTTCCAGCTAAATAGTAAATTAATCAAACTTCATTCACATGGTCTTCATGTCAGTTAACCGAAAAGGCAAATCTGGATTATTTGTGAACGGAGAAAAGAATTTCCGTATATATTTATTTTTTTCAATGAATAGGAACGATTTACAAAGATTATAAGAGATGAAAAAGGCCCTAGAGGGTGGTAACTGTTTCAGTTCAATCACGTTCGGAGATTCTTATTTTTGTTAATGGCCCCCCAACAAGATGTCCTTACAGCAATATGTAAATGGGTCTCTCCCGGTCCCTTCTCTGCTTTCTTCTGTTTAAAGCTCATTCACAGCTTTCCAAACCCACAGCTTCCAAGGGCCCCCTGCTCTAATTTACATCTCAAAAAAGAACTCTGAAATAATCACTGTTCAGCTTCCTGAGTCACGAGAGGTCAGAACACTTCATGGGAAATTCAGATCTGCTCTGTAATCACATCACGTAGCATTGGCTGTAATGACCTTGCCATTTGTTGATGCCCATTGGCAGTGGTACAAATTAAACTTAAATAAACTGAACACCTCCCCCCTTCCTGGCATTAACAAGAAACGGAAATGCTAGCAAATCAAAATCAACGCACTTCGCAAACATGTTTTTTGCAGAGCTGGATCACTCAACACGTGTTAATTATTGTGAACTTTACTGGAAAACATTTCGATAAATCGATTCTGGGATTCCTTACACTGCCAAACTTGAACTCTTCTGGTTGTTGACCAGATAGTAACCGAACACAGGTTTTGAGACACCAGCACGTGGGTTTTTAAGCTTGCACACATAAAGGTGCTGCGTGGAAGACTACATACTTTATTGAACCGTGTTAATGTGAGAAACGTTCACTGGGTCTGAGCAGCAGACTGCATAGGGATAGAAGAACAGGTGAACAGTTTCATACTGCTGTGCTATTGAAAGGACAGTGGTGTGACTCTCCTCGGTCTATGACAGCACCCCTGAATAGATTAAACAAAGCAGTGTAAAGCAATTTATTTAAAATTATTCAAATTGCAGTCCAGGTTTTTCACAAATAAGAAAACCATGATACAGAATTGTAACAGTCTTGTACATTCAGTAAAAAAATTATTTTAAAATAACAGCACAAAAGACAGCCGCTTCAGAAAAAGCATTCATATTTTTAGACTGACTGAAGGTATTTTATAAAGTGCTGACTTTGCATTTAGTATTTGCTTTATTAAATGTAATTTGTCTAAGGTCGATTTGATGAATCGATTCTAGCTAACCTGATTGATTAATCGATTCATCTTTTAATCATTTTTAACCCCTCTAGTTCTCATCTTTCAGAAAAGCCTCTCACATCAGCTCTAGCTTTACACTCATGAATAAAATAAGCGTTTACCTTCATTAAAACCGCTTGGCGAGTCGCGGCCCTTCGGGGAGGTGACCACAATGTCTGGGGATGACGACACTTCTTGAGAAGACAAAGTATCCAGCCTCCCTTTACTGAGCGACAGCCTCTTCCTCTCCTTCTCCCTTTGGGTGGCAGCGAGGCTTTGCAAAAAGCGATTTCTGCAAGATTGAAATAAAAACAAAATCAAACCATGCCAGAAAAGGGGTATTTAAACCTCCCAAAATATCACTTGTAGCTGGAAACGTCTCCTGACTAGATATCAGGCTGCATGCATGATCCCTCATTCATCCCTCAAGCCATCAACAGGGATTGGGCGTTGGGTTGACTGCAAGTCAAGGAGGGGGCAAGGGGGGGAGAAGAGGGGGGGCTTGGCAACAAACTCAAGGAGAACTAACTATCAGCTTATCAAAATCGGGAGTAATTCACTAATTGGTCTTACCGTTCTCTTTCCAAGGACTGCATAAAAGGGGACAAGAACAGCGCTTTTACTGTCATAACTTATTTCACAAGGAATTTATGCGATTCCCCTTTTAGATTGTGGAAAGCAAGCACCCGTACAAGAGATATAAACATCTGGATTCTGGATTCAAAATTACCCCAAATGCACCGCCAGTCCGCCACAGAAGCGATCCAGAGCCTGTTGCAGTCAGATTGTTACACACAATGGCTTATTTTTATAGGTGTACTGCAGGACCAATAGATGGCAGTGATGCCTAAATAGCCTGCCAATAAGAGACAGATATTCTGTCAGACTGTTCTGGGCTGTTCGTTCTAGAAATCTCTAAATGAATAAAGGGGAGGTGGAGGTCAGTCATGTAAATGGTTAGCTGTTAAAAGGAGTTCTAAACGAGGTTTTAAAAATCGATTTTCTTACCTCTTCATAGCTTTATTAACACTGTCAATATTTCAAATGCAAGGCTGTAGATAAATTGCTGCATCCTGCTACCTGTGCTGTAGGTCACATTTACAATGTTGTCTTTGCCCAATCCAAAACATACAAGCAAAGAACCAACCCACCTTCAACAGTGCTAAAATGCTAAAATGAGGTGAAGAAAATCACTGTAACGCCCTTCGTTAGCACTCCTTTAAATATGATGCATGCATTACCAGCAGTAATCATTTCTGTGGGATTCCTAATTCCTGTGTTCAGAACGGTGGGGAGCTCACAGCTTTTTTGGTAACAATCTGACTGAAGCCCCGGCCCTCATGAGAAAAGGAAGCATGTTTTGGAAGCCAAATTAAACCACGTCATGCACATTAAACCCACAACCATTTCTGTACTCCAGTACTTACTCAAACTTTCTTAGGACAGGTTTATCTGTATTTACAGAACAAACCTCCTCTGTCCTGAGAAAAAAAAAATACTGTATTGAAAACCTCCGAAACGTTTCTCTAAATACACACTGCCTGTGATAAATGGCATTGTATACAGCATACGCGCACACATTGACGATCTGCATGCTGTCAATATCCGGATAATTATTACAACACTTCATCAGAATATCTGGGGAGTTTAAACTTGTGAATGGGAATGATGGCTTTAATCCGTTTTTATAACTTGCTGCTACATGACTTCTGTAGATACAGCTCTGGTTTCCATTTGAATACTGCAGTTAACACTGTTCCTGTCTTTAATAGGAATCAATTTATTTTTATTAAAAACTATGATCAAGTACACCACGAGCTAGACTGTCACAGTGTATCCCTGTTTGTGTTAATCTAATTCTGCACATTTATATTACAACAATTCAATGCAATTCCAGCTGTTGAACCCTCTGGAATCTACCCCTGACGACACTGGCTGCAAGCACAATGTCTCTCTGCAGTTCTGCTCGTGTTCTCCACTAAACGATTAGCGTAACACATACACAACCTGCAAAGTAATATCTGCGATCAGAAAACAGCAGCAGAGGAGAGTCAGAGAGACAGGAAGCTGTATAAAAGCAATGCTGAAAGATGAAAGCTGCGCTGAGCCACAGTGCTCAGAGATTAGAAGCCAACACAAGCTGCGTGCTGAACCAGTCAGCACCCGTCACACAATCACATTTTACTGACAACATTAGGGGTTTAAAGACTGCCATGAAGTTCCATTTTTTTTCTTTTCTTTCTTGGTTGAATAAATGCCTTAAAGAAAATTAGGAGCAACCGAGTACACTACCTATTGTTTCACGGTGTAGAAAATCAATACAGGTTTAAAGCATGTCATTGACATATCAATCATAATGTATTACAAATTTTATACTACAGGTACCAACAAAAAAACAAAAAAACGGGCAAAGTTTAGAATGCAAGACATGTCTAATGCTGTTCTCATTTAATCAATTAACCAAATAAGTTAAATCTCAAAAAAAATCTCTCGTTTATAATTAACTGTCATAATAACCATAATAATCATAATAATAATAATAATAATAATAATAATAATAATAATAGGTATCATGGAAAGAACACCAAAATGCCAATAGCAGTAAAACACTCTCAGCTCAGGGTTTGGAAATCCCCCCAGCATGGGCTAATTTGATGCCCAATGATCAAGCAGACTATAGCCTTCCTAACCAAAGCCACGTGTTGCATTGCTGCTCCAGCCAGTTCTTGCTGCTTGGAGTTTAAAATATATATATTTCTAAATGTTCTCCCCCAAAATGACAAGGTCTCACAATGGTGTGCAATAATCACACATTCTTTGGGCATGCTGTTTCTACTTACCAAGCAGAGTCAGTTTGGTGCAGTCTGTAAAAGGAAAAGCAGTTTGCAGCACACAGGAATGTTGGATGGCAGAGCAGTAAGCAAAGAGATTAGGGTTGAAGCCAAACGTTATAAAGGGAAAGAAAGAAGGACAGAAAGAAACGGAACAAAAAACAGACATCAGTAAAAGAAAAAAAGAGAATTAAAAAAGTTATCTAGTACATGGCTGAGAAAGCCAAGAAGGAGGAGCGTTGAGTGTTTTAACAAACTCCTCGTAATACAGTGTATTGCTTAACAAAACCAGCAGCCTGGAAATGTAATGGTTAAACGCTGTTGGGGTGCAGTAAGAGTAAAAACCAATGGAACCCTTGCCGACTTGTCTGCACTTACAGGAGCATAAGAAGAGTAGCAGCGACTGTTCAGCAACTTCATGGATTGGTTTAATGACAATGAAAAAACTTCATAGGACTTCCTTAAATACATACCTTATGTAATTGCAAAAAACACCTCTATATAACTGTTTAAAGGACTACTCAATTGAAAACAATTATTGCCGTTACAAATGAAAAACAATGCATTATGGAACTGACCGGAAAAATAATACAACACAAAACTCAACTTTACAGTTGACTTTAAATTTTGCCCAAATAATATTTTTTTAATAAAACACATTAATAATTCTAAATGACCATAATCAAGTAACAGCTCTGCATCTAGGCTACTGCATCAAGCCAAGAAACATTTTAAATGCACTTCACAGCAACGATTATGTAAATGTTTTATTTATTTTAAATATTTATTTTCTATACTGTGTAAAATGCCATATAGTAATAGAATCTGTCTATCTGCCAGCTTTACTAGTTCCTAAAGTATATAGAATTGTATTCATTGCAAGCGACTTACTTAAAAATGCCTCTTTCAGAAGTTGTGCCCTCCTTCTCCGACGCCGGCTGAGTGCAGTGCAGATCCGACTGGCTCCTGTTGGGAGAGGAGTCCTGGAAAGCAGGGCTGCAGACAGGTGAAAGCAAGGTGAAGCAGAAGAGCCAGCATTGCAATGGTGCACAAATATAACACTGGAGAACTGAACCAAGGGTCCTTCAATATCTCCAGACAAAACAGTCTCCTGTCAGCCTCTTTCTCTCTCTCTCCCCCCTCTCTGCTCTCTCTCTCGGGATTGTCAGTGCAACACTGACACACTCTGTTTGTCTTTCACGCCAGAGGATTCTAGTGTGCTGCTCCTGTTTGTGTTCCTGGACCCAGCATGGAATGGGATTCATTTAAAGAACTGTTTTCAATGCATGTATCGTTGCCTCAGAGAGTGCATTTCTGAATGCAAATCAGACTTCCCCAACTAATATATTGAAAACTACATGTAATGTTTGCATATATAACAAACCTAATATTTATCCTGACAAATTGTAACACTTAAGAGCCATTGCAGTAGGTTTTTGTTTGTGACGCAAAGTGTTTGATAAAGGCAAGGCTACCGACTTGTTAAATGTGTGTGGCTCAAGAGACTGAAGCCTACAGTATCAAATGAAAAGAGATTTACCCTAAATATCCCTCGAAGTGCATCCAGCATCCGAATGACCTGAAACAACATGACCCTCAGCCATTCCAGGTTTTACTATGAGCTGGATTAGCCACAGTGTATAGGTAACAAGCTCAGGCGTGTCTTTTTAAAAACTCATAGTAAAACCAGGAATGGATCATCCCTGCTACACACTTAATTAATGAATAAATTGAACAGTCATTATTTGCTTGACTGTCCTTAAGATATCAAACCAGCTCAAGCTAGTACATGATACAATGTACTATAGGAACTGGTATGTGTTTGATAAGAACCTTAACTGAAACTTCTTAGAAAACACAGTAAAAACCCCCAAAGGCAGTCATGTGTCCTGCCTGAATGACGATGGCCAGCTCACCCTTGCCAAAGAGAAATGGTTAGAGAAATGACTGATTGGTTTGACGTAATTAAAAGCATGTCAGGTGACAATTCATGTTCATTGGAGAAATGGTAGGAAGATGCAGTTTACAAACCTGGCAGAGGTGGGAGAAGCTTCCCCGGACACCGACTGACCGCTAGAGAGTCTAGACCTTCTCCCAATGCCCAGAGGTGGCACATAATGACTGACGAATGAGCGCCCCCTAGTGAAAGGACCAGGGCGGTGAGAAGATGATCTGAATGATAAATCAGCAATGTTAGTAACAAGCAGATTATAGAGGGAGCTAGGAACCCATCCACAGAAACCAAGGCTGGATATCCAAGGTGGGCAAGCATCTTCAGACAAGTTAACAACCCCATATTCCATCAGGGGTAACACTCTGCTTTAAGGGGCTTTGATTACACTGCAATACCAGGTACAGTGTCTGTACTGTTAAACCACATGTGAAGGTGTAACCTGCTGGAATTGACAGCAGTGGTCAGTGCTGGTCTGGCCTGGTCAGAAGGGCAGTTTAGTGTCTTTCAACTGGCTCTGCTGGTTCAAAAGAGTGAAATGATCACTCAAGGACAAAGGAGTCCATTTAAAGCCCCTTTAAGGTAAAAACTCTTAAATGAAATCCATTGCAGGACACAGTAGGAAACCAGTAAATAAGGGTTCAGCAGCAGTGACAGGGTTACTTTTATTTGCACTGTGCTTTGCATCCAGTCTCCAAGCAGCAGCAGTGTGGTCACTAATTGCATGTCCAATGAATTGCCTGCATACTAGGATTGCTGCTACACTGTAGTAAACACATGTAGCTTGTCAGGTATAAATCAACGCCCGCTGAAGGAGTGTTACCAGCTCTGGAAAGGCCTGGATTAGTACAGTACACATTCCACCACTGAAACCAAAGCACACTGGAAAGGGTTAGGTTCTAGTCAGCAATGACATCACACCACGATGAACGCATGATTGATATTGCAATGCAGTGTTCAAGCCAGGGACAGCATGATTGCTTGGGCTCCGGCGAGCTGGGCAGGCTGGAGCCATGTTTTACTAGACTCGCCAAGCCTAGGTCTCAAGAGGTAATGTTTTATCTGAGAGCCAAACCCAGTTACAGGGCTTATGTTTGTGCACATTTGTATTCTTTCTTCTTCATAATACTATGATTGTGGAGCGTACCCCCGGGCATCTGCGCTCCAGGGAGTTGTGTGAATTACAGTGCATGGATGAGTAGGAGGTGATGTACTGACTCTCCGTGGTTACTTCGTACAGAAGCGATCCAGAAACATTTTGGACCCAGCCAGGCTTGGGTTTACTTGAACAGAGTCCAAAATAAGAGATTCCAAATAATGGGTCTTCACAAAACTCTTATTAAAAAAAAGTAATAATAATAATAATAATAATAATAATAATAATAATATTAATAATAATAATACTGTGACTATTTCTCAGTGGCTAGACAGACACTTGAGGGACTTTTTAGAAAGGGTTAATGAATATAAACCTTATTTAAATCATCACAACATTCAGGAAGAGGAGAAGGCAGCCAGGGAAATCTGGTGTTTTGTTTTTTTTTGTTTTTTTTTTAAAAATGAGCTTGAACACTGCACTGAAACCGTTACTGACTTGCATAACATAAGGACAGCAAAACCATTTTTATACAATTCTACATGCATCAGCTCCAAAAGGAAAAAGGGTATAAAAAGTATGTTTTGTTTAATGTTTAGTAGCCAAAGTGGTAATTAATACCCTATAAAAGCAGTCTGATTTACTAAAGTATTTTCAGCTTCCTTTTCTAATTTTCCATGAAACTCACGATCGTCTGAGCTCAATCAACTCATAATATTTTACAGTGAAACCTAGGTTCGGTCATCATGCAACACTTACTCATAAATAGTAAAGCCAAGTCTATAAACAAAACAACTCTCAAAACCACTGCAGGCTCTTTCTGCCCCCTCTTTAAAATAAACCATTATTGTTGTTACAGTCAGTCAGTGCTGAACAGCCGAAGACTATCTTGACAAGGAAGAAAAAAAAAAATTCTCATACAGTGTGGAATCTTCAGTTCCAAGAAAAACTTCATAAGCAGAGGCGGATTATCAACACGGAATAAAATGTTTTGATTTTAGCAGACGCACTCTAAACTTAGAATGGTATGTAAGAACTGGAGAGGTAAAGAACACAAAATAAAACTATTTAACACAGTCCCAACACAGTATGCCAGCAGATTTCAATATGCGAAGCATCCGCGATATCTATTTACACAGCAAATAATAAATACATACATAAAATAACCCAATAGGTTTATAAAATAACCCAAGCCGTGTTTCTTGTGTGCAAGGGAGATTGCACACTATAGTAAATAAATAGGTAAAGTCTGAAGCATAGAACTGTTTCACGCTATTGACCATCCCGATGGCTCGGCTCAAAACTGCAGGAGGCAGGCCGGTCACACAGGTACCGCGCTCCCTGTTTATGGGATTCTCTGCTGAAACGTATCGGGGACTTGGCAACGTGAACATTATTTAACGTTGAGCGCTTAGAGGTGTTTCACAGAAGATGCTTTAAATCTCTATCACAGTATATAGTATTGTATTATATAGTATTGTATTGTATTGCATTGTGCTGGATTATATAGTAGTATATTGCATTGCATTGCATTGGATTGGATTGGATTGGATTGTTAACTTGTGTTTTTGAAGTACAGGTTTCAGAGGTTGACAAGCTTTGAAAACTAGACACTCTGAGATCCCGGAACCTCAACCATGTTCAGGAAATACCCCAGTTGCATGTAAGCCAGCCCCGGAGATACCCTGCATTAACTGTGTCATGCCAGAAGACCACAATATTTATTCTTTAAAACTAAAATAATAAATCTCAACCACAGCTTCAGTTAGCAAACTGATAACCATCCAAGTGCGTGCCAATTATTATTGTTTTTTTTTCTTAAAAGATAAAATTGAGCAGAATTGTCTGTCCACAGAACACGCTAGCCCAAAGCATTATTGAATTAATTCCTTAAACCCAAAGAATGCAGAGGATCAGCTCTTAAGAGCAGGCTGGGGTTGTGCTGGCTGCTTTGTGCTTGAAGGTTTCTGACGGATGCAGTTTGGTGTTTGTGTTCTGCACCGGCTGATTGAAAGCCTGGAGAATGTTTCACAGCTTCCTCAAGGGAGATGTTAAGGAATAATAAGAATAATAATAATAATAATAATAACAGAGATACAGAACACAGGTTACTGTCTCTCCAGTGTTCACATCGCTTGTTCTCATTACTTCTCGTTTGCTTGGGCTTGTTTTACCTGCTGTTACAATTTCATTTAGGTTTGCTCATTTAAATCAGATCCACCCTTTCAACACACACCTCCATACACATCACTCTTTAGCAATACTATATAATTACAGAGGCACTATATGTATATTTTTCATGTAATTCAGCCCTGTGCTGGACGGTGTTAAAGAGATGCCCTAAAGCTTGCTGCATTGACGTGGTCCAAGTAATCCTCGCTGCAAAAGACCTTCCTGAACCGTCACAGCCCTGTATAAACTGTGTGGGATGATCACTGCTGTTTGAAGCACACCCCTACAAGCACCTAGAGATGGATTGATACAGCTTTGGGGTATAGCTGTGCCTTTCAAGCACTAGAAACAGCACAGATAATATACCATAAAAGCTATAATACCCAGTACAAATATTTCTGAGCTTAATCAACCCATTTAAGATCATAAAACTAGGTAGATAGAACCTGGAATGGACCCAACTGCTATGCAAACTGCTCGGAGTCTTATTTCCATCAGTGCGCTGCATGGCTATGGATGGCTATGGATTTTCTGGTACGCTATTGACTTATACAGCATACAGTTCAAGGCCCAGAGCTGCCAAACTGTTTTTTAGTAGGAAATACAGTGTTTCCAATCAACTCCATTATAAAATCCAAACATTGAAAAAAAAAAGGAGGGACATTCCTACACTCCTATGTTATATTACTCCAGCTAACAAGGGACAATAGGTCAAAACAAGGAGGACTGTCCCACGATAGAGGATCTCATGGCCTGTCACAGGTTACACGCCCCCCGGTCCTGCTAACGGCAGGTGTGCAGTTAATCCAGACCACACTGGAGTTCCCAGCAGAATTACAGCTGTATCGCTCCCCAGCTCAACTCCCATAACTACACAAACAGCTGATAAACAAGCTACTTTCAACAGACACATCCTGTGACCGTAAATCTGAGTGTGCAAAAACCTGTCTGACACACACGTGTCTCCAATCAGATTCATTAATACAGCCAAGCAGTGTCTCTGCAGAAACTCTAGTGCACAACATCTACCAATCACACAGCCCCTGGGTGCTAGCACTGTCATTCTAGAGATGCACTGTTTATTACCAATGCAGCAGACTCCTTAGACAGTAAGATTAGATATCACTAGCACAAAAAAAACCAACAACTGAATATTGTTCTGGAAGTGTGTAGGGCAGAGCAAGTTGGAATGTTGGGTGAAGAATGCAGATTATAGTCTATTGCACTGAAAACACTTTAAAGCCCCCTCCCCCTCCCTCTCCCTCTCCGGATCCGTACATTCCAAGGGGTCTGTTTCTAATACTTCCTTAAAAACGCAATTCATTTTATTGAGAAGGATCCTCTAGTTTGTACAGCCGCTCGGCGCAGCTCTTCCTAATTATACTGCATGTCTGAACAGCTTCTCAAGCAGCGGAGCTCTGCAGCGTGCTCCAGCAGACGCAGTGTGAGAAACGCACAGGTTTTTTTTTGTTTTTTTTTTACCACATATGGAAAGTTACATGGCAAATGTATTACATAGCTCTGTCCACCTTGATTTGTTTCCCCCACATGTGATGTTTTTCTGGCTGCTCTGAGCTTTTGATATACATGCTTTTCCAGAGCAAGCATTTAAAGCGATCCCCAATCTGTCAGCATTAATCAAGGATCTCACAGGCCAGCGGTGCAGGGGCTGCTGTTGATACAAGCACTCAAAACATCATGAAAGCACTCGATTAAACAAGAGGGGTAACTAGCTACAGTACAATCACCTTGCACAGACATAACCATGCCAAAATTATTATTATTTGTTTATTTAGCAGACGCCTTTATCCAAGACAAAATTACTGGCAAATCAATTGAAATACTGGCAAATCAATTGAATGTAATGCACTATTAAAAACAGAATTTTCAAATGTATAGTTTACAGAATATATATTGATTTGGTTCCGGACTGACTCCTATTGTGAAAGCAACAAAGAGCGAGTGTGCTTTACCAAGTTCAGAAGTGATGACCGAATTCGGATTATTCAGGAATAAGATGGTATTGTGTGGGAACACAGAATTCCTCGGAGTTACGACATTTACATGTAGCGTATCTAGAGTCAAGAGAGGGACAGACAGATGAGCTGAAATGAAAAATTCCCCAAACCTTTGTTCTTGTAAACTTTTCCAGGAATGGAAAAAATAAACAGATTTCTTCATATTTATTTTTTTCCCCCAGAGATGAATTTCTTATCTGCACAAGAACAGCGATTACCGTAATCACAGCGGTGAGTCATACAAATAAAAAAATTATTAAAAATACCCCTTCCCTTTGCATCGTGTGTGTGTGTGTGTGTGTACAAAGTAGGGGTGTGCCGATTTAAATTGACAGGTATTAAATAAATCCATTCATTGATGTGTTGATTTCAAAACAAGAAAAGCTGTCCTTCCCTCACCTTTACACCGAGTACCAATTAATGGCAATTAACTACATTTTGAAAGACGATTGGAAGCAAATTTTCCTCTCATCCAGGGTGCTGACATTTTTATTTCCATACTGCTGTACTGAGCCCGGAAACTGTGCTGTGCTGTGCTGTGCTGTGCTATTCTGTGCAATACTCACGTGCTGGGGGTCCCCTCGCTCTGCTGGAGCTCTCCGGCAGGGAAATGAATGCCGTTGCTGGCTGCGGTGGAAGACCCGGAGCCTGGAGAGACAGCGGGAGATAAGCTCTGGGATCCCGTGTCCTGGGAGCTGGAAGCCCTGTCGCTGGCCAGAGGGGTCCTGTGGGAGCGGTTCAGACTGTGCAGGGTGCTCTCCAGGGTGGGGCTCGGGGAGGCACAGGAGGACGGGGTTGTGGAGGCGAACGTCGCCTCCGTCATGTTCTGTCCAGAAGATCGTCTGCTCTTCCGCCTTCTTCAGCGCGGCGCCAACTTCCTTCGTCCCTCCTCAAGACGTTGGGCAGGGCCCTGTCCAGCTCGCCGTCCTCAAACCTCAAGGCATTCTGCAGAGAGACGAGGTGAAGAGCACAAGCAAACTTAATGCAGGGCCTGACTAACAAACCACACCAATACCATTTCAAACATGGCCATTTACAAACACCAAATTAAATCAGATTCAAGTTACTGTACTTGCAAATCAATCAAACTAAGGACCCACAGACTCAGTCTAGGTTCTATATCTGTAAACTGAATTCCTATTGCAGACCACATGCTAAGAAATAAATTCAGATGGCAAATCGCCCAAATGTCCCTGGCTAAATAATAAAATTGATTACAATATACTGTATATTTTTTTAATATAAAAGTGCATATTATGTATCAGTTATCATATACAAGATATTTTAAACAGAATGCACAAAGAATTCACTAGAAAACTGTTTTCGTTTTGTTTTGTTTTGTTTTGCACAAAATGCTGTTGACAGCAGTACTGTATCTCACCATCACTGCTTCAGGAATAACTGACGCATTAATGCAACATTTACTGGAAATGAAGTGGACTTTTTCACAGAACATTCAGTGAGTACGACAAAAACTATGTGAAAGTAAAAATACTCCTAACGCTTTAATCTCCTTGAGATCCCCATCTGTTAGTCATCAGTCTACTCTCCTGTGATAAAGAGGGAAAGAATCAACGCTGTAAATCTCCCTCCTGACCAGAAAGGGCGCTGTGTAAGGTTGGTAGTACACTTCCCCATAGACGGGTCGACTCAACGGTGGGTGGAAACAGGAAGTAGGCCATCTTGGAGGAAGCGCGTAGCTGCACGTACTCTAAACAGCCAGGCGGCGATTGGTTACACCGGGCGGTGGGCGGATTGTAGGGAGGAGTTGGGCAGTACAAAGGGGACGCAGCTACGCGGGTACAGTCCTGTGCGCTGAGAACGTAACCTACGGCCGGAGCCTGTACTGTTTGTTGTTTTTGTTACGTGTTTTGTTTTCCTTACAGAGGAGGATTATGGAGGCAGGAGCTGACACTACTGAGCCAGCACGTATCCCTGAGCACCACGATCCCGGGATTTGAAGAGGACGTCGTTTGAGGATTATTCTGTACTTTTTGTTTGGGTTTGTAAACCCTCCGTGTACCCCCCGATACCACTGCTGGTAGAGGGACGGCTCATTTTGAGTTTATTTAATAAAACACTGACATTTTTGGGAGAACTACTGTCTGGACCTTCACTTTGTCCATTACACCACTCGCACCTGTCCACATCTCCCCTCATCAATGGAAAGCCAAATATAATGTCCCAAGCCTAGCTGATTAATGTAGCCACTTCCCATGTGGTTTCATGCACTCAGCACAACGTCTCCTGCAGTGTCATGTTTATATTTACCAAACACATACACAATGTCCGTGGATTTATCTTCACATATAAGCTAGGTCCGCACAATACAATAAAATACCATGAGTGAAATTTGAACAAGAACAAGAATGAAACATCAAAAACATCAAAAATAAAGAAAGCATTGTGTGACACAAAGCTTATTGCAGGACATCACTGTTTCACACATGTATTCTCATGTGCCAACATCTTTTTTTTTTTTTTTTTAAGGCAGAATTTAAGTACAAGCAGAATAAGACTTCCCCTTTAAAATTATTTGCAAGTTTCTGCATGCGATACAAACAGCTTCAAAAGGGTTTTACGTGTGACTCTGTCCTGACATTCAGAGCCTTATTGAATTTGGTTTTTAGGGCCACCTCTTAATAACCTCCAACAGCCTCTGAGACACAGTGATTACAAAGGAGCCAGATAAACTGTTCAAAGGACAGCTAAGCGCTCATCCAAGTGTTACCAACTGCAATTATTTAACACGCTCCCTTGCCAAAGATTAGCAGAAATGCCTCGAACAACTCTATTGAGACTCACAGAATAAATAGAGAGAGAGAGAGAGAGAGACAGAATTAGCCCTCTGACAAAGCTATGCAAAAAAACAGTAAAGAGTATTGAAATGGTCAGTTATACTCTTCAAACTTTTTTTGGAAAGCAACAGGATCAGCTGTGTTTCTCCACTACATCAGTCTGCGGTCTTTAAGAAGGTTTCCGGATGGGTGTTTATCTTACTAATACTGAAAGTCTTGGTCAGACCGCCCCCCCCCCCCTCCTCCTCCACGTGTGTGCAGAAGTGACACAGCCCTCTTCCGGCGCCTCTCAGATGAGAACACACACACGGCATGGTGACTCAACTGTGTGTTGAAACCCAGGAGTCAGACAAAGGGAGCTGACAATCCAGCGACCGTGTCGAGTCACTGTTCTGTTCTATATAGAGTTCAGCTTCACTCAGGAGAAGGTCCACCCCCCCCCCCCACATTGGAATTGATATTTTAGAGAATTAATAATTAAATAATTGTTGCGATTGTTCATCTGCATTCATTTGAAGCCAATTTAACTGATTAAACAGTAACTTTAGTTTAAGTCATTTGTTGCCAAGGTGAGAGCTCATTGTAACAGAACACTGTTAATTGCAATGTTGATCAATGATGTGTTGGAATTGATTACAAGGGAATGGGAACTGAAACTGGGAATTGATTTTAAATCAGGAATTGACCCAACCCTGCCTGTATCCATTTATAATTAAACGCAGTGATGATGGATTACTTGGTGCTGGGATACATTTAGAAAGATTGCATGATGTATTCCAGATCTGAGCAATGGCACCTATCTCTGTATGGGATTAGCACCTCACAGGTCTCTCTGTATGTAGTACATGCACATTTACATTGATGGCAAGTAGCAACGTTCATTTTGCCTGCTGGAACCGCACGTCTAGACCTACAATCAAGTCAATGTCCTGCAGTGTAACCTAACAGCGACCGTCAAAGTCCTTGGAAAAAATGAATCTAGCGAGCTGTCAGCAAAACTCATACGAATGATCTGTGACTGACCTGCACCCTGAATCACCACAGTGCAATATAGGATGAATCACTGAATCAGTGCTCTTACAACACAACAATAAGAAATCACATTGCAAACAATTACAAGAAAACAATCCCCAATGCATGTCCCTATTTGAGGACTGCCTGTTGCAATAGTGATCCTTCTGTGGGGCAATAGTCGAGCGACACAGAGCTTTTCAAACTCTTTTCCCCACATAAGGTACATTTTTTTAATGGAATGAGAAAATCTTCCAATGCATATTCCTCAAACAAAAATTATTTCATATTCAAGCACTCTTTTACGCAATAACCTGAAACCTTACTGCCCACAACAGAAGACAGCATATGATCCTGATTGACTGGAGCTGAAAGACCCGTGCTGGGGAGTGTCTCTGCGTGTGAATGCAGTGCACGCTCCTACCTCATATAAAGTGAACTGGTGCTTCAGGTCTGAATCGGTTCCTTTGTTGTTCATGTGTCTGTGGATGATGGTCTCCATGCCTTGTGTTTCCAGACAGTCAGTAAGATCGTAGAACGAGTCCTGGTCTGGGAGAGCTGCCAGTGTCTGAACACAGGAAGAGAGAGAGAGAGCGGGTCAGACACACACAGACAGCACTGCTGGGCACCTTCGAAGGATCCTGTCTGTGTGCAGCGCTGCAGCACAGTCTAATATACTGGACAAGGCACCTGTCATAAATATCACAACAGCTGGGTCATATTCACTTTTACTCCAGTGTTCCAAGTTTACATCTGTTTATTAAAAAAAAAAACAACAACAAAAAAAAAACATTGATATTCAAAAGCTTCCAATGAATAACTCAGGAGGTGAACTTTAGGAGCTCCAACAATACAAGCACAGCTGTTTTTACTTGTTCTGTAAGAGCAACAAAGTTTGTTTTTTGCTTTGATAAAAAAAAAAAAAAAAAAAAAAAAAAACCAACATGAGTGGGGTTTAATGCTGTTATTATTATGGCAAAATGTAAAAACCTGCATTTACCAATTCTGCTTATAAGGGATCCAGATTTGTTTCAGTTTTTAGAAAAAGTTATAACTGTAACCTGGAGCAAAGGCCTCTGTAGGAAAGGCAGGTTTATCGTATTTGCTTTTGAATAATAACTAGCTATTGATAGTGTGCATCAGCCAGGGACTGGTGATCAATAAACTTTACATACAAGTGGATAATCATCTCTACATTCATCACCCAACTGAGATCTCCAAAAAAAAAAAAAAAGCCAAAGTTATGTAAAATTCTGCCGCTTTGCCTACAACAGAACATCATGGAAAACGACTAAGATTCAGGATTTGATGCACTGATTTACAGCACCTGTGCGGCACTTTTAGCAACAGGAAAAGCTGCATGCGTCACAAGCGCAATGATTTTAAACAGGCTCCGGCAGACAAGGGAGGTACGGTACATCAGATTGAAGCAGCTCAGGACTGGACAAAAGCACAGGGCTGACCACTGGGTTAGAAACAAGAACATTTTTAAGCCGTTATAAATCAACAGCAGGCCTCACACCCTTCCTGAAACATGGCGAGCTATTGCCCACTTTCACAGATATGCTTGCTTGGGGGTCACATGTCAAAAGGAAATGGCAGATTTCTGGCAGATTTAAAACGCTCACTGTTTGCTTTGGAATACACACCGTCTGCCCGCCGATGTGTTTTCAACCCAGAAGAAACCCTTTGCTGAAAGTTTGGAACACAAAGGGTTTGTGAAAGGCACAGCGATAGGCCAACAGTACAAAGTGATAACAAGCCTAAGGATATGAAGGGCTGGTAAAGGGTTAGGGAGATGATAATATAAAGTGTAAGAACGCACTGGAAGGAAAAAACGAAAAGGCTGGATAAACGAAGCACGTGAGATGCAACATGAAAAATGCATCCTGTGTGGCAAAGCGGGCAGGAGACAGCTAGGCAGGCAGAGGTGATCTACAACACAAAGGACCCCAAACATTACTGCTGATAGCAGCCAGTGAAAAAGAAAGACATTCAATAAAAGGGAACGCGATCTTTACAGATCCCCAAACATCAAACTGTTGGCCAGTGTCGGGAGGCAGCTACATTATTTCCAAATCAGGGTTGTATCATTCGCTCCGAGAGGGTCGGGGAAGACAATGTTACGTTTGGGATGATCCCAGAATTATCTGCTTATGATTTGCAGTCTGAGAATTAAAAGACAGGTTTTTGGAGGATGCTGTGAATCGTTTTTCTTCACACAAATCATCTGACTCACGCGATTTCCCAGAAACAACAGGAGAACGTCCAATCTTTATGACAGACGACGCTTCATGTGAATAAAGCGGTAATGAAAATAAATACGTTATTGAAATTGAGGATTACTTAATTTAACAGGAAGTAATATTTTAAAGTCATTAGTAGCAACTAGCATTACAGTAGCAACTAGCAAATTTTAAAATCTTGAGTTTACAGATTGAACATCACTCTTAACACCAGGGGCAAGATTGAGTACAACCAAATGAGCAGACAAATCCATGGGTGAAAAGTAATGCACTCGTGCCATCAGTGTAGTGGATCTTATAAACATCAATCCAAAATGCACTCATTAGCGGTGTTCATATGAAAACCCTTAAAATCAACATCATTGCATGCATTGCAAACAGGTCAGCACGTTGCAAAGGTCATGTACGACTCCCCTCGTTCGAGCCCGTCTCTCAATGATTGCAGTACCTTGTTTATTAGTGTCATTGTGAATACAAGCAGCTCCACATCGGCTCCATTCTTCTCTTCCAGTATTTCAATTAGACAGGACCACGGCTTGGTGTCTGTACAACAAACCACAATGAAAGACAACGTGGGCTAGACATCCAAAGATACTTATTCCAAATCGTTATTGGCATCGGAAGCAGCATTTACAATTCTAGAATGAATCTGAGAAAACTCAAGACTACACACAAGCCCCAGCATTAGATGTCACAGTTGTTTATTCCTGTTTATAACTTTCTTGGCTGTGTTAGTACTTTGTGAAAATATCATGCTAATGACGTTTTGGAGTAAACAGCTTTGAGAATCTAGCCCCATATCTACTGAAACATTTAATACTTGACTTTCTAAAAAAAAATAATAATAATAATAATAATAATAAATACATACATAAATAAATAAATAAATACACACACCAGAGTTTAAGATTTTAAAGTTAGGGATGATAAAAAAAATAAAATAAATAAAAATAAAAAATGTTGTTACAGGTCAACACCAATCAGTGTACATTCATAATGCATTCACGTAAAACGTGGGAGTGTGGCGTGCAGCGTTTTAAAATCCTACTGAGAATACGGACAGACTCACCTCTCTTCCCGTCGACCGTGTTGACAGCCTGAATGAGAAGCTGAGCATTGGACTCGGTGTACTCCACAAACACAATGAGCAGCTTCAGAGCAGTCTTCACAACCAGCCGGTGCTGACGGGGAGTGAGAGAGAGACAGAGAGAGAGTGAGAAACAGAAAGAGGCTGAACAAAGCATGAGTAACCCCTGAGCTGGGATCAAGTCCAGGACAGGAGAGAGAGGAGGAGGAATACCGCTTCCCTTCCAGCAGGTGTCAGTAGAGAGCCACATAAGACCCGGTAATTTATTGCAGAAACGAAAAAGAACAGACAGATTGCAGCCACGATAGGAGAAAGGAAAGAAATACGAGCCAGAAGCCCCCAGAGTCGGAGGTCTGGTGCAGCTACCCTGACAGGAACTCTCTCTGTCTCTGTGGTAGAGGGCTGTTAAGGTACAAAATGCTGAAAAAAAATAGTCTTGGACACATAATAAATATATTTTTCATTTAACATTTAAAAAAGCTAAATTCCATTACTTTATATATGGGGGGTAATGGCATCCTCATCAGGTGTTTCATGTAAGGCACTTGAAATCATTTATTTCTCATTTTGGAATTTGAAAGGTAATTTTGTTCTCTTTTGAAATCAGGGAGTCATTTACACTTTGCAGTAACAAGCTTTGCAATAGCCAGCCCCATTGCCTTTCAATGTGATTAGCGTGCATCTTCCAGTGTGGCACTGGTCAGTAAGCCCTCGGTCTCCATGCCTAGATTACCTGCGTTACAGAATTGCTCTGCTAGTCTGCAATACAACTCACCATGCTGCCAGTGAGAGTGTAAAGCCACTGGACTGTCTCACTGTGGTTGATCACGCCATTCATTCCATCCACGAAGAGCATGATCTGACTGAGAGCTGTCAACACACCAGGAGATCAGTATCATCAGCATCATTAGCATTAATATCAAAACCTTTTCAACATTCTCAAATCAAAGAGTTCAAGGTTGGGACGGGTCAGTAATACAATGACTGTTTTTAGAAACTATAGCCATTGCTGTGAAAAGATTTCCTTTGTAGAAAAAAAAAGTATGTGAATCAAAACGATTTTATTATATCAATTCCCCAAAAACGCACCGTGCAAACCTCTTTCCTCTTATAACTATTTGGTTCAAGAACTTTAAAAGTGGTTTTATTGTGCGTGTGCGAGCGCGTGTGTGTGTTGTGAGCATGTGCGTGCGTGGTTGCGTGTGTGAGCGCGTGCATGCGTGTGTGTCTTATACATGTTTTACTGTGCCCTTTATAAAAAACAATGACATATTAAACAGATAACTTTATAAACGGCATTGCCAGCCTTGGATTGCTGTCCCTTTCGTTTCCCCCAGCAGCACACAGTTTGCCAGTGTTTGAAGTGCTGTGTTCAATGCTAGCTGTGTTTGAAGTGCTGTGTTTCACAGTGCTAGCTGTGTTTGAAGTGCTGTGTTTCACAATGCTAGCTGTGTTTGAAGTGCTGTGTTTCACAATGCTTGCTGTGTTTGAAGTGCTGTGTTTCACAGTGCTTGCTGTGTTTGAAGTGCTGTGTTTCAAGTGCTGTGTTTCACAATGCTAGCTGTGTTTGAAGTGCTGTGTTTCACAGTGCTAGCTGTGTTTGAAGTGCTGTGTTTCAAGTGCTGTGTTTCACAATGCTAGCTGTGTTTGAAGTGCTGTGTTTCACAGTGCTAGCTGTGTTTGAAGTGCTGTGTTCAATGCTAGCTGTGTTTGAAGTGCTGTGTTTCACAGTGCTTGCTGTGTTTGAAGTGCTGTGTTTCACAGTGCTAGCTGTGTTTGAAGTGCTGTGTTTCACAATGCTAGCTGTGTTTGAAGTGCTGTGTTTCACAATGCTAGCTGTGTTTGAAGTGCTGTGTTTCACAATGCTAGCTGTGTTTGAAGTGCTGTGTTTCACAATGCTTGCTGTGTTTGAAGTGCTGTGTTTCACAGTGCTTGCTGTGTTTGAAGTGCTGTGTTTCAAGTGCTGTGTTTCACAATGCTAGCTGTGTTTGAAGTGCTGTGTTTCACAGTGCTAGCTGTGTTTCAAGTGCTGTGTTTCACAATGCTAGCTGTGTTTGAAGTGCTGTGTTTCACAGTGCTAGCTGTGTTTGAAGTGCTGTGTTTCACAGTGCTAGCTGTGTTTGAAGTGCTGTGTTTCACAATGCTAGTTGTGTTTGAAGTGCTGTGTTTCACAATGCTAGCTGTCTGTCCCGGGACATTAACAGATCTTGCCTCTCAGGATGTAATTCTGATAGTTCTGATCCGCCTCGGCTCCGACTTTAATGAGACACGTGAGCCCCTCGGAAATCACAAACTCCGGAACCAGGTCTTTATCATCCTGCATAAGAGGGGGGAAAGAAAACAGCACATCAAACCAGCTCATTTATATCGGATTAGCATACATTCTAATGTTAACCACTGATGAACAGAGCAGGTGATTTATGAGCTGATAGAGAACGCATGTGCAGTCAAAGTGTGAAAAAATGTAGTGTTTTTTCAAAGCTCGACCAAACAGCGCTTGGAAAAATACTACAAATTCCATGGAAAATATAGCGAATGTCCTTATTCGATCACTTAAAAATCCCATTTCAATATCTGCCAAAAGACGTGTTATTGAATAGAATAAAGTAATACCAGAAGAAGTCATATTTAAAAATCCCATATTATGATTACACATTGGTTTTAATGAGAGCAGAAGAGAAAAGCCCTTCATGAAGCAGATCAAACGAGTGCTCTTCAATCTGTGAATGCCAATATGTACTCATCATTACAAGTCCTGTCATGTTGTTTAAAAACCGGTCACTTTCTGGACTATTAGTTTGGATACATAAATAGGTTTTGCAGTTTACTATGCTTTCCATTTATTACAATGCTTCGTCATGCTGGTATAGGACTTACCCTGTCTATAGTCCATGAGCGTTACTACACCACTGTGAACCTTTTAGAAGGGCTGCTAACTCATGCACATCCAGCATTTCTCTACCCATTTTATACAGGACAGAGGGACACAACATTCAAAAGAGATCATTTTGTTCAATTTTATCCGAAGGAATGTTGAAATTCTTTGTGAGGAATGCATGCAAGTTAGCTACACCCAAGTTATAATATGGTATTTTTGTATGCTGCCATTAAAAAAAATAAAAACAATTGTAAAAAGTAAAAAACGATAGCTTGCTCGCACTAACGAGTTACTTAGGAAGCTTGGAATGTGCTTCTCGTGTCACTGGGAAAAGGGGGCTGATGCCCAGACTTCGTGTTACAGATCATTAATTGATTCATTTTTAATGTTTTTATACTGAAATCCGAATCTAAATATGATATCAAATGCTACTTCATGAATATTTAAACCTGAATTACAGACTGCTGGAACACAGTCTACAGGCAAACTCCCCACTGCATAGTAAATGCATGACATGGGCAATTTGCCCACAGTGGAAAACCAGCCCCTAAATCAGCACTTCCTAACCCTGGACCCCCTGTGTCTTCTGGTTTTCATTCCAACTGAGCTCTCAATTATTTATCTAGACCCTAAATTGAACTAATAATTTACTTAATTTGACCTTTTTACTTGTTTTCAGCTCTTAAACAGTTGCATTTTAACATTTTATAAGTAACTTGAACTCTGCAACTTTTTAGGAGCCGAGAAAAATTAAAAAGGTCTAATTTAGCAAATTATTAGTTCAATTAAGGGTCTAGTTAAGTAATTGAGAGTGCAGTTGGAATGAAAACCAGAAGCCACATGGGGTCCCCAGGGACAGGGTTGGGAAGCCCTGCACTAAGTCTTGAAACAGATAACATGCCTATAGTAATTAGTAGAACATTAACATCGCTCCCTGGAGCCACCTGCTGGTTAGCAGCAGCAATTACAGGAAGCTCATCAGTAAAATTATAATAGACTTGGGCGTTATTTTTTTGCTTAGATATACTGTCTCTCAGGCACCACATTTAATTTAATTGATTTTACATGCGGAATGCCAGGTACTATACATGCACCACACTGTATATCCCAGGGTCTCCTTTGGGCAACCTCTTCTCTTCCAGTCCATTCCATGCACTTCCACAGTTATTCAACGGACCCTGCTGAAGATCAAGCCAATAACATCGGACCATGCACTGGAATGGAAGAGACAAGGTTGCGTTCCCCTGCTTTAGGATTTTGACTGTTGAGACGAATACCTGAAATAACTGCTTCAGAGAGAAGAGGGATCGTCTCAGCTCGGGCCCATGCGAGTTGTACAGCTTTTCTGTATAAAAAAAATAATAATAAAATGAATATGAAATTTTAAAGATTATCTGACATAGCTTTTGCAAACATCTCTGTTATGTCCCAGACCTGGAAATACTCAAACTGGTGCGATAGACTCACTGCTAACTGTGTCTGTATCCACTGTAAATGATATGCATGCATCTTTACAATGAACATATGGAAGGATATGGAAGGATAAGCTTAAGAGCAAGAAGCAAGAGAGAAGAGATCCCCTATCATACATCCTATCATATAGGCTATATATATATATATATATATATATATATATATATATATATATATATATATATATATATATATACATATATATAATCCAATTCTATAGCAAATAGTGCACTGCTAATTCAGTAGCAGTTTTGGCAGGATATCCAACACCCCTATTAGTGCAAATAATCAAAAAGCAAGTGTTTTCCCAAGCAGGGAAAAGGGCCCCTCCCCTTCCAGAGGCTCCTCCCCTTCTATAAGAAACCCCATGAAACATTAAACCTCATCCGCTTTCACTTGTACGAGAACGGACTGAGAACGACAAAGCGGCGTATCCTGGATTGGTTTGCTTTCACGATTGACTGGGTCCCCTGTGTGGGCGTGGCATGCTGGCTTCTCTATCGCTACACTGGGGTGGACCTGGGTGTCCGTGGGATCAGGTGACGGAGGTGAATGTGTGCAGATCCATAGTGTTGAAAGCGATGTTGACAGGAGTGATGGACAGATGCCTCCAGGCACATGGTAAACCAGCAGCAACTGCAGCACCAGGAAAAAAAACAAACCTGTCTTTGATATGGAGACGAGGGGTCAGACCATTAGAAGATGTCACTGTAGATTATCAGGGGTGCGGTGAGAAGTCAATGCAGGTCAACAGAAATGCTTACTAAGCTTGGGGCAAAGGGTCACCCACCCCCATTTCTGAAGCTTAAACTAAGTAAAGCAAGTCAATGTTTTTTCTGCTCAGGGTGTCTGTCCTCTGTCTGGCCAGCAGGGGGAGCAATGTGCTCACACAGTGCAGTGACAGCTCAGAGCCAGGTTTGTGGATCCCATCTGGTCTTGCAGAGAATATGGTTAACATGCTCTCTCTGCTCAGGTCCTAGGTATAAACATCTCAGAGTCCATATAAGGACATTCACTAAAACACAGCGAATGGCATCATTAGCAGAGATGGGGCTTCAGAGAAAAACACATTCTTCTACTGTACAAACTGCCAAACTAGCAGCAATCTTAATCGCACACAGCCCTGCAGAACCACACCGCATTTCCACAGGCAGCCCCTTCACTGAACCCAGGCCAAAAGAAGAATGCATCATTTAACACACAAAAGGGACTTCATGAAAAAACATTTACCAGCATGCAAAGTTAACACCATGGTGCATCGGAATACTTCTCAAGCTTTTTTTTATTTTTTATTTTTAATTAAAAAGGTTACTTGGAAACGCATTAGAACAAGTACTATCATGCATTGCTAATTAATGCCTAGTAGTTTAAGCAGCAGTTGACTTGTATTCATTTTGCAGAACAGCTGCAAAGACACAATCATCCTTACATCACTCACTCAAAACCTGAGGACTGATGTTAAGAAGCATGCCACCATTCCATCAGTCCGATGAAGGAAAGGCAATAAACACCGCTCCAAGGATAACACAGAAGAGTGATGTCCTGGGGGTGCATCGGGGATTCCAGACAGGGCTGCACAGACACTGGGTGAGTCACCAGCGCTGCTTCAAATGCAGATAACATCACCACCATCAAATACCAGGGTTACATTTGCAACCAAACAGTTGTTTGATCTCCAGCGCTAACCAGCCCCCCCAGTGATATGGCAATTATACTTAAGATGCTTATCATTTGGAAAGCACAGGCATTAATACTGCCAGCTAGTTCAGTTTCACCAGTACATGAAGGAACAATATTGTCTTTGCAAAGCGTCACATTTATCAACATCTCAGTAAATGGATACCTTGCCAATAGATAGAATTGCCCTGCCCTATGCATGTTGTGAACTCAAACCAGTAAAAACGCACATTGATCATTTGAACTTTCAGCATATCTGTTCTGCAGCATACTGCAAACAGGAGTCAACATGAGGATTCAAATTAAAAGAATACAAAAAAAAAACCTATTTCTCAAGAATACCCTACCAGGACTACCTAAAGCCAATGAACCGAGTCCTACATTAATTAAGAATCGCTTCATTTTATTTATTAATATGCAGTGATATATGGAAGACCTTGAGATTGATGTGATACAGCCATCTGGAATTCCTTTGAAAAGAGCTAGTTTGTATGAAATGGCTCGCATCCGCCAGTTTGAATCATGGCAATGACGCCACACTAAGAGTAGCTTAATGCTATTATTCTTAAACAAACTGTAGATTATAAGGACAAAATATATATATTGTAGGATGCAGTACGATCCAAGTTAACTTAAACAAGAGCATCCAGAAAGTCTCTTTGGGATGGATGTCAGATTGTTATAGCATCCTATATGACATCTACCTATCTATCTATCTATATATATATATATATAATGTACAAGACTCTATATGTATCTTGTACATATATACCTCACGGGACTCCTAGCCCCAGTCTGAGGTAGTGTAGTAATATATGTACACATGCTGCTGGGCAACCTGCTGAGTGCCATCCACACAGTGCATGATCTCCAGCTCTCCACCTCTCCACAGCAGGATCCAGTCCTGCCCAGGCTACGATACAAACCTTAGACCTTCCAATGAAGCGAGCCAACACATTAGCACACCAGCAGGGTGAGCCGCGCTGCAGTGCCAAGGTTTTCATAACTAATAAACGTGCAATACTGCTGAATTTAGCAATACTTAAAGAAACACAATACATTCCACGACAAGCATTTTGACTAGAAGTCTTTCTCAATGTCTTCAGTGTTCAAATGAATGACAGAGACATTGAGGAAGCCTTGTCCAAACATATGTCATTGGTTTTATTTTGTTTCTTTTAGTGTTGCCAAATGCAGTGCCAGATTGAAAAAACTAACAAAACCCACTTTACCAGCTCTGCAGATCACACATGGAAAACAAACCCCACTTTACCAGCTCTGCAGATCACACAAGGAAAACAAACCCCACTTTACCAGCTCTGCAGATCACACAAGGAAAACAAACCCCACTTTACCAGCTCTGCAGATCACACATGGAAAGCATGTCAGTGGAGGACAGTGGAGTAAAGAGACTTCCACAGATCCAAAAGGTTATGAGAAAACACAACAGCCAGAGAAACAAACAGCACGATGCCAGCCTGTGTGAAAACCGTCCGTCCACTACATTCATTCTTTACAGAAATAACTTACACAAATTGATTATTTATTTGCTGAGTTTCTTGTCATTCTATTGAACCACTTGTGCAGCTTTCCACCAAATACAGAGTTACATGGATTTCGCTTCAGTGTAATAACAGCGTCAAACTATATAGAACAGGGTCTCACCGACTCAGAGACAATGGACTGTCCGAAGGCAGTTAAAGCATGGGGAGTTAGTGTTGCGTGGTATACAACGAGGCCCAGGGGGTACACCTTTCCTTCCTACTGCCTTTCTACTGAAGAATGGCTCCCAGCTCGGGTTACAGAAACGACACGCTCCTCTCAGGAGCTCTGCAATGCGAGTGGCAAAACAAGCACCACGACGCACACAGGCACGCTGTTTGATTGTGCTGGATATGGAATAATACAAAAAAAAAAAAATAACAACACACCAGCAATCTCCAGAAATGAAATCGGACACTATTTAAAAAATATTCTACAGGAAAAAATAAAACTGTCATTCACGACGTAAAAAGGTGCATGGATGGTTACAGCATGCTTCAAAGCGCACAGCAATAGGGTACAAAAAAAAAAAAAACAACCCACGGTTTCACACAAACAATGCGGATTACTCTGCAACAGTCAAACATTTACAGTATATTAAATGCATGCTTGTGCTATTTTAAAACAAGATAGTAACTATATCACAACTAGGGTCTCTCTTATTATTAGCCAGCCTTTATTGCTAATAAGAAGAACAAACTGGCTTCCTGTGTATTACGAGGCAGCCTGTCCCACTTCAGGAAGTTCTAGCTAATCTGCACCAATGGCAGGCTTGTCTCTGCATGACACTGTTTATCTCGTCTCTATGCAGACATGTGCACCATTAATCAGCGACAACAAAAAAGGAAACGGATGAGGATCAGCAAAACTGTTCACTTTACCAGGAAATGACCAGCAAGATTACAACGTTCTTGTAAATGTAACAGATCCCTTTTTAATTACTGAATGGAACAGCAGAAGCTGGTATTAGGAAGTCCTGTTTGCATTTACCCTTGCAATAGTTTAGTGTATCATATAGTCTGGCTCTATCAATGCAAATCTACTGATTAGGTCACATAGCCATACGGTCAGCCAAATGATAGATTATTAAAAAAAAAAGTTTGCTTGGGTAAAGTAAAATTACAGATCTAATCCAGCCAGTTTAAAGTCAGAGTCTTTGATCTGGGCCCAGAACTATTGCAATCTCTTTCGATGTGAATGACCCTGCTTTGATGCCACCCAGATTGCTCAAAATTCCTGATGAACTTGATGGCAAAATACAATTAAATATTCCTATTTCCAGCAGCCTTAATCCACGCAAACGTTAGCCACTGTATTTTGCATGCAGTGTAGTATTTGCTACAGCTAGAACATAAGGGAATTTAAGCATCCTTAAAGGAAATGGCATGCAAACAGATCGATTTGGGGCATACAGTTTACTCAGAACCACCCGAAAGCAAGGTGGAAAAACTCGAAGAAACTATTCCCTGCAGCATAAGCCACAGCTGGATTTTAGAGCATTCAACAGCAGTGAGAAAATCCCCCTGGATTGCATTAACCAGCTATCAGTGGTGACAGCAGGATTACACCTACAAATACATGCAGAATGCAATCAAGTGGGATTAACCACTGCTGTAAAATACTCTAATAAAACAAAAGCAAAAACACCATCTGTAGCAGGGTACATATTTATCAACCTCCAAGTAGACTGGCCTTTCATCTGTGCTTTTTATACTTCAGAATTTCTAATTGAGCGCTTCAAGTTCAAACAATGCACTAGAAGATCATAAGAAGAAAACAGACTCCTAGTGTGGTTTTCTATACCGGTCTCAGCCGTGCTGGGCGCTCAGACGTTATGCACCACGCAGGCAGGGAACGACAATCCTTATTTCCTATTATTTATTGCTCGCTCGCTTGCATATACATACGTGTTTCTATTCCCGAAAACCAGCCCTTTCATTTTCTCCAGAGGAAGCCAGTAATGTACTTTTGCTGCAAGGATGGAACATAAACAGGAAAAAGGTTCCCTAATTATTTCTGCACTCCGTTTCTACCAAAACAGCTCACAGAATGAAACAAACCAGAACCTGTAGTAACTCATCGAAACTGCCTCGTACAAAAACATTAAAAAAAAAAAAATTCCCGCACATAAGCTGTGAACTATTTATAGAGACACAAGGAGAGACTGATTGTTCAGGAACAAATCTATTATCTGCTGTAAGGAAGCACCAAACTAACTCACAGAACATCATTTGAAACAGTGGACTATCACCTGTTGATCAATCAGTTTAAAATGTACTGTAGGGTCATGCCATGACAAATCACCCCCAAAAAAGTTTGATTGTAAACAGTATCGTCTCCGATTTATAACAAACTTGGTTCTTAGGGCTGTTTCAGGCAAACAAGCTCAAATTGACATTTTTAGACTGATTAGGTGTAGGGGTTAAATGTTATAGAGAGGTAGAAATGTGTTTGATGGGTACCCCCCTCCCCCTTAACAAAGTTTTTGACCTTTGACCTTGGGGTGAAACCCTAAAAATAAAAATCTCAACATTTAATTTAAATCACATGACATGAGTAAATGAATAATACATCAAATTGGTGGGGAAAAAAAGTCAGCGCCTTTTATTCCTGGTGAACAGTGACTTTTATGTGACGTGGAGATGTTACTAGCACTGCTCTCATAGTACTGAAGTAAAGAATGGAAGATGTTAATCACGGTTTTGCACTCAATTCAGAATTTTAGAACTTCCCATTGAAGCAGAGTATAATAAGTGACAGGAATTCTTTCAATCCAAACTCCGCCCCCAAGTTAGGATAATTCATTACTTCAGTGATGGTTGTGCTGTCCAATACAAAAACCGGTTCAATTACATAAATCCCTGCCACCATAACCTGAACTTCAACTTGGATGCAGAATGGAATGATTTTGCAACTTCACATGGCAAAGGCCCTTGTGATGGTATTGGAGGAACAGTCAAGCAAAAGACTGCAAAAACTAGCTTGTATCTGGAAAAGACATCATGGCCAGTGTTGAACACTTAAAACATACATAAGGGAATCAGAAAGTATCTCCTGGGGTGGCTCTGATGAATCCACAGCTCAGGAAGAAGATGCAGTTTTATATCAGGAGAGGAAGTTTTGTTTCTATCATCTATGTAGATATGTATTGGATGGGTCTGATTTGAAAATGTCTCTGAGGAATTCATGCACCCTGGAGGAAATCACAGCAGTATCACAGGCCAGAGAAGGATAACAAATGCTGGGTAACCCATGTCAACATTCTTTGCAGTGTTATATGCCCTAGTCTCACTTCGTCTTCCTCAAGAGGCTGCAAGTTTCAGAATCAAGATCTCAAAAAGACACTGTGGAGAGAGAGAAGGCGTGTGGCTGGTGTGACCTTTGTTGCAAAAAAATATTTTTCAGCTGGAATAAAAGGTGCTTTTTTCCCCACTGATAATGTGTTATTCATTTACTCATGTCATCTGATTCAAATGAAATGTTTCTTAGAAATGGGGGGCAGGTTAGGTTTAGATTTTTTCAAAGTAAATAGAAAATATTACCTTCCTGAAATTTTGCACAGACAATGCCGAGACCGTGTCCTTTTCTTGGTACATTTTGAGATTTCACCTCAAGGTCAAAGGTCACAAAGGTTGCTAAGGCGCATCAAGCTTCCCAAAGAACATAATATTTGTATTAAATACATCACTAGTTGTCGCAATTCAGAAGAAAAACAACAAAAAAAGGGTTTAATGAGCTTGAGCTGCTGCCAGAGTCTCCTGATAACACAAATATGAAACATACCAGGGATATCTGACTATCCAAACCTTGAGCATGTCTGTTTAGTTTTACTTCAGGATACAGAGGCTCCACATTTCATCTGTTATCTTTTCCCTTCACAGAACTACAGCAAAGAGAAATAAACAAATACTCTCTGAACACACAGGCAGTGTCCTAGGCCTGGGACCGCGCTTATCGCTGCACAGCCTGGAGCGACACACGTACTGCAAAGGGATCATAACAAAGGCTTAAGAAAACATTTTCTTACCTCTAAACTGACGATCTAAACAAGTTCCATGCCCTTATTGTAGAGTTCAGTTTTGGCTTGGACTCTGGTGAAGTCCATACAACCAGGCACCACACTGCAGATTCACTTCCTGTGCAACAGTTATTAGGACCCCATCTGAAACATGACACTGCGTGGTGTCAGGCCGAATCTAAATACCTGCTGCACAGGGAGCAAAGCCACAATGTGGTGTCAGGATTAAACTGCTTCATTCTGTCTGGAAATCTAAACTGTCTACTTGGGGAAAAAAAACGAGAAGAGACTTGCAAGACAGCTGTTATGCCAAAGATTTTTTATAATCCGCGGTAGTTTAGGTTCCGCTCGCACCTGGGTTGTTCCTCGAGCGGGCTTCAGTTCAGTTTCTAAGCTTTAAAAACATGGCCTTCTTTATTGCCAAGGTCACATGAAATAGTTGACATGTGATGTCAAACAAAATGGGTTAGTCTTGTTCAGTCAGAATCTACCCTTATTATTGTTTCACACTTTGTTTTACTTTGTCTCTGAAGCTTTACACATACTGTGCTTTATCAGAAAGCAGGCCACATTGACAGTCCAGTTTGTTTTCATTCTCAAATGTATTTTTGGCTGTTGGGCACAAGATCCCCCCCCCACCACCACTCCCCTAGTATGACATCACTTTGACTTCTAGTCAAGTCTATTAAGCTTCTTTCAATATTCTTTTCTTATTACCTGAATACTTCGTTGTGCAGCTGTGCTGTTTGGAAGAGTTCAGTGCGTGTGAGTATTACTTGCACCCTCTCCTTGCTCTATAGCGATAGTCCCTCACAGGGGCGACACTGTACTGTATGTCTTTTAAATGTAGTGTGTCCTGAACGTGAACACAGTTCTGCATTGTCTGTATCACACAGGTGTGTTCTGCTTTGTCATCCCAAGTCTTGGAAGTTTGTTTCAATAGCACTGAAGAACAGGGAATACATCTGAGTCATTATGTGAACCATTGTCCTGAAAGCACGCGGTTGCCCAGATCCTTTTAAAAACACTGGCACACCCAGCGCGATCTCTTTTCTAAACAATGCAGCATCTGCTGTTGAATGAGGGAATACACCTTGAACTGACATGCACAGGGGCTGCACAGAGCACAGAGGAACAACACAAATAAAACTGCATTGTGAAATAGGAATGAACTGACATGCACAGGGGCTGCACAGAGCACAGAGGAACGACACAAATAAAACTGCATTGTGAAATAGGAATGAACTGGCATGCACAGGGGCTGCACAGAGCAGAGGAACAACACAAATAAAACTGCATTGTGAAATAGGAATGAACTGACATGCACAGGGGCTGCACAGAGCAGAGGAACAACACAAATAAAACTGCATTGTGAAATAGGAATGAACTGGCATGCACAGGGGCTGCACAGAGCACAGAGGAACGACACAAATAAAACTGCATTGTGAAATAGGAATGGTGAAACACAACGGATCTAAAAAGAGCACCGCCATTGTTTAAGATACTAAAACAGGATGCTCCCCGGCCTTTTTACAGATTTTTATATAGTGAAGAGACTCTGTGGTGCAAAGCTGGGTTTTTAATGACCTTGGTACACAATAGACCCTATTTTAACAACCTGAATTCTAACTCTGCCGGTTTACAGAACGTCTGGACGGTTCTGCTTTGTCTCCAGACATGTCAATAAACTGAAAGGTACTGGGTTCAGTCTGGTCCAGTCTGGTCCAGTCATGTCAATAAACTGAAAGGTACTGGGTCCAGTCTGGTCCAGTCATGTCAATAAACTGAAAGGTACTAGGTCCAGTCTGGTCCAGTCATGTCAATAAACTGAAAGGTACTGGGTCCAGTCTGGTCCAGTCTGGTGCTGCAACAATCTGCATGATTGCAGATTGTTTCTTTCACAATTCCCATTATCCTCAAGTTTGTGTTAGGCACTCTACTTCCTTCCTTGCACACTAGAACAAGGCAAAAATAAATTAGTAAGTCAAACAGACAAATGTTTATGTTTGTGCACTGAAACTGTCCGAATGCTTGTCCACTGAACTGGGATTCCTATAGATTTACCTTAACAAATGAATAGGTTTTTGGTTTTTTTTATCAATAAAATGTGACATTCAAATATTTTGTTGTTTGTTGTTTCATGCTTTGGGCTGACATCGCGCTGTTCTTCAAAAGCAGAGGTCAGCACTCAGACAGGGAAGTTAGCAACAACCGAGTCAAATGTCACACATTGCTGGAAATTCAGAGCACGCTCTGTGGTGAACAATCTGTGCAATGTTAAATTAAATGGGAAATTTTGATACAAAAATAACGTATGCACAGTTTCCCCTTAAATCACATAAAGGAAAATCTGACGAGACTCTGTGGTCAGCCCCACACCCTATTTTAAGGTTTTCTGATGAAAATGTGCAGAGTTTGGGGAAAAAAGTATCTCATTTTTGGGGCTGAATCAATCCCTGTGTAATGAAATCCTGCTGAACTGACTTGTGTAGGGAGCTGTAGGTTATGCTGTTCCACAGCGATGCTCTGAATAGAGCAAGTCTTGGAAAATAAGCACAGTTTCCTTTTGCAGCTGAAAAATAAGTCAAAAGGAATCTACTGGAAGAGACACTAAGCGCCATAAACCAAGGTTGATTAGTTACAAAGATCCTTGCTTTGGACAATGCATGCACATTACTGATCACCTCACGCAGACCTTGATGTAAAAATGAAAAAGGTCTTTGTTCTTGATAAATTACACCAGCTAGGCACAGAGTAAACACACTCCTGCCCTGTGTTTATTGCCATAGCAACTAATGATTTTCACTACAATTACTGTATGTTACTGAGGTTTCCTCAAGCACTAAGACCACATGAGCTTCCCCTTAGTGCTGTGAAGCTAAATCCATATACAAGAGAGACAGAGAGAGAGAGAGAGAGAGAGAGAGAGAGAGAGAGAGATTGATTATTCATTGAGCACTTATTCACCTTGTATTGGTTGTGAAGTGACACGATGATTCAACATCATGCAGTATATAAAGAACGCACTCATCATGACTATCAGTCATACATACATACATATTTCCCTTGACAAAGGTATGTTAAACATACCGAAACATTGGGAAGTTGGCTCTTTGAGCAAAAACTTTATATACATACAGTAGAACTTCAGAGTTACGAACACCTTAGGAATGGAGGTTGTTTGGAAGTCTGAAATGTTTGTAACTCTGAAAACTGAACTTTCAATGGTTTTATTTAATGTGCACACCTGCTATCTACACCCTCAATCTGGTGAATAATATAAGGATACAGCACAGTAATACAATACTCATATTGTTATCGTTCTAAAGTCTTTAAAACAGTTCTATAAATGGAAAAAAGGCTACATTTAAGTTACCATTGAAATCGTAACTGTAGCACAAACACAGATTTAAAGGTCCATGAAAACCTGGGTTAACGTTGTGCTTGTTTTAAACAAAATGCATTTGTGCAGCTTGCTCAGTCATTGCTTTGTTTAAAACTACAATGTTCCAGTAAAATTGCCGGTACTTGCTTTGAAATCTGCCTCCCCTTTCTGGATACATTTGTTGTTTCAGTAATTTTGCCTTCCCTGTGACCAGCATGCCTCTTATAGGAGAGCCTATGTGGTTGCATTATACTCATGGTTGACTGATTGTGTACTTCAGGTTAAAAGTGGGGTGTTTGGTAGACCGGTCAGTTCATAACTTTGGTGTTCGGAACTCTGAGGTTGTACTGTGTCTAGTTATATATATATATATATATATATATATATATATATATATATATATATATATATATATATATATATATATATATATATATATAGTTAGTTACTTAGTTAGTTAGTTAGTTAGTTAGTTAGTTAGATAGATAGATAGATAGATAGATAGATAGATAGATAGATAGATAGATAGATAGATAGGTACACACACACTAGGAAAACAAGGCGATAAGGTTCCAATGGGCAATTCACGTGTTTTAACATCAAGACCCCAGCCTGAATGAAATTAAAAATGGCACCACATTAACCATTATATCCGATTTAACCAAGTCACAAAACTATTTCCACAAACAAAAAGTGAGTAAGTTTGCAGGTGCAATCCATCATTAGAGTAGCAGTGTGGTGAATTGCTCAGCGCTTACCTACACTGTATACTGCCATAGCTGATGCAACGAATAGCAACGCTGCACTGAAGGAACGATTTATACACCATCCTGGAGGTATTTTTGAATGAAACTGAACCAGTATCTTCTACCCACCTAGTATGGCATGGACTCGAACAGACAGCTGGGTCCGCAGGATCAGCACGGGCTTCTTCCCCTTGCTGTGAAGAAAACAAGAAGGGAAATACAACACTCAGCTATTTCTGTTAGATATCAAAATGAGAAACAGGTTTGACAACTTACGTATGATTGTTCAAGTTCTGGATAAATACAAAAAAATACGGACCTTTTAATTTATAATCATAATGTGATTTATATACCACTGCTGCCCCTGATGTAATGCTATTACACACAAACACACACAAGCACTACAGACTGCTGCCGTAGCTGTACAGTAGCTAGCACATTTCTAAGTGAATGAAGCTGTGCTGTTAGTGGAAAGTTTAACCACCACAACCACATTTCAACAATGTCTTTAGTTACTGAACTGGGCATTCCAGAGCCTGGTTACAGCCAGGTCTTTGGTTGTTTAATTGAACCTAGTTGTTCCATTCAATAATTATGGTTCGAACAAGTTATCTGGAATTGGATCTAAAAGAGCACCACAACTGAGCACCACTGATCCAGACGGCCCAGCTGCGGGACGGCCCCTATGTTGTTTGGTGTCCGAGCAGGGACAGCGTGTGCAGTAACAATG
The DNA here is from genome assembly GCA_030684275.1 of Acipenser oxyrinchus oxyrinchus. Classification (NCBI taxonomy): domain Eukaryota; kingdom Metazoa; phylum Chordata; class Actinopteri; order Acipenseriformes; family Acipenseridae; genus Acipenser; species Acipenser oxyrinchus. Next base: position 33,159,470 of record CM060261.1, on the reverse strand, counting down.
AGCAGTGCATTCGTGTGCCACTCTGTTAAAGTGTGACAGAGAGCACAATGATCGTTTCAACATGCAAACCACACAGAGGACTGCTATAGAGGCTTGTCACGTGACACTAGGGTCACTGAAGGGAGAGCACAGCCCCACCTGGTTAATAATAATCCCATGAGCATCATGGGATTGTATTGAAGCAGGTGGAGGTCAAAATATCTCAGAATTACTCAAAAAAAGAAACACACCACAATAGACCTGGAAGCAAAGCAGCAGCCAATTGGCACAAGGGTACAAATTATACAACGTAATGATTGTAAATCATAAAATGGTAAGGGATAGAAATAAGACTCCCATTGCATAGCAGTTTGATCCATTTCTGGTTTCACAAGGAGTTTAATATGACACACCTGAGCTTGTTACCTATACACTGAGTCTAATCAAGCTTGTATTAAAACCCGGAATGGATGAAACTGCTATACAATAGGAGTCTTGTTTCCATCCCTGGCACATATGTAGCTATATGTCCTTTAAATTATGGTTCTTATAAAACACATTTCAATGCACACTTGAAAAGCATTTTTCATATTTTATTTTCAAGTTGCTACACGACTCCCTTTCCTGCTTTTATAATCTACATACACTAATTAATAACCTCCTGCCAGCTGGCTGACAGGTGCTTAAGCAGAGTGGTAATTTACATTGAGCAATGGAATTGTAAGAACATAAGAACATAAGAAAGTTTACAAATGAGAGGAGGCCATTCAGCCCATCTTGCTCATTTGGTTGTTAGTAGCTTATTGATCCCAGAATCTCATCAAGCAGCTTCTTGAAGGATCCCAGGGTGTCAGCTTCAACAACATTATTGGGGAGTTGGTTCCAGACCCTCACAATTCTCTGTGTAAAAAAAGTGCCACAGAGAATTGTACTAACCATCTGCTTTAATCTCATAACACAGCAGACTCACACTGGCCCAGTGGTAAAGAGTCATTTTTTTTCTTCTGTCCCAGGCTGCGACCCACACAGTCCCATGGCTTCATGGTATTTAGAATGCTTCTCACATGGTGCGCAAACACTCCCATATAAAGAAGCCAGCAGTGCCTCCAATGGATCCCAATCAACGAATCAATAACCCTGAAACCGATTCTTCTCAGTACTACCAGTGGACACAATACCTGCCTTAACCATCGTCAGAGGAATGCATGAAACAGTGAAATAGTCTGGGATGGGAGTTATGTGTTCTTCTATTTGCACTTTCTTCTGTACAGACTCCTCAGGAGTCCTATTCTCTTAGCTGCAAGACTGGTATTCCTTCTGGTCATCGTCACCACAATGTAAACAAATATTGGTTCCCCCCGAATATTTGTTCCTACCAGCAAACATGTGTTCCCCCCTACATGCATGTTTGTAGCAGATTTTAATGTAAATTATGCAAGTTTAATGCTAGTAAATGTGAGTAATGTTTGCAGGCTGTTATCATGCATTATTGTAGGTGAGACTGGACCTGTCAGAGGGGACTGGATGGTACAAGGTTATGATTAGGGAAAGTGATCTTAAAATGAAGGTTTTAGTTGAAAGTGCATGGATGTAGACTAATATACAAAGAAAGATTACTTTGTTACAAAAAAAAAATGAGGGTTAAATATTCGTAAGGTGAACCAAGATTCACAAATATTGATTCCTAGGAGGAGCAAATATTCGTCCCTGGGGGGGGGGGGGAACATATATATTGTCTGACACCGGAAATCTGCACTCCAGATTTAATTGGCAGAATTCAATAATTATTTTAACTAATGCAGGCTGGAACAAAAGACCCGGACCGGAATTACCCTAGGAGCTGGAGTTCCTGCCCTACAGTCAGGGTTAATCCAAGTCCAGTGAGTTCCAACCCAGAGATGTCCTTAATTATTAAAGTGAACTGACTGAAACCCTGAACAGTCACCACAGCACTTCATCATTAAATACCACACTGTAAGCGGGCAGACGAACGCCACTCAACTCCAGCTGCACAATATAATCCACAAGGTTGTTTTGTTCTTTCACTCAACCCTCCCCCTGCAGTGACTGAAAGAACACCCCATGCCCACCGTACCTCTAGGGCAGCTCTGTACTGACGCAAGGCATCTCATCACAATGAAACAGGTTAGGCAGGGCAGTCAAACCAATGAAGGGATAATGAAAATAAACCTGACATGTGAACTCCCACACCGAGATTCAACCCACAGTGAAACTCTGTCTTGTAGAACACTGCGCATTCCACAAATAACTGCGAATGGAAATTAATTTAGTTGTGGGACAATGGCCTTGGGTGCAGCTGGACACAGTGATATTAAACTTAAAAACTGAAACGCGCGGACGGCTAACTCAATCGGCTTCCTCAAAAGCTGTGGATTTCCGTGGGTCTGGAGCTCAGAAGGCAGCACTCGGAGCATATGACATTGTACAGCACACGGTCTGTGGCCACAATCCATTGCACATTGTGAAAAACAACACATACCTACCCGTTTGAAGGGGTTGGGAGTGTCCCAGTGGAAGGCTGCATTCCGGCTGGTTTTTTATGTGATCTTGACAAAGGAACCCTTCCTTCAGACACCCTTATTAAGCTTATTTACTGGAGGTAGCAGCTAACTTTATGACCTGTGGTTATAGAATAACGTTTCCCTTCATTTGATGCTTGCTACTCCTACAGTGAATGCTGTACAAGCCTGATCAGCCATAGTACATGTAACAAGCTCAAACGTGACTTAATAAACTTACAGTAAAACCAGGAATGGATGAAACTGCTATACAATTGGAGTCGTATTTTTAAACAAATGGCCTACTGGGCCTACGATGGGCGAGTCAGCAGCAGTTACAATGATCTTGAATAGTCACGTCATGCCCTTGGTTCACGCAGATGCCTGTGTTGTTATTCATTTGTTTTCTGCAGTTACTAAAGGGAACAATGTGAACATGGAATTCTTTGAAACTGCAAATACCTTTTCCATGCACGCTTGCGTCATGCCCAAAGGCACATCTGAAATAAATACCCCCCTCCGGTACACAGATACATTTTCATTTCATTATCATTATTTCCCTTTGCCGACCATTGTAAACTAAAGCTCTATTTCCATTTTTATAACAAGAGCATATGATTAAATATGGAACAGCTGGGAACATTGTTCAGTTCAGCACAGAACTGCAGTCATAAAAGCGTTTCTAATTTCTGCTTTTAAAGCAGTGTATAATATCATATAATATAATATAATATAATATAATATAATATAATATAATATAATATCTCACACTGTTTGCTCCAAAACAGGAATGATGGGAATCTATTTGATTCATTCACTCAAACAAGCAGCATCTGTTTTGCAGGAGACATATACATATGCATTTGAGTGTTTGCTGAATGGAGGTTGCAGTGTACGGAGGGTGTCGAGGGTACTGTATATCATTAACCACAGCCCACAATAAAGACCTTGAACAAAAACAGCCTTCATCTTCAAGGACAGATTCTGAACAGTACTGTGAGCTTACAGCTGGGGTCAGCAGCCTTGGCTCTTTCAGTCCATTCAGTTCTCCAGCCAGTTCTTTAATGAAGGAACTTGCATAATCCGGTTTTGTCCTAGCTGTAGGTGCCGCGTCCGGTTTCTCGTTATCACCCTGGGCCTGGATTAAACCAAAATTATGGCGAATGCCAAGGCCAGTATAAAGTATTGCAATGGCACTGCCATAAACTTGCATTGAATTCAGGCCCTGATTGTAACTTATCACAGGACATTAAGGACTCTGCAAAAGATGTCCTCCTGATTAACAGAGAAGCTCACAGCTTTGCTTAGCAATTCTGCAAAGCTTTACCAAAACGGTAACTGTTGATATGGAGAGGCAAACTGCTGCTGCACTGTAATGTGTGCTACTGGATTATTAGGTTACTGTATCTGAGGATACTGGCACCTTTCGAATTCTTTTGCAGGAAGCACACCTACTATCAGAATATACAAACACATTCATGAATTAACAATGCTTGCTGCATTACCCAATATCTTCATAGAACTGTTCCAGGTCATCCTTCTGTTCCGAAAGTGTCAAATCCAAATCCAAATAGTTTCCACTCGGAGATAACTGCAGAGCACAGTCTTCCAACTAAAGAGAAATAAAACAAGTTCAGACTCATATACAGTACAGTAGGTCGAAAAGAAGAAAAAGCAGTGTGTGCTCTGCTTTTCCATTGCTGGGATTATCCATTGGAAACAACTGTTTGTCTTGTTCTGCTGAGTGGATCTTGCAATGTTGTGGTCTAGTTCATACAGAACTTCAAGCAACATCTGGACAACATAAAATGACATCATTGACACCAGGTAAACAGGACCGAAGATGCATTGTATATTCCGTCGATAGTCCTGAGGCAGGCAGTGACGGTAAAATACTTTTTTTTTTTTTTTAGCTTCAGATTTTTACTGAACAGTTTTCTAAACAGCCTTGGTTATAGTTTAAGAAAAGCAGTAGGCTGTGTGTTTGGCCACGTCTCCAGCTTTGTTATCAATGTTTCTTTTAAAAGCAGGTGCCGTTTCCCAGACTGTCTGTGAAACCCGGTTTCCTCAAGTGTTTACACCATTGTAAGCATTTAGATATTTCCGTTGTTAAGATGGTCTCATTCGGAATACAAACAATTCCAAAACAATGCATACTGGAATCACATAAAACCCTTACAGAGTTGTATAAAAGGATACAGCAAGGACAATAGAACTCAAATGAAGAGTCCCACACAGATTCATATTAATACAGTGAGTTATGCTTTACAAGCAAGCTAAAAAAAATTAATAAATGCCTGCCAATTCAATAGCTAGGTTACCATGGTCACCAGCATTAAAATTCTTTCTTTAACTGATTGGTAAACAAACAGCACCAAAAAAAAAATGTAGGTGACACAATAAAAATCAGAGCAATTTCCCTAAATCCTTTTTTATTTTTACAGATTTCCTTTCAAACAGCACTCAGGCCTTTAAGGTTCCTGAGCCCATCCTTTCCTGCAATCATGAATATAAAAATATAAAACCTGACACCATATCTTAAATGCCTCACATTTTTCCCCCACTACTTTAATTAAACACACGGCTCCAAGCACTGGGAGTGTCAGGGAAAGATCCTGAGCACCAAAGCAGATCATCATTGTATACATTATATATATAATCAGATGGCAAGCTGCCTCTGCCATTCACTTTCATTGAGATTCCTGCAATAACACGACACAGCACACTTCACAAAGGGTCAATAGCGACAGCAGAGTGGAGGTGGCACTGACCTGACTTTAAAGACCAGAGGATTGGTATTACACTAGCTGTAAGTAGAGGACACATCGAGTGCACTTGGAGTCTTTCAACCCTTCCAATCAGAAGGCTAGTATCTCCTTGAACACAGTGGGCCTCAGTAATTATCGCCTTATTGGCGTCTAAAAACAGAAAACCTTGCTGTGCAAAGACAACAATCTGAGGCATAATCCCAAATCTTTCCAAAATCCCACAGAAAGTGCAGGGGGATTGGATCCAGGGTCTCCATGTGGAACTCTAAGGAACGGGTGTATAAATGTTCATTCAGAGCACCCCAAGCCAAAATAGGATTTCAAGCAGTTCAAGTCCAGTGAATAACCTGAAATAGTACAAAGGTAAGCGGTAAACTGCCAGAGGTTAAAAAAAAAGTTTAGGTTACCAAAAACTGAAAAATAATGTACATTTCAGAGTTATACAAAAAGGCCTTTTTCAGGGAACAGGTAATGGGTTAACAACTTACAGCTGTTCTGCAGCAATGGAAGTAAATTAAGCCTTGAAAGTTGATGCTAACAATTCCTACAGGTGTCCCAACTTTTGCTGATTACTTACAAACCCTCTGTCTGTATAAAAGCAGTGTTGAAACAGACTGTGTTACTACACCCTCTTAAGCATTATTTGGACAGTATTGTACTGCAGGAAGTAGTATATTGCTATCATAATGGCAAGAAAAAGGCAATTAACAAAGGAAGACAGACAGACCATTATAACCCTTAAAAGTGTAGGTCTTTCCTTTAGAGAAATTGCAAAGAAAGCCAAGGTGTCAGTGAGTACAGTTTCCTACACCATCAAAAGGCACTTGGAAACTGGAGGAAACTCTGACAGGAAGAGGTCTGGCAGACCCAAAGCCACAACAGAATCAGAAGACAAGTTTCTGAGAGTCAACAGCTTGCGTGATAGGCGGCTCACAGGACAACAGCTTCAAGCACAGCTTTACACTGGTCAAAGTAAGCAAGTCTCAGTTTCAACTGTGAAGAGCAGACTTCGAGCTGCAGGTTTGACAGGTCGAGTGGCAGTAAGAAAGCCATTGCTAAGATGGCAAAATAAGAAAAAGAGGCTTGCCTGGGCCATGAAGCACCGCCAGTGGACTACTGAAGACTGGAAGAAGGTCTTATGGACCGATGAATCAAAATTTGAAATCTTCGGTTCATCACGCAGGGTTTTTGTACGCCGTCGAGTAGGCAAAAGGATGGTTCCTCGGTGTGTGACACCAACTGTCAAACATGGAGGAGGAAGCGTGATGGTCTGGGGCTCTTTTGCTGGATCCAGAGTCCGCGACTTGCACAGAGTAAGTGGCACCCTGAACCTAAACGGCTACCACAGCATTTTGCAGCGCCGTGCAATACCCTCTGGTATACGCCTAGTTGGTCAGGGGTTCATCCTACAGCAAGATAATGACCCAAAACAAACCTCCAGGCTATGTCAGAACTACCTTAGAAGAAAAGAACAAGACGGTAGGCTTCAAATCATGGAATGGCCAGCAGTCTCCAGACTTAAACCCCATCGAGCTGGTTTGGGATGAACTGGACAGAAGGGTGAAAGCAAAGCAACCTACAAGTGCAACACATTTGTGGGAACTTCTGCAACAGTGTTGGGAAGAACTTTCCGAACAATATTTGATTTCCATTGTAGAAAGAATGCCACGAGTGTGTTCGGCTGTTATATCTGCAAAAGGTGGCTACTTTGAGGAGTCAAAATTTAGATTAAATTTTGTTAAACAAAACGATTCCATGATTTCTTTTTATCTCCAATTGTTTATTTGTTCTATGCTTTAATTTCAAAGTACATTGAGACATTAAACTGCGTAAATTTCAATAAAAACTGGAAAAATGGAGGTGTTCTAAAACTTTTGACCGGTAGTGCATATATATATATATATATATATATATATATATATATATATATATATATATATATTAAAATTGCCAAAAACACCAATGGTCTTTAGCATAGTTTGTTTTTTCTTGCAAGGACTGCTATGTCATAAAACTTAAATCTTACATCCCAAGCAGATAATAAGAGGTTTTCCAATGCCTTTGTCATTTCCACACAAGTTAGAAACAATCCTTTTTAACATTAAAACACGTCGACAAAGATTCTACAACCAAGAGACTTGCTTCTCCAGCTTGAACGAACAGGAAACATCTGGGGCCGTATCAGTTCACAGCAGCTACTGCAGGAGAGGAGAGTGATGGGTCTGCTTTTAAAAATAGCATGAAGAGGTCATTCATACAACAATAAACCATAACAACCCTGATCCCTTCACCTAATCATTACAAAAAAAGAAACTTAACATGCAAATTTAAGAAAGGGTGGCAAGATAATCACACAGACAGATAATCTAAGCCAGGTTCAGTTCCGCAAGGGTCTGTATTAATGATGACTGTTTATATAGTATATAAATACAGCATGAATACATGAAAACCTCATTGCAAGGCATGCTTCCTAAGCTTAACAACCCTTCAACCTCCAATCCTTCACACACAGCTGAGAACAACATTATGTCAACCTGCAAGCCTTCTTCAGCTACCACACCAAATTCTGTGCAGGGATTAGAGGCGACATGCCACAGTGTGGCTGCAAAGGTACGGTAAAGCAAGACAGACATTTGATCTCTCCTTTGATGTTGGGGATATCAGTTATTTGATGTTGGGGGGGTCAGTTCTTTGATGTTGGGGGGGGGTGTCAGTTCTTTTGATGTTGGGAGGGGTTCTTTGATGTTGGGGGATGTCTCAATACAACAAGTGAATATACCGCCGACCAGCCTCAATACAAGTGAATATACCGCAGACCAGCCTCAATACAAGTGAATATACCACAGACCAGCCTCAATACAAGTGAATATACCGCAGACCAGCCTCAATACAAGTGAATATACCGCAGACCAGCCTCAATACAAGTGAACATACCGCCGACCAGCCTCAATACAATCCCGCAGACCAGCCTCCGGGATTAATATCTACAATTAATGTACTGTGATACTTGAAATGTATTTGCTTACGATTGTAAGTCGCCCTGGATAAGGGCGTCTGCTAAGAAATAAATAATAATAATAATAATAACAATAAAGAGGTAGAATGCAATACCTGCTAAGTAGAATGGAATGTAATAGATAACCTTTCAGCTCATTTCTGCATGCTACAGGGACAGTGTTTCTGGTTGAGTGAAGGCTTTTCTGGACAAAGTTCAACCCGTTCTGTTTTTAAATGCATTCTTAGGATCGTTAGGATTGTTCTGTGTTCAGGAGGTCATGCTTCTGAAGAATTCCTTTAGTGTACAAACATACAGAAACACAGCGATCAATTCAAAGCTATTACAAATCAGAAAAAGTGTTATATTCCTGCTGTCCCTAGTGAGAATGTGTAGCTATTCTGATAACCCCAATATCTTCCATTCAGCTTCTTAGAAGCGTTTTACTCTAACAAAAGCAGTCTAGTGTCCAACAAGCAATACTTGAACTGCTTTCTTCTGTCAGGAGACAAGTGAAAACGCAACACAAAGCAGAGCAGTTTAACTACAGCCTCAGAGCACAAATCCAGTAGAACTTTCAATACTTTTATTCTTTTCAGTACAGAAAATAGTTCTGTAGAGGCTGGACTAATCTTTCAGAATCACGGCAGATTGAAATAAATGAAAAGGATAACTTCTCTGCGTAATGGTTCTCTACGGATTTTATAACCAAACAATTGTAATGCAATACCAATTGTTTTTTTTCTTTATTTTATTTTTTTGTAAACCCTGATCCTTCCTCTGCCCTGAATAGCCCCTTTAGTCTGGAGTAGTAAAGAATGAAAGAGGAGCCATGTATTGTTAGTATTAAACACACAAATCCCTGAACCAAACATTCCTCCTCCCATTGTCTGGAGATAAGCAAGCCTGTTGCTGTGAAGGCTGTTTGAGCTGAACACCTGGGTGCATTCCAGGAAGTGTTCCTGGGACCTCTCCCCCAGCAGATATCAATGCAACTGCAATAGATACTCGTTGGAACATTTCCTTGCCCCTTATTCTTTGCATTTACATCACCCTTAATTGCCAATGCATGTCTCACGGTGGTAACCCTATTGCTTGAATTGTAGCATTGTATGTGCAATGTATATGGTATGTATCTATCGTACAAGTGCGTTAGGCAGGAAAATAATAGGAAGATGTTGCATGCCCAGTGCAGAATTTAACAAGCACAGCAAGCTCATGAAATGTTTCAATGACTCAAATTGCTCTGCAATATAAAGAAAGTCCGGGGGATCGACAAATTGCCTAATAGGAAATGAGAGAAACGATTGTTAGCTTGGCTTAATTTAAAGGGAAAATATTGCTAAGGTCCTGGGCTTGTATTATTGTAAAGGGTTTTTGTTTTGATCTCTATCATTTAGCTACCACAGTGTTAGCTATCTGGACTGTTCTGGACCAGCCTGGCTTTCCGCAGTGCTTTTTCATACTTGATGGAAGCAGGCTCCCCAGCCCATAGTTGCTATCTGTACCAGATTCTCCGTATATAACTGGGCTTCTCAAACATTAAACAGAACGGAGTCCTTTAAGGACAGTAGGCTAGTTATTTATTTATTTATTTATTTATTTATTTAAATCTGAATACATTTTGTGTATTCTAAAACCTTCATAAAAACAAAAATAATAAAATCACAAACGCAATCTATGTATTTTCCCGACTGCAGTTTAAAACACTGTACTTCGTAAACTGTAATAAAGGAGAAAACTACATTTAGAACAATATTTACAAAAAAACATTTTGTATATATTATTTTTTGTTGGCAATTATAATTAGTCGATCGCTCTTTCTGTATGCACCGTTCCTTATGATATGAGCATGTTAATGTTGTGTTATTAGTAATAATATCACCCACGGTTACAAACAAAAGGAAATTGCTGAACTGTAACAGTTAGTTTACTTGACTCACGAGTTTCCAGACTGTCTTAGCTTATTTAAACTGTGCAACACACGGATGAGTAAACATGACGAAGCGACAGGGAACGCCAACAACACGACAGACAGTACGGGTACAGGTACAGGTACAGCACGCGTCAATCACACAAGTGTTTTCGTTACGCACCAAACATCAGGTCGTCATTAAATGAAAACTGAAAATGGAAGGAAAAACAAACTTACTTTTAAGGGAGATTCCAGCAACTTATGCACACCGGCCACCTGCTCAATCAGAGAAATGTCTTCATACAGAGTGTAAGGTGGCGGTCTCCTGGGTTCAGGAAAATTGGTGCAAACGAAAGGGTCCATATCGTCCAGAAACTGGACTCGGCACACTACTGACGCCATGGTGTTCCAGAATTAAGGAAACAGTTATTCAGGTACAATCCTCTGAACGTAATAATACAATGCCGCAGACAGGTAGCGCGGTGTTCTGTAAGTATTATAATATGATCATACGGCCATACTGACACGCTGCTTCTCTCCGCCGCCCTGCTTATACTAAGTGAATCACCGCGCTACTTACTGCTGCTGCTGCGAGCTAGTCACAGCAGAGAATTCCCTGAGGGGGCTGGTGAAGTTTTCAGGAAACCCATACAACTGCGTTTCAGCAATTCGTCATGCAAATAAAAATAGACTTGAGAGGATTAAGCTTGATGAAATGGATCAGCAACAAAAAGCTGTCATTTACTTTGAGCTACAGTATTTAAACAGACAAGTTTGATTGTTGTTATTCTTGATTTGATAACTTATTATCGTTTTTGTTGTTGTTAATTAATTGTACATGCAAGCTAGTTTGCATGGTCACTTTACAATTTCCCACGGTTGTGCGTGTGTACTATTAATTTGCTTTCCTTATATATATATATATATATATATATATATATATATATATATATATATATATATATATATATATATATATATGCCTTCACCTTAATGCAGGAGCTGACCTTAGTTATATGAAACTAGGCTAGATCAGCCAAAGTATCTTAGAGCCAGCGCCATCTAGTGACCTGCTGCTTGCATCAAGTTTCCTTTTGTTTTGCTAGCGATACACTGCTCTGCATTAGATGGCACTCGTGCTTGCTCCTGAAGAGCAGCTCCTGAACTCACAGTCTAAGCACCTTGACGCAGATTCTAAAGAAGAAGCTGCTATAAGATGCCTAATCTGAGTCTCCTGGAAGCGTATCTTCATGTACAGATCCAGTCTCCAAACAGCTGAGAGATCAAACAGATTTCTCATCACTGTTATCTGGAGCAGAGATGAGCTGGTCTCTGAACTGCTTACATGAAGGCACTGTGCCCTCTCGGTTGAGGTGCCGTACTTCAAGCCAGTGGCTGTGGCGCATTGAGGTGATGCAGCACCAGCGTTTCACCTGGACCTGGGTTTCAATTCAGAACTGGTGATCACATGTGAAACGAGCACTAGACTTCACATGCCAGATATCTGTGAGGGAGATGGAGTGGAAATGTGTCCTTTACAATGTGAAGCATTTTAACTACCGGTGTGACAGTTATATAACACAAGGTTTTTTTATGACTGTGACAAACATTCGAGTTTGATTTGGCACCATTTTTTGTGTTTTTTTGTTCATAATTTTATTGCATTGATTTATTTTTGCTGCCAAGCAGTGTTACAATTTAAAGCAGCCAGGTGATATGTTTATTAGTATGCGTGTAGTGAAAGCTGCACTCTGACTTGACATAAAGAAGGCCGGCGCCCATCCATCTTTTGTGTGCACCAATAAAACTATTGAAAAACACAGAGGAATGTCTCTTGCAGATTTGCTTGTCTACTGGACTGGAGTTCCTTTAGTGTTGCTCAGATGCCACGATTGAGTACTTTAGATTCATGGGCAAATCTCTGTTGTGTTTTTATGGCATCAATCTTCCAAACCATTTGTTCCTGTGGCCCTTTCATTCACGCCTGAGTGTGCTTTCTGTGGAAACGTCAGCTCCATCAGCTGGAAACTAGCACAGCAGCCTGTGCAGCTTGTTTCCTTCAGTGTGTTTAATGTGTCTGCTGCCATCTAGAGGAGAATGCAAGAAAGCACTGCACCTACAGCACATGAATACCTGCCAGGTTAGAAAACACATACAGCACAAGATACTACATTCAGACTGATCTACTGCCCCACTGGCGGCTTTCAGTCTTCAGTCCTTTGAGCTCCTCTTTTTTAAACAGAACATAAACTGTGAAGAAGGGAAGTGAAGGTGAGTCAAAGGTTCCGAAAGCAGGCTGACTGCATAACCTGGCATCTCTGCACCTGGCTGGTAACCAAGGACTCCCGATCAAACTGTGCCCGCCATTCAGTTCCCAGAGACTGATCTAAATCTAGACAGGGCGGCTCAGAAGACAGACAAGTTTTCTTTGGCAGCCTGACAAAAAACATGACGCAGAGCTTTATATTTTAAAGACAAAGTGTTGCACTTCAATAAATTACCCCGTCAGGACTGATTTTTTTTATGTGTGTGGTTTATAACGTTGTAATAATGAATGCTTTGTGCAGTTACTTTACACTTACTCATCCTATTGCAGTACAGTCTATTAACCAGACTGTCAGTTAACTGGATGAAAAAAGGTACCCTGCCAAAACCCGTCCTTCTTAATATATATTTTTAGTTTTTATATTAACGCCCCACACGTCTCAGAATTCACCAGCTGCTACTGACCGGATCACTACCTGCTCCCCAGTCGCTTTGTTTTTTTTAATGTAACACATGTTAGACAATAATCTGTGTTTTGAAGGCTGCAGACTGAGGATCATAGGCAAGGCTAGGCTCTTGCACTTCCTGTTTACCATTCATATAATGAAATACATACAGTTAGAATCAAAAGATTATTTTATAGAAAAAATGCCAAATGACACGGTGTTCCATCAGGATGTGATGGTCTGGAGGGCATGGATTGCAGGGGCTGAGTAGAGTGCAGGTTTGAGCCCCAGCAATGCCCCATATCCGGCTCTGTTAGATATTTACTCTCTGATGCTCTCTGAGTTTACTTTGGAGTGAAGCCTGCAGTACTGTATGAATCTAAACAGACACATTTCCATAACTCCGGGGGTCAGTGACGGCTCCACCGAGGTTCAGTCACTATACTGTTTCCCTGGAAAACAGATCCCAGTTAAAAACACAAGCTAGGCTTCAATTCACACATTCTTAACCATGTTAGTACCAAAATCAGCTGCTCTGATCTGCTTAAATATCTTGGAATTCTGAAATCACAAGGTAGCTACTTGCATGGTGTGGTTTCTGTGTGTGCTGTTACTCAGCTTTACACCAGCATTGCCATTCTACTATACTCAGATTCAGTGCTTTACAACTCTCTGCAATGCTTTTACCAAGATATAACCCTTGTAAAATTTGGCCATGGTATTTTTGCACATTTCCCATGCTTTTACTATGCATTTACCATGGTTTGTTATGTTTTTTTAGTAGGCTATAGTTTACAATGCTTGCCTATGCTGTACCACACTTTCACTATATTTTATCACACTTTGCTATCCTTTTACTATGGTTAAACATTTATAAGGGAATTCGGTGAAGACTAACCAGGAAAACGAAGCGCCCCTGCTGAGGACCGGGTTGTAGTATTACTATGCAGAGGATGCCTGAAGGCTACTTTTTAAAGGCATGCTTTACATACTATTATGCTTTTTTTTGCAGTGTTTTTACCCATTGTAATCCCTTCTAATCACGCATCTCCTGTGCCTGGTCTGTCTCTGTGTCACATCCTGCATGTGTATTGTTGTAACAAGCCCCTGTCACAATCCGTTATTTAAAATAGTTTCTAGAGCAATAACAAGGAGTGCTGTTTTGGCTCCTTGTCGCCATACTGTACTTCCATTAGTCACCTCGTGCAGATGCTGAAGCAATTGCATAGACATTGTTTTTAAACTTGTCAAGCAGATTACTCGTATTTATTTGTATAAGGTTCGGAACTCTGTCCAAGCATTACCTCAACATCAATATTAGCAAACATTGGTTTTCTGAGTCATTCTTGTTGATTTTTGTATCCAAATTGTGTACAGTACATTAAATTACTGTCACATGATCCTGCCTTTCTTAGACTAAGAAATGCCTGCAGAGAGATCTAGCTGTATATAACAGCGAAACCCTTCAATGTTTAATGCACAATTAACTGGACATGTGCAAAATATTACATTCCTTTATAACTACAATAATATAAGAAAGAAGTGAAATGACAACATTTGCCTCATTTTGCAACATTCACACTTTAATATAATAATTCATATTCAGAACTAGGCATACTATACACACTACATGCACAATACATGAACATACAGTACTGAGGGACTGACAGTACTGGATGTGATCATACAGTGAGTAGAAAAGTGGCTGTGACTATAATCAGGGTTGCTTTAGAAACGCTCTTGTGTTTAAATGCAGTAAACATGTGGTTGTTATGGGAACAGCACAAAGCACGCTTATGCCCTGGTTTACATACGATACAGATTTCTAACTGCTGTAGTTTGCAAGCTGAGGTAACTAAGGATTAGCATCAGTGAATGGATTGTGCAGCTCAGCCTAGTTTAGGTCAGTCAGTAAGATAATGAAATGATGTGAAGTGACAAGGACAGCACACTCCAGGCTTTCACCTTTACATACTGCTTGGTTTCCAGATGTATGATCTGGGGTCCAGTCTAGTATAGGCCAGATCACAAACCCATCACACAGTTGAGCACATTTGCTTGTGCTGCCCCTGCCCTGTGCAACAGAGAGACTTCAGTCTCAAGAGTAAAACAACCCCCAGATAAATCAGTGAGCTTTATGCATTACTTGATATATACGGTATATTGCTTGATACTTTGTGCCCTGTTTTTGCAATGAGGGTGCTGCTGCTTTACATATTCTTGCCACGCACAATAACGCTGGCACAACCTTTGACGTCTCTCAGCTTGTTGGTGTCAAAGTCCACCAGTAGTTTGCGCAGCCCGGGTTTGGTTGGCTTGAATGAAACGCTCACGGTCACTTCCTGACCTGGTTTGATCTCTTTTCTGAAAGACAAAGGCATGATGAACATCAGCACCAGCAGCACTGCGTACGCCAGACAGAAACTCAACGTCAGCACTGCAGATACTGCTTCGCACTGGGGCAGGGTCAGGCTCATTCCAGTATGTGTGCTTTGAGACATTGAAATTCTCCAAACCATCCCATTATAATCTAAGGTAATATATATATATATATATATATATATATATATATATATATATATATATATATATATATATATAGATATATAGATATATATAAAGGGAAGAAGTTTTGAGACTGGTAATGGCACAGTGGAATGGCTGGTATGGCACATACTTACGGGGATTGAATCTCCTGCATGTCTGTCAATCCAGCGCCTTCAATGGTGAAAACTCCTTCGCTCAGTGTAATGGGCAAGGGGTTCACAAACGTGATTTGTGCCGTGAGTTTCCGAGACACCATAGGCTCGCCAATGATCTATATTGAAACACAAACGAACATTGAGCACACATCATAAAACATAAGCAGCAGCACAAGCACTGATAAGCAGGCAGGCTGTGATTCCACCCGCTAACACACAGGGACTGTAGGTCTACAGTGTGCTGAGACAGGATTAACATTCACTATTCCGGCTGTTCTGAGCCCTGAGAGAATGGAACATTTTGTCATGGGAAAAAACCTGCAAAATGTGCCCTTGCTCAGTCAGAACTGCACTTTTCAGAAGTCACATGGCATGGCATGGCATCAAAAAAAAGGAAAGCTTTCCCTGCATCCTTTTCATCTGGCAGATATAATAGCAAGCGATCGATCTAATTGGTTATCATTTATGTTTTAACCCCTTGTTTAAAAGTAGTGACACAAAAGTTGACATTATGAGCTACCTACATTATAGAACACTTTTAGCTTTTATTTATTTATAATATCTTGTTTACAGGCATGCTTTCTAGTTTGTGCCGTGGTTGGCTCTGTGTCTTTTGAGTCTTGGTTTCTTGCAGTGATACTTGCTTCAAGGCAATATTACACAGATGTAAACAGTACTGTCCTTAAACTGAATCCAGAGACCAACAGCACTTATAAAGTTGACCACTGTAAATATATACAGTCATTTTGCACTCCCCATGCTTTTCCCATGGTTACATTATGCATTTCCCATAGTTCGCCCTGGTTTGCCCTGTGCCAGGTGCAGCTGTGTACCTTGACAGCCAGCTGCGGGGTGCTGAGAGAGATGTTGCGTTCGTGCAGGATCACCTCGCCCCTCCCTTTCTGTTCCAGCAGGGCTGTGATCCTGATCAGGTGGTGCTCAGAGAGATGCTGCCCATAATGTTCATACTTCAGTCTCAGCACTTCCTTCTTAGCTGAGGAACAGAGAACAAAACCACTGAGATGAGCCACGGTCTCTGAGCTTTGCACAGAATCAGAGAGGACTAACTCAAAGCACTTTGAACAGAATCAGAGAGGACTAACTCAAAGCACTTTGAACAGAATCAGAGAGGACTAACTCAAAGCACTTTGAACAGAATCAGAGAGGACTAACTCAAAGCACTTTGAACAGAATCAGAGAGGACTAACTCAAAGCACTTTGAACAGAATCAGAGAGGACTAACTCAAAGCACTTTGAACAGAATCAGAGAGGACTAACTCAAAGCACTTTGAACAGAATCAGAGAGGACTAACTCAAAGCACTTTGAACAGAATCAGAGAGGACTAACTCAAAGCACTTTGAACAGAATCAGAGAGGACTAACTTGAAGCACTTTGCACAGAATCACAGAGGACTAACTCAAAGCACTTGGCACAGAATCACAGTGGACTAACTGAAAGCAAAAGGACTGAATTTGGTTGGTTTGTTTCAGTGCAATCTGAAAGCACAGTCAGTTCTTAAAAAAGACAGAGTCCTCTTTGAAGAGCACCCAGTTCCTTTGCACTGAGGTGTGTACAGTATGTGAATATACAGGCGAGTTATTCCTCCAAGTGAACCCAGTTCTGTTGGTTTAGAAGCTAACCATATGTGAAAAGGCCCTAAGATTCATGTTGATTAATGGATTGATGTGAATATCTGGGGAATGTGTCATGAATAGATATTTACTCTAGGAATTCAACAGGAAATCCTGTGTTAGTTCTTATGTAATTACATTAGAACTATACAGATGCCTCCCAGTACTCAGCATGCAGCTCAGTGACTTGGAGCTGTATACAAATACAGCACATATCTAAGCAGCACTTAGATGTTTCTATTAAAGAGTAAGGTAGTTCAAACGGCATTAGTGCAAAATTTAGAAATACTGAAATAAATTAAATACATGTAAAAAAACAATTTGTCTAGTCTTTTTCATTGTCTTCAGATGCATCAGAACAGCTTCTAGTGGCAACGTGTGTAGAATGTATGAAGTTTCTGTCAGTATTCAGATGCTTCAGAACAGCTTCTAGTGGCAACGTGTGTAGAACGTATGAAGTTTCTGTCAGTATTTCTTAAGGGATACAGTACACAGTACGCAGGGTGCTTCGTTCTGAGGTTACCGTTAGACGCCTTCACTGAGAACGCGGAGGTCTTCCTGTGGCACTCCTGCAGCTGGATGCCATTGTAAGTGACGGTCTTCGCTACGATCGTCAGCCCGATGTCTTTGTCCTCGAAGCTCTTATTGGACACTTCCACGTAGATGTCGAAGTCGCTGCCGTTGACTGCCTGCACGTGTTTGATACCGATCTGCAGACTCTTCTCCATGGAATTCAAGTTTTTCAGCCCGGCCTTCGCGTACACTTCTCTCTCCATGGCAGAGCCTGCAGAAGATCAGAGAACAATGACATCACTCACTCAGTAAAGGGAGCACAGAATAATGACATCACTCACCCAGTAAAGGGAGCAGAGAACAATGACATCACTCACCCAGTAAAGGGAGCACAGAACAATGACATCACTTGGACCGGGAACAAATCTCTGTCTGTGAAACCTACTGATCACTACTTACTGTACATGGAAATTTAGGGTTAAAAATTATTTTTGCATGACTGTATTGGACAATTTCACTCATTTAAAAAAAAAAAAAGTTTTATTTATTTATTTATTTATTACTATGAATGCATCCTTTAAATTCAACCTTGTTGGGGTAAATACTGAATCCACAATCTGTTGCAATTGTAATCCACATTCAAGACAAAATAAATGTTTGTTGATAACAACACACGGTCTTTAACAGTTTAAAGGTGAAGCCGATTAATCGAAAGAGAGTGTGTAAGACGGAATACCTTCAGGATATTTGTAGTGCTGCGTGACGTCCTCCCTCTTGTCTCCATGCACACTCTTTGTACTGATACTCCTGCCCACTTGGTGGCACTGCAGAGCAGTCTGGGAGCGGCTGCCCTTCTTGTCCACAATCCAGCACACCAGGTCTGCATTCACCTCAGCGAAGATGAATGGGGCGTCGTACTTGAGGTCAATGTTGCCTTCTTTAATAGCTTTCACAGGACACGGGCCACAACAGTATATACCTTCCAAGAGGAAAAGCACAACACTGAATCACAACACTTGCACTGAGGCTTAAACAGAGACGTGAAATACTGACTTTCATACCAACACCATAGTGGTTTTGGGAGCCCCCGTTCCAGAAATTCATTTTGTCAGGCAAAATGAAGAACACCCAGTCGTTTAGCATTAGTGGTAAATTAATAACTTCGGAGGATCAGTTTTTATTCTTGGGATGGAAGGTTCTTTAAAATATTTTTGCATGCATTCAAGGGGGAAAGATGCCATTGAATACCCCAGCCCAGTTATTCTGCTTTATTGTGTGCCATGCTTCGGTGGTATAACTGCCTGTTTGGCTGCATCTCTTTACGAGTGAGACTTTACCATCGCTCCTCTCCTGGGGGGTGGGGTCCAGCACCTGCCAGCCATCGAAGCCAGCAGGGAGGTCTCGACGAGCCATCCACGATTCCACCCAGCAGTGATAATTCCTGCAGGAAACAGCAGGTCTTTTACCTACGTTAAACTTCTATAAAGGTGACTAACCCATTAACTATTAATAAGTACAATACAGTCTGTGTAATCTTTAACTGTGATGGACTGGTTACATTCATTCAGAAGAGGTTGCTGATGTGCAGAATGAGATCCACCTACCAGATCATGTCGTCCCTCTTGCCCGGCAGAGACTCCAGGGTCTCGCTGTAGTACCGGTCCACTTGGAGGTTGCCATCAGTGTCGTGAGCGGAGGAGTAGTTAGTTATGCATCGAGTGGGGATGCCCAGGCACCTCAATACTGCAGGCGTGAAACAAGAAACAACATTGCTACAATGCGGTCTGCCTGTGCCATTGCTCATCCACAGGAGAGATAACTCACTGAACGTACAAATCCACTACATACGTTTGCAGTAGAGCCAGCTAATCCCAAGGCGGATTAACAGGAATAAAATGAACAAGGTTTTTGTCACATCTGTGCAAGTGATTGTAATGAGAGTCCATGCCATAAACACTGCTCTTCAAATACACAGAGACACAATTAACATCATTTTTACAACACTTACTCCACTTAAAGCTGAGGGAACACAAAGCCACTTTGTGGCTTGGAACTTGGTTTCAGGAGACTAGGTTTCAGGCCACTGCATGGCACACCAGGGGATGCTTGGGGTTTGATACAGCAAAGTTGCCTCAAACTAGGTCTCCTGGTCTCCTGGAACCAGGTTTTAAGCCACTGTTCCTGAAAAAGTGGCTTTGTGTTCCCTCAGCTTTAGACTTTCCTAATTGGAGATGCACTACACTGTGAAGTGAGCCCAGCCCATTGGCACTATCCCCCATGTACCTGTGCAGGCAACCCCAGTGAAGACCCAGCACTGCCCGTATCGAACCCTCTCCCCCCCGCTCCGGCTCCACTGGCGCAGGACAGGCACGCTGCCAGTCCAGCTCGGCGGGGAGGTGCCCCCAGAGTAATCCCCACTCCAGCGCCCCAGCAGCACGCCCTTGTCATCATTCGCATTGATCTGCACGCAGAAGAGACCGGAACACACAGTGACAGTATACTCAGCTGGAGGGACTTCCACACTACTTACTGCAAGACATTTCATCTAAGACAGTGGTTCTCAACCCTGGTCCTGGGGACCCACTGTCCTGCTGGTTTCTGTTCCAACCGTGCTCTCAATTACTTCATTGAAACCTTAATTGAACTAATAATTTGCTTAATTTGACTTTTTAAATTGATTAGCTTACAAAATGTTGGATAATTCAAGTTCCTTATATAATTGTATATTTAATTTGATATCTCTAACTCTTTAAAATAAGTAAAAAGCTCTGATTAGTTCCATTAAGGGTTCAAGTAATTGAGAGCACAGTTGGAACTAAACCCACCAGGACAGTGGGTCCCCAGGACCAGGGTTGAGAACCACTAATCTAAGAGATGCATTTATTCCATGATACAGGGATGGAAATAAAACTCCCACTGCATAGCAGTTTGATCCTGGTTTTACTAGGAGTTTAATAAGACACTGGAGCTTGATAACAATACCCTGTGGCTCAGCGAGTCTTATTTCCATCCCTGTGTTACTTAATGACAAACCTGAAAAACAGTAGAACAGAATATATACTTTTTAATTTAATAAGTATTTTAAAAAGCATGTATTTTGTTCTGACATTCCTATTGTGAGTCTGCCATACACTCTGCAGTAATGCAGTAATTACTGTGCATTCTGAAATGTGTCCACTAGAAGGCATTGCAGGCTATCTTTAGGGGTGCACTTGCTATTTTAGATTTTGAACTTAAAAGAGTTTCACAGCCCGCGATTAGCAGGGCTGAGACCTTAGGTACTGTAACTATAGGTAGTCCAGGATTAGTTCTTATCAGGGTCTGTGAAACCAGACAGAAGTGCACATTGCTATTGTCTATGAGCGATTATGAATGGGAAAACCCAGAATCTTAAAATAACTGCTACCAGTACCTAAACTGTTCAGTATTTAGTTTTCTCTCTGGATGCACTTTGCGCTGTTTCATACAGAATGGAAGCAGGACCCAGCCTGGCTTTTGCTTCCTTGATCTTTGCTTGTGTTAGCAGTACAGTGAGCCTACCATTGCAGTCACCACTCTGCTGACATAAACAGGATCGCTCCTCTGCAGAGAATCAGCTGCAGGGTCCTTCAGCGCTGACAGACTGTTATCCAGGATTTCAAAGCACACGTCCACAATGTCCCTCTCGAACTATTGACACGGGAAACATGACGCAACAGCGCGGATTAGTCTGACAGACACGTTTAATATACAGCACTGAGATGCTAAATAAAACTCAATCAATCAATGAGGTGTGATCTTCTCTGAGATTAATTAAACAAAGCTGACTGATACTTTAACACTGGGATTCAATTTTAATTATAGAGCATAAATAAATATGGATAATAATAATAATAATAATAATAATAATAATAATAATAATAATAATAATAATAATAGATAAGCAGTTACTTGTCCGAAATTCCAGGGCACTGCGTGGATGTTCTCCCAGGATCCCTGGTAGAGCAGCCCCGTTTCGTTCAGGATATACTCCTGCAGCATCTCCTCGTCCGGCAGGAACACTGGATCATCTGGGAGGTACAACCACACTCAGATCACAGGCTTCCTGAGCAGAACTGATCAGAGTATTAGCAGGGAATCCATGGAACTGTCTAGATGAGCTCTTTACACCAGAAACAATGTGGAGCAATGGTGGGCCTGCTACCGATAGCTTTCCTCATTCTGTAACATACAGTACGGTAGACGATGCAAAATAAATAATAATAATAATAACCACATGCATGCCATTCAAATAGAGCCATGTGTGATTTACAGTGCATGGGTGTCTCAGGGGAGCCTCTTTAATGGATTTCTGTCTGTACTCATATGTAAAAGACCAGAGAGGGTTGTTAAAGAGACTGCTGTATTTGGATCTGCCACTGTTTAGCTGAATTAAATCAACCTCATAGCCTGTTCCTGTTACAGGCTGTTAAACCTGTCAAAGTGCTGCAGTGCGGGCCTTGTAGAGAACAATGCAAGCCCTCTGTGCACAGAACACCCGCATTTCAGCACTGGGGGGGTCTTAAAAATAAGCAACAGGCCTGGATACTGGACTGCCTCGCCCCCATGGGCAATACAAGGAGCGTCCTAGACAAGAAGTTTCCTTGCAGGGCCAAAGCCCCCTGGACTCAAGAAGCAAATGCGTTTTCATGTCATTAAAAAGCATGGCGTCATTCTTTACCTTATTTGACAGGAATGTAACCTCCAGTACTATGTGTGGGCTGGGAGCCCTGCAGAGAATCAGTGCAGACATACCTTTGCACCAGGGGTTGAAGAGAAGGTAGAACTGTACATACCTTTGCACCAGGGGTTGAAGAGAAGGTAGAACTGTCCTGCTGGGATCTGCTGTAGTACCTGCCCCTCCTGGGACTGCAGCACTATGCCCATCCTGTACAGACCTATAGGTGCAGTGGCAGGGCTGCTCACCGTCACCAGGAGCTCGCTCTGCGCTGGCTGCACACTCAGCCTCCACTTATCAGACCTGGCTTCAGAGCCGCTCACTTTGATTCCTGTCCCGCTACCCTTCCCTGCACAAAACGAACACAGTGAACTCCTATAGCACGCTATTAATAAAAAGCGATTCAGCATTCTCACGGTTTACATTTGCTTTGTTGTCTGCTGGAGTAATACACTTGCTATAGACACTACGGTATACAAAAGCCCACACCAAATTTCATCACAATCGGATATAGAGTGAGAGGTTCTCAAGATACATCTAAAAATGTAGGCGTGGCATGCTTCAAGGATGATAATATTACGTCCGTTGGTTGGCTGCACGGGTGTCGTTTGAAGTTGACAGACATTTGTGTAATATGCAATGCAGTGCATTTTGGGAGACGCTATATAAAAATAAACCTTACTGTTCAGGGGTACAGCAATGTCTGTGAAATTCTTTGCAGCTTATAGGATTTGCCTTTTGAAGTCATAGTTGTTTTGCAGAAATATCTAATGGTATATTTATAGAGGTTGCAGAATCTCAGGCTTAATGGCGCTGCTCTTTCTAATTACTCTATGGGACAGTGCTTTGAAAAAAGAGAATAAACTAATAAACCCTCAAACACTTGGAAAACTGTCCTTAACAAAACATTCCTTAAAACAATCCTTAAAGTTTTGTGAATAGTGCCCAGAAAAAGTACATGAAACCCTACGGACAATCAAATTATTACTGTAAAGTTATATATAGCATTCCCAAGCACAAGGCAACCTCTCTAACGCATCAATTACACTGGAGTACTCTCTGCATTGCAAATACCAGAGACAGAGAGCTGGTTAGAGGTGCATTATCCGTGCTGAAGGTGCAGGACAGGATTGCACAGGGCTGTTCAGGTGCTGGCGAGACAGAAGGATACTCACCGACGTGGAGTACGAGGGTCAGCTGCTCGGTGAGGTGCTGCAGCGGCTGGGTCCTGCACTTCACAGTGAGGGTGAAGGGCTGGCCCCTGCGCAGCACCAGCCTCTCAGTGTCAACCTCATCAGTGTGGTGGGCTTGGTTATTGGAGTAGCAGTGCAGGTCCACCGCTTCCAGCAGCTCTGACAACAGAACACATTGAGCTCGGCTCAGGAAAGATAGCAAGGGACCGGATTTGTTTAACTTAACAGAACGACTACCCGAGCACAGCTGACTAAATAGATCCAGCCTCTTAGACTGAACAGTGAACAAACAAACACATAAATAAATAAATACAAACGCGCATAGATACACATATTAGTATATTACTGGTCCTCTGTTCCAAGTGTTTCCTATTGTACTAGGGGTCTGCTGATCTTTCCTTGTCCTGTACACAGGTCTGCAGTATTGATTAGTTATTTTTTCTTCTAAAACAAAGATATTTTAATGTTAGAGAAACCATACAAATACCAATAAGTTGTTATTTATTTTATTTGCATGGTGATTTAAATGTAATAGTTAAACACAAAGTGAAGTTGTTTTAAGTTGTTTAAAGTTGTTCTACTTGTGTGAATGATTGAGCTGTCTATCGGTACTGTCAGTTCTCATTATTATTATTATTATTATTATTATTATTATTATTATTATTATTATTATTATTATTATTATTATTATTAATTAATTAATTTATTTATTTATTTATTAGCAGACGCCCTTATCCAGGGCGACTTACAGTCGTAAACAAAAATACATTTCAAGAATCACAGTACAAGTATTAATACAATTAAGAGCAAGTAGAAGTATATGACAAAATACGATTCAATAACGGAGCAGATAACAGTGTCAGTGATAGTTACATCAGGATATAATTAAATACAAAATACTACAGATTAAATAACACTTGTGACAGATTACAGTACTCTAAAGTACAGGATTCTCATGCCGTTCAGCACTTACAGTACTAATTTAAACGCTTCATGAATTGTGGAATTAACACTTCATCCAATCATTAATTCATTAAAAAATGAATGATTAGCAAAACTAAATATAGTGATATGCCTTACCGTCCGGGCTTGCCATGCTTGCGATCCCCTTGCGCAGCTTGAAGTCTGTAGCTCCTGTTTTCCCTGTGTTGCTCTCACTCCCGGAGCAGGTTCTGTGTGTGTGTGTGAGAGGTGTTAGGTACTGTCTGATCCAGCAGTCCATGTATTTATACAGCACAGGAATGTGAATCACTCAGTGAGCTGTCCTGAGACCCCTGTGCTAACACTTACATCATGTATTACAACAAAGAGCCCACACATCACATGGCGCGCAAAACTAACTACTCTGCATCAATATTGCCCTTCATTTTCCTTTTTATTTTCCTTTAATGGCACACCAGCCTATCAAATACATTCAGTTAAAAAAAAAGTTTGTTTTTTTCCCCCAAAGTTTGGCAAGGCATCTAAACTGCAATATTGTTAGTTTGTAAGTTTGGTGTTGGGGGTCTTGAGGGTAAAGGTAAACAGCAGCTCCTTGTGAAGGAGTTTATTGGAAACGTGGGAGCTCTCAGGTTCTGACAGTGTTTTACCCTGTTGTAACTTCACAGTAGGAAACGACCTGACCCTGAGTAACTGCTAATAAACCCACAGGTCATCTCAACCAGTGCAGTTCAGATTGCTCAGCACACAGAGCCTGACTGCCACTGCAATGCGGTTTGACCCATTTCAGACTTCAGTGTGAACTCAGTCATTCCAGAGGCGATCAGCTTATAAGAATGCATGTGAATAATGAGGGACACAGTGGGGGCTGAATTCCATATATTGTAAAGCATTTAAGAAACGTAGGACAGGTGGTCAAGTGCTTCTTCACTGTGAATCAGAACAATGCCAATGAAGGCAGTAGCCAAACATATCTGACATTATGTTTTGTGTCAGTTTTTCCCTTATATCTCTGATTGAGTGTTTTAAAGCAATGCCTGGGTTTGATAGAACTGTGGGGGTACTTGTGCATCGTCCTTCTATAAAGTGTGAACCTGAGAAAGAAAAAAGAATAAAGTCAAGTTGAAGTTTAGTGAAGAAATAATCTACTTTGATAAACAACATCGTATCTGAACCCTCACCGAAGCCTTCAAAGTACTCAATACATTCAATAATGTATTTATTTTATGAGCTGCACGGTGCAGCAATACACATTGTCATATTACATCATCCATAACTAATAACCACTCAATAGTGCAGAACTTAAAAATGCTAAAAGCAGCCTAAACTCAATGACAAACGATGTCTAGTATTTTTCAACGTCCTCAAATTACAATACATGTCGCAAAGAAGCCCTCATACAAAATGAACCAGAACATGACGGGCGATCTATTACAACACTGCAGACTCCTTGCGATGTAGCTACGAATCCCCACACAGTGGGGAAAACTAAATCAACAGCAGTGTTTAACCACATTGGTTTAATTTTACTCAATAAATATTGCTGCCTGCCCATTACCGTGCCATCCCAAGATGACTGTACTGTGCCTGAAGAAATATTGTCCAGAACAGTGCGTCTCGCTCTCACAATGTGCTGTTTACCCTCCGTCTAGTTTTTTGTCCGTCCCCCACGAGAGTTTTTGTTATGGAAACATCTTATTCACGTTTTTTAAAATATAAGTGGTGTCTTACTTCACAAGAAATGACTATTACCACAGGAAGAGAAGTTACAGTGCATCTTATCAAGAACACGTTGGATCTGATGGATTTAACACAGCAGCTGACCAATGCATCTGGCAATGGCACACATAGGAAATGAAAAGACTGAACACTTCAGAAGACAACAGTTCTCTTTTGTATTCATGAATAGAAATTCAAGTTTTTGGTCGTCCAAACCCCACTATTAACCAGCTGCAGCTTTTTGAAGTCTATTCTCTTTTTAATGTCTATTCTCTTTTTAATGTCTATTCTCTTTTTAATGTCTATTCTCTTTTTGAAGTCTATTCTCTTTTTGATGTCTACTCTTTTTTTGATGACTGCATTGAAACGCACTGCCTCAAAATTTGCAAAATGAGCCAAGGTCAAAGCATTGCTGAGCCAGTTTTATCTGAGGTTCTCCCGGTGTTTTAGTGAACACTGTGGTCAATGAAACGCCCACGTCGGCTCTGCTTGCGATCCCCATGGGTATCCCATAATACATTGTTCCGGGTCTGACGTAGACGAAGCTCCTGCCTTCCACCTTGTAGAGTCTGCTGAAGAAAGTATTGAGCAGGTAGGCAGCGATGGTGAGAGGGAATACCTGTCCACCGTGGGTGTGCCCTGAAAACAAACACACAAAGGGTTAGATTCTCACAGCTATCTACTCCTAATCAACATGCGCGCAATGTTTCTCTGAAAGGAAAAAAACACCATTCCAGTTCTAAAACAAATAAGAAACAACTTCAGCCTACTTAAAAGTTTCATTTAAAGTCTTATTGTTTAAATCAGGTTTGGTAACTTTATTGGGTGTTTTTCCTTTCTGAAAGAAATGTGCTAATGACAATAGCTTTGAGACTTGAGCCCAAAATTTGTATAAAGCAGTGTTGAATTAAGTACTTATTTTTATGCTGACAGTCTATTTTAAAAAAGGACAACTTTTATTATGAAATTGGGGAATGATCAAATAACTCTCGTGAGAGATGCAAGAGTAGATTCAAAGTTTCACGTCTGAACAAATCTTAAAGGAATGAGCAAGGATACCATTTTGAAGGATTCATTTAAAATTTTAAAGACGATGGATGAATACTTCTTCCTCAAACAGTGGCATAAAAACCCTCATCATTTGACTGTCTTAATGATGACGTCGTTTCATTTTGCTGATTGTTCCCAGTTTACTGGAAGTCCGGCTTCTCTCCCTGTTGACACAGCGTTGAACAGCAGGCTGTCATTCTCACACCCAGGGTGTTTCTCATGCGCTGACACAAGGACCTCACTGTCTCTGAGCCGGCTCCCCAGTGACTGTCCCTTTCAGAATGTTACACAGCGGGTGGAAATGTGGACTTTTCGCTTTTGCAAGGAACGCAACAAGGACTCATGCTTTACAAAAACAACGGTGGGCAAAAACTTCCGTCATAGAACACGCTGACGCAATGTAATTCTATACATTAAACAATAAACGGTTTGTTAAAATATAAGGGGTCTTCACACTTCAATGACCTGCCCCTAAGTAACACCCCTCATTCATAACAAATACAAACCACACTCCTCAGACAAATTTACCTCCCCAACTGCAGCGTGACCTGTGCCCATGAACATTAGTCGACATCACAGAGTCTCTGCATGGGATCAGCTCCGATTATAGGAAGTATGAATGGCACTTCATTAGGGACATTTTAACATAATGCTCGAAATGTTCCGGCCTTATGGAATATGTACAGATTTAAAAACGAAATCATAAATGTTGTTGCTGATGTGAGTTGATTTCTTTCCCTGGGTCTTACAAGTGGCATTCCAATAAGCGTGCTGTATAAAGTGTGCAGGCTGTGGCAGAAAAGGAGGGGTACAGCCTGGGATGCTGTGGGTTTCGTTTTTAATCACAACAAACCAAAAAAACATCCCTTTCCCAGGTTTAAACAGAAAAGTCCACGTTTGTAAATTGTCAGCAAAAAGTTCCAGTGCGGCTTGCTCCCTTTGGCTGGAGATGAGATAATATTTCCAGCCACATTGCTGCACCTTCCTTTCAGTATAGTAATGTGCACCGTCACTTCGTTCACTGTGTGCTGTGCAGTGAGCTCACTGTCTTGTTTCACAATCGCTTATCGGTCGAAGCAGAACCTCATTGCAGTCACACTGCAGTGATACTGGGAAAAATGAGACGCGCTGGTAAACACGCGGACAGACTTCATCAGCTGTGCGCTACAAAGGAATCGTTCGAAGCAACATTATTGCCGGCTCTGCAAGTGTAACTGAATGTGCAGACGTTTATATCAACACCCTTGTTATAGAAAATGTACAAGTTCAGCCCGTTGAGCAAATGTTGGCGCTCGCAGCTGTCTGCGAAAATGTGCTCCTTCGAACAACACGTCCAAAAACCAAAGCAAATGTTTGCAGCAGAGAGAGAGAGAGAGAGAGAGAGAGAGAGAGAGAGAGAGAGCGCAAAACAGCGTCACCATTGTGTCTGCATTTTTACTTCCGCATACAGTACAGTGTCTCTCCGCCCACCTTCTTCCTAAACACAGGAAAAACTGAAATATTTTATAACCAAACACAATTCACGTGGTGCCGAACTAATGTTTCATACAGCGCAGCGTTTATTTACACAATCAATACAAATAACATTGCACACAATGTTGTGCACCTGACCAATAGATACCGTGTTAGAGCCCAAATGATTTGTAGATACATTTGACGTCAGACAGTCAGGATGGCCGAGCGGTCTAAGGCGCTGCGTTCAGGTCGCAGTCTCCTCTGGAGGCGTGGGTTCGAATCCCACTTCTGACAATCAGTTTTTATTACTTTTTTATTTAAGATATTGTTGGTTTAATTTAAAAAGTATAAAAGACAGTGAAGTTCTTTAATATTCACTTTTATCAACATCGTTAGTGATTTATTTGGTATGTATGCTGTACTGAAAAAGTTCAGAGAGAAGTATGATCAAATAAATGTGTCTGTAAGTAATTTCTTTATCATTTGAACAATTTTTAAAATGTTTCTACTGTTGCTGTAATATTTCTACATTTTTAAATACAAAAAAATATTTTGTCAGAAGTGGGATTCGAACCCACGCCTCCAGAGGAGACTGCGACCTGAACGCAGCGCCTTAGACCGCTCGGCCATCCTGACATCCTGCTTAATTATTAAACAAGTCAGTGAAACCTGAAAACGGGTGTTGGCACACTTGCACCTAGAACGTATTGCAACCGTGGTAAACAGCTGTATTAAAGTGTCAGACAGTAAGATTTTACCTTTCTATTTACTGTAGGAATGCAACGTTATTCTCAGGTCAGCTGACTTCAAAATCTAATGTGTAAGCAATATAAAACTAACTTCAAACAGAGGCCATCCCTTCCTACACAAACAATCCCGAGCAATCGAACAACCAGAGATATTTATTGAGGCAGCTGACCAGGATAAAGCCTGTTGAGATGCCGTATGCAGTGTCCTGGTGCCTGGGACATACCAGTCAACTCATTTACAATATATACTGAACTACACAAACACACATTACAGATAGAAACCAGAGTCAATCCATGACCTGCCTGGTTTATGCAGAAATACCTATGGGCTACTGGGGGCAAGAAACATCAGTTTCAGGGACTCATAATCACACTACTCTCACATTTCACCCATTTGCAATCTAATTAAAAACAGGATGGGACATCATTCCAGGACCTAAAGTAAAACTATAGGAAACTAAATCAAGCAGACAAGTGTTCGGGCTAGTGCTTTCTTCAGTGTACTCCAAAACCAGCAATTCCTTATGGACAGAACTTTAATTATTTTGTATTTAGTGCAAGGATCAGGGTCTGATAATTATGAAAACATATTGTAGTAACTTTACTCCATATAAAAAGACTTCTCTATCACAGAGTTAGGAGTAGGTATATTTAACCTTATAGCCTACTTCAAAAGCTTCACACAGGTGTGAATTGTGTGCTATTAATGGCATGTCAGATCATGACAACATTACCACACTGGTACCATTCTTCTCATATTCTTGCTCTTTAGAACTGAATCATTGCATTGCCATTGAACATCACTTGGTAAGAGTAAAGTCTTATTGTACTATGTTTTTGTATTCTGTACAATGCTTGCAATCTTCACAACAACTGAGATAAAAATACACTCAGGTCTGTATTCACTGGCATTGTGTGCTGGTAACACAAGAGGTGTGTTAATAATGGTCCTGAATAGGGTCTGGTGAGATGAAAACACAACAGCAGCGTTTCTCAAAGCTCTTCTTGCAGTCTAAGCTCCCAGCGGATTCAGATTTCTAAAGGGTTTTGTGTTGGAAAGGTATGCTTTGTTATGCTATGTTATATTATGTACAACCAGGCAGGTACCCCAATTGTAAGACAAGCTCAGAAAGGCTGGGATTGGATCAAGCACGAGTGACAGGCAGCTGTGAACATTGCTCAACAGCCCGACAGTGCTGAGCTTATGTAAATGTTTAGCTCAGGTGAACGCCAGCTTGGCTATTGTGTGCAGAGCTGCCAAAGCAAGCTCACACCAGGGAGAGACACATATCCACTTACAGGGCTGAGGAAAACAATAATGAATAGGATCTGAAAGACAGCAAAGGAAACCAAGAGAAGGAGCTCACTGGACTTCAGACAAATATTTTGGTTGTGTCTCTTTTTTTTCTTGTTTTTCTTTTATGCAGTAATTTTAAACTGGTTTAAAAGTTTTAAGGGTTTACTACTCCAGTGCACTACCAGTCACCATGGATGAATTTCCAGCTAAAGTCAGCACCGAAACCAGCTCACAGCCAACCCAGTCCAATTCCGGCCTCCGTGGGTTTTCAGTGGGACCTGTCAAAATGGACGTGTTGTTTATTAGGACTATTCCTGGGATTCTGATGATCGTGGAAATCGTAAGTGTTGTTTTATATTTTAAACGTCCTTTTTCCTTTGAGTGTACTGTACTTGTGTGTGCCAGCTAAATGATGGGTTTAGCTTGACTTGCACAATGCTGGGTATTTTCTCAATGTAGGTGTTCAGCTAGCTCAGGTTTGCAAATTAAGTGACTGTAAATGCAAATGATGTGAGTATAAATTCAAATAATGTGACTGTCTGCTTTAAATAATCCCACTGTCGTCGATGAAGCCCAGTTGGGTAAACATAATTGCATTCATATAAAGCTATTCATATGGACCTGTTTTCTGCTCATAAACACTGAACTGGTGTGTGTCCATTATAACTAACTTTACTATCCGACAGCAATTAACATTCTTTCATGGGCTGAATTGGTGATCTTACCCAGTGACAGATATGCTGTTCCATCAAGTCTATTTTGCAGATACTGCTGACACAGAGAATGTTTATTCACCTTTACTTTAATATGTGGGAATGATTTGACTATTTACAATGCATTTTCAGTATGAACGAAAAGATTGCATGCAGTTTCACGGTACATGCATATCTACAAAACTAAAACACGATAGACAAGACCAGCCACTCTATTTAAATACATTTTGAATTTAATTTGAATGTTTTTTACTTTGTGATACACGCTTCTAGAACACTGTTTCAATATCCCACCTAAGTTATTATTATTATTATTATTATTATTATTATTATTATTATTATTATTATTAATAATAAATATTGAAAGACTGGATATGGGCTGTGGTCTGAGTCTTGGGGAATGTATCTAAACTAGGAAACCACACTTGGCTGTTTGTTCAAGAGTGGGTGGACAGCCACACCTCAGCTGAAGTTCTTAAGATCACATGGTGCTGAGGAGTGCATGATGAGCCTTTCATTGCAGGGGGGAATTGAGCTCTTCTGAGGAGCGAGGTCATTTTAATCAACCTTGCTGCTAAAGCACCGTACCTCAAACCCTGGTTCCAGTCTGGCTACGGGCTTGGGGATGAGTTCTCGTGGTCTCTGCGTTGCTCTGAATATACAAAAACGTATTAAAACCTCCATCACGACTGGTTGTATGTCGGTTGTAGGGAAGGTACTATTGGCACTATAATATGAACCTATTACACGTGATTCAAAATGAGAGTTTTAGATAATGCAATGGGGAGATCAAATCTGAAAGAGTAGATTAGCAACATTGAGAAAATATTCAAGCTGTGTCTGAGAGGTGCAGAATTCGTGGATGCATTTCAGCAGGCAGCTTTGAAAAGTTCAACTGAAGTACTATTTTATAGAATTTCTAAAATTATTTGTCTGTTAAAGTTTATGTAGAAAAATGGAATCAGGATACTGTATTATTGAGGCAAAAGTCAACTTTTTATAGGTGACCAGTCACGTGAAGCTCACTCCCACACATGCAAACATAAAAAGCAAATACGTCCATCAAAGGAGCCCATACTTTTATCTAAAAAGGTTTTACGTAAACATCTTAACCAATCAATCCTTTTTGCTAAAACTGAGCAAATATTGAAAGAACAAGAATTTCCAAAGTAATTCAACTCAGTCTTCAATCCTGTAGCATTGCAGTCAGCCCTTATGTCAACACAATTAGGTTGGATCACTCCTTTTTAAATTTGGGTTAGAACATGGGTCTGACCAAAGCCATAAATGCATAGTACAAAATTGTATTGACATGACTTCAGTTTTATAAGTCACAGGCTGTTCCTGGAGATCACTCTAGTATCATTTCCCAGATAAGCCACAAATCCATTGTTTGTAATGCAATCTAGCATCAATAATGGATCAACTAATTATAAACATTCATTGTGTATGTGTGCGTGCAATACTCTTATCTTTGAGCATGTTAACACTTAATTGGAAGCATTAGTCTCACTATTAATAAGCATTTAAAAAGAGCAATAGATTTTAAGAAAATAAAATTTGCTACTGCCACGGACACAAAATAAAAGCTATTACTACGTACCCATTAATAAAATGGGAACTTCGTCTACAAGCGACATTACTATGGAAGTGGTTTCACCTTTAAGGGAACCATCATAGGGTATATGGCCTTTATTTATTAGGAGACACAAGCAAAAAAAAAAAAGGGGGAAACAGAGCAAATATAAAGCTGTTCCTAATGGCCTGGGGCACTTGCAGTGAATTTGTGAACTCAGTCCTTGCTTCTGTACCCAATTACAATAGGTTATCATCTGACTGGGGATTATCTCTAGTTAGTTCAGGCAGGTAGGACATTGTACTAAGATTGTATTGACAGCAAATCATAAATCATGTTCATCAATTATCTGGAAGTTTTGGTACTAAATAAAAGGATTATTTGATTGTTTTTTCTCAGTACAGGTACCAAGTAAAGGAAGACCTTTCGTTAGTACAGAACAAATGCTAAGTGCAGTTGTCTACTTTAATGAACTAATTGCATTTCTTTTGTATTCGTCAGGTTCTGGGTTTACTGGTGTGGGCTCTGATTGCTGGTTCCACGTACTTGAACCATGCATTTGGATGGGTGATGTTTGTTAGCGTCACACTCTGGGTTATAACAACCTGCCTGTTTGTGGTCTACTTTCTGAGCGTGCCCGAAAAAATACAATTTGTTCCTTGGCCTATTGCGGTAGGTTAAATGTTTACCTGAAATAAAGAGTTTTACAAACAATTAAGGGAGGGGCTGTTACTATTTGTTTGCTCAGCCCCTCGTGTTCTGTGGTATCTGGGGGTGGGACCTCTTCCTTTTCTGTCTGATTCACCCCAGATCTATCTGTTGTTCTTCACTGTGTCCCTTTACAGAAAGAGAGCCAATTACAAAATAACTGCATTTAAAATATCATATTATAATTCTTCCTTTACTTTCTTTTTTGCTACACCTAAAAAACGTAAATAAAGTGCTGATAACTTGTCTTCTTTTCTTTCATGGATAGATGTTGATCTTTAATGTTATTGCTACTGTACTGTACATCACTGCCTTCATAACCAACGCAGCATCAGTTCCTGCAAACAGGGATACAGATTACAACAACCTGGTGGCGTCAGCTGTAAGTAAACATGTTGGGACTCTGTTTAACCATCTACCCAATTCAAATGCACTGTAACTATATCGACTCCGTTACTGTAGGTTATCGAGCACAGGTGGTTTTGCTGTGCAGTTTTGTGTGAAATTGATTTTAAGAACAAATCCAGTGGCGTCCTTAAACTAACTGCCTCACCTTTGCTTGCACCAACAGTTCTTTGCATGTCTGGTTATGATCGCCTACAGTGCAAGCTCCTTCTTCAGCTTCACTGTGTTCCGAGGACAGGGCAGCAACGCAGCAACAAACCAAGCGACCGGAAGCCTCCCAGCATAGCCAAATACAACACACTACACAAGTAGCAGGGAGCACTAACGCATCTGTACATACTTACTAACTTGTCAATGTTTTTTGAGGTTAAACCAAGCCTTGTGTTATCGGCTTTTCGTTTGCAGAATGTTAAAGGTGGCTGTCATTTACT
Organism: Acipenser oxyrinchus oxyrinchus; assembly: GCA_030684275.1. Classification (NCBI taxonomy): domain Eukaryota; kingdom Metazoa; phylum Chordata; class Actinopteri; order Acipenseriformes; family Acipenseridae; genus Acipenser; species Acipenser oxyrinchus. The sequence continues at coordinate 33,124,805 of CM060261.1, read as the reverse complement.
TTAAAAGCATGATATTTAATCTGCACTGCATTAGAAACGAATCAATGAGTGAGCACTGTGATTGTTACACTTTTGGTGTGTCTTCTTTTGGGCTGGTGGGAGGGACGATGCCCTTCTGTCATTTCTGCAGCTTCGCGGTTGTTACGCCTCTTGACTAGCGAGTCAATTGCTTTGATGGGTTCATCCGTTTGCCATTTTTCACCATTGTGTGAGGTCCTGGCTTGGCCCGTGCAGTGGATTATCCTATTCCAGTAAACATGGCAACCTTTATGTGCCCTGTGCTTTAATTATGCGCTCTCTATCTCTCCATCCTCATGATTATGGGAGAGAGATAACACAAACTCACTAATTGCTACCAACTTACACTTTGGTTCCACTTTATGTAAAAGTAACCCAATCCTTGGAACCAACAGAATCAGTAATGTACTGAAAGGTCAACACACACATGCAGTACACGTATAAGCTCTGATAATTTCATGAACGCTTTTCTAGGTACCTTTTTGTAGCGCACTACTGACATTTACAGATATTGATATAGATAGACAGACAGACAGACAGACAGACAGACAGACACAGATAGATATAGACAGGGCTTCTGATTTTCGGTTTTAAATCGATAAAACACCCCCGATACAAAGAAAATGAAATCGGTGGATAGCCAATAAACACAGAAAAACACCGGAAAAACTGTGGAAATGGATAATCAATTCACGTTGACTTTACCCTTTTCCCAATGACAAATAAAACCTACTACATGACTTGTATCTATCATTGATTCGTTCTGAATACTTTAAACCCACCCCAACTACTGAGTGACAGCACATTCCTACATTTCTATTGGAGACTCCACTTGCAAGATTTAAAACAAGATTACAATCAGGATGGAGGCTTGTTAGCGGGATTTAAAGCTGTATTACAGTTTAAAACAGAATTGTGGAGAAATGTAAAAAAATGCCTACACACAAAAAACAATTTTATTCCAAATACATATTGTGTATATACAAATATGAAAGCTTCAGTTACATATTCATCCCTTCACATAAATAGACCTATACAAGAAAATACACAAGTAATGCAATTCTAATCTAACAAGTATCCACACAATTAAAGCTACAGGCATACAGTCTCAGAGATGTGGAGATCACACCCAAACATGCCAAACTATTAAACGAAGGTTAGATTAACTCTTTCCTCTTACTTAATTACACAGTTGATGTTCACTACAGTGTACTTACAGTCCATAAATGTGAATGCAAAGAAAACGAGGCAACCCCTCCCTCTCAATGTGCTTCAACTGATCAATGCTATTGTTAACACTAAATATCCAAATAAACATAATTGTCCAAAGATAATACTGGTGTATGTAGATTAACCATTATAAACATGAATACCATGGGTCTGTGAGGCATTATATAAAGTAAAAGCATCAACACAATCCATGCTGATCAGTGATACAAGAATAAACTACTTTTCTCATGGCTGAAGTGCTGCCAGTTCAGGGATGGAAAGAAGACTCCTATTGCATAGCAGTTTCACCCATTCCAGGTTTTAAGACCAGCTTGATTTGCCACAGTGTATAGGTAACAAATTCAGATGTGTCGTCTTAAACTCATCATGAAACCAGGCTATGCAATGGGAGTTTTATTTAAATCCTTGCAATTATTTGAAAAAAAAAAAAAATGAAGATGGACTTGTTCCGCTATCAATACCTACATTATTTTTTACATGTTTGACTGCGCTGGGGGACAGAAAGCTCATACATCAAATATGGACGTCAGTTTATGAGTCACGTATTGGAATGTTTACAAGTTCATGTTTACCCAAACGTCACTGAAAGGACAGGCAGTTGTTTACAGTTAAGGACGCAGAAGAGGATGTTGTTAATGATCTCACTACCAGGCCACCGCTGAGGTCAAAACCTCGACCTTCTTTCTCCTACACAGGTAAAAAAAAAAAATACAATCAATTGTTTTATCAGGTTCATTACACATTCGTAAAGATTATCTGGAAATCGATTGGGGGGACAATTTGCACTCAGTAATCTGTGATAAGGACTCGTCTCAAGTGGAAAAACCACATACTGTACAGTATCGCGAATCCAAACCCTGATAATCCAAAATGGGCCTATAATCCACTCTATAGTAATGAAATGCATGCCGATATCAGCTGTAGAAATTGAATTTCCAAAGAGATGCATTTTAACACTACTGCAATAGATAACCTGCACACCATATACAGTATAGTATAGTATAGTATTAGTGCAGGTCATTATTTGTAAGATATTAAAGTTAGTCCAGATTAGCAAGTCTGCTGTACTCAGGATAGGCATGCATGAGGCTGTGTTGTCTGGTGGTTAAAGAAAAGGGCTTATAACCAGGAGGTCCCTGGTTCAAATCCTGGCTCAGCCACTGACTTATTGTGTGACCTTCAGCAAGTCACTTAACCTCCTTGTGCTCCGTCTTTCAGGCGACACGTAATTGTAAGTGACTCTGCAGCTGATGCCTAGTTCACACACCCTAGTCTCTGTAAGTCACCTTGGTGTCTGCTAAATAAACAAAAAATGAGGAGAAACTGAACATTGTTTGCAAACTAATTACAGCTGCTCAGCATCTGCATGAAGGCCCATGCAATGGGTGTTGTCTATTGGTGCATTAATGATTCACAATTCTGTATCTGGGAACAGGCGAGGTGTTCAGACTGAACAGGTTTCTCTGGGTGTTACAGAACAATCACTGGGATCTTTTGAACCCGTTAGGGTAGACTTTCTGTAAAGTACCTTACTGCTGAAAGATCTAAACTGGTAGAGTAGATAAACTGACAGTATCTATTAATAAAAGGGTCTTTCAATAAAACAGTTACAGAACAGTTTTTTTAAATGTAGAAACGTCTTTAAGCCATTGGCAACTAATGTCTTAGGGATTCCCCTCAGTTAATTGCAAGGCTGTTGGGTTTTTTTTCTCTCCCCAGGATTTCAATTTTTAGGATACATAAAAAAAACAACACAAGCAAGAACAAAAGTAGTATTTCACCAAGTATTAAACAGCAAATAACTGCTCATTGCCCCACAATACTTGGGTAACATTAACACAATTACAGAATTATTCTGGAGACGCCGCTGTCAATGTAAACTATTTACTTACAGCTCTGTAATCAAGAAACATTTCTTTGAATGCCAGGAAGTCGGTGAATGTCAGAAGCATGTCGAATATGTCTCCCGCTATCTCATCTTTATGCTGTCTGTAGCAAGAAGGAAAAAAAAAGAGACAACAAAATCGGCTGAATCCCAAACAAACAGTCTCCCATCCCATTACTCAGCCCTGAATCTGCACAGGATTTCAAATTCAATCAAATCATGTGGAAATGCTACAACTCCCTGGACAATCCATCAATAACAACAAAGCTGTTATTGTGAAAGGGAAACAAAACTGTTAATGGTGCAAGAGTAATAGTAAGCATGTTTTGGGGGTTCCTAAATGAACCCTTTGGGTTGTTTGCTGCTGTTTTTGGTATTACTTTCACTATGGCAATACTAGATTTTATGCAAGATGTGTCAAGCATACCTACATACAGAATATATATTTGTTAAGGAGGGCTGTATTGCCGTTACAAGCCAAACGTGTCAGCGTGGTTTATTTAATGTGCTGTTTTGCACTGTTTTGTACATTAGGATGCTTAAAACTAAGCCAGTTAAAGGGAAAGACTGAAGATTAAAAGGAATCTTTGAGGTTCACAATCCCCCTTTAAACATGTATTTCAATACATAATGAAAAATATTAAGGAATCCCTTAAGGGATTTCAATTAAAAATGGCTTTTAACCATGTTATTCTTTACCACTAACTTACTGTAACGATGTGGTAAACGCTGACATGCTGAACCCAGGCATCCTCTCTATCAGCTGCTGTTCAATATACTTTTCCAGCAGATCGATCTAACAAAGCAGTAAGTGAAGAGTTAACTCATAGTTTGTGGCAGAGGAAAGTAAACAGAAAAGCACATGTGCAAAAGCAACCCACCCATGCTCTGTATGGGACACTCACATGTTCATTGAAGATGGGTGTGTAGCTTAATTTATTCTCCTCGGAATCTTCAAACTCCAGGTAATGCTTTTCCATGAAGTTTCTCTGAAGCTGTTGAAACTCATCGCCTGCCCAATTAAACCACCAAGCACATTGTGCAACTTCAGCGAATTGCCTTGTCTGATTAAGCAGTTCATTAACGGGTTAATTCATCATGAGTATGTCACACTTAAAAATGTTGACTTGGTGCAGAGGCTACACTATGCCCTTGCTTAATTATGGCTTCCCTTGGTGTTAAACATGTGTTTGAAGAACAGAGATGGAGTAATGTTTTCATACCAACTAAATCATGCTGCCAGGTGCGCAACGTTTGTCACAATAATTTAAAACATCAGTCTTACTCACCCATCATTATATCCTCTATGTATCCGACAACAGTGTCAAATGTAGCATCTGCATCAGAGGAACTAAAAAAAAAAAAGTTTACAGTATTGTAACAAAAGCTACATTGAAATTGCTCAGCTAATAACAGCACTTGTGCGGACACACGCCGAGCATACAACATTTCTATGATGGTTTCTGGTTTAACTGCTTTACGGCTAGTTTCACAAACCCTGATTAGCTCTAATCTTGGATTACTGTATCTAAACTAACATTGAGTAGCCCAAGATTACTGCTAATCGGGGTCTGTGAAACAAGCCGTTGATTGGGCAAAGGGCACACATCGCTAGTTGTTGAGGGTGTAAAATGCTTCATGCTCCTACGGTTTATCTCAGAGGGGTACAGGTTGAATAAGCCCTTTGCTTACTTCTACTACAATAATCATAACCAGATTTACTTTAATCACATCACAAGAAAAAAAAACAAAAAACTAGCTCTAATGATTGTGCATTAATCCTGTAGCTCTTATCATCCCAACTAAACGACCACAAGAGGAAGAAGGCGTAGAGACTGTATGTGGAAGGTCAACAGTACCATTGCTTATTTCTATTTATTTATGTGTGTATTTTATTTTACGTATTAGATTACACTATTCTAAGAAGTGGTTTATTGAACAATTCACAACAATGGCCTGCATTTCATTTAACACTTTGGTCAAGGTGGCATTTGAGTGCTACTTGGATTTTTTTTTTTTTTTTAAAGACTTACTTTGAAACAGCAAAATCTTCTTCTTCCATGTTTTCCATTTCAACTGCATTATCCCCAAACAAAACTTTAAACAGGAAAAAAAAAAACACACACATGTCATCAGCAGTCTTAACTGTGGCGACCCCATCACTGAAGCTCAGACAGGCTTAGTAACTACTTAGTACTACAGTAACTATGAACAGTCTTAAGCCAGATTCGCACGGGACTAAAAATCACCACATTAACAGGTGGCTTTGGAATTTTCGGTGACATTTAGTCTTGTACAAACAGCCCATTGGCCACTCTTAAACAATGGATGCTTCGATGAACGGTGCATTTGAATATCACTCAAGGGATGAAATTGTTATTCTACCCTTTGGAAAAGAAGGTACAACACAATTAGTTACTTACATCCAGTTCATCGTTTACAATCACTCGCATTTAGACGGGGTTTGATAATTTAGCACCAGTAGGTTGCACCCCTGTTATAGTTGATTACAACTTGTCAAATAATTAGGATTAAACAGTTTACATGAACTCTTAACATAATAGGTGTTTAACAACCCCATCCCGTTATAAAAACTAAAGGCACTCGCCTTGTTGTATACATTAAGTACCGGTGCAGCCAGCCCTTTAGTTGTACAGACAATACCTAATAATCTACGTAGTTACAGAGAACGGCATTGAACTGTTTGTCCAAGCAAACTGAATACAGTTTGTGTTTTCAAACATTCACTGTAACTTGCTATTTTTTTTATTTTTTTATTTAACTAACAAATAAGACAGACCTGTATACTGTTTATTGCCTAACCAAATCATTTTTTAGATGATTTTATATATATATATATATATATATATATATATATATATATATATATATAGATTACGAGAACTGAATACATAATCGCCTTACTTCTCTCTCTTGCAGCCATTCTCTCGTATCTCTCCTCTCATTCACACAACAGCTCTTCGGCAACGGAAAAAAAAGCTCCCCCAACTCCTCCCAGAACGGCAGGGAAACAAGGACGTGAATTTCAGTTCCGATGCACAAAAGGACACCACGAATTAGACAGAACAGAAGTCGTAGCAGTAGAGTAGTAAACACAATATGAATGTATTATGAGCATAAAAATCATGCATAAGATTAAGACATACACATACATAGATAAATAACACAAATAAGCAATGCTGGCAAAGTTAGGTTTGTGTGAACAGGTTAGTCGAATATATATATATATAGATTATAGAGAGAGAGAGAGAGAGAGAGAGAGAGAGAGAGAGAGAGAGAGAGAGAGAGAGAGAGAGAGAGAGAGAGAGAGAGAGAGAGAGAGAGAGAGAAATATTTCCTCCAGGAGTGAGTATAAAAGAACAGAGGGCTGCTATGTTTCTGAAGTTAACAGCCTTTGTGGAATATAAAGCTTATGACTGAGTTAACAGAAGGTACACTTTTGTGGATTTCCATACTTTTCATAACCATAATGGCAGTTACTCAAGAATAGTATTTCTAGCCGTAGGTACATTAAAGCCTTGGCTATCACTCCTTTGAACCACCAGGCAGCTGTCAATGGAAAATTGGGGTGCAGAGGATTTTCAGGGCTTGCCCTCACCATACAAAATGCTTCAGAGAAAGATAGATGACAAATTCAACATGTTAGACAACTCCTTGCATGTGAATACATTATGCCTACATTGTGACCAGAAAGACAGATGTCAGTTTCGTGGTTAACAGTATGCAAACGCGTTGCCAACAAAAGTAATTTGATCACAATGAATTCAATATAACCGGATAGACTAGTTGACTAATAAGACAACACATTTGTGATTTCTTGCATGTTTTAGTCTGTAAACTTAACACTTAAAAGAAGAGACAGACAAGAATTACAGATATATTCAAATATCTTTTTTATTTTTTGAAAACAATATCTATACATCAGTACATATTTTTCCAATATCTTTCTGGCAATGACATCAGGACTTTGCTTCTGCATAAGTCCTGTAAATAATATTGTTTAACAAAAGAAAAAAAAAAGAAGGAAAAAGTATCTTTGAAAAGAATAATCATAGTTTAATTATAATCCAGTTTTCAGGGTTCCATTTGGAGCAGGAACACATTTTTCATTTGATTACAAACTTACTGTTTATTTAATTAAATAAATAATTCAATGTCTTGCTATTCACAGAATGTGGTTCTAAATATGGACAGCATTATTTTAATACAAAACATCACAAACCAAAGGAAGACTACCAATCAACACCTTTTTTTTTCATTTGGAAAACAATAAAAAGATGCCTTCTGATCTTTGGAATTCTTATCTGTGTATTCTAGACCTTAGAGTAACCTGGCATTGTCAAGACGATTCTGCTTTGACAGTTGTTGTTTTTCTTTGGACTGTTAATTAATGAATCACTCGCCCAAACTTAAAGAATCAGCTTTATAATACTATTCAAGCTATAAACAGCTTGCAATAAAGCATTGTGCCCTCATAAGAAGAGCCAAGGAATGTTGTCTGATCGTTTAATGCCTTCTCTGTCCTACTTCCAGTGTAAACTTTAACAGTTCATCCAGCCAAAATAAGAAACCTGTTTTTGCTAGTTCTGTTTAAAGTTATGATCAAGTTAAAAAAACAAAAAAAAACAAAGGGCTGATGGATTCAGCATCCTTTGTTTTTTCACTGCTGTTGTGAGGATTCACATTCTGTGAATTCACCGATATGAATTACAAAAGCAGTGACACACAAGGGTCACATTTCAACAAGAATAAAAATCCATGTATTGTTATTTAAAACAAGTCATGTATAAGGGAGTTCAACTTTATCATCAATGTATAGTGACAGACCCAACGGAGGGACATTTCCTTATTTTTGTAAGTTAACATGATCTTGGCCGTTGTTCAGGTTAACTTATAGTTAATCTTTAGGTGCCATTACATAGCACAATACACTAAACGTTTTGTCTGTTTACAATTTAAGTTTCTGTTTTTTCACCATCATTGGCCAGTGACAAAGACGAGGCCTGTGGCTGCCCTAGTGTCAGGAAACATGGGAGATCAGCGCGACTCTGGTCTTTATGTCTTGTCGACACAATGGGCAGGTCTCCAGGAGTAAGGCACACTCCATACACATACCACTGCAGGGAAAATAAAAACATTAAAATCTCAAATTAATCCATATAGATTTACAGGGTGTTCAATAAGTCATAAGCATAACTGTGAAAATTGTCAGTTTCTCTATTTCATTCCAGGTGTGAGATGCTTTTGAGCAAAGAGGACCAAATTCAATTAATTTTGATTAATTAATTTTAGAAAGCAGAATACTGCCGAAATATGTTCAGAAATATTTAAGACAATTTAACTTTTTAAATTTTTTTTTTTAAAGCTGTGTATACAAGGGGTGAAATGCATGGAACAGTACCTCCTTTAAAATGATCATCATTTGACCATTTTTGAAAACAACTGAAAAGAATACTGTAACTGAAGCAGGAATTCAACCCACTGCCTTTGCTGTCCTAACATTCATGGTGAAGAAACATCAGTCTCTTGGTAGATGCGTTACACCTAGTGCTTTACTGTACCCAAGACCATTTACAAAACTAGAACTACTTAGCCACACTTAACCTGGAACTAAATTATAAATCAGCACATAAATAAACAATGATGGGAATCTGTAGCATACCTATGACCACATGGCTTGAGTTCTGTGTCTGCCATCTTGTCACAGCACAGTGTACAGCAGTTGTCTCGAATGCTCACTTGTTTCAGCAGAGCCAATCGCCTGTGTCTTAAATAGAAAAACACCATTCAACTTTAGATTTCGTTTGTTTCCAATATAGTTTTTTTTCTAATATGCAATCCTATCTTTCACTTGGAATACAGATTTGAAACATAAAACGCATAGAATGTCATGTCAGTAAAAGCCTCAGTTTGTAATTAAATACTCGACTCAACCAAGCTGGCATCTACACTGTGGTAGGGACATACGAGATTCACACATATAAAAGTAGTAGAAACAAATATTATATACCGTTTCTGCAGTAGGGCACATACTCCATGCAAACTATGAAAAGACTTGAAACCGGGATATTTGAACAATGCTTCTGAATTAAAACTACAAGCAAATAATGCAAGTTGACAAATGTTTTGGCTAATGCTTTCATCAATGTTACAGAGAAGTTCTGTCAAGTGTTCTGAAGTTACAGATGCAGATGTTTTTACCTTGGCAGTATAATCTTTTCGTCAGATGCAAGAGAGGCATAGTCGTTGAAGGTGTTAAATTTAACAGGTGGTTGATATCTGAAGGGTTTTGCCCCGAAGTTGAACTCACACTGCTGGTAAGACATAAAACTTGCTGCAGCAAAAAAGCCAGATCTGTCAGGAGAACAAACAAAACAAATAAAAATAAGGATTCATTATTTATTTTTAATCTGTTGAATTGGTTGTAAAAACTGCAATACCTTTGGCAATTGAGGCACAACTGGACTGCCAAACACTAATATGGTTTCAGAGAAAATTACTGATATAATCAAATGAACACATTCATAAAGAGAAGACAGCTGAACATTCATTTTTGCATAGATTAGTGTGCAAAAATGAATTTCCTTTTGGGGAAGTTGACTGGGCCTTACAAACAAATCTCTTTGTGTTCTAACAAAGCAATCAAAAGTAAGTGATCTGAACTGCGTAGAAAAAGTGGTCATATCTCCAGTCAGTTCAGTCATCATAACCTAATGTTTTATTAATGTAGAGTACTTACGTGGCTGATGAGAAGACTTGTTTCTCTGGGGGAAGCTGGTTTCCATTTAAATAAAAAACCATCTGCTTCTTACTTAAGTCTAATAGAAATCCTATCGTATCACCTAAGGGGAGTAAAGAGGTCAATATTAATGTCTAAAACCTGGGAAAACTGCAATTCCTCCTCAATTTAATAAAAAAAGGCCAGGCAACCAAGACAGTAATATAATTTAATAATACAGAATTAAGTTTCATGATTAGTGTGGGCAATTAGAACTGCTAAATTGGGCAACACAGGAATTAGCATAAACAGCCTGACGCCATTTAATCCTAACATATGTTACCTTAAAAGCTCACTGTAACATTCTTACCTTCCTTCCAGCATGTGTGCGAATGTGGTTTACTTCTGGCATTGTACCAAATCAGCTGCCGGCAGCCATCGTACGCACAGGAGTACTCATCATCACCGATACCATAACCCTCCTGTGAAATAAATATGTTCACGTTACTGGTGCAATACAGTATTTGGCCACCGAGTGGCACATCCAGTAAAGGCACTGGGTGGAGTGCAGGATATGCCCTATAGCCAGGAGATTGCAGGTTCGAATCCAGGCTATGTCATTCCCGACCGTGACCGGGGGTTCCTATGGGGCGGCGCATAATTGGCCGAGTGACGCCCGGGTAGGGAGGGCTTAGGTCGGCAGGGCAATCCTGCAGGTCTGCAGTGGAGCCATTCAGTTCTGTGTTGTCCTCCAGCACTATAGGTCTGGTGGCTTTGCTGTGGATATGCAGTGCGAAAAACGACGGATTGGCAGGAACACGTTTTGGATGATGCGTGCTTCAGCCTCCGTTTCCCCGAGACGCTGGGGGGGTTGCAACGGTGAACCAGGATAAAAATAATAAACGGGATTTCCAAATTGGGGAGAAAACCTGGGTAAAAACCAATGGCGACGACTACATTTTTAAAAATAGAAAAATAAATCAAATTAAAATAAGCAGCATCACTGTAAAGTAACTACTTTTTCCATCAAAGATAAAGAATCATATAAACTTACTGTAACGCCTTCTGCTTCAATTGCAAAATGTCCCTTTTGTGTTAAACAATAACAGCTGTTACTGAAACTCAAAATCAGTTCAATCTGGTGTTTCATGCAGACTGTGCATGCAGACTGGACGGCTCCCTCAGCCTCACCAACCCAGGTGATGGTCCCTTCAAGGTTTATAGAGTACAGAGCTTGGACAGGATTGCCAATGCTTGTGCACTAACTAAAGAGGGCTTCTAAAAGTACCTTTCATGGTATTTCCCAGATAACCAGTGAAGCATCCCACATTTAAACTTTTCCTTAGATGGCAGAGACCACAGCTATGCTTTCCAACCCTGGTTCCTGCCTGACTGTGGGAAGCAGAATGCATAAATTCTGCAAAGGTTTGGCAGGAGAAGGGGGAATTAATATGAGAATGCGGACAGTCCTGTGGAATGAGAGGGACCAAGATTTTTTTTTTTTGTTTGTTCTAGCAGTAGAAAAATAAAATTAATATAAAAAACACTTCAGGTCTATGCATACTGTTTTAGGTAATTAGTCGCAATGACACGTACAGTGCTTTCAAAAGTATATCAGTATTATTGATACTTACATGATTAAGAAATTTACTGTCTTTGGTCGCCCAACCAATCTGCATTACACCTGAAGTAACAACGGTAACTTCATAGTACCAGACACCAGAATCCACACAGAATGTACACCGCACACTTTCAAATGAAGAGGCATCACAGCGGGCCTGAAGTAATATAGGGAACAGAACAAAACACAGTGCAAAATATCACTAAGCAACTACCAAATATTGCATTCCATTACAAGCAACACATTTTTCATTTGTCACTATTAAATACTACACGTTATGATTATGCAAGAAGATGCGCTTTTTAAAATACAAAACAAATATTCTCACTATGAAAAAAGCTATATATACACACACATATATATACACACACACACACACATACATATATATATATATATATCCTCCACCCCACCCCCCTTTTGAGAAATTGCACCAACCACAATTTAGAGAAAAAAAGCACTGAAAATACCCCGACTACCCACGTTTAATAAGTAAAAGACCCTACCTCCATCCCACTCGGTGAGATTTTGAGGTACTCGCTGACATCGTTGCTGTTCAACATAGCGTTAATGTTGTTAAGGTTCACCTTCTCGTACGTGAACTGACGTCCCTCTTTCAGAACTGACAAAAAAAACCCAAAAAAACAGAACATAACGCAGCTGTAGAAAATGCGCAAGAACCACCAGACGCTGCAACTCTCAGTGACGAGTGATTTCTCAATTTTTACAACACTGAAGAGCAAGCAATACTAGCCAAGAACAAGAAGACCTGGAATACACAAGAACTACATTTCATGAATAGAAAAAGGCTTTGTATTAATCATTACAATGTATTGCACCAAATGCTCTACATAGTGAAACCAGGAGTGGATCAAACTGCTATGTAATGGGAGTCTGATTTCCATCACTGTATACTCAAAACTAGCCCTGGGGGTTATGAAGGATTGAAACTCTTGAATGGACGACAGCTTTTGAAATATCTTACAGAGATTGTCTAAGCTCCACTGTGCACAGAATCCAACCTGTCGTTTCAGGGAGTCAGTGTGGTTTGCCCAGGTCTCCAATATCATTAGCCGGTTGCTGATAGACGACTCAGACACAGTCAACTTATTTTCACCTACAATTACAAAAGCAGCATTAAAATGGTAGCTGTTTTTTCATATTAAGCTGTGTTAACACCACATTAAAAAAAAGACTCAGGAAAGAAAATTGGGATTAAGAGGAAAGAGAGAAAACAATTCTAAAATAAAAAGTTATGAAGTGCTAGGATTCAAATGCATTGTTTTGGTTTCTGAAGGTTTCATTTTTTTTTTTTTTTTAAACCTCAGTAATAATTCCCCATGCAGTTCACGATTATTTACGGGCCAAAAGGATAAAAGGAATAATTGGACTTACTTGTTTGTGCAAATTTTTCAAGTGCAATGAGAGCAAAAAGCATCACTGTCGGGTGTGACTCTGAACTCTGGGAGGGGGAAACAAGCTTGTTAATCTCATTCACAGTCCTTCCAACTATAAAACAACAAATATGGGGGGCAGCATCGCAGAAAAGTTACAATATTCACTCGCATTCAGGAACCTAAATAGAAACTCATCTCCTGAAATGATCATACAACAGTTTTTTGTATTTCATATTTAAAACCCTACTGAAATCTAGATATCATATGTATCCTACACTGTGGTAAACTGGAGATCATTTTAATTTTCAATAGCTATCTAAACCATGTTTCAGTACTCACCAAGCTTTCCAATAAATACTCCAAAGTCCCGGGGCTTAGAAGACCTATGCTAGCAGGACCTAACAAAATTACAGAGCTTGAATTAGTCAAAAAATGGGTATGCATAGCAGGCAGATTTCAAAACAGTGTTTCATATACGGTCTTAGCACCTCTGTACAGTGGGGACATATTTTTTATTTTAATGTATACTTTTAAAAATCATTTTTCATTAATTGTACAGCAGCTTCATATAAATCAGGAGTGTGATATTTTATGGCGAGTGTCTGCATTTTTAGTATCAGTTTTCTAATGAGCCATCCAGGCGCACTTTGCTTTCAGGTCCATACCTGCTAGTTTTTCTGCTAAGCATCCCAGAACTGCTGCAGTGTTGCGATGTTTGGCAGGACTTGAAGCGTCCTGACACGCCACAGCTCCACTCAGATTCAGCATTTCAGAAAGCTTCTGTAATGCATCCTAAAAAACAAACATGTTACAAACTATAAAATAAAAGCAGTCAGGCTGTGTGTGTCCGTCCCCACCACCCACAATACATCTAACCAAAGTGTGTCATGCTTCATCATCTGATGAATCTGCATTTGTTACTTGCATCGCAAGCTACATAATTTGATTGCTGTTATAAAACAAGCCGTGAATGCTGAAACAAGGCCCCAACACAGATGCTTGTGCTGGAATTGATGACATCTGCTTGCTTTATTTAAGAGTCCTGTTTACTGCCACGACTTACCTTGGTTGGCAGTGGGCACTCGTCAAGCAGCAGAGTTATAACAGCTGGTCCCAGTGGATCTTCTAATGGAATCACCCTGATCAAAGACTGGACAACTTCCAGCCAGCCCTCGTCTGTGAACAAGAAAGCGGAGGGAATGTAAGAGTGGGAACACTCCAGCTGGACCCAGTTCAAAACTTGGGAAAAAAATGTTTCAGCAGCGGCCCTTCAGGAACTGGTATGTAAACGGATACGGGGTCAGCATTAAGATGCACCACAAATTCAGCAAACATCTTCTCAGGGCTCAGCTGCATTAAAAACACACCCAGACGTCTGGAACAAAGGGCTGCAAACTGATATTTATCTCCCTGGAGGTTTTCTAAAGGACGGTGTTGACAAAAAGAGAGAACTGAGGGTGTGGTTATGTGTTGCTGAAATCCTGAACTGTCTTAACACGCTACAGTAGATAAAACACTTGCAGTGGTCTGAGGCACCCTGTACACTAGCCTGCATGTAACAAACCCATACATCTCTCCTCTGGAACCAGTGGATCTGCAGACTGAAGAAGATGACAACTGCTTCAAGGGCCCCAGGCTGAACCAATCAAGATCTTCTGCTGCCACAATAAGAAACTCCCAACGATCAGTTCTAGCTGTTTGTCTTAATGTTGCATGTGGTGACAGTTCAAACCTATTGTAGGGACTCAGTGATTGCACTACTGAAGCTGGAGACAGGGCTCCTCTGGTTCTATGAAAGATGCTATATATTGAATTGTTTTAAGTAATTTTTTCAATCCATTGTAAGTATTATGTGGTTCAACTTTAGTATTATGCGGTTCAACTCTGTCATAGTACTTTTCCTACCAGTCAGGAATTGAGGCAGCCAACCAGTCCTGTATGTGTTCTACTTCAAGCCCTGCCCAGTACTTTAAAAGACAAACTAAGTTAACATTGAGTAGTGCAAGGTTAGTGCTCATGGGGGTTTGTGAAGAACCGTAAAACATGTATTTTTTTTTGGTAAAAAGCATTAACATTCAAGAATAAACTACTGTTAGTTACCTGTTTCGGCCATTTCATGTAAAGTAATCATGGAATATGGTGGCTCCTGGTCACTAAAACAAAGCAGAAAGAAAAAACAGTGTAAGTTTAACAGAGACAAACATATTCTTACTAACAACTCATCATCATTATTTGGTAATGAGGTTTGAAAGCAGAAAACAAACACAGTGATGATTATTAATGCACATGAACATTTGGACACCACTGGCATTCTTTGGCTCCCTAATTTGAGGAGATCCATTCTTCACTCTTGAACATCCATCAGTAAATACAGCTCCTGCTTACACACAACCCTCCCTCAAGAACCCAATGTAGCTTTTACAAGCAACCTATCTATTGAAAATTATCTGCACAAATTCAGAACACAAGCAATTGTTTTGAAAATAAGGCTCGAACAGAAAAAAAAAGAAAATCTCTTGCAATTGGCAAGATTTCTGAAATAGTTTCTGAACCCTGTGTCCTAGCAACAGGTCTTTCAGTCCGTCTTATGCTTTATAATGGTGGGTGGATCAAGGTACATTTTGCTGCTTTTTCTTTGTTTTTTTAACACTTACAATGTACAATTCTTCTGAGACATGTCAGGACATTCTGCCAATTTCAGATTTGCTCACTCAACATTGCATTCTGAATTTAGTATGATGCACATAATGAAATTATGTAGAATCATGTTTGTGTTACTAATTAACACAAAATATAGGCACTGTCAGCAGCCAACACCAATAGGAACACGTTATTATACATCACCAAACAAGTTTGCAAAAAGAATTCCCAGACAATAACGGACTTGCTAATTAAAGCTTTCTACATTTCATTTACTGAAGCCACAAAGGAGCAATACTGCAAGCCTACAAATCAGAAACCTAAAACATTGGCCAAAACAAACAATAGATGCAGACTGGAGAAAGTAACATTGATTTATTCATCTTAATTTATTTATTTATTTATTGTTTTTAAACCAGAAACTCTGATCTACTTAAATCGCAAAAAAAGAATGCAATTCTGTACAGTGATGAATCAAGTCATTATACTTTTCTTTAAAGTTGCTTAAAGGTTAACAGTTGCTAATCCTTTGAACCTTTCCAAAGAGGTCCAGGCTGTATTCATGGATTTCTACTACCAATGGTTTGCCAACTTAATGACAATACAAATAAGCATGCCACAGCTCCCCACTCCTGGTGGTCCATTAAGTGATAAAACCAGGGGTAGCAACCGCGGTTCTTCCAGATCAGGTCTTTGTTTCTATTTATTTATTTATTTATTTATTTTTTAAATTTACTAGTCGCCATTTGATTTTTACCCCATTTTTCTATAGGGCCCCGGGCCCCTCCCCCTCCAAACAACAGTAGATCTAAGTCCTGCAGCCATTCTTTATTGAAGTGAGTGTGATGTTCTCCCACAGGAGTGATTCAGTGACTCCCTTAGTAACAATTATAAAATACAGTGAAAAGAGGTCCGTGGTAAAGTAGGTTTGCAAGTTTAAGTGCAGCAGCAGTATTCAGATCTGCCGCAGCGGTAATTAAAACAGACCACTTGGGAACAACAGGTGGTCATCCACAACAGGTTTAAAATTATCGTGTGTGCCTGAATCCATTCTGAAGGCAGCCGGTCATCATTTTCAGACAGATTGTCTTCCTACACCAGGCTGTACTCTGTATTACTTACTTATCAACTAGTGTCCTGATGACAGCCAGTGTATCCAGCACCAGCCCGTCCACATTTTGTTTCTTTCTCCTGGGTTCATGTGGTCCTCGGCCACGCCTGGGTGGTCTAACAGGGTCCCGCGGCCGGCTTCGCACCTCTGGCTCTGTGGCAGCGTTCTCCACTTGCCGGAGCTGGTTGGGGGGAGCTGTGTCGTCCTCGGCTTCACTGTCCTCTCGGCAAATGCAGTTGTTTCCCATGGTCCCGGCTGCAGAAGTTTCCCAAAACCTTAGAAAGTGCAGCTCTAGAGTCAACAGCAAACCTCGCGCAAGGCTCCTACTGGCATAGAACACAATCCAAGTGGCTATGATCATTTAGAAGGTTTAAGAAACCATCTCTTGGCAATCCGGAACGGTACGGCGATCATCCTGGCATAATCCTTAAGCAGCAGCAGGAGGAGGGGAGGGTACCCTGCAACCGGAGATGCAGAATCAAGCATCATCAGCCAAGCTCTTCATCAGCAGCTAGCTCCTCAAACTCTTTCACCTAATATACAAGAGAGAGACAGTTTTTAGTTTTGGTTTGCAGTTGCATACAGACACGCTCAAAGACAAGGACACCTTTGTAGATGTCTCAAGGGTTCCATCATACTGGTTAAAAGGTGTAAATAGTTTATTGCAAAATTAGGCTTGTAATTAATAAGCTTTGTAGGTGTTTAGTGTAAAATGTAATCAGTATAATAGAATCTGGAAAACAAGGAGATTCAGTCCTTTTTTTGCGTTTACAATTCCGACATACCCGCCTCCCCTTTTCTTGTTTGTTTATTTATTTGTTTTTTTATTAATTTACCTAGGTTGAGTATACAATGCCGAGTATGTTTTATTACGTATAACAATAAAGCTACTTTCCTACTATTAATCACATAACTGAACTAGAAATCATGTCTGCGCTTCCTCGCAATTGTTTATTTTATGTCTGCTGTTTGCAGTTTCGTTTACAGCCTGCTGTATATCAATCCTATAGCACTCGAGGTCTAGGTACAGTACTCCATCTCCCGTTGTAAAGCGAATATTACTAGTACCACTACTGTCTTTATCGGCTGATATTCAGAAACTACGGTAACTAAAACAAAGACAGCGTTTCCAAGCCTTACCGTTTCGTTTTTATTTTAAAATGTATCCATCT
This sequence comes from Acipenser oxyrinchus oxyrinchus, assembly GCA_030684275.1. Taxonomy (NCBI): domain Eukaryota; kingdom Metazoa; phylum Chordata; class Actinopteri; order Acipenseriformes; family Acipenseridae; genus Acipenser; species Acipenser oxyrinchus. The sequence goes on along the minus strand of CM060261.1, from coordinate 33,106,992 downwards.
GGATCGTTAACAATGTAGTTTCTACATTGAAACAACACAATACACACGGCTTAGTAAGCTAGGACAGCTGAGAGCAACAAAGCTTAGTGCTCAAAACAGTCGTATTCAACCTATTAGCGTGTAAAATATAAATACATAATCATCGTCATAAAATAAAAATGACCCACGAATCTTGAAAAAAGACAAAATATGAGCAGCTAACGGACCGACGTTTACACCCACACACTTACCCGGCAAAGAGCTCAGATCCCCAGCGATCGCTACGCACCCCAGCCCAGGGATGGATTTAAAAACAGGCCTCCACAGGCTCCTCGGCGTAGACTCTGAGAATGTGTCAATCGTATCCTGACACGACAGCGGCAACGTTTAAGCAATGTGCCGGTCGCCTCGTTCTTTTTAACCTTCCTTTGTTGTATGCCGATATACTACATACGTCATATTTCCAAAAAGCTCAAGCAAGACTCCTTTCCTAAGCTTTCGCAAATGGGCTTCGGAAGCGTCGGCGGTGGAGGAGTGAATGGCGATGACGTCACTTTCGGAACTGCTCCTCATCTCGGCCTCGCTCCCTGCTGAGATTCCTCCTAGCAACACGGATCTTGGAAAACAAACCCCCTTCAGTCCTTACCTGGGTCGGCTGTATCAGGTCTTGCTTTGGCGAAGGGGAATGCATTGTGCATATTTAAACACGGTCTACTGTTACGAATGATGGTGTCCATTTAGAAAGCTCAGTACTGTAATACCCGACACGGCTGTCAATAGAACATTTGGGAATTCAGTGTCATTAAAAATAAGGAATGTAAAAATGTGTGCGACATACATACAGACTCATTTAGGTTTGTATATTTTCTCAATAACTTGTGCTAAAGAACTTCCAAATCAAGTTTAGTCACAATTGGACAATCGGTTGTCTGGATATGTAAAGGACAGACAGTTATGTGAAATCCATATTAAATAGATTAATACTCAAAAAGTCATGGTAAAACTAAAAACAAACAAACATTGGATTCAATTTCACACTGGAAACAGAACTGGATTGGGTTGCAAACTCTTTCGGATGAGACCTAAAACCGGAGTCTTATTGTAGCGACTGTAGTGACAGCAGCAGCAGTTGTGATGCGTAGTTCACCCGTAGTGCTGTCTGTGTGCAGCTGGGGTTGGGTGAGAGTATATAGTTAGTTGGGGATTGGAGGGGCTAGCATGCTAATTAGGGGTAATCTTAGTTGTCCAATAACCAAGCCCATTTGGGCTATATTAGGGTGAATAGCGCCACTGCTCGTGTTCAGTTTTTTCAGGGTTCAGAAAAGAGCGGTAATGGTGCTTTTAAGCGTATTTCAACTTCAATTTTTGGTCTGCTTCATTGTTTCACCACCATTGCTGAACCACCCTCCCCCTGGGAACGCACAGCGCTACTGTGTATGTGTGTTAATGAGGTCTATATCTTCAGGCAGGACAATGAGGGACCAGTGATAATGTCGCTGAGACTTCTTAATTGTAATTGTGGTTCTTTTTGTTCAACTGGCTGCGAAGGGTCCCTGTAATTCCTGGATGATGAAGGGCAAACATTCCTCAAGAGCTGCAGTATTAACATGTAAATCAGGTCGCGGGGGCTACATCCTGGTTCCCTTCCCATTAGCGGCACCCAGGTGTTGCAGCTGCATGTGGCCTGGGGTGATCAGCAGTATGACCCTTAAAGAAGAGTCTGATAAAAGACCATTAGGACACCATTTATAAAACCAGCGCTATACTCTGAAGAAACCCCTGCAGAACCATGAGCAAAGCATTAACCAGCAGCAATAGAAACACAGCTGATTTACAACAGACTTTGCACAGTGATCCTGGTACCATGGCATTGCAAGGGATTACCAGTTAGCATTAGTAAATATCATGGGGGTCCCCTTGATATGTCAAACTATGAACACTACGGATTCAAACGTTTGCCTCATTTAATTGCATATGCCCTCATGCTACCATTGCCCCTCTTAGTACTGAGTTTTTGCTTTGCTCTTGCAGAACAACTGCTGCGTTGCCACTGAAGCATTAGTGAGGCTGACACAGAACACGGAATCAGTCATCGTTCAGTATCATGGAGGAAAGGGTGGTATAGAAACGATGTCTGTGAAAGCACACACTGCCCTTGACAGAGCCCCTCTCCAAGTGTGAACGCACAGACTGCCCTTGACAGACCCCATCTCCAAGAGTGAACGCACAGACTGCCCTTGACAGACCCCATCTCCAAGAGTGAACGCACAGACTGCCCTTGACAGACCCCCTCTCCAAGTGTGAACGCACAGACTGCCCTAGACAGACCCCCTCTCCAAGGCACAGGACTGCAGCCAAAGGCACGGGCAGGGAATAATGAGGCACTCGTTCCTCAAGGCAGTCTTCTGCCAGTTCAATCCCTGCCAGAAAAAATACATCGCTTCCTGTTAAACTTGGAACAGCGGTGAATGATATAGCAGCTGGGTTTTTGTTAATAACAGCAGTTGAGGTTACAGTGCTCAAGTCATTATCCCTGCTGTTTTTGCTACAGCTGAGGATCAGGTCAAATACAAAATAAACGGATGTGAAAAGTGTAATGTTGCATGCAGTTGATAATACTGTACTACATGCGGTAGGGTTTGTTGCACTTAAACTACAGCTCCCAGAACCCACTACAAGCCCGGGGAACATACCTTTATGTCCGGCATGTGCACGCAATATAATACAGCAACTCCTGCTGGTAATGTCTGAGAATAAATACAGGCGGCGGTTACAACACAATTTAGAGACGTTGGGAAAATTCATTTTATTCTGTTGACGTGGCACCAGTCACAAACATTTAATTGCACAGCTGCTGAAAAAAAAACGTTTTACAGTATTTATTTATTTTATCTATAGCCAGCGATTGGGTTTTAAAACAAATATTTACATCTATATAACATCAGTAGGGGGGAAAAAGGGTTTCTGATCATTATAAGAACACATGTTAAATTCCGTAACCTTTATCTTGCATGAAATAATCTTAAATTATAAGCAAATTATAGTCAGCAGGACTCTTGTGATCCTACACCGTTCCGTTCTAATCAATAATAGTGTCTTACATCAAAAACTACCTAGCCGGAACCCATGTTGTAGCGCCTCCTCGCGATTCAGGGAATGTTTTCTGTGCAACACGAAGCTGTCTACTCTAGGTAAACCTAAAACATGTTTCTGCACATTAATGATTGAGAGTTAAATTGATTGCTTTTCTTCAAAATTGTTATGTGTCAAAGTTATATCGTTAACTAAAGCGTGTGTTTTAAATTCAATTTGCTGTGATTAATAGTTGTACACCGTAGTTTTACTTGGCTACGCCAGCTCGCAATTGGTAAACGTATACCATTGCAATACCTACTGTTAAAAAATAATAATTTGTACCTGGATTATACGAGAAATTAAAATGAGTTGTTTCCTGAGCTGTTTCTGTTGTAGCGAGTTATGCTGTTAAGACTAGTGGGAACCCCTGTGTGTATCGGGTAACGTATGTGTTCAGGCTAGTTTTAAAATGAAATACAAATTTAGTTGCTAGATGCCATTTTTATATTTTCGTTCATCAATTCAGTTAGCCTGTTTGAAAATTCCGTCGGTTGTAAACTTTGGTTCTTTCCCGTTGGTATTTTATTAAGTGTGTCTGAAGGGAAAATTCGTTATAGAGTACTCCACTTTGAGTCAAGTTTCAGACACTCATATTTTACACATGTATAGACCAGACAAGTATCTAATTGTCTATATAAACAGAGCCTGCGTCACAGGCCTATATGTTATCAGACGAACCAAGCGTGTTTGGCACTTTTTGGACGATTGTCTGACGTTTTCACTGTTTATTAATGTTAATTAGAGTCAGGGTTGGCGATTTGTTTTTTATTAAAAAAAAAAAAAGTAGTCGATTTTTTTTTTTTTTTTTAATTATGGAATTTCTTTTGTAGTATCCTAGTTGAAGCTCTACAGTACCTCCAAACTGTAAATTTTAAGGATGTTGGAAATTGATTGTGAATAGTTACATACCAAACTAAATTACTCAATCCTAAATGAATACATCAATAAAGCAAATTATTTATCTCTAAATGTGAACTACAAGAATTTAGCGATGGATTACGCCAGAGAAAAATCCCCCTCACGCATCCCAGTCATTCTTTTCTTGTGAATTCCTCTTTCTGTGTCAGTCGAAACACACGCAGTTGTTATTTAGGACTACTTTGCTTTTTGTAGTGTGTTCAATTGTTAAAGTTCCTGATTGCACCACTAAAGAAACCTGGTTTCAGCGGGTCTTAACACGGAGCTCAATTGTCTATTTGGGACTCCATTTCACTCAGAATCGAGCGTTATAGGCGCTATATAACGGGGCAACACATGTCTTCAGAATACCATTTCAGTGCAGTATTCTTTTGTCTTGTCTTATGTCTTCGCTTGTTTATGCGCCACAGAATCGCATTTGCGCTGTGATCAGTATACATCCCTAAGAGTTTTCGTTTATAGACAGTAAGAGTTTAAGATGTTTGTGTTAATAAAACGTTTTTAAAGCATACTGTTCATGTCTTTTCATTGAGAAACTATATAAAATAGGTAGTAAATGAAAAAATGATTTAAATCAATGATTTATTTCCCTAAAATCAAGTGATTTAAATCAGTGATTTAAAATCGACTTGATTTAAATCAGCCAACCCTGATCAGTGGGTGCCAAAAACCTTGAACAATTAAGCGAGGCTAGAGCATTTGGCTTTCTTGTACTTGCTGTCTGGAATGAAAATAACTTTTACAGGTGATTTGAGAATTCAGGATTTCATGAGTTGCATGAAGGTATCCTGAATGTTTTTAAAAAATCTGACCTCTCAACCATGGCACCTCTTTTCGGTGCCTGCTAACCCCACCATTATAGGACAAGAATTAATACTGAGAGGTAATGTTTCAGGTTCTTCCTCAAAATACTTCCATACGCAAAACAACCTGAGTGTATGAGGTGGAGGCGATACAACAGCTGGATTCATTTAGGTTGGAATGATGGCCCTGTATCTGTTAGCATTGGCAACATGTGTTTTGAATTGTAAATGTTTATCTTGGAAATTGACAAAAGAAGAAAATAAAAGAAGGGGTAGACCAGGGGTGGGAGGGCTGTTCCGCTCCAGGTTTAACAGGTAACATGAGATAATGAACTACTTCAGGGTCTGGATGGAGGGTTAATTGGTTCAATTAAACTGTTTAGAACAGGGTTGGAACAAAGACCAGGAGTGGAAGGGCCAACTTTGGCCACCCAATGGATAGACATTTTAACAAATATAACTGCAGTACTTATTTATTATTAGATGGCGATAGAGAGGTGAATGAAATGTTTTCCAAACTCATGTTCTGCATTAGCGACCCCATACTTCAACCTAGTGCTCCACTGTTAGTTATGAAAATGAAAGTGCTGCGCCACATTTGTACTGTAGTACAGGGGTAGGCAACCTTTGGCATTTCCAATCTATTCCATTGCAGGACTTTGTTCCAACTAGATCCTAAATTATTTCATTGACCCTGTTGGAGGTCGATTCAATAATTAAGGCTGCAGTTAGAACAAAGTCCTGCAATGGATTGGAAGTGCCAAAGTTTTCCTTTGTACAGTGGTTCCCAACCCTGGTCCTGGGACCCCCTGTGTCTGCTGGTTTTCATTCCAACTGAGCTCTCAATTACTTAACTAGACCCTTAATTGAACAGATCATTTCCTTAACTAGACCTTTGTAATTGTTTTCAGCTCTTATACAGTTGCAGAGTTCAGTTGTAATAAAAAAAAAAAACAGCAGCGACGGGGACCCACTGGATTAGATCGAAGTATAATGGTGTTATTCTTATCTCTACCTGCAGAGGGCCACCTGTCACTAGTAATGGAAGAGATTCAGAATACATTAGGGTGGGCAATCTACATCATTAGTTGGCATCTGAAGAATTATCTTTATGGTGTAGCATCTAACTAATTTATAATATATAACTTATATATATAGATCTATATATGTAGATATATCTATCTATCTATCTATCTATCTATCTATCTATCTATAGATAGATAGATAGATAGATAGATAGATATAGATCTATATATATGTTAGATATATATAGGTAGATAGTCCTAGCTAGACCAATTGAAAGCTATTGTAAATAAAATATTATACAAGGCTGTGTGGTCCAGTGGTTAAAGAAAAGGGCTTGTAATCAGGAGGTCCCCGGTTCAAATCCCACCTCAGCCACTGACTCACTGTGTGACCCTGAGCAAGTCACTTAACCTCCTTGTGCTCCGTCTTTCGGGTGAGACGTAGTTGTAAGTGACTCTGCAGCTGATGCATAGTTCACACACCCTAGTCTCTGTAAGTCGCCTTGGATAAAGGCGTCTGCTAAATAAACAAAATGGTGATTTTGGGTGGTGTTATACAGCCATAACTGACTGATATTATACTACAGGAACAGTGCAGCAATATAATCCTTTTGTAATGGGATTATAACACTAGCTTCCACTAGTTAATTTCTGTTCTATATAGAAATGTGTTATTGCACACACATGATGTCTATTTACAGGTAAACTCTGCTGTACTGTACAAACTACAGAAAATCTAAACTATTTTCCTATTGCAGGTTGATTCAAGTTACACCTGGGCCTGTGTTTTGACAGATGACTCTGTAAAGAATCCCTGGATTAATCAATCAGGTAAAGCCATTACTCTTACCTTTCTCTACCTGTTAGATCAACTTGACCCTTATTGTAACATTTATTAAATGAGGCACCAGATTTAGGAAGTTTACATGCGGTGGAACTTAATTCCTGTTAAAAACTGCTCTGCAAATCTTTCGCAGGTCCAGATGACCAAACTGATTGCATGAAGCACGTTGGCAGCTTTGTATTATTTTATTACCGGTATTACTCCACAATTTGGAATGTTTTTCTGTTGTTCCGATGTCTAATTAGAGGGACCCCTTGTGAACTGACAAACTAAATTGGTTGGTGCACAATGCGAGGCTTGGGTTAGAAACTACCATCCGGGGACTAAGTCCACAAACCACAGACTTGGGTATATAATAATGTCTGTATACTGGAAGGAATAACTGATGGCCTGTTTGGAGGGTTACTTAGGTGCATTGGTGGAGTTTCGAGAGGAAACTGGCGTAACTTTACACAGCATTGCAGTAAATCAAGAAAGAGCTCGTTGTTTCCCTCATAACTAAGCTGCGTGTTTATTTCCAGGTGCTTTGTATTATGGCTGGAGCAGGGGATGAGAAAGTTTTCGTTAACCGGAAGTTTGAGTCGGAAACTGAAATAGAGGAAAAACGCAAGAAAAGACAAGAAGAATGGGAGAAAGTGCGTAAACCCGAGGACCCAGCAGGTAAAGGAGCCTGGCTGTCATAGTTTGAGAGTTTAGGGGAGATCTGTATTTCTGTAGCTTTACAGGAGCAGCATTGTTATCATGTGCTCTGACTTTGTCTGCGGCAGTGGTTATTGATGCATGCACGCTGTCATCAGGAATTATTCTTTGTCTCCTGGGAAGTGACATACTGTAGCTTCAGAGTTGATTTGCACATTGCAGGTTATAGCGGGGGAGCAGTGAACCAAACTCAGCGTCTCAATCTAGATCTGCACTGAGCATTATGATGGTCTGCACGATTTCATTGACGTTACCCATTCTAGATTTCTAACAGCACACACGGTTTTTATTAGGGCTGTGTGCACAGCTCCAGGGGGTTTGAAAGTCCCTTCGCTGGTTTTTCAAAAGTAGATGAACCTTCTGAGGTTTGTCACACTTTCACGTGCCCTCTAGAGTGATATCAAACCACTATACTGTTCATTGATTGATTTAAAGAATTCCCATGTAGGATAAGACTGTTGATCTTACTGTGTATGACGTTCTCCTAGCAGGAAGCTGTGCTATTACACACTCATCTACAGTAGTTAGAGTTACATAATATTATTATGAATCACATACATTCATATCTTACAGTTCGCAGATGCAGCCTGACTTCTACAGCGTGTGTACAGTAAAATGGTTACATACACTACAGATGTGTTAACGTTTACAAGACTTTTATCTTCCAAAATAGATAGTTCTTATTTAGCAAATAGAGTGAACAGCAGCACTCACAGCATGCGGGGCTGATCTTAGCTGACAGTCAGGGCGTCTCAGTAGAATGCTCCCCACTGCTCCGCGCCTGCCACTGGGGCGATGGCAGGACACGCCCCCCACTCACAGCAGCAGTGACAATGGCAAGCAGGTGACAAGCAAGGGAGAGCGAGCAGCGGCTCCAGCAGAGTAAATCCCACCGCCGGCCTCCGCCACAATATATATAAAATCTCACACAGATCAAATCATTTCTGATGGACACAGACATTTTATTTTGCCATTGAATACATGTAAAAAAATATTTGTTTGGATATTTGTCCCAGCACTAGTCATAAGGCATTACAGATAGCAATAACAGAAGCTGCAGTGTACTTGCTTTTAAAAACTCTTCCGTGCAGCAGGAGTGCCAGCTGTGGAACTGCAAGCTAATTTACTAATGCACCAGCGGGCTGTTGCCAAGCACTGACAAGGCAGTGAGAGAACCTGGGGCCACTGAAAGACTGCTATTAAGGCACAGACTGTACTGTTTACACAGGTAAATCCCACTTATTAGTCTGTTAGTTTTGCAGGGACTCCGATGATATTGCATAAATTCAATTTACGACAGATGTTGGTTCAGCTCCTAAATGCTGTGACATACTTTTTTTTCGCACTGCAAGCCTGCCATGAAGCCATTACAGAACTACAGTGTCGGCGGACCACGCAGTTCTGAATTGTACACAGGCAGGCCTGCAGGCGCCCGGACAGCCACAGGGGTTGCTGGTGCATGTTAAGCCAAGGATTCCCCAACCAACCTAAATCATCTATTAAACTACATTACAGTATGTACTTGTTCACAAGCTCTGCCGCAGCAGATCATCAGACCGCACTGTAGACTCCTAGCATCATGATCGCTTTGTAATTATAGGAGGCTATGTGGTCCAGTGGTTAAAGAAACGGGCTTGTAACCAGGAGGTCCCTGGTTCGAATCCCATCTCAGCCACCGACTCATTGTGTGACCCTGAGCAAGTCACTTAACCTCCTTGTGCTCCGTCTTTCGGGTGAGGCGTAGTTGTAAGTGACTCTGCAGCTGATGCATAGTTCACACACCCTAGTCTCTGTAAGTTGCCTTGGATAAAGGCGTCTGCTAAATAAATGAATAATAATAAATAATAAATTCCTCTTTGCTTTACTTTACATCTTTCATGTTTTACAATCATTTTAAACATCTGCCAGAACAGCTGCTCATCCCTGATGCTCCTTGGTTTTAGCCAAGCAGCGTCAAAAGTCATTGGAAAGGGTATACAGTTGTGTCTTGGATTTAAACTGGGTTTAGAAAACTTTACAATATGTATATACAAGCCAATTATTAGTCTATTTTCTTGCATTACAGATGAGTCTATACTGGCCTGAGCTCTCAAAAAGCATACAATATGTTCTGAAATCTTTAAGCTATTGTTCTTGGAAGAAAAGGTTTCCATAGATAAGTGGTAAGTTAGATTTTACACCATGAAGCCAGCAATAGTGTTCATGCATACCCAGGATTTTAAACAAGATGTTGCAAGCTTACTGTGCAGTTTGTATGGCTGACAGAGCTACCCAGATCCTTTAGTTTGATTTCTATCTATGAATGTAAATAATCCAGCAGCCTTGTAATTACACCAGAGTGCTCTTTATAAATACTGCGTGACATAATTCCACGGCAAAGATTCACACTCTGTTCAATTTACTGCAATTCATGCTCTCAGAAATGTTTCACATCATTGATGGTGTCAGAAAAAAATTGCTTGCTCAAATGGAGAGGTCTGACATTGTCTTGATATAAATAGAGGCTGTGCATTGCATAGTGCCTATTGTGAATGTGACTGCGTCTCAGGACTCCCATGTGTGCGCACACAGTCCCTTTTAAACTAAAAGATCCTTTAAAAGGCATGGCCATGCATTTTATGCGGCTCTTGTATCTGCATTCATAAAGGATGTTTTAATAAGAAATCTCAGATTGCACGTTGCAGGGATCTTTAATTATCTACAAAAAAATCTGAATGTGTGATCAGATATCGAAATGGAGTCAAGTGGGGGGAAAAGCGTTTGGCCAAAATGCGTTTGGTACGGATGAACTAAACTGACACAGCCTGCTTTTGATGTTGCCTAGCTGTTTTTACAGGAGTATAAGGAGTACACAGAAAGAAACCTCAATGACTCAGTAAAGGCAATTAGACCTTACAAGGTTTGAGAAGTTCAGGCTTCAGGTCCTGGTTCTTTTGTTTGTGATGCCTTTTTGTTATATCAGGGTTGTATCCACCACTTGGGATTACCACTGTTTAAAATAATGTTTGCATAGGAAATGCTGAGCACTCCTCCACTGCAGACTGCATCGATTAAGTGAGTGCAGTGTCTATATACTGTATAGCTCATCGTTCCAGCGTGCTGAACACATACGAAGGTAGGTAGTTAACAGTAGATGGTACATTATGTAATTAGCCACTGAGCACCCTCACAGTGCCATCCCGGCCACTAGCTCTTTCTAATTGAAGTATAACGTTTTCCTATCAGTGGTCAGATGTACATAGACGACACAGTAATGTATGGCACTGCATAATTATTTTTTTAAACCAGATGTTATCAAATGCCATTAGGATTTATTTACATATCGACACACTGAACAGCTCACTTGACACTACCAGTAATAGCAGTGCATGGAGCACAAACTTTGGTGGGATCTACAATCTCTGAACTAATCTTCTCTGTTCTACGCGCCCAGCTGTCGGCGGTTTCGACTTGTTTACTCACTCTTCGGGATCCAACCCTGGTTCTGGTTCTCACTCACACGCTACGCACACGCACAAGCGCTTGCGTGAATTTCAGCTTCTTTAGCCCGGTTGGCTTTGGCTTTGCAGCAGCCCTGAGGTGAATAAATGGAACCTTTTATACCTGACGCGCCGCTGGAACACACCTACCTGCTGATTAGATTCCACACCTGGTAATCACACACAGCAGGCAGGCTCTCCCAGGAGCGTCAGGTACTTAATTAATTAATTACAATAAATACACACTGTTTACAATATACATTTACACAACAAAAACCCCTCTTGATGCGCAGGGCTTCTGCCACAGCGCTGTATACACATTTCCATTAGTGTCAGGTAATTTACACAGTAGCAAAATGCATAGATTTACAAAGAAAAAAACCTTCAATTGTAAGGTTTCTTATAGCCATTTTGCATTCCGCTGTCTGGCGTGGGTGACGTTGCTGAAGAGCTTGACGGATAGACGGTTAGGGTGGATATGTGACGGGCGGATACACAATGAATTAACATACTACATTATAGCGAGGGACCACAGTATACTGTAGTGTAGTGTTAATCAATGCACTTTGCAATCTTTTGGTGAAATGATTGTGGTAGGATTGATGTACTTACTCAGGATAAGGGGGCCAGTTCAGTTGATGTAAATACTGCAGTCGGGCAATTCATAGAGATTGGATTGTCCCTGGCATTTCCTGTATGCTTACACACATAAAAATACACTGCAGACTCTCGCATGCACACGGTTAAGTGCTTGATTTTCATAACCTTGGCACACAATGGGCCTGTATTTCAAACAGCGGGGATGTTTAGATCAATCGATTTCAATGTCTTGTAGCTCTCTGCTGGTCTCCACTTGAGTCTGTCTGTCTGCCTCAGCAGGTCACCCCCACACCTTTTCTCTTTGCTCATCCCCCCCGACTGCTCATCTTCCGTCAGCTGAAAAGGAAGGCAGACTCTCCGCGGACCAACTCGGGGTGTTTTATAATTCACACTATTTCTTTTTAGCCGTGTCTCTTGACAGGTAGATTTCTGCCTGAAAGCATTGGTCAATATGTATCAAGCTAAAGCACCATGAGGCCCTTTCTGTACTCTGGCCTTCCAGTATGGTAATAAGCTAGCAAAGGCTTCATTGCTCTGTATAATCCCTGCACTAATAGATACTTGCTATGAAGTTAAATTTAATATTAAATAAAACAAATATTAAAAATAGTGGGCTATACAATAGGGTGACTTGTGTTTAGTATTACAATGAAAGACAAATTGAATGGTGTAGGTCTCTGTGCTGTGCTTGCCTCAAATTCGTGGCATCCTTTTTACAGAAACAATTTAGCTTCTATCCTGCTGCATGTACTTCTGATTCGGTGGAGGGAGAGTTATGTAATCACAAAAGGAGACACAACGATTGCATTCTGTGCAAGCAGCAAGCTCAAATGTTTCTGTCTCTCTCTCTAAACTTCCCCACCCGTCAAACTGTAATCCTTGACATTATAGAGGGTCATGTTTTGACAAAAATAATTTGAAAATGCTGCTAGCACTCCACAAACAAGCAATTTTGTGCATTCAGTTATTTTGGATGACTTCAATAGAAACTTAAAATCATTTTCTGTATCAAATGTAGGTTTAATTTAAAATGTTTTAGTGCATCAGCCAATATTAAATGATGGTGTTGACTGGGAATGTAATCTGCAATGCACAAGCAGAATGATTTAAAAAACCCATTGCATTATAAAATGGGAATTGTGGATGTGGATTGAAGAGCCAGTCTTGTTCAGAATGACTGTGACATGGCAGTCAAGATGACACCGTACTGTTCAAAGAGGTACCCGGAGCCTCTATGACATCATCGGCTGAGATCTTTTCTGCAGAGGATTGTATGCAGACCGAGCTACAGTGTGTTGATGTATGGCCGAAAAAATCTGTGAGCACAGCAGGTAATAGCGTCTTACTAAAATTATCTCCTGTCCTGCGTAATAAAAATAAGTAGATCAATAAACTCATGGGGGTCGGGTTGCCTGGGGATGCCTGTCAAACGTACTGTGCAGATATATTTTATTGTGTCAGTGCTACAGATTGTAAATATTAAAAACCAAGACTGAGCAGACAAACAAACCGGCATATAAATTCACTTAATTAGAGGCCACAACTCACAGTTTGTTTTCTTCTCCTTTCATGTTGTACGTGTGGAAGGCAGAAGCTGAAAGCTCAGCCGATTTACAAAACTTTTTGTTTTTGGGAGTAAGAAAGAGATGCTACTAATAGACTAGAAAAAACTGAATCACACAGTATGGAATCAAAATGAATGAACAGGGGCTGCAAACGGGATTCACGTTTCAAGGACAATCAGAGAAACAGTCGTGCTTTCATATATTTTCAAGGCGAGGAGTGTGTTGCCATGCCACTGGCTGCTGTATGTACAAACTCGGAGCACATTGTAGCTGCGAATAACTAGTGTTTTAAATGAATTGTAAAAATACATCAACCATATACCCAGCCTAGCCAGGTTGAGAGAGCAGGGATGTGCTGTATTCAGACTCTGGAGTGAGAGAGCAGGGATGTGCTGTATTCAGCCTCTGGAGTGAGAGAGCAGGGATGTGCTGTATTCAGCCTCTGGAGTGAGAGAGCAGGGATGTGCTGTATTCAGCCTCTGGAGTGAGAGACCAGGGATGTGCTGTATTCAGCCTGGAGTGAGAGAGCAGGGATGTGCTGTATTCAGACTCTGGAGTGAGAGAGCTGGGATGTGCTGTATTCAGACTCTGGAGTGAGAGAGCAGGGATGTGCTGTATTCAGACTCAGGAGCGAGAGAGCAGGGATGTGCTGTATTCAGCCTGGAGTGAGAGAGCAGGGATGTGCTGTATTCAGCCTGGAGTGAGAGAGCAGGGATGTGCTGTATTCAGCCTCTGGAGTGAGAGAGCAGGGATGTGCTGTATTCAGCCTCTGGAGTGAGAGAGCAGGGATGTGCTGTATTCAGACTGGAGTGAGAGAGCAGGGATGTGCTGTATTCAGACACTGGAGTGAGAGAGCAGGGATGTGCTGTATTCAGACTCTGGAGTGAGAGAGCAGGGATGTGCTGTATTCAGCCTCTGGAGTGAGAGAGCAGGGATGTGCTGTATTCAGACTCTGGAGTGAGAGAGCAGGGATGTGCTGTATTCAGCCTGGAGTGAGAGAGCAGGGATGTGCTGTATTCAGCCTGGAGTGAGAGAGCAGGGATGTGCTGTATTCAGACTCTGGAGTGAGAGAGCAGGGATGTGCTGTATTCAGACTCAGGAGCGAGAGAGCAGGGATGTGCTGTATTCAGCCTGGAGTGAGAGAGCAGGGATGTGCTGTATTCAGCCTGGAGTGAGAGAGCAGGGATGTGCTGTATTCAGCCTCTGGAGTGAGAGAGCAGGGATGTGCTGTATTCAGCCTCTGGAGTGAGAGAGCAGGGATGTGCTGTATTCAGACTGGAGTGAGAGAGCAGGGATGTGCTGTATTCAGACACTGGAGTGAGAGAGCAGGGATGTGCTGTATTCAGACTCTGGAGTGAGAGAGCAGGGATGTGCTGTATTCAGCCTGGAGTGAGAGAGCAGGGATGTGCTGTATTCAGCCTCTGGAGTGAGAGAGCAGGGATGTGCTGTATTCAGACTCTGGAATGAAAGAGCAGTGATGTGCTGTATTCAGCCTCTGGAGTGAGAGAGCAGGGATGTGCTGTATTCAGACTCTGGAATGAAAGAGCAGTGATGTGCTGTATTCAGACTCTGGAGTGAGAGAGCTGGGATGTGCTGTATTCAGACTCTGGAGTGAGAGAGCAGGGATGTGCTGTATTCAGCCTCTGGAGTGAGAGACCAGGGATGTGCTGTATTCAGCCTCTGGAGTGAGAGACCAGGGATGTGCTGTATTCAGCCTCTGGAGTGAGAGAGCAGGGATGTGCTGTATTCAGCCTCTGGAGTGAGAGAGCAGGGATGTGCTGTATTCAGACTCTGGAGTGAGAGAGCAGGGATGTGCTGTATTCAGCCTCTGGAGTGAGAGAGCAGGGATGTGCTGTATTCAGACTCTGGAGTGAGAGAGCTGGGATGTGCTGTAATCAGACTCTGGAGTGAGAGAGCAGGGATGTGCTGTATTCAGACTCTGGAGTGAGAGAGCAGGGATGTGCTGTATTCAGACGCTGGAGTGAGAGAGCTGGGATGTGCTGTATTCAGCCTCTGGCGTGAGAGAGCAGGGATGTGCTGTATTCAGACTCTGGAGTGAGAGAGCAGGGATTTGCAGTATTCAGACTCAGGAGCGAGAGAGCAGGGATGTGCTGTATTCAGACTGGCGTGAGAGAGCAGGGATGTGCTGTATTCAGACTCTGGAGTGAGAGAGCAGGGATGTGCAATATTCAGACTCAGGAGCGAGAGCTGCATTGCAGGGATGTGGTGTCGTGCACCCAGGCTGGCAAGGTGTGGCTCACGATTGTTAACTTGCTGTGTTTCTTGCAGAATGCCCGGAGGAGGTGTATGACCCTCGATCTCTGTTTGACCGGCTGCAGGAGCAGAAGGATAAGAAACAGCAGGAGTACGAGGAGCAGTTCAAATTCAGTAAGAGCTGCAGCTGCAGTGTCCGAATGAACCCAGAGTGCTTCATTTTATTGAACATGCAGGGAGACCTCCTCATCATAACCCACAAAATGAGATGAGTGTATCTTGTAATGCCCATAGCTTTATCCCCTGGTAATGCCATCTTTATAACATTATTTATTTTATTTTAAACCATAAAAGAGGGTAAGTGGTATAGTTTATTTGTTTCTTTGCATTAAATAAACAGATTAACTTATATATTGACGTTGTTTAAAATGGTCTGTAAACATGACCTGGTCATATAGTCACTAATCAGTTTGTGAGTGTGCCTTACTTTATAAAACTATGACTTTTCCTATGAGTGGTTGTCGTGTGTGTGTGTGTGTGTAGCCCTTCTGTTTCTTGGTGAAAATTAGCAGTGATGAGTCAAAAAAGCTGTGTGTGACTCATTTTCCAGCCTCAAGTGAATGGCTTGCATTGACTGAAATAAGCAGTTCTTTGTCAGATTGCTCAGGTAGTTCTTTTAAACATATATGTTAACACATGTTCACTGACAACCTGAAGACAGACCTTGTAACACAAAGGCTTCTGTAGTTCATTTGTTTTGACAATTAGGAGATGGCCTATTGGTTGTTTGAGAGTGGCCTTTGTGTGCAGTAATTGCAGGAGGGAAAAAAAATTAAACCACCCTGCTGTCTCTCCATTCAGAAAATATGGTGAAGTGTCTGGACGAAGATGAATCGAATTTCCTGGATGAGGTTTCCAGGCAACAGATGCTGGTAGAGAAGCAGCGCAGGGATGAAGATCTGAAGGAATTGAATGAATACAGAATATCCTTTCCAATACGAAGCACCAAATCAAAAGTGCAACTTTTGCTGGTGTTCCACATTTATACTGCATTCCCCAAGGGCCTGAACAGCCCACGTTTTCACATGCTCTTCTACAACGCTTTCATTTTGCAGATATTGCAGTTATATGCAAGATGAAACGGAATGGGAATGATTTATTAAAATGTTTGAGTCTTGGTTGAAAAGATGCCAAAGGCAGTCAATGAAAGATTGATTGGAGGGCTCTCGCTTGAAATCAGCTGGTTGGAAAGCATTAAAGAGCAGGCTGATCCATTGTCTTCACCGGTGTTCTGCCTGATAGTTTGGACAACGGTGGGGTCATTTGCCATGGGTGTGAAGTATTCACTGTTCTGAGTCTACGGCATGCTAACGGCTATGCTGCTTCTAGCAGTCTTGCTTCTGTTCACTACAAGGTCTAAGGCTTCAGCTTGATAAACATGCTGGGGTTGTGACAAGTCTTCGTGAAACGTTGCACATCTCTGCCTGCTGTAGATTGGGTGAAGGCACAGAGCACTAATGAATTACAGGCAGGCTCTTCCAAGACGACGCACGATTCTCTCTGTTAATGAAGGGGTAGAATCCAGGGTGCTGCCTTTGAGAGGAGTGTGCTTTCATGAGTAGCAGTTCTAAGAGCTGTGTGTTTTCACAGATACTCATCAGCAGCTTTGAAGCTTGCTAGCAGTCTGCTATTAGGATAAGAAAAAATTCAACTGATAACATCAGCGGCAGAAAAAATACTTCTACATTGTGGAATGCATAACATTTTTTATTCTTACTCATTTGCAGTTTGTTTTCCCCTTCTGTCATTATTTAAATTCCACTCCCTGTAAGTCGGTTTGACTGTATAGTAGCTCTGGGGTGCCATAAAATATCCAGTCTTTAAAGACAATATCATGGTTTTTTAAATTAATTTAATTCAGTTGCCCTTGTGGTCTGTGTTTCAGAATGGACTCCCCTCACCATGTCTGTAAATCTGCAGAACGGTTAACCGCTACATTCTCGTCATCCACCTGCACAAATCTCTGAGCTTTCTAAACTAATCTCATCACTTAAAGTGTGGTTTGTTTATTAAGACTGTTTCATGGTGGAAAAAGTGGCGCCTGAAAATGGAATAACCCAAGTTATTGTATATAAGTACACTGAAGAACGCACTGGCATTAATGTTTTGATCCTGCAATCCATCAGTAATTACCATTTCAGATAGTTTAATAATCACATTTTGTATTTGTAGAGTAAAACATTTTTGTGGTGTACCTATGTTTGTATATTAGAATCTCTTAACAGCCTTGAGATCTTTAGGGCCCTAGTTTAAATGCAAAGGCACGTTTTCTGAAAGGAAAAAAACAATCTTAACGGTACAAAACTAGGAAGAAAATACTTTGCACAAAATAAGGGCAGTTCGGGAGTGAAAAAGAGAGTCAGCACCCCAATATAAGCACTGTAATGTCTACCGCTTGCTTGTGTTTGAAGCCTGTTATCCAGAAGCTTTCCAATCTGTTTTGACGTCTTGGCGAAAGCAGTTTTCCTTAACCTCACCCCTCCCCTGATCTCACAGCACTCTCTCAAAACTGACAGCAAATACTGAAACCAGGAAGGAACCAGAGAAGAAAGCAGCGATTAAACCAGCGGAGAACAAGAACACATTCTCTCAGGCCAAGCTTCTGGCAGGAGCTGTCAAACGCAGGAGGTGAGCTCTGTGAACAAGGCTGTGCAGCCTCTAAATTAGGGCTCTCAAGCAGAGGGTCTGGAAAGAAGAGTGGAGCATTCAGAGCTGACATGATTCTTCAGCGCGCTCATGGAAAACTTTGACAACAAGTTAAACCCAAACCAAAAGTTTGGGTTTAAAGGTGGAAGAGCGAGTGACTGATAAAAAAGAATGATAAGAGTTTGGTTTGATGGTTTCTTTCTCGTTTGGTCTTTAGGGTTACAGCATTTGACACACACACCTTTCTTTTTGTGGGAGGAAAGCTGACATGTTTTCATTGTGTTGCAGTCTCTGCTAAGGGTCAGTTAACTGTAAGAGGACAGATGAGCTCGAAAGAGTATGCTTTAATAGCTCAGAAGGTTGTGTTTATTTTCTGTTAAAGATCCAGTTCTGCGCTCCTACAACTCGATGGCTTGTAATAAAGCCACAAAACCACTGCATTCGAAAATAAAACAAACAGCCGCTGTGCCCTAATTGGCATTGGTGTTCTAGGTGTTTTTTATAATCACATTTCCTGTCCTTTTTATTTTAGTTCAGACACATCAGACAGTGTGAAGAAACAGAAGTTAGAAACAAAAGAGGACAGCAGCCATCAAGGTAAAGTACCGGAGTAATATTCTCAAATCAAAACTGGGTGATTTTTTCTTTTTTTTTTTTTTTTAAGGTACATTGTAACAGACCCCCTTTAATTTATCATCAAACTGTATTTATTTCCATGTATTAGAGCCCAGAACTCCTATCGATTAATGCCCTGCACATCCCACAGTTAGCCCAGCTCTGTCTGTAGAAAAAAGGAACATTCTTACCAGATATCACACTGAAAGTGTCGAACCAAGGTAAAAGAAGACTGCAATCCAGCTCCTTCACTTGAATACAAAATGCTTTTAACACTGAAGTTGGGTCCAAACAATAGTATACTTAACAGGTTAACTGAACCATTTCAGGCTATGTATTTAATACTGTCTAAACAGTTCCCTCAAACTCAAAAACAAATGCTTGGTAAATAAAACATGAAATGGAGAAACAAAAACTTGCTCCCCCAACTCCCCAATATGTTCTTTGTTCTCCAAAGCACCTCTCTTAATTGCCCCATCAGCCTGTCTCCCACCTACAGCACCGAATGCCTCGTCAGTTTTCTTAATTGAGGAATTAGCTGGCAGTAGTCATTTTTCCCTATTTCTTCTCCCCAGGGTCAATCAGCATAAGAAAAATATATATTGAGATTCAAATGAGACGACTTCTAATTTGAGACTGGAGCTGTGCTGCATTCACGTGCTTACTGCTGGTGCGTTCATCAATCAATATTAAATTAGTGAAAAGAAAACAAACTTATTAAGAATCTAGTGTCCATTTCAAAGCTAGTGTCCATTTCAAAGCAGTCAGAGAGGGCAGAAAGTGGTTAAAAAAAAAAAAAAAAAAAAAACTTTTCATATGCCATAATCAAAAGGTTAGAACAAGCTCAAGCCTCCCCTACATTAGTGCACTTGAATGGACCAGCCCAAAGTTCTGAGGATCCCTTGACTCAGGTTCTGAAATACACTACAAAATGCAGGTGCTACCTGTAGCTACACCTTTGTTTCATTATCTTCTAGATGCACTTGGAACAAAACTCTCTGAAAAAGAACTTAGATACATGATGTTAATGCACAGGGTTCCACTCTTCCCAAAAATCACAGAACTGTGTGCGGAGTGCATGTAATAAAAGATTAGCAAATGGTAACTACAGTGTAACTCCCAACATCATTAAAAAAAAAAGATGACTTCATTTATTTCTTCAATTAATTTTTTTTTTTTTATGTTAACATGTAATATTTCACTTTCACCAAAGCACCCAAAGTGGATGCTGTAAAATGAGATTCCAAGTTGATAATTTGTTTAACTACAGTGCAACTACATGAAGTGATTGCTGGCTGTGTTCTGCCGTGCATCCAGGTTCTGTTTAACAAGCTGCTGTGTCTGTCCTCAGGGAGCGAGGCGGTGGGGAGGGGCTCAGGTGCTGGCTCTGTGGTGCACCGCGTGGGCAGCCTGGTTCAGGTTCTGTTTAACGAGCTGCTGTGTCTGTCCTCAGGGAGCAAGGCGGCAAGGAGATTCTTGGGCGCTGGCTCTGTGGTGCACCGCCCCTCTGTGGCAGTGTGTGTGGGCATCCTGCCCGGCCTAGGGGCCTACTCGGGAAGCAGCGACTCCGACTCCAGCACAGACAGCGAAGGTACCATTATATCAGCAGGAAGCATCATCACCTCTGTCTTGCACTCTGACCATTAACCCAGAGAGCCCCGTGAAGCGACCCTGTGTGTGTGTTGTTCTGTAGGAGTCATGCTGATGTAAGGATCCTGGGCTTCCAGTGCTGTTTCTAATTACCCGTGTGTTCCATCCATATAGTTTGACCGACGGCAGAAAAAGGAAGATTTGACGTTGCTTTTGCAGAGAGAGAATGTGATTGAAGGATGCTTTAAGTACACTGTGGACTCAACCAAGCAGAAGGCATACCAGGCTCTCAAATGTCACATCTTAATGTTCGGCACAAATGTCAAGGTTTATTTAGGTAGAAGGGTTTTTCAAACTCTACAGCGCATAGAGAGAGAGCGCGAACGGCAAGATTTTGTTCCATATAAAAAATAAATAAACATTATGGCTGTAAGTTACGTGGCGATTTTTAAAACTGAAAATAAATACTTTGATTTATTTTGTTTCTGTCTTTGGTTACTTTAGTCGTGTTGAAATAAGATTATTTGGGTCTAAATGAGTGCATTTTTTTTTCATATAATCTGAACCTAAGATGTATTGAAGGTAATATTGCTTTGCCATTCTGTTTCAAGGCTATACAACAATTACTGTGCAACCAGGGATCAACCAATCAGTACTGACAATGTGAATCACTAGAACTTGTATAAAAACTAGTTTTGCTTTGTAGAAAGTGTGCCGATCTATTTTTACAGCAGTAAACAAGCAGAATCGGGGCCGACTTTGATCTAAACCATGGTGTCTCAGAGCAGTGACTGCTGAAGCCTAAAATATCATGTGATTCCTACGAGGGGGCAGTTGAAGCACATGCACAGGTGCTCAGTCTCTGGGTGTAGCAGCTAGCCATCTACACAGCAAAGTTAGTTCAGAATGCCAGAGCCATCGTTGCAGGTTGTTCATAGTAATTGATAGTGGTTAAAGGGTTTCGATGAGGAACAGCCAATAGATTTGCCGGTGCTTTTTTTTTTTTTTCAGCTAAAACAAACGATTACTTTTCAAATTGCAACATTTATGCAACTAAAGCTGTATTACTGAAGCATCCAGCAAAAGCTATCCATGCAGTTCTCTTTGCCTACTGTCCAATTACTCTAGCATACATGAACGTTAGAAGTTATTTGCAACCTCTGCATCAAACCTTAATTATGAAACGGAAAGGAAATCGACTGTGACAAAACCAGATTGGCTCCATGCAACCACTTGCTTTCATTAACAAACACCAGTTGCATGCATACTCATTAGTGTTTGTATAAAACGTTAGAGACACTTGTTACACATTCACTAGGAGTGCTGGACCACCACTGGCAGCCAGTCTGAAAGGTGGCTCCTTTATTCTAAAGAACAGGTGATCTAGCAGTCGTTTCATTTGGGGTTTAAATTAATGCCGGGACATTGCTTGAAATGTATGTTTTTCATACACGTTTCATACACGTTTAACAGAAGTTAAAGAGGACTGCATCCACCAGAAGGAAACCAATGTATAAATAAGTGTTTCTCTCCTTCGATTAGAAAGTCAGTTTAAAAGTATAACCAGTTTATTTTAATCCTGAGTGATTTCTATTCTGTTATTTTATTTATATGTATAGACCAACAGTTAGTCCCAGCACTAATTTAAACAGACTGCAAAATCAGCTCAACTGGCACACTAATAAAGGGTTTGCTGTAGCTTCAAATGTGTCTGTCCGCTTGGTAACTAAAAAATAAATAGAAAAATGGCATGTTGTTTTGTCATGCCTCTTTTACATTTTGATGGCGTGTGTCCCCCTCCACCCGCTTTGTAATTCCTTATTCAGAAGCGGGTGGAAATACCATTAGTTATGCCAACCTGCTTTAGGCACATTAATGCAACAAATTAAAAAAACATCTTTACAAGGCAACTTCAGTAATTCCATTCTTTACAGTGTTTGTCCTTGCATGTCTAATCAGAAATTATGCTTTTCTAAGTCATTTCATGAAAATATTAAGACACTTAATCAAGAACTGTAATGCTTGCTCATTAGTGGCGTCTTCACATTTTCATGAAGGTGGTCCATGTGCAGTAAACAATGTGCAGTGTCCTGAATGCATCCTTAATACTTGTACACTAACACTTTCGCTTTATTATGCACTTCTTGTTCTTTCCATTACTGTCTATTGAAATGTCTCACATGAGGCTCACATCCTTTCATGCCTTTCACCTCAGGAGGCTTGGGCTTATATCTGACTTCCTGAGTAGCAAGCGAAGAGAGTTTGCAACACCATGCGATTCAGTCTGTTTGAAAGAGACCCCAGGCTCATGGCAGATAGGGGGTGTTAAGGATTGGGGGTGCTTATGCATGCAGAGCTGTTAGGGGTGGCTTTCCTGGTGCCTGCACTGTGCCCTCTCTGTTTTGTAGCCTGCAATTAAGCAATGGCGTATAGTACTTTAATTTTATTTTCTACTCTTCATGTTCAGTTTCTGCAGTCCCTGTCAAAGGAAGCATCTTGATTTCCTCTTGTGCAGTCCACATTAAATTAGCCCGAGGATGATCTGTCGTTCCACTGCACAGTTTTAAAGCTGCAGTGGTGTTCAGTCTTCCGCAGAAGCCTTCTGTGCAGCACGCTGCTTTATCAGAAAGCAGACCCGCTGTTTACAGCACACTTTGTTTAGTCTCCCAAAGATAGCTTTAGCTGTAAGGAAACATGCATCTTCCTCTTCTAAAAAGTGTTGGGTTCATGTTGGATTCAGAATAGTTGGAAATCAGGTAGGGATTGGGGAAACAAAATTTATCATTGACAGTATACCAATGATTTAATTAAAGGGCGATCACAATAAGCAGTTGTACTGTGTCTGGGCTATTCTGTGGCAAGGATCTCTAGCAATTATGAGTATTGGAATTACACCATATTCTTTAGCACTTTCTCTCTCGTTAATGTGTCCTGTGTTATTTGGAATGTACTATGAGGGGATATTGCTGTAGTCATGACTTCAGGGATACATGAGTTATTACCAGGGCTATTGTGCTCTAAAACACTCTCATTTAACCATGGCGTATCTGCAAGACAACATTGTGCTAATTAAATACTTACTTGGTACATGTTGCTCTTGCAATGGGGAAGGGGGCTTGCTGCCAATCAAGCTGACTTCTGACTTCTCTCCCTGGCAGGAATCGCACGGGATCCTGGGGTCCGATCCTCGTCCGGGCTCTCTGGATCAGCACTCCACTAGCAAAGCACATTCCTTAGTACTGAATATGACTGTGGAAGCAGGCATTCAGTGACCATTGACACGGATTGGCAAAAAAAAAACACACAAAAAAAACCTGGCTGTAGGGAAAAATAATAAAATAAAATGGCACGCATCAGTATTGGAGCTCTGCCATTACTTTCTCAAAATGGTTGCAAAAAGTTATCTGGTCAACCAGCATTGAAACCTAAACTGTAAACTGGACAAAAGAAAATACCCCTCTCTACAGAGTCCAGCACAGGACTAACTGCATTAACAAAAGCTCCTCCTTATATACTGTCCTGTCCCACCCCTCCCCACATAGCTTCAGCCAGGCCCCGCCCCCAAACACAGGCCAAAAAACTAATAAGTAACACCTGAGGGTTACACTTAGGAAAACAAAGAGAAGAAAAGATTGCTGGGCAGCTAAAGGAATAAAGATTTTGTTAACATTCACACACTGTTTTTCTCAACCACTCAGTTAAATGTTGGCACCTATTCAAAAAAAAACCTTGGTTTAATAAAACATGTCTCTATTCTGGGAGCAGATTTGCACCCTTTCACAATGCCCAAGTCCTAATTCAATTCAGCTTCAGTCATTTTTGTTGTTGTACATTTCTCCCATGATATGGGTTAGCCATAGAAAAAAAGAATATGTAGAGGGAGGGAGGACTCCAAAAACTAAAATGTGTTAAAAGTGTGTTTATTGACTGGTTTGAAACCTGAGTATAACAAAGATAACAATAAGTAAACAGTATAAAATAGCCAACACGTAGAACTTGACAAAAGTACTGCTTTTTTATATCACAGTTAACAAGTCACTAACCAAGACAGGCTCATATGTATATAACTCTACTTAAGATATTGACATTAAAATATTTTAAAAATATTACAGAACATTAGATCATAGGTACATTCAATACTCCCTCCACCCCCTTTGAGTGGCTGCTCCCTCTGCCACTCCCAGTTAGTGTTCCGCAGTTTCTTCCGGAGAAACGGGGGAGTCCTCCTTCTTAAGACTCGACCGCTGATTAGGACGGTAGTTCAGAAATCAGACATAGCGAATAAAAACACGTTCATGCAGTTTCTTTTTTGTAAACCGTGCTAGGATTTTGGCACATGCAAGATGAGTTGATTGGCGTGTGTCTCTATTCGGGGTTGGAACTGCTTGGCGACAGGTTTTTCTGCTTGAAGTACTGAGAAACCTGCTGGGGTAGCTCTGCCAGAACGGATCTGGCCAACGTTTCTTTTGGTGCCTGAGATAAAACAAACAGAAAAAAAAAACACAATATGGGATATGGACTGTATTCACAAAGCTTGCACTGATTTTATTAAGGTGTCGTTTGAGTATGCTGGGGTATATTTTCAAAGCTCTACTTCAATATTTAATAAATCACTATTCTTAAATTCAGAATTGATTTTAAAAAGGAAATGGAATTGAATGGAATTGAAAAACAGACCTCAACCCTGTCTCAAACATCTCAGCTTTGTTTTACTCTGACATTCTTGGCTCTCTGTCAATACCATAAAAAAAAAGAACAGTCTTTTTTCTCTTTCACAACAAAACACTCATCACTAGAGAAGCATTTCTGAAACTCCCTCGCATAAGTCCAAAGGTGATGCTGCTGCACAGAATGAAAGTGCGTTGGGCACTCACGTTTCTGAACTCTCTGAAAGGTACGAACTGTACAATGTCCCGCGCTGCCTCCTCGCCGGTATAGGACCTCAGGATCTGATTGTCTCCGTCCAGGAACTCCATGGCGGTGAAGTCCGCGTTCCCCACGCCTACGATGATGACGGACATGGGCAGCTTGGAGGCCTGCACGATGGCGTGGCGCGTCTCGTCCATATCGCTGATCACGCCGTCTGTGATGATCAGCAGGGTAAAATATTGCTGCAAACGAAGCAGAGACCAGCACGTCATCACACGGATTCTATCAGCACCAGGAGATAGCAAAACCCACAGGGTAATGGAAGGGGTAGGTAACTCCAGTCCTGGAGGGGTAATCCAGTCCATTTTTTATTGGTACAGTTCACTGACTTTAAGACCTGGCCTGTGGTTTACTAAACATGGTTGGAACAAAGACCTGGGGTGAATATTTAGATTTTATTTTTCCTTTTATATTACTATTGCAATTACAACATTCAACCACTAAGTAGCACTGTGTATGCTGGGAATCATTCAAGGTAAAGAGCAATAAAAGCTAAACCCTACATTTTAACCCAGTAACAAGAAGAAACAGCATTCAAGTTTGCATTCATGTTTGTTTGCATCTTTCCACAGCATTCAATCTAATTTTGTTTGTTTTTCTGGTTTGTCAGGATATATATCAGCAGGTTAAGTGTCCCTTCTTGAAACATCCTGTTTCACAAAACTAAAGCAACATGGCCAATGACAAACATTCCATCCATGTCGTAACTGAACATGAATACGACAGACAGCAAGCTGTGACTGCTATCGGCTGGGTCACTCTCAAGAACAGCTTATCAGAAATACTTGAAAGCATCTGATGCTGAGCATAAAATCAAGCGTTGACATTTTAATTTACTGCGCTAATACAAATATCCAACGGTACGGTCTGTGTTGCGAAAGGGCTCCCAATTGTCCACCTCCCTCCATACCATGGGGTATGAGCTCCTCATCGATTATGTGCTGCAAATGAGTGTGTTGATGAGTGCTTAATAGAGACGTCTCTGAATATTGCTTATTGTTTGGAGCAGGAGTATTGTACTTGTTATAGCTTTACACAAATCTGGAGAAGACAGTACTGAAGATGGGACATTACTTAGAGCAGGGGTGCCCCACCCTGGTCCTGGAGCGCCACAATCCAGCAGGTTTTCTGGGTACCTTTAAATCATCAATTTATTTCATTGTGATGTCACTATTCTAGCACAATGGTGGTCCCAGCCTGCCAGAACGGATCATTGTCAAGGTGTGTTTTCATACACCACTGTATAACCACAGTGCCAGTGAGACTCGAGGGAGCAGACTTTACTACACTGATCCTACAGAGACATCAACAGGAAAAAACATCATGAAGAAGGAGATGCAGGAACGCATGACGTCATTTCACAATGGAAAACAGAAAAGGACCTGCCTGGGTAGCCTTCTCGAAAACAAATATTCCTGTTGAATAACGCTGGGAGAATTCAGCTAACAAGATTCCCACTTTCCTTTTGCGAACAATCTTTTTTCCACAGGGCGTCTGGTCCTTTTTATAACCCATAACGATTGAATTGAGATCCACAGCGTTATAGAAGTGATGAATTATTTTCTGCCATATGCAGTTCCTCTAATCATTATTATTCAGGCAGCTGATGTCTTGCACAGTTCTGTGCATCACGGTTTTTAACATACAGCTAGAAATCACAATAAAATGTATTAAACACAAGAGAACTGGCTCTTATTATATGTTAACGTGCCAGTGTCCTCAAATGATCTGGATCTATACCAGCTTAATGCTTCCCAGGCTGTTGTACAAGAAACATCGGTGATGCTAGACTAGCTGCAGTTCACAAGGCAATCAGCTGCTAATGTCTGCTCGTAATTTAATGAAGGTAATAAAGGTGCCAATTAGCACAGGTTTCTAGGGAGACTGTTTAGTAACAAAGTTCATTGAATGACATAAAAGATAAATCATGTCTGAATAACTATCCAGTACAGCTGTCTTTCAAGTGCAGGAACTCCTTAAATAGATTTAATCAAGCTTTTTTTTCTTTCTATAAAACATTCTTTGTGCTTAGATTCAAATTCTACAAGCTTGCTAATTTCCATCGTGACTCCCCTCTTCTAAAACCTTCAGATTTAATTTTGAAGGTATCTGTCTGGTTCTGTCTGTTGCTCTTCAGCAAGAAAGGGGATTTTTTTTGCACACAAGCGTCTCTGTTTGTTCGTGTGTTGATTTGACATTTCGCTGCCTTTGAATCTCTGCTCTTTAGTGAAATGAGTGTTGTGCTCTTGTGAGAACTAGTCTGGCACTCATTAAAGGGAGTTTTTGTTCCTCAGCCCACGTTTACAGCTACTGTACTCTTCTGATTTAACACACAAGTTCACTCCTGCCAAGTCAGCTGATGGGCAAAGTCTACAATGAAAGGAATTTTGCTCGAACCAGCAAAACCATTTTAACAAAACTTGAGCTCTGACCTGCCTGAAAACTTGTGCAGATCTCCAAGTTAAAAGCACCTTGTTAAATCTAAACAGGAGAGTCGTTTAGCAAATGCTAGTTTTTTTTTTTTAAGCTTTGCGTTCCTTTTGTCTGCGCTAATGAAAAGCCAGCCCTGTTCTGTTGGGTTTATTTTTCCTCCTGCATCAAATAACAAACGTGGGCACCCTGGAGCCGCTGGTAATTTTTGTTTTTCTTGCGCGGTTATAAAAGACTAAAGCGGGTGGTTTTCTCAGATCTCACCCGCTGCGCGGATTATCAAAGCCTACCACTAGTTATGCTGGCAGCTGCATCTGAAAGGACAGTTACGGCAGCCCCCTTTTGATAGCGTCCCGTTCCCCTGCTGCTCTCCTTCAGAAGCTGGGGTCTTTAATGCACACAGACCTAATCATCAGGCTCTCATTAGCTGCATCAACTGGGGACCGTCTTTGCAGCTCTGCTTGTGATGCTCATTCAGTGTATATATATATATATATATATATATATATATATATATATATATATATATATATATATATATACTGCAAGTCTGACACAATTCTGATTTATTATTACCGGTTATCGGTACATTTTTAATGTTCACTTCACAACCACAATGGGCCCCAAATCTTTGACGATATGAATAACCTGCGGGTTATTGAACATACAACTGTTTTACACTGATCCTTTCCCAGTTATGACAAATGTATTTCAGTTTCAATGGATAACCATTTTCCTGCTGCTGAGCCCAGTTATTAGATGTGATGACAGTTGGGGGTGTGTTGTCAAAATTGTCATTGCTGTGGCTGCAAAGTGACAAAAAGGTTATTTAAAATGGAACAGCGCAGGGACAGGATTTGATTTGGGAGTTTGAATTGGTTTCACATCCCTCATGCTTTTTGAGAGACACTTGTGTGGTTTATTAGCCAATTTAACATACCTCGTCTCACACAGCCTCTCCGCTTCAGGTGAAAGTGGCAAGGAGGAAACAGATGCTGTACCTTACATGGCAACAAGATAAAGTGCTCTGTCCCGAATGACGCAGTACCAGAAAGAAGAAAAAAACATCCATCTGCACCTCCTACACAGGAGGACAGTAATGCTTTGCAACAGGTAGAGTGTCTTTAAAACGAACAGCACCAAGCAGCACCGGAAACGCACAGTACAATACCTGCAGCTACTGGAAATAAAATATGAATAATACTGATAATACCTGCTATCCCTTTCCCAGACCAAAAAGGGTGAGGGGCCTCTGAAGTGATCCATTTAAAAAGGCCGATATATTTCTATCCTGGACTGTGAAACCACACTGCGTGAATTATGATATTATTATATCCCTATCAATGGAAAGAAAAAAAGAATAACTGGGGTAGATTAAAGGAGCGTGTTGCAGCATGTGCAATGACAGTATGCAATTACAAGTGAGTGCATTCTGTATTCACAGCCTTCCAGCAGAAACACAATAATGACTGCTTATTATCTCCTCTAACCAGTCTTACACTGTTCAGCTGTCTGGATTTCACACTAAAGCACACACTGTTCCTACATGGAAAGATTGTCAAAAGTAAGGTAGGTCACATTTTCCAGCACAGAACAGCATTTACATATTGCTTCTGAACTCTTCAGTAAACACATTCGAATGATGCAGTCATATACTGTACAAGGTTCCCATTTAGAGACGTCTTTTTATTTGAACTTGTTTGTGGTTTGGGCACACCCCCTCCCCCATAATTAAAATGTTGTTATTTATGCATTTGTATGTGATGTATTTGCTGTGAATATCGTTGTTACGGTTACTGCATGGAATGACTTTGAACATTTACTGTGACTGCTCTTTTATGAATGCTGAATTAATCTCAGGCATGTGATATATAGCCAAACCATTTGCATTGTAATTGTGCATTTTCCCCCCATGCTTTTCCTATGGTTGTACAATGGTTTACAATGCTCTCCTATGCTTTTCCATGCTTTCACTTAGCATTTACTACACAAGATCAGGGTTTGTGTGCTTTAGGTACTTTTACTGCAAGGTTTCATGTATCTGCACCTACCTTGAATATATATATTATGTAAAACTCTTACCATTAACACAAATCGCCCAACACAAGCAGTTTCAGAGAACTGAAATAAATTAGCAAATCAAACACGATTGTATTATAAATGTTGTTCTGATAATCCTTGCTGTCCTCAACAATCACCGATAGAGAATTCAGCAATCCCAGAAACAATGCCTATAGAGATAATGTGTTGCTATGGTGATCTCCAACTAGTTTGAAACAGATGCAGTATAGAAGAGTATAAATGTATTCAGAGGCATGATTGTGATGAGTCTCACTAGTGTGACTGCAGTGCCGTGCTACACAGAATCACAGACAAGTTGCAACACTTCCTTCAGAATGCCAATGTTAGTCCCCAAGCCAGTTCAATCACAATACAGGTCAATAAAACTGTAGCTCAGCTATCAAGCACTCTGTTACCCGGCCGTGGTAAATAGTAACAGCACAGGACATCATTGCAAACGAGATGCTTCATCTCAGTGGATCTACCCAGCATGATCATCTACAAATAAATATTATTAAAACAATGGTATAGAAACTCCAGAGCAGCATCGCTTAACTAAGGAACAAACAACCAAGTCAAATGATCAGCCATATAACAACAGGACACTTCTATGGCTCAGATAACGATCGCCAGCCTACACCAAACAAAGTGTAATAAACCGCTCCATTATAAAACAAAGACAGAGTCGCCAATGCATGGTCAAAAGAGAGATGGTTTTCCTCACTTCTGTGCTTCTAGAAACTACAAGTTTCATACAAATCCATTCTAAAAATAACTTTAAATTGAATGTGACTGCAATAGCGTCTCCTCACGGATGACTCAGAACTCATTGCAGTCAGCAGCCGCGGAGCTGCAGAACGGACAGTGTTGTCTGATGCTCTGCTGTTACGGATTCTGTCCCCTGACGGTGAGATGAGAGGAGGCTAAAAGCTGTATAACGATGAATGCAGATGAGCCCGGCTCTTTTGCACAGTGGTTAGGACTTGAGGCGCGTGGTCACCAGTTTGCGCCCAGACTCTGCTCTGTTACATTGATTAAAGACAATGAAAAACTGCAAACCGTGGCCTTTTCTACAGACCTGGTAAATAAAGCGAAACGGGTAATTCTCAAAACCTGCAACACCAGAGTGTCATCAGCACCGTTTATTGAAGTTTCAGAACTTGAAATTAACCACTAAGGAATTGCATGCAGGGCTCGTAGTTATTCAGAAACAGTTTCCTGATAGATTTTTTTTCTTTCTTTCAGATAATAAAATAGTAAAAATGACACTGGAGTAAAACGGCAGAGTGAATTCCTTTCAATGAATGAAGCAATGTGAAGAGTGGCATCGCATGTATCAGAAGCTAACAGTATTAAAAAAAAACAACAAACATCTCTTATTTTAAATACATCCGTGTTATTTGACAGACCTGTATATAACTACCTGAGTTCTCATAATGGCTGATAGAAAATAATATAGGAGACCGTGCATTAATGAAATCTAACAAATGAAGTCATTCCCATAGCCTCCCCAGCACCTGCACACTGTGTTTAACTGGCTGTCAGTACCTCTCTTTAGTCAGAAGATATTCTATTTATATCCTGGCACTCCCTCCTGTCCCCACTGGGGCCTGTTACTAACATAATGATACACATTGCTTTCCCCAGAAGGAAGGGTGCTTGGGAAACACACACCAAAACACATCACACAGTGTTGAGGCCTGTTTCAATGGAAGGGTTCCTCACAGTGGTTTGATTTCAGCGAGGGAATCGGCACTGGTGCCTGTGTTAACTAATGGAACTTTTAAAACCTCAATTAATGTGAAGCACTGCCGTCATTTAATTGTGCAATTACACAGCCTTTCCATTGCATAACACATGCTGCACCCACGCTTACATCATGAAATCAATCAGACCTCAGAAATAAAGGGGAGCACTGTTTCACATTGTATGAAAAAAAAAGCTAGAGCCTGAACAGTACTGACATCAGATTCTAAATTAAACAGGGCTTGAAATGATGGAAGGATATCCCACCCAAGTGACTTTGTTCTTCATTTCAACCCCGAAGCATCGGTATTCTGCTACAATGGGGCCATGCCATGCGAAAGTAACAAAGGGCACCTGCACAGATAAAATCCTTTTTATACTTACTGCAGCTACTTCCTGTTGCACTGCCTGCGACGCAAAGCGGGCGACGTGGTTGATTATCGGAGAGAAGTTTGTCGGTCCGTAAAACCGTATGTGAGGCAGACATGCTGAGTACGCCTGGGCTATCCCTTCCACACCTGCAGAGAGGAAATCCATTTAAAATGAATTAGTAGCTTCACACAAAATGTATCCAAGTAACCTCCCTCCTGGAATGCTAATGCAAAGCAAAAAGAAAATATTAAAGAAATAACTATAAAACGCTATTCTATTATTTATACCATTAAACTTTTAGGGTAAATTAGATCATTTAAATGTATTGCTTCCTTAACCCATGTGATTCTGCTTTGGAACAAAATGAGTGTGGATGGCAGTGATATTCCAATAGTGTTACAATTCATTTTAATTAGGATGTTGGACTCTCTGAGGCTTGTGCGAATAGCACAGAAAGACTGGGGAATGACAACCCACAGCGGATTGAATTAGTCTGGCAATTAAAACCATTGGTCTTTTGAGAAATTGTGGAGAAATCAAGAAACAAAA
This sequence comes from Acipenser oxyrinchus oxyrinchus, assembly GCA_030684275.1. Classification (NCBI taxonomy): domain Eukaryota; kingdom Metazoa; phylum Chordata; class Actinopteri; order Acipenseriformes; family Acipenseridae; genus Acipenser; species Acipenser oxyrinchus. The sequence continues at coordinate 33,074,733 of CM060261.1, read as the reverse complement.
AAAAAAGAAGGGTAACTCAAATTCAATTTAAAAAAGGATTGGACTGGGGAATACGCACCTGAACAAAAGGGGTTTGTGGGATTGAAGTTAATGGCAAATTCATGCGATACCTGTGGAAACAGAAAACCCCTTTTAGAAGCCCCTACCTACTGAACACATTAAAAGTGGTGCATGCTGGTCTGGATGGGTTAGAATATGAACACTCAAACATAACAGGATCTTGTTGGTTGACGAGAGCTGGTGGTTTTGTATTCCTCCATGTAGTTATTTATTGTAAATAATAGACCAGTAAAAACATTTTGGTGTCTTGATCTACCTATACCCCATCAGGTTAAGCTGCAGCTGGATTTTACTGGAGCATTATCCAATAAGTAAACTCTGTTTCAGCTCCGGGAACCAAAACAAAACATGAATGCACAGGACAAAGGGAGATCTAACTTTACATTTTGCAAGGCAGAGCTAATATTTTCATTGCTGGCCTTCTCAGATCTGTCACTTTTCAATGGTACGGGGCCACGCTCCTTTGAAATGCTTCTACTGACCGTCTTAGATTTACTCTGCTCTTTGGGTGACAGTGCAACTTCATCAGGGATTGGAGCCACTTCCCACTTCCGAGCTCCTATTTTTAAAACAGCCGTGCCCAATAATCTGTCTGTAGCTGTAAACAAATGTTCCACTGGGAGCTGCTTTTGATGGACTGGGTTGAGCAAAACAAGGTTTTCTTTGTTGTGCTCCCTAATCCAAGCCTTGTTTGCTTTCCTGGCACCCTCCCAATAATACACACACACACGCACACACTCCACATTGTAAACCCCCATAAGCCTTCAGCACTGTGGCTGTTCTCAAGCACACACTGACTGTAAACCCATTCCTGCCACATAAACTAGCACCCGGCACTAATCTGTCAGCTGAAACAAAACAACAGGCAGATCACACAACAGATCAACAGTATTTCTCTTTCAATAAGTAATTCATTAATGAATTAATAAATAAATCGATCAGTCAAACAATGAATGGATTGATCGGACTGATTGATTATTGACCCCCCTTGAATCATGTTTGCAAGCTTACCAGTAATATAATTTGGCGAAGGCAGAGAGGGTTAAAGTAATATTGCTATAAAAAAACGAATCCTTGCATTTCACACGATCGAACTGGTGATCAAACAGAAATATACAGCTGAGACTACACAGCCAAGCTGTAGGGCTACTGAAGGGATCTAAATACAAGGAAATCCCATTCTTTATGAAGATCTACAACACCATGCCCAAATCTTGTTTGTTCATCACCACTCACTTACTATGTGTTTTACTATGCTTCATTAAATCAGCCAATTACAATTACGTTAAGTGACCATCAAAGTGTAATAAAACGGTCTGGTTAGTCTCTCAGTTTCTCTGCACTGATACTCCCTCTAAAAGGCGCTACATTCATCATCATCACCATCCTGCTTGTGAAGCTGGAATAAAGTCATTCAAACCCTGGGCACCGAAACCATTTACCTTCCAGTCCGGGGGGAGCTGGGCACCGAACCCCAGCGCAGGAAACATTTTGTCTCTGAAAGAAAAAAGAATCATCCCTTAAATCCTGCACAGAGAGAAGAGCCTGCAATCCTGAAGTTGGGTCTCACATACATTAGAAACAGCTCTTCTGCCCCCCGGGAGAAGGTGAACACTGTTTGTGCTGAGTATATCATTTGCACATGCACAGTCCAGTCTGCATGCATGGGCATATTATTATTATTTATTTCTTAGCAGATGCCCTTATCCAGGGTGACTTACAATTGTTACAATATATCACATTATTTTTACATACAATTACATTATTTTTTTTTACACATTATTTTTACTTACAATTACCCATTTATACAGTTGGGTTTTTAATGGAGCAATCTAGGTAAAGTACCTTGCTCAAGGGTACAGCAGCGGTGTCCCCCACCAGAGATTGAACCCACAACCCTCTAATCAAGAGTCCAGAGCCCTAACCACTACTCCACACTGCTGCCCACATGCAAACATATGATACTGGTATAGCTGGAATGTTTGACTTTGTATATTGCAGGACTTGTTATCGTACTGTTGTCTGCGTGCCCGTCACAATCGAACAATCAACGACAAAGAACCAGTTAAACCTGTACATTTAGGTATTTGTATACACATTGCTATAATACCTAACAGTACTGAATTCACTGAATAGATTTCACAGTTTGAATGATGTTGGTTTTACAGTGCTAAGCACAGGGCTGTAAAGTTTGTTTTTTATTCTGAATGGCTGGATAAAAAGCCTGCTCTCCCGTAGTTTCTTGGTTTTGCGCTTCATTTACTGTCTCTTGCTTTCTCCCCTTGATCACAGGGTGGGACTTACGTGTCGTAGTCTTGGATGATCTGCCCCACTGCCCATATTGCTGCCAGGTACTCGTTCGTCCCCATGGGGTTGATATGATGCAACGAGGCGGGATCCTGTGGGTTTCCATTGGACGCTGTGAAGTCGATGCCAACCTAGGGGGAAAAAAAAGCATGACGTGATGATCCCATAGTCATTTCATTTATACATGGCTGGCATAAAGTTGCTTGGCTTGGGGGTACATTCACACGTGCCATGGCTAATCTAGCCAATGTACAAGGCAGAGTGCTGAATTCTGGTATAATTAATTAACCATGTCATAACGGCTTTAGCAGCGCCTACTATTATACTCTTTAGCTGTGAAACGCATTGTTTGCTTTACATGAGACCATAAAACCATACAATCCAATATTTGGGATCCCGAGACATTGAACACTCAGTAAAAGCTCTTGTATTATAATGTGAATGACATCAGTCTAGTGACATTTCAAGACCTTGTGCGTACAGTCGCTACTGGGATTGTAACACAGGCTGCACACAGCGCATCTTTTGTGCTGCTTAATAATCACATTACCTCGTTGTTTCCTCTTCCAGCTTAACAACAGTTCAGTCCACAGGAGGGACGTGGAGAGGAAAGAAAGGGCACATGAAGAAATAATGCTCGACTCAGAGATCTGAATACAGAAACTTTTTTTGAACACCCTCCCCACCCCCACTGCAAACTAGAATAGCTGCTAACTGTACAATACCATAGAAACTGAAAGCATCCTGTCTCACTGGATATAGAAAGCGTGCTTCTGGAACCTGTGCTTTGTACACAGTACAGCTTTATAACATAGCACTGTCTAAATATGCTGTATATTATAAGGGTGGGTAACAGCCTTATACTGAGAGCCAGCAATTCAATGCAAGTGTGGATGAACGACCACATCATTAAATAGATTTGATTTATTTCTATTTGTTTTAAACAATATATCTTGGAAACCTTCTAAGACATGTGGCATAACATTTCACTCTTTACTCAATCTTTAATCAATATTCATTTATAATGGACAAGCGGCTATTCACAGTGCCGCCAAATTATGAAAGTTATACATATAGTGGGAAAGCATATATATATATATATATATATATATATATATTAGTGCATTATTATATATAGACTGTGGTTTATTGGTGTGTTTTACATAAAGGTACCATACCTGTTGTAGCTAAAAGTAGCTAGATAGCATAGAAAAAAAAACACATTTGAAAAAAGATCTAAAAATTGAAATGATTCATGCTTTAATAAAAAAAAAAATTTCATTGATCATATTTTGTCCCCCTATTCACTAGAATCATGGCCTTCATTTATCAGTTCAAGCTTCTGCACAGCGGTGTGGTTTCCATAGTAACGCATACCTTCTCTTCCTGCGTGTCTTTAAACAAGCGAGTAAATAGAAAAACACACTGTTATATTTATATATAGACCAGTGCACTGGACAAGGCTGGATTGCATTCACCTTCCACAATGTTCATATACACATTTCACCATGAATATTATAAGTATTATTCTCAACTAAAAATATTCAATGTATTCTCATACCCGCTTTTAGCACCATTTTAGCCCCCCAAGTGCCAGTTCACGCTAAGTTAATATTCACTCTATACAGTGCAGTATAAAGGTTTACACACATTCTTTTGTCAGTTAGTTGGCATTGGAGACATTGAGAAAAATACTTCTAGTCGAAACTCTTGGCACTGAATTGATGACGTTTCTTTTAGTATTTCTTAACTTTATTTAGTTGCCTGTACAAATGACAGAAGCAAAAATACATGCAAGTTAAAAAAGAGCATGATATTGGTTGTGACTACACCGCAATGCATCTGGAAACAGGAAACCAAGGACCACAGTACAATGAGTGTTTAGCTGAGGGAACACGAAGACACCTTGTGGCTTGGAACTTGGTTTCAGGAGCTTAGGTTTTAGCCCACTACATGGTACACCAGGGGAGACTTGGGGTTTGATACAGTGGCTTTGTGTTCCCTCAGCTTTACAGCAAGGAATGACCACCATCACAAAAGACAACTGACCAGTCAACCTGCTGCTGCAGGGTAGTGTCACACAGCTCTCTGACATCAAATCCATGCTGTGCATCTGCACTGTTACTCACTCCATGCTGTGCAGTGATCAGGTCTGTACTGTTACTCACTCCATGCTGTGCAGTGATCAGGTCTACACTGTTACTCACTCCATGCTGAGCAGTGATCAGGTCTGCACTGTTACTCACTCCATGCTGTGCAGTGATCAGGTCTGCACTGTTACTCACTCCATGCTGTGCAGTGATCATGTCTGCACTGTTACTCACTCCATGCTGTGCAGTGATCAGGTCTGCACTGTTACTCACTCCATGCTGTGCAGTGATCAGGTCTGCACTGTTACTCACTCCATGCTGTGCAGTGATCAGGTCTGCACTGTTACTCACTCCATGCTGAGCAGTGATCAGGTCTGCACTGTTACTCACTCCATGCTGTGCAGTGATCAGGTCTGCACTGTTACTCACTCCATGCTGTGCAGTGATCAGGTCTGCACTGTTACTCACTCCATGCTGAGCAGTGATCAGGTCTGCACTGTTACTCACTCCATGCTGTGCAGTGATCAGGTCTGCACTGTTACTCACTCCATGCTGTGCAGTGATCAGGTCTGCACTGTTACTCACTCCATGCTGTGCAGTGATCAGGTCTGCACTGTTACTCACTCCATGCTGTGCAGTGATCAGGTCTGCACTGTTACTCACTCCATGCTGTGCAGTGATCAGGTCTGCACTGTTACTCACTCCATGCTGTGCAGTGATCAGGTCTGTACTGTTACTCATTCTCCTGCACACAGCGTGGGGGTTATTGTGAGCATTGAAATGAGCAACACCTTTTTGCATTGACAGCTCGCTGGAAGTCATAGCTTCTTTTTAACACTTACTACAAAACTAAAATTACAAAAAGAAGCTCTTTTACTTACAGTAAACATTAGTTGACAGCCACCGAGAATGTAATCCAAAAACGAGTAGTCTCTTGCAATCTGTAAAATTGTTAAAAGGGCCATTCAGTCTCATACTCTTGCAGCTTATCCAAACGACATAAAACAAATAATGTATGAAAACAGTTCACATTGCTGTAATAGTAACGCTTGCTGACATGAATCTAGTCTCACTAAAAAGCATCACGTTGAGAAAGGTTTGAGACTGCATTTCCAGTAACAGAAATGCTAGGTGTATGCATGCCTGAATGGATTTGATGTTGCGGAATGCTTAAAGAAGGTTGTTTTGGGCTGACTGTATTTGCATGATGAAAGTGCTACCAGCTGATAAGGAAGGGATTAAGCTGCACATGTGTCAGTCACACTCACCTTACATGATTTCAGAATGATAATTCCAGAATTTTTATAGCTCTTTTTCTTCTTTTGTTTCTTTGGGTTAATGCATTCAAACTCTATCTACAACAAAGAAAAGAAAAACAAGGGATTCAATCTCTGTGCTTGTGAAAACAGGTCTAATCCCCTACCATGGCACTTGGCTAATTTGTGGAATTTGTAGCATGTCCTACTTATGCAAGACGTTCTCATTACAGTAGGTCTTTGGGGAACATCATTCCCAGTGGTTATAAATATATAATCATTTAAATACATATCCATTCACACACAGAGCCTTACTCCTTATAAGCAGCTAGTTATAAACTGCACTTATATACCAGGAAATAAATGGCCAACACACCACCTGCCGTGTTTCTTTGAAAGCTAAGGCAGGCTTTGTTTCCGCGCAAGTCGTTCTTCAGGGAACATTCTCATGCCACTGCTACTGTATAAAAACCCAACGCTGGGCATAAATAGACAAGCCTATTTGCATCTCAAAGAAAAGCTGTCATGAGTACACTTTTAAAAGAAACCCTGAGCACTCACATCTGAACAAACACCAATTATGATGGAAGTTAATAGGAATGCAAATGATGTCACCGTACCCCCATGAAAACAGCAGCAGTGATGATCTCTGTACAGAATGAGACACCATGCTTGCTAACAGCAATGTGTTCTTGGTTTGAGCATGTACTTCTCTCCAGGTAATGCGTAATAAAAGGCTTTATTTTGCACACATGTTGCACATCCATTTCGATTTGAAATATGTTTGGGGTTTATATAATGGCTTATAATCTGAACCAGAAACGGTGCTCAAATCCTCAACAGTCCAATGTACCTTTATTAGAACGCAAGGTGAAATAGCGCTTCTCTTATTACCATCCTGCTATTTCACTGGCACTTGCATTCATGTGGGAAGGTGTAGCACTGAGTCCCTAAGCAACTGCTCCTAGTTTTTAACAACTGCAGAGTTTCCATCACCATTGTACTTTCTATTTGAAATCAGTTTCCAGTAGTGATGCAACGATAATCGATCCATTGACGGTTTATTTTTCAAAATAAAGAACAAACATTAGTTTGTTTTGTTTTTTAACAGAAGATCCATTAACTAAAAACACAGTTATGCATAATAGTTAAACAAAAAGGCAAAACGTATATTCAAATTAGAACACTAGAAAAAAAAAATACAAAGGACTTATATCATCAGATGTCCCTTTAGCATTGTAATAATAATAAATAATACTATACTATACTATGGTTGTTCATTGCTGTTAACAAAGCAAAACATTTGAACTAATCTCACAAATCCTGACTAATTTAACTATCGTACTAAATTAAGTTTCTTTTTATATAATATTGGCACATAATCCAAACAGAACATGCTTTGAAACGGTAGATTTAATAGATTTAAAACAAAAAAAACAAAACAAAAAAAAAATGTATTGCCTTAATTTTTAAATCAAGAAAACATGAATACAATAGGTCTACTTCTGATTTGGCTTGTCCAACGCAAATGTAGAGGCCTAAAGTGTGTATCCTAGCAACGCGCGAACCTACCGTACTAGTCTAAAAGCAGCGCACTCTCACACACTCAAGGTTTTAATGCAAACCGGCAACAGGAAACTTCAAACTAGGTTCTAATTTGATGCATCGATTCACCAATATGTAATCGAAGCTCAGGAAATTTAAGGACAGATGATCAATAATCGATGCATTAATTAATTGTTGCACCCCTAGTTTCCATGCTTTCAGGCGGCTGCATTCTGTTGTGTTTTGAGCTTTCCCTTTCAGTGCTGTGGTTAGCCAGTCAGTACCTCCGTTGTGTTCTGCGCTTCACACATCTTTGACACCGTCGACGTAAACTCCCCAATAAAGTCGTGGCCTCCATCGTTGTCATAATCATAGCACATGATCTGATTGAGAAGAAGAAGAAGAAGAAGCAACAACATTCAATTACATAAGATGTTACTAGCATTTAGAATATAGGCTAGGATCACTTTGTGGCCAGGTTCATTTTGTGGCTAGGATCACTTTGTGGCCAGGTTCATTTTGTGGCTAGGATCACTTTGTGGCCAGGTTTACTTCGTGGCCAGTTTCACTTTGTGGCTAGGTTTCTTTTTTTAAAAAATATACATTCATGCCATTGTGATGTCATCGCTGACATCTTTGTAATGTATTGAAGGTGAATACGTTAGGGACTGCCTGCCACTTATAAGCTTCATGGATAGGTACCGGTAGGAAAATAATGCTTATCCACTTCACAAACTTCCTTTTTTTCAGTATTTCAGAATTCAGACAGGATTCTTCTTAAATCGTTCAGAATTCAAGCAGGATTCTTCTTGAATCGTTCAGAATTCAGTATTTCAGAATTCAGACAGGATTCTTCTTAAATCGTTCAGAATTCAGGCAGGATTCTTCTTGAATCGTTCAGAATTCAGGCAGGATTCTTCTTGAATCGTTCAGAATTCAGGCAGGATTCTTCTTGAATCGTTCACTATTTGGACAGGATTCTTCTTGAATCGTTCAGAATTGAGAGAGGATTCTTCTTGAATCGTTCAGAATTCGGACAGGATTCTTCTTGAATCGTTCAGAATTCTGGCAGGATTCTTCTTGAATTGTTCAGAATTCAGGCAGGATTCTTCTTGAATCGTTCAGAATTTTGACAGGATTCTTCTTGAATCGTTCAGCATTCAGACAGGATTCTTCTTGAATTGTTCAGAATTCAGACAGGATTCTTCTTGAATCGTTCAGAATTCAGACAGGATTCTTCTTGAATCGTGGATCATGGATGATCTGTCTGTATCTTGTGTTTCTATCTCAGTGTCTCTGCTCAGGTTGTTCCCAGCAGTCCACCTAGTAAGTTAAATCCAGCGTTTCTTAGACTGGAGTCTTTCACTGCTGTGGTGAAGCCAGTCCTTGTGAAACTTACAGACAATATGAAACATTCAACTTTTCCATTCACTGCACTGCTTTTGTTTTTTTCTTGTTATTCTTGTTTGTGGTTTGTCTTTTCCTTAGTTTTAATTTGGGGGGATAAAAAAAGGTTCCTGTAAACAAAAAAAGTTACCTTTATGGTTTTTTCCACATCTCCGCCACACAGTGAAATCAGAGGCATGCTGAAAGGTTTCCACACGGGATCCAGCGTGTTCTTTATAAACTGCAACAAGAGCACAAGAAACCTCATGAAGCACTCGCCCGCAATCTCAACCCATTACCATCTACTCAGCTGCTTGTTGCCAGCGACTGCTGGTTTGACATGGAGACAAAACAAGAGCAATGCACTGTTCTCTAATTCACAGGAGCCGCATGGAACGGAGCCAGTCCAAGACTGATTCAAATGAATCCTTTCGTGTTGGAGGCATTCAGGCATGATATGCAAACTGCATTTCAACTGGTATTTTTCTCTCTTTTCCAAAAAAAGAGAATTTCCTTGAATGGCATGTTACAAACTACAAACCACCGTTGGCTGACGTTGATGTGCTGGACGTGACAAGCTATTTCCAGCTAACAAATGCTAGTAACTAAAAGAGCAATAATTCTATTGATATTACTGATCACATTGACTGCAGAGACAAATAACAAGTGCTGCAAAGTAAACAAATAGAAAGTAATAAAGAACGATTGTTTCTGTGAGATTTCAGCAGGTGATATGTACCCACGCATTCGTTTTCATTACCACCAGTAGCACTTTGGATTCCAGCGCATGAATAACCATGTAATTACATTGTATAAATTCCTGCTCTTACACGCTGCCTTCTACGTCTGTGTGATTACAGGGGAATGGTCTGAACACAGTTTAGTCACTTCATAGTAACAACATGGTAACAACTAGCCATTCCCATTGTAATTGCACCAATATTCCACCAGTAGTTACAATGTAATAGCAGGGACAATGGGTTATTTCCATGTTATTACATATTTATGTATGCCCCATAATCTAAATAGATATGGTAAGCTATATAACACTATACAACCTCTAGACAATCCATTTTGAGAGAATCATTACCAGATGCAGCACATCAAATTCCGTTCTCTTTTCTGCTACAAAAAATGTTGTGGTATATATACTTTAAATAACTGTGTACCCATTCTCCAATCCAAAAATAACCACAAGTTATTTTTACAAAACCTATATATAGTTAATGGCATGCATGGCCTGTTTCCTCTTAGACTGATGTGACAGAAAAACAAACAAAGAGTAGAATGGAAAAAATGGAGCTGATTTTCCTGGAGAGATGACAGACCGTACCTCTGTTCTGTGCACCAGCATCCACTTCCCATCATCCCCTTGCTTGTGAAATTCTAAATATGGATCTGATTTCCCGAAAAAATCCTGGAACGAGACGCAGATCTGGTTAGGATTTCCCTTCGGGTTCGTACTGATCAGGCTGCACAGTATTTCCAATGTGATCGTTGGCTTCTGGAGCAAAGCGCACAGCTCTGGACTTACCTTCTTATCTAGCTTTCTGCCTGCCATGCTCAGTGATATTATTCTGTTATCTGATAATTCTTGGGCAGCTATCTACAAAAAAAAAGAGAGATCTGAATGAGAAATACATTTCCTACATGGCTAATCATTACTGGCGATGCAACTAAACTGCGATCATTATGGGACTCTAACAACATTATTTCTGCAGCATGTCTTTTAACATCTGTAGACAAGTCAGACACAGACACACAATTATTTGTTTAATGATTTATCGTAAAACAGCCATCTGGCTCAAAGCTGTCACATGTTTAGCTTTCCTTTCTTCTTTATGTGGTTCTGGGTAATGTTTTTAGCTTACTGTATTGACAGAAGCTTCCTTTTATCACAAGAAAAAAAAGACACTTTTTAGACAAGGCCTCCTGACAATGTCAAGGCCAGTTTGTTTACTTTGGATTCGAGGCACTAATTTGCATAACTTATAGAGATTGGTCAGCATTACTGGAGGGGGTGGAGCCAAGTGTGAATGCAAGTCTTCACATTCGAATAGAACTGAACAACAAGTCAGACAGTTCCAACAGGGCGGGCAATGTTTCCCCTCCTCCCCAGGAAACATTCATCACTGATCATGAGTAACGTCTGGGAAAGTTTGAACCAGCATTCACACTTCAGGATGAGCACAAGCGGAGTGTAAAGATCATGTTTGTTCTTCACTCCTTTCTCAGGTTTGATGTTCCTTTTTTTTTACATATCAGAGGTTACTCTAATATGTGCCTGTGTTTGTTGACCTTGGCATGAGTAACATTCCACTCCTGCTGTTCTCAGTTTGTTTTGAATAGACCTACAGATAGGATCTGCCCAACCCCTCCAGCCAGCCCCTGTGCCACACCTAGAACTGCATCCATAAAATACACAGCATGGGCACATTCAGCAGCAAAAGCATGTCATGGTGGCGGAGCTGAAACAAAATGATACCTAAACGCTCAAATCTCTTCAACATTTCATCGTTTCAGAAAACACGGTGAAAGAAAATCATTGAGAATCGCTCCAAAGAAGGCCTCAGAAATATTTCACGCTGAAATCGTTTCCAGGTTTGAGACCTTACCAGAACAGACAGCAATACACATCAGTGCCAGTGCAGTGGTCCTCCCTTGTAATTCTCTAGCCTGATCACAGCAAAGGCAATGGGGCTCTATTCAACTGATCTAATACAGCGGCAGCTCTAACCCCCCCCCAACCCACCCTCTAAAGAGACTCTCATGTGCTATTGATTTCAATGATCTCAGTGGCCATATTTAGATCAGCTGCTGTTCAGATCAGTTGAATGGGCCCCAGTTCATTATTGTCACGCTAATAAAGGAACCCAGTTTACTCGTACCATTATCGTTCCCTTTCCAGCAGGCTTTCCGTTTCCCAGCACCAGCGGTCTTGTCAGTTTCTTGCTGGAAACTATCTGCAGAAACACAGGAAAAGCAATGCCAGGATTTCATACAATGATTTAAGGTTTTAGGCAGTTGGACGCCATTGTATAATGTAAAATGCAGCCTGTCGAACTATTGTGAACTTCTGGTTCATTTTTAAGCACAAGACACTGTAGATGCTTTAGCTGCCACTGACTACACTGTAATGACAGCCATGAAGAAACTTCACTATGACTTTGCACAGGTTCACAGAAATGCAATCTGGGGAGTAACACAATTCTCCTCACCAGGGAATGTAGTGTTTTACCCCCCAGGTTACGAGCCAATGTGGATTTGCTGCTCCAGTGAAAACTTACCACTCCTAAAGTGCAGGTGAATTCGCCCAGAAAGTCATGCTCATATAGCTGCAAGCTTGGCTTGTCCTGGTCAAACAAGGCGAACTTCATCTTCTGTATTTCCTCAAAGTGATAGTCGATTACAAACTTCACCCCAAAAACAGGGTTCAGGTTATTTATAGCTGTTTCCGTCCTGCCGATCTGCAAAGCATGGGAAAAAAAACAAGAGAATAAAACAACAACTGACAGGGTGTGCATTTAATATCATCAAACAAAATACCTGGCAAATAAAAACATTAGGATGGGCGTTATATCAGGGGACTCTTTCAAATCAATAATAATAATAATAATAATAATAATAATAATAATAATAATAATAATAATAATAATAATAATAATAATAATAATGCACGATTAAACTGCAGGTTTCAAAGTCTATTTATCAGAAGCGAAAAGCACAAACAGTGGTGACTAATAATTGTGCTAGATGACTCAGTGCAAGGCACTTGTCCTTTGTTCTTGCTGATTATCAAGCCCCCTGGCATCACATTACTGAGGATTATTAAACCTGCAGCTTTCCGCACAGCTACACAAGCAAGTGTTCTACTCCCAATCAATTTCCTTTGCAAAGCAAACAAACCTGTATGCATGTCATTCCTATTCACAGGGAATGCTGTGGCACATGTGGCATGTATTATTTCCTTTTGTTAGGGGCTGCCAAAGCAATTCTCATATTTTTGCTGTTCTGATGCATTACGATTCTGGTCGACTAGCTGAAATAATATCACAAGCCACCACCCGTTATTGAAAATGATGCCGCTTCGACAGCTTGGCAAGCAATGTCTCCTCCTAACAGTCCGTCCGGTTGCTTGGCGACAGAAAAGGGTCGGGGGTCTCGTGTTTCAGAAAGGTGCTTCTGATGAACTGGTTGAACTTTGTTATCTTGTTTACGGTAAAAAAAAAAAGAAGTAAAAAAAGAAAAGAAAGACCATGTTCAGTGAAGCTGACATTGAACTCAAGGTTAAAAGGTTTTGGGTAGAGTTTGGAGTTCAGTTATACCAGCGGCACCGCTGTCAGCAGGTCATTGTTAAGGGACTTTTTAGACACTGGGATCGATTTTAATGATTTTAACAGCATCTGATCTGTGTGGCCGCAGGTTTCCTCTAGACTGTGTTAAATAGAGGCTGTGTGTTCCATGGAGGCTGTGTGGTCCAGTGGTTAAAGAAACAGGCTTGTAACCAGGAGGTCCCCGGTTCAAATCCCACCTCAGCCACTGACTCATTGTGTGACTCTGAGCAAGTCACTTAACCTCCTTGTGCTCTGTCTTTCGGGTGAGACATAGTTGTAAGTGACTCTGCAGCTGATGCATAGTTCACACACCCTAGTCTCTGTAAGTCACCTTGTATGAAGGTGTCTGCTAAATAAACAAAATATAAATATTCAATCATCACATAAATCTTGCGTGTTGGGTTACCTTGGCTGCACAGTCTCTCGTCTCATTCAGTAACTTCCTTTTAAAAAGGCGCCGCACCCAGCCTTCTTGTGAACACAAACCACAGTTCAGCTTGCATCCACGCCTCAGCATTGCACCACCACACTGTTGCTTAAAAGGTCAATCTGACCTGAATATATTAAAACTGTAACAGCTTTCATGATAGGCTAGGATTGGAGTGTTGCTTCACTTATTTCTTCACACACTGTTTTTTATATGTGCTTTGGTCCGACTTCAGGGCTGGATGTTTAGTTCTAACTACCTTTCTCATTCATATCCTTGTTCAAAGAGTACCTGAACCCCAGGTATAAAGGGCTAGATCAACTGGAAGGAGTACTAGAAGGCGCTAGCTTACCCCGCAGACTCTTGGATAGATCTCACCTTTCATTATATACAGATAGATAGACAGATAAGCTACAGTGAATTACATAAGGAATATTTTACACCCAACAGTACATAGTAAGGCTGCAATTCCTTGAAGGGGTTCTGAAGACATATAAGCCATAAGAAGTGATTTGTCCATGTCACCAAGCTGGAATTACAGCCTTATATGTACATTTTGGGGTTTACTTTATTTGCTGTAATTAGTTTTGCTTATTATTGTGCTTAGGAGGTCAGCTGAACTGTAATGTTCTGCTTTAAAGCTCTTTATTTTTATCACCCACTCTTTGCAGTGTGGTATATATATATTCACCTACCTCTTTCCACTTTCCGTTAACTTCCAGAAACAAAACGCAGAAGGGGTCTGACTTGGAGGTGACGTCTCTGTCGAGTAGATTCTGCCCACTCACGGAGAGCTCCACCTTGGTCACACAGCACGTGGTCCCGACAGGCCCCCCTGGGGCAGGGCTCAGTGTGTAGGCCATGGAGTCTGTGAAGCAGCCTGTGGAGCATAGCGATAACCAACACTGTGAACAAGAGGCCGCTGCTGCTTCTTATAATAATAATAATAATAATAATAATTATAATTATAATAATGATAATAATAATAATAATAATATGTCACGTCTCCATTGGAACCTATTTGCAGCAGCTACACTTGTAGCTGAGACTGTAGATGTTTAAACCACAGCAGGTTCTTTACAAACACATTCAGTATGATAATATCAGCCTCACCACACTGCAAGTGCAAGAAGGGAGCACCTGTGTTACATCACTTTATTGCACAATGAATTGAGGCTGCGTGAATACCACAAGATTGTCAGCATCCACAAGCCAGCAGAAACCTGCAGCTAAGACTTCTGAACAAAGCAGCAGCACACGAGGCTGAGCACTGGGGCAGGCTGATGGGACGGGCGGCTGTCCATCTCTTATTGCTACGGGAGTGACCTGCCATTGTGGAAAGAGTTCAGTTTCACTCAGCCAGCTAACTGGCTAGGCTTATTTAGCTCCTGCAAAAACAACTCTGTACTGTATATAAATCCTGTAATCAAAGCAACAATAAATAAAATATTCAACTCACACTGCACCACTGCTCCTGGTTATCAAGTACACAGTATTACTAAAAAAAGAAACATCTTCGTTCTGGTGGAACTGCAAAGCAGCGCTGTGTGACACTTGCTTCAATTACAGGGTGACCACTGACGGGCCAGCGCTGGGAGCGGGGAACGTTTTTTAAAAAAAGCTAAAAATATAATTTATTTAATATGCCACCTAACTAAAAATACATTGCAAACGAGTCCACAGATGACATACTTACAGTTTCTAATATATTTAGATGCTTAGCTGTCAAGGCAATGGAGAATGCACTTCAGCACTGCCCTGCGGTGCAATTGAATTCCTCTCTAATTAAAGTGAAGTGACTGATTAGCCTTCAGGATTCAGGCACAGAGAACATTTCTTCATCTGCTCTTTTTTGTGTCTCTGACCGTACTTCTGTTTTCAATTCCCCACCACAACGTGGTTCATATTCACAAGGCTATAAAGCATGGAATAGATAGGGTTAGTATTCAGTAAAAGAAACATTAGAGAGCGTTTACACTCTGAACACAAACCGCTTTCAGTAAAAGATCTCTGACAGGTTTTAGGAACACTTCACAAAAGACAGTTAGTATGAGCAAGGGCTTAAAGATGGCTGTTCAATTTTAAAAACAACAGTTCAGAGTTTACAATTGAATTCCCATTAAACGCTGCCAACTAGTCCTGCTTTCTTCAAAGTACAGTAACTCAAAACATTCAGCTCAAAAAAATAATTTCAAAAACTTATTAAAAAAAAGTAAATCATGGCACAGATCCCTGCTTCCTTGATTCTAACACGTTAACAGCAGGCACCAATGATTCAGACTCAATCCAGACTCTGGCAGTATTAAAGGAATTAATTCTGACTTTCCTTCCACTGTGGAACAACGAGCTATCAGGCAGCGAATGAGCATCGAATATTAATGTACATATTAAACAGCACACTCACCCCCCAGCCCAAAGCAGGCTCCATAAAGCATGTGCATTGTTATTTTAATTCAGGTCTGCAATTCCCCAAACCTTCCTGAATTCACGGACGCCACACTGTTTGCTCCTTACACTCTGTGAAGCTGCTTATATATAGATATGACACACCTTTAACTAGTACCTTCCTTTGTAATAGCTACTGTACATCCCTTCCACATGATATGGTCTCAAGAAACCAACTGTGACGTGATGGAAAATTCAACTCAGTCACAACAACAATGTAATCTGCAAAACCACAAATGTCCTCAATGGAAACACTTCATATCCCAAATGTGTAAACACTACTAACCTAGACCCTTAATCCCTTTATATTCTTTATTAATTATGAGTTAGACCTTCAGTGCTGCGCCAGCATGTGGTCGCCCTCAGAGGAATGAACAAACAGCCCTTATCTAAAGTGAAGAGGTCTCTCTTTGATTCTGCACAAGGGCCTTCATCCGCATGAGGGTTATTCAAAAAGGGGCGAGATCGAATCCAGGGGATCCAGTTTAAGAGCAGAAGGATGCTTTCCAGCAGTGGTGAAATGATGCTGGGGATGGAAAGGCCATTACTCACTGCAGTCTAAGGATTTTAAACTAGAGGGATCAGGTGCATACAATGATGGGCAAGCACTTTTATAAGGGAAAATATAATTCTGGGTTTCTGTACAGTCATAAGGGAAGAGTTTCGGCTGCCATGTGGGCAGTGTGTGCTGTTATCAGGAAACAATGTTTTATTGCCTGGGAAAGGGGCTATAAGATGAATAGAACTGACCTCACCTGACCTGGTGGAAGTAACAGTGGTCTGGTCAAAATGTTGCTGACACACAGAGATAAGCTAGCAACTAAGCTTTGCATGCAAAGGGGTGTGGAGCCTGTATAAAACAGCAGCACCTCAAGGTGCATTCAAGAAGCATACCTGAGTCCTCTCCGGACGACTGACCCTGCTTCTTCCAGAGGGTTAGGTAATTGACCACTGCTTCATTTCTGTTTGTAACTACGTGCTACATTATTATGTCTAAATGATAATGTTTCAGCAAGATGTGTGTAAGTCATTCTCATTAATAAGAGCCCTCTCTTAAAAGCTTCATTGCCCTGGGCAAATGCACTTTGCACTGGAACCAGCTTTAAAGCTTGCTGATCCTCCTCCACTTCCCAGGATACTATACTTTAAAGAGCACTTACTGGAATTAGCAAATTCAAACCAAAGAGGCCTGTCGCACTGGGACACTCTGGAGGGTCACGGTTTGAATAAAATGCATACGTTTCAATGCCGCTAATACACTTTATATTATATTGCATCTGGAGTTCAATCTGCAATGTTAAAATGTCACTATTAAACGATTCATGGATTTATCTTATCCTATTGTTAAAATGAGAGGAGCCATTCGCTCCATCAGTACTCGTCTGGTTTCCTTGCAATGCTCCAGATATAACATCACAACACAGAACCTATTAATAGAACAACTATCTATCTATCTATCTATCTATCTATCTATCTATCTATCTATCTATCTATCTATCTATCTTTGTCTCTCTCTCTCTCTCTCTCTCTCTCTCTCTCTCTCTCTCTCTCTCTCTCTCTCTCTCTCTATATATATATATATATATATATATATATATATATATATATATAGTTAGATAGATATAGATATATACACACACACATTTGTAGTCAAAAGTTTACATACCCCAATGGAAATTTATAATTTCTTGAAATTTCTCAAAAACAAAGAATTTTAGGAAAAATCTTCAGTAGCAAAAGTTTTGCTTTTTTGGATGAGGGAAAAAAGTTACAAGAAATAGATGTCTACAATTATTTATTTCAGCATTTTTTTGAAGTGGAGTGAAGCTTGATACTGCAGTTCAAAAGAAAGTGCAGTGTGATTATGAATGGACTGTTCTGTAATGAGCCCCCGACATGAATGGGATTTAGATGCAATTCAGATCAATGCCTCTTCCTGTTAGTTTTCACACTCTTCCATTCTGTTTGTAATCACACTTAGAATCACACTTAAAAAAGAAGAAACAAGTGATGAAATATCTTCAGATGTCTATATAAAAATGTAACAGATTGAAGTCCCAATGTTCCTCAATGATGATACATTAGAAATGTATGATGTATAATATATATATATATATATATATATATATATATATATATATATATATATATATATATATATATATATATATATATATATATATACTCAGTTTTAAAATGGAGGCACTCCATTCTTTAATAATTCATGAGGTAGTTGAACATGTTGCATCAATACTCCCGTGCTAACATCCTTGTCCCTAGGGTGCAAAGCGTTTCCCATTCCCGGACCCGTGCATGTGTGGAGAGGGCGGTGTGCAATGGAAATAAAAACACCACGTGTATAATAGGGCACTTTCTGCAGTCGCCAGTAATAAAACAGCACAGTATTTGGTACTCGACTCATTTCGAGTCTTGACTCAGAATCTCCGGTATATACGCTATTCTTAACCATGCACCGTACTGCAGCGCAAGTACAAACATTAAGCAATAGCAACTCGATATGAATTGAAGCATTGTGTGAGATTTAAACTGAAGCTCCGTTAGTTACACTGCCAAAGCAACACCCATTTTCCATGAACGAATCAGAACGGCTGTATGCCTACTGCTGTAATTGTGTGCAATCCAAGCAAGCTATTAGTAAACCTAAATGATTTACTTCCCGTCTTTGGTCTTGGTTTCTGACTCGTTAGTTATTCCATGTGTTTGTGTATTATAGTGTTTGGGTATTATAGCTTTCCGCATCTACACACAGCACAAACACATCTACATGTTTGCCTGTGAACTGCTCCCCGTCCTACTTTATCTAAACGAATTGTTTTCGTTTCTGTTCCTTTCTTTACATGCACGTATCCAACAACAAATTACACACAGAGAACAACTTCTGTCACTTACTTCATATAGCCTAAAATTGGTTTGCAGTCTCTATTACTCTGGGAAAGCGTCGACTCTTGGCTCCCTTTTTAAGGCTACGTCCCCTCTTACACAACCCGAGATGTCACCGTAGTTTAATACCCAGTTTATTTTGAACTTTTATGAAGCCAGCTACTTACCCGAAAATGTTGCCGACGTACTAGACGCACTTAGGGCGCTTTTTTCCCGTCTCCCTTCTGTTCCAATCCAAAGTAGCGAACGCCTTTTATTTTAGTTATAAAACTGCATGTGTTGAAAGCATTATAGCCAAAAAGTGCATTTTCAAAAAGAACAGCGTCTTTCAGAGCTCGGGTATTAATAGCCGATGTAATGTTACCGTTGTTCTGCCTGTGTTATGGTAGTGATACAGTCTGCTTTAGCTTGTACAGAGCAGCTCCGCCCAATCTGGGCGAGTCCAGCAGCTCCAACACATTTCTCTGATGTGATGTGTATTACTTCATCGCCGTCTTTCCAGCAGAACAGGGCATCGGTATTCAGTAGCACCACCAGTGACGTTTGCAAACACTCGCTCTAGTTTTTTTTTTTTTTTTACATATACTGTGGTACCAGCAGACGCTGGTAGAGTTAAGACCCTGACTTAGTACACAGTGGCAGAGCTGACAGAATAGAAGAACACAAACTGGTTTTCAATGAAGTCGCTTTAATTTGCTTCAAACGAAAGAACAGTCTGTGGTCTCGCTGTTAAATGTAAATATAATAATAAAAACAATCTCTTTTTATATAGCGCCTTTTATAGCGGACCACCATCACAAAGCGCTTTACAAGATACGAGAATAGGGTGTGTGAACCATGCATCAGCTGCAGAGTCGATGACAACAGCTTCTCACCCGAAAGGCGGAGCACAAGGAGGTTAAGTGACTTGCTCAGGGTCACACAATGAGTCAGTGGCTGAGCCGAGATTTGAATCAGGGACCTGATGGTTACAAACCGCTTCTTTAACCACTGGACCACACAGCCTCCATGCTGATTGACAGGGATGGAAAGTGTCTCTGGGTAGTTCCATATATTGACTCGCTTTTGCTTATGGTTAGTGCTTTTGTTACAACATTTTACAGGGAACGTCAGTCTGACACATTCTCCTTATCTACCGTCTGTCTATGAGGTTATAACCTCTAAAATATGTACAAATAAATACATACAGATTTGTTTAAGAATTTGAAACCATTCCAGAAGTTGAACACAGTTAATTTGCATTGTGGTTTTGATTTTTTTATTATGATATTCATGCCAGCTAATAAATATCTTGAGGATTAAAAAAAATGATATCATACAGAAATTGTGGATAATGATTGTCCAGCTTTTTCAACAAAAGCGATTAAAAACTATTTTAAGTGACAAACCTAACTAATAATGAACAGCTCCACACTACAAAAGCAAGGACTCTTGGTGCAGAGTTGGGTCTCTCTTTGTATGAGCGCTTGCAGTATTGAGAGGTACCTGTGCTGACCCTGCAGGCACAAAGTGAATAAACTAAACTAACAGGGTGGCTGATGTTTAGGCATGTAGGAATCACCCGAATTGCATTTTCATCAAACATTACCACATACTCCCACAATAAACAAGATACAAACAGATGTGACCTTTCTGCAGATCTTCTTAACCAATACACGATCCAGGCCCAACATGAGTCCTGTCTCGGAACTCATTTTCAAACGGACCCAGGTGTTTCTATACATGTGGCCCGGTTAATCAGCACTCAGTTTAGCAATTGAACTTGACCACATGCACCTTCTAAGCCAAATCAACTGAACAGCCTGCCATGGTCTTCACAGTGCAACAAGCACCATTAAAGTTATGATCAATTTTCAAAACAAAGTCTTTCGCAAGGCTAAGGGCTGGCTCTTCTGGTTCAAGAAAGGGTCACATAAGAAGAAAAAAAAAAACAGGCCTACCCAATGCACAGCGGGCAGAATACCAAAGTTTTTATTTTATTTTGTTATTTTAGCATGCCAAACACTGCCCGTTTCTCCATTGATAGCAGCAACACCAGCTGTTTTTAGAATATTACAACACTGCCATCTTCTGGTAGCGGAGGGTAATGCCTACGTACACATTTGAATTTCTTTATATTTCAGTATGTTTTATGCAGTC
Source organism: Acipenser oxyrinchus oxyrinchus (assembly GCA_030684275.1). NCBI lineage: Eukaryota > Metazoa > Chordata > Actinopteri > Acipenseriformes > Acipenseridae > Acipenser > Acipenser oxyrinchus. The sequence continues at coordinate 33,053,843 of CM060261.1, read as the reverse complement.
GTTTTTATTATTATTATCTGTAAGAAGAGTTAACCACTCTCACAGATACAATAGAAATGGAGCATGGAATATGTGTTTATCAAATACAAGTGGGCAAAGAGATTTTAAAATATGTTGGCTAGGAATAAATAAAGTGAGAACTGACATTAGCCTGACTGTTTTATTGAACTTGGTTAAAACGATAAGAAGCTCAGGTACTGGTCTCTTATAGTTTAACCTTAGAATTCTTTGTTTTGAAGTTCTGGATGTTTTATATTTATAGCGCTTGTGGACACACACATGCACGTACGCACGCACGCACGCACGCACGCACGCACATACACAAAAACAAGACTCGTGAATTGAACAAAAACAATATTTTTTATGAAAAAAGGAAGCTGATAAAATAATCTGGTCACAATCTGGTCACAATAAAAAGATTGAAGACTCACACAAACATTTTCTGAAACAGAACTCTTTACCGACTAACACAATGACAGAGCTATCCTCTTAGTCTTCAAGTGCTTTCAATTATTCACCTATCCCTTATAAGAGCTTACTGTGTATACCATGGGGAAAGCATAGCAAAGTGTGGTGGAGATATCATGGTAAAGCATTGGAAAAAAAGGTGAAACTTCCTTCAGTACACTGAAGAAGGCACTGGCCAAAACATGTGAGCTTAGCATTGTGGATGATTGCAAAAACAATGGTAAAGAGAGTGACGGTACTGTACATACATGGTATAAGCATGGTGAAATCAGTCAACAGCAATTTCACTATTGCAAACTTTTATAAGGGATCAGAATGCCACTGGATTCTTACAGATTTTTAGTAAAAAATATAACAAAAATAAAACATAAATAGAAATTTCAACAATTTTCAAGTCCACTCAGAGATCAAGCAGCCACGTTACTGTCTGTTTTGCAATGTGTATTTGCCCTTGGCTTGTTCCTCATGTAAAAGAGGCTGCTGAGCCTGGCCTCCTGGACAGCAATAGAACCTGATGTTTTTCAGCTCAGTTCAGAATGAGCTGATATATATATATATATATATATATATATATATATATATATATATATATATATATATATATATATATATACAATGTCATTATTGCTAAAGGTAGGACAGCAGCAGTTACAGACACAAGAGCCTTAGGTTAAATGTCTTGGCTTTGCAGCTCTATATATGCATAGGGGCAGTGTCGGGTGATGCACTGGGGTTACGGATTCTGAACTCTGTCGGTCAGACAAGATGAGGATAAAGGCTCTACAACCATGAATGAAGACGAGCCCGGCTGTACACAGCATAATAAATAACACCAGTCAAGACGTTTTTAAATAATACCTCGCGTTTACAAACGTAACACATCCGCAGTGCAAACAGGATATCTAAAGTGCTTTCATTTTGTGGGATGAAACCAGTCATCACATTCATTAGATTTCATCTGTTGAACAGATCCAGTGCATTGTAATAGCTCTACAGTAATAGCTCTACAGTGCTGGACAGGGGTGTTTCACACTGAAGAGAAATTCAGTCTTGAATCTTTATCCTGGAGAGCCTGAGCGATTTCCTTTGGAATCAGGTTTTTCCACAGTCTAAATGAAGAAATATGTAAAGCAGAAAAGAAGTAAAGGATTATTGAGGGATTATGCTTCAGGTAAAAAACGATCGTTATAAATCAAACAGGAAATCAAGCAATCATCGTCAAAATCGCAATCTTATTGTCCTGTGTCCAGATGTCACCCCGAGCACAGTACATGCAGAACAGCTTTAAAAAGCAACACATTTATGTGAAATAGTAGTTCCTGGCTACACTACTATAATATTATATAATACTATAATAACTCTGTAATACTAACATGTGGTGTGTAGGGTGTCTCTTATTTCCAGACTTTGTCTTGCAGTCCTCTTGCTGTGAGAGTAGATATCTCTTTTACAATAAGAAAGTTCAATTCTAAGGCAGGTTTTTGAATCACTCACCTCAGTACTTTCACAGCAGGGCAATTCCAAAGTCTCTCCGCTAGTTTCTTCGCCCCCAACTCTGTAATTTTATTACACTCCAAACTGCAAAATACAGAGCTTTCATTTTTGTACACTTTTGCGTTCATTTTTCTACTACAGATTATTTTTTTATTTTTTTATTGATACAACTGTAGGAACATCGAGAGCTAAATAACGTCTTCATACTCTCAACACTACAGAGTGAGAAACATTTTTACTAGGTCAAATCTGGAATCATGCAAATCCTGCAGGAAAATACCTGGAGGGGCTGTGTTTATTACTGGTGAGGATAGCAGGAACCAATCCATATTTATTCATGGCATTACCACAACACTGGGATTAAGAATTCCTGCTAGAATATATATTTAGAAACCAAGCCACATCAAAGGTCTTAGCAACTTAATTAAAAAAAACATGAATGCTCATGAATGTGCTGTAAATAAGCCACAGACACGGTAATTCACAAGAACACTGGGGCATTTCTAACTTCCAGACAGACCTCAAGACTTCTGCAAAGTGTAATAATCGGTGGTCCATGTGTTTAATAAGTAATACGAGCAGGCCTGTGCTCAGCAGCTGGGAGGCTGTGGGAAGGCATGCTGGCATGCAGAGGGGCTGGGTGAGACAGGTTTCACTGTACACAGAATGTGTTCTTGTTGTTGATACTCACTCCAGTTCTTTCAATCTCTTCATTCTGGGCAGAATCTCCGCTATCTTCAGAGCAGCGTCATCCCCAATGTAGTTCCAGGACAGACTGAAATCAACATGACGTGTGAAAGAAGGGCTACATCAATACAATCAAACAGAGTTTCGTGCGGGACTGGTTTATCTTCATTGTGTATCTACTGTACTGCTGTGCAAAAAAAGTGAACCAACTGCAACAATACTCTGATGAAATAGCGTCAATGCAGAAAGGTGACATCATACTCACTTGACTTCTTCAATGCTAGGGCAGTGGCCAAGGCTGACAGCAAGGTGGATAGAATCGCTGTCACTGATGTTTATCAGCTTCAGACTGTGAACAGAAACAGCAGTGTTCAGAAAATGAATAAAATAATAGCAAATCCATACAAACACCCCTGGACTATCTGTAACAAATCATACATAATGCACATTCACAAACATCCCTTGAATGTTAGTGCTCACTCAAGTCAATCTACTTATTCATACTGAGAGAACGCACTTGTTTCTGAATATGGATTTTTGGCTTGGGTTTGGACACCTCCAGTCCTCCATACAGACAATTATCACTCAGAATCATTTTTTTTTCTGATCCAAAGCAACTTGAACAAAACATTTCCCAGTTTTTATTTTAGGAAGTTGATAACCTTGGGATTATTTAAATTAGATGACACACATTTTCCCTCTCATACCCTACATTTAAGAGGAGTCTAACTAGGTCACTTTAAATCTCAAAAACAAGAAAGCGGAAAATCTCCTGCTTGCACTGCAGTTACAGATCCAGGAAATCAAGGAAGCCGGCTTTGAGTTTAAACAACTCACTCTAGTTTCTTTAAAGACTTCATACGGGGCAACGAGTCTGCAAGATGAAACGCTCCTTCTCTTCCGATCGTGTTTTCTGACAAACTGGGGATAAAAATAAATGCACAAGGTTTTGAAAAATCTGAACAATGCTGACGGTAAAACGAAGAACTGAAGATACTTCAGGATGCTGTGAACCTGAAGTAGCCTTGTGATGTATTGGCTAATTGTATGATTACCTTTAACCATGCCACTGTATAGCCAGGACATGACTCTATGATTACCTCATTAACACACTTTCAGGGCGCCCCTTTTGGTAGCGTAAACACAGCCATCGCTATCTCAGTCGACGTGAGGGTGACCTACCCAAGAGCAGGCTCAAAGCTGCTGTAGGTATCGTTCTTGCACCATCTCCAAGGCAACTCTGCCACGGGCCCCCATTGCCCACATAGTAGTTCAGTCTGCTGTGTCTTTTATCAAAGTGGAACAACTGAACTGAACTGGACTTTCAAAAAAGATCCTATTTTCTACTACAGAACCCCACCTGTGTATCCAGGATACAAAGGGTTTAATCGCGCATGTGTTTAGAGAAAGCTCATTCATTATGTGCATTATTATTGTACAAAAATATTGATTTTTTGTTTTTTAATCCAAATTTAATTAGTATTTTGCCCAAACAGCAAAGTTCCAATATTTGATGTTCTTTTCTTTTTTTTTTTTAATTTAGTCGTTGCCAATTAGTTTTTATTATTTTCTCCCCAATTTGAAATGCCCAATTATTTTTAGGCTCAGGTCACCGCTACCACCCCTGCGCTGACTCGGGAGGGGCAAAGATGAACACATGCTGTCCTCCGAAGCATGTGCCATCAGCCGCCTCGCTTACACTCTGCAGACTCACTGCAGCCGCCTCAGAGCTACAGCGCCGAGGACAACGCAGCTCTGGGCAGCTTACAGGCAAGCCCGCAGGCGCCCGCCAGACTACAGGGGTCGCTGGTGCGCGTGAGCCGAGGACACCCTGGCCGACCTAACCCTCCCTCCCTCCGGACGACACTCGCCAATTGAGCACCGCCCTGGGAGCTCCCCGTCCACGGTCGGCTGTGGAATAGCCTGGACTCGAACCGGCGACGTCCAGGCTATAGAGCGCATCCTGCACTCTAGCGAGTGCTTTTACTGGATGCGCCACTCTGGAGCCCTAATATTTGATGTTCTTGACACTATAATATTGAATCGTTGGGTATTAGATATGGAACAGCGTAAGTAGCCTCTGTAAAGCATGCTGAAAGTCTAGAGAGGACTGGAGAGTTGCTCTTACCTGATTTCCTCCAGCTGTTTACAAGTGGGAAGCATTTGGGCCAGTTTCGAGCCACCATGTGGAGTGATTCTATTAGCCTGAAGACTGACACAAGCACAAAACATGAATGTAACTTCTGATGTGATGTTAATCCAGGCCCGGAGGCAGTATAGAGTCCAGACACAGATTGCTGGTACAGCCACAGAGCACATTTGTTTTAGCGGTCAAATGCTTCCGACCATACAAAGCCTGCAGTAGTTCCACAGTTGCATTCTATAACATACATGTCCAAATCATGTGCTTACTGTATATGATTTAGTATATATATATATATATATATATATATATATATATATATAGGTATTCAAGGCAGGTCTGCACAGCTTTCCACCCTCTAAAAGAGGTACTCAACAGGGTGCAATCCAGTAGGTGGCGCTAAAGTACTAGGGTCTGCACATTGCTTAAAGGTATACGGTAATTACATTGTGCTAGACCTGCAAATCTGAAACTTTAAAACTAGCAGGACTCAATGTAACTTGTTCTTGCAAAAACTCACTAAAAATATCATTAAAACTTTCTAAAATGCTGCATGCATGTATTTTGCGATTCAGTCAATACATATCTTGCACACGACACAATGCAGATATTTGCAGTTACTGGTTTTAAACTGAACGTGCATGCTTCTGCAGCAAGTAAAGGCTTACCTTAAAACCTTTAGATGTGTCATGATGGGCAAAATGTCAGCCAGCTTAACTGCAGCTTCATCACCAATGCTGTTATTTGCCAAACTAAATAAAAATAACAATAAAAATGTTTTAAAAAGTACATTAACAACTACAACTTAAAGACTACTTGCAAGCCCTTGAATGAAATGTCTGCGCTGTTTATTTCTGGTTTGATAACTTTATTGGGAGCTTGTTTCAGATGTGAAAGAACTGTGCACATGACGACTTGGAATAAAAAGCTCTGTGAGTACAGGTCATTGTGTTACAGACTTTGCCCCAAGCTCTGTGAATACAGGTCATTGTGTTACAGACTTTGCCCCAAGCTCTGTGAATACAGGTCATTGTGTTACAGACTTTGCCCCAAGCTCTGTGAATACAGGTCATTGTGTTACAGACTTTGCCCCAAGCTCTGTGAGTACAGGTCATTGTGTTACAGACTTTGCCCCAAGCTCTGTGAATACAGGTCATTGTGTTACAGACTTTGCCCCAAGCTCTGTGAATACAGGTCATTGTGTTACAGACTTTGCCCCAAGCTCTGTGAATCGGGCCTGTACATAATGAGTCTGAGCCCTTCTAAAGTGCAGGGGCAGCCACAGCCAGGTCACGGAGAGCTATCTCTTGCTAGTGTAAACATGTGTATATGTGTAAACGAGGAGAGGGTTGTCTTTACCAGATCTCTTCAATAAGTCTGCAGTTTGAAAGAGCGTCTGCAAGTTTCTTTCCACCTGCGTCACCAATGCTGTTCTGAGACAGGCTGAAAAGAAATAACAGATTATACGTCATCAATACAAATAAAGCAGACTGTATGAGCATCACTGAGGCTCCTTCTTATATAGCCCTACTAGTTATTATATATATACTGTCTATAATTACTAGAGCTGATGGAAATGTGCAGATCTTGCTTTTAAAAATGTGATTTCAGTCGTTCCAGAAGCCCACGTTATAATTCTGGATGTGATTCTATAGGTTTGCTCATTCGATCAACGTGCATGCATTATAATTCCAATAACCACTTGGGTGAGTACGGCTGCCACTGAAAGCGCTCCTCTGATTCCCCAGAGTGCTCACAGAGCTGCATAGTTAACCTGCCTGATTTTCCGAAGATTCTTCCAGCCAGGAATGTGCTGGACCAGTTTAAGAGCTCCCTTGTCCCCAATCCGATTGTTTCCCAGACTGTAAGAAAAAACAACAATTAAGCAAATAATGACAAGCATGCATAACAAACATGCATTGTGGAGTTTGATTAGAATACAATTATTTTATTTGGTTTTGCTTTTGTTTCAAATTGTGTTTCCTTGTTGCTTTATTATTAATTCATAAAATCTATTTTTAGCAAAAACAGCTGCCAGTGCTGAAGAGGATATTACACAATGCACTTCTACAGTGTTATTGCTGTACCCCCCTTTCTCCAGTTGTGTGGGGTGCACGCATCATCTGAGATTTGATGTCATCTAAACCTGGCCTCTTTCTGCCCACTATTCTGCCCACACAATATTCTTTGCCACAGTAGATTTTAATAACAGGGAACTTACTCTATTTCTTCAATTTGGGTGCACCCCTTCAGGGAGTCCACCAGGTAAACGCCGCCCTCCACGCTTGTGTTGACGTCACTCAAACTGAAACAGAAACGTGCCCAATGTGAGGAGTGACGACACAGGAGATGAACTGTAACGTGAGGGTGACGACACAGGAGATGAACTGTAATGTGAGGAGTGGCGACACAGGAGATTAACTGTAACGTGAGGGAGTGACGACACAGGAGATGAACTGTAATGTGAGGAGTGACGACACAGGAGATGAACTGTAATGTGAGGAGTGACGACACAGGAGATTAACTGTAGCGTGAGGAGTGGCGACACAGGAGATGAACTGTAATGTGAGGAGTGACACAGGAGATGAACTGTAATGTGAGGAGTGATGTCACAGGAGATGAACTGTAATGTGAGGAGTGATGACACAGGAGATGAACTGTAATGTGAGGAGTGATGACACAGGAGATGAACTGTAATGTGAGGAGTGATGTCACAGGAGATGAACTGTAATGTGAGGAGTGATGACACAGGAGATGAACTGTAATGTGAGGAGTGATGACACAGGAGATGAACTGTAATGTGAGGAGTGATGACACAGGAGATGAACTGTAATGTGAGGAGTGACGACACAGGAGATGAACTGTAATGTGAGGAGTGACGACACAGGAGATTAACTGTAACGTGAGGAGTGACGACACAGGAGATGAACTGTAATGTGAGGAGTGACGACACAGGAGATGAACTGTAATGTGAGGAGTGACGACACAGGAGATTAACTGTAACGTGAGGAGTGACGACACAGGAGATGAACTGTAATGTGAGGAGTGACGACACAGGAGATGAACTGTAATGTGAGGAGTGATGTCACAGGAGATGAACTGTAATGTGAGGAGTGATGACACAGGAGATGAACTGTAATGTGAGGAGTGATGACACAGGAGATGAACTGTAATGTGAGGAGTGATGTCACAGGAGATGAACTGTAATGTGAGGAGTGATGACACAGGAGATGAACTGTAATGTGAGGAGTGATGACACAGGAGATGAACTGTAATGTGAGGAGTGATGACACAGGAGATGAACTGTAATGTGAGGAGTGACGACACAGGAGATGAACTGTAATGTGAGGAGTGACGACACAGAAGATGAACTGTTCCGAGTCACATCACTCTGCTAGGCTGTAAGCCTTCCCTATTACTTGTGTGACAGTGTGATGTCATACTCACATTAACTTCTTCGCAGATGTCATACTTGAGAGCGCTTCGGCAAGGAAGGTAATCCCCAGGGGATCAAGCTGCAGTGCGTCCAAGCTGTATCCAACGAGAGATAAGTCGTTACAGCTGCAGTCAGCGTGCATATCATTATGATAGACGCATGGTTTTTAGGGAGTCTGCGGTATGTAAAAAGGCCTGATGTAATAAACTGTAAATGAATTGAAGCCATCAGTGCAAGTCCTTGATTGGCCGTACTTTTGGAAATTTAGAAACCCTTGTTTGAAGTTTCTGAAAGTGGTGGTAATAAGAATGAACAGGGGATTTATCTGACTACTGAAGTATACTGCTTGGAGCTGTGTGATTATATGCCTATCGTTAAGATCCACTCATTTACAAGACTTTGAGAACATGGTCTTGCCCTTGCCCTGAAACCTTCAATGGTACAGCCAGTGTGTGCAGATACAGTACTACCAATACCAACCACTAGGTGGCCATGTGCAACGTAAAAATGACCAGGCATTAACAGCTCTGCAGAAACGGCACCGCTTACTTGATCTCTTCTAAGGAGGTGCATTTGCAAAGCGCTTGAACAAGCACCAACCCCCCCGTGGAGGAAACAGCACTGCAACGGGAAATGCTGAAAAAAAAACAAACAAACAGGAAAAAGCACTGAGATAGCAACTCAACATACCCTTATAAAAGTATACCATGGTAAATTTGTAAGATAATGTTGCAGTTTTCCTATGCTTTTCCCATGGTTATACTGTGCATTTACATCATTTGCCATGGTTTGTCATGTTTTTAACTTCCCGCTATGTGCTTTACAATGCCTACCTATGCTTTACAATGCTTTCACTGTGCTTTCACTTTGCAATGCTTTTACTATACTCATTTTTTATAGGGATACACATACTGTAATACTGTACTGTGTGTAAATACAATTCAGTACATCATGCAGACAAATTCATTTACAATCTAGTCAACTCTGAGCACATTATGCAACACAGTGGAGCTGGAAAGCTCACATTCAATGCGTACTTTATCTGTCTGAGTCGAGACATTCCTGGAAGGATATCAGCCACTGCGGTCGCTCCTGCATCCCCAATCTTATTGTGCGACAAACTAGGGGGAGCACAACAAAGTAAAACATGCAGGCATTCTTGTAGCTGTGCACAACGTATAGGTTTTGCTTCATAAACTCATTAAGTACCAAATTCATTTTTCTTTGAAAAAATCAGAACACAAGGTGTATTCATGTAATTTGATACATTACATTTATACTTGACTCTTTTGCCGTTAACAACATTAGAGTAAGTTATCAAAACATTATAGTTAAAGAGAAAATTAAAATAACAGGTAGATGCCGGTTTAAAAAGTTACAAAGTAGCTTGTCCTCAAATGAGGAGAGGACAATGTAATTTAATGGGGTAAGGATTAAGGACAATGGCATTTAATGGGGTAAGGATTAAGGACAATGGCATTTGATGGGGTAAGGATTAAGGACAATGGTATTTAATGGGGTAAGGATTAAGGACAATGGCATTTAATGGGGTAAGGATTAAGGACAATGGCATTTAATGGGGTAAGGATTAAGGACAATGGCACTTAATGGGGTAAGGATTAAGGACAATGGCATTTAATGGGGTAAGGATTAAGGACAATGGCATTTGATGGGGTAAGGATTAAGGACAATGGCATTTAATGGGGTAAGGATTAAGGACAATGGCATTTGATGGGGTAAGGATTAAGGACAATGGCACTTAATGGGGTAAGGATTAAGGACAATGGCACTTAATGGGTTCAGGACTAAAGTCCTCTGGTACTTACTTCAGGCTTTCTAAACTGAGGCACCTGGACAGACCTGCAGCCAACTGCACCATTTCATGTGCTGTGGCTTGTGTGGACTCAAGGCTGAAACATATATAACAGTTACTATGTAACTATATCGTTACTACAGTGTAATAATGCAATTATTAATGTTTCAGTATAACTGTGTAATTACTGAATAATATTACAATGGGAGCTTCATTATTTTAGCAGGATCACTGGAAGATACAAAGCGAAATATGAGGGATTTAGAAGTACTATATAATTAATAAAATATAAATGGCTGTAGTTACTAAGTAGTTAACTTAATGATTAACTGACGAGTATTCTCTGATTACTCTGTAAGGTGCTCGTGTAACTGAAAGCATCACCAAGCATGTTATCACAGAAACACATGAAGAATGAAGTGTTACTATGAAACCGCTCCCTGGGTAACGTTTGTAATGAGCTGGCAGTAACACAGGCTTCCTCACCTGAGTTTCTTCAGTCTCCCTAGAGAAGGGAGAATCTGTGACAAGGTGACTGCTCCCATGCTTCCAATGCTGCTGTGAGACAAACTGGATAACAGAAAGAAGTGTTTAGAGCTCAAACACAGTACAGTACAATGCAGTACAAGACCACTGATAGGCTCATAAAAATATACATTTCATCATTGCCCCTTTAAATGTGTTTTCTACCAACAGAAGCTAAATCAAGGTGAAACAATCATCACACATTTCTAAATCCCAATAACAGCACTAACTGTAGTTATTATTATTTGTTTATTTAGCAGACGCCTTTATCCAAGGCGACTTACAGAGACTAGGGTGTGTAAACTATGCATCAGCTGCAGAGTCACTTACAACTACGTCTCACCCGAAAGACGGAGCACAAGGAGGTGAAGTGACTTGGTCAGGGTCACACAATGAGTCAGTGGCTGAGGTGGGATTTGAACCGGGGACCTCCTGGTTACAAGCCCCTTTCTTTAACCACTGGACCACACAGCCTCCTGTTACAGTACAGTTACTCTGTAAGGACGTGTGTAATTGGAACGTGCAGTACAAGTGGAATGTCAATGGGATTCTAAATACTGTTATCCCACAACTGCAGGACAGGGTACAGTTTGAATAAACACATGTCACAAAGGTTCCCATTCACAGTAAGTGCACTGGCTGCCATGGAGTCTGAACACAACACTTACTCCAGTTCATGTAGCTGCAAACAGTGTATGCCAAGAGATGCAAGAAGAGGAAGATTGTGATCTTGCAACCCACAATGAATCAAGCTGTGAAATATACCAAGAAAACAACATGTCACGATACTGGAATAATATACCAAGTCACTCAAAACCCTATGGAAATCTGCAGTGTTTTTGACCTGTGACAGACAGATAACAACTTGTTTTACTCCAAAGTGTCAATAGTAGGGGTGTGCTGATCCTCGTTCTTGCTTTGAAGAAGTTTTTATCGGCAGGTTTTAAATAAATCCATTCACTAATGTGTTGATTTCAAAAGAAGAAAAGCTATCCTTCCCTCGCCTTTACAATCAATCCTTGGCAATTAACTTCCACACTTTGAATGGATGTATTTAATACCTGCTGATAATCACTTCTTAAAAGCAATTACTAGCACGAGTACGAGTATCAGCACAGCCCTAGCCAATAGCGCTATGCTTTCCTGTAATAGAAATGAATGTCACACAACTAGAAAACTACCAAATCAGAGACCTTGAATAAGAATGAGCTGATTTCAAATTTACTTCAACTGTAAAACAGACACTATTCTTCAATTAAATATACAGGATTTAATAAAAGACTTGTAGCGCCTTGTATCGTTATAACAAAACTGTTCTTACCTGATTGATCTCACATGACACCCTGCAAATACACTAGCTCTGGAGCCAGGATCTCTGCAACACAAACCACAGGGCACAGTTAATAAAGCCAACACCCGTTCTGTTTAGCAGGGCGGAGGCAGGGTACAAACCAGCGAGCCTGCACACTGCAAGCAAGCATCTTAACCATAATGCAGAAGAGCCAGGCTCGTTTGCATTCATGGTTTTAGAGCCTCTAACCTCATTGCATCTCACTAACACGAGACTGTACACAATCCATAACGACAGTGCATCACACAACACTGCCCGTCACACTCTTCCCCTTTAACCTCTATGAGAGCCGGGTCAAGGCAGTGATGTAAGAACCGAACCTCGTACGCAAGTACTGCTCCGTGTTCAATAAACAACAACAAACAAACACACGAAGTGTGGAAGACTGTCAGACTGTCAGGCTGTACCTGTTGGCTGCAGAGTCCATATTTCCTGTTGTGGGTAGATTTGGGTTTTCCATTGTGATGTGGACAGTGTTTTTATGAACCCTGAAAATGAAAGAACATGCTCGTTTACTTGAAGACTAGTGCACAGCACTCATCACCCTTAATTCTACTGCAACCATCAAACGAGATCTTTATTAGATGAACTAAGATATGCAAACGCTAATTTACAAGACCTCAAAAGTCTCTTCTTCAGGTGGAAGTGGAAATTTAAAGAAACAGGTGTTACTGTTTATGCTTGCATATACTATAGATGGCTGGTGAGGAGAGCGTTAGTTAGTGCCAACACGCTGAGATGTGTTTCTGAGTTTAAACGCTAAATGGCACCACAAGTAACTGCACAGATAACTGCCTGAAAAGCAATTTTTAGTTCAGTGGCCAATGCAGGATATGCATTATTCAAAACAATATTCAAAATGTTATTCAAAGCGATATGCAAAGCGCTGCACTGAGAAGTCAGCGCTCCCCTAAAATGTGACAGGAAACGCAAGAACGTATTGATACTTCATCAACCAATGAGAATAGACAGGGAAACGCTCAAAGACTCACTGTGTTACACAAACAACTGAGCATGGGGGGCTTTTGAAACCATGAGATTCTGTCATTGGATTTGAATGAAAGCATGACAGATTCCAAATCTAGAAAAAAAAGTTATTAAAGGCTAGGACCCTCAACACTTAATAAGGATTAGCTTATCCGATCTCCAGTATGTTTGAGTATTAGCTTACCTGATCTCCAGTATGTTTGAGTTGAGCTGAATGCATGTGAACATGAGACAAACAGCCCCTTCAGATTGAATCCATGGCTCTTCAATTCTGACATTAACAACAAGATCATTGTATGTTAAAATGAAAACAAAGCAGGCAGTTTCACAGCCAGAAGCAATCACACCTGAAATGATGTCAAGGGCTTTGAAGGATAAGAGGTTGAAAGCTCAGGGTGACAGGCACATGCAGAAACAGATGGACGATGAAGGCAGGATTCTTAATCATTCATGTGTATTTAATGCAAAAAGCAGACAAACATTTAACTTCATCAATGCATCCCTCTGTAACAGGGCAGAGGCTGGGAGCAAACCTCCACACTGCATTGATCCATGCATCCCTCCCTCAAAGCAGACCTCTCTTCCTACGTCATGCAGTCATGCTCATGTACAGCGTGGATCTTACCTTACTGTTAGCACATCAGGGCAGCCGTTTAACTCTCGGACAAGATTTACAACAGCCTCGAAAGTCATGCCATTGTTCCTTATTCTGGTAAAGAAAAGACACATAAAACACACAGCGCTTTTAATATTTTAATGCAGCCAGACTGTTCAAGAAGGAAACGCTGTGGGCGTTAAAGTGTAATCTAATAGTACAGGTATACCATGTGCATTCAGGTACATTAACAAAACTCACTGCAGACTCCTCAGAGATTTCAGATTAGCCAACGAATTCTGGAGAGCTGGAAGCCCCTCCTTCTGTAGTGTGTTATAGGACAGGCTAAAAGAGAGGGGAAAACAAAAGACTGGGTATTAGGTGTGTGCTGATATCTTACTCATAACTGCCTTGTCCCTCACCTTTACAACTGAGGACCAATGCATGGGAGTTCACATCCACATCGAGGGTTTTAAAAGCAGGGACCTCTGGGACACTGTCATTTTTACTGCCATGCTGCCATACCTCATTTATAGTGGTAAAAATGTAAATGGAAAATTCACTTCCTAGTGGCTTTTAAAACACTCGATGTGGAAGTTAATGTTGAAGGAAGGCCAGCTGTTCTTGTTTTGAAACACAGTAATGAATGGATTTATTTAATACCTGCCGATAAATACTTCTTGAAGTGCGAGGACGAGTATCAGCACACCCCTACTGGATAAACACGAAGTAATATAACAATACTTTAAGTTTCGAGTCAACCTAAGTAAATTCATTAGTTTGGACTAAGCAGCACTGATAAAAAGTACTGAATCAAATAAAGGGAAGGAAAAAGTATTTGAAAAGCTCTGATGCGACACGTTGAACTTGTTTCAAGCTGCTTTGTCTGTGCGTTACATGCTCTGCTGTGCGACTCTCTCTGTTTCAACACTCACTCCAGCGTCACTAAGTTGGGGCTCCTCTCCAGAATGGCAGCCAGCTTCACTAAGTGTTCCAGCCCAAAGCTACATTCCTTGAGACTGCAAGAGAGGACACAGTTACACAGAGGATCCTGAACAGGGTGCACACACCTGGGTATACAATACTGAGTCCTTTCTTATCATGGACTTACTTTTTAAATTTTGATCATTCTTATTATATCCTCGCCCAGATGTACTATACATATCGAGATAAGAATGAAGTGTATAGGCAGTTCTTCATTAACTAAACAAACCAACGTTTTGTTAAATATTCGTCAGCTGCTTGTTGTAATAAAGTCAGCTGACATCACAGCTCTGGTAGCAATGCAGGTGCTATACAAACACAGGTATTACTAAAGTCTTGTAGGTTGCAGCCCTAAAGTAATGCAGACAATACAATTAAAAACCCTTATCAGAAAAATGAGCACAAGAATGCAAGACTGAAGCCAACACACCTGATGTGTCTGGGAACTGCAGCACAAGGTCCTGCCTTCACCCTCTCTGACACAGAAGCACAGTCGCCTTGCAAAATACTCCTAAAATAAAACACATGTGTTTGGAATACTGCCTCTGCATGCATGTTGAATGTGGATGTTCTATATTAACACTGTATACAATCTAAACTGAAAGCTGCTGTTTCCGTTACCTGACGGCCCCACTCCTTTCCTCTCCTTGCATAAACCTTATGAGGGATTTCTCTTCCGTCCCCAAGCTGCACAAAGAACAAGCAAACAAGACTAGATTAGTTCATACAATGGCACGCTTTTGTAACCTCTGTGGTTGATTATTGTAGTTCCTTATTTGCTGGTCTCCCTGATGCCTCATTGCACAGGTTGCAGCTGATACAAAATGCAGCAGCAAGAATACATACACACACTATTTGCCATATTTCCCCAGTTTGAAGGTCACTTCATTGGCTTCCTGTGAAGCAGAACATTGATTTCAAATACTGCTCCTCTCTTGCAAGGCTATTCATGGTTCTGGCCCTGACTGTCTGCGTAAGTTACTTACTCCCTACAAACCGGCTCCTACTTTGAGATCCGCAAATGATGGCCTTTTGGTTATTCCAAGAAAAACTTGATTAAAACCATCCAGCGCAAGGGCTTTTAAATCTTAGCTCAAAGCTTATCTCTTTGCTTTGGCCTTTCACTAGCGAGCAGGTTGGAGCGCTTTTGGCTTGCTGTTTATTTTTGTAAAGCGCCCTGGGATGTTTGCACATAAAGGATGCTATATAATGGAAATTTGTATTGCATGGGAAAATAAATGAAAACAAAGAGAAAGGCAGGGATCACAATTCATATTCATGACAGATCAGTCATAAGCGCCAAAACAAACAGAAAGTTCTGAACAGAATGCACAGAAACTGAAAGGGTAACGTGCATGTGTACAATGTGGTTTCATATTCACTGTCTGGACCAATGCCATTTTTTCGCAGGCAGAGACAATAAAAAAAAAGGCTCATCTTACCAAACTTCAACTTCCACAACACGGTTGTAGATGCTCATGGAATCCACCAAGTACAGAACTCCGACTTGGGAGAGCTTATTATTGTTGAGACTGAAGAATAAAAGGGAGAGACGGTAGAGGAGAAACTGTATTTATTTAGTTTTGTTAAAGGTTGTTTAAGCCCTGATCTAAATGACGTGTTTGAACCAATTACACCTGCACCCCTGATCTGTAGCAGATGAACTGCTTCATTAAACCTGGACTGCAATTAATAACCCCTGAAGTATAAAGGAAGCCTTGTGTTTTCATGGCAAGCAACCATTGTGCTCTAAATGAGTCACGTGTCAAGACTGGAAGCCATTTATTAACATGCTGGCAAGGAAATTTACAACAGGAACCACAGAAAAAAAGTTTTTGAAAATTAAAATATCTCTCAAAGTTATTAAACTAACAAATATTTATGAAATAGATTCCTGACATCATGTGTGAATTCTTCGAGACTCAAGCAAAGGTTTATGAAATTACTGGATTTGCGTTATGATTGCAACTCAGTGCTGAAGTATTCAGAAAGACTGAAACTCACTTGACAGCGTTTGAAATCTGCAGTCTAGGTAAGAAATCCAAAAAACACTTCAGTCCTTCATCCTTTAATAAATTGCTGGACAAACTGAAACACAAGTTCAATTCGGGAAATTATATTACAAGCATTGCACTCAATTTGCAAACCATTAAAATAATTGTTTCATAAACAATGAATAACAATAAACCCTTTATCCTTTGTACAAATAAACAATAAACCACCTGAAATGTTTCACTGGAACACTTTAAGGGGGAGATTCAATCACAGAATACAGCACCTGTGTTATTTCCCTGTTGTACAGCGACAGTCGATAAAACTTTCAAGAGCCGTGTTTGACACTTTCCCTAAAGCAATGGTGTGTCTTTGAGGTAAGCGTTTCTCATTGTTTCTCAGTGATGAACTCAAGGTAATCTATTTACCACACACAGCTGTAAACTTACTCCACTTCAGAGAGATGAGAACACTGTTCCAGTATCCCGGAAAGTTTTTCTATGCTCTTCTTGTCAAGATTATATTCATTTAACCTGCAGGTTAGAAGAAACCCAATAATGATCACATCAATAATCTTTACAGCATAACAGTGCTCTGTGTCTGCAAGAAGCATCAGAACAGCAGAGCATAGAGCAGGAAGTCTACTTACCATCTACCACTGAACTGAACCTGGCCAAATGAGTGCATTTTTATTTCAAGTCAATAAAGAGATTCTTATATAGCATAGCCTGGGCTTGGTGGCATCTCAGTTTGACCTAATTTCACCAAACGAGAGAATAGTGGAGCTAGCAGTATTTTCAAAGATGAGCTAGTAAAAGACTGTGTGGTCCTTCAGGAAAGAGCAATATTTGGAACCAGGCCCCGAGTAATGCTTCAATAAGAAGGGCTGGGTGTGGAAGCTTCAATGCCAGAGCACAGTGAGAAGGGCTGGGTGTGGAAGCTTCAATACCAGAGTACAGTGAGAAGGGCTGGGAGTGGAAGCTTCAATACCAGAACACAGTGAGAAGGGCTGGGTGTGGAAGCTTCAATACCAGAACACAGTGTGAAGGGCTGGGTGTGGAAGCTTCAATACCAGAACACAGTGAGAAGGGCTGGGTGTGGAAGCTTCAATACCAGAACACAGTGAGAAGGGCTGGGTGTGGAAGCTTCAATACCAGAACACAGTGAGAAGGGCTGGGTGTGGAAGCTTCAATACCAGAACACAGTGAGAAGGGCTGGGTGTGGAAGCTTCAATACCAGAACACAGTGTGAAGGGCTGGGTGTGGAAGCTTCAATACCAGAGCACAGTGAGAAGGGCTGGGTGTGGAAGCTTCAATACCAGAACACAGTGAGAAGGGCTGGGTGTGGAAGCTTCAATACCAGAACACAGTGTGAAGGGCTGGGTGTGGAAGCTTCAATAGAAACTTACTTGCAAGTTGCTTGGTCTGCTTTCATTTTCAGAAACTTTATGAAGGCTTCACCTTTGGGCCTGTGTATTTAAAAAAATAATGAACAAACACAGAAACAAAACTGAAATGTAGTGCTATACAATGCTCATGTTCATAGTTTTATATACAGTAAAAATACTGGTTAGGTAAAGGAAGCTACAACACTATGACATTTTCTGCTTAAGCATAGTATTACACTCAGCACAAAACCACAAGCAAACTTGGGCACCGCTGAGCTGTTCTGGGCACTTTTGCAAGCCAGTGATTACGTAGGCATCTATGATCGTTGTTTGGGCCACAATGCACATTTTCAGAGAGGAACAGAACTGCATAAAACCAGCAAGACTCACAACATTAAGCACAGCTCAAGTATGTATTATTTCTGTTCCTCTTCTTGTTTGAGAATGAGTGGGTGTCTGGCGAGGAGCTCACCTCAGTTCCACGGCTCTGACACGCTCACAGTGCAGCAGAGACTGCACCAGCAGTAACGCTCCGTCTGTTGAGATTCTGGAGTTGCTAATGCTGCACCAGAGAAGTGAAAGAAACTGTTACAGAGGCATCGTTCTGATTCTCAATTCATGAGTCAAGAGAAAACAATGTCACATCCTCTCAACTGCCAAATGCAGCATGCATGAGCGGTTACAGCTAGAGTACCATAACTACTGTGTTTGTCCTCTTGTTAAGATTCACTTTGTAGGGTTACTATGTGACTCCATGTACACTAGGACAGTTTGGGACAGTTCAGGTTTTTCAACTCACACCACAATGCCTCGGGTACCTTTCACAGCAGGACTACACTTACCACAATGCATTGGGGTGTGAGTTGAAAAGTCAGAACTGTCCCAGTGTACATGGAGTCATATGGTAAACTAAGTTTGTGTATGATTTTCTGTTTCAGTCGTCACATCCTGGTGACTTGTTAAACCATTTTTAAAGCGACGTTGATCACATGAAGTGTATAAGGCATGCATTGATGCATGAATGAACACTTCTCACAGTCTCACACTGAATGCACGCCTGATACACACGTGGGAGATGTTATTCCTGTGCTATTCAGCTGGAATTCATTATGAATTTTGCTATTTTAAAGTGTCACTGGTGATTTATAAAAAACAAGAAGAATACATTAGTTAATATAACTGTGATGTTTCGTAGTCATATCAAGGTGCTCTTTAAATAGGATTTACTGAAGCATACATTTCAGTACAATTCATTTCATATGCCTTTTACAATTGCTGTGAAGGGAAGAATTGTATAAATCCTTCTGCTTACCACAAGCCAACACTTTCAGTAAACAAAAGTCTTACTTCAGTAGTTTTAACGGCTGCAGCTGCGGTAGATGGCTCAGGAGTTTCTCTATGGATTTATCATCCAGCACACTGTCAGAAAAACTGGAAAAGAGAAGACGAAAAGCATGACAATTACATTATAAACATCTAATCAATATAAGAATGTATTAGAAAACTCAGTTCACGAGTGATGGGAGACAAAGCGTTTCCTCAACATTGTACCCTGCTTGAAAATCCTTATTCATAAAAACAGAACAGCTTCAAATCTGTTTGGTGATCTCTGTGTGGCTGACATAAATCACAATGCGTAAAACCACCACACACACAACTGAGGTGCGCTCGCTTGCACAGCTGTGAGATGAAGCTCTCATGGCACAGCACCAACCAGCTTCTCTAAATTCAATTCACACACACACACACACACACAGAAATACTCACTCGAGTTCTGCCAGTCCTTCACACTGCGTCAGTCTCCTGCACAGTCTGTCCATGTTCCTTGCATGAATGTCACTCTCCCTAAGACTAAGCACCGCACAGCGGTCAGTTAGTCAATAAATAATCACACGTAGACATCAATCACACAAAACAAAACGTTTTAACTAGCAACATTACCTGAACCTCTTTGAAAAGCACTGACCATTTTCATGCTCTTCAGAACAGGTCCCCGGAGCTTCACTGAGTCAGAACACATTGAGAACAGAGTTTCACAGAGTGGGACAGCATTCAAAAAATAATGTACACAGTTCTTTTTAAAGGGTCTGTCCCAGAGCAGATGCATTAAGTGTGCTAAGGGCTGGATTCTCAAAGCTATTTACTCTGAATGGGCGTTAGCGCATTTTTTGTCTGAAAGGAATAAACACCATTTAAAGTTCTAAAAGGAATAAGAAACAACTCCAGGCTATTCACAAGCCACGAAAGTCTGAGTTGTTCTTTTTTTCAGGTTTGGTATCTTTATTAGGTGCATTTTTATTATCCAAAAACATCGTGCGAAGATGGTTATAATGCAAATGATGATGGATGGTTCATATTCCTTACCTTACAGGACTTCTGTGAAATTTTATGAACAGATTTTTACCACCTCCAGAACTAAAACATAAATAAAAAAGCAATTATATTAAAAACATATTTAGCATACTTGACATGTTCCATTCTCTATAGCATACAATACTGTTTTGCTTTTACCATAGTATATTGCAGTCAGCCTCTCTAAGAATGATTCAAGCCCACTGATTTTCACAGCACCTGTTTGCATTGCCAGTGTATTGAAAGTGTGCTACGTACCTCATGTCAACTTCACAGATGTTTTTGCATGTGCACAAGGAGCCTGCCAAGCAGAGAATGCTATCCATGGTGACCAGGTTATTACTGACACTGCAGGGAACAAGAGACATTACAACATGAACACAACAGGAGCTTCATGATTACTTCATCTCAGTGGACAGCAGATTTAACAATGAAGAAGGGCGGGTCTCTAAGGTAATGGATGACATCATCAGGAGGGAGGACCCTGAGGGACTCTGTCCTCTGACCTCACTGCATCAGGAAGGCGGACCCTGAGGGACTCTGTCCTCTGACCTCACTGCATCAGGAGGGAGGACCCTGAGGGACTGTCCTCTGACCTCACTGCATCAGGAGGAAGGACCCTGAGGGACTCTGTCCTCTGACCTCACTGCATCAGGAGGAAGGATCCTGAGGGACTGTCCTCTGACCTCACTGCATCAGAAGGGCGGACCCTGAGGGACTGTCCTCTGACCTCACTGCATCGCTGTATTTCCAGGAAGACTCACTTGATGACTCTGACTCCTTGCAGTCCCGGAAGGTGTTTGATGAGCCTGGCGAGTCCTCGGTCTCCCAGCACGTTGTCTGACAAGCTGCAGGGTCACACACACAGGATTAGTTACTCTGTGTGTGTTTCACACACGCCTTCAATCACAAGTATATCTCTGTACTGTCTACTCACTCGAGCTCCTCCAGATCACTGCAGAGCTTCACTGTCTGAAACAGCTTCTCAAGATGCCTTGGTTGAATATTACAGCTTGTCAGCCTGCAAAAGATAATGTGAGGCATCAATAATATTATTACTAATAATAATAATAATAATAATAATAATAATAATAATAATAATAATAATCATCATCATCATCATCATCATCATCATCATCATCATCTTCAACTCCACTTAATAATACCTGAGTTTTTTCGAAACCTTTAAGTTCTGTTTCAATATATTCCCTCCTGAGTCACCTCCCTTTGCATCACTGCAAAAAAAAAAAAATTGGGTTGTGATCATTTATCTGCAGTTGTGTACTGCTCGGTGATGACTGCTTCTTATCCCACAGTCTGGTACCACAATAAAGTAATTCTGTTGCATTAGTTTAATCCAATTACTGTAGTGCCCACTTCTAAAGCTCAGACTGATTCCTGGGCAGGTTCGAACTGCTATCCAGTGGGACTATTTCAGTTGCATTCCTGCAAGTTCACTAACCTGTCTGCCTCCAGAAAAGAACGGCATGAATCTTTATAAAGTTTTCATTAAGAAAATGTTTGTGGATTACCTGTCAGATGTGCCTCCTGTTGATGATCCTGCAAACCTTATAACTGCTGTTTTTGGAGATTTATGTCTGTAGAACAAAACCGTAAGTTAGGAACGTGGGTCAGAAAAACAGATGACATTTTGCAAGTCGGTGTGTGGACCTCTTTTCATGCACGTGTTAATGCAGACTGCTTTCATTTAGGTCACTTAAAACACAGCCTGCTACATGTAAACTGAATTGACTGCTGCCTGAGTGTGCTGAAAGTGACGCACACAGACAGTTACAGTGGGAAAGGTGATCTGTACATGATCCAAGGCAGTAACTTGATGTAAGCTTGTGTGCAGCAGCCTAAAGAAATCCTGCAGGGGCATTCAGCAAGATCCTCGCTATTGACACAGAACCATAACATACTGAAATCCACCAAGCTTCATTCAAAACAACGGAACAGCCACGAAACAGTTAAAGTAACAGATGGGATGAATCTATTGTATATATATATATATATATATATATATATATATATATATATATCAGTATATACAGTGATGGAGGGTGTGTCTCAGACAGGAATCTGAACCCCTCTGGTTTAGCTGTGGTCACTTCGTTCAGACGGTTTTCTACCCAGGAATCTGTTGCCAAAACATCTAATAGGCTGAGCTATCAAGACTCTGGCACCAGCTTGGTACATGAGATGATAAAACGGAAACTCCATGGCAGTGCATATTTTCAGTTGCCACTCGGGTTTTACTCTATATGAAGAAGGTCTTTGCTCTTGTAAAAGAGCCTGTGGTTGAATCACAGCTCCTGCAGCAAGCTTGCTCATGCCTTGCACCGTGCAACCATCAATCACTATTAATATTAAATGCATCGCAGTTAATAATGTCTTCTTCTTGTGGTTTTAGATTCACTGTTTTCTGTTTCTGTTTCAGTCATCACTTTTTTTTATTCTTAAGTTTAACAAACACATGTCCTACCTCTGCAATCCACAGCTAGCTGTTAACAGTACAAAGGTAACGCTATAAGAAACAAAGTTAAGTAGACAAGACACTTTACCACACTCCCTGGGGCACACTGAAGAAGGCACCAACCGAAACAGGGTCTACTTGCCTTAGTTTAGCATAGTTTTACCTTCGAATTATTATTGAGCATTCACAATACAGTACAATGTACCTACAATAATATACTGTGTTAGCTCATGATAACTGATAAAACTCATGACGGAGGTATGTTCTGAAATTGATTATTGCATTGCTACATGTGGATTCTGATACTCTAAAAGCACCGTATAAAACGTGCTTAATAGCGACCGTTGTGCAAAGGAGACTAAACAAAAGCATGCTGGGAAGCTTTAGAGTACTGACTGCATGCAAGACCTTCATGATTACTGAAAATAACTATGCAGTAATACAAGACAACAGAACAGACAGGTCTGTCAGGGGGAGGGTGGCGGTCTCGCTTACCTGCCCTCCACATCAACCACGTTGGGACACACATTGAGGGAGTGTGACAACGAGCACAATCCCTCTTCTGAGACGTGGTTGTTACTCAGACTGTGAAGGGAACGGTACAGAAAAACACAGGTAATTCAGTGACAAAAACCAAAGCGAAATCCCACTCTCTCTGCCATAAACAGCCCAAAGCATAGGAATGAATACAAAAACCAGCAACATAAAAATGCACATCGCAAAACTTTATATTACAAGGGGCTTTAATAACCATGTAATAACATGGTAATAATAACATGACAACTACCAATGGTTCCTGTTCCTAGATGGTAACTACTGGTGGAACAATTGTGTAATTACATGGGAATGGCTTGTGCCATGGTGTAAGCTGTTGTGTAATTATGTTCTTTAACAAGATGCTGTTCACAAGCCTATACCATGCAATCACACAGCAGTAAGAGAGGGAGTTACCCAGTTATTACAATGCATCTACACACCTATTAATCCTATGTTAATTAAAGTGCAAACAATTGTACAGTATATTTAGTGTTCCTCATTTCCGGTTTATAGCGAATTTTACCGAAAAATTACAGGATTCTTTATTAACTGAACCTCGGTTTTTACTCATTTGTACCTGGTTTTTGTCTACTATTCAATATTTTCACGGTACTATAGGAAATACACAATATTTTGATTAAAATGCTGTTTTATTTTGACTCCAACATTGTAATAATACAGCAAGCACGTTAGACGTCAGGATCAAATGAGGTTCAAACGTCGCACATGATTGGTTCTCTGTTCACAAACACATTATCACCTGATTCTGCAGGCCAATCAAATTCTGATTGTTGTGCTGGGCGTAGTAACTAGCTTGATCAAAACATATATTGAAATACTGACACGAAAATGTAATATTTTGAGTGGATGAGGAATGGGTAGAAAATGTAAATCAGTTTATGAATATTCAAAAGAAAACAAATGTTTTGAAGTATACAAAAAGCCAATAAGAAGAAGTGGACCAGATGAGGCAGAGGATGCATAGTGTTGCAAATACTGCTGCATTGAGGTACATGTTCACGCTGACAATAAAAGAACATACTGAAAAATAAGCGACAGCTTAAACTAAAATAAGAAAGTGAACTGAGAGACAAGCAATCCACTTCTACACACGCTTTAATAAAACAGAGCGCAGAATGACTGTGTTAATGAGTTTGTCAGAGCGCTGTGCTTTGCTGAACAGCCACTGTTTATTGCAGAGAGGTATGTACTGGCGACAGTACTGTCCATCAGCTAAAACACTGCCTAAACTGAAAATGTGGAACACTAAGTATATTGTATATTAAAGACAATGTGTTTCACAAATGATCTTTACAGGCAATTCAGTACAATGGTATGCTATTATCATAATGGTAATACAGTGTCATATGGCATCACAATGGCCAGCGTGCCACCCTATCAGGGCCACTGTGCAATTCCAGATTGAGTTTCCAATGCCAATGTGGGGTAAACAGCTCTGGGAGTTGGTTTTATGACTCTCAAGGATACATTTTAATATTAAAACGAATGTACCTTCAAAAATACGACTTGTTTCAAACATAACTCAAGCAGCTTTGCTCTCAGTATTTCTTTACATGTATACCCACTGAAGTGCTATCTGAATACTGGATGTTTTACTCACATGATCTGCTTTGAAATATTGAGTTTTGGAAGACAGTCAATTAGAGCTTTGCATCCTTCATCTTGCAGATAATTTCCTGATAAACTTGTTGCAAAAAAAAAAGGAATTTTATACATTCACAAGTAATGCATGCTTTTTATTACACTGAAGCCTATCGCAATAAGACACAGAGAGGACAAAATAGAGATGTCCTCCCAAACAGGTTGAGGGGTAGGCAGCATAAATAAAATAGTTCTGGAGCAATCTCCCAGAGAAACCCAGAGAAACATATATATTAAAAAACATATACATTAAAATCTACTGTCCATTGGTTTTAAAAAAAGGGGGGGGGGGGTTGCAAAAATATACAGGGATGGGAATAAGACTCCCAACTGCATAGCAGTTTGATCCATTCCTGCTTTTACTATGAGTTTAATCAGACAAGTTTTTTTACCTGTACACTGTGGCTAATCAGGCTCATAATAAAACCTGGAATGGGTGAAACTGCTATGCAATTCCATCCCTGTATATTAAACAATTCAGAGGGTTTGGAAAGGTTTAAGTTGGTTCCTCTGGTGGGATGATGTTTCTTCTGCAGGGACCATCACCATGAAGAAGTTACAGATGTTTAGTGACTTTAAAACAGTGTATAGAGCTCTTGTACTTACTCAACTTCAGAGAGCCCCGGGCATCTTTGTAAAATCTCACACAGCTGCCCCACGTGCTGTGAGGTTATGCTGCACCTCACAAGACTTGGAAACAGAAAAAAAAAACCTGACGTTTTAATAACTGTCAATCAGCATGGCCAAACACACAAATTAACCCCTTTAAAAAGGGCACTAGAGTGGCAGCTCATCAAGAACAGTAACTGCACTTCCAACATGATGGCAAAAGTAGAGTGCTTCCTTAATGCATCTACACTGCAAAGAAGGAGTTTTCTAAAACCCACTGCAATTTAAAAAGTATTAGAACAGACTAACATAAGCTCTGAGGGATACCTGAGCTTCCTGTTCAAGCTGCACCGAGTGGCTTCTCCTGCAGAGCTGGGAACAAAGAACACAAGAGTAACAAAATAGAAACCTGAGCAGCTCCAAAGAGTCAATCCAGTGTCTGAGGCTGGCATTAAGGGGTTCATTCTTTGCAAGCCAATGGAGAGACCCAAAAAGTCAACTAAGCCAACTTATTTCCATTGGGGTCCTGTAGTTGCAAAACACGCTGTACTGTTATAAGCCTTTGTATTTCCTTCATTTACCATACAGTAAAAGGAACCAAAATTGTCTTCACAGAAAAATACTTCTAGTCGAAGAATGTGTCTTGGAATTTGAGTTTCTTTTGGTATGTCTAAATTCAGCACCACTGAGTGACTCCACAGACTGTGTCAGCATCAACAACATGGCTAGGTAACTCATTCTCTACCCTCAGCACTCTGTGTAAAGGTGTGCCTCCTGTTCTATGTCGACCTCCACTGAATATGCTTGTGTAGTAAAGAGATCTTACCTGTCTGGAAGGTTTCCTGAGCCCCTGCTAAAAATCACTTCAGCTGTTTTGGTCCCCCTTGGATAAAAAAAAAAAAAAACTCAGTTAAAGAAGATCTGCTAGATAATTATCCGGAAGCATTGATTAGTACCCTGAAACGAGGCAGGAGAACTTCAAGGACGAGCTAGGGCCAGTTGTATAAAACACACAAAGCTAAACCCCCCTTCGTCTCCCATTACGAGCTCCTTGAGCTTGAGGGTGTTGCACAAAGCAGCTCAACACATTTAAGTCAATTAAGTTAAGGGAAAATGCATCCTCAAGTGTTACACTTCAAATACTTAAGGTGTAGGTACTATTTTAAAAGAACTTACTGACACTGAGTTAGTTGTTTATTAGTAGGCTTGCGACATTAACAATTTGCTTGCAAACTGGTACATATGCTTACTGAATCTAGCCCATGGTATCATAATACATTAGACATCATTGTCTTGTCAAATAGTACTCACACAACATGGATTTCCTCAATGCTGGAGCAAGTGCTCAATGTTTTGACCAGGGAGAGGATGCCGTCCACTGTAGCAGCATTGTTACCCAAACTGCGGGCGAAATGAAGAAAAACACCAATCAAGTGTCCAGTCTTTTGAATAGGCGCACATTCCTGAAAATATCTTTTTTATATGTTTGTTTGTTTTATTTTCTGACTTGTACCCTACTGCACAAAGTATTAAATACTGCAGAGGTAAAGGACAAATTATTTTAAGGTAATGATAAAAATACCATACAGCACTTACCTCATTTTACAGAGGGTCTTCATTTTTGGAAAAGAGTTTGTAATTTCTGATATTCCCATATCAGTAAGGAAATTGTCATTAAAACTGCAAAATAATATACAAGACGCTGTTATTAAACCAAAAAAAATCAACAATAGTGTCTAATCTGGTTGTCGTTGTAGCTGTTACTAATTTGTCATCGCTATTTTGGCACCAAACATCACTAAGGGTGTAACCACCATCAATAACCTTCACATTAAACACCAGTTATAAAAAACAAACCTTATTTAATACAACAAAAAAGTCTTTAAATCAAGTTCAAAGTGTGGAACTTTGTTGGTTGCTAGTCATACACACAGCATGTTAACAAATGGGATTATAATATATTGTAAATAATAGTAATTACTTTATCTCTTCAAGATGATGACAGTGCTGAATTGCAATGGCCAGTTTAGTGGCTCCCAGTTCGGTAATATGTCCTCCGACAAACCTGGAAGCAGATAAGAGAGGCCATGCTCAATTGATTCATGTGGCAGCAAGTCTAAATACTGCCACTGTTTCAACATGTATTGTACAAACAAACGGACACTGTCCTTCAATTGTTTTCTATGGAGGTCAGCTGTTCTGTTACTACTTACTCAAACTTCTTTAGAAATCTAATCTTAGGTAGCACAACAGACAAGGCCTCTGCGAATCTGTCGTCGTATTTTCTGCTCCGGAAGCTGTGTGAAGTAAAACATAAAATTGTATAAAAAACAAAATGTGCAAGTGAAAATATTTACACGCCCCTCTGGATACAACTCCACACAGACTAAATGGCACTGCCACCTTGTTTTATAATTTCATATGATACTTACATGAGTGTGTGGATGGTCTTGCAGCTGGGCAGGACCTCCAGGCAGTCCCGTTCCATGGAGCAGCCTGCGAGATCCAAGCAGACGCTCACCCCCCCGGTATTCATCACGAACACTAAAGCTGTCATGTCCACCGGTGTGAGCCTGAAGTTTCTTAGTTCGTATCTCAAGGACGCCCCGATGAGCTTCGCTAACTCCAGGTCCTGGATTTCATACGTGCAATGGCACAGTTCAATGATTTTTGGACCGGTAAGGTTGGAAGCTGCCAGTTTCTTCAAAGTCTCTAAAATAACCTTCTGACGCTTTTCTACCCAGGGTAAGTGGCGTCTGGCCAGCCTGCTGAGAAACTGAGTGCACTCTCGCGATGACAGCCCTGACACGAAGATGTGGAAGGTGTCCGTGAACACAGACTTAGGGTCGTTCCTGGAAATCCACTTTGATTTCAAGTTGAACTTTTTCTTGAGCTGGGCCTCGGTGATGTTATCGCTAGTGATCAAGTGCAAGGCAGCGAAGAACTCCTGCATGGTCAGGTGAGCAAAGGCGCAGCCGAGGTCTTTCGTCCCGTCCTCCTTCTTGACCTCGAATGCCGTGAGAAATCCATTGTCGGAAGCGAACCTCATGACCGACTCCGGCACGTCCCGAGTGTAAAACACAATGTTACTTTTCTCCAGTCCTTTCATGGCGAGCTGGCACAATCCGTTGATCTCCTGTCGGTACTTCTGCAGCAGCAGCGGCTCTGTGGCCACAGAGCTGGAGACAGCGTCCTTCTTCCTGAGGAAAGCTGTCAGCATGTTGATATAAAATTGAGTCATTGTGCTGGGAAGCAGAGGCCGGCTGGATCCTGTGGAAAGCAGGTGATCGAGGCAGACGCAACTGATGAAGCACAACGCTGGCACGTAGCACATGTTCAAAATGTTCCTGTTTTCCATGAGGTGGGCCACGGCTAACTCCTTGTAGCGGCTGTCCTTGAAGAAATGCAGTGCATACTCCTCGACTCGTCTGTGGTCAAACCCTAAGACTTCTCCCACACGATCCACGGCACTCAGGGGCAGGTCCAGAACGTCCTTGGGTCTGCAGGTGACGAGCAGCGTGCATCCGTTCAGGATGCTTCCAGTGTACAGACCTGAGAAGAGCTCAGCCACAGAGAGGGGTTTCAGGGGGTCCCGGCAGATATCAGGTCTCGCCGGACTGAACTTCCCGAGGAACTCGTCGTACCCGTCGAATATCAAGCAGACCCCCCGTGGGTTTGCGGAGATGAACTCAAACACTGCATCCTGCTCCTCCTCTGGCAGTAGGAAGAAGTTAAAAAGAAGCTGCCTCAGTGTTAGCTTCCTTTTTACGAGGTTCAGCTGCCTGAACTCAAAGAGAAAGGTAAATTGGAACTGAGCGAAGGTCCCCTTGGCCCACTGGTGACAGATGTTGTGCATGAGCATTGTCTTCCCAGTGCCGGCTTTCCCCAGCAGGACGATCACTCTGGAATTGGAGGTAGTGCTCGGTTCAAGTAAGTCCGAGATCTTTACCATAGTGTCTGTGCCGTCCTCAGAGTCCTGCGAGACACACGGCTCATCTCGAGTCCTGTCGATCCGCTCCCTGAGCTTCGTCACGTTCTTCTTCACTACGCTTACAAACGTCTTGTCCAGTGTGACCCGCTTCAGCGGGTCTTCTGGGATTTTTTCATACCTGAGCAACAGCATCTTCATCATTGAGGACTTGTATCTTTCTGCAAAATCTGCAGTACGAAGCAAAAACAAAAAACGTCTGCTGAGCATCGATGGACCTTATTTATTTGATTTCATCTTGCAAATACGGAATTAGAAATGGACAGTGCATTGAGGATTGTTTGCATGGCTAAAGTGCGGGTCTCAAAGCGTCTAGTAGAGTCCCCACAAACCTAAATATGTTAGGGGTTTCAGATCATTTTAAAACCCTCTTAAATGCTTTTAAGAAGGTTAGTGAGTATGTGACGTCCATCATACACAATCCCAACAGCGCTAGGACTAAAAAAACACCCCCCAACATTAACTGAAGGTAGAAAGATGATAAACAAATAGATATAAAGCACTTTATAAGGGGCACTGGTTTGTTTTACACATCTTACCAATCCGAGGGTACTTCGTTTCAGTAGCTAGCACAGATTCAGTAGCAGGGCGGCGTCTGGAGTTTTCTAAACAACAACAAAAAATGAATAAACAAACAATATCAAGGAGACAATGACATCACTGATTATTACAGAGCTTGCTAATGGAGGCTGTTAGGGGTTGTTTAGTTCAGGTGCTGTTTAACCACACATAGCAGCACAAAACAAACGTTTCTACATTTAGCTTAGGTTCTAACCTACCGAGTCACTAGAACCTGAAGGCGTTTGAGGGTTAGTTGGCTTGAAGAAAACATTCACGCCCAACCCATGCGTCCCTTCAGCTGATAATGTTTCTCAGTGCAGGTGAAGATCATTACTAACATGCAACGTTTAGGACATGCAAGATTTAGTTGCACATTTGGCAGCTGTGTGGAAGTCATCGCTTGGCAGATGCCTTATAATAATGATATCGGCTTGCTTTTGAAAGTGATACAGACAACCTGGGCTGCTGCTATCACTACCCTATCACTCCCCTAGGAGACATCACAGCTCACGTTACTTAAATGTCAAGAAGAGCTTCTATTAGAAACTACATGGGGAAAATCTGCACAAAGCTGTATTTCGTTGTGAATACAAATTGAAGCATGGACAGGCTGTCCCTGATCAGATAACATTTCAGATCTGAAACATAATAATACCAAGAACTAGTAGAAAGTAAGAAGTCTAAAAATAATAAAAAGAGCTCGTTGTCTGGCACAGCATGCTAGCTGACATGGACAACAACATACTGAAGTCCACTTACTATACAGGGCACATCAGCTCACCAATCTTGGTTAATGAGAACCTATGTTTTAAAATAACATTAATAACAATGATGATCCATCTATATATATATATATATATATATATATATATATATATATATATATATATATATATATATATATATATATATTGTGTATATCTACACAGTTCATACACCTTTACCTTGGAATGAGTGCGATTGATCATCTGGAGCACAGCTTGGGTACTCTGTAGGGGATATTTCACTAGGATTGCCTGAAACATTAAAAAGAAAAACAATGCCCTGAATCTCAATAATATTCTGCAAAATGAATCTGCCAGACTGGTTGCTGCATTAGCTTAAGCTGTTTTAAATTGAACAAAGTAAATGCAAATTGTGAGCTCAGCACCCTGACACCTCTGCTAAACGCAGTGTGACTCTGTGGTATATTATGTTGGCCGGAGGTTCAGATCAATATGCAGTATAATTAAAGGAAAAGTCAAGGGTTTTATATTACAGAGGTAGAGAGTTGTCTACAGTTATACTCCTAGACTGCTATGCTGGGCTGTCAATGGGAACCTTTGTGATGTCCCTGTGTATCAAAAGTGGACAGTATGCTATAGATTGCAGGATATACAGATTGGGATATAATTGAAAGTCATTGCCAATGAGATTCCATGTGGCATAAAATATTCATTATTTAATATTTCGACTCCACACCCCTCCTCTTTTTTAAGGTTAGGGTTTGGTGTCAACGATGCATACTTGATATAAGTGTATATTTTGTTTTATTTACCATCTCCGGCTGCAGACATTAGCCTTGTTTCCAGTTGCATGGGCAACCCATTGCATATCATGCAGACAGTCTGAATGAACTGGCGACATGTCCCTGGGTTTTTGTCCCTGAACAGGTCCACTATGAGTGAGACTCTCCCCTTCCTGTCTGCAGCCATGTTCACCTCCTCCTGCTCCTCTGCATTCAGCAAGCTACAGAGCTGCTGCAGAACCCCAGCAGCCTCCAGACTGAGCACATCCACCAGCTGAGACCTCACAGCGCCCAGCTCCGAGTACAGGTCTACCTCATCCATTCTGCAACATAGCTGCAAAGGAAACAAGTCACCCAGCTGTACATACATGCACTACATTCATTTTGATTAAGGGGAACATCCTGGAAAAATGGCTGTTTTTGGTAGTATTTAATTATTTCAGTTCCAAATAAACTCAAAACAGCAATTTGCTGGAGCCTATTTCAATGATCCAATGCTGAGGATCTTAAAAGGACTACATGATCTCCAGTTCCTAATGGTTTTGTATTCCCGGTTTAACACCCTATTATGTGTGTTTTGTATGATTCTCTATTGTTGTAACTTACTTACTTACTATTCAGGTGTGTCAAAAGACACCTCAAGGCTGATTTTCTGAAATGAGATGGGTAAGGGCATCTGCTAAGAAATAAATAATAATAATAATGGGGAAGCATGTCTACAATGTTGCCCATAGACGAAGTACTGAGCACTTCAGTATGGGCAGCACTGATATGTTCAGCCTTGAGGAGTCTTTTCAGAAGCACTGTTGCTTGATTAATATAGCAGAAATAAAAATATAGAGAGGTTTATAGGACACACTTAATATGATTTTAAACAGGTAAGGATTTAAATATTAAGAAACAGGAAGACAATATAAAGTTTAGAGCTGCATGAACTAATTATTCGATTATTGGGATTGAGCTGTCCACAGAAATCAGGGTGCTGACTCTCACCTGATTATCAGCTCCTGATTTCTGTGAAGAGCTCAATCCGAATAATCCATTTGTGCAGCACTAATAAAGTATAATACTGACAATCTTTAACGCTACATTAATCCCACCGGTGTTTCTCTCAGGGGGGATTCACAGCCCCCTTATTAACTGCAATACATGCAATACGATTCCAATAGATCCCATCAGTATTAAGGTCTGCCAATGTTTTGATCCTTGGAGGTTTACCACAGTGAAATCATACAAAAAGGGTAATAAAGCATGGCCATAGGTAAGCATTGTACTAAAGCCCACAGAGGTATGGTAAAGCATAATAAAACAAACCATGGCAAACCATGGCACATGCATAGTATATGACATGCTACAAGAAGAAGACCAGCACACACTTTACGTCTTTTTAAAAGATGACTTATTTATTTTGCAACGACGTGACGTGAGTGCTGCTTTTCTTCTTGTAACATGTAATATTTCACTGTGACCAGCCTCCGAAGTGCATGTTGTGAACTGAGATTCCAAGTGTTCTTTGGAGCAAGCCCTTTGGTCATTTATATGCATAGTATAGCCATGGGAAAGCTGCAAAATGGCCATGCTAATTCACTGTGGTAAACCTTCAAATGCTTGCAAACAATACTGGCGGCCATTAAGTGTGATGTTCTCCTGCTGGGGTTTCCCCTCACTGATACATTGATCTGCTGTACTTACTAACATTACAACATACAATAAAAATACAGCAACACGAAGGCTGCATTTCTGGCAATGGGGTGATAGCTGAGAATCATTCAAACATTGTTAAGATATTAATAACACCACAAAGAGATCATAGCAAAATGAGAAAGAAACAAACTCAAAATATAAAGTTATATAAAAACGCACACACACACACACACACACACACACACACACACAGAGACACACGGATATCAGGACTGCTCAGTCCCAGACAACCTTCCGGCGCCTCCTGAAGACACACCTCTTCAGATAGCATCTATAAACCTCACAACTCTCCACTATACTGGACTATGTCACCCAATTGCATCACCTTGTACTTGCACTGAACTGCTCCATATTTTACAGTACTGTACTACTGCTCTTAATTATAACTATTTTCTGTATCTTATACTTGATTTTACTCTTAAAGGTATCTGTATTCACCTTTTTTTTAAATTTGAAATCATTCTTATCCATTTATAATACTTACTGCATGCTCTTATTGGATTGCATTCTTATAAGGAATCATTTTTACAATAAGTTTACTGCTCTTAGTTGAATAAGCTCTTAATTGCAATTATTTACTGTATTTGCTCTTATTTGAATTTGATCTTACTTTCTACTGATTTTACTGTACTTTATAACAGCTGTTATCTGTGATATTGTGTATTGTGTATTGTGATAATGTGTAATGTGTTATTGTGTATTATATAGTGTAATGCGATATTGTGTATTGTGATAGTGTGTAATGTCATAGTGTGTAATGTGACATTGTGTATTATATTGAGTAATGTGATATTATGTAATATATTGTGTAATGTGATATTATGTATTATATTGTGTAATGCGATATTGTGTATTATATTGTGTAATGTGATATTGTGTATTATATTGTGTAATGTGATATTGTGTATTGTGATATTTTGTAACAACTGTAAGTCGCCCTGGATAAAGGTGTCGGCTAATAAATAAATAAATAAATAATAATAATAATAATAATAATTATGCAAATTGCGAATTGCGAATTGACTCCCATTTCCTGTAGATCAACACATTCATTTTCTGTTTTTCCTTTTTTCCTTTTTCTTTTACATTAAAAAAAGAAACCAAAATCAACAGCACAAATCTAATCAACTGCCAAACGGTAATGCAGAAAATGAAAGGGAGGCTATGAAAGTTAGGAGAGAACGAAAGGGGCAACTAAATGAAGTATGTATTAACGATATCATTCTGCGCTAAGGCTTGGGTTGAGGACGGACGCTATGCCCACTACCACAACCCCACCGATAACAATATACCACTCCTTACCACATTCTCTACCATGGGTTGCTAAATTCAGCATCTATCCTTCTTTGACACAATCAGCAAATTCAGAGCGGTCAACAGAAACCACCCCGACAGCTTGTGTGTGGGGCTGAGGAGCAAGTTATTATTATACAAAGCCTAATTCATATCAGACTGTTTTTTTTTTTTTTTTAGTAGTTATGGTGACAACGATTTAACTTGCATATTATTTAGGACTTTTTTAAAGTTTGTTTTTGATCAAATAAAAATTACTTTAATTTGGTTAATTTGATTGTTTTTAAGAAACTCTCCTATACTGTAGAAGGATTCTATGGGGCGCCAAATGAAGAAAAAAAATATTTTACCAGATGTTTGGTGTTGTGCAAAAAAATAAATAATGTATGTATAGCGCAATTTGGCGGAAGTGGCCGACAATTTGCGAGATCCTGCCATGTTCGAAATTATGGCCAAGCACAAAACCAGTTTTGCGAGGCACAGAATAACGGTTTTAAAAAGCAAGCCTTAACTCCGCGCACATCACTCATCCAATCAATGAAGTGAAATGCAGGCGCTTTCCGAGGTACTACAGCAACGGAAAACACCTAGCGATCATACAAGGTTCCGTCCACATCTATATAATGATTATATTCAAAAGAACGATTGTGATAGCAGCATCTCTAGTGTTAATACATGTTTAAAAAAAATGAACTGGGAAGCTGCATTCACATAGATTTCAAGATTACAGCTGGATTATTAATAGTATTAATTGTTGTTGTTGTTGTTAATGTATGTGTGTGTTTTCTTAAACAGACGCCCTTATCCAGGGTGACTTACAGTTCTTACAAAAATAACACACATCACAAAAATCAGATCAGTCCAGACACAGAGCAATAGTGGTTTGATAAGCGGGATCACGGCTAATACTGAGAAAGAAAAAAAAAGGATGGTACTGTAACAGAAAACAAGAAAGTCCAAAAATGTAAATGAATTAGAATAGATAACATGTACTCATATTTGTGTGACCCCCTTCAAAATTATAGAGACAGAAGTAGAGAAATCATAAACTCACTTCCCAGCAATCAGCACAGCATAGATACATCTGTTTGAATTCCGTATCTTGTTAGCCATGCTAACGCCTGGATTAATGATAAACATTAGATACAAATGTATACATGTGCGCAAATTTCATATGCTCAACCACAAAAATATTTGAATTGCTCCGAAGGCCAAATTTGAATGAAAATGAAAGTTTTGCGATAAGCGTGAATGCGCAGAATGTTTCCATTACATGCGTTTAGCTAAGCGCCCTATCCTCAGTAACATTGGCAAAGGGCTGCAGTGCCCAAGAACTCAAGCCGTAAAATATCCCTGTAGTTGCTTTCTCCAAAGGCGCTCCTTCCTTTCCATGCCCCTCACCCGGTAGTTCCAAAGTTAGGT
Source organism: Acipenser oxyrinchus oxyrinchus (assembly GCA_030684275.1). Taxonomy (NCBI): domain Eukaryota; kingdom Metazoa; phylum Chordata; class Actinopteri; order Acipenseriformes; family Acipenseridae; genus Acipenser; species Acipenser oxyrinchus. Next base: position 33,017,870 of record CM060261.1, on the reverse strand, counting down.
AAAATGACACAGCTGACGTATTATAATTGTATAAATTGTATTATAATTTGCATTACATTTTGACAGCGGTTAAAGAACAACAGTGTTGTACTCCGCTTCCAGCATTATTAAATATCCATAACTACTGGTACATGAACCATGAATGACCGGCATAATACCGCGCTAGTTAATTACACTGTAGCAATAAGACACAAAGCAGACCGACTCGAATTATACCGTTTCCCCCTGACATTTGTTCTTTGTCTTGAAGCGGTTTGAAGGACCACAACAAAAAGTCGCACTGATATCCGGATTCTCTCTGAATTGTGTGATGCATGTGAATCTCTATTATACATAGAAAGAACACTGAACGCATTAAAGTTCTGCTCTGCCCCTTGTCTGCTTGGATCACGAAAGTGTTGTAGGGAGCGCAACGCAGCCATTCCAAACTTGGGCGCGCCCGCTTCATCTAGTTAGGTTTCTTGCACGTTGCTTAATAAATTAACCCTCGCTGAAATGTGAGTATTATTTTAATGGTTAATATTTACTATGAATGCCGCCCCATTCACTTCGTACATTAAAAAAAATAAAAACGTGTTTTTTTGTGTGTTTTTTCTTTTTTTTTTAACGCTTAATCAGGCCCACGTCTACACATATACAGTATGTTACTACAATAGTACTTCATCCGAAAAGTGAAATATTACAGACATTCGGTTGTACTGAAGCCAGGGCAAGGTGAAATATTCAGTAGTGATATTTTATTGTACGGCGTCCCATGGGGGTTTGGGAATCCTCGTGTTCTGAAAGCTCCTCAGCACATTATCATATCATGCAGTCACATTAATGTTACATTAACTGCGACGTGCACCCTGTTGCTCAGAACCAATGCACCAAAAGCCATACAAGCAATGTTACCATCCATTTATAGATATATCTATATATGCTAATCTACAGTTTGCGTTATATATTATTCTCACTAAACAAAGCAGCACCCTGATGAACCCGAGAACGGTGTTGTTCGCAGTCCAGCGTACAGGTAACACATTTTACACACATGAAACCCTTAGCTGAGTTGCTTGCTTAATCCTGTATACGCAAGTTATTAAGAAAATGTTTTTAAACAATGATGTATTTCTGTATTGTGTATCTTACCGGAGCTTGGGGTGCTGAGCATTGTGCTGTGGGAATCTGAAAGTGAAAGTTAAATCAGAATAGTTTTATTTTCAGATTAAAACTACAGCAACAGACCGAGAGAAATAAAACAATACGATTATGCACGTTGCTGCCATCTAGTGGTTTTCACCGTCATTCTGTTGAGGAGTTGAGTTGTCCTTTATGCTCTGACCTCTGTGGTTTAGTTTTCCATGTCTGGCCACTTTCAGATGTTTGTACTGCATTGTGTGTACACGCTTGTCGACCCTCTCCTATCTGAATGGCACCTGTAGCTCCCAATGTACTGCAGCAGTGGGGTTTTCAAAAGGGGGGGACACTAAACAGCTTTCTTTTTTTTTTTTTTTAATAACACACACACACATTGCTTAATACAGTATTTTAATGGACAGATTTTGCATTGCCAAGAACACTTTAGGTCTTGGTTCATCTGTCCCGGGTCTCATGTCTATTTTCAACTAATACTCACTGATCTCTGGATATAAAAATCAACAAATACAAAGGCCAATATAGAAAATTCTCAAGCTCATCTAAAACCCCTTTTTTCATATCTCTTTTCAAATACCAGAAGTCACAATACTGGCAATTTCATAATTAATACCACAATTCGCTCTTGGTTTAAAATTAAAGCTTTATTGAAAGAATCCATTTAGTAATCTAAATAGCTTTTACTGCAAGTTTGTTTAAAATAAGAAAAAAAAGTAATGAATAAAGTTTTATATAAAAAAAAAATAATTCTTCAGGTCAGCACATATAACAGGGTTTGAACGAAGTCATTGTCTAATATCATTGGGCAGGTGGTTGATGTCTTAGTTTTTTGCTTTCCTCGGTACTTTCCTTTGTAACTTATTTAATGCTGATGACAAAATGACTTTAGTAGCATGTTGAGTTGTAATTTAATTTGCTTGCTTATATATTTAGGATTAATTCCCTTACTATGCAGAAGCAGAACAAATGGAATTTGCTAACTATGTGGGATTGGCCAAACAAAAATTAATACTCCCATACTGATTACTATGCTAAAAAAGTAGAATATACAGATAAACCTGTCTAAGACATAAGCAACCATGTGCCAGTCATTTTGTGATTCCTCCTTGAGTCTAGCGTTGGCCAAGTGACGTCTGATCATTAAGATTTCAAGCAGCAGCTTCTTCAGCAGTATTGCTTCATTACTGTCCTTCCTACTTGTTTTCTCCATGGTTTTTTTCATTCGAATCGATGTGCTTGGTATGCTGGAATCTGAGGGTGGCAGATAATCAGTACAATAGTGTAAAGACACTGTGTGACATTACAGTAATATAGACACTGCTGTTGTAAAATGTGGGAACAGAATTGACTCTCTCTCTTTATTTCAATACAATTACAGCAGTAATAGTAAAAATTAACATCTACAGGACAGCTGTACAAAATCAACAGATTACAATGATTTGGATTCATGGGAAGAAAATAAATTATTACAATTTTAAAACAATGCCTCAAAAACTGGAAATACTAAAGAAACTGATCAAATCAGGTATGAAAACTAGCTTGGAAGAAATACTGCAATCGGGGGTGTTCCTGTATGCAGTAGCTTTGTTGCCTTTTTCTATTTTCATAACTTGGAAGGTCTTACTTGAGAAACCGATAATGTTCTCATCAGCACCTGTATCTGCTGTGTGACTGGTTTTCACAAGAAGGACTTTTGCCATGTACTTCAGCACCCACTTTTTCATCCAGCTCGGCACCTCAGAGCTCATCGCTGACATTTCCACCATGTACAAGACTCCGATTGTACCCATTATGCTTATTATCATCAGGGCAAAGCAAAGTCCGCAAAACACCCCTGTAAATACAATATGAGGAACGTTATTTAGATTACATTTGGTAGGCAGATGACAAAAAAGAGGGCCTAACTGTCATGAAAGTTACATTTTAAAAATAGGATGTTACAGATAATATCTACATATAGATTAAACACCATGGAACAAGGGCTGCTGTTTTTTGGGTCTTCATGGATTTTAGGACACACTGTACCTATGATAAGTTTGCTATAGTTTTTACAGATTTAAGAAGGTAGTTGCCCATGTGGAAAACATCAGCTCTATAGTTGTGTTGTGTGTTACCTAGAATGGGAGACACGTCTGTGTTGGGTAGCTGATCATTCAGTATTAGAAGCAGAACCAAGAATCCAAGGACAACTGTGATCTTGAACCCCAGCCTTTCCCCTCCAGTTACTGAAATAAACATGCCAGCAAAATCCAGGATTATCAGAAACCCTGCTGGGCATATCAAATTCACCAAATACACAATCGGTATCCTTTTTAATGTTATCTGAAAAAAAAAAAGAGATTTGGCACAATATAGCAATTTAAAGTGAATTGATCTACATAAATCAATCTGGGTACAATGCAAATGCTCAGCCCTGAAATTATACTTTGAATAGGTTTTCAACAGGAAAACATTCTTCAGAACTTTAGTTACAAAGTCAAGTTACTTGCTGTTTAGGGTTAGGGTAAGTAAAGTGCTGACTGCCTGAGTGTTTTATGAAAGACTGCCATAAAGCGAGTTATTAATATAATATAGTGTTACTTTATATACTGGGATGGCCATTGTTTTGTTTATTCACAAACATCTTCCTAGCTTTAAGTGATCGAGGACAAGACATTACATAACACTGAAGATGAGCCAAATGCCATCTTGTCATCTTTTGCATACGCTGTACTTACAGTTGCAAATTAGGACTGTGACTATACAAAGGGACAACCAGTACAGTAACCCTAATTTGCAAAAGTGTGGATCAACATTGCAACAGAAATCAACAGAAATATTAAGTATAATTTAACACATGGATCATTTTGAGAGAAAATCAAATTGCTCCCTTGAGCACTTACTTAAGACTGCACAGTGAGCTGTGTCATTTTTATCATTGTTGATGACTCTTACCGTGTATTTGACTTGACTGTACACAATGCCACTGAAAGAAAGATTTAGGTTCTGGACATCAATATGCAGAAGTTCCCATTCTCCTCTTTTAGAGAAATTGTCCCTGGAGTGCTGGGTTACAACAGAAGAGTTGGACGCTGCAACCATAATTATTTGTTCCACTGGTAAAAAAAAAATGATAACAGTGTATTAAATGAAACCTTCAGACACGTGTGTGACTTTGTGCAAGGAAAAACAGAGATATCAAACTGTTTTATTTGCACATCCGCACAAATAACTGATTAGATTAAATCCATACAATTTCTGTTACAGAGGCACAATATTAGATGGCTGTCAACAGTAATATTATAGACTTTTAACTTATTGGATTAATTTTTAGGGATTTTTTAGTTTTAGGGATGTTTTGTTTGTTTATTTGAGAGATTTGAACTGTCACAATATAATAAAGACATGTGCTACTGTAAAGCAGGCTCTATCTGAGCTAATCAGATTTGTGGTATCTGTTTTAAAACAGGTTCAACAGGAACTAGCAACTCAGAAAGACTACAAAGTTTCTTTACATAGTTGGGTCAACATTAGACTGCCCCAGCAATCTTTGCTTCTGTTATGATACATATTATATATCTGTATATTAATTTAGATTATTAACGTGTGTATCTGTACGTGTATATTTTAATTTAATTAACTCACCTGTATGCACATAAGGACCAAATGTTATTGTGCACTTTTGGGTGTCAAAAGGAAATCCAAAAATGTCCAACTTGCAGGCACTAACAAGTCTTATGGGCTTCAATTGTATAACATAGCCATCATACTTCACTTGTAAAATATTAACCACAGGGCTTACATCATCATCCATGCTACAAAATAAGAGTTCTGGGATTAGAATTCATTTTATTTTATTTTATTTGTTTTTTAATTTAGTGTGCCCAATTATTTCCCCCCCAATTTAGAATGTCCAATAATTTTTTCTCTTCACACAGCTGAAGAGATCCGAAGGTTCAGTGGGTGTCCTCTGATCCCACGAACAAGCCAGCTTCCTCTTTTACACCCAGGAACTGTCAGCGAGCTTCCAGCCTCTGCAGGACAAAGGCCAGCCCTGCAGGTGTCCGCTCTGAGATCACTTGTTGGCTGGCCAGCAATGTTCGCTGTAGCTCGTTGAGGAGAAACAGGAACTGCATATACACAAGCTCATGCAACAGCTTCACACTCAAAGATAGTATGTCAACCCAGCATAGATATGTACTGCAGATTGCAGAATGTGACAGCTCTCTACTGCAGTGAAATACACTTACATCTCATAGATATAGATGTCTGGTAACCACAACAGGTCCAATGGTATTGTTATTGATTCCATTCCACAAAACTCATTAGGATCCCATGATATAAAGCTGTTTTTCCATGTCTGTAATTTACAAGTACCAGTTAGTCTACAAACACTGAAGCAGTTTTAAAATGTAAATGCATACAGTATTGGATTTGTGCTATGCAATAGTACTGACCATGTCCAACCACAGCAGACTTGTAAGGCTTTGTGTCGTCCCTTCCTAGTAAAAGACAAACCAAAAATAATCCAGTTATTGTGACCAAGGAAAATAAATGTAAATATTTAAAGAATGCTCGTGGTGTGCAGGGTGAGTCATACAGCGCATGTTCACATTGCGAAGGGATTCTGAAGGGAGCGCTGCATTGGCAAAATCTGCAGGGACAGCAATGCAGTGATCTCAGAGCAGACACCTGCAGTAGGCTGGCCTTTCTCCTCCAGCGGCCGGTAGCTCACTGACATTCGCTCGCAAGTCCCTGGGTGTAAAAGAGGAACCTGGCTGGTTCGTGGGATCTGAAGACATCCACTGAACCTTCGGATCGCCTGAGCTGTGTGGGGAATTGCTGTGATGATGAGAAAAAATGACTCGACCTTCCAAATCGGGGAGAAAATAATTGGGCACACTACACTGAAAAACATGCTGCCCCACTGGACACATTTTTGTACTATGTAGGGCAGCAACAGAACCATGATTATGGGGCATTACTTACTGGTGCACATTAAAAGTGTATCTTGAGCAATTGTAATAGCTTATATTTAACACTAATAGTCATTGATTGTTGGTATTTTTGCAGCTTTCTATAGATTAGACTTGTGCCCATGGATTAGACTGATCTGTTATTTTGTTTAAATTCACCAGAGTTCAATTTAGTTGTAGGGAGTGGGACAGCAAGCTCTGCTAAAATGACATCATCATGCTCTACTAAAATGACATCATCAAGCTCTACTAAAATGACATCATGCTCTACTAAAATGACATCATCAAGCTCTGCTTTAGCTCAGGAAGCAAAACATAAATGTAAAAAAGAAATGTACTTATACCTTACCAACAGCCTGAACCATACATTAAACATGCAACCCCCTTGAATTGTTGATCCATGCCAATGTGGTCTCCCTGAGTCTCTTACCAGTTGAATAATGTTAGCCACGGTGGAGTGAATGAAGACTTGAGAAGGCTTTCTCCAATCATCTACTGGTCGGGATTGTAAAAAACGCACAGAATCAGTCAGCTTCAAATGTTCCATCAATTGAAAATACCCACAGGAATCCTCAGAAAACAAAACACCTGCAAAAAAACATCTGTGTTAATGCTAGAGGAGTTACATCAGGGGGTATGCCTGATTTGGTAACTTAGCTTGAGTAAAATCTGCTTTAATAAAGGACTGAAACTGAAAAGCAATTCACAGTATTAGCATTTTTGCCCAAAGGGTAGATTCTATCTGAAATACAGCTCCTGCATATTATTTCCCTGTTCTGATGTCCGCGTGCTCCTGCTGACAGCAAGCTTAACAAACATAACAATCTTAACCTTATGAGGTTTACAAGAGGCAGTACAAGTATAAAAGTAATATGACCCACTGCCATGTAAATCAGCTCGGTAATGTTAAAAGTTAACGACAGTAAAAGCATAGCAAAGTGTAATACAATGTAATGAAAGCACAGTAAAGCATAGGGAAGCATTGTAAAGAATAGAGAAGTTGGTAAAGCATATTAATAAACATGGCAATCCAGGGTAAACTATGGTAAGTACAGAGTATAAGCAAGGGAAAACTGCAATAATTATATCTGCCATGCTTTACAACCCTTATGGAACAAACATATATTTTTAATATATGGTAGAAAAGTATGATCCTTTTATTTTTAATATATAAAAATTGGCCCCTTTTTATATATTTAAAATATATGGGATATACTTAAATTATATTTTAGTCTGTAATCCATATTTATTTTATATGAATTACAGACTAAAATATATTTTAAATACAGCCCATATATTTTAAATATATGAAAAAGGGGCCAATTTCTATATATGAAAAATATAAGGATCATACTTTTCGACCAATATATTAAAAATGTTTTTTTTCCATAAGGGAATTCTCTGTATCCTTGACAATTCTTGTCCGGGTTCTCATTATGCTATGTAACATTTTGCTATACTTTACCAATGTTACCAGTATGTCACAGTATTATTATTATTATTATTATTATTATTATTATTATTATTATAAGAAATTGTATATAAAAATGACACTCACCCAAATGTGCAAAGATGGTAAGTATGATGAGAACGGATTTTGCCATGACTGTATATATCATTGTTATTTCTTGAAACATTTGTAAAGGTTTGAAAAAGGCAACACACACCTGCACTATAGTCTTGGTTTTGTGGGAGTGGTCGGTACTTCTGAGAATTGCTGACATACAAATAAAATACATTAAAAAAAAAAAAGATGGTGTGCATTACTGCCATCTAGTGGTTCACGTGGCTATTGTTTCAAAAGTGTCAATTTCCACCAGCACAAAACAAAGAACTAAACCCCCAGTCATTATATCGAGTTGAGTGATTTTTAATGCTCATAACTGGTTTAATTTTAACTTAACAGGTTTAGTTTTCCAAGTCTCGTTGATTTCAGGTGTGAATCATATGATGCTTATACTACATTGTGTGTTTACACTGTTCTATTATTGGTAATAAATTTAAAACCATCCTATTGGAATTGCGCCTGAAGATCCTGTTGTACTGCAGTAATGTGGTTTTCAAAATTAGGCGAACAAAAAAACTAGATTTCAAAATAGTTTTTGAATGTTACATACAGAACTATAGATCACTAAATTACCCTATTTAATTGCAAGATTTTGCATGGCCAATGGTTCATCTGTCCCAATGAACACTCGCTATTCTCTGGATTATACAAATCTACAAACATATAGGTCAATATAGAAATTCCCCAAGCTCACCATAAAAACCCTTTTCAATTTCATAATTAATAACACAATTCACTCTTGGTTTAAAATTAAGGCTTTATTGAAAGAATCAATTTAGTAATCTAAATAGCTTGTACTGCTTTTTAGGACACACTGTACCTATGATTAGTTTACTATAGTTTTTTACAGATTTAAGAAGGTAGTTGCCCATGTGGAAAACATCAGCTCTATAGTTGTGTTGTGTGTTACCTAGAATGGGAGACACGTCTGTGTTGGGTAGCTGATCATTCAGTATTAGAAGCAGAACCAAGAATCCAAGGACAACTGTGATCTTGAACCCCAGCAAAATCCAGGATTATCAGAAACCCTGCTGGGCATATCAAATTCACCACGTACACAAATCGGTATCCTTTTTAATGTTATTTGAAAAAAAAGAGATTTGGCACAATATAGCAATTTAAAATTAATTGATCTACATAAATCAATCTAGGTACAATGCAAATGCTCAGCCCTGAAATTATACTTTGAATAGGTTTTCAACAGGAAAACATTCTTCAGAACTTTAGTTACAAAGTCAAGTTACTTGCTGTTTAGGGTTAGGGTAAGTAAAGTGCTGACTGCCTGAGTGTTTTATGAAAGACTGCCATAAAGCGAGTTATTAATATAATATAGTATTACTTTATATACTGGGATGGCCATTGTTTTGTTTATTCACAAACATCTTCCTAGCTTTAAGTGATTGAGGACAAGACATTACATAACACTGAAGATGAGCCAAATGCCATCTTGTCATCTTTTGCATACGCTGTACTTACAGTTGCAAATTAGGACTGTGACTATACAAAGGGACAACCAGTACAGTAACCCTAATTTGCAAAAGTGTGGATCAACATTGCAACAGAAATCAACAGAAATATTAAGTATAATTTAACACACTTTTTCAAACACTGAAATATGAGAATTTTAGCAGATCAAGAAGACGCCTCTGAGTTTGTTTTTCTTGTTGAAATATGAAACGTGCACAGTAGTATTAATGTATCCTCGATAAATATTTGTTATGAATCATATTGAGAGAAAATCAAATTCCTCCCTTGAGCAATTACTTAAGACTGCACAGTGAGCTATGTCATTTTTATCATTGTTGATGACTCTTACCGTGTATTTGACTTGACTGTACACAATGCCACTGAAAGAAAGATGTAGTTTCTGGACATCAATATGCAGAAGTTCCCATTCTCCTCTTTTAGAGAAATTGTCCCTGGAGAGCTGGGTTACAACAGAAGAGTTGGACTCTGCAACCATAATTATTTGTTCCACTGGTCATTTAATAATGAAATAAAAAAAGAAATTATAACAGTGTATTAAATGAAACCTTCAGACACTTGTGTGACTTTGTGCAAGGAAAAACAGAGATATCAAACTGTTTTATTTGCACATCCACACAAATAACTGATTAGATTAAATCCACATACAATTTCTGTTACAGAGGCACAATTTGAACTGTTACAATAGTGTAAACCCTGCTCTCTCAAGCAGCTCTAATCAGATGCAGTTTCGGTACCTGTTTTAAAACAGGTTTAATTGGAACTAGCAACTAGCAAAGCTGAGTTGACTCCTAATTACCAAGAAATAACATGACATGGAAGAAATAATAATACAGGAATTTCTTAAACCACTTACCATTAATGAATGATAACAGAAATAATACTGTAAAACAAAACAAAAAATGTTAACGTGCATACATTCCAATTTTATTTTTACAATTGTATTTAATTATTAGCATTAGCCTTGTTTGCCACATTTTACCACGTTTTGTATGCTTGCCAATTTTTGTCCAAGCTCTGGCTTTGCTATATTCCAATGATACCAGTATGCCACAGTATTTTTTTTTAAAGAAAAATAATATACTATAGAAATCAGACTTACTCAAATGTGCAAAGATGGTAAGTATGATGAGAACAGATTTGGCCATGACTGTATATATCGGTATTATTTCTTGAAACACTTACTTGTCAAAGACACCTGCACTAAATTCTTGATTTTGTGGGAGGGGCGAAAAACGCTATAATTACAAAATGCATCATTGTGATATATATATATATATATATATATATATATATATATATATATATATATATATATATATATATATATATATATATATAGCGAGAACATACATTGTGGATGTTGTGAGCCTATAGCTTGTACATCATTTTGTATAAAGTGTGATAGCAGGTTTATAAATGTGGGTTTTGTTATAAGGAACGGAAAACGTGACGTTGTTCAAATGTTTTTATCTACACATTTATTTAGATGTTTCATACAAACATAGTCAAAATTTCAAAATTTTAAAATAAATCTGTATTTAGGGCACACATAAACTATGGTGCTAGTTTTTTTTAAAAAACGTTAGTGCTTTCGTTTCGCAAAAACAAAAGGTAGAAGCGGATTACGCTGATGACAGGAATCGCTTTTTTATTTTTTAAATGTTTGCTCTTTGTAAAATAGAATCTAAACTACGTTAGAGGCGGAACGCAAAAAAATAGCGGGTTGTTGCCACTGCTGTTACCGTAACACGGAAAAGGTCTGTTTGTGCCCCGGATGTAGTTTCTCTTTGCTAGGGAGAGAGCGGGTGCAGTTTTGTTAGATTGCTCTTCCCAGCGATTTAAACCTGGGGTGCTCGCCGCGGGAAAACGATATTTCGATATTAAATACGTGGGCTCTAGGTTTAAAGTTGTAGAGTGAAGGACACTACCCGGCTTTGAATCATGTCGGTAACCCTGCCCAACCGTTCCCAGACAGGCTGGCCCCGCCGCGGACTGAATCAATTCGATAACAAATACATGCAGCAGAATAAACCTCTCACGCTGGAGAGAACCATCAACCTGTGAGTATATATTTAAACAACATTTAAACAGTCACAATGTATTGTGTAATTACCATGTGTGTTTAAATAATAATAACGGTAATTACTATAACTCGGATTTATTGGGCAATCGATAACTTCACCTATTATAATCGGTTCGGTTAAGCCTTAATAATTAAAATAAAATTAAAAAACACATCTTAAATACGTCTTATTTTTGTTATACATCTTAAATGATGGTTCGTGTTTAAAATATATTCCTGTGTAGTTATTTATTTGGGGAATGGCTTTTGAAGTCATGCTTGCAGCGCTTAAGTTAATGGCAGGGAAGGTACACAAGCAGTTGCAGTGTGAGTCTGCATCCAGCCTGCCCTGGATTCGGGCACTAGGGGTGGGGAGCCAACGTTTCGTCCCAGTGCTAAATGTTGTGCAGAAATGTGTGGTGGGCACAGATCTTGTGATGCTCACTGCAGTAAGACATAACAAGCATATAACCTGCTGTATTTGAACCACATTAGGTATGATAATATGATGGTGTGTTATCTCCCTGTCCCATCAAAAGATGGACTGGTATTTCTAGTATTTGTTGTATTTCTGATTTTATGCAACAACAAATCCAGAATGCATGTGTTTCCATTTGTGTGCCCTGGCCCCTAACGATGCAGGTTAACCCATGTATCTTCTTGTGCCTCATCAGGTACCCGCTGACCAATTACACTTTCGGCACGAAGGAGCCTCTGTATGAGAAAGACAGCTCGGTGGCGGCGCGATTTCAGCGCATGCGGGAGGAGTTTGACAAGACAGGAATGAGGCGGACAGTGGAGGGGGTCCTGATCGTCCACGAGCACAGACTGCCTCATGTTTTGTTACTGCAGCTGGGGACTACGTTTTTCAAACTGTGAGTACACACATTGCATGGACAAACTGCTGCACAGCGAAAGCTCTCTTAGGCTTCTCTATATAAAGCCTGTTTCAAGTTGCACCCCCCCCCCCCACACAAAATATATTTTCTACAATTAAAATTGTATTTTCATAGGCACCTGGGGTTGCAAGAGGTGTACATAGTAGCAGATGCCTGTCACCTTGCAATAGCACACAGATCTGCCGTGTTGTATTTCTTACCAGTTTAAAAACACAAACCCGTTATATTCTGTAACCTTGAGGCACTGGCATAACCTAGATATTGTTTCTCCTGAAGGCATGAAAAACCACCCTAATTACAGCACATTTCCCCTTTGTGGTATTTAAGATATGGATCATTTGCAAACACAAGTGATGTACATTTTGCTTTTCTGTCTTAGACCTGGAGGAGAACTCAACCCAGGGGAAGATGAAGTGGAAGGACTGAAGCGTCTGATGACGGAGGTATTCATTTTTTCTAATGTGCATTGAGAGCTTTATTTTGTTTTAAAGGGGAAAGGATTCAATTATAAAATAAAGCCAGATGGATCCATAAAGCACTAAGCAGTGCTGTAATTTCGCTCTTCAAATTGTCCAGATAGTTGTGTGTGTTCATTAAGTTAGGATTTTAGGAACTGGATTGCAAACCCAGAGCAAAACCTGTGAACACGAGTAGCGTTTCTTATATTTTGATTTTGTGATCTTGAGCAGGTCGTTGGATTGGAGAGCATATACAGCAGGGAAATATGTTGTGAAGCAACACTGTGGTTGTTTATTAAATCAGCCCACTGGTGTAAAGTAAATAACGCCAGTACATGTAAACGTCTCATCCTCATTCTTGACAGCTGTCATGTCTTTTATACATCGATCAAGAAAACACAAAAATGAATGTCATCCGTTATCAGTGACAACATTATTACTGCAATAACGTGAGTAAAGTTTTCACAAAACAAACAGAACACTAGATAGAACCAAGGCTCAGAATCGAACAGAAGTTGCATCACAACAAATGATTAGCAAATAATTCAGGACAAAAATAGCCCTTCAGCTGTGTAGAAAGAAAAACACAGTACAGTACACTTGTTTTTTTTTCTATGCATTCTAAAATACAAATCTGCAAAAAATACTACTCCTTTACCTTTTTTATATGTAAAGATTTAAACTATAATCTCGGTCTCAATTATTATGATGATGATTGTTTGAACTGCTCACCCTTTTTTCGACATGCAATTAGTTTTTAAAAGTTTTTTAACCCACAGATTCTTGGGCGTCAGGATGGTGTGCAGCAGGATTGGGTAATTGATGACTGCATTGGAAATTGGTGGAGACCAAACTTTGAACCCCCGCAGGCGAGTAAAAAGCCTTCCAGTTAAATTCAGGCAATCTGCAGCTGGTAATTGGGTAGTTCTAGATTGTTGCTTCTCGGGGGACCAGTTGTATGACATTTTAACGCAAATCTGCATAGATAGAGTGCTCTGGATAAATGGATATTGTATTTCCACAACAGCTTGATACTTGTTAGTTGCAGTGGTTTTATTTTTTGTTTCTTGCTTTAACAATACATTTCCATGCTTCTTTTGGCAGTACCCATATATTCCTGCTCATATCACCAAACCTAAGGAACATAAGAAGCTTTTCCTGGTGCAGTTGCAGGAAAAGGGTGAGTGAGTTTTTGTTTTGTTTTATGGTTGTGGAGTTCTCTGTTCAATTGGTTGAAGCTCTTCTTTAATTTATTTCCCTGTTTTGTTGCAGCTCTGTTCGCTGTGCCGAAAAACTACAAACTTGTAGCAGCTCCCTTGTTTGAGCTGTATGATAACGCCCCAGGCTACGGACCCATCATCTCCAGTCTGCCACAGCTTCTTAGCAGGTGAGAGGAATGTGTTTAAGGGAGGGGACACCTTTATAATTGTACAATTGCATAGAATACAGTTTGTTTAATTTGTCTATTACCAGATGTTAAGTAAATACTACTGAGAAATATACAGTGTTCCCCATTTTTTACTATCTGACTTGAAATATTGAGAAAATGTGTGGAGGCATATAGAGTAAAATATACAATTAAAGTTCAATTAACATGGACTGGACTTAAACTTGTGAAATATCGAGGGAGCACTGTAAACCCAAATTGCTGAGTAGATAGTAGGGATGAAAATAAAACTCCTATTGCATGGTAATTTCACCCATTCCAGGTTTTTCTACAAGCCTGATTAGCGACAGTGTATAGGTAACAAGCTCAGGTGTGTCTTACTAAACTCATAGTAAAACTAGGAATGGATCAAACTGCTATGCCGTGGGAGTCCTGTTTCCATCACTAGACAGGTACTTTGGTCATTGCCAGTCATTTAATTATTTATTTATTTTTTTTATATTTCAGGTTCAATTTTATTTACAACTGATCGCCACCAAGTTTTCCAGCACACTTGATTGATTAGCAGATTGATTGAGGAACTGTCTCTGTGAGCACAGCTTCAGAAAGTGCAAGAAGATCTGGATAAAGGTTCCTTGGAATACAAGGACAAAAAAAAGTGAATTGTTTTGTTACAGCAGTGTAAAATGTCTCCTTGTTTTTAAGAAATTGGTTAAACTTGATTAAAAAAAAAAAAAGTGAATTGTTTTGTTACAGCAGTGTAAAATGTCTCCTTGTTTTTAAGAAATTGGTTAAACTTGATTAAAAAAAAAGTGAATTGTTCTAAATAATGGAGTGAAAGGCTTTGTGTTAAACATTTATCATTTTTCAGTATAGCTACCACTTTTGTACTTCATTAAAACTGTTGCCTGGACAGCGTGCACTGTGTACTTGAGAGATGCTGTGGACACTTTGCAAAGGTTTAAGTAATGCTTCACATCTAGAAGCCAGACACTTCTTCAAGCTGTGTTCATTTCTTTACTTTCATTTGAATATTGGTATACCTGGCAGCCCAACAGAAATGTGTTGAGTCCACCCCTTCAACACATTACAGTGTAATTTCCAGGTTTGCCGTATACAACTCCCTTTTTGTATTGAAGAGAGACTGGGGTAAAATATTTTCCCACATCTGTAATATGTAGCTTGTGAGGTGATGCACTGATTTAATTGTGTCACTAAACTTCCACATATCTGTCTATCAAGTCTTAAATGTGTAGAGGTATGGTGTGTAAAAAAAGGTTCTCCGAAAGAAACTTCATGGGTGAGTGTGCTCAGTAGCAGGTACCACAAAGTGATGTAAATATGTTTTATGGTATACCTAAATTCCACAGATCTGCTGAGTGTTATTTGCACCAGTGACTGTTGCAAACATGAGTATTGCTGATTTTAAATGGGTTAGGCTCAAGGGTCCTGCTCTGTCCCAAGTGTGTTGAAGATTTTTGCCAGTGATATCCATCGATCTCTGTCACTTGATAGTGAAATACATATTTCCACATTATTGCTTCTCATGTTACATGTAACCTTGCGGTGACACTTAACCACACTTTACCCATAACTTGCAATGATACTGAAACCATGTCAGCTAGCCTAACATTCAGCTAATGCCGTTGGCATTCAGCTGCAATGTTTGTCTTAAGCAGTTTAGCTCGTATTGCTGGAATTGTACAAGTGAAGACCTTTTCAAGGTGGAATGCTATTTATCTAGTTACTCTATTGCCAGTGAAGCCAGAATCACCAGCCTCCCAAGTCAGGACTTGTTGCTGCTATTAAGGTGCGTGAATGTATTGATCTCTCATCCACTGCTCAAAAGAACAACTATTCAGAAATGTGTATATTGCTTATTCAGAGAGGCCAAGGAGCAATCATCCAACGAGTGAGGTTTCTGTATCTATTTTTAATGCATTATCTTTGGCCATCTTTTATAAAAGTCACTCCTAAAACAAGACACAAAGTTCCTAAAATGAATGAGGCTTGGCACTTCTGCTTAATTTTCTTTTAGTGTTTCTACTGGTAGATATGTTTTACCACTGGATGAATATGAGTTTGACTGTATGTACACATACATATCCATCAATTGAGCTGTGTATACAGAAATATAAATTTATGACAAAGTGTGAGGTGGGGCCAGGTGAATCTGTGCAGCGTGACATTCTACAGTGCAGAGAATACAGAAGAAAACGGCATTCTTTAACTGGATAGTTGTGGGTATTAAATGCAGGTATATGTGTTTCAGAGGTACACACAAAACAAGTTCCGAAAGGGTACTGTAGTTGTGCAAGCATTATTTTTTTGTTTGGTTTATTCCTAAAATCAACATTAGATGGCAGCAATAAAGCACTTTGGTTCTTGCCTTGCTATTGTGGATAGAGAGAAATGGATTGTGGGAGTTGTAGTTTTGAATCATCGGACTTCACGTGACTTTTTCAGCAGGCTCTGAATTTCTGCTCAGCTTCTGGTGTTACAGTTATATCCGTACACTGCTCAGAAAAGACATTTATTAAAAAAACTCACCTGGGCAGGAAAAATGAACTCAAAACGAAAGCATTTAGACATCCAGAGCCAGGGCACAGGGAAGAAGAAAGAGAAGCGAGAAGAAGAAGTCAGGATTTCAGATGTAATCAGCGAGGAAGTGGTAAAAAACAGAGTGAGAGAGACCTGGAGCAGGAAAGAGCGATACTCACATGGTAAGTGTGTGTGTGTGTGTGTACGTGCAGTCAATACTGCCCTAACAGCAAATCGCGGGTTACTATGCATTACTAAACTGCATTGCAGACAGCGTCTAGGAGGGTGGTCAGTATAGAGAGCAAACGATATATTATTAAAGGAAGAGGTAGAACAGCCGAGCTGGCCTAGGGGGAATGTGGGGTTGTTATTTTGATTTGCAAATGTATGCTGCATAACTATAATAACGCAGTCTGAAATCGTAGCTTCCACTGCCCTGCGCGCTGTATGTTACAGTAGTAAAAGTCCACAATGGTAGCACAAATGCATTGGAGACTCATGTATGGTAATAACTTCCTGCAGAGCTGGGTAATAATCAGCTGCTTAGTGAAGAGCTCACAAATTGAACTGTCGATTTAGATAGGTGGTGGTGAGCTGTCAGCAAATTCATTCAGCAGGGCCAAGACACAACAGAAAAGAAGTATTGCAAAGATACCCGCATGTATATTCAGGGTTGGCGATAGCAGATTACTACTGCTAATTAGACACCCTTGTGTTCTCTGTGTTGTGAGAGAGCATGTCCTGTTGCCAGTCCAGTTTGTTTATATATTCCATTTAACCCATTTTCGTCATTTGAGGACAGGCTACTTTGTAATTTTTTTGGGAGCATTTTTAACTGGCATCTGCCTGTTATTTTAATTTTCTCTTGATTTATACTGTTATGATAACTTACTCTAGTTTTGTTAACTGCAAAAGTTAAGCCTGCATGCAATGAGTCAAATTACATAAATACATCTTGTGTTTGGATTTTTTTCAAAGAAAAAATGATTTGGTACTTAATGGCTGGTCATTAAAAAGCTGGTCATTGGACGTGAACTTTGCCATGTGACCCTGGTGCTTTGGTCTGTTTGTTTCCTCAGAAGCAGGTATAGAAGTGGATGCAAACCCATTCCCCCACTGCATAATAAAAGACTTCATTCAGAGTCAGAGCTTCCTTGAAGGGCTGCAGAAAGAGCTTCTGGACCTGAACTTCCGTCAGAAATCCAACGACCTGTACAAGTTTAAACAGGTACGACGACATCAATCAATCAATCAATCAATCAATCAAACCCTAGAAGCGAGCACTGCAGTCTGAATGTGTATTGTCTTTCATTAAATTGATTTTGTTTTAGCTGAGGCAGAGTGTGAAATAAACCGGCTACACTTTCATTTTGACAGTCAGCTGACTTAAAAAAGAGGAAAGACTCCCATATTTCAGCTTTGAGGTAAGCATGAAGGATTTCTCCCCTATATTTTTAATATATATATATATATTTTTAGTAAGTGTAACGGGCAGTGTTGTGAGATACACTGCCGTCACGGATTCTGTCCTGTTCCCTGTCGGTGAGATGAGATGAGGTTAAAAGCTCTGTAAGCATGAATGCAGAGGAGCCCGGCTCTTTTGCATAGCGGTTAAGACTTGCTTGCAGTGTGCGGGGTCGTTGGTTCACACGCAGCCTCCGCCCTGTTACATAAGGTTTGTTGTGACTGGTTATTGCTGTGGGAGTGGATCAGCTTTTGCACACTCGCTTGTGGGGCATTCCGGGTGAGAGCGGCTCCACGCTTGTCTTAATTAACAACTGAAAAACTAACAAATGTTTTGCTATGAAAATTGCATTTTTTTCACTTTTTTTTCTGCATGCACACAACCTACTTAATGCTAGAGACAGTAAGAGGTGTAGCCATATATAATATAAAAAAAATACTTAACAGCTGTGACTGTGCTGCAGTGTGTACACAGTCACAATATACACTCTTGTGGGTGTCTTATGATCTTCTGCATTTCTTATGAGAATGTCACTCCCTTACGGTTTCCTGTGTTAACGGATTGTGTTCACACAGAAAGGTGCTGTTTGAACAGTTTCGGTCCTGGCTCTCGGAGGTTATGCAGGTGGAGCTGGAGAACACGGTGGACATATCCTGTGCTAAGTATGAATACACCGGTAAGCTATAACAACACACACGTGCAACAGAGATCCACTTCTTCACAAATAAACAGCGTGGGTGTATATAGATGTGTGTATATACTGTATGTATATAATTTTTTTTTAACAGATGTTCTGCTTTGTCACGATGATGAGTTGGAGGGAAGGAGGATCGCATTCATCCTTTATCTAGTTCCCCCATGGGACAGAAGTGATGGAGGCACCCTGGACTTGTACAGCACAGACGGTAACTGTTTCAGATCCTGTCGAAAGTGCTCAGTCTGTCACATGGTTGTGATGTACAGTAGTGCTTGACGAGGAAGGCAAGTGAAATAGTCCACTGGCGTTCCTTTGTGGCTGTGGATTTCTTTTAAAGTGAACCCCAGTTAGCACTAATCTTGGGCTGCCTTGCCTTCGGTAACATTAAGTAGTGAGAGATTAGTGCTAATCAGGGTCTGTGAAACTGTAAGGTAAAGCTTGTTCTAAAGAAGCTTTTAAATGCAGCCATGCTACCAGAGCGCTGATAACAGTGGAGTCAGGCTGGGGCTCAACTCCTGTTTTTCAGTTCCAATTGCATTTCCAAATCCTTTTTAAAATCAATTCCAAATCCTTTTTAAAATCAATTCCAACACATCATTGATCAACATTGCAATTAGCTGCATTCTTTTAAAATGAGCTTCTTACACACAGTGGCAACAATTGGCTTAAACTGTTAGTCAATGAAATTGACTGTCATTCACTGTTAGTCAATGAAATTGGATTCCGATGAACACAGTTGAACAATTACAACAGTTATTGTGTCTCTAAAATATGTGTCTTGTAAGGAATTGGAATTGGAATTGAAAGAAGTTATTGACTCAGCCCTGTTTGCAGTATGTCTGAAAGGCGAGCCACACTTAACTGGATGTTTGTTTCTCATTTGTTTGCATCAGAGCATTGCCAGCCTCAGCAGATAGTGAAGTCCCTGCTGCCCTCTCTCAACACATTAGTGTTCTTTGAGGTGTCTCCTGTCTCCTTCCACCAGGTAAGTGTCTTAGCACACCCAGGGGAGACTTGGGGTTTGATGCAGCAAAGTTGCCACAAACTAGGTCTCCTGGAACCAGGTTTCAAGCCACTGTTTCAAGTTGTGTTCCCTCAGCTTAACACAGCACTTATAAAGCATGTAGAAATACAGTTTTGTGAAATGCAGAGCTGTGATGGGTTTCCAGCGCAGTGGTTTCTTGACATGTTCTTGTTCACGTTTGACAGGTGTCTGAAGTGACCTCGGAAGGGAAGCGGCGGCTGTCCGTGAGCGGCTGGTTCCACGGGCGCTCGTTGGAGAGACCCCCCCGGTACATGGAACCCACGCAGCCCCGGACCCCACACATACCACGTGACGTACGCTCCCCTTACTGAATCTTCAGCTTTTGTCAGGACAGACCCGTCAAAACCATTCAAAACCCGAGAAAATAAACAAAGAAAACATGCTTGGAGGTTTTGAAGACGGTTATTGTTGTTCTTACTAAGTCCTGGGATCAAAAATAAATAATGGAATCCCTAAAAGCGCTAAAAAATGTACTACCATGAATAACAAAAAACAAAGTGCACATGTGATGAGATAACTGGTATGCTTTGGCTGTCCGTGCCGTGTTCTCAGGGCTAAATAATTGCACAATGTTGACATGGGTTTTTATTTGTGTTTAACAAGTTTACTTGCAGTACAGCTGGAGATGACGTGCACTGGTACTAATTGCACTAATTAAACAAAAATATCAAATGAAATTAAATATTAAATATCAGGAAGTGGAGCAACCTGATATTTTATACACTGCTCCACCAAAGTCCATTATAATTATACAGTACTTCCAAAAGGTGACAAACCCAGGCATAATGGATTCAGTCTTGCTGCTATATTAATATAACAATGGCAAATTGCCTTGACAGCTGTGACCACAGTTATTGAAACGATATGTGAGCGAGGTCTTTGGGGGTCATTTCAGTTTAAACAGACGTGGCGTTTAATCTGTTTTGAAGAACTTCTGAAGTGTTCTGTTTTTGCGCTTAACCTATTCATCTCATTTGAGGACAGGCTGCTTTGCAATGTTCTGGAGCTTTTTTAACCAGCATCTCCCTGCTATTTAAATGTTTCTCTTTAACTGGATTATGATAACTCACTCTAATTTTGTTAACCGCAAAAGTTAAGTCTGAATGTAATGTATCAAATTCCATAAACACAGCTTGTGTTCGGATGCTTAATGGGTTAATTGGGATGGCTAAGCTAGTTTAATGAGTTGTTTTCCAGTGAATAACAGGACAGACGTTCCTGTTAATATGCTGTGCAGTGGAGTCTGGAGAAATGTTCTGGTTCAATGGCTGTGATGTGTGTGTCCCCCAGGAATCTCTGCTCTATGAGTGGGTGAACCCCCAGTACATGGACCTGGCTTACCAGGCACAGGTGCAGGAGGAGTTTGAGGAGAGCTCCGAGATTCTCTTAAAGGACTTTCTCAAGGTAATTGTTTTAAATGCTGGTGGTGTATAGAAATCTGCTCGTCCTTCAGCTCTCAGCACTGCAGACTTCCGAAGAGGTCTGGGATAAATAACTCCACTGAATACAGCGGACTAGTTAACCAGGCCCAGTACTTGTATTCATCCGAGACACTGGAATGCTTTAACTCTGTATAGTTGTCCTGTAGTACATTACTTAGTGCTGAAATAGTTACTGTGTAACCCCCAGAGACGGGCCGCCATACATAATGAACGTTTCTCATGAGATTTTGCAAGATACACAGTGTCACTTTGTGGCTGAACATTCCAATTGCTGTTTCCCTGCATGGGATTTTTGCAAAGCATGCTATTACAAATACGGTGTAGACTCATATATCCAACTCGGTTATCTACCACGTGCATATACTGTACACACACAGTGCACATACCCAGAGATCTGTCACTGCCATTTAACATGTCTGAAATCTTTGTGCATGTTCAGGCAGACAAGTTTGACATGGTGTGCGAAGCTCTGCGAAAATCAGACATTGTTTGGAAAAGAAGAGGACCTCCTAACAAAAGGTAAACTCTATATCTGTCTGTCTGTCGTATACACAATGATTTGTTGGAGAATGCTTGATATTTCAGTTGACCGGGGGTTTAGGTAGAGCTTTGTGCCCCAGAGAGGCTTCAGGAGAGTACAATAGTTCTGATTCTTTTTTGGCTGCTGTGACCTGTGTGTTTTTTGGAAGGTGCTATGAGTGTGCGGAAGAGGCTGTCCTACCCGAGTGTGTGAGTCAGTGCTGGGAGCTGCTGGCCTCGGAGGCTATGTTCCTGCTGCTCTCCAACTTCACCGGGCTCAAGCTGCACTACCTGGCGTCCGGAAACGATGACGACGATGAAGAAGACAAGGAGGAGAAAGAGAAGACTGACGAGACTGTAGCTGGATCCTCAGACGCCGCTGGGAACTCCATTGCTGGGCTTGAAGAAAAAGAAGCACCAGGAAAGACCACGGAAGGTATGAAGCGTTGAGAAGTACAGCACCGTTTTGTTTTTACAGGAAGCGTTTCTATCATGTGCACTTTGGTACCAGGCTTTGATGGATCAGTCTCCTGCATCGCACTGACCACTACCCTATACTAGGCACTTTCAGAGATATAAATGCCATGCTGCAGTAGGTGGCACTGTTGCATTGCATGGGGTGGGGGAGAGAATGGTAGGACTATAAAAGCATCAGCACAATGCATAGACTGCAGCTTGAACTAGCAGTAAATGTGTAAACCTGTTTCTTGTGGAATGTAGTGATCCGATTTGCAGTGAGCAAATGGATACATGTCTGAGAGGTTGTGTCCCCCTGCAGAGCCGAGCGCTCCTGTGTGCCGTGGGGAGCTGCAGCGGTGGAGGCACGGTGATTACACCATCGTTCACGACACCGACGTGGGGAACGCAGAGTTCGCACTGGACCTGGTGCTCTTCCTCGGCTGCGAAGGTAACTGCATGAACAGTGTTCTTGTTTTTTTGCTGCATTGCATAGGGACTGCACTAAATGCAACAAAGCGGTGTGTACGGTGAAAAACAACTGCTGGATGTAGCACTTTTGTAAGATGCCGTTCGGTTTATGTTTCAGACTGGCAGACAGAATATGGAGGATTTACGTCATATATTGCAAACGGAGAGGATGAAGAGGTAAGTGGCAAGCTGTTACAGAACCCTACGGTCCCCAGTATCGACAAGCTGTTACGAAGAAGCAGCTTTGTTAGAAACGTGTTAAGAATGAGTGAAAGCGTGACGTGATATACGTGCCGCCCCCGCTGGATGAATGGTTGTGCTTTTATTTATTTACATTTATTTAATATATTTTTTGCAGCTCTTGACCATCTATCCAGAGAACAACTCCCTGGCCCTGGTTTACAGAGACAAAGAGACATTAAAGTTTGTAAAACACGTTAATCACCAGAGCTTGGAACGTCCGAGGAAAAACCCAGACCGACAAGGATTCTATGACTTCTCCTTTGTTTATTATGAGTAATTAAAAACACTCTTGAACTGAACTGGCTGGTGTCCTCAATCAGGGAGAAACAAAGCAGGGTTTAAGACAGTCAAACCAGTATGAAACGCCTCTGATCTATGATTCCCACTCTGTTCCCAATCCTATGGTTTATCGCGTAAGTGACTGACATGTAAAGACTACTTTGGGGATTTATAAGGAGGTTTAAACGTACAAGTTGCCCAGGTTTACTCTCCTGGATATTAGAACTGCACAAACCGATTGTTTGGATTGTCCGCACCTGATTTCTGCAGACAGCTCACTTCCTGTAATCCAGTCATCGGTTCGTGCAGCTCTACTGGGTTTACACAGAACATTTTAGACAGCATCTTAACCAGCTGTTATAAACCAGTTTGACTGTAGCATTTTGATTTGCATTTCTACATGGTGTTAAAGAAAAACAACCAGTCATTGGAATCACAAAACATTTGTATGTAAAGATTTTCAAAAAGTTTATTCATTTTGAAGTAGACATAAAGATAATCCATTGCCTTCATCTTTGATACACAATATCCAGAGTTACAGAGCTTAACTGTGTGTTTCAAAAAAACAAAACAAAAAAACACTAGTCCACCTGTCTACACAAAATTGCATATAATAGCACTGAATATTGGATATTTCAGCATAAAATAAAAAATGCATTATACTTAAAGCTTCTGTTTTTCGGTTTTTATTAATTTCATTTTTCAGTGCTTTTAACTTTTTTAGTAAAGCTTTTTGATTTTTTTAATGTAAATCATTTTTTTCAGGGCTTTTGCTTTTTATATATGGTCTGAAATTATTGTTTTCGGTTACTTTCCAAAATGCTTGCCCATTATTTACTGTCAAAATATGTATAGTACTAACTCGACAGTACTTGCACGCATAAGTTGTACCTTCTTTCCTTTGCTGTCTTCCACAACGAAATCCCTATGATCACGGGCACATTCTTCTGGGGTTTGTGTGTGTAGCCATTTTTTACATTTCACCACAATTTGCAATTCTATTTTAAATCCTCTGAGTATCGGAACTGTAATACAGCTTTAAATCCCGCTAACAAGCCTCCATCCTGATTGTAATCTCGTTTTAAATCTGGCAAGCGGAGTCTCCAATAGAAATGTAGGAATGTGCTGTCACTCAGTAGTTGGGGTGGGTTTAAAGTATTCAGAACACATTAATGATAGATACAAGTCAGGAAGGAAGGACATTGCTCAGCTGCACTGGGAAAGGTGTTTTTCTTTGTAGTAGTAGTAGGTTAAAATTGAAAATCAGAAGCCCTAATTACTGTACATGAAAGACAGCAATTCTTAGACTGCTGGTGTTACATTCATTTATGCCAGTGCAAATCTCATCAAAAAAATAAAAATTAAAGCAGTAGTGCAACTTTTAAAAAATCCTGAAGATATAAGCAACCATTTCATACCACACCAAATTCACTGACTATAAATACCAAACAAGGACTAATCATGATCAAGCCTGTCTATGCCCATGCAGTGTGCATTCCTAGTGCAATGTGTTTGCCACTGTAGTGCAGGTCTACCATTGTATTTAGTAAAGCCCATACATTACATTTTTCTTTACATTCCAACGGTCATCGTATTGCACATTTCTTAATTAAGAGCACAAGCATCTATAGAGATAGCGTGACAGGTGCAGCACAGTGTAAACCATAAGGATATACTGCAATATAGAGATAGCGAAACAGGTGCAACACAGTGTAAACCATAAGGATATACTCCAATATAGAGATAGCGAAACAGGTGCAACACAGTGTAAACCATAAGGATATACTCCAATATAGAGATAGCGAAACAGGTGCAACACAGTGTAAACCATAAGGATATACTCCAATATAGAGATAGCGAAACAGGTGCAACACAGTGTAAACCATAAGGATATACTCCAATATAGAGGTAGCATGACAGGTGCAGCACAGTGTAAACCATAAGCTAAATACTCAAAGTGCTGACATGCTGGTAATGCATTGCAGTCCTGTGTTCTCAGATTTGCTTTATGAATATGGGACCTTAATGTTTAAACTATTGCATTTTTTAAATATTCTTATCAGGGGTGTGCAAATAGCTCAGTGGTTGGGGATTTAGGGGTCCTGTCTCCCGGATGAATACCGTACCTGATGTAAGTGGAAGATCTGGTACCGTATTCACACTACCCTTAAATAAAGCATGATCAACACGTGTAGAAAGCGTGACTGCATGGCGTGAATGCCAGTCATGTTTTCAGCAAGTGCTGAACACCCACTGGATGTGTTAGCAAGGACCCCCCCCCCCAGTAAAGTGCTAGAAGTCGCAGGGGCGCGTAACAGAATGTGTTCCTTATCTTAACGGGTTGCTTTCTGACGGTGAGTCGCTGTGTGTTCACTGTACAGTTACACAGTAAGTTTGGGGGTATCTGCCTTGTGGCTTTAGGTCGAGACTCCCCAAGTGGCTTTAGTGTCGCATCAATCACTTTTTTTTCATTTATGTGGCAAGGGTGAATGGAACATGTAAAAATATAACAACTCAATCAAAAACAGCAAAGGTCTGTAATATAGCACAATAAACACATTTATACTGTTGCTTAAAGAAATATGAAATATTGATGGCGCTGTGCAAATAAAGCAAGATATGGTCTTTAACTCATTCAGTGATCAAAATTCCAAAAGGGAAAAACAAAAGCAAAACATTAAAAACATACGATTATATCCTTTATGCAAGTATTTATATATAAATACAAATCTACAGTATTTCAAAAATATAACCTCATGATAATTATATAAAGGGAATACCGGAAGTAGGCTGTTCCCCTTGCAGTGTGAGTTCATGTCGCATGGAGAGAGGAATCCACGTTGCTGAGGGTTCAGTACAGTGCGTCTCGGATTGGATCCCTTCTTTCCATTGTCATGTAGAGCTCTTTGCAGTGTTGACACAAGTAAACAACCTGGGCGCACTCTCTTTATAGTTCCCCAACCAATACGAAGCATGTGTCTGGTGGCCCTCCAAAGGTCAAAAGTCAGCAGTTGACGTTACTTTTAAAGCAGCTGTAACTATACCTTTCCGGAGTTTAGTGGTCATTATTCGTCTGTGCACGGCAGTAGAATGCAGTACAAGTAAAACATGTGTTAAGCTCGCTCTACACCTAAGTGCAAGACAACCTTGCTCTACATTGTATCTATAGATAGTCAACAGGTAGCATGTCCACAGTTGAGTGCTTAAGTGAGGGTGACCAGACTTCAGAACATAACAGATGTCATTGTTTTAGAAGACCGCTTCCACCCAAAACTAAAGAGTGGCTGTCTAGGACAGTAGTCTACCTGTACCTGAATTTGTTAATTTGAGAGTTATCACAGTTTAGGGGCACTTCGGTCGAATTTCTACACAGATCTGTCACCCGATGTCTTTTACCTCTGTAGGACATAACCCCCCCCCACCCCCCTCCCCTCCCCTGTTGCATCACACAAAGGCTGCTTCAGGAAGCCCCAGGATGGCGAACATGGATTTGCCGTCAGACGTGGTGCAAAGTCCTTATCCGTCAACGCAGGTTTTTAACTCTTAAAAACCACACATCTCAAACCCATTTTCTTCTGAAGGAGTTATAAATGAACAACGGCGCACATTTATTTGGTTTAAAAAGACAGCATGTACCATCCAAGCCGAGGGTGCAACTCCCAAGGCTTTCTGAGCACTTGGCCGTGGCCTCGCAGATTTCATTCCTGGACAAATTTAAAGGAGGCACTCCATTAGAACAAGTTTCTATAGCAACCCGGTGGACTTCTTTTTGGATTGCTTAAATCAGCACTGGTTAATAAATAGTGCAGTTTTATGCACTGACATGCAATATTCTTGTCTTGGATGAGAATCTAAGTCTGAAGTAGAAGTTACCTCTTTCTGTAGCAGTTCAAGTTCGTTTTATCACTGTTTGGAGCTTCACTGGTCTTCACATGCAGATCCATTGTACGTTTCCGAATCTTGGTGCAAAAATATGTACTGTAAAGTGTAAAAACATATAAGTTTACTCTCCCAAACTAAATGGTAAAATGTTTGTATATTTTTTGTACCTGAGATCATTTTGGTGGGGGGTATTTTTTAAAAAAAAAAAAACACACAAGAGAGTGCTTTAAGCTTTTTATACCGTGAGGATTTAAAATCAAAGCACATTTCTCAAAGATCAATAAGTAATCAAAACTGGATTTACATATAAAAAAGGATGTCATATATGGCCAACAAACAACTCACCGATTTCAAATGGGCTTCCATGTCTGTAAAGTTCCATTCAGTCAAAGGAAGAGTGGTATTGAACGGCTGTTAAATGAATAGTGGCATTAATTAATTACATGGTTACAACTCGACCATGTCTGTCAACCTCAACAGTCACCTTGTTTTTTTATTTTGATCACAATTGTGTTTTCACTCACTTCAATGGCAGAGGATAGCTCGAAGTTCTGCTGGTGACTCCTTAACAGCACTTGTAGATCCTCAAGGCTCACATCAACATTCTCCACACTGTCGCTCATTTCTGTCCTGCAAAAGAAAACAGTTAGGCTCGGTAAACAAAATAAACTTAGCAAAACAGCACATGCATTTCATGTTTGAAACTGTATATTCAGGATGTTATATTCTGGATACTGTGCAGTGCAACATCTTGGTGGCATAAGTTCCAAAGACGACAACCACTGCGTGGGGTTAAGGTTAATGTTAGGGTTAGGACTAGGGTTGAGGCACTTTTTGGGTGACAATGCTAGGGTGTCGAATTCAGATCACTTTGGTGTGTAGTACAGATAGGCAATGGGGTGACCGATCTAATGTCCTAACCAGCATGATATAGCCGAATACCTGGCTTATGGCAGGGAGAGTGTAGCGCACCCTGCAGGTCGGGGCTCACCTATCGAGCGCGGCTCTCTTGGTCCTCCTCTCCAAGCCCCCCGCGCCCCGTTCCTCCAGGACGGACTGCACCATGGAGACTGGCAGGACGGGCGGCTCACAGGAGTCCAGCGACACCGCCTCCCCGCGCCCACGCAGCCTGGGGCTCACCGGCTCCTCCTTGATCAACAGCAGGCACTCCCTGTGCGCCCACACACATCAAAACAAACAGCACGCTTTTAGCAAAAGAAGCCTTGTCCAACCTGCCTTTGAGATGTAAATCTATAAAGACAGCACAGGTTTAACTTAGTTCACCATGTCCCGAATCGAAGTACAGTTGCAAGTAAAGGATGCAAATATATCAGCACGATTAGTTTGGTTAAGTTTTGCAACAATCTCAATAGTGCGAATGCTAATAAAAAGACAGACCACCATATCCCTAATCGAAGTGCAATTCCAAGCAATGGACACTATGGCAGCGCAATGGGTACCAGTGCCAATACTGCGTATTAGTTTAGCTCTGTGTGCTTGAAAGCTTGGCTAGCACTCCTGCTTCTCTCACCTGGATTCCTCCATTGGTGACGCCATGGATATGGAACCTGGCTGTGGCATTTCAGTGACATCAGATATGATTGGTCCACCAGCCATTTCAGCACTGTTTGAACAGGAGGCAGTTTCTGCAGATGGCTGAAAGGAAAGGTGCATCACGTGGTCAAATAAGACATGCTTTTCAATTAAAAGAATCCCATTTCGATCACAGGTATAATTCTGTTAAAGGAGTTTTAAATCTTTCTAACCTAGCCTGTAGGAATGGATGCTAACTGCTGTAGCAATGCAGTTGGTATTTACCAGACTTGACACTTTAATATTGATAAAAACATCAATTGAACTAAACTTTAGTAGATCTCAATGCCACTACTAAAATAGTTTGTGTGTTTTTGCAGACTGAAATTCTCTAAAGATACAACCTTGGTACTCAAATTGTAATACTTAAAAGATAAATTGAATAGACCTCAAAGTAGGTTAAATAAAACTGTTAATGCTATTCATAAACTCAGACAGTAAAGAGTAGAAGCACTCTACATAGACTTCTGGAATTTGTGCTATGACAAGAGTTATCTTGAATCTCATGCTGTCATGAGAGAGAGAGGACGTACTTATTTTGGCAAAAAGTAACACTTCAAAATTGTGATGTCCGTTCCTTTCCGTCGTTATGCAAGTTTAACTATGATGGGAGTGTTTCAGATTTGTGGAAACCTGTTAAACACTGACCTGCACACCCTTGGTAAGCCTCACTCACAGAAGAGTTAGTCTGTAGTGTGAAATGTCAAAAATGTTCTCGCTGATAGGACTTACAGACTCAATAAAGTATGAATCGTGAAGAGGCTCCATTGACAGAGGATGGCTAAACTTGGAGGCGGGTGAGGCAGCATTTCCATCGTCCAGCATGAGAGGTCTGCAGAACAAGACAACAAGACAGAGGGTTAAAGCTGGAGGGAGATTCTGTACATGTACAGTGCAGTCCTGCAGTCATTTTGTATACAGTCTTAATATAAGTAAATGTGTTGTGTACAGTGTGTCTTTGATTGTCTAAGACAGTGGTGCGCAAAATGGGGGGGCACAGAGAGTCAGTAAGGGAGTGCAACTATGACTAAAGGGGCGTCACATAAAAAGTTTGCACGCCACTGGTATAAGAAATATAATCTTGTGTAGTTTGGGGTGAGATGATCAAACTGTACAAAATGATTTCTGTTATAATAATCAGTGGTTAAAGTAAGGGGTGGGGGTGCAAGCAATTATACGCGGAAACTGTACAGTTAAATGTCATTGTGTGGGACAATATTAACAACTGTTATTTAAATAAAACAGGGCGCAAGTAACAGACCACCACCTAATCTTCCCACATGGGCCACCCCTGGAGCAGTGGAATCCACTACCACATGTGAAGTCTTGGATAGCATAAGTTTTCCAAGAGTAATGGCCTTGTGGGTTAGGCACTGGGCCCCCCTCAGATTTCCACTTTAAACACTGATAATAAGAGCACAAAGAAAACAAACAAGAAAATGAATAAGAAGAAGAAAATGAAGATTGTACTGAAGATTGAACAGGTATTAAACAAAGTGTAGAATGCATCTCTAATGTTCTCCTATAGGACGCGTCACGATCCCCACAGCCACCGCCACCACCACACTTGTTTTACTCTTTCCACTCCACAAGCACCACCACAGTCATTTATTTAAATAACCTGAGCTGAGCTGACAGGGCTCTTTCAATAGAATGAGATCTGCCCCGTTCAACTCTAAACAGAAACAGTCAGCAGGTCTGACTCAGCGCTTCTCTCAAGTCACTCAGGGTGCACCGCCTGTGGAACCAGCTATCAGGTGACTGATTCGAGCTGAGCTAGTGCATCAGCTAGGAATCCCGCCCCGTGTGTGTGTGTGTGTGTGTGTGCGCGCGTGCGTGCAATGCAGTGTGCACTCACAGCTTTCTCTTGATTCCAACGCTGCTGTGCGAGTTCGGTTGCATCTGGCTGAACAGGAACTGAATCAGCTGTAAACACAGATCCGAATGAATGAGGAGTTAGTCATTCAGCAACACAGGCACTGATTTATAGACTGAAAGAAAGGCATTGCGAATTGATCAGAGCGGGGAGGGAGGGGGCTAATTAAGAGGAAAGGACCTCACTGTGTCACGTGACTAAGGTCCTTTTCTCTTACTGGATGCACAATAGTTGTCAGATTCTCTATGGTTTAGCTCTTCTTTTGCAGTTAGTTACTCTGGAGTTGGATATTTCAGCATCACTGAATTAAGGAAGCTGATGTTTTCTTACCTTGTTCATTACTTTCTGCTGCTGTGTGTGGTTCTGTCTTAAAGAGACAACTTCCCGCCAAAGGACTTCGTTTTGGCTGGAATATTAACACATGTTTGTTATATATACACCTCACAACCTTTATTACTGCAGTACTTTGATCAAACAGCTGAGCCCAGGTCCAATGTTGCA
Organism: Acipenser oxyrinchus oxyrinchus; assembly: GCA_030684275.1. NCBI lineage: Eukaryota > Metazoa > Chordata > Actinopteri > Acipenseriformes > Acipenseridae > Acipenser > Acipenser oxyrinchus. Next base: position 32,986,907 of record CM060261.1, on the reverse strand, counting down.
TGATAATAAACATAGGAAAGTGAAGTTGCCAAGCAAGCTTCCTTTATACAAGGATCAACTATGTTGAACAAGGTCCATTAACAGAGAAAGGCTACTGCCTACTGAGCTACTGATAGCCCATGTCTGCAAAGCCACTGTGAAGTGTTTACAGATACTTGCTTACAAATGTTTGTCCTTCTTAACCCATTAAGTACCAAATATATTTTTCTTTGAAAAGAAATCTGAACACTAGCTGTATTTACAGAATGTGATACATTTACACTTTTTGTGGTTATCAAAATTGAAGTAAGTTATTATAACGATATAGTTAAAGAGAAAATTAAAATAACAGGTAGATGCCAGTTAAAAAGGCATCAAAAGATTACAAAGTAGCCTGTCCTCAAATAGGAACAATTACAACGAATGGGTTCATCTATATTGAGACAGAACCCTTCATGATTTGATTGGTCAATTAATGACAGTGTCAAGACTTTATTTTTATAGTAAACAGCCATGCTGTGTATTACTATTAATGAAAAAAAAAAAAATTATGAAAAAACTGAAGTCATCATCACAAATATGTGTGATCTCTCTTTTTTTAAGTGGCTAACATGGCAGGCACGGGGCTGAAGTTATATACGTGATATAATCAAACCCCCCGGCAGCATTCAGGCTACCCAGTCAGAATTACAACAACAGAATGCCAGGGACTTCAAACCCGTTCTTCCCTGTTTTCAAAAAGCGGGGCTTATCAAGGGCTTGCACTGTTGACTCCCCTGGGTGTTGAGCTGTATCAGCTGACTGTGGATACTGACTGTTTCATGTCCTGCATCTGGCACTCCATGTTCTCCTGCTGACTCCTCAGGACCTGCACCTCGTACAGCAGCTTGCTCAGATCCTCCTGCCGGACCTTCGTCTCCTCGCTCTTCACCAGTGAAACCTGACACAGAACGCGACAGAGCAGAGAGTTAGGCAGGCCATCGCTTCCTACCACTTCCCTTTAAGGATTTCAATTGCAAATCGGCAGCACAGGCCAGTGTGTCAGCAGTGTGGAGGGCCTCCGTTCAGCAGGCCAAGCAGATGCCCAGAGTTACTGCAGGGTTAACATCATGTGACCCTCTATCACTCAGACTTATTGAGCAGCACTGTAGATAAACAGATAGATAGGTACATACAGATAGACAGACAGACACGCACACACACAAAGACAGACACACAGATAGACAGACACACATGCACACACAAAGATAGACACACAGATAGACAGACAGACACACAGACAAACAGAGCTGCTGCTCCTACCTTCCGCTTGATGTGCTCCAGGAGGTGCTCATGGCCTTGCAGGAAGTACAAATGCTGGAACTCGGTGTCATCCCTCTCTGGCTTCACCAGCCCGCTCTGCTCAATGTTCACCACCTTCCTGAACCCGTCTGCACAGAATCACAGGCACAGTGTGAGCGGGGCAGGTAGCACCGCAGAGAGAAGCACGCACCAGCAAACAATGCTGTACCTGGAACCTCTCTTTAAAACCTATCCAGCATTCAGAAGTATTCAGTACATTAGAGTTACCCTGACATTAATTTAATTGTACTTTACTGCCGAGAGAAAAGCGAGGAAATTAAAAGGTTGATTAAAAGGTAAAGAAGTGCCTACACAATGTCAGACAGAAAGGTAACACACAGTGTTTCTAAAATTGACCGCTCCTGCGCAGTATTCAAATGAAGGGTTTGAACTACCAATCGAATGCAGTAAAGCATAGTTAAAGAACATTAAAATGCCCCTATCCAAAGTATCCCCTGTGAACAATGTTACCTTAGAAATACAGTTTAGTCAAATGAACTTTGTACTGCTAACAGCATCTATGAGACTCTCTCGGGTTTGCTTTTGAATGGCTCACCTGCTGTTCTGTGTGTGTAACAGCAGTATGTCTTGTAAGACTTGCATGACACTTACACATGTTTAGCTGCCGAACGAAGCTTGCCATGTTGTTGTGTTTGAAGTATTTCGGTAACACCTCCTTGGCAAATCTGCCCTGGTCAAAGACATGGAAGCTTGTACCAGTCTGGAAAACAAGTGACAAAAACAATATATCATTTTTTCAATATATCATAAGTCTATGCATAATACACACTCAATAAAATCTACTGTAATTTAAATGAAAGTTCATGTCATTAGACAACTTACTACTAGTCATAAAATGCATGCAAAATACACAAATCATAAAATACATGCATGGTGCAATTTCAAACCTTTGTTATTGTTTTCTCAATCTCTACCCTTTCCCAAAATGAATGTATGCAGTATACAGCAGATTAGAAACACAAGAACATACAAATTGATGGGTGGGATATGAGGCTGTTCGCCCCATCTAGTCAACTCCCTTCTTAGCACACCGTTTGCCCCTATTAATGTAAGGGAATCTAATTGCTCTCAATAATCCTAGTGTTTAGCAGTCCATTTGAACTAAAGACGACCAGACCATTGCAATACTCATTCAGACAGCTACTGTAGATTGAAGAGAAAGAAGGGTGCATGAGTTACATAACTGCCATTCTCCAGACGTAGTGCTTTTCCTAACTTACATACAGTGTGCATTCGCCAAATCAAATCTATATGAATTGTTATGGGATGGCTGTATGTTGCTTTGTGTCGAGCACAGTGGACAGCTGATGAGGGGGTCCAAGGCTAAGATAAACTGCTTTCGCTGGTATTAGGCCTATTCAGAGAATATCTCAGCAATTCTGTCATTGGGGAAAAAGGTCTAAATACCAAGTGGTATAGCTAGTATTTTCCTCTAAAGGTTTGTCATACCACCAGACAGTTAAAGAATGTAAGAGAACAAATACTGGGAAAGCGTTATTTAAAGTGAGCTTTGATGGATTAAATAAACTTTTTTAAAGAAACCAACAAGAGCCTAGAGCAGTTTTATAAAACATCAAACTGTATTTATTATGTTCACAAAAAAAAAAGACGTAAAAAAAATAAACACTTTAAATAACTGTGAAAAGGGACCTTCAAACGCAAGTGTTTATTTAAAGGCAGTTTTGAGCAATTCAAATAAAATTTAGTATATCTATCTGTCTATATGAATAGTCTAATGGTTTTCAAAGAGGTTATCTAACCTTGGAGAAAGCATACGAAAACAAAAAAAGAGCCGGCTTTCAGTAAGGTCTAAACATAAAGTTTTATGAACTGGGCCTCAGAAGTTTTGTACTTACGGCACTCCAGCAAATGAGATGGTTTGTTTCAGGATCCTCCACCAGAGTCCAGAGTTTAGTGAGGAAGGCAGGGACATTGCTGGTGTACCCTCCATCCATGCCGAGAGAATTCGGAGACTCCTGCATTTTGCTAAGTAAACTAATAACAGCCAGCACGGGACTACATCTCTGTAACAGTACAAGGCTTATCCAACTCTGACTGACACTGACCCATTACTGAGCCAGATCAGCTGTGCTCGCACAATCCATAGTCAGCACAAAGCTGACCGCATCAACATACACGCGGAACAATGGGGTGAATAAAAGAACAATATAGCTCATCACAATGCTGTGAATAATGCACACAGTCATGCCTAGCATAATGCTGCAAAAAGAGAAGCACCGCTAACAGCTGAAAAAAAAGCGTACAGCTGAACGAGCAGGTCAGTGTTGAAACGCCATTTGTTCCAAGAAATTCAATGACCTGAACACAGTCACATCTGTTTGGATACAGTACAGTAGCTGCATTCTGCATGATGATGGTGATGAATTGCTATTTCTGGCAGTCATGCAGCAGATGGATACGTATTTAACAATGGGATGAACACTCATTGATGCTGTGGTTATTTAAACAAAAAATAAAACATGAAAACCACACCATCAATAATATATACGAATCAACATTCAACTTCAACATTTTCACTGATGTTTTTATATAAATCACACCAGGGCTTTAGAAGACAGCAAGGATGTTTCAAGGTGCATGGATACGACTTTGAAAAGACCACAAATAAAAGCATTTTCATTTTTATTAAAAGTCTTGATTAACATACACAGCACCACAAATAAATATCTCATAATTATGTGGCATGTTGTTTGCGAAAATAAATACATTTTAATCTATAAAAATATAAACATAAAACACATTTTAGTCACACCCTTTTATTGTTTTTCAGCGATACACAGCTTGTGCAAAATTGGTTGTGTAAACCTGAATTAATTGATTTTATCGGCCGATGCCTGATTTTAGACCACAATGCAATTTTTTTTTTTTTTTTTTTTTTAAGAGCATGTTACAGCAGAGATTGCAGCAAAAATAACCGTTTGTCATAAAACTCATATATACCAAGAAAAGGACTAGGCTTCAGCTATCCACACAGTTCTACATGTCTTATGCTACTGCCTGACACTGCGTTGATATTAGCTAGCTGTGTGCACACAGAACTTACACTTGTGAAGATGGGACCACCGCCACTGGAGTAAAACTGGCAAGACCTCCAATGCACACACTTTGCATGTAAAAATTAATAAAAACAGATAGACATAAAAATAGACATTATTTTATATTAGAAATGCACATACAAGACTTCAATCTACCATGCTCTGTTATCCACTAATGTCAATTTATAATGATCTTTAGCCTGTTCTTAAAGCCAAAGTGTTCTCTAAGACGGAGTTAGCCACTAGACACAATATGAATCAATCAATAAATAAATACATATGTATTACTTGTCATGAAGCATGTGCATCAACATATGAAATGAACTGAATAAGTAAAAGAAAAGCAATAGGGAAGTGTATGTTAAACTATAATAATAAAGTAATAGACTGTCAAACTAACAGCACCCCTACACACGTTACAAAATGCAGCAGCAGTATACAAGACATGCACATTATTTAACAGAACGGTGAAGCAACTCATCAGAAAGGGAAACACCAAATTGCTTGGCGACTTGTGTCTGATTCAGGTTTTTCAAAAGCTCGCACAATTTCCAGCGTTTTGTAGCAAGAGAAACTGCGGTGCATTTTGCCATTTGTTTACATGCTATTTTGTAGCAATGAGGTGCACTCGTGGAAATCAGAACGAGTCAATGATATGATGGCGGCTCTGGAAAGATTTCATAAATCAGTGTGCCTCAAGACACTCTCACGATGACAAGTCGCTTTTGAAAAGGTTGAATAAACCATTTCAATTTAAGTTTGATGATGAGTTAGTTATCAGGTTACAAAACAGTGCTGTATCTGTTGTGAAGGTATCGCTATCATTGCCAAGAAGGTGTTCTTTAAAGCGAAGTTCCTATTCCTTAGACGGAGCATTTACAATAGGAAAAATCTGTTTCACCAAAAGGGTGTTCCCTTAGGCGAAGCGTTCTCTTAGGAGGTGTTCCTATACACGGAGACTAATGTACACAGGCACATGTGCTTGAAACCAAAGGAATAACTGCAAATTAACAGAAAACAGAGTACACCCAATTATGAACTTGTGCTCCTGTTTGCATCATTATACAGTAAAGGGCTTGTCCTACAGTATATGCGATGAAGCACAATTAGGCTGTCCCTAAATCGTTCACCTCCCGCTGGCTTCACTTTATCACAGTGCACCTCCATGGGTGCAGTTCTTTGACAGTCTTTAGCGTGTACCTCCGCAGCCCTGGACAGCAGGATATGAAGGCTTGCACCACCTCCTGCGAAACCACGCAGTAACAGTGGATCTCCTTCAGGGAGACGCAGCAGCTGGCTAGCTCAATCAGCGCCGAGTTCAGCTTCTCAGAGGACGTGGTCTGCAGAACCAGCCTTTCCAACGATGCATGGTAGTTTTTTGCTACAAAATTAACTTCTTTCACCAGGTACGTGTATGTGATTAGGTCCAAGCTCTTCATGGGGATTCCTGGCTGTAAAATCCATGTGATCTTCTTAGCGGGCAAAGTGTGATCTAGTATCATGTTAACAGATAGCGATGGGTGCCTTTTGCACAGAGTCACCCAAAACTGTCTGGAAATAGCAGGGATGTACTTGTCCAGCCGCTCGCAGAACAGCTCCAGCAATCGGAAAGGGGGTCTCTCTGGCTTCAGCAGTTCGCTGAGCACGTTTTCCGACAAACTTGCATAGAACACCCCGAGAGTAGATAACTCTGGGCATACTGTCAATACCTGTTTAACCGTTTCTGCAGTTATGTTGCACACCAGGGTCTGGTTATTGATATACAGTTTCTGTAAATGTGGGCTTCTGGTGGCGATCAGCATAATAAGAGAATCATCTAGAGTGAAAGGCATGTGGCGGAAGTCAACCTCCTTTAGAGACAGGCCACTCGCTTCGTTCTGGCAGATGTTTCTAAAGGTCTGCAGGATATCTTGTCCGGAGTAGAACAAAGGGTTCTCTCCTGTGCAACTGACACAGAGGTTTCTCAGCCTGCTGTTTGCATCGGTCGCATGTTTTATAACCTTAATCGCGATGCCGCGATTGATCGCCTCTGACTGGTTCAGAACTATCTTCAGGTGCTTGACTTTAGTCAGGAAGTGGCAGAATGTCTGTAAAGCATGTTCTTCAGTTCCAGACTCACAACTGTGAATAAGAATTTAAAATTAAGTTAAAAAGTCTCCTTCTCAAAAACACCAGAATAAGACTTATATGTACAATCTTTCTATACCAAAATTCTTGAAAGCTACTGTAGGGCTGCATGTTACAAAAAAATAAGCATATGGCATAGAGTTCAAGTATTTTGTTCATCCTACATTAACAGACGACACATTTTCAGCAACTATTCTCTGTGTACAAGCAGCTTTCGAAGTCTGAATATCTTTGTTGAGGAAACAATATAATCATATATAATCATACTCAGAATGTGTGATTTTATTCTTTCATATTGTGTGCATTTTTTTCCTCTAAAACTGCCTAATCTAAACTGAGATAGTCAAGTGGAGCTAGTTTCAAAAAGCAGTTCTAGGTAGTAGTCTGCTAAATCCAATTCACTTCCATAAAATAACCCATTTATCCTTTAATCATATAGACTTGCATTGTTTAACCCACCTGACCTCCGTGTAATACCAGATAGTTGGGAACGAGATGGCTTCAGCCCATGCCTTGCACACTGAGGATGCAGAGTATCTGTCACAGAGAGGTAGGTAGGAGAAGATCTGGGCAAGAATTTCCACTGGAATCTCCATTGCAGAGCTGTAACAAGTTTCTCTGAAAAAGGAACGACTTCTAAAACTGAGAGTATTAAAACAAACATAAATACAAAACATTTTTAACTTAATTTTCTTTTTACTCGTACTTTTAAATGCAAATAGTTAATGCTTCTGCGCTTTAAATTTGGAAAAAAAAAACTATGAACGAACTGGAAATACACGTTTTGTAATATACACCTGACAGGTAAGCCCTGTTACAGTGCACCCCCTTTACAACGCTGTAGTCGGGAGCCACAATTAACAGGCTATGCTATTGTGTTCCGCCTTATAACATGAAGGCAAGTAAAAATAGGAGCCAGCTAACCGGTTCTGCAGAATACAGGTCTTACAATGCAATGAGGGAGCATCGTATATGTGACAACAGCCTTCCATGTCTCTGTCTTCAATAGCCTTTGCCAAAGTATAAAGGCACCTGTCTGTCTTTCCCTTCTAGTTTGGACCCATTCCACATTACATGTGCTACAGCAACAATAGGGACTCCAGAAAACACTCCTGAGGAAAACAATCAAGAACATGTTCCTTTAGAAAGCTTTTGGCTATATAACTTTAAAAAGATGTGTTCCACCACGTTTTTAGTGCTCCACACTGGAACACAGGTAACGTGGAACAGGCCTCTGGCTGCTTATTTACAATCTGCAAAGAAACAAACAGAATGTCTTAGGGTTCATTTCAGATGACTTACCCCACCTTTCAATGTTGTGAAACACATACTTATTGTTCACAGTTCACTCGGGTACGTTTTACCTGTCTCAGGTACCTTTGATCACTTTTCTTTAAGAGAAGCAGGCCTGGACTGTCCCAGTTAACATGGTAACCCTAGTTACAGAGATGACGCCGGGAAGCCTGGTAGTAATACATTCTTTTTTTGTAAAGATATTATTTTCCACTGTATTGTAATTTAAAAAGGCACAACTTATTGAATTTAGTAAGGTAAAATCCCACTTTCTGTTGAAAGCCGGTGATTTCCATTGGGCATGCCTCTGAAACGGTGATATTTACCAAACTGAAAAACAATGTACATTTAAGACACAACTTAATAAGGGAAAATGGAAAATCTGAACCGACTTATCTTAATAGATGACTTAATGTGAAATTAAATTAAAACCAAAAAAACTATATATATTTTTAATTGAAAATGTATCTGATACAGTTGAAACGTTTACGGTGGCTCACGCAAAAGGTGAAACAGTTTAAAAATATTAAAGCTGTATCAGGTTATTTGTGCATATATATCTATATGAAAGTTTCAGTCCATTTTATTCGAAGAATGTTAGCAAAATAAGATGTATCTTACCCCTCTCAACGAACACACCCTCTGAGGAAATCAGCTGTTTGTTCTCCGGAAAACAAGAAAGCGAGTTTCTGTCACGTGACCACGAAACTGCGTATCAGCCAATTGAAAACGCGGACTCTGAGTTAGCGTGGGCGTGTCTGAGTTAGCGTGGGCGTGTCTGTTACTGAGTGTGTACGTTTTGCAGCAATGCGGATTTATAAAAGCCAGCTTCCGAAAATTACAGCATGCAAACTTTCTATAGATTTGATTAAAACTGGCAAAAAAAAGTAATATTTACCCTGTACAACGCCCATTGTTCATCTCCCTCCATTTTGCTATGTCGCTCAGTGGGTTTTTTTTTTCACAACACCAAATTAAATAGGAAATCCACAACTTAGTGTACAAGTTCTAGAAAGTTTCCAAACGAGAAGAGGCCATTCGGCCTATCTTGCAATGAGTCACCATGCATATTATTATTATTATTATTATTATTATTATTATTATTATTATTATTATTATTTTAAAATGATGCGTGTTGATACACAATAGCATAAACAGCAAACTGCCAGCTTTGACACAGAAAATAAACACCCTGTTTTTAGGTAATATTAATATGGTCCTACACCTGTAACGCTGGAAATGGATGGGGAAAATATACCAAGTACCTGAGTCAAACGTATGGTGGTATCACTGATTACCTGAGTTAAACTTAAAACAGTCTGAACGAAGCATTATATGCAATATACTCTTTCAATAAATCAGTAATCATTTGCAATCGCTGCACCCTAAATAAGATTGCAGTTTTTGATACCTGGCACTAGGGGGCGGTGTTTGGTAATTTTAAGTTTAAGGAATGTCAGGGGTCATGTGACCAACTGTAATTTACAGGAAGAGAGAGCAGATAATTTTTTAAAAACTTAAGAAGTGACTTATCGGTGTTCATCAAAGATTCCTGTCGGCTACAATATATTGTTTGCGATTGGTTTCTTTGGTCACTGCCTCCGAGAGCTCCATTCGCTTTCTCAAGGTGTCTTTTGAAGTCTGTACGACCTGAGACAATTTGGGAAGTCCGGATGTGCTTGTGTACTGCATATATTTATTACACAAAAGAAAACTTTCTTTTTTTTAGAGTGGTAAGTTCAACATTTTTGTTTGAATTATTAGGTATTAATTCCCATCTCTTTTCAGCTTATATTGTGAAATTCTATACATTTAAAAAACGTATATATATATATATATATATATATATATATATATATATATATATATATATATATATATATATATATATATATATATATATATATATATATATATATAATATATATATATATATATATATATATATATATATATATATATATATATATATATATATATATATATATATATATATCGATTTCTATTGAGTTTCAGAAGTATTTCAATGTTAAAAACTTTGATGTTTTTGAGGTTTTGGGATAAATATTTAAATGTAATGGCTTAGAACACTGCATGCCATTATTTTTAAATCGGTAAAAAAAAACACGAATCTGGGCATTCATATTATATTTATTAATTATTGCATTAATGTAACAAACCAACATCACTAACAATCGTAGCAGAACTAACTAGGTTAGTTTAAAACAAAATTATCCCTTATAAAAGTGTACTGTAGTAAAGGGCATAGCAATGTGTGATAAAGTGTGTGTGTGTGTGTGTGTGTGTGTGTGTGTTAGTTCTAGTTTTGTGTCTGAAACTTTCAGCAGCTGTGTGTGCTTGTTTTGCTCTCATGGTGGCAAACTGGGACTGCATTGGAAGTATGAACCAGCCTGGGCTCCATCACGCAAGCAGGCCTGGCCTGTTTCTTCTTAGAATATTGAAATTGCTCTTAGCTTCGAAACACTTTGAAACTCCAGATACTCGTTGCACGGGTGTGTCAGCGCAATAAAACTCAACCTGACTCCTCCCAGAGAGTCTTCATGAAGCTGGGCTAGAGCTATTTACACACAGACTCATTCCAATGATCTGACTTGTTCTCATTTCTTTCTTTCTGTTTTTAGAGATTTGAATTTGCAGTGGATCGTGCAGCTTTAAAGAAGCCTAAAGTTTGAGCACGGTTTGGATTTGAGCAACACGTAATGCACAAGAGGCAGACAGTATGGAGGTAGTGTACTACGCAATGCACAGCAGTGGGAAACACAACCTGGTGACTGTACAGCTTTGTGGCTTTTCAGCTTGGGGGGCATACAGTACTAATGTCTAGGCCAGTGTTTTGCTTACTCAACAGTACAAAGTTCCTGTTTCATAAGCAATGCCAATACAAAACACATTGTAGAGAAGCGGAAGTGTCGTCATTTTTAGCTGATGAGCGTTCATCAGAAAATACGAGTTTGTTAGATACTGTGCTGGGTATTTGTACACAATGTATATCTCAAACGGATTGATTTAAAGGACGAGGTATCAGTATTTGCCACTGTTTAGATCTGTTCAGTCAGCACCAGTGTGTTTCACACAGCCTGGCCCATATTGGTTTTATGATTCTTTTGTCTTCTGTCTGGTGAGACTCGAATGCAGAGCGAAGCCACAGTATACCCCATAATCAGTCACACCCTGTACAAGCAGCGGGGTTGTTGTGTAATTCAGCTTTAATTTATGGTTACAGTATTAATTCACATGCATGGTCCAGAGATGTCAGCACTAAGTAACGTAACAGAAAGACCAACCAAGTATAGCTAATTATACAGTCTCATGTCTGAAATAAAAAAACACATATATTCATATAATACTATTACTAGTATTTTACTAGTGGAGTTATCATTCCTATACTACTAGAGCAGGCATCACTTCTAAGTGGAGTTCTCTCTTCTAGTCCAGTACACAGGTCTGCAGCGCTGAAACAGTTAACATTGTTAAAACTTCTCCTGTAAATCCTGAGGGAACTGAGGTGTTTCATTGCAAGTTCCAGTTTTCATGGAGAGGGTGAGAGAGATGCTGCAAGCAGGGTCGAGTCAATTATCTTTTTTCAATTCCAATTCCTTTTTAAAATAAATTCCCAATTCCAGTTCTAGGTCTTTCAAAGGAATTGCTTTGAAGTACTTGGAATTGGAATTGGAATTGGAATTGGAATTGGAATTGCAAGAGCTGTTAAACAAGTAGCGTGCTGATGAGTGCAATCTTTGCCAGACATCGACGACCATGCCAAAAAAACAAAAGACAAAAAACAAAAAAACGCTAAAAACGCTTCAATGTTTATGCTAAAAGATGTGCTAACTTTCATAAGTACAGGTGCATCCTTATATATAGGTATTGGGTTGACTGAGCGGACAGTGAAGGGGATTTATGATTTGTAAGTAATGGCAACTGTGCTGAATGTGTTTTTTGTTTGCTTGTGTTTTTTCTTTCAGAAACTGACCTCAAGCAGTGGATCTGGGGAGTGGGCTGGTAGTGCGTTTCTCTTCCTTCAGTCGAACCTCCAACAGGTAGATCTTCCAGCCTTGTACAAAGACCCGGAACAGAAAATCAACGTTTTCAAAGCTCTTAAGCTAACACTATCAGGTATGTAGCCCAGTGTGTCTTGGGTAGGGCTGTGGCTGGTGGCTAACCTGCTAGGTTTTGAAATGACACCTTTAGTGACCTGTGGCTCTGTATCTTAGAGAACTGATTATTGTAAGGAGCTTGAGCTCGCCCTGCAAGGTGAAGTTAACGGTAACTAGCTTTAGCCACAGCTTCAGCCACAGTGTGTTTGCCTTTGTGTCTCCCACTGCTTTAGATTCCGCGGGTGGCCTGGATGGATATGAAATTCTGAAAGTACACGACACTGATTCAGCCCTGATAATCCAGATCAAGTTCTCCGATGAGATGCACTGCACGGCGTTTCTCGAGAGCTACGCCAGCGGAGGGCTAAAGCAGTGCTTGGGTCAGCACCTGAAGACTGTGCTCTCCGTCACAGAGGAACTGGAGTTTGATACTAAACTCAAAGCTGGCAGCAAAACGCTGGACGATTTTCTCAAAGATCGAGATCGCTGTCTGCTCTGCATCAAGGAGGCCCAGGTGAGAAGAGTCTTTTACAATGTTGTAGTTTAACAGCTATAGGGATAGCAGGGGAGGGGAGCGGAGGGGCTTCAGTGATGCGCACAAACGCCCTGCACTGTGAAGAGGACACTGAGATTACTTTAGGAGTATTCCCCCAGTTGACTAGTGACCCAGCACATGTGGCTACAAATATCAAAACACACACACACAAGACGTAGCGACTGTAAACCATGCTATTCAAAGTCTGACAGTATGCATTATGCCTTTAATAACCAATTTTTTTCTTTTGTTCTGGTCCTGCTATAAATGGGGGTGGGGGAATGTGGATCGGAGACACAAATAAATAACTAATCAAAGAAATGCAAACCGGGGAGTGGCTCACCTGGTAGAAGCTCAGCAGAGTGGTGCACAGGGTGACTCATACAGCACAGGTTCACCTGACTCACCTGGTAGAAGCTCAGCAGAGTGGTGCACAGGGTGACTCATACAGCACAGGTTCACCTGACTCACCTGGTAGAAGCTCAGCAGAGTGGTGCACAGCGTGACTCATACAGCACAGGTTCACCTGACTCACCTGGTAGAAGCTCAGCAGAGTGGTGCACAGCGTGACTCATACAGCACAGGTTCACCTGACTCACCTGGTAGAAGCTCAGCAGAGTGGTGCACAGAGTGACTCATACAGCACAGGTTCACCTGACACACCTGGTAGAAGCTCAGCAGAGTGGTGCACAGCGTGACTCATACAGCACAGGTTCACCTGACTCACCTGGCAGAAGCTCAGCAGAGTGGTGCACAGGGTGACTCATACAGCACAGGTTCACCTGACTCACCTGGCAGAAGCTCAGCAGAGTGGTGCACAGGGTGACTCATACAGCACAGGTTCACCTGACTCACCTGGTAGAAGCTCAGCAGAGTGGTGCACAGCGTGACTCATACAGCGCAGGTTCACCTGACTCACCTGGCAGAAGCTCAGCAGAGTGGTGCACAGGGTGACTCATACAGCGCAGGTTCACCTGACTCACCTGGTAGAAGCTCAGCAGAGTGGTGCACAGCGTGACTCATACAGCACAGGTTCACCTGACTCACCTGGCAGAAGCTCAGCAGAGTGGTGCACAGCGTGACTCATACAGCACAGGTTCACCTGACTCACCTGGCAGAAGCTCAGCAGAGTGGTGCACAGGGTGACTCATACAGCACAGGTTCACCTGACTCACCTGGCAGAAGCTCAGCAGAGTGGTGCACAGGGTGACTCATACAGCACAGGTTCACCTGACTCACCTGGTAGAAGCTCAGCAGAGTGGTGCACAGAGTGACTCATGCAGCGCAGGTTCACCTGACTCACCTGGCAGAAGCTCAGCAGAGTGGTGCACAGGGTGACTCATACAGCACAGGTTCACCTGACTCACCTGGTAGAAGCTCAGCAGAGTGGTGCACAGGGTGACTCATACAGCACAGGTTCACCTGACTCACCTGGCAGAAGCTCAGCAGAGTGGTGCACAGCGTGACTCATACAGCGCAGGTTCACCTGACTCACCTGGTAGAAGCTCAGCAGAGTGGTGCACAGGGTGACTCATACAGCACAGGTTCACCTGACTCACCTGGTAGAAGCTCAGCAGAGTGGTGCACAGGGTGACTCATACAGCGCAGGTTCACCTGACTCACCTGGCAGAAGCTCAGCAGAGTGGTGCACAGGGTGACTCATACAGCGCAGGTTCACCTGACTCACCTGGTAGAAGCTCAGCAGAGTGGTGCACAGGGTGACTCATACAGCACAGGTTCACCTGACTCACCTGGTAGAAGCTCAGCAGAGTGGTGCACAGCGTGACTCATACAGCACAGGTTCACCTGACTCACCTGGTAGAAGCTCAGCAGAGTGGTGCACAGGGTGACTCATACAGCGCAGCTTTGCGTCCTGGCTGTGCAAAGTAGGCCAGTCTTCGCTTGGGAGCATCGCCTTGACTCTGGCCCTCCTGTGGGTTAGTGGGTTAGTGAGATAAAACCAGCATGGAATGTTTCTCCTCAACGCTCTACAGCAAACCCTGCTGGCCAGGTGCCCAGTGTGCTCAGAGCAGACACCTGCAGGGCTGGCCTTTGTCCTGGGTGAAAAAGGAAGATGGCTTGGTCGTGGGATCGTTGGACAGCCACTGAACCTTCAGGTCTCCTGAGCCATGTGGGGAATTTTTGCAGTGAGGGGAAAAGCGATTGGGCATTCCAAACTGGGAGAAAATGGGGGGGGAATTATAATTGGACATACTAAATTTAAACAAAAAAGAAATGCAAACTGCACACTTGTGTTTCAGACGTAACAGACATTTCAGCTGGAATGCAGCACAGTTCAAAGGTGTATTTCAGTAAATTTGAGAGGAGCTGGTGATTGTGGAAAGGTCATTCTTTGAGTGCAGGTTTTTCCCTCTTTGATTAACACTAAATAATAAAATGCATAACGAGCCAGGGTTTGCCTGCCCTTTGTGTTTGCAGCCTGATCGGCTGAGGGATGATGAAGTAGCCCAGCTAGAGACGACTCTCCAGAGTTTGATGCTGAATAACAGGCATCCCTCTGAAGCCGTGCACAAAGGCTCCTCCTCAACCTCCTCATCGTCCTCCTCCACCAAGCCTCTGTCTCCGGCATTACCCCTGAACTCCAGAGAAGAAGGCTCTCAGCTCCCCAGCGACAGTTTCAAGTTCCAAGGAAGAGTTTACGGTAAGGGACTGCATAAAAATATCAAGTCTAGGGGTAGAGACATATTGTTTTAACTTACATGAACAGAAAAAAGGGAGTGGCCAAAGGATTTAATCAATGAAATATGACCTTACACAACTGGAAGAAGGCAGCTGTATTATATGCACTCAAATACAAAATGTAAAAATGTATTATGCTAATGTTGTTTGTAGAATTTGATGAACTAATGAATTTGACTTTATGTGTAAACGTTCAATTTAAAAAAACAATAAAATATTTTATCCACAATTTTTTTTAAAATTGAAAACAACATACAATTTCAAAACACGAGCTTTCCACTGTACTGTCACCTGTGTGCTATTTCCTAAACCTTTAATAATGAATGCAGTACCACATTTGTATCAATTTCACTAAATTAAAGCGAACAAACCGTTCTTTCAGATGACAGGCGGCTGACCTCCTCGGATCATCAGAAGTTTGCCTTTGTAATCGGCAAGCAGTGGAAGAAGGTGGGCCGCTCTCTGCAGAAAGGATGCACAGCCCTGAAGGACCCTGCCATCGATAACCTGGCCTATGAGTTCGACAGGGACGGCCTCTATGAGCAGGCCTACCAGATGCTCAACAAGTTCCTCCAGTCCGAGGGGAAGAAAGCCAAGCTGAGCAGGCTGATTAGCGCCTTGGAGGAGAACGGGCTGATGGGAATCGCAGAGCGCATGCTGGATATCCAGCCCGCAGAGAGGCAGTGAGCAGAATGAGCCCCCTCCTCTTAACTCAAGTCACCTTCTTTTTTATTACCTGTCAATACGGACCTGCCATTACGACTTCTGATTTTGGTTTGTAATTTTTTTTTCTCGTAGGTTTTAATGAAGACCGTTCATTATATAGCTGGGGTACATTTAATGCCTCTTAACTCAAGTCACCTTCTTTTTTATTACCTGTCAATACGGAGCTGCCATTACGACTTCTGATTTTGGTTTGTGATTTTTTTTTTCTCGTAAGTTTTAATGAAGACCGTTCATTATAAAGCTGGGGGTACATTTAATGCCATAAATGGAGAGATTGTGTATCTAATAGTTTCTAGTCTGATTGGTTTTATCTACATTCTACAGTATAATCATCCTTAAATAGAAAACGTTCAGTGATGGAATACTAAGAGAAGCTTAGTAAAATTCATTGATACTTTTTACCTGTTAGTCTATCTCTGTGAAATGAGTTTTAGCATCACATTCTTATTCTGTGTATCTCTACCCCCAGATGGTAAGGTGTGATAATCTCTTAATAGGACCGTTAATAGAAAATGACCATGTGCTGTAACCTGTGTGGGTGTGAACAGTCTCATTATCTCTAAGTATGGAAAAGCTGCTGAATGATGTTCACGCACGCAGAACATGATGAACAGCCTTTTTATATGTGTGATATATAATCTGCTATTTGTGAATCCAATCCACATTTGCCCCATGGATTTTACATTTGTCCTAAAGGAAGTTAGTCAGCTGTGCAATTTCATGTTAAAAAAAAGTGTCACCCCATGGTGCATGGCATAGGAAAGACAAACCCGAGCTGGCTTTCAGCTGCCTGCTTCGTAATATATAGGTTATGTTGGGAGTTCCAGTAATACAGCTAAATAAAATCCTGTGCAGATTGGGGAGCACGCTGAACCTGAGCTTCCAACACCATTCGAGCTGCTAATAACAACAATAGCTCCCAGGCTCTGAGCTGAAGGAATCTGACCGCAAAGATTTCAAAGAACAGTGTTTCACAGTGCAGCTCAGAGCACCTCATTATCACAGACTCCAAGAAAGAATCTGTGTTAGGAGTGCTATTCCAGCATACAACTGGTAATCATGTATTCACAGCCAGACACTTCATTGCTTGCTGCGTTAGTGCTGTTTTTAAATTAGACATGCAGGTGTTTAGTTCTTGTACAAGTATGCATGCTTTTTTTAATTATTATTTTATGGGAAAGGCTCATGTAATCAGTAATCGCGGTGTAATAATCAAATTAGCAGGCACTCCCTTGGCTTGGCGAAGGAGGTTTGCCACTCCGTGGTTTTTTGGGGTGTTGCCATTGATGTATTTGTTTCTCTTTCTCAGTCAGATGCCCCCCGCCCCCATTATCAGTCCTATGACTGCGTCAGAAAGCACAATTACAGCCATTAAGTGAGATACAGACAGTAAAGTATTAGGAACAGCAGCGTCTGTCAGCACAGCGCTGCGATGAAGATGAGCCCCTGCTTTAGTGTCCGCAGCTTCCACAGAGGCAAGGGAGTTCTCTTTCTAGGGAATGCAGCCCTGCTGTAGAACATGCAGACACGCGTTATGCAGTTTTTCTGTTCCGTGCTTCAAAGACTGACGTTGTCTTCAGGCTTAAGCGCTAATCGTGAATCTGTTTTCATAAAGCTCTGGGTGGTTATCCAGCTTCCCTGAAATGTTTCAGAATGCTTTCTCACTTGACAGAGGTATGAAGGCAGCTCATTCACCAGCATTAGAAAACATTAGAAAAGCTTCTGGCATGTCACTCCTCTGCCTCCCTGTCTGCCCTTAGCACGAACCTGTTTCCACAGCTTGAATGAAATCTGTTGTTTCGTACAGTCTGACAGTAAATGTTAGTTGCTGTTCTCATAATAATCAGAGACACCCATAACTTATGAAATATGTTGCACTTACTGTATATAGCGCCTTTCCAGACCAAATCCCCTCAAAGCAATGAATGCATTTTAGCAGAGCAAGCATGATTAAAAATGAAGAGTTTAACCCTTTCAGTCCTGAACTGCTTTATTGAGTTTACATGAGAACATTATTTTCTTTTTTACATGTATTTTGTTAAATGGGACTTTAAAGTTACATCAGTACTTTAAGAATTCTAAACGGCGCTAAGAGAAGGAGGGTCCTTGAGGTCCTGCAGCACTGAAAGGGTTAACATTATTAACCCATTAAGTGCCTTTGTCCTCGTTTGAGGACAGGCTGTGCTTTGTAATTTTTTACTGGCATATACACCTGTTGTTTAAATTCTCTTTTTCCTATATGGTTATGATAACTTACTCTATGTTGTTAACGGCAAAATTGAAGTCTAAATGTAACGTATCAAATTCCTTACAGCTTATGTTGTGATGTTTTCAAAGGAAAATGAATGTGGTTCATGGGTTGAAGAGACATGTTAGTTTAACCCTGTAAGTGCTGTTGGTTTCTCCAGCAGTGTTGTAGTCTGGTGTGTGTGACAAGGCTTTGGAACTCGTTTATTTGTGGATGTCGACTTTCATAGCAGCAGCAATTTGTTTTTCAGCAATGGATTTTTTAACAGTTTTTCATAAGACAAAAAAATAGGGCTAGAACTCATAGGGCAAAATAATAAAGGAGGATAGTTTAAATTGTACCTTATCAAAGTCAATGATTTTTTTTTTTTTTTCTTTTGGTTAGTTTCAGGAAATCCCACCTATTTTCAGGGTTACCAGAGGAAGCTGATGATCATCTCAACTGTTTTCTAATTATTTCTTTTGTTTAATCCTTTCATGCATGAAATATTGAAACTAGCTGACCGAAAAAGTAGTTTTGGACACGTAATAAATATATTTTTAATTGAAAATGTTTTCAATTTTTTTTTCATTGCTTTATATGGGAGGAAAAATGGCGTCCTCATGAGGTCGTCCTGCATTTGCGTCTCCCGTATGTTCCCATATAAAGACAAGAAGAGAGGTTTCTGTGTCCATCCCCATATGAGATCACCATGCATAGTAACCAGTGGATTCCTAAGTCAATGCTGTTGTCTTGATGTTTTCTAACTTGTAATTGTTTTTTTTGATGCATTCCTGTGACTTGTATCTTCCACTGTGTTCAGTACCCGCCCCTCTATCAGGGTGTCGCTCACAAGCAGGGGCTCTCTTCTCAAAATCATTGCATTGGAACGTCACCGTTTTTTGGCAGGGGAAAAAAATCTTGTCCAAAAAATATGCCCTTCCCACAGGACCCTGCCCAATTCTGGTTGCCATGACACCAACATTAATATTATGACAACCAGAACAACACAGAGGCACAGCACAGCTGAGAGATGCATTGCTAAATAAACTCCAGAGTTCAGGTTCAGGTGGTTCACAGATAATAAGTGACTGATTCCCTGGGAAATTGGTTCAAATCCCACATGAGGCACAGGTGTTAATCTCTTGTTTTGAAAATTAATTGTTTCATTTACCTTATAGACCTATAAGGTTTGGCTTTAAATCCAGTTCAAGTCACACATTAAAACCAGTTGAAAATCACAACTTATCCCCAGGTCCATTTCACAAAATGTAATAATGTGTAATAATATGCCAGCTTTACTCTTGGTGCAGTGTGATAATTCAGTGAAATGCTGTGCTGGTTTTCCTTGGGGGACTGGGTTCAAATCTAGCAAACCCATTACTTAGTGGTTTGAGAGTAAAACAAATATATACAGTAGAACAAATTACTTGTAATTATATCCCAGCAAACATCAAGCGTTGCCAAAACCAATATTTTTTTAATTAGCTTGCAGCAAAAACTTTTTATTTTTTATTAAGATTTGTTTTAATACCACCGTAAATCTCTTTCAATAGAAATTATTGCCCAACCAGGTACCTACTACACAGAATAATAACAGGCCAACAGTTTTGCAGCAGTACCAACAGAGGGCGCTGTTGAAGTTTCATTTCATATAGTTTTATTGACCACAACGCACAGGGTGACCTGTGTCTCTTCTGATCCATTCCAAGCCTGTGTTCCAATGACGACTTTAATTAGTCAATTAGACAGTCCTAATCAGACCTGGGCTCAATTACCATTGCAATTGTGCAATATGAATGTTTCCCTGCGCTGACAAATTGAAAGGAAAGTGAAAGATTAAAGCCCTTTGGTACTAGCTACATGTATTGCTATGGCATTTCTGTTAGTACTTGCTGAACCAGTCTGTGCTGCTGGGATCGTTGCACTTTGTGAGAATCAAAACAAAACCAGGATGTAACCGCTGGTCCAAAATAGCTCTTGTTGGTTGAGGTCACAGTGACCTCTTTTAAAATGTATATACAAGTGGAGTTGACTGCACTAAATGTTATATTAATGATGCATTTTGACAAAAGAACACTCTTGCAGTCTCCGGAAATTGAACAATCACAAGGAATTTCTTATTTTATCCTCATGGTTTTAGAAACAAAAGAGAAGGGGCTTCACTGTGAACTCAAGACCACCACACTACTGACCCAACACAACAGAAACAAAAGAGAAGGGGCTTCACTGTGAACTCAAGACCACCACACTACTGACTCAACACAACAGAAACAAAAGAGAAGGGGCTTCACTGTGAACTCAAGACCACCACACTACTGACTCAACACAACAGAAACAAAAGAGAAGGGGCTTCACTGTGAACTCAAGACCACCACACTACTGACTCAACAGAAACAAAAGAGAAGGGGCTTCACTGTGAACTCTAAGACCACCACACTACTGACTCAACACAACAGAAACAAAAGAGAAGGGGCTTCACTGTGAACTCAAGACCACCACACTACTGACTCAACACAACAGAAACAAAAGAGAAGGGGCTTCACTGTGAACTCTAAGACCACCACACTACTGACTCAACACAACAGAAACAAAAGAGAAGGGGCTTCACTGTGAACTCAAGACCACCACACTACTGACTCAACACAACAGAAACAAAAGAGAAGGGGCTTCACTGTGAACTCAAGACCACCACACTACTGACTCAACACAACAGAAACAAAAGAGAAGGGGCTTCACTGTGAACTCAAGACCACCACACTACTGACTCAACACAACAGAAACAAAAGAGAAGGGGCTTCACTGTGAACTCTAAGACCACCACACTACTGACTCAACACAACAGAAACAAAAGAGAAGGGGCTTCACTGTGAACTCTAAGACCACCACACTACTGACTCAACACAACAGAAACAAAAGAGAAGGGGCTTCATTAAATTAACATAAAATAGAACGCATGGCGGGGTGTTAGAAAGGTTTTGTTAAACCTTATTAGATGACTTACAGATATGACAATAGTACTGCTTCTGAAGCCCCAGGGACGAGGCTGACTGTATAGAATAATACATGGGTGGATAGCCATGAGCCCTTTAAAGGGGTTCTGTTCAGAACATACCGGGGTCTGTTCATTCAATTATAACGGGTGACATGATATAAATACCACCGCCATTTCAGGGATGGAAGTAAGACTCCCATTACATAGCAGTTTGATCCACTCCTTGTTTTACCATGACTTTAATAAGACACCACTGAGCTTGTTACCTATACACTGTGGCTCATCAAGCTCATAGTAAAACCTGGAATGGGTGACACTGCTATGAAATGGGAGGATTGTTTCCATCTCATCATTCAAACAGGTCCCTTGGTGGCATTTTGCAAGCGTGTAAAGACAAAAAACACACCAAATAGACTCTGTATATATATATTCTGTTAGATATGTTGGTTTTCACATCCTTGATCCTTGGTGCACAGAAAGTCGTTTCTCAATTATCTGAACAGCAGCAGTGCTTAAACCTGTTAATTAAAAAGACACCCAGGTGGACCACCCCCCACACACACACACACCCACCCGGTCGTCATCTGACAAGGAAACCAGTTGCTGCTGATCACACATTAACCCAAACTACAGGAGTTGCCAAGAAAATGACTAGAAGTCTGAAAAGCAAACTTGGAGAGACCATGGATACAGACAGACATTCTCTTTATTGAGCATCACATGAATTTTTCCATTGTAAGAGAAAGACCGGCAGTGTCTCGAATATATAGCAAAAAAACCACTGATTGGTAAAAGAAAGCTTACAAACGTACGGCTCTCATCAGCCACTGGGTTTCATTTGTTGTATTTTTAATGTTTCATGTTTTTTTTTGTTTTTTTTACAGCGGTGATTGATAATAATGTAAGCAATTTATTATTATTATTATTATTATTATCATTATTTTTTTTTAAGTGAAAAGATCAAAGTAGAAAGGACAAAGAATGAAGTCATGAAAACTGTGGTTTTAATTGTAAACACTACATTCGATTGGTTTTGCAGCACAACATCCCACATGAGAGAAACACCATTCACTAAAAGAGAGATAAGCAGCACAAAAAAAAGCATTCACTGAAGAGAGAGAGTGAGAGAGAGAGAGTGAGAGAGGAGAGAGAAAGAGGAGAGGAGAGAGTGAGAGAGAGAGAGAGAGAGAGGAGAGAGAGAGAGAGGAGAGAAAGAGGAGAGAGAGAGGAGAGAGAGTGAGAGGAGAGAGTGAGAGGAGAGAAAGAGAGGAGAGAGAAAGGAGAGAGAGAGTGAGAGGAGACAGAGTGAGAGGAGAGAAAGAGGAGAGAGGAGAGAGAAAGAGAGGAGAGAGAGTGAGAGGAGAGAAAGAGAGGAGAGAGAGAGGAGAGAGAAAGAGGAGAGAGAGAGAGTGAGAGAGAGAGAGAGAGAAAGAGAGAGAGAGAGCAAAAAGTCTAAAAGAGAAGCATCTTGTTTTGAATCTAGTGGCCAGTGACGGCTGTGCTTTTCTATACAGACCTGGAGGGGTGAACAAGTCGATTTGGATTACAGGTTGAAACTAACAGAAAGCACATGAACCATGTTAACTGTACAGCCAGACTGCCTGTGATCCACAGTGCTTTGAATACAGACTCCAGTGCAGTAAAGATGATTGCAAATGCAGGGCAATCAGATCCAGTGCAGTCTATTTACATCAATATCGGTCACTATGAACGGTATAACGCCTGTTAGAGCTGCAAAAAAAATTCAATAAAACATTAAAAAAGGGGGGGGGGGATCTGTAATAGCAACAAAGCACGAGAAATAGTCAATTTTCAAAGTAGTAGTAGTATTATTATCGTTTTTTTGTTTTTTTTTTACCTTCTAGAACCTGACCTACAGTGTTATAAGGAAATAAACACACAGCCACCATCCTGTGCTCACAACAAACATTACATTTACATTTTTAAGGACGGCTGTGATTTATGGATCTTTTTATTTTAATTTTTTGTATTTTTATTTTTTTGTACATTGGCCAAAGAGAGAGAGAGAGAGAGAGAGAGAGAGAGAGAGAGAGAGAGAGAGAGAGAGATTTAAAAACAAAACCAACTAACAAGGTTCCTGACGTGATTTTGGTTCTCCTTTACAATAACCTAGTGTTCTACTTCTACCCCAAGCCCGCCAAAGGGGAGGTTGGCACCAATATGACATATTTCAGATTTAATTGGCTAATATGCCGTTAGCGTGGTGTGCAGTGAAGGAAACCCCTCTGCATCCCACACAGACTCATGAGAAACATCCACCCCATTACTGTGAATAACTTGGGAGGACTCACATTCCACACCAGTGAAGAAAAAAAAATTACAAAATTTTTTTTACAAATGGAGCAAGAGCTGATATTGTGCTGTCCTGCGTGTCCTCAGAAATATTTCTAAACTATCAAAGAGCTGAACAGAACTAAAAAAGTACTGAAAACCCTGCCCTGTATTTGTACTGAGAATCGTATTGTTCTTAATGGAAATTCAGAGGCAAAAACGCCTCAAGCCAGCCCCCTTTTTCACAATAAATATCAATATAAATAATACAAATAGTAATAATAAAAAAAAACTTAAATAATAAAATAATGACACGTAATATTATTATAATTTCTGTAAGAAAGAAAAAAGGGTTGTTCCATTGAGATCAGTAAACACAGTGAGAAGGGGCTGGGTGGAGAATGAGATGTCTCTCGCTTCCTTGGCCAGCGGGACTGGGTTTTGAATAGATCCGTTCTATCGCCAGCTCTTTGAGACAAACTAAAAAGTTGTTGTTATTTTTTTTTGTCATATATATATATATGTTACGCCTTTATTTACCAACTTGCATTTTTAATAACCGTTACCAAATGAGTTTGTGTGCAGGGCGCTCAGTATAAGCCACAGCCTCTGAGATTGTTGGCAATGATGATGTCAGTGACGGCGTCGAACACCACCTGGATGTTATTTGTATCCGTGGCGCAGGTCAGGTGACAGTAGATCTCCTTGTTGGGCGAGCGGTTCTTGCTCTCGAATTGGGCTTGAATGTAGGCAGCTGCGTCCTCGTAG
Source organism: Acipenser oxyrinchus oxyrinchus (assembly GCA_030684275.1). NCBI lineage: Eukaryota > Metazoa > Chordata > Actinopteri > Acipenseriformes > Acipenseridae > Acipenser > Acipenser oxyrinchus. The sequence goes on along the minus strand of CM060261.1, from coordinate 32,962,729 downwards.
ACGTTGGGTCCTGGCGAGCAAGGAGAGGAGAGCCAATAAAAGGGGGGGGTTAAAAAGAGGACTCATTGCAAAGCATCCAAATACCTAGAATAATGAGCAAGCAGCTTCAGCTTGCATTCTCATAGTTTGTCTCCTATTACACTGTTGTTTTTTTGTAAGTCTGCATTAAGGTGCTTTAACCTGAGCTGAGAAGCTGCTCTTCAGTTATAGTTGCCTGTCATATATGTCTAGATCAGTGTCTCTATAGACAGGCTTCCTTCATTGTTGTAAGCAATACCCTAGCTGTGCACGAGATGCTGTTGGCATTTCCTATTATAAAGGCGCTTTGACTGATGTAACCTATATGATTATATACGCCAATGGCAGGCAAGTGGAAGAGAAGAACAGTCTCTTCAAAGTACTTTAACGCAACAAAAACTCAAAAACAACCTGACAGTGTTGTGGAAACAGTCAAAAGCCATCAGAAGCTGTCCTTCGGTATGCTTTGTTGAGTTGTCATCAACAAAAAGAGGTGGTTATTGTGCTGTCTAAAGTAACAATCATACCAAAGCCAATGCAAATGAATGGGCTCAAGGAACCCTACACTCCCCAACATAGGAACGCATAATAATGCGTCTGCCAATCCGAACACATTGCTTTTACAAACTAAACAGCAGGAGAAAATGCGAGATGCAAAATGGGACACTCAAACTGTAGGAGTGCAGAGAAAATATTGAGCAGGGAAAGCAGCCTGCGGGGAGAGGGAGGGTCAACCTATCTCTCTGAGCATGTGAGGGTGGGAGCGGACACTCTAGGCCAGGGATGACAAACTCAGTTCCTGGAGGGCCGCAGTGTCTTCTGGCTTTTGTTCTACCCGAGCTCTCAATTAGTTAATTGGTCTAATTATTTGATTAACTGGACACATTTAACACTTCTCTTCAGGCCTCAAAATGTTTCATAGGTAGTGTACCTTTGCATTTTTAAAACCATCAACTGTAAAAGACCTTGAAAAATATGAAATGTCAAATTGAACAAATAATTAGATCAATTATGTTAATTGACAGCTTAAGTTGGAATGAAAACCAGTAGACCCTGCGGCCCTCCAGGACTGGAGTTTGACACCCCTGCTCTAGGCGTTAGTTTTACTGCAGCTGACTGGGTACTTTAGCCCGCCAGCATATCTGACTTCCATGCTAACTGCTTGCATAAGAGCCCAGATTCCATCTGTTCCTTCCCCAGCAGATGATGCCTGGTCCCTGCAACCTGTTGCTGCTGGAGCCCTTCCCGGAGGACGCTGGTTCCTCCCTGCGTGCAGGAGCAGGCAGTAAGCTAGCAGCGCATTCTGACAAGGACCCTCGCGAAAAAATGTCTGCTTTGCGCGCACGCACTGGTTTGCGCGTTGCAGTGAAGACGGCAAGCACAGAACAAGCGATTAAATCAATCCGTGACACTTTTTTTTTTCAACCATTTCAAAGATGTTATTCTCGTTTTTTCAAAAGCACTGTTTAAAAAAAAAAAAACATTCCTAAAAATAAAAACTTTATGATATGATATGTGTATTTACCTGCTAGGCTACTATATAAAAAAAAAAAAAACACAATTAAAAATTCACTGGTATGTACCAACATTCTGCACCGTAACTGTTTTACAAAAAAAGGGTTATGCTTTATTTGATTTGGAAACTACAGTATGTAGCATTCATAACACCTTCATATAGGCTACATAACACTGCATAACCACGTGCGTAATCTTTCAGAATCGCATTGAAAAAACTGACAAGCATATCAAAAGCTGCTATAATATTTAATAGTTCCCAATAATAATAATACACAAACACTGTTCATGGCTACCAGTCACACAAATGCACTTAAAACGCTAGATTTTCAATTCCAGCTGGTCTGTAAGAAGTGCTATAAAAACATAATACTAATACTAATATTAGTATTATTAAGAACACTAATATGCATGTTCTGTGGGGTTTCAAATGACTTTTGAAGTACATTATACAGTATTATGTAGCCTCTATGGAGGTGTTATGAATAAATGCTACACAGCGTCCAATTCAAGTGTCGCCACAACAAGGTCTATTTTACTAAAGCCATTTACAAACAAAACAAAAAAAGGAATTGTTAAGTGTTTTAAGTGTTTTGTTTGTTGAATGAAATTACAAAAGAAATATACATGTTATATATTTATCTCAGGTGGGTGTCCAGCCGGCCAGTGTTGGTGTGAATTTCAGACAGCCTGTCTTCTCTCTTCAAAGATTCCGGATGATCTAATCGTGCTGATGTTTAATCAATCTGAGCTTCCGAGCGTTCTGCCGCCCAGCAGAGAGACCCAGCCACCCGCCCACCTGTGTGCCCACGCACCCACCAGGCCCACGTCCAGAGCAGGGTGGAGCTGCAGTTCACTGCTTACAGAACCACGAATCACAGCCACGTTCCACTCAGGCCATGAACAGACGCACAGGTAGGAACGAGTCCTGCAACCAGTCTGGGACTGTAGAATCACGCTTGTTTAGGCATATTACTGAGTATGGCTCACTATGAGGAGCTGTTCATGCAGCTAGGGAGAGGAACCCATTCTGTAACAGGGGTCTGACTGCACAAAGTCCAGCGTAGCGATCATGTATGTAATTGAGGGTAGTCTGAAACCCAGGACTGGGGGCGAGTTTCTAACCCTGGATGCACTTATATTCCTCTTACAGGAAGATGCAGTCAAACCTGGGCATCATGGAAAAAGCTTGCATAGAACAGGTGCTGGGATCATGTTTATTGAGATACTGGAGGAAGGACACCCCTCCAGATTGGTTAAGATGTTGAAATGGGTCTTTTAGACGATAGGTGTTCAAGTTGTTTTAATGCAGTCTTCTCCTAAACTCATAAAGCTGCCTTAAGAAAAACATGAGACACGGGGTTAATGCTGTGTTAGAAGGACGGCAGGATCCCGATTCAGATCAGGGATCTGGGACGGCGGGGAGAGTGTCCTTCTTTCATTCATTCACACTGCACTTCGTACCGCTGAGCACAGCTCCGGCTTTTTATTTATTTAAACTGCGTCTCTTTTCAATTTCATATTTTTTGTAAAACGGGGGAGAGAGAAAGAGAGCGAGAGAGGATGCTGAAATAACAACAGAAAAGAAACCACTCCATAATGCCCGTACAGCCGTCACAATTGAACAGTAACATTCTCAGGGGTCGTCTTACCCACGAACAAATCGCGTGGTGATTAACCCTTTAATGGCCAAAACAAAACATACGCTCGGGCTCCTGGGTTTTCAAAACCAATTTCAGAACTGTGTGCCAGCCCAATGTTTGATGTGTTTCTGATAATACCAAAAAACAGCAAGCTGTCTTATTCGACAGGCAATAAGGATCAGAAACCTCTCTCCATAGGGAGCAACAATGCTCGGCACCGCCATCTAGTGACAGCCGTGGTAATTACACTTGAGACCTTTGTATGTAACAGGCATCGATTTTCTTACAGGGTACGGTTCATTGATGAGAAAAAACAGGGAATAAACACTAGTTTAGATCCTTGTTCGTGTTTTTTTATACAATATATAAACATGTTATGAACAATCTATAAAATGTTATGAACTATGTTATTACCAGTTATAGATTATGATTAGAGATAATAATAATCTATTACAATACATTTTTTCTTTGTTTTTACAACAATCACTAATAATGACACCCTAAACTGAAGTAACCCCAAATATTGCACAGTACATGACTGTAAGAACTTAAGGGGTTTAAAATATCCTTTGAAACACTTCCCATGTGGCTGAAGGCACACCAACCCCAGTTTTATTGTATGTTTTCCCCAGTTGTTTTAATTGCGCCGGGGACGTGATTCCTACCTGTGTACTCAGGGAAGCAGATGGTCAATGGAGATTTCTTGATCTTCTCTCCAAACAGGTCCTTCTTGTTGAGGAAGAGAATGATGGAAGTGTCAATGAAGAATTTGTTGTTACAGATGGAATCGAAGAGCATGAGAGACTCGTGCATGCGGTTCTGCAGCGGGAAGTAGAGGAGAGGGAGAGAGGAAGAGAGAAAGGGAGAGGAGAGACAGAAAAGGGACAGGTTAGCTTTGAAAAGCAGGACTGTTATTTCAAAGTGATGCGCTGAGAAAGGCTATCCAAAGCATTAGTAGTTAAGTTAAGCGCTCGTATTAACCCACAGAGAGGAAGCAACATGTTGTTAATTTTGTATTGCAGCCATCAGGAACAATACAGAATAAAATAAAACAAATAACTGCAGTGTACACCCTTTTCAGCACCTCTCGGGTGCTTGTGAAGTCCCGTCTATCCAGAGAGCAGGAAAAGGACCATCAATGTGAGTCTGCCCTGGAGGGACCACCCAACCAAGGGTGAGGAACATGTTGTGTCTTCATACCCTCCACCCAATACTTCATGCACATTAAACTCCTGTCCACCACTTCACATGTGAGTGAAATTGGATTTTTAAACTTCGACAGTCTTATTTAAAGAGGATCACCACCTCCACGCTACTCTGCCTGCAGGTGACAGACAGAAAAGAATCAAGCTTTGGAAAACAGTGGCTGGAACACTTGAATCTGTGACATTCTGCCAGCTTATATGCCCAGCGCTCTGCAAAACACATCTTTCCAATTCATTTGAAAAATCTGTCGACGGGATGCGCTCTTAAAGATCACACATGCACTGTATATAATAATAATACTAGGTGCTAGTCACAAAACTTTAAAGACTGTTTTAAGGCAAGTTTTTTATCTCAAGGAAGGTTTTTTTCTTTAAAATAGTGCTTTTAAAAAAGAGCGAGAATAAACTGAAATGGTTGAAAATATGGTTTTGGGATTGATTCAATCAAATAAAACGGGCTTTAAAAATACAGTCCTCCAAAAAACATTCCTTAAAACAGTAACTCAAATTCTTCCAAAAGTCGAGTAGTTCAAGGGTTAATAAAATCATACTTTAGCACTGTCCAAAATGCCTACGATTTCAGTCAAAGCTAATTTCATTCTAAAAAAGGGGAACAAGATCAGTTAATATGACATGCACCTTAACTGTAAAAGTCGTTACTTCAGTATGACCACGCAAACAAACTGGCTGCAGACACTTTGAAGTTAAAACGCCAAGCCAGCTGAAATGGGGCACGCAATGAACCAGTAGCAATCTCAGGATGCAGGGCTTCTTTGTAGATACCAGTCACTGTGGCAAGCTAAGTGGTTCACATGTGGAGGATTTTCACAACCATGAAGAGGGACTCCAAACACTTTGTTAAATTATGAATAACTATACTGAAATCATTTTGAAACACAATGCTGTCTCACAGGGAGAAAAAAATAAAATGTTTCTGAATGAGAGAGAGAGAGAGAGAGAGAGAGAGAGAGAGAGAGAGAGAGAGAGAGAGAGAGAGAGAGAGAGAATTAAACACACTCACACTGGGAAAGAGCTGGCACTTTATTAACATCTTACTAATAAATACATTAACCACCAATCATTAAATAATTACAGCAACTAAGGATTTATTAACAATTTGACAACCACTTGAATACAGAATGACATTAAAATGCAGCTTTCATCCAGCGTGCAAGAAATTAGAAGTGCAACGTGTGAGTAAGCAAGAAGAACAGGTGATCTACAGAGCTGGGTGAACGGGCCGTTCGGAGGGTAGTGCTGAAGGGACTTGATGAGGATACCAGGGCTTTCATATATATTCAACACAGTGTCTGTACGGGCATGGGTGCGTGCGTGCTTGCGTGCGTGTGCGTCTGTGTTAGCAATGTGGTAAGTTTTTAGCGGGAACAATGCCGGTTACCAAGTTCTTCTTTCTGCAGCTAGAAAGTTGCTGGAATCTCTGCACATTGCTAAAACTCATGCTGCAGTGTCCTGTATAACTACGTCGCTATCACTACAAACCTGCAGTAGTAGTTTTAACCTGAATGCACTCCCATCCATGCTTAGCCAAAAAAATTAGGACGCATAATGTAGACAAATGCAGTCCGTTTCAAGAACAAAATTAGACATTGTCCCATTCCAAAAATAAAAGCTCTTGTCATCAAACCAAGTTTGCATGGGCCAGTAGGCATAACTTGCAAAACTACATTCAGCAGTCAAAGGCAGTATTTATTTATTTATTTATTTATTTATTTATTTATTGATCCTTTCCAACAGTAGAGGCAACATTTATCAGGGAGATTTTCTTTGCAACGTTTTATTTATCAAAATGATATTTGGCTGCTCTTGGAGGGGAGGGAAGGATACACACCCCTGCAAAAGTAATTGGATATTTAAAAAAATGTCTGCAAATTTCAGAGGGTATAAAGTACTCTTAACTGCAAGACCATGTTGCACTTTGGAGCAAGAGTGAATGTATATTTGGCCACAGCTGTTTATTCATTTTAGACCTTTGATTATATATATATATAATGTGTCTGTGTATGTGTGTGTATATTAATACAGGTCTCTGCTACATCAGAAACCCAGACTGAGAGGAGTCCCTGCACACTGACCTGTGCTGCTAAACAGGGCTGGTAGGGGACAGTATTATTATTATTATTATTATTATTTGTTTATTTAGCAGACGCCTTTATCCAAGGCCACTTACAGAGACTAGGGTGTGTGAACTATGCATCAGCTGCAGAGTCACTTACAATTACGTTTCACCCGAAAGACGGAGCACAAGGAGGTTAAGTGACTTGCTCAGGGTCACACAGTGAGTCAGTGGCTGAGGTGGGATTTGAACCGGGGACCTCCTGGTTACAAGCCTGTTTCTTTAACCACTGGACCACACAGCCTCCTATTAGATGGGAATGTAATTCAAAACCAAAGGGCTTACAAATGAATTACCATTAAACTCAACATTAATGACTGCATATGCTTTCCTTGTCACACTGCTAAATCACGCAATACTGGAGTCATGTACTTTGTAGGTTTAATGGAGCATTGAAAATACCTCTACTGCATTCGAAATGAACTGTCAATGAAATGACTTGCACAGTACTGTCCGGCTCAACGTTTAATATTTAAAGTGGAGCAGTGTTCTTCTGAGGTTCTTTATATTTTCAATATTATTTATGCTAAAACTCATCTCCTCTAATATATATTTTAAAAAGGTTTTGTACGACTTACATTGCAGAATAAATTACAGTAACAAAATGCTTCATGGAATCTGAGTGAGCAGCCAAGATTCACCAGGACCGGCTGTACTCACCACTTCTACATTCACAGTAAATTGAGTCTTTTCTTAATAGAAAATGTCATTAGATTTAGGCAGAAGTTCTGAAGATTCACTAGCAAGACGTTGTGCTAAATTAAATTTCCATACCAAGTTTTATTATTATAAATGGGATAAGCAGTTCCCAAGACCGGCATTACAGTGACAGCTTCAAGAGCTTAAGCTGGCGTCTATCGTTAATGATTGATTGGCGGTCCGTGAGGTTCAGAATGTTTTTTCTAAGGCTTCTCAAGTACAACAGCTTTGCAAACTTTCAAGACTGAATATCTGAAAGGCGATAAAAAAAGCAGTTTAGCCAATCAGACAAGTGGCACATCCGATCACACTGAAGCACTGCTCGCTTGGGTGAAATAGACAAGACCTCTCCTGCATGGTCTGATATTAAATGCCTTGCAGGTCTGGTGAATATGTATTAGGCCAGGTGACTGTATTTGAATCATGTGTGATAGCGCTAAGTTATGGGATAATAAAGAGGTGTCTGATTCGAGAAACATTTCAAGGCCACAGTGACTTTAGACTCAAGCAAGCAGCACTCAATGGATATTTTGGCACAAATCTCAACAGGCAGGTGTGGGGTGTGCCGGCCAAGTGAACATTTGCCTTTCCAAAAGCAAACACGCACCCCACACTGAATGTCACTAAAACTTTCAGTAATACTTCTACAGCAGAAGGCAAAGAACACGCATCAGTCTCTGCTCTCTCTCTGCTCTCTCTGAGTGTACTGCACGGTTTCAACACAGCTCTGGTACAAACGAACAAGTTTGAATTGTTACAGGAGGTTGCACTACTGGAATCCATTAAGTCAGGAGGATGTGCATTTGGCAGTTCATTGTAGTGAAGGTTACATGCGCTGTAACTAATATTGTAGTCAAAATATTAACACTGACATTTGAAACTGACTCTTAATAGTCTGAGCCTATAAAAGCAGCTATGTGTTAGCAGACCCGAGACAAAATGTAAACGCACTCAGTGCTTAGTAATGGCCTCACCCACCTCTCCTGCTTTTAACACCGCGTAAACTAAATGCAAGGCAATTTAGACAGCAAAGCGTGAGCTATTAAATTAGCTCCGTGACTGACCCCGAACTTTACAATAAACACAGTGAAAATCAAAGACACGAAGTCACATTATTTACAAATAAACTGAAGAGCGTTCACGTCACGTTGTATTATAAGATGCACGCGTCACTCCGTCCTAACTGACAACGTACATCTGGGGCCCCTGTTCGAGTGTTTGATATTAAATGTGTATTATAGCCCCGGATGGGTTGCCCAACCACACAAAGTCAGAAATAAAAACCTTCATATTATGATATTAACGTAATTTAAATTAAAACTCCTTTTAGAAAATGTTCAGTATACAGCATATTTTTTTTCCGGCAACCTTTTAAAGCAACAGAAATGAGCAGTACTGTACTGCAGAGCCTGTGCGGTCACATGATCTCAACAGGGCACTGCCGTCACTTACAGAATCACAGTTTCGAATGGTAAACTCATTTCTTTTAAAACTGCACCTCTAGTTAAGCTAAGTTTGTTAAGTCGTTTTTAAAAGCTTTTGGTTTCTTAGTGCAGTGAATAGGAAGGATTTTAAAGAAGCTATAGACATAGGCTACTATAGAAATGAAGAAAGTGTTCCTAGATACCAGGGAGAAGTTTTAACAGCTGTGAATTTTAAAGGGTAAAGATCAGCGCAGTGAGACAGTTCCACCGGCTGCACACTTGTGGATGTAAACCTGATGAGAAAGCACTCTTTATTTTGGTGTCTTTGTCTGCCCCTAGTACAATCCACAGCCCCGCAGGTTGTTTGCGATAATGACGTCAGTTACGGCGTCAAAGACAAACTGGATGTTATTGGTATCAGTGGCGCAGGTGATGTGAGAGTAGATCTCCTTGTTGGGAGACTTGTTCTTGCTCTCGTACTGCAGAGTGATGTATGCCACAGCCTCAGCAAAGGAGTTCAGGCCTGAAGGAACAGGGGGAAAAAAAAAGACGGCAAGAAGAAAAAAAAAACAACGTTATGAAAGATTGAAACTGAAGGTCTGTTAGTGAATTAAGCTACACTTACACAAGTTTACCACAGCAAATCTGAACAGTAGTTTAGCAGTTTTTACCACGGTTATTACTTTTCATTTACCATAGTTTGCCACGTTTTTTTTTTTTTGCTTTACAATACCCTTTATGCTATGCATTTACTGTGGTAAACATTTATAAGGGTATCGTCGAGCATGTTATTCAGCTAAACATGAGGTAGTCTTTCATGACTACATTCAGCTGGAAGACATCCACTTAGGGTGGTGAAACTCCAGCTTTCTTCAGCTGCAGTGTCACTAGAATCCTCTTACCACCCTCCCACTCGCTCCACAGAGCTGTTTACAGCTGCAGATACAATCTGTCAGACTCATAGGTATAAGCACTACACTGACGGCTAATTAAACCTGCCCTTTCAGATTCCGAAGCTGTCTGCTTTCTTAAAGCACCAAAAACCATCTGGGATCCTTTTTAGTTCTTCTACCTATCTCTATGTCAATCAGTGTACAGCACAAGGCTGCCCTATAATGCCTTACAGTCAGAGGTGCTTCAGAGTTAAGTAAACGTACTGCTTGATAACAGTACTAAAAGCAACCAAGGGCAGGTGAATTCGTTTTTTAAACATAGCAAAGCGGTATATTTATTCAGTGTGTTTATAGAAACATTTGGTTATTTTGGAAGGCTGCTATTTACCTGTGTACTCTGGAAAGCAGATAGTCAGTGGGGATTTCAGAATTTTCTCCTCAAATATGTCCTTTTTGTTTAGAAAGAGGATGATGGAGGTGTCAGAAAACCATTTGTTGTTACAGATACTGTCAAATAGCTTCAGAGACTCATGCATGCGGTTCTGTAAACAGAAAGGACACAGCATCAGCTGCCTAGATCTGCAGACAAGCTTCCCATTTAAAAGAACAGAAGAAAAGAAAAAAAATGACATTCTCTTGACACACTAGTGCACCATCTGTACACAACTAATAGCTACAGGGCATTAGAGCTTGCAGGGCTGACATTGCACTAGTATAACAGGGTTATCTATGGGAGGAGAGAGTCATGCACCATGCATGTGCAGCAATACTGCATTTGCCCAATGCTTGGATCTAACTCTTCAGGTCATGCAAACTTCTTTCTTTCTTTCTTTCTTTCTTTCTTTCTTTCTTTCTTTCTTTCTTTCCCGGCACACATTGTATTGGTTAAATTAACCAAGGATGGGTGAGATCCTTGAATTAATTGAGAGTTGGAAGCAGTCACTCAAGGGTTGCAGACTTTGCCTCAACCTTCACAGCAGCGTGATTTGGAGGTGGGTTATATAACGGTTAGGGTGCGGTTACACTAACATAGAAAGTACAGTGAACTGCAGAAGTTAGCAGGACTAAAAAAAGCCACAACTGGAGAGAAATAACAATTAGCTTAGCCGGGTGACAGAAGCCCACTGATTCAAAATGCAGGAACCTCACAGGTCTTCCATCAAGGTCATGCGTTTTATAAAATAAGGCAACGAAAAAAAAAACACAAGAGAGGAGAACAAATTTGGAAGAGGACTTGCACAGTCCGCAACTTCATCAATGATGGAGGGAGAGAGAGAGAGAGAGAGAGAGAGAGAGAGAGAGAGAGAGAGAGAGAGAGAGAGAGAGAGAGAGAGAGCTCATGGCAAATGTCACACACAGGAGTCACACACAAACACAGAGTACTGCTTTCAACTCTTTGGAAGGTTTTTGACATTTTTTTAAGAGAAACTTCATACCTGCCAAATTTTGGTTGGTCTCTCAAAATCGCTTGTGTTTTTAGCATTTTGTTAGAAAAGTCAGCCGATGGAAGGAATGTTGGGAAGTGCAGAGGAGCTTGGAAGATGTTTGGAGCAAGAAGGCCGAAGCCAGGGTGCACGGTGATTGCACGGCCCACCTTCCTGCCTGGGCACGGGGGTGCAGGGAGCAGAGAAAACAGACGCGCACCCAAAAGAGTCTTGGGAACCACCATTGAAAAGACAGACGTTGCCTTCACCCCATACTGTATGTGTCAATGGCATCACATGTGTTTCCCTTCTTACCAGTTAACACTAAGCACACAGTATATTGAAAGCAAACATTACTAAATCTAGGAGAAACAATCAAAGTATAAAAACTGCACACGGTGTGCTTCCCAGCTTTGCAAACCAATAGCATCATTGCATCCAGTTACTGTATCTATAAAACAGTCCAACATACATACAGTGCAGTCTAACACATTACAACACTAGACAATACAGAGCGATAGAAAATATTCAAAACAGGCAGACACGTTACATATAGTAATATTAACATTAAAACAACTTTAAGATCGAACACAGCTGCAAATGAAATAAATGGTGAACAGTGTATTGATATTTTCTGTACCTGCAATTGCTTGATGATCATAGAATCCTCAAATACTCAAGAAAAGCACTTAAATATACTTCTGAAATGTTCCGATATGCTAGAATAATGTAGCCTTTGCCCCGAATGATGTAAGAGTAGGCAATAGAAACTGAATTAGTCAAAGGGGAACCCAGCTGTGCGGATGCAAATATTCATTAATTCATGAATTAGAGTCAACTTCCTGTGCAGATTAAAGAATCTGCAAATGCACTGTGTTAAAAAGGATGGCTGAAAATTACATTTTAAATTGCATGACAGGTTTAAGATGATTTAGTTCTGTTGTTGTTTTTTTTAATTTTTTTTATCAGCACTAATGGTACGATTGTCTGGGAAAATGGGAACATTTATATGAGAAGAAAGATCATTTTGCTGTGCAATCATCACACAGTGAGGACCAGATACTGTAAGTGTCTGTATTTGAATTAAAAATACATCATTGTGACGTTCAAATGAAAATTTCAGTGCAGTTCACAGGGAAGTTCTTTCTTTTTCTCTTTAGCTGAGTCACTCTGCTACTGTACTCAGTTTACAGATCCACCCATTAGGGTTCTACACATAGGAGCGATTCCCTACTGACAAAAACAACCTGCAAAGAAAATGCATTAAGGGTTATTCAGAGCAACAGTGCACTCACAAGCCTCATTTCAAAAAGAAACTGTGTATTATTTCTGTCTACAGGAACCCAGGTCATTAGCTGAATGGTCACACTGAAACATAATAGGGCTTATCGAAGGAAGAAAAGACATCTCTTGGTAGGTGAACTGCTATTTTTAAAGCAAGCAAGAGAAACACAAACTCAGATATAATAAGCAGATTGACCCACACCTGTGGCACTGAATGCATTATTAAACAGGTTATACATAGTGCCATGTGGCCCTGCAAAATGCATTGATATATTAAGGAAATCTACACATATAGAGGCTGGTTCTCAAAGCTGGGTAACATACATTGATCTTCATTAATAAAGCTCTGAAACTAAAATAAAAAAAAATCACACTTTTGCATATTTACTTCAACAGCAAAACTGAGCAAAACACAGCAATAAGTGAAATCCAATTTGAAATGCAAAAGAAAAAAGGAATTGAACTTTATAAAAGTGAGTGGATTTACTTGATATCCACTAACCAAGTTTTGAAAATGAGGTGCACGGTACAAAAAGTGTGGAACTCACCGTGGTCTCGTCTTCATGCAGCACCTGGTCGTAGCCACTGAGCGCCACGCAGAAGATAATCGCTGTCACGTCCTCAAAGCAATGGATCCATTTCTTCCTTTCTGATCGCTGGCCTCCCACATCAAAGAGCCTGGGAAGCAACAAGACTTCAATTGTTAGTGAACTTATTCATTTTCTAAACCTTTATCTCCATACAGTATTTATTACGTGAAGAAAATTCTTCAGAAAGTTTCATTCTTTGATAAAGGAATACATTCTGCAAGGGTTAGGGTTAGGGTTAGGGTTAGGTTCAGGGTTAGAGTTAAAAAAAACAAAAAAACAACAACTTCAGAATCAAAGAAACCAAGCGGGACAGCGACTGACCTGAAGTGGAGATTTTTAAATGTAAAGTGAGTTTCTACAATTCCAGTTGTCTTGACTCTGGTCCTCAGGATGTCCTGTTCTGTTGGCTGGTAGTCTGCGGCCCCGATTCGATCTAAGCTGTCTAGGTAGCTAGGAGGAGAGAAACCCAGGAGGAATTAGATGCTGGCACCCTTAGACAAGTTTACCACACTGTTTTTGCACTGTATCGTTGCAGTTTTACAATGCTTTTCCCATTGTTATATTATAAATGTACATTTCTATCCAAATACACTATAAGCATCACTGGGGCACAGAATCCTCTTACTGCATGGGTGGGGCAGTTGTACAGTGGGCCGTTGTAGAGTGGGGCAGTTCCAACATGACCGCTACCTTGCTTTACTGGCACATTATCCCACATAAAAAAGTCCTGCCCAGTAAGAGGCCAGTGAAAATGTGTTCCCAATCTCAGCTGGTCAACCCCAGCTCACCAGTTTCTGTTTGGGTTTCAGTTTTCACAACATTTATGAAAAGGACAAACAGAGAAATCTGAGAGGTACACAGGAACAACCGCTCTTTCCAGTGCAATTGAAACAGTCAGAGAAACTCCAGCACGAATCAATAAGATTCAGTGAAAGATCTCCACGCCCAGAGGGAGAGGACAGGGAATCTACTGAACAGCAGAGTTCTGCATGTCCTGCAGCAGGACCTGCTATCGAGGGAGCTGTATGGCACTGCTCCCCCAGCTTGCATTACCCTCTGCTGGCTGGATCTTATGTTTCCTGTGTATCAAGCTCAATGTACTGCGGATTCTGGACCAATAAAATAAATTACACACACCCCCCACATGCATCACTGGATTCCCATATTCCCCACAGTTTTCATCGGCCCACCATCATAACACTCTGATCCCTCAGACATTGTCGCCAGTGCAGTTAACAAACAATATATATGCAATATATATATATATCGCAGCTTTATGTTCACCTGGTAGGATTTCACCTACACCAGTGCCCCTCACCCCTCCCCCCGATCCCAGTGCTCCAGTCACTTCACATTGTTCGCTCAATACTGTCATGAACCTCCACTATTTATTATCTATTTAAAACCCTCCCTCCCACTAACAGCCAAGACAAGCTGTTCAGCTGCGTCGTAGATTTCAGGAGGGACAAATCAGAGGTAGTGAAACCCCCCCAGGGACCTGCAGAGAGCCCCATCCCTGTAAGATCTCTGGCCTTGTCTGCCTTGCTCTGCTGCAGGGCTGGAGCTGTTGCTGTACAGAGGCTTGAGTGAAGAGAGCTGATGTGAAGGAACGTGCACAAGCAAGAGGAAGCAGCCCCCTTTCAGGAACCTGATGGCCATTCCGCACACTTGGAACAAACACGTCATTGACAATATATCGCTCTGGAGTGTGGCTGTCAAGTGGAGCGTTTTTCCTGTCACTCTTTTTAAAATGCAGTCCAGCTGGCTTATAATGGCCAAGGGGCCATCTAAGTTGTCACAACAGACAGGTCACAACAGACAGGTCTTATATATATATATATATATATATATATATATATATATATATATATATATATATATATATAAGAGCAAATGATCCCGGCCAGTCATTCTGCATTGGTAATAAATGGGTAACATTTGCGTGCTGTTGTATTTGTGGGACGGGAAGCCTTGCTTATTATAATCTGTTTGCCTATTTATGAAGTGGGGGGTGATTACTCACTCAGGAAACATACCAAGATATTTAGTAAACTAGAGGTCTGTGTGGAGCCCCTGCGTAATTAATGTCGCCCCAGTCATTGTTACTAAACTGATGGATAAGATCTTGTGTCTTGTACGATAAACACTACTTACTGAACCGACAGTGTATGTGTTCTTCAGATAATGGAACAGGCCACTGTTACTTAAGACTATATTTTGAGCTCCGTATCCATGGTTTCGTATTCTAATGGCGTTTGAAGTGGCAGTGTTGTGCACCCTTCTTTCCTGCAATCACTGTAATCACAGATACCATTTTTAGCAAAGCTTAATCCCCCTCCAGCTGTATGGCACTGCCATCCCATAGGGCCACGCACTGTCTCTTACAAATGATCAATTGTGTCAGATCCTAAAATAACATTTTCACAGTAGCTGGAGACTGCAAGGCCAAAGCTTGGTTGCTGGAGGTGTGCAACATCCCTCTCCTTTGGAAAATGTTTTCCAGCTCTATGAACCCTTTCAGTCCTGGCAGGACCTCAAGGTCCAGTCTTATCTTATGTTATCATGTGCCGCCGGGAATCACGTTGGAACCTCACAGGACTCCTAGGTCCCAGTCTGAGGTAGTGTAGTGTGCAAATGTATGAGATTGGTCATTTATAACCTTTCTATCCTTTCTATACCTTAACATGCCCATTCAGATTTGGGTGCTGGGTACTCACTATTTGGCCGAGTCGTTGAGCTGATATTCACGGGCTCGGTTGAAGCACTCCTGCATGCCGGAGTCTGCCCACAGTCTCATCATGGCTGAGAGGAGCTCGGGAGAGTAGGGCTCCGTGTCCTCCATCCGGCTCACCACATCACACACCATCTTGGCATCAGCCTGCAGACACCGGGGGAGAAACAGCAGCCGTCACTCCCCATGCAGTACATGCATTCCTTCATGCAGGGCTACTCAACTCACTCTGTACCGATCATTCTTACAAAATAGCATTTAGGTTAAAGCAGTTACTATTGTAAAGTGGCCCCCACTGTGCTACGGGTATTACAAAATAATGTAATCAAAAGTGAAAATACAAGCCATTGAGAGACGGCAAGGTCTTGCCATTAAGAGGCTCAAACAGGGAGTCACGGAGCTGAAGTTTCATGCATCAAGGGATCTCCTCCCAGTGTAACAGGGCAGAGGCTTGGCGTGAACCGATGTCCCCGCGCACCGCGAGCAAGCGACCGTCTTAACCACAGCGCAAGAGAGCCGGGCTGCTCTGCATCTGTGGTTTTAGAGCTTTTAACCTCATCTCATCTCACTGACAGGGGACAGGACAGAATCTGTGACGGCAGTGTATCACACAACACTGCCCGTTACACCAGCATTGCTTACTGAACCTTGACCAAGCAAGATCTTGTTAAGTCCACTGACATTCCCAACCCGTCCCAAACTGCTCAGGGTTAAAAAAAAAAAGAAAACCAGAGACTAATCCCATCCCGTACTTGCACTGAAGGCTTATTCTTCTTAATACTGAGGAGTGCAGTCCAGGCAGCACAAGGAGAGAGCTGCAGTTGTTAGCAATGTTAATGAGCAGGGGGGAGGCGTGCAGTGCAGCAGAGAGTAAGGTTGCAGATAATGAGCGGATATGTTTCTATACATCCCCCCTTTGGGCCGTTAGCACTGCCACTCTTTAGTCCCTCCAGAGGAATGAAATCATTTTCCCATAACAAATGTTGTGGAAAATGAAGTCCAGCTAGAAAGAGAAATGAAAAATAAATACCACGCAGCAGACAGCCAGCCGCAAAGGCAAACCACAGGCACCAGCAAGAAAAGTAATTCCCCCTAAAAAACAACTTGATAACCCAAGACAAGCACTGCACAGTCGAGCGGCTGACTCTTACATGTGACAGCGTCCTCATTCATTCTTTTAATGATCAAATGACAAATAAATGTGTAATTGGACTGTAAGCGATCAATTACATGGTATAATTACAATAACACATCTAATTAGCGTTTCAACTACAATTACAATTATAATTACATTGTAATTGCAATTAATTAGGAATTGCACGATTCCATTTTTAGTCCAGGACTCACTGGAGCCCAGCACAAGGGCGCTCCGCGCTCACAGCTCTGCTATTTAAAGAATGCACATGGTAATTGGGGCTTCATTAACCGAGATAGCAGTGAGCCATGTTTAGATATAATGAGATTAGAGCCTTAGAATAGTAAAACAGGTCAATGACTAGTGAGACAGGACAGTACTGCACTGCTTATAGGTGGTCATGAAAACCAACGTACTTTCGTGTAAGTTTAAGTAGACTTTAGGAGTTAGCAATGCATCTGCAGCTTCAGGCTGCATCTCACCACAGCAATCTGTCACACTGCAAGCCTTTTCGTGGTGTGTACAGTGAGACCTTAATAAAAAATAAAAATAATAATCAAGAATGAAATGTATGTTTTGAAGTGCATGTGTCATTAAGCAGCTACATCTTAAAGGGCAAGAGAGGAAATCCTGTGTCTCCTGTGTCTCCAGCGCATCACACATTAGACCAGGGAGAGTCCGCACTGCACTTCAGGCAGGGAGTAACTGACTCATAGATCTACTCACTGATGTTAAGAGAGGTCCTCCTAATTAACAAGTATTTAAACTGCTATACCCATTTCATAGCAATTATTATAATATGTAGAAAAACTACAGGGTTGTGAGGCAGCCTATTGGTTACAGCTGGTATCTGAGCTTAAGGTAAGACCTCAGTGTGCATAACATTAATTCCTAGTATTACCTCGCCTATTTATGTACCATGCTTTATATATCGTTCACCATGACTTACCACACCTCTGTGATTCAGCATGCTTTCACTAACCAAACCGTCTATAAGAAACCATGTCTTTAATTAATGATGTGAAACATTTCAGCAAGATAAGCCTGCAATGTTCGAATAAACAGTTCCTAAGGGCACTGGTAACGCTGGAGAAATTCTTCATTCTGAGCATTACATTAAAGCATAAAACTAACTCATTAAACTGCTGGATGAGAAAAGTCATTCAGAAACAAAATTAAAAAAAATAAATAAAAAGACTGAAAAAGGTAGAGTGTTGTTAATGTACTGCACTGGCCTGCTGATCACATACTGTTTATTTAACTTTATTTCTGACGTGAAACTCCACCTAAAACATGAAAGCCGACACAAACCACACACTTAGCAATGCACATTCATTACGGAGCTCAAGAGCAATTAGCGCCTTGGCAACAACTTGCATTTCCTCCCCAGGACGTGCCTCCAACTGGGCCTGACCTTAAAACATTGCCCTGCCTCAGCAGGTAGGATATGGAGAGGCTCTGAACCCCGAGCTTTGCCATTCAGGTCAGCCGCCACACATTTCCCCGTCCCTGCGCACCTCTGACAGACTGGGGGCACCGTCCCGCAGGAAAATCATTAAATGAATATCACATTGCTATTTCTTCTGTGTTTCACGCAGTACAGAAATACCCCATGGAGCCCTCCCGGGACTGCAGAAAAACAGCACTCTTCTGAAACAGGGAGACAGAGCAGGTCTCTCTCCCGGAACAGCCAATAGCAGCCCTTTGAAAGAAGAGCCTGCATTTCACCACCTTCGAACGACTATGCCAGTTACCTAGTGGGGGTGTCAAACAGTGTAAAAATAGAACAACCCTGCCATATGGTGTGCTGCAGATGATGCCGTATTGCAATACATGTTTCTAATGCTGCATTATCAGAACTGGTTCATCCATAACTTCTAAACACTTATTACAAGTTGACTGCGTTGTAATCTCAGGAAGTGACCAAATAAATGTGGGACTTAAGTGTCAAATCTGTGGCAATGCTCTCACATTTCTTTTAGCTTTTCCACTCTCTTTAGGCTGGCAGTTGGATTGTGCAGCTCTTTGATATGTACCTGTTCTATGTTGATGACGATGACTACTTCAGACTCTTCCCACTGAACTTTCGCCTTTACGAAAGGGCTTTGTTTTCTAATGAGAATGACCTTATTTATTTTAAAGACTATGTCGTGCTACTTGGGCAGTGCAACAGAGACAATCCAAGGCTTCTTTTGAAAAATATGAAGCACCTCGTAGAACATCTTGCCTTTTGGTATTTACCGGTTCAAAAGCAAGAGCGAATGTGACCTTTTAGATTTGAATTAAAACGGTATTATTCATAATTCATGTCATAGCCATAAAGTGAATACATTATCAGTCAGCCATCTCGAGATTTCAGTAATTTAGTTAGACAGCTGACCTGGCGGGGTGAAAGACCAAGTCAAGAGACTGAACTGATTGGCCAGGGAGACTGGAGGCAGAGCTCCATTACCTAGGTGACAAGCAGGAGGACCAATGCGCTGTTAGTTAGAGCAGCATGCAGGCTGGCTGGCTGGCTGACATCGAATCAGAAAATGGCTGAACAGGCCCCAGGGGGATTAGTTCAAAGGTTTACCAGCTTCCAAACATGAGGTGCCTGTGTGTCTGTCACCCGCCCCCTGAGAAAAATATACTCGGTTCACTTCCAGGGCAGAGGGACACAATTCTGAAAATGGTATGCGTGGAAGAATCTTCTCAAAAGTCCAAAGGAACGGAGCATGCCTCTGAATCAAGGGCAATGGGGAGCCGAAGGACAGAGCCCTTCAGAACCAGTCAATGCTGCTGAACTTCCATCTTAAATATGAAGACAGAAGTCTAGCAACCTGACGATTCAGGCAGAGGATCCACTGAAACACATCTTGAAGCCTGAAAAGCCATGAGTTTCAATTGGGTATGTGCAAAGCTGAGGCCAATTTTTCATGACCAGTGGCTTGAAACCTGGTTCCAAGAGACCGGGAGACCTAGTTTGAGGCAACTTTGCTGTATCAAACCCGTGCAGTATGTCGTGCAGTGCCCTGAAACCTAGTCTCCTGAAACCAAGTTCCAAGCCACAAAGTGACTTTGTGTTCCCTCAGCTTAACACTCCCCAACACTCCCACTACTGTGTGGGCAAGGAGTTTCAGTGTAGTTCTGTGCTTCATGGGATTGCATTGATACTAGGCTTTTAGAATTGGCTGTTGAATTCTGACTCTTGGGTATCTAATCACTGCGAGATCAGGAGATGCGCCAAGGCAGCTCATTATGCAGTCATAAGATCAGAGGCACACAGCAGTAACAACATTTAATTTGTTGATTAGAGGCTGATAAACTCATCTGTGTGCATACATTAATGATCATGATATTCCTATTAATGGGTAATACTTAAGATCTACGTTTTAATACACAAACTGAAAGGCAAAATATATAATAACTATTTAGCCCCATCTCCCCACAACCATTTATGACGGCTGTCTGTTCAGAACCGAGTGACAGCAATCAGATAAAATGGATGTGTGAATCCTCCTGCTGGTAGAATAAGGCAGGCATGAGGTGCAGTGGTTTTAATGGGATCAGGGTGTTCAATCTCACCCAGGGAGGATAGGCTTGAGGCACTGCATATAGACAACTTCCAAAGGCAAAGCGGATATGGTTTTTTTTTACAAATTAGCTTTTATATCTTACTTTTACAATTTTACAATTAAAACCGCATTTGTCTATTTTTTATCATTTTTTTTATAATTTATTTTAAATGAATAGTTTAATTGTTCTTTCTGTGCATGTGTGTGTGTGTGTGTGAAGTGCTTTGGGATCCTTGTGATAAAAGGTGTTCTAGTTGTGTGTATCGTATTGTATTGTATTGTACTGTGTGCAGAAAGGCAAAACATGTTGAATCTCACAGTAATTTTGGCTGAAGTGTGATGGCTCAATGATAAAATATTAATATAATGTAACTCATTGATTTGATTAGCCTATATCCCAGGGGGATAATCCCTAACTGGATTTTATTCTTTTTTCCGGCACTGGGGCACACCCTGGATTGCATCATCCGCCGATCCATGGTTACCCCCCAAAAAAGGGGGTTTCTTAAATCCAGTGCTGTAAAACGATCCAGGAGGCTGACGTTATAGGTGGCTCAAATCAGCCCCCGTTTTGGCATCTTTTTCAGTGTGCCTCTAGAAGTTTCTCCAGTTTTCTTTGTGCTTCTTTACATAGTTGGGGGAATACAGCTCTGCAGATGTTACACAGTTCTGGCCCCAGTCCAGCCAGATCGACACGGCCAGACACTCCCTCCACAGCCCTGTATCAAGCTGCACTAGATGATATTGTAAACAACATTTTACTGTCTGCAACACTGTTACCGTCAGCCCCAAAAAGCTGGTCTCACTGGGAATGCAGCCGTTATTAAATTGGAAGCCATCCAGAAATCAATATACCACTAGAGTATACATCCCCTGCTGCCACACCCGACCCAGAGTATACATCCCCTGCTGCCACACCCGACCCAGAGTATACATCCCCTGCTGCCACACCCAGCCCAGAGTATACATCCCCTGCTGCCACACCCAGCCCAGAGTATACATCCCCTGCTGCCACACCCAGCCCAGAGTATACATCCCCTGCTGCCACACCCAGCCCAGACTATACATCCCCTGCTGCCGCACCCAGCCCAGAGAAAGGGAATGCTTGTCTTGTGCTTGTCATCGGCGGTGCTGTTTGTATTAAGCAGCAGTGTGGAGTAGTGGTTAGGGCGCTGGACTCTTGACCGGAGGGTTGTGGGTTCAATCCCAGGTGTTGTGACGCTGCTGTTGTACCCTTGAGCAAGGTACTTTACCTAGATTGCTCCAGTAAAAACCCAACTGTATAAATGGGTGATTGTATGTAAAAAAAATAATAATGTGATATCTGTATAATAATGTAATATCTTGTAACAATTGTAAGTTGCCCTAGATAAGGGCATCTGCTAAGAAAATAATAATACTTAAGTGTTTGCATGCCCTATTTTCAATATCTTTTATAATAAAAATTTAAAAAACAAAGTTTACAATTAGTAATGCTGTTAGCATATTTATAGCATACTGCCTTTGACTTGTAAATTATTTTAGTATACCATACTAAATTTTCATACAAGAAAACAACCTAAAAAGTGAAGTACCAAAAGAAATAAACAATTTTAAAAGCCCACCTCATATGTATAGGCGTTAAGGGAGAACACATTCACAAAAGACCTACAGTTCCAGTTCCACAGCTGACAAACTGAATTGCCAGCAGTGTGCATTTCAATCCAGTCTCCCCAGGACATTTGGCAGATCTATAAACTTGATTGTCCTAATGAAGTGTTGGCAATATTAATCAATCTCATTCCGTTTTTTTTTTTTTTTTTTTTTGTTTAAAGGAGCATGGGCGATACAGATTCCTTTGGGCTTTCAAATGCCGTCACCTGCTGTGCAGTTCTGAGAGTGGACACTTGAAGGCAGCATTTGCAACACACTGAAAGGGGTTTCCTGTCATCAGCTGCTGAGACAGACTGCCTGAGTGCTGCACCCCTTTCCAATCCTCCTGCAAGACTGATGCTTTTCCATTCAGCACATGCATATGGGAATGAACCCTGCTTTAAACACAGACCTGCAGAACAGTGCTGACTGACACCTTGCAGAGAAAAATAAAAATGAATCGATATCTCTGTATAACATCCAAACAAACAATACCAAACCTACCTTGCAAGAGTTCATTTAACACGACAAGAAGAATAAACTGTGCAAAAAAGAGCGGGCCAATTCTGTTGTAGGCTAAACAGTCGTATTATTTCAAATATTAATTAATATTATTATTATTTATTAAACATTTCTCTACAGGGTACAAATGTTTTCAGGTGCATCCCAGGGCTGGTAGACAGGTGATGCTCTTGCACAGTTCAGTTTTAAACCTGGTCTACAACGCATCTTTATTTTTTGGTGAGTGTGCCGTGCTCCCTTGTTGCAGATCTTTTAAGACCACACACCCCTGCTACAACCTCCAGCGCCTTTTCATATTCTACACATGCAACCGAGCTGCCTCTCAGTCATCAATGGGTTCTCCTCCTTGCCCTTCCCCCCTTCCGCTCCTCCCGCATCACATGACTGCCTGAGCTAGTTGCCATAGCAACCGGGACCCTTCTTGCGATGCAGCCTGAACCACACAGGGTGTTTCTTCAGTGCTTCAGTCATTAAATTATTGATTTTATAAAATATTTACTGCCCCCCCCTCCTTACTTAACGCTCCAATTGTTTTCTAAACCACAAAGATTATCACAGTTTGCAGAGCAGTTAGGTCTTTTAAAATAGGAATTTGCTTTTATAATGGGAGGGATAACAACTTCAATGCATTCCTTTAATCCTCTTTAAGAGCCTGCAATTCCACAGTAGAGCAGAACCTTTAGATACGTGAGGCCCACACCGCACAGCCTCTTCAGTGCTTCAGCTTTCCTGTTCGAATACTTAGTAAAATGAACAATGGAGGGGCTATATGGGTATAACAGGCACAGCAGTGACAAAAATAAAAGAATCGGCTCCTTCCTGAACTGAATACAAATGGGTTAAATCTAAACCTGAAGGCAACTCTGCTACCCCTTATAAATGATTAATTCAGATATGGACCATAAAATAGCCCTTATATAACTCCACAGCCATATACTATGCTATTGATGTACAGGCTGTCCTGTAAATCTGACCTCTTAGGCATAAGGTGATGTTTGTTATCTCTTTTCAGGTGTGAAATGTCTTTAAGCAAAGTCATTTTGAAGTGTGGTGGATATAGTCAGCAGGGTGTGGTCTGCACAATTTAACACAGAGCTTCCCACTCTGTAGAATATATGCCTCTGCCTTCATTTCCACTGTTTTATTTTAGAATAACATAGAGTCAGCAATACTTTCAGCACTCACTGGCAGGTTGTAACATCCAAATTTTAGGGTTCTGGTGTCTGCCTGCCTGCCTGCCTGCCTGCCTGCCTGCCTGCCTGCCTGCCTATCTGTCTGCCTGCCTGGTGAACATGATGTCTTAATCAATCTTCCACCAGACATTACAGAATGTAAACTGATTTTATACAAGTTTTATAGTATAAGTGTATGTTTGTTTGTCTGTTAGTTTGTTTGTTAGGCCAGGCAGCTGAATCCACACAAAGCTCTGAAGTGTACCATCATTTCCATCAATTCTGCCACATCACATTCTGCTGATTTGCAACACAAGCAGCACTTTGCAGTTTTAAAACGTTTTAGCTCGAGGGTTCACAACAAGGTTTTAACACAAACTAATAATCCTGTTTTCGTTTTACGGTACCGTACTTAGTTTGCCTTATTATGATTCAATGGTTATCAGCAAACTGTATGTAAAACACGGTCTGCTGTATCAGAGTACATACCCTGCAGGCACAATGGGGAATTCAGCCAAGGGCAGTCACTACAGACAGGGGATGTTCAATACAGGATTTCAATGGGTTCATCTTGCTAACAGTTTCTCTACAGATAATGTATTCTGTAAAAAATACAATACAGCTACTCATGTTTGGGTCTTCATTGTTGGTGTGAGTTTACAACAGCTACAGCTGTTCCACTGTGGTAGGCAGGCCACTGTGATCTGAACTGATCGCTGTAATTTCCCATATCCCATGGTGGCATTCTGCAGCACATTTTCTTGCAGCAAACTGGTACAAAGAGCCATACAAAGGAGCGTAATGCACCTGCGTTTAAATGCATTTCACACAATATCCAGCTAGTACACAATGGGCCCGATTTGCTAACTGTTTGCTCCATTTAAAGTAAAGACAAATTAAAATATCACTGTAATTGAACTTCTCCAGAATGAAATGGGGTGTGAATAGGAATCCTGTACTTGCATCAATAACATCCAGATGAATTGTTTCGCAAAAAGCATTCATTTAGCAGTGATCATTATTTCAGTTCCTCAAAGCTATGCATTTCCAATAGTTTACCATGGCTTACCATGCGTATGCTTTACCCCACATGGATAAGGGGTAAGCAAAAGCTAAAGGTTCATCTGCATTATTAATGCATCTTTGGTATCGGTTTTCCTGGGTCAATCTTTTCTTGCATCACTTTCCCCTCCATGGATCTGGACTGTGCTCTGGGGTTGTCAGGTTTAGACCTGCACCATGCTGTGTTCAGGGTCCCTGTAGATCCATTGTTATTCAGATTGAAGCTGTGGGTTAGTATTCAGCCCACCCCCGTCCTCATCCCCACTGCTGGCTTGCACACGGCCTGCTGGCTTGTTTTAAGTAGTTTTTGTCACTCAATTCGCCAGGATTGTCAGGCTCTGACTCCTACACAGTGCCTAACTGAAAAAACTTCATACTGTGATCTAACACCAAACTGATTGACTGATGAAGCATTTAAATTTTACTTTTGGTAAAATATAGAGAAAAAAAGTGGATTTATTTATTATTTGCATTATTGTTCTTTTTTTTTAACTAACAAGTATGACTACATGACCCTAACTTTAATCTATATTAAAAAGCGTAATTCCCCAGCACATCTCAAAGTAAAGATATAACAAAACACACTTGGAAAACATTCTGCCTGGAACATGAAAACTACAGCACATCCAATGAATGTATTAATATGCAGGCTGTGCTGCTCCTTATAAGGAATTGCCTTTAAGAAGCGTTTATCACAGGTATGAAATAAACCCATTCATTAATGTGGTGACTGTCAGTTTACGGCTCAAAGGGAACATTCTTCCGACTGGCTTCATATATCTACCTAAAAAACTTCATCTATCTATCTATTTATCTATCTATATAGACATTACAAATCAGCATATACCGATATCCTTCTAATTTACACCAAAACTTCCATTTTATATCCAGTGAGGCAGGAAATTTATAAAAGCAGGGCACTTGAGATCCTGTATTCATTAGGTATCTCCTAAACCTTATTTTTAGAAACCTCCAGACTGTACATCTCTTCTGGGTTGTTTATTATATTTCCCCACCTGTTAATAGGTGTCATTAGATTGCCAGAGCACTGCTTTCAAACTGCTGAACGCCTGCCAAAGAGGAAGGAGGGCCACAGCGCAGGAACATCACTGCCTGGAAACCAACCCATCAGTGGCACTGACTGTACTGCATTCGATCCACACGCTATCTCTCTGCCTCTCCACAATCAGCTTGGTATTAGCGCACACAGGAGGCCCTGTTTGAAAAGATTGTTTTTCTGTTTAGCGTCAGGCGGCCCGACTGGGTGTTGAATTTCCTAGGCAAGTTTCGCCTCCCTGAGAAAACGGCTCTGGGGGTTTACCGGGAGCCAATAAGCAAGCAAATCAAATTAAAACTGGTATAGAATAACAAACAATATCAGCATCACCGCATAACATCATCCGAAAATGCTGAATATTTAAACAAGGCTTTGTTTAGCTGGTTGTGTAGAAGTAATGCAATTACAGGTTTCGACATGGCACTGTGCTATTAAACACAGAAAGGGATGAGGCCACTAATTAGCAGGGGCTGGGCCAGGAGTGCAGAAGTGCGTTTGCAGGAGTCACTGAACAATGTGACTCGTCTGAAACCTTGGCCGTGTGTCTGGTATCTGGGCTGTGTAAGAGGAGGGGATTCTTACAGTTAAGTCAGGACTTGTTCACAGTCTTCTTGTGCTTAAAACAGTAGATTTCCACCCAGGAATAGTTTAAACCAGGACAGTACCTGGATAGTTTATTATTTGCAAAACAAAACCTAGCTTGTACCCAAGCCTAAACTAAACAGTTGTAGTTTCCCTAAAATAAATACTGGACTGCTAGGCTGCTTACAGGTGGTAACACACATAACACTCCACTTGCACTTTCAACCCAAACTTAATCAAAATAGAAACAATACCTTCTGGTTCACAGAGTCTCAGTCCTTCCTACCATGAGGCCTTAGCCTAAACACAGACAATACAATCACGGTTTCCCTTACTTTTACCCAGGAGATCATGAGACCCAGGTGCTTCACCTGCCTCTTGGTACAGTGCATGCTGGTAAATGTAGTCCTGGTTTTTAAGTAGGTCCCCTGGACTACATTTTCCTCTACCTCCAGTTAAAGGGGAAAAGTACCATCCTGGAATCTTCCACTAATGTATCTCCCCTCTCAATTTACCACAGCTATGTTGTATGTTGGCTATGGTCTGAAAAAACACCTTTGTTGCATTTTATCCGGCATACCTGACAAGCAAGCTTTTGAGACGTTTCTCCTTTTTATTTTTTGGCAAATAAAGGAACGAAACAAGAAATGACCTTGACAGCATTTATTGCATTTGCTATTTTTGGTTCTGAGCCCTCCCCTCTCAACCATAAAGACCAAAAAACACAGTTTCTATAACAACCCAAACCCAAACCCAAAATGCAACTTCCTCTCAGGTCCTTTGTATTTGTTTTGGAGAGCAGACACATCCCTTCTCCGTCACTGTAATGTAAGCTGTCAGGTATCTGCAGCCCCTAACCAGGACCAGAAAAGAAAAGAAGGCAAGGCACTGCGGGGCTATTTCTGTGGGCTCATCCACTCTGGAATTGTTCGCATCAATAATAAGAAACTAGGACTGCAGAGTTGAAAAGCCTTGAGTCTATTCACATTAGCTTCTCTGTCAATCACGATTCAAGACCCTGCCCACCCCCAACATTCCTCACAGAATCAGTTATTTCTGTTGCTCTCTCTCTCTCTCTCCCTCTCTGTCTGGACAGACTGACTATACTGTTCTCTGGTACATAGTGCAGTAACAATTAAGGAAAAGAGCAGGAAAAAAAAAAAAAAGAAATCACTTGGGTGCAATGTTCTGCTCCCGGAGACTCCAAACATCTTAGGAGCTTTGTCTCTATGGCAACTGTTTGTCTCCCAGCAGCAGAGAGCCATGAGAAGACAGCTTCTGGAAAAGGAATGAAAACGCAGGCCGGGGAGGGGAATGAAGTTGGGAATCAAGAGGCTCGGGCCAATCAGACCATAATAATAAGAAGAATGTGCCGTCATCGGAATCAAAATAGAACATGTTTAATATTCTGCAAGGAACTGCAAATCCAGAGGAGAGGTTTAAACAGCGACGACAAAAAAAAAAAAGAAAAAAAGAAAACTGGAACTGCAGTTCTATATTTCTGCAGTGCTGCAGGCTCTATATAAACAAGGAATCGCTTTTTCAAATTTTCAGATAAGACAGAAGACCTTTCCTGGAAACTACCTGGTATTCCTACAACCCCCTTCTTTCTGCCCACAGAGCAGAATGGTACATGTACCGTCCACATCGCCTCAAGCCTGGCCTGTAGCCGGTACCCTTGCTCTGGGTGAGTGAGGGGGGAGCGCTTTATTCTACAATGTCTTGATCTTGCTGTATGCTGGCTTTGAGACAGATTTAAACCAAGTGAAAGGTGAGGGCTAAGCCACTGTAATACTTGGCATCTTCGTGCAAATTCACACACACACACAAGAACATGCTTATTCAGAGTTTTACAGTGTTTTGGTCTTTCCGGTTTTGTTTTTCGGGTAGTTCCTTGCTCCTCTCTAATTGGTCAGATCTCAATGCTGCAGACAGGCTGACACGCCTCCTAATGAAAGCTGCTGGGCTCCTGAAGAGGCTGAGACGCTCCTGCAGACAGACCCTGCCGGGGGGCTGATCTTCAGCCAGGGCTCAGCAGATCAGCGGTGCAGGCTGGACAGGCACCCACTGTGCACTATTGAGTGTGGACTATTAATGATGTGCAAAACACTCGCAGGAATACAATTTTTTGGCCAACATTGTGCCGAGCACTTGAGCAGAGTGGAGAGGACTTAAAAAAAAAAGTAAGAACATTGCAATCTAATATCTGAAAAGAAAGGAATACCCGCTACTGTAGATACATACCCTTTTATACATTCTCAGATTTTTATATCCAAGAAGAATCAGATTATCAATCATTTTTCTTCTTCATATAAAAATACACATATTAGAGCTGAGAAGGCAACCAATAGAGAATTCAAAAACAGCAAATCTCTCTCTCTCTCTCTCTCTCTACACATATATATGTGTGTGTGTAATGAAGAAGAATATGAAGCTGTTTGCTGTTTTTGAATTCTCCCACTCTCTCTATTTAAAATCAACAGCTAGCTGGTATTAGTTGCCTCCTCAGCTCTTATCTTCCATTTAGAACAACAGCTAAATAAAGGCCTCCCTGCACCCTGCTCTCAGAGCGCTCCCGCAGCCTGGGCATGTCACTGCACTTTGTGTTCCAGTGAGGAGCAGCATCCCAGCAGCTTGGGTACTGCTGCTTCACTTCCAGGCTTGGATACAGTTGCTTCACTTCCAGGCTTGGGTACTGCCACTTCACTTCCAGGCTTGGGTACTGCCGCTTCACTTCCAGGCTTGGGTACTGCCGCTTCACTTCCAGGCTTGGGTACTGCTGCTTCACTTCCAGGCTTGGGTACTGCCGCTTCACTTCCAGGCTTGGGTACTGCCACTTCACTTCCAGGCTTGGGTACTGCTGCTTCACTTCCAGGCTTGGGTACTGCCGCTTCACTTCCAGGCTTGGGTACTGCCGCTTCACTTCCAGGCTTGGGTACTGCCGCTTCACTTCCAGGCTTGGGTACTGCCGCTTCACTTCCAGGCTTGGGTACTGCTGCTTCACTTCCAGGCTTGGGTACTGCTGCTTCACTTCCAGGCTTGGGTACTGCTGCTTCACTTCCAGGCTTGGGTACTGCTGCTTCACTTCCAGGCTTGGGTACTGCCGCTTCACTTCCAGGCTTGGGTACTGCCGCTTCACTTCCAGGCTTGGGTACTGCCGCTTCACTTCCAGGCTTGGGTACTGCTGCTTCACTTCCAGGCTTGGGTACTGCTGCTTCACTTCCAGGCTTGGGTACTGCCGCTTCACTTCCAGGCTTGGGTACTGCCGCTTCACTTCCAGGCTTGGGTACTGCCGCTTCACTTCCAGGCTTGGGTACTGCCGCTTCACTTCCAGGCTTGGGTACTGCCGCTTCACTTCCAGGCTTGGGTACTGCCGCTTCACTTCCAGGCTTGGGTACTGCTGCTTCACTTCCAGGCTTGGGTACAGTTGCTTCACTTCCAGGCTTGGGTACTGCCGCTTCACTTCCAGGCTTGGGTACTGCCGCTTCACTTCCAGGCTTGGGTACTGCCGCTTCACTTCCAGGCTTGGGTACTGCCGCTTCACTTCCAGGCTTGGGTACTGCCGCTTCACTCGAAGAGCCTGCATTTGCCATTTCTTCAAATAAGCTATTTTCTTCTTTTAATTCCCTCAGTGCTCTCCCTCTACCAGCCAACCAGAACAAAGCAGGTCAGGGCTAAATATACACAGACCCCCCCCTCCTCTCCTCATTCACTACAGAACAGCTCAGCCTAATGCATATGCATAAAGTGCTAAAACACACACAACACACTGCCTGGCAGCGGTGCAATTTAGTTTATTGTGTTTAAAAATGCATAATTATAGACGTGCTGTACTGTACCGCAGAGCGTGGAATGAAAATAAATTCAATTTGTCAGCATTAGCCGATTACTAATTTGGTTCAGTATGCCGGCGTAGCATTAATTATTGGTTTATTTAGCAGACGCCTTTATCCAAGGCGACTTACAGAGACTAGGGTGTGTGAACTATGCATCAGCTGCAGAGTCACTTACAATTACATCTCACCCGAAAGACGGAGCACAAGGAGGTTAAGTGACTTGCTCAGGGTCACACAATGAGTCAGTGGCTGAGGTGGGATTTGAACCGGGGACCTCCTGGTTACAAGCCCTTTTCTTTAACCTCTGGACCACACTGCCTCTGTTAATTAAGCATCTGATTGTTTGTTTTCAGCAGCACCGAACATCCTGGATATCAGCTTTGTGGGAAGGAAGGTGCCACCTTAGCCCATCAGGCACACCCTGGCAATGGAACTCAAGCAGTGCTCAAAGCACTTTCACCTGGCTTCAAATAAACATTCCCATATTAAGAACGGAATAAAGAATGCTTACTCCTTTAGTAATTGAAGCTCCATATACCATGGGGCGTAACTGACAGGTATTTAATTACATTTTCAAATGAGGTTTTTCCTTTAACCCAAGAACGAATCATTATTTTAAAGGCCTCATAATAAAATGAGCAATGGCTTTTTATTTTAGTGCTTTTCATCGATCATTTTTTGCCTGACATTTTTAAATGATGTGTTGAAATTACCCAGGTAGGTATTTTTAAATTACCCAGGCATTTTTCAGAATATAGATATAGATTAAAATATATATATATATATATATATATATATATATATATATATATATATATATATATATATATATGAATTAATTAATTTACATAGTGTTTATGTAAATATATCATATATATTTCAGTATATTTTGTAAAGTAAGATATTTGCACCTACAGTATACAGTAGACAATTTTCTCCTTGTTAAAGTCCTGTATCATATTCATTTAGAAATAATTAGCACAGTGCAAACCACAGCAAAAGTGCCTTTCACTGTTACTCTGGCAACAGCTGAAGCACTTGAACTCCATTCCCCTCTCTCTTTCTCTTATTTCTCATTGGAGGTTGCCATGAAATTGCTTGTGGTCTGCCAGCCGTGTAGCTCTTACTGGACAGTAATCCACTTCCAAAAACCACTGCAACTGGCACCGACCTGCTCCTAATTCATTGGCCACAGTTAATACAGCACAGGGGGGGGCCTTAGGGCGGCGTTCCCCGCCCCCCCCAGTTTAGATCTAGTGCCCCCCCAGTTCAGATCCCAGATTGAGATAAAAACAAATCTAGAACAAATCATTAATCAAAGTATAGTTAAACACAAATATCTAACTATAATATATGTTCTTTCTGGAAAATTTCCCATGGTTGGATATTTTTACAAATTATGACCAGTAATAACCCCCCCTCCATTAGTCACCCCGTTTGCAGGGTCCCCCTTTTCTCGCAGTATGTGACGTTATCTAATTTGAGAATTTCGAGGGTCATACTGTGGCGTGAATTATTTAACTTGGGTGACCGTTTCCATAATGTGCCCCCCCCAAAACAACTTGGTGCCCCCCCTCTGCCACCGGCCCAGGTACATACAGAAACCGTGGTCCTTATGCTGCCCTGCAGTGGCACTCAGAGGACATGTGCTAAATAGGATTGTACAACAGTGGTGGTTTTTAGAGTGACTATAGCTAAAGTGACTATGGCTCATGACAGTGAAGGAGCTAAACCCTGCTGTCACTGAAATCATTAAAGGAGAGGACTTTGTGAAAACCAGCATCTTTAACAGTGTGTTGGAGTCACTGTTCATATTAACTGAGTAGAACCCAAGGTGTTATGATGTTTAGAATTCAGTAAGAAATAAATAACATTGTATTGTATTGCATAACATGTCTGTTTCGAGTGAGGGATTGAAAATGGAGATATTCTGGACTGTTCTACAAGGTTAGACTCACTCAAAAGTTATCCTGCTTTGAGGATAAATTCAATCATGTCACGTGTGTTTCCTTGAATGCAGTACATTTTTCATAATCATGATTTGTTTTCTTATTGTTTTGTATTTGTTTTGAACAATGCTCGAATGGATCAAGCTGCTATGCAATGGCCGTCTTATTGCCACCCTTGTAGTTGCAGCAGCAGTAGTAAGAGTCATATTCTCTCTAAACAAACAAACATCCACACTTTTGTCACCGTTAATTCTAACACATCATTTAGGGTATTTCATTCCTCAGTGGTGGTGTATATGGAATCATATTAAAAGAAAATAAAAAAAAAATATTTACAAGAATCATTTTGGCTATAATTATAATTATTCAGCGTCATAAAATGTTTTTTGTTTCTTTTTATTAATACTACAGCTTTAAGGGAAAATGGAAAGAAGGGGGGAAAAAGCAGCCATGACTACAGGAAGATGCATTAACCTAGTGCTCCAGGCATATTCTGTTTGCAAGCACTGCCAGTGGATCTTTCAAGGTAATAATAAAATGTGTCAAACAGGAAACAAAACACACTTGAAAGCAGGCTGAGGACAGTGTTCATTTAGTCACAGCTCGACATATAGGGTTTTATTATGCCTTGACCAAATTAAGCACAAGACCTTTCATTCGGCTGTGGATAAGGCTCCTCCATGCGGGTTCAAAAATGGATTAATCTCTGTAAGCATTAAAGCCTGCTGATGGACCGCAGCTGTCTGAAATGATCATTGCTTTTTCCAGTCAATGTTTCTCAGGCTCCATTGTTTAAATCACCTCACAGATAAAACACTGGGAGCGTGCTGGAAGTGGAGCATGCGAGAGGGGGAAATGTACTGCAAAGACCCCGATACCAGCTTGTGAAAAACACACACAGCTGCACACAGGCCTGGTAAGAGTAAGGTGGAGAAAGGTGGAGACGATGCCCTTCCAGGCTTTGTATCCATACATGCAGGTGAGATCTCTGTGTTCTTTGCATTGGGTTTGGTCTTAAAAGCTATTCTCTTGGGACGAAGACTGATCAAAACAAGTCAGACTAAACCATGAGGTGTCCGGTTTCAAAACGCTGAATTATCATTTTGTGGTTACTTAATTGCATCAACCAGTTTCAATGTTCTCCTTGGGTACTGATTTAGCTGCGATATAAAGCCATATATACCGGTAGCATTCTTCAAATGTGATATCTTGGTTGAGTGAGGTGCGTAGATTCATTATACTCAGCACAGAGCATACAGTACTGGGACTCCACAGCGTAATCTTAGCACCATGCCTGAAAGGTACAGAACTTCAAATAAACGACCCAGGAGTTTTATTCAAGGACTCTTAGGTATTCTTGAGTTGTTTTCTAGCACTGTAACTTTAACTATTTTTTTTCATTGTCTATTTAAATGTTAGCATGCAGTACAGTGGGGTTTATTAACTTGATCTAAATCGTGGGCTGATATAAATACTGCCGTAATTTTAATACTTAAAGGAAGGGGACAAAACCTCTATGTCTAGCAGTGAGCACCGAGCATATTTTCACCTTTAATAGCAAAGTAAAATGACAGCTTTGGTCTTAACTTAATAACTTCTCAAAGTAAAAGCATAGCAAAGTGTAATAAAGCATATTTAAAGCATGGTAAAGAATAGCAAGGTATATATGATAAAGCATATTAATAAACATGGCAAACCATGGTAAACTATGGTAAACACAGTATCATCATGGGAAAATTGCAAAAATGGTAAAAATGTGGTAAACTTTTATAAGGGAATTGAGTATATCTACAGTAATAATATGTCAAAAAAATCAGGAAAACTGCAGGAAAATGTGAAAACGTTATAGTCCTAAACAAATGTGTCCAACTGTAATAAGCTGAGGGAACACAAAGCCACTTCAGAAGGTCTAGTTTAAGGCAACCTTGCTGCATCAAACCCCAAGCCTCCCCTGGTGTGCCGTGCAGTGGCCTGAAACCTAGTCTCCTGAAACCAAGTTCCAACACACAAAATTACTTTACACTTAACACTCTTCAACACTCCCACTACTGTGAGGAGATCGCCCTTCGTAGAGTTTGCATCTCATCATCATCATCATCCTCATTGTCTCTCACCACAGTGAGCATCTGGGAATCAGCAGCTATGTATAGGCATGGGTCTGCAGGGACCCGTAACAATAGGACCAAGGTAACATTTAATAACGAGACAGGCAGGAGGAACAATTAGCAAAAGAGGCTGGCTTCTGGAACACCATTAGCCGTTTAACCTCTAGAGGCTCGCTGCCTAGAACTAGGAGTTCTGCAATAGCCCTTTAATCAATAACAAAGCTCTTAGGGCTTGAACCAAACACGGAACTGTCCGTACCCTAATGGATAAAGTGTTCTGCGGTTTGCCCTGAAAGTGAATATCCTGTGTGTGTGTGAGCTGAGCTTGCTGATGATAACATATAGGAGGGGTTAAGAGAGAAGAAAAAAAGAAGAGAAAATTGTACCGCTAAAAAAAAAAAAAAGCCAGTAGGATATGCTAGGCAAGAGAGAAGGATTTTAACGTTGAATTATTAATTTGCAGACAGACGCAGCTTTTTATTCTTTCAATAATTAAAAGCTACAAGGCCTAAAATATTTCACCTGTAATTCACTTATTAACTTATTTATTTATTTATTTATTTATTTATTTTTGAATTAGGACAATTCCCCAAATCCTATGCATTTTTTTTTAATCATTTATTTAAAAAAAAAAAAAAAAACGTTGTTGTCAATATGCATTAGATTTGTTCCCTGACCAAGTATAAATGAATGAAAGCACTTTGCTGGGCTAGCTGCCCCTGGAGGTTCTGGTTTTGTGTTGGGTCGTGCCTGATGGAATTTATGATGCTGAGCCTAACAAAGACATAATCCACGCTTCTAGAAAGCACCCAGGCTGATGATTTTTTGTTTCTCTCTAAGTGTTTTAATTTAGTGCTGAGAAAGCAGACTTGTTTCACTTTATACAGATTCACACCCAGGTGAAGGTCTACTGCTTTAAACGAGAGCTTCTCAAGCTTCTTTTGTTTTGGCAAACCACTAACGAGAAAGAAACTGTACTGCAGTCAAATAGAGGCTATATCCAGATTGTCGGGGACACCAGTCTGAGAACCATTGAATGAACCCACTGCGTGAGGGGGGCCAGTTTTTGCATATATTAAAAGCATTTAACATAAACATTCAATTCATTCAGATTGGCGCCTTTGAGGTCATGAACTCCCTCCCAATGTTCAATTTAAATTAAATGGGTGTGGTGTGGTGTGGTGTGGTGTGGTGAGGTGAGGTGTGGTATGGTATGGCATGGTTAGGATCTTGGGTTCAAAACTCCCCTGGAAAACCTGATTAAACGTTGACGCAGAAGAGATAATTAACGGCTTTATCTTGTGAGTGAAACTGTCTTGCCTTACTGACAGCAGGGAAACTCAAACAACAGGCTAACAATCTGCTGCCTGTCCCCTCAGCTGGCACGGAAAATGGGGCAAACTGCATGACAGAGTGGCAGCTCAAATCTCTTGATCTAAACAAACAGGTGCAAGGCTTTGGCCACCCGCATTGTGCCGATTCTGCTTACCTCATACTCGCAACAAGCTTTTATCTTCCATTACAAACTGTAAGAGCTATTGATTAACCATTAAAATGTGATATACTGGAGTGTTGCAGCTGCAATAGAAACAAAACAGGCACAGAGGGTATTTATAAAGTACTGAAACCTGGGTTCTTAATTGCTAGATAGAAATTACCAGCAGTGGCTAAATCATATGCCGAGCGATGAACCACCGATGAAGGCCTGGATGTAGAAAGCAGGCTGCCGAAAGATGTTTAACTTGCAGGATTAGGCCAAAGGATCTTGGACAGCTGAACTCAACAGGATAAAAACATCCTTTTGGAGAACAGAAATGGATGCACACTGATGAACGTGCAGTGAAATGGTTGTTTGTTAATAGCCACGGTTTCCTTTTTAAATGGGAGTGGATTATTTTTTCTCTCCAGGCCTAATGATCCAGTTATTTCTGGTATCTAGTGTAGCAGGAACCTGTGTGTAAACCTGTGATATCTAATACTGATAGATTGACGTAGTGGCAAGCAGCTTTCAATGTGGATCCTCCTTCAGGGAATGTGAAAAGACTGCACTGTACACAAGCTCTGCTTTACAATGAAGTGTAGTGCACACAGGAGGCTAAACTATGCTCAACAGACTCCAAGGAGTTGTATCATATTGCAGAATCGATTATGGTGGGACACTGCACTTTTTCAAGGGTCTTGTTATTTTCTTTATGGAATGTCAGTAGCGTCAGGCAATACTTCACTGCTCTACTGGGTATTCAATTCTCTCTTGACTTCCCTCACACTGTGTCCTTTGCTGTTGGGTACATCCTTCCTCCCAATTGTGTTAAATTAGGTAGCAAGCCAGTTCAATATCTCTAGCCCCCTGCCCCACCCTCCCTTTTCTCCTGCCAGCCTCCCAACACTTTCCTGAAAATTGATACGAAACTCAAACTCCCTAAAGCGTCAGCCAGCAGGAGAGGTGCTGGCTTGTTGCTTATCGACTTGTCTGTAAGGAGAGGCTATTCTGCCAGGTCCCCAGCCCACACCCTCCTTGCAAACACACCTCAATGGTGACCACTCCATTGGGTCCTGCACCTATCTCTCCAACACAGACTGCCAACTGTGTCAAACTGTGTGGAGCGCTTGAGAAGCGGACTGTCGTGAGACCAGCAAACTACTGTGACCTAAATCAGATTGGAAACCAAGACTCCAGAGGTGAAAGGCCAGTGCTTCAACCCACTGCGTCACTTCCCCCTTACCAGAGACCTTTCTTTGTAATATATATTAACCAACCAGGGTTAGGATCTGGCTGTGGAATGATCTCTATTGCTGCACGGAGCTGTCACATTGACTGGGTGAGAAACAGTGGATTCCAGTTCATTTGATTTTACTGATAGAATCTACGTGCGCCGTGATGCCACAGTCCAGAGCGAAAGCATCAAGCGGAGCCACTTACAAGATGTGATAACACGGATGGCAGAGAAAATCACAGACAGCATCAGGGTAGTTCAGCACCCTGAAGTAATTCAAGCATTAGGGAGATAGAAAGGATCCACCAAACAGGGATTCAAATCGGTCAATTTCTGGCCTGCATTTGCTTTGCTTGAATACCACAGTTTGTAGTGTATTTGTGTATTGACAACACATTTACAGCCCCAGCATGGCTGTACATACCCCCTGGCAGAAGGCCACTAATGTACAGTGCACCACTGTGTACTGCAACAACAAAAGCAAGGGTCAGAAATCAAGAGAACTTGTCATTCTCACATCATCATCGATAAAATATTTCAAGCCCCTTAAGGTCTCTGATGTGATCACCATGCTACATGTTAGGAGAGGGAGGAATGTGAGAAGTGGACTGGTTTGATTCCATAACAGATCCTGATAAAGCACCCTCACTCATAAAACTGCTTCCTTTATAATCCCCCTGCTCTACCTATGCTGTTAATCACAGACAGCCTGTTTGTTTATCAACCTGGCCCACAGGGGGAAGGGGTCTATAAAAATGCATGTGTATTGTATTGTATTGTATTGGAAGAGGGGTTCATATTTTGGGTTGGAAAACCCAGCTGGGTAAACAGTCCTGAGTCCTAATCACTGCACCTCATCCCTATCATCTATCATCCTTTGTCAACAGACATTAATCTCAGATGTATTTATAGACTCATTTGCTAACTTCGACTTCTCTGATGTTATCTGATACATTAACTACAATGATACATAAAAAAAATATCATGATGCCATTTTTAATTAAGATGGAAGTGATAACAAAAATAAAAAAAGTCTGTTGTGACCGCGTCTGTCATTGAAGACCGTTCCCACCCCCGGTACTGAACTGAACTCATTTTCAAATATTGAAATTAAACATGATATTCCTGTGTCCCACCTAAAGCCCTGCCATCATTAGTTCTGCCATTTTCACGTTTGAATTAAACTCTTCTCACAAAGTAACTTCACAGCTTAGCTAATCAAGTAAAAAGTTTCATTTATGGTGTGCTTGGCAACTCAGAATGCAATTCCCAAACCAATGGATAACAGCCCATGCCACATGTCATAATATATTGGTCTATGCAACCAGATAGATGTGGGCTCTATTTCAAACAATGCTTAACCACTGGACATGCCTTAATTTACTTCTGAGTTGCTGTTTACATTGATGTGCAACTCAAAGCTGCTCTGTCATACACTGTGAGCAGCTCAGTAACGGTCTGGGATGCCTGATCAATGCTTGCACAAAGAAACCAGAAACGTCTTTACAATTAACCTTCTAAATTATTAATTGCCACATAATGACAGATGAATTGCTTTTGTTGGAGGTTACAGCGAACATATATAGGCAGCTACCAGCCTTCCCCTTGCTTTCAGAAAGGTGCTTCACTGTCTTCCTGTGTGTTTTTAATTACACTTCTCGCTTTCGTCTCTCTGCTTCCAAATGGACCTGACTGCACTCACTCGGATCTCATTGCACCTTAACAGATTTTTGGCGCAACATTACAAAATCTAAAAATGCAAGGTGCTGACTCAGGTGAAAAAAAAAAATATATATATATATATATTGCACTTGACAGGCTTATGTAGGCTTGTATTCGAAAGTTTAATGTCAGCTGTGCACGACAAAAAAAAAAAAAATTAAATATCCTAGGGCTTTTCTGGGTGTTTCAAAGTTTGTCAGTTCTCAATAAAGAATTTATGCTCTTTGGTATTTTTGATATCACTAGGAATCCGTGCTTACAACAACTTATGAATAATGAATCGATTGGTTAGAGGGTATGGTTCACAGTTTATACTGCCTGTTCATTATGATTGCTATTAACTCCAATCATGTTAAGCATTATTTTCAATGCCACGATAGTCTAGTTATTAGTCATGAAGAGGTGCCAATATATGTCTATATTCTTTATTGGTTGCAGTGTATTCAAAACAGGAATATAATTCTGCTGGCGTCTTGCAGGCCCATCCGCAGTCGTACTGTAGCAGTCTTGACAAGCTGCACAGCAACACCAAACCCAGAGAAATACGACCTGCTTGTGAAATGCTCTTTAGGTCCTAGGGAAGCAATTTGCACCAGCGAGACGCTTGTAAATCTCAGATTCTCTGACATTGTGAGGAATGCTTCAGTGCTCCCGGCCAGGCCTGCAGGGTCTCCGAGCTGACAGGAGAGCAGTCAACGCTTCATCATGCACTGAGCGGAGCCTTGCCTTGCCTTGCCTTGCCCCCCACCCCCCTCAAGAAAATAAACAGGTACACATTTTTTCTATATTGTAATTTTTTTTTTTTATTTGTCTTTTGTAAATAAAAACCAAAATAAACAATTCTGCACCTTCAGAGGTACAAAATTGTCTTCACTAGAACAAACACCAGGTGGCGCTATGCACTATGTAAAAATCTAAAGGAAAGTTTAAAACAAAGGTAAAAGCTAACCCTTCAAAGTTTAGTCCCATCTCTTGAGGGTCACAGTGCTTGAGGAGGAGATGATAAAGAGATAACAGGACATCCAAGAGATTACATCTCACGGAACAACTATCTTCAAACCAAACACACACACGCGTGGACACACACGCATGGACACACACACACACACACACACATCTACCAGTCCCCTCCCCTTTCCTTCCTAGCTCTCTTGCCTCAGGCTGAAAAGCACCCATGTGATTCCGGGGCTTGAGGTGTGAATCCACCAGCTGTTACAGAGAAATCATCACTCTCTGGTGTCAAACTGAGATCGCTGAAGAAGGGAGAGAGAGAGAGAGAGAGAGAGGGAGTGAGGGGCAGAGGAAGAGAGTGTGTGAGAGAGCACACAGAGGGCTGAAGGGAGAGAGAGAGAGAGAGGGGGAGGGGGGGTGGGTGCCTGTGTCGCTACTTAACATCATATTACAAGTACCACAGAGACTGAACTGTTTGAAGTGATCTCAATCATCAAGCCAAACAGCCATTTTCAGTTTACGAGCCGGTCATCTTGACATTGCGCCGTCGCACTCAGATCTTCAGCTGTAAGTGCACAGAACCATTACGAAAACCAACATTTTAAAAGCCCGTGTTTTCCGCGATCTGAACCGTCGCTGTGCTTGGATACCACAGACATCTTGTTATTAATAAAATATGTCTTACATCTCCGAAACTATACAGGACCGAGTCACAAAGCATTACATTCCACAATGCCACATCCTCTCTTTTTAAATAAACATTCTGTACATCTGTCACCACAAGTCAGCCAGAACGTTCTATGTACAGGGTGCTAGTGGTGAGCTGGGCTGAGGCGTCCAAGGCAATCCACATTACACACACCACAGCTTTCATTACAGTCCCATAGTGTCATGAAGTGCCACAATGCATCGCAACATGAGCAGAAACACACTTTTATTTTTACACCTGACTGCATGTTATGTTAAAATATGTAATGCCCCACCCGTCACAATATATAAACAGTACAGACAGACAGACAGACAGACAGACAGAGATAGATAGATAGATAGATAGATAGATAGATAGATAGATAGATAGATAGATAGATCGATAGATCGATAGATAGATAGATAGATAGATAGATAGATAGATAGATAGATAGATAACCTGTAACCTTCCTAAAATGTATTTGTGAACTTTTTGTTACAGGTAACAGTACATCGGTTTGTATAACAGCTTGCAGTGGATTTGTTTGGACAAATGCATGCTTGCTCATTGCCTATACAGCCTTCTCGACCACTAAAATATGTTCCCGATTTTCGGAAAAGTGGGTGAAACGTGGTTTCTGTTTCCCCTGGTTTATGCCCTATATCTATTTAGCAGCTGTATAAAACCCAGGCCCATACCAGTCTTAACCTTGATCCCAATTCCACTAATGCATCTTTACCTTTTTAAATGAGCACTTTCAGCACACCTTACTGTGCGCAGGAAGAAGTACAAAAAGCTGACCACTGCTGCACAAGATGTTGCACACCCCTCCCACCCCTCCCAACAAAGCACTCTTACCCTCCTGCTTTCTCCCTTACTGTCATTTCTATTTAATATTGCTTGCAGTGGAGTCCCAGCTGCTTTCTATGTGGATTAATGTAGTTCGCTGCACAGCAGAATTTTGGCTGACCCAAGTACCATTAAACTATTATATATAAAACAGCACTATAGACTGAGCGGGCCCTGCAGGTGGCTGCAACAAGTCAAGTACAAATAAATCTATTCAAGGCAAGTGGAGTCAGGAAGGATGGTTCTTGCACTCCACTGCAGTGACAGTTAGAGTATATTTAGGACATGCAATATGCAGGAACACAGGCTTTACTGAAATGCAGGAAGGGAAGAGTGGTCTAGCCATATCACTATAGCATTCGCTTTGCAGACCCTGTGATTTGGTGCTAGTAACCAGTAAGTGCTACGCCAGCTACTTCACCTTAAGGGGTGTATTGATTGAACTACCTTTTCAACAGTGCTATTCAATTAAGCTTACAGAAATAGCAGGACTCAAAAATGCAGAACATTTGAAAACACATGCACACATTTGGAAAAATGTATTCAGTGTGCCCTATTTTCTACTGTTTTGCAATGATAAGGCGTGATTTTCTTTAATTTATTAAGTTCAGAACATGATAGGGATATGGTTAGGGTTACAATTATATTGCACAAAAATATATTCCACATTAAGTACATTGTAACTATGCATAATAATTATGTGTAATTACACATGTATTTACTAAGTAACTACTATGTAAATACACAGTAATTAGAGACGCTTAATGTAAAGTGTTACCTAATTGTGTTGCTTCTTTCCATAACTCTCACAGAGGGATATGATTGATAGCACATGGCGTAATGATTATGCACATTATAAGGCTTTCCCCCAGATTTTCCAAATTGCAGTGTAGCAACACTTTCTTCACAGCAAGTCAGCACTGCTGCTTTGCAATGCACAAATGTTCTTCTGCTTTTTTATTTTTAAATTATTAGTCCCTCTGAAAAGTAATAATTAATATAGAAAATACCCACTTCATTAATTAGCAATGCTTCTGTGGCTCACTGATTAATACAGCCTTATCTGGCAGACAATATCCACATCCCATCTGGGAGTGTTGGTGGATCTGTGTGTTTATATTAATACAATGCAATTCATTTGAATTGCACTCCCTAAAACTAAATCCTTCCTCAGCACACTCATGTGATCAAAGACATTGAGGGTGGTTAATAATGAGTGAAAACGAAGGAAGACGAAGACAACAGCAAAGAAAACAAAGGAGAAGGAGAAGGATTGGAAGTAGAAACTAAACTACAGTATAATAATAATTAGCCAGGGTTTTACGATATGATAAAGACATTCATAACCATAAAGAAGCTATTGTATAGTTCGGAGTTTACATGGAGCCCTTCCCCTCTAGTAGTGACACGCACCGTCTCCCACAGCTCCTTGTATCACTCTGTTGTTCTACAGACAGCAACGGTCCCTGATCATCCCCTAGTGCTCGGCCCTGCTATTAATATCTCAGGCAGCTAGCTGTGCACATTCTACTGCAGTCACGCTGTGAGCTAGTGGAGGGGAAATGAGCCATTGCTGTGTTAGCAGAGAACTGGAGAGATGAAGCGATGAAGCGATGGAGAGCTGGAGAGCTGGAGAGATGGGGTGGGGCAGCACAGTCACACAATGCTGAGGCTCGCTGGCGCAGGGCTTCATCAGTCTTGTTTCGCTCAGCATCTGCTTCAGGAGGTCCGTACTGTACTTGTACTGCACATGCACTGTACTGCACAGCCACATACACAAGACAGTGTTCTTCTGCACTGTGTAACCCATTCTGCACTATAAGCCACTGCAGAAAAGCCGCTGTTCAGAGTGAGCAACATTATGAGCCGATTTGTAGACGTCAGAGGTTGGGTTTCAATGGGACATGTGTAGCTCGGTTGATGTGAGGCTGTTGCTATAGATTTTATAATGGCCACAGCCTGGCGTGGTTTGCATAGCTATGACAGTGTCTAACAACCAGCTGTCATCTGCTCTATTGAGGGTGCACGACATTTTTCAGACGATGCGCTCAGCCAGTTTTGTCTGCTAAAATCAACCCATTAAGTACAGTGTCTGATGGGAGAAAAACAATCCAACCTCAGCAACCCCAGTAATACATTCTGTAGAGATCTGTTTGAGGTGCTGTACAGAACATAGTATAGAAAGTCTTCTGTGGTTATATAAAGCAAGGGCTGGTTCTCAGAAGGGTCACTCTCACATGATTCCAAATAGATAGCCATTATCTCCTGTTTAGCAACGATTAAATGGTATTTAAATTGGTTCTGGTCATAATTCACTAATTTAAAAACATACTTCATGAATAACAGAAGGGAACTGGCCATTCAAACTATCATTGCTAATTCTGACCTCACATCCTTGTTTGAACTATTTCTAAATAAATAACTTTGGAGTAATACGACATACTGGATAACTAATTAAATAGTTTCTTTGTTCTATACTGAAAAAATAAATACAAATGGGCATGGATATACATATT
The DNA here is from genome assembly GCA_030684275.1 of Acipenser oxyrinchus oxyrinchus. NCBI lineage: Eukaryota > Metazoa > Chordata > Actinopteri > Acipenseriformes > Acipenseridae > Acipenser > Acipenser oxyrinchus. The sequence continues at coordinate 32,919,120 of CM060261.1, read as the reverse complement.
ACGGTAGTATATTAGATTAGTTTACTTATCAGACATTTTGAGTGGAATTATCTTTCCTATACTGCTAGAGCGCTCTGCAGTGTGGAGTGGAGTTCTCTTTCCTATACTGCTAGAGCACTCTGCAGTGTGGAGAGTGGAGTTCTCTTTCCTATACTGCTAGAGCGCTCTGCAGTGTTGAGTGGAGTTCTCTTTCCTATACTGCTAGAGCGCTCTGCAGTGTTGAGTGGAGTTCTCTTTCCTATACTGCTAGAGCACTCTGCAGTGTGGAGAGGGGAGTTCTCTTTCCTATACTGCTAGAGCGCTCTGCAGTGTTGAGAGTGGAGTTCTCTTTCCTATACTGCTAGGCGCTCTGCAGTGTGGAGTGGAGTTCTCTTTCCTATACTACTAGGCGCTCTGCAGTGTTGAGTGGAGTTCTCTTTCCTATACTGCTAGAGTGCTCTGCAGTGTGGAGTGGAGTTCTCTTTCCTATACTACTAGAGTGCTCTGCAGTGTTGAGTGGAGTTCTCTTTCCTATACTGCTAGAGCGCTCTGCAGTGTTGAGTGGAGTTCTCTTTCCTATACTGCTAGAGCACTCTGCAGTGTGGAGTGGAGTTCTCTTTCCTATACTGCTAGAGCGCTCTGCAGTGTTGAGTGGAGTTCTCTTTCCTATACTGCTAGAGCGCTCTGCAGTGTGGAGTGGAGTTCTCTTTCCTATACTACTAGAGCGCTCTGCAGTGTTGAGTGGAGTTCTCTTTCCTATACTGCTAGAGTGCTCTGCAGTGTGGAGTGGAGTTCTCTTTCCTATACTACTAGAGTGCTCTGCAGTGTGGAGTGGAGTTCTCTTTCCTATACTGCTAGAGCGCTCTGCAGTGTTGAGTGGAGTTCTCTTTCCTATACTGCTAGAGCGCTCTGCAGTGTGGAGTGGAGTTCTCTTTCCTATACTACTAGAGCGCTCTGCAGTGTTGAGTGGAGTTCTCTTTCCTATACTGCTAGAGTGCTCTGCAGTGTGGAGTGGAGTTCTCTTTCCTATACTACTAGAGTGCTCTGCAGTGTGGAGTGGAGTTCTCTTTCCTATAGTACTAGAGTGCTCTGCAGTGTTGAGTGGAGTTCTCTTTCCTACAGACCTTTAAACAGCTCTGCAGTGTTGAAAGAGAAAAACATATTCCTGTTTTTGTTATTGTTGTAAATAATAAATTATATTTATATGGTGAATTAGTTTCATAATTAAAATGATTCTAAGTGTCGCTTTTCCCAGGAGACTCTTACATTAACTAGCACCAGCCTTTTCATTTATTTACAGCACAGATTTACATAACAGCTGAATTTCACAAAAGTGTAAAACGCTCACAGATAAGAAGTCATTTAGTCCCCGGATCAGGGGAGTGAGCACCAGATCATCTCAATGAATGTACTCCCCTGCTCCCTGACTTTATGTAATTATCTGACATAAATAAATAAAACGAACAAAAAAATAAAACAAGAAATACTAAAGAAAGTAAATTAGAATGAGTGAATTTTAATTATAGAAACACTCAAAGAAATTCTGAAAGACTTATAGTTGAAGCTTCATGAACTTTCCCACAATACATAGAGATTATGCAGAATATATATATATATATATATATATATATATATATATATATATATATATATATATATATATATATATATATATATATATATATATATGGGAAGGCTGAAACCAGGCATGCAAGACCCGAGAGACACCACTGTTGCATTGTCTTTGCTCAATCTGTTAAGAAGATCCTCTTGGTAAAAACAGTGTCTTGGCACCATGTATAAAAACCTCACAAAGGGAACGGATATCTTCAAGACAAGTCAAATCGCATTTAACGCAAGGGTCTTCCCTCAGAGGAGGGCTGTTGCGTATTCTCATAGCATGTGTCTCTAACAGCGAAACCAATACTAACGTCAAGCAGTATCTACTAGTATCTACACTGTAACTGCAGATCTAGAATGTGTATGAAAAGCAAGCCAGAAGAGTGATACCAGACTGCTGAAGATCCCCACTTCCATGCCACTTGGGATTTATGGGATATGTGATACTTGTCTGATTAATCGATTGAAAAAAGCATAGAGTGTCAAGATTAAACCACGTAATTGGCTATTATGAAAAGCACTTTACAAATCAAAGTTATATTGAAAAATTGCACTCTATTGTATTGGATTTTAACAATCCAGTTTCTTTTCCTCTTCCCCCGAAAAAAACTGCCTGTAATGCAATTCAAAAACTCGTAGAAAATGTTATGAGGCAGCTGCTCAACAAGTTCCCTGGTGCTAATAACATTTGTAAAAGCCAATTTGCTCAATTCTTCTCTGCTTTATAAACTAAAAGCTTCCTTTCTTGAGCTACTGTTTCAGCCTTCAGCTCCATGCGTTCCATGCAACACAGACAGCAAGGCTTGCTGCACCATGGCACACCATAACAGAGTTTAGCTAATGGATTTTGACTAATGGCTTTCCTATTGGGTCTGTGTTTCACATCACATTTGGGGCTTCTTACATATGAAACAATGTTCTATGTTAGAACATGAGCTGTGCCTCACATCTTAGAAAGCTGGGGGATTTTAGTCATAAAAACAAATGAAGCTTGCCATTTAACCCGCACCATTGTGAGTCTACTGAGTGTTACAACGTCTCAATAACTTTTAATATGCTCTTTAGTTGGAGGTCTATATTTTTTGATTAACTGTATGCCAGGATTTATCTCCTTTGAGCACGATAAAAAAATTTAAAAAAATTGGAAAAAAAAACCTAATTAAATATCAAAATCTTGCCAACTGCTCCAAGACATTTTGCTGCCTGGCTGCTATACTGTTTCATTATACAAATAAAAAAATTAAAAAGCTTTTTATTAACTTTATAATGAACAGAATTAAAAAGCAACACCTGTGATTTAGGAAAGCCCATGTGGCTGAGCCTAGGGGAGTTTGGGGTGGTTTGGTATCTACATAAGAATTCAATGAAAATGCACTGGAGGGACACAGAAGCAGCTTGCAGGACTGTCCTGCATCACTGGAAAACAAACTGCACCAAATGCACAATTTAGAACAGAGACCGCACAGGCCGGGGTGAATTCTGCTAAACTTAAGAAACACACATTTGAGGGGGAGGTGAACACACTTTAAAACTGGTTCTTTGCAAGAAATTTTAAAGGCAAATTACCACTTGCTCCCTCTGTTCCCCTGTGTTGAAAACTTTCAAATTGCACTTAAAGTTAGTCCTTTTTTTCCCCCACCAGGAGATCCCTGTGGATCTGTACTGTGACAGGCAATCCAGTAGGAAAAAAACACACAATGACAGCAACAATACTGCACACACCAGAACTGGTATTGTAACAATTATTAATACTGCACACACCAGAACTGGTATTGTAACAATTATTAATACTGCACACACCAGAACTGGTATTGTAACAATTATTAATACTGCACACACCAGAACTGGTATTGTAACAATTATTAATACTGCACACACCAGAACTGGTATTGTAACAATTATTAATACTGCACACACCAGAACTGGTATTGTAACAATTATTAATACTGCACACACCAGGACTGGTATTGTAACAATTATTAATACTGCACACACCAGAACTGGTATTGTAACAATTATTAATACTGCACACACCAGGACTGGTATTGTAACAATTATTAATACTGCACACACAGTGTTTTTGTTTTGATCGCTGGATGTGATAGCAGGTGTTATCCAGATGCTGACTGTTGCTGAGCACTAACCCAATCAGGAGATTAGGCAAGGTGCTTGCCTCGGTTGTTTTCTTACTCTGCGTTTGAATTCATGTCCAAAATGATTAACTCATTGGTACAATGTACTGTTTATACTGGGCTGTGCGTTACAGACAGCACACCAGTTTGCAGAACTGGATAAAAGGCATCTCTTTGACCCTGTAGTGCACCAGAGCTTACATTCTGTAATCAAAGAAACTACAAAATGATATAGCAAAAGTCTATCGGAAGCCATAATAGTAGTACAGTATTTCATGTTTGATTTTGAAATGTCACATTTTTCAATTTTTGTCAGTTTTGCCAGTCTATGGAAAACTACAAAGTATGTAATTCATTATGTTAACGTAACATTATTCAGCAGGTTTCCTTCGACTTTATGAAGCAAATGTAATTAATTCTATAGGGTGATGCAAAACTTTTGTCCCCAGTCAGTGCCTGGGTCGCCTCCCGAAGCTGGGCTGTGCTGTTTTGAGTAAAGCCTGCTAGGGATGCAGGGACGAGTCAAACAGGACGTCCCTTAAACCTATCAAGTACCAAAGGCATTTCCCTTTGACAAAATCCAAACACAAGCTGTATTTATAGAATTTGATACATTACATTCAGACTTAACTTTTGCGGTTAACAAAATTAGAGTGAGTTATCATAACAATCCAGTTAAAGAGAAACATTTAAATAGCAGGGAGATGCCGGTTTATAAATATTCTAAATTACAAAGCAGCCTGTCCTCAAATGAGGACAGTGGCACTTCATGGGTTAAGAATCTCAAACACAGTATTTTGGCATCAGGTGGTTCTGTGCCACAGATATGAATCCCATAGGAATGTCACAAACAGTCACAAACCAAGAGTTTTTACGCATCCCAGGGCCAGGTAATGGTGTTGACCAGATTGGAGCAATAGCAGCCATTTTAAAAGGCATTTTGCTGACCCAATCCATTTCCAAACTTGTAATAGACTCAAACCCAGAGGTGGTACAAATCCACAGGCTTTCACGTCCTTGTGAGTTTCTGTTTTCTCTAGTCCCTGCTATCATGAGAAACCAGTGTTCGTTCTCTGAATGCAGGCAGCCCCTGATTCCTGCCTAATTGTTTTTTGACATGTTTTCTCTTTGGTTACTGTAACCACAAAACAAGTTTTTTTCCCCTTAACTTCCAATTTCAATAACAGGTAACACTTAAAAATAATGGCTGCAAATTCTAAATGAATTCCAACTGAATCCCACAGGAATAACACCCGAATATCTTCTGCACTTCCACTGAGTTCTGAAGTCATTCATTTTGAATTCAGCACTGTTAATTCATGTGGATTTATTCCATGTTCCTTTGTAACAAATGATGTTGATCACATGTATAAGGCATGTGGGCATGCATGAATGAACACTTCTCACAAACCCTGGAGGGCGCGTAAGAGGGTCTGAATGCTTGCCTTATACATGGTGATCAACATAATTTGTTACAAAAAAAACTGTAAGTGCTGACCTCAAAGCATGGAGGGCAGAACCCAGGTTGCCGCCTTTAGCAAGTAAGACAGATGCGATAGGGGCAATTATTGGTGACAGCACTTAAAGTCCTAATATTTATCACTGAATTAAACACAAGCAGCTACTCTTCATTGTGACAGTAAATAACACTGTAACGTGATGATTCTAAAACAGATATGCTGTGATAATCATCAAAACGACACCACATTTTAAATGTATTCCAGGAGTCATCCACGCACACTGGGTGCCCTTTGTGTCAGTGTTTTCAAGAACCCAGTTAGAGTGTGTGTGTGTGTGTGTGTGTGTGTGTGTGTGTGGGGGGGTGGAAATCCATTCTATCCATTAGCAGTGTGGGCCGTGCCCTAGCAGATGGGAATCTCAGACGATGCTGTTTATGCGACAATTAGAGGAGTTTGGCTGTGAGAGCATGTGCCTGCCTGTGTGTCTTCTACACACCATAACAAACAACAGTAAACACCTCTCACCCCCTAGACGAGAATACCAACAATTGGCCGAGCGCCTCCCAGGGGGTGGGGGGGGACAGGTCGGCCAGGGTGTCCTCAGCTCACCGCGCACCAGCGACCCCTGTAGTCTGGCCAGGCGCCTGTGGGCTTGCCTGTAAGCTGCCCAGAGCTGCGTTGTCCTCCGACGCTGTAGCTCTGAGGTGGCTGCATGGTGAGTCAGCAGTGTGAAAAAGAAGCGGTCGGCTGACGGCACGCGCTTTGGAGGACAGCGTGTGTTCGTCTTCGCCGCTCTCGAGTCAGCATGGGGGTGGTAGCGGTGAGCTGAGCTTAAAAATAATTGGATATTCTAAATTGGGGAGAAAAATGATAAAAACAATTGGCGACTGCTACATTTAAAAAATAAATAAATAAATAAATAAAAATAAAAATATATGCCCTTCATTTGGTGAATGTTTTATACAAGTTACTACATATTTTTATATATTATCTGTTATCCAAGTAAGAAAAATTTGGGAATGAAGCCGAACCGTTTTGAACTGTGCAGCTGTCAGTTTCACTTTGTGTCTTTTCAGGCTCTCTTAAAGATATTAGTTCACACTGGAACAACACCGTACAGTATTGTGGTTTTACTGTGATGAATGGGGATCACCCCTTATAATAATAATAATAATAATAATAATAATAATAATAATAATAATAACACCGCACAGAGATAAAGTAGTGCATCTTCAAAAGAAGGGCTGGCAAGACGTTCTTCAGCAGGCTGGAAACTCCGCCCTCTGGGTTCAATGTCATGGGCTGTGCTTGCCTGAACGTGACCTTTTTTAAAGTCGAAATCCATTTTTTTTCACCTTTACCGACACCTTCAAAGCTTCTGGCCCTCACATCACTGCACTTTCATCTCTGCAGCGACGCGCAATCTCAGCTTGATTCCTTTTTTCGAAAACAATGAGAAGGATTTTTTTTTACCAGAATACAAATTAAAAAAATAAAACATAAACATTTACATGTTCTCCAGTTTCCTCTGGGTCATTGGTACCGATTGCACCACAGATGGATCCACCTTTACCTTAGATCAAGACTAATGCCAATCTTCAACTGTCCATGTGAAAAATATACAAAGTCTGCTACTGAGCTTTAAACAGACGCTCCATTCAAACCATGTGACGATTTGACCTTTCAACTCTGCTGACTCATAACAGCTGATAACAAAAGAACCCAGAACCACTCGGTAACATGAAATAATCATTACAAACAATAATAAAAACTCTATTAAAATTCGATTTAAAGTTACTTACCCTTCTATGTTCTGACCTTCTTTGAATGGATATCAAGATCTGACTTTCATTTTTTTTTTAATGCTAACAGTCTCCCACTGCCTGGAAAAAAAACTGTGTATTCCTAATGAAATGATAAAAAAAGACAAAAAAAATAGTGGAAGAACAAAGGGCTATTCAGCACAAACGAAAGCATAAGAAGATGGATGTTAAATCCCTGGCTGTTTTAATTCTTGTAATTGTGTGTGAGGGATTCCGTGCACCGGGCTCTGCACTGTTTTTCGTCTTATATGACTTGCGATGGGGTGACACTGTTGGAGTCAGAGCAGCAAGTGAAAAGAAAAAGAAAATAAAAAAGGATTTGTTTGGGATATGATGTGAGCCATATGGACTGTGTGTATAGTGCAAACTGCAAGGACACTTACTCTTCTCTCCTTGTCACTGTATTCAATGCCCAGAGTATCCACTGCACGGACGATAGCTGCCAGGGACTGGATTGTGTTGCTGTAGACCACCGGTTTGTACTGCTTTACATCATCTCCAGAGAAACCATCTTCATGGATAATCCTGCAAATGTTAACAAATATCAGATGTCAGCAATAGGCTTACACAAAACAATTGAATTGAGCTGCCACCCTGGTTTCATTCCACGCACTGGGAGCAAGGGGAACATACACTGGCATTGCTCAGATAGGATCTTAGTAAACTAGAGATCTGTGTTTGTGAATATGGGGAGCATCCAAATATTGAGTCATCTGTTCCAAAATCAAAAGTGAATCATTTTTCATATGGTAGCACAGGGGTTTCCATTTTCATCTGAATTCTTTTTTTTCAGTAGACAAAATGTGTCCTCTCATAAAGGTTTACCATAGTAAAAGCATAGCAAAGTGTAATAAAGCACAGTGAAAGCATAGGTAAGCACTGTAAAGAATAGCGAGGTATGGTAAAGTATATTAAGAAACATGGCAAACCAGGGTAAACTAGGGTAAATGCAGAGTACAATCATGGAAAAAGCATGGTAAAACTGCAGAAATAGTGTGGTAAACTTTGATAAGTTTGAGGCTGAACTTTAAATACAAACAGCACACAGAGTGAATAATAAGGTAACTCGCTGTAATGACTGATCCATTTACTGCACAGTATGCATGCTATTAAGCAGTTCTTATTTTTATAATCATTGTTGAGTACTCTAGATTGCCTCAGTTAGGCATGTGCTTGTGATATTTGTAAATGCACTCTTTTTTTATTAGTGAAATAAATATAAATTACGCTTTAATTGCCATTGCAGAATGGGTTTCATAAATCATAGAACAGCACAGTTTCCCAGAAGTGCAAAGGCAAGTCTTTAGGGAGCAATCCATTTATACTGTACAAGAGTACGAGGCGCTGGTGTAAAAGTCAGACTCATTCATTTTCATGGAGAGATCCCTGTGTGTTTTTGCCCCATTGTCGTAAAGGATGGTTTGGGTTCAATTTGAACAAAAAAATGCAAAAATTCTATATTGTGATATTTTAAACATGTTTTGAAGGCAGCGTCCTAGGCAGCATTACATTAATGAAGAATGAACCATTTTAAATATGTCAATTCTTCATTATTAATTGATTTGTAGAACAGAGAAATGTATTTTCTTTTATTTAACAGACAAAAATATGAATATGATTTTTTTTACAAAAAGGTGTGTAAGAAACCTAAACCCAAAGACAGCCCCCAAGCCCAGCTCTCTCTAATATTAGCTCTCATCCTGTCTGCACAATGCAACAAAGAGGACCTCCAGTTAGGGCTTGAGATATAAATCTAGATATAAGCAAGCAGGGCTCCCGACTACTCCAACCCATCCCATCCAATTCCTCAGCATGTGCTCACTAATTATTACCGGAGTGTAGCAGCTCAGGCAGCACAACTGTTAGGCTCCTCATAAAATAAAAAAAACGACCCATATCACGTGCTGATCACGTCCATCCGCCCGTCCATCTGCCTGTCTGTCTGTCTGTCTGTCTGAATCACTCTACACGGTGAACACGATAACTGCCTTGATTTCACAAAACCTTTTATCACACACACCTACCCTCCTACAGATGATAGCTTTTGACTATACTACAATAAACTCTCAACATTATAGGAATATTTTTTGTATCTTTTCAGGTACTTTCATGAGGACCCTTTTAATAAGGTCCTTTTTAAAATAAAACAATAGTATAAAGCATCCTAGATAGGTGGGAAATAACAAGGATTCGGTTGTCTGATTCGGTTTAGTGGACAAACGTGTCCCATCGGCTTCTCTTTTTCCAGTGCTACCCTGATCCAGGTGGAACTGCGCCTTCAGGCTCTTCAATCGGATTATCCTCAATTTCAAAAATAAAAAAATAATCCATCCTATTGCGCCGTGCTCTTTTGTCTTCTGTAAACCAAACAAACAGACCCTTTGTCTAAGAGAACTCTTGCTGCAAATTACCCTTTACGGAATTCCCAAAGCAAACTTTTTTTTCTCTGCCAATATTTAATGCCAGCTCTCGGCAGTGCTGGACATGACAGGCGGTAACATTCTTCACTCTCTCCAGCTGGACATCTTCATTTCAGTGCCATGCCCCTTCACGGCAATTCACCCAACGGCTCCACAATTCAGATATACAGCACGGCTCAATTAAGGCTCTTCTGCACCGACAAGATCCTACGAAGCAACATGTAACCATCACACAAAGGTATTGCAATCCAGGCAAGGTTTAAATGAATAACTTCATTGTTTTATGAGTTTTATATCTCAGAGCTCTATTTGTTATATTAAATGGGTTGAGGTTGACAGAGTGCCCTGGGCAGATTTAATAAAACCAGCTGCAAGACAGATTCATGGTTTCTCTGCCATATTGTTAAAGACATCAGGGAGGGGGGTTAGCAGTTAACTGCATGCAAACCAATATATTGAGTTTCAAAGACATTCAGTGCGCTGGTTAATAAAAATGCATGGAATACGCCTTTGGAAAAGTAGTCTAACCTCTGCTGATAAAAACCAAGCCATGCCACGCCTGCAGTTGAGTTATATTGGCTATTGACAGCTTGCAGACCCATCTTACCACAATGGCTATGAATCTCCCAATCCCTTATGCGTGTGATGTACGATAGTCATTGCCTCTGTGTGTCCTCGTTCTCCCACAGTACCACTTCAAATCATATCAACTGAAGTGACTGACAAACAGTGCAGTATCAGTGTCCGTCACAGAATTGTTATTGATCTTCTTTAAATTTCCATTGCGAAACAGAAAACGAATGCAGCAGTACAAACCTCCACCCCCATCCCAGCCCCGCCCCCACCCATGCACTGTCACAAGGTCAGCAGAACGAACACAGAAAAGCAAGCTCCAGTACACATCGCTGAGAAAGTTTCAAAAACTCACACACAACTGACAAAATGATATACAGTATGTGTCATACCATCTCATACTGCACACAGAACTCCAGCCATTTAGTGAATGCACAAAGCAGTTCATTTCAGGTACAGTCCTTACTGCTCTGTACTAAAACAGTTACCAGTTCATAGTACTGGTACACCAGTAATTAAGGAACTGTTTTTTTATTTTATGGCTCTCATGAGAAATGTGGCCCCTTATCCTGTCTGTCTGTCTGTCTGTCTGTTACACTATACATGGTGAACTCACAAACCTTCAAACTAGCCTTCAGTAGACCTTTTCGAATTGCGTTTGTGCAGAATCCGATAGATAGATGTTATGCAAATGGCTTTGTATTGTCCAAGATCATGCAGAATCTCTGAAGGTAGAGTAGCTGTGAAGCTTTGAAGTTCTGAAGAGGGATGCCACAAGGTTAGGACACCCATAAGGCGTGACAAGAAGAAAACATCCTATAGGCTTGCAAAACCAGAAAACGCTGTGCAGGTTAGTATCATCTGACTAGCTTTCTGTACAAGCATTTTAACTGCACTAGAACAGCAGAAGTTTCCTTCAGCATTTATTTTTGATGCTTTCTTACAAACTAAACGTTGGTTTCCACAGAAACAGCACTTAAGCTGCCATTTTCGGATGAACCTCTTAATGGTTACAGCTGTACAGGAAGATATTGGCACTAGAATCATTAAGGCAGGAACTTTGCACATTCATCCAGGCATTGTCTTTATAAGAAACACTGAGCTAGCTAGCTAGCTGAGCTAGAGTGTTGTACATTGTGAATCCACTGATTACAAAACAAAAAATAAAATGAACGTTCATGGTGAGTGTCTGGCCTGCTTGACCAGGTAAACAAGCACATGCATGTTGTGGTTCTCATTCCTTCCAGAGAATCCTATGGTATGTGTTACCCTGCAATACTCTGATTCACGCCCCCCGGGAACCCTGGTCAGCTGTGGGAGGCAATTGAACATAAGCAGAGAACAGCATGTCTTAGAGGTTCATTTGAAATGAATTTCTACTTTCAATAACTACACCGCTGGCTTCACATGCTTTTATGCAAAAGGATATTACGTACTCTGAACAGTACACAGTGCTTGTAATGCTTTGACCACATATAAAGGACAGAAATCTACAAGATGGGAATTTTGCTAAAAATGAAATATTTAGAATCAAAGTTGTTTCCCCTTAAATGTAAGTACTATAGAGTATTTGCAGAAATTAACCTTTCAAATGAACATTATTTTTGGTCATTCCATTTAAGGTGAAACAACTTCCAAAGCAAATATGATTTCCTTTTGGCAATCACCTGCACAGGCACAACTCAATCTTATAAATCTGTGTCCTCTCACAGGTGCACCCTAATAAAAGTTTATAAAAGTTTTTTCACAGTTATTTTGCAGTTTTCCCCGATGCTTTTCCCATGATTATACAATATATTTACCATAGTTTACCCTGGTTTGCAATGTTTATTAATATGCTTTACTATACCTTGCTATTCTTCACAATGCTTACCTATGCTTTCCCATTCTTTCACTGTGCTTTATTACACTTTGCTGTGCTTTTTACAGTGGTAAATGTTCCTGAGGGCAGTAACAGCATAGTAACTATTGCAGTGAGCAGTTGCTTGCTGTGTGGAACTAGGCTGGTGCTGCAGTTGACTTGTTTGGGTTTGGGCAGTGAGGTTATTATTATTATTATTATTATTATTATTATTATTATTATTATTATTATTATTATTATTATTATTTGTTTATTTAGCAGATGCCTTTATCCAAGGCGACTTACAGAGACTAGGGTGTATGAACTATGCATCAGCTCCAGAGTCACTTACAACTATGTCTCACCCGAAAGACGGAGCACAAGGAGGTTAAGTGACTTGCTCAGGGTCACACAATGAGTCAGTGGCTGAGGTGGGACTTGAACCGGGGGACCTCCTGGTTACAAGGGTGGAGCTGGGGGAGGAGGAGGGATGCAGGTGAATCAAACGCAATAGAAGGATTAGTAACCAGTTTCTTTATAGAGCTCTCATAGGACAGGATCAGGTGAGGTAATGTGTGTAGGGGGGTCCTTCCTCTCAAAGCTTATGTGGGACGTGTGATTGAAGCAGAGATAAATAATGAATCTGAAGAGTAGGTTTGATAGAAACGATGTTTCCCAAGATTTGATAGGGCAGCTGAGAGAAGTCATCCAAGGCTGGGAAATGAGATCAGCTGACCCACCCTGTATATGCAGCTGCAGAGTGGAGGAGGAGGAGGAGGAGGAAAGGAAGGCACAATGAAATAAGTAGAGCCCAGTTTTAAAGCTACTGGTGCAGACCACTGATAAAAAGCAGGGTCACCTTGCTCCTTGTAGAGTAATAGCGGGCAGCCTTTAAAACATTGACTAGAATGCTGGGAAACAAGAGGAGCCCAGGATGTGCAAACTCCAGGCGACAAAAAATACACTTGACTGGTAATTCATACAGCATGTAAGTAAGGCGCTATTTTTAGCTCATGCAAATAAACGCAGATCTCGTGCCAGTTTAAGCAGAGACGCACTGACTCCCCCTATCTAACTAAACGCCTAAAGGTCAGCACAGGGCAGCCCTATCGCTGCTGTTGTGGATGGTGCAGAGCATTCCTGCCACACATGGAATGGGAAATATTCCCTTTGCAAAAACAGTGCAGCTCACAAACTCTTCTTCTATTGTAAAAAGTCTTTAAACAGACACACTGGGGTACAATCAATTGATTAGAACAGCAAAGGATCTAAATACCCTTCCACCTTAGGGAGGTTAGTATTGTATTGATGGTGGTATTGTGATCCACAACTGTTTAGAACAACTTGTAGGGTACAGCCCTCATCGTGTTTTGTCCAAACCATTTACCTGGATCACAGTGGATTTTGAATATTTTAGAATGGTCAGTAACGTGGAGGGTTTCTGGGAGAGGTGGTGTGTGGGAGACGCCTCGTGTACCGTGAGTCAGAAGGGACAGCTTCGTATTCTTTTTAATAAGTTCTGATATTATTCCATAATCTTTTCTTAGTAATTGTTTTCCTGGAAAGGTACATTTTTACACTAGGGTTCCGTATATCTGAGAGTTTGTATTGCTCATAATGGTGTGGTTTTACTGTAAGTTTTCATGGATTCGGCCAAATGTTTTCAATAAAGGACCTTAAAAAGTAAAAGAAAGTCAAAACCATTGTCTAATTTTGTCATAAAGTATTCTTTTTAGTATGACTGACTATCCTGTGGCTGAATAACGCTGAAGATCATCACGGCACAAACACACAGCAGTGTAAAGCTTAGAAGAAGTCTTTTGAAAAAGAAAATTCATAGAAAACAAAGAATCATCTGAAAATGGCATTCAAGCAAGCTTCTAAGGTGAACGTTAAAGCCTTTGTGATTTGTCACTGACGCAGCGCAGCTTTTATTAAAACTATAAAAGGAGGTTTGTGACCCAACAACCTCAACCGAATGTTTTCAGAAGACCCTTTTTGATATTTGGTAATGATGGTTTAAAAAAAAAAAGTTTATATATATACAGTGTATATATATATATATATATATATATATATATATATATATATATATATATATATATATATATATATATATAATTTGCTACCATTATTTTCATTTCTTTCCCATCCTTATATCTTAGATACCTTACAGGGCTAGAACAAAAACGCAGTGGCACCCAACAGGTAACCCATCATTGACCTGCTGCCGACACAGGTGAGAATTATTCACAGGTGAGAATTATTGCTGAGTTAGTTAGGTGTGATCAGCCTTGACACCCACCCTGGCTCCATTAACACAGAGCTGTTCTGGGCAGAGCCCTGGTCCTCAGCCACATGTTTGTCTTCTAACTCCATAAATCAATAATCACTTTCTCCAGCTATCTATCTGCAGGCATCCTCGGCACTTGTGTCATTTTATTATTATTATTATTATTATTTGTTTATTTAGCAGATGCCTTTATCCAAGGCGACTTACAGAGACTAGGGTGTGTGAACTATGCATCAGCTGCAGAGTCACTTACAATTACGTCTCACCTGAAAGACGGAGTACAAGGAGGTTAAGTGACTTGCTCAGGGTCACACAATGAGTCAGTTTTAAAAGCACAACATCACTGGTTTGCAAAAAGCTGTGTGCAGGCCATTAATATTTAACCACAAAGTCTTGGGGGCTGTTTTTTCCTAATGCATTTACGCATCGCAGTTCTGCCCATCTGCGGGCAGGCGAATGCTTTCTGAATACAGCCCCTGGCGTGTGCTGCAATGACCGATTCTGTCTGGGTGGTACAGCGAAGGATTCCTTCTTACAGGGTTGTATTATCTTACAGCAAATTCTAGCAGCAAAGTTGGCAACAAATAACATTTTTAAAAAAGCGATTTGGTCTTGACGAATGTTATTTATCATATCAGTTTAATCGTTGGTTATGTTCACACTTCATAAAACAGATGCTGAAGAAACCTAAGTAGTGAGCAGGTGCAAACGCGTCATCCTGTATCGCGCTCACATCTTATTCCAGTAAACGCTCATCTTTCACTTTTTAATACAAAATGGGTTACCATCTATGAGTTGTCAGTTGCCGCAGCACTGATTTATTGATTTATTTATTTATTTATCCAGGGCGACTTACAATTGTTTAATTGTAAGGGCAGATTGCAACAAAAACCAATATAACAAAAGGACACTAAAGACACTTTCACACAGAACTTAACTGCGCAATCTATGCCGGTATAACACTGTCATAACCCTTTCCCACAGCCAAAGGGATCATGTGAGTACAACTTTCAATCCTGTCAGTCAACAGATCGTTTTCATGGCAACGGCAAGTGAAGGTACGAAAGGAGGCATCGTCCCATCCTTGTTCAGTATGCCGTGCGTCACGTCCTCTCTTCAATTAAAACATCTTCTGCGGCTGATACACAAAACACTGCTCCAGCCAGAGACACTCAGGAGCGTAACCAAGGAGACGCAAAGACACAAGCAAACACGGAGGAGATAGAGAGCGTCATTATCCACACACTCCTTCAGCAGACTGCAGAGAACACAGTCCTATTCATTGGTTTGATATTATTATTTACTGGAAATGTGAAGGGCATGGTGTCCTCCTTTTAAGACACTACAACAGTCACTGAGGATGGTTCTAGAAACCGCGTGTATTTCACACAATCTAGCTCCCTAATCACTGCCCATTGTTGGCTGCAGATACAGACAAAACTTTTTTTTTTTTTCTCTTTTTGTTACCTGCCAGTCAAACACAAAACAGGCTGGCCTTGAGGAACCTGATTCGTCTGCGACAGGCAAAGAGAGATTCTAAGAGCGCCTTATTGCATTCAACAAATAATAATAACCTCTTTGCAAGGTCTTCCTAGAATCTTTATTAAAGAGTGCTGCTGGCACAGTACTGAGGGGAAAAGAAACAACAAAGAGAAAAATGACTTTTTTTCTCTTTTTTCTTTTTTCTTTTTTTTTGCAGCCTTTAAAAACTTGGCTTCTTCCTCCCAGTTATGCTTCGGAGAACAGCAGCTGTCAAGAAGGAGACAGGCTCTGCCTGCATTGTGCAGAGCACTACAGTGAGATCCAAGCACTCTCACAGAACTCTCAGTCTCCCTGGAGTCATTCTCAGGACACCCCTCCCAGACTGGGATTACTACTAACCCTCCCCACTGGCAGATCACCTTCCATCATACGATACACACACAGATCAAAACATTCCTGCCAACACTTTGCAGTGAGTGGAGGTTCACATGAATGCATAGCATAGCTGCACATATAAATAATTCAATAAAACACATACATGTCTTTTTATCCTCTGTTCTGTGGGGACTAATTTTCCATGCAGCTTTTTTTTTTTTAATTGCACTTAATATTTCAGGTGAAGGCTTAAGATAAAAAAAAAAAAGTCTTGACTGGTCATTCTGTTTTCAGTATATCCAGTATAGCAGATGTAAGAAATGAAATCAGTTCTGTACTGTGCTTTGGTCTCCTGTGTATGAGAGTCAGTAACTCTCTCAGTATGGGATGGATGGATGGGTCTTTTTCGCCTTCTTCAAAACTTGAATCTGCATCTAATTCTTTTTTTAATTACACTAACAATATCCTTCTAGGCTATTAACAGTACGTCATTTTCTAGATATGCAATTCATAGCGTTTGTTAAATGTTCATTTTGAAATGTTACTAAATGTAAACCCAATAAAACACCCTGCATCATTGCTCTTGCAGTAAAACACCCTGCATCATTGCTCTTGCAGTAAAACACCCTGCATCATTGCTCTTGCAGTAAAACACCCTGCATCATTGCTCTTGCAGTAAAACACCCTGCATCATTGCTCTTGCAGTAAAACACCCTGCATCATTGCTCTTGCAGGGGAATGTCCTCCTCCTCCTGTCAGGGAGTAGTTTGATTGCATAGCGCTGTGAAGAAGCAGGCCACAAAGCAGCGCTGTATTTTTTGGATTGAATCTGCCCTGCAGGTCCTGAATTCCTTTATTGGAAATCAATGCGAAAGAAGAAGCCGACTCCCTTTCTATCGCCTTACCTCCGATCCAAGCCTGGGGCCAGACCTCCACACGGAGACTCTTTCACTTGTCAGGGAATTGCATTCGGAAAATTCATTTACTTCATTCGCTCCAGTGTTCATTCTACCAAGAACACCCCCCTGAGATGATCTTGGTTTTCAAACTCTCCTGGGCTCACGTAAGTACTAAGCCAGGCTATATAGCAGCTGCACCACAAAAGTCCCACAAACACAGCTGTCATATAACACAGTAATACAGACTAGGGGTTAAACATGCATGAGGGCGTATCATAAAGAGTTTGCTACACATTCATATATTAGGAACTCGCCTTGGTGTGTTAATTCACACAGAAACACAGACATCCCTGACCGACACAACAGCAAAACATTCAAATATTTAGAAGACCTTCATTTGTATTTCCTTTTAAATTCACTAAAATATGACTTTAAATAACTGGAAGCTCCTCTGAGCACTAAATTATAGCATTGAAATGAGCGTGGTAACCTAATGAACTGACCAGGCACTGCAAAGGAACAGTATATAAATCACACTGGTGATTTACCAAATTACAGGATTTGGGAGCAGAGGCACACAACACAGCTGGATCTATAAACTGGGCCACATAGGACAAGATTCAAATATACCAAGGGTCAAGTGCTCTGCTAAAAACAAAAACAAAAAAATCAACATAACACATAAAAAAAAAACAGTAGCTTTTACAAAATGTGGTGTCAAAAAACTTCTCACTAAAATCAGCTCAACTGAAATAGATTTCGGAGCACAGTGCTGTTGAATACTAACAAGGTTTCTTTACAAGAACTCCGCCACATTAACCCTTTCCTTGCAGTGCCTTTGCAATGTGACTGCAACGATGGCTGTCATCCATTTCAACACCGTGATTGAAAAAGGCCATTTTAAAGCTGTCTTACCAAGACGTTCAATTCTGACACTGAATTATTAGTCCTGGGTAAATGTTTAGTCTTCTGCTTTAACAGGAACCAGACATGTTGCTCAGTTTGTTTACATTACACATTATAGTTTCAGCTGTAGACACACACGCTTCCTCCCTCTCTCCCTAATGCTTTCTGACCCTTCTCTTACTCAGGTAGTACACTAAACAGCCAGCAGCGGGAGGGTAGCAATACAATACTGCATTTAAACACTGTTCAAGCTCAGGGAAGCAAAACAAGAAACCACACACTCACACTCACACACACACACACACACACACACACACACACACACACACACACACACACACACACACACACACACACACACACACACACACACACACACACACACACACACACACACACACATTATCAACACAGGGCTCTTGATCATGTTTCGAGTACAGCACCCTCAACTTTGTCTCAGATTTTATCTACTCCGAAGATCTCCTCTTACAGTCTATGCACCCTGTGTAGCTCAGGGATGGAAATAAGACTCGGATTGCACAGCAGCTTCATCCATTCCAGGTTTTACTTTGAGCCTGATTGGCCACAGTGTATGAGTAACAAGCTCAGGTGTGTCTGATTAAACTCATAGTCAAACCCGGAAACAGTTCACACTGCTATGCAAGGGGAGTCTTTGCTTTGGTTAGAGGAACGGGTAGCACTGTAAATGCTTGTGTCACAATAGCCTCTCGATGCTCTGCAGCCACAGTGATTCTCAATGACTCCCTTCAGAACAAAGCTGCCTCAGAGCACAAAAGGCCCTGGTGCTCTTAGTGCCAAGCAGCGATTGCCCCGCCAGTTCCAATAATACCGTCATTTCACAAAGGGATGATACTGGGTAGTGATGCCATGGCTTGTCTTTGTCTATGAGACTCTCTCTGTTCCCAGATCACACCTACATTCTGCAGCTCCCTGCTACCCTGACACAAACACTCACATCCCAGCCCCGTATGAAAGGCAGTCGAAACGAGTCATTGCATTGGTTGCTTCAGCAAAGTAAACACTTAGGGGAAGAAAAAAAAAACCACAAACAGATTGTGATACACTCAGTAACCTGGGATGGTTAGCATGTTTCATTACAATTTCATCACAATTGTGTTGTATGTAAAAGTGTGGGAATGCTAAAAGAACGTTTCAACTAGAATAGTTTTTCTATGTCTTTAAAATCTGCCATACTAACATCCTGCCACACTGATATACTGATGCACAGCCTCAATAAAGCCACAGATTCTGATATTCTCAATAACTTATGCTGCAGGGTTGTGACAGAATTCATACTACGCACAACATTGCCCGCTTCACAAAGGACTGGGTTTGTGTCACATAGCACCAGCAAGCACACAAGCACTTGCAATAATGCGAGTGGCTGTTACTGGGACAGGAGCCCCTAGACTGGTAACACCAAAGCTGAAGTGTCATTATTTTAGGAGATGTTACAGATAAGCAGGTACTGTTTCTTCAAACACAACCAAGGAACCCCCCCAGACTGCCTAAGAATAGTTTCTCAGATGTGCACAATGATAATCTGTGGCCATAAATTGCAATCAGGATATTTAATAGAACACAGATGTGTGTTCCTCAGTTGTTTGCACTAAATCGTGGAATGGACTCCTTCCGTCTAGGATCCTGGAAGATTACAAATACAGTCTATCCCACTTAAGTGTATATATCGTTTAGGTCAGGTCCAGTCACAGTCCTGGAGGGCCATTCCACTCCAGGTTTAACAGGTAACATGTGATAATTCACTGCTTCGGGGTCTGGATGAACATGGGCAATTGGCTGTGACCTACAGACATAATTTAAGTAAGAATTATTTCCATTTAATTCTTCAAAGTAAAAAGGGGTATTTTGGGAATGTGCATCACTGTGCACTGTTTACCATGAACTGTACATTTAAATACAATACTTTATAAGCTGATGGTTCTGTGCTTTCATATTCAAGAATTGGCCTGAATTAAGCCTCAAAGAAAGGGAAACTACTTGGAAGTGCAGTGTAACGCATTGTGTTACCGGTACAGTAATATTTAATAAGAAGAACTGGGATCGCAGATCACCAACCCACAGAAGTGTATACTCCGTTTATGAGTAAATATTCATGAAAAATAGGTTATACAGTGGGTTAGACTGTACTTTAGTGGTGTGGGGGTATCAAAATGAACACCTGAATGCCATGCAATTCACAGCCAGATCTGAATGAAAGCAAGACAGATGATTCCAAAATGAGATTCCAGCAAAAGTTGCTTCTGAAAAGACTCCTCGTGGTTGATTGTGGGCTCCAGTGAACAGCGCGATGCAGAATCAATCCTTGCTGGAATATTAAGCATGGGACAGCCACTACCTTAGTGGTCAAGTCTCTTCCATGACACACTCCAGAAGGGATCTGCTACTTTGGTTCAGCAGGCAAAGAAAAACAAAACTGTCACAGAGTCTTTTTTATTTTTTAATTTTGATCCCAGCTCTGAAATTCCAGTTTCATCAGCTACATTTATTTAGCCAGCACCTTCACTTTCATCGAAATCCTTGATACTCTGACACTTGCAGTTCAGCTCCACACCACCACGTTCTCAAGCTACTGTTCCAATGGGAAAAGGAAAACAGCAAACTGTGAGTTAATCTTCCTGTTACTTCTAGAGTCAAGAACAGCTACGTATTCTGAAACAGAACAGAGGTGTTGGAAAATGGACATTCTACTGTTTTGAAAGGATTTTCACGTTTTCTTTAATTACAGATTTCCTTTATAATATCTTGTCAAGGAGTCTATCATTTTAAAAGCCTTCTCTCTTCGACGGTGGATGCCTTTTTGATGAGAGAAAACGCAACGAGACCGACAGCGCTCTTAAAATGATTAGAGGCAGCCCTGGTGAACACGTGCATAAAGACGAAACAAAGCAAACTCCTAAGCAAGTATAACATCAGTGCCTTAAAGTTTTCAAACAAGGCTGTAAATTCATGCACATTCCAGTGGCATTGCTGTTACTCGATACTAAGAAACCACAGACCATAAAATCTGACTTCTATATACATGCGAATAGGAATATGCCCCAGCAAGACTAAATAGAAAGTACTTTAATAACTCCATATCAGGCAGCTGGATCTCAACCACTCCAGTCTGATCGCCTTGAGATCTCTGTGAAGTGAACCACCCTTCTCCTTCTGAATGTAAGGACTAAAATAACTTTGAAGTTACACCTAAACATAAGCAGAGAAGCAGCTCTGAAGACAAGCTGATCTGGACACAGGGTTACAGTATGCAAAAATCTAGATAATCAAATCATTGGCGTAAGACTGTTGACCTAATTATAACAGACCGCTGCAATGCAAAGCCAATCAGAAACTAAATTTAGTTCCTTTTTTTATGCATTTTCTTAATCTGTTATTAATAACACCGGCCCAGGCTTTCTATATGATTACATTATGCTCTTGATAAACAGGTCATACAGAGGAGCCATGCAGAGAGAGTGGTGGAGACTGGAGGGGCTGGGTAATGTCATACAACCACATTACAAACAGCTCATCTCAGAGCTCAACGCCCACAGGCTGCTTTTACTGTGGATTTGCTTCAGCAGAGGGAAAGCAAGCCTTCCACACCGAGTGAGTGCCAGAGAGGCAGCCCTCGAAACCAGTGCCATCATCTCTATTGATTCCCATGCTGTAGCCTGGAGAGCACAAGCAGTGGCTCTGTATGGGACGGCATGCCTTGAGCCAGTCCTGCCTGTGCGAGGGAGTGCACTGTGCCAATGAACCCCCTGTGTGTGGTGCTTTGTGATGTGGTTGCCCACACAATAGCGAATTCTGTAGTGCTACAACATGTGGGGCCTCACTTTCAAATTGTCAGCTGCAAAATCATATTCTTTGAAATGGACCATCCCATGAATTGCTTAATGTACATATGCTATAAAATGAAGGCAAGTTTAAAATAATGGCCACAAATCATGAACAGCAAATTCAAATGTAATATCATTGTTGATAGATAGATAGACAGATAGATAGCTAGATAGATAGATAGATAGATAGATAGATAGACAGATAGATATATAGATAGATAGATAGATAGACAGGATATCTAAAAACGTGTTGATCCCAACTTTCCCAAATGAACGTCAACTGCAATGCAATGGTTCAGTACACAAATGCTATGGTAGCTGCATTGGTACAAACAACGTCTTGTTTTTCTTTTAAGATGCTTTAAAACCAGCCTAAACCCTCTGGGGTCTCAACAAATAAAATCTTCTTAAAACATACACCTTGATAAAAGTAAAAAGACTATCCTATGATGACAGACCCACTGTTCTGTTCTGTATGCATTCCCCCAAAGGGCTGTAGCCTCTTTCTCCCAGCTTTTTATAACAAGTAAGCAACAAAATAAGGGCAACTTTTGACAGCTTCCAATCATGGCTAATGAGAATTCTACAAAAGCAGTTGTTTTTTTTGTTTGCTCGTTTTTTGTTTAGTTTTTTTGCAGATGACATTTGATGGTTCGTTTCTCTTATGTAACTATAAGCAGCTATGCTTTCTATGAGGGACCTCTCTTGTAACTGCACTTTGTATGTCGGATAAAAACAAATACCAGACCTTTGAAATCAGAATAAAAGAGCTTTGGTGCTGCTGGAAGCTCAGACATATGTATAAACCAGACCGTGGCATGAAATTACTGATACATTTCCAGTGTCCCAAATCCATAAGAGCGCTGAGATTGAGGGACAACAGAAAAGTGCACATGAATTAGTGACTGTAGGGGATATAAAATGAATAAACTTGAATTGTGCCAAAAAGCAGGGTGCAATGCAAGTGGAAATAACAACAAACTTTGCATTGCTACATAACAATGTCAAATAGTGTATTAGCAATGTGTAAGAAACCCAAAAGCAAACAGAACAAAGCATTCAATGAACGGAAAGGCTGCTACAAAATGCAAAAAACATAGATAGCACTCGCATCACAGGACTCATATTATCTACTCTACTGAGAAATGCTTCACAAACAATTCTTGCTATTGTTCATATCTCACTTGAGGAGGGAGGGGAGGGCGCTGGGAGAGCGAGCTCATCAAGATCCATTTCCACAACAGGATTAAGAGCACTACAATTCACATCCCACTTGCAGTAACCAGCACGTCTCCCAGGATCTTTTACAATACAGCACCTTATTCATCTTGCACAGCAAAGCTCATGCATGAGCATCGACAGGCACTTAGTGTAGGAGACAAAAAACAACCACAAGTACGTCAGATCAAGTGAGTGACTTTAAGGTCTGGAGATCTATGATAAGGGTTCATGTCTGCTAAGTGCAAGAAGATCTTAGAGAGTGATGAGCAGTTTTAGACACACTGTGGGAAATATATTCACATACTTGCCAAATGCAACAAGAAGGTATGTACGTAATGCCCTTTGAGTGATCTGCGGTACATGGAAAGACTGTGGGCAACATTCACTGAACAGTTACTTTGACGAGTAACAACACCAAACAAGCAAGACAGAACAAAAGTGCATAGGGAGGAGCTCTTATATGAACCTTCAGATTTTAGAAACAAATCTGTACATTTTTGTCAAAAATGAGCATTGTGCATTCAACACCAGACAAAAAAGCCAATTTCAGTGATTTTAAACTATAAGCAAACGTATAAATATGCTGCAAATGCTTATCTATCTATCTGTAGTTATTATATTATATTATAGTTCCCATGGCAACAAAAAACTATAAGTACTTTGACTGTCCGTTTTCAAACCCAATTTCAAATGTATAAATACACAGTATTTAAAATACTGTGTATATATATATATATATATATATATATATATATACTAAGTATATAGACTGCATGCAATAAGGCCCGACAGGGCGTCCGTATCCGTCGAATATAGGGACGCCTCGGGGCGTTGTGAGGGACGAGGCTAAGTTGAGTGCCTCCAACCCCCAAGAAGTCTGTATATTCAACGTATACGGACGCCCTGAAGGGCCTTATTGCATTTATAATCCAGGTCAAACAGTGGATTTGAAGAAAAAAAAGCATAAATCATGTTTAGGACAAAAAAATTATTGTTTTTTTTTTTAAATATCCTCACGCCAATAAAGTAGTCCCATTTATAACTCTGAACTATACAATAAGTTAAGCTAAGTAAATTAATTTTATTGGAACTTGCAAAAGAAAGTACATCTGTATTTTTGATATTGTGGACATTGCCATTGAAAAGATGAGGCGGCTCTGAGTTCTTTTTTTCCCTGTTACTGACAGTGCAGACACTGTTTGAGCAGAACAGACGGGAGGAATGAAAACAAACACGGATTTCAGTCATTTTTCAAGGTATGTGTCTGAGAGGGGTGGATAATGTGCAGAAGTGTCTTTGTTTTTCTTTGTTCTTCATCCAAATCGGCAAGTGTACTTACTATTTTGGGATTTTCTGCAAGTAATCAACTTCATAGTTACAGCTGTACATCTGTAACAGTAAAAAGCAAGATGGCTACCATCTGATACTTTAAATTCTGTGAGGCAGCACAATGATTTAGAATATGTGACAAGGCTCCAACTGTCCGTATTGCGGACAATTCAACGGCAGTAGAGTTGATATTTTCCGAAGGAGGCTGCTTTTTAAAAGCTGCTTGGTTTCTTCCCTGGTTGTTTCCAGGTTAAGGACTCGGGTAACTCCACGCTGCTGCACACCACGATAACCAAGCGCTACGTGATAACAGGGGTGGCTCTACAGCTAGAGGGCCAAACGTTTAACACCACCCTCTAGAATGAACTCATTTTGCTTTATAAAGTCGAATGAAACCTGCTGAATAATGTTACGTTAACATATTGAATTACATACCGCTTTGTAAGTTTCCATATACTTCAGGAAAAACTGACATTTTAAAATCTAACATGAAATACTGTAGTGTCTGACTGCATGACATTAAATAAAATATCTAAATTATGTTCATACTGTATGTACATACAGTACTGTGCAAAAGTTTTAGGCAGGTGTGAAAAAATGCTGTAAAGTAAGAATGCTTTCAAAAATAGACATGTTAATAGATTATATTTATCAATTAACTAAATGCAAAGTGAGTGAACAGAAGAAAAATCTAAATCAAATCCATATTTGGTGTGACCACCCTTTGCCTTCAAAACAGCATCAATTCTTCTAGGTACATTTGCACAAAGTCAGGGATTTTGTAGGCATATAGTCAGGTGTATGATTAAACAATTATACCAAACAGGTGCTAATGATCATCAATTCAATATGTAGGTTGAAACACAATCATTAACTGAAACAGAAACAGCTGTGTAGGAGGAATAAAACTGGGTGAGGAACAGCCAAACTCAGCTAACAAGGTGAGGTTGCTGAAGACAGTTTACTGTCAAAAGTCTTACACCATGGCAAGACTGAGCACAGCAACAAGACACAAGGTAGTTATACTGCATCAGCAAGGTCTCTCCCAGGCAGAAATTTCAAGGCAGACAGGGGTTTCCAGATGTGCTGTCCAAGCTCTTTTGAAGAAGCACAAAGAAACGGGCAACGTTGAGGACCGTGAGACGCAGTGGTCGGCCAAGGAAACTTACTGCAGCAGATGAAAGACACATCATGCTTACTTCCCTTCGCAATCGGAAGATGTCCAGCAGTGCCATCAGCTCAGAACTGGCAGAAAACAGTGGGACCCTGGTACACCCATCTACTGTCCGGAGAAGTCTGGTCAGAAGTGGCCTTCATGGAAGACTTGCGGCCAAAAAGCCATACCTCCGACGTGGAAACAAGGCCAAGCGACTCAACTATGCACGAAAACACAGGAACTGGGGTGCAGAAAAATGGCAGCAGGTGCTCTGGACTGATGAGTCAAAATTTCAAATATTTGGCTGTAGCAGAAGGCAGTTTGTTCGCCGAAGGGCTGGAGAGCGTACACGAATGAGTGTCTGCAGGCAACAGTGAAGCATGGTGGAGGTTCCTTGCAAGTTTGGGGCTGCATTTCTGCAAATGGAGTTGGGGATTTGGTCAGAATTAATGGTCTCCTCAATGCTGAGAAGTACAGGCAGATACTTATCCATCATGCAATACCATCAGGGAGGCATCTGATTGGCCCCAAATTTATTCTGCAGCATGACAACGACCCCAAACATACAGCGAAAGTCATTAAGAACTATCTTCAGCGTAAAGAAGAACAAGGAGTCCTGGAAGTGATGGTATGGCCCCACAGAGCCCTGATCTCAACATCATCGAGTCTGTCTGGGATTACATGAAGAGAGAGAAGCAACTGAGGCTGCCTAAATCCACAGAAGAACTGTGGTTAGTTCTCCAAGATGTTTGGGCCAACCTACCTGTCGAGTTCCTTCAAAAACTGGGTGCAAGTGTACCTAGAAGAACTGATGCTTGATGCTGTTTTGAAGGCAAAGGGTGGTCACACCAAATATGGATTTGATTTAGATTTTTCTTCTGTTCACTCACTTTGCATTTAGTTAATTGATAAATATAATCTATTAACATGTCTATTTTGAAAGCATTCTTACTTTTACAGCATTTTTCACACCAGCCTAAAACTTTTGCACAGTACTGTATATATATATATATATATATATATATATATATATATATATATATATATATATATATATATATATATATATATGTCTCAATCCTAAAATTCCAAGTGATTCAATACTTTTGGCTGTAGTCTCTTAGAAATAATTGAAAAAAGGATATTGATTATCCAAATTGTATTTATTATTGATTAACGAAGACTTGGAGCCGTTCCTGTTTTCAGCAGGTCACGGGCTTTGTATCTGCTGATAAGTTACAGATGGATGGTGTCCATTTGCTTTCATAACAAAGTGGCAATTTACCTATTATATCTACTGTTTAATTATGATATTTAATCCATTTGTGTTACAACAGAGACATCTAACAAACAAATAATGGGTGTCTTTTTGCAAAGCTGAAACCTGCAGGAATATTAAAATAACTGAAGGTAGTATGGAGCAAATGTCCATATTTCCATATTTCAGGTTTCATACAGTGTGTTTACCTTATTATAATCAACCGGATGCTGTAAGGTTTAATTGCCCTGACATATCTTTCAAAGGGGCACTAGTTGGTCTCTGTGTCAGTAAGAGTATAAGAGAATGAAGCAGATGTTTGGGGAGGGGTAAACTCCCCACACACCCTTAAAACACATGGGATGTTTTGACAACCTCAGGCAGGGCCCAAGCTCATTAAAAGCTTCTGTTTCTTAACCAGACTGAACAAAGAAACAATTAAACTATCAATATACAACCCCACATTTGTTAAATTTGCAATTGGCTCACATCCCCATCTGTGCACATTAAGCTGAGGGACAGTGGCTTGAAACCGGGTTCCAGGAGCCCTAGTTTGAGGCAGCTTTGCTCTATCAAACCCCAAGTCTCCCGTGGTGTGCCATGCAGTGGCCTGAAACCTAGTCTCCTGAAACCAAGTTCCAAGACACAGTGTGGCATCGTGTTCCCTCAGCTTTACCAGTCAAAAAAGCAAGGAGGATTCTGGCTTCTGAAATCCTAACTGTGCAACACAACAAAGCAATGAGTCACAAGCAATCACAAGCAGACAATACTGTAATCATTGTTATAAAAACAGTTCTCTAAAGTATGTGAGTCAAACACCTTTAAAATGATTCAGCAGGTATTATTATGCAACTATTTCAGTATTGCTAAAAAAAAAACATTTCAAATCAGCCTGGTACATTGACAGCATTTAAAACAGGATCAATAAGTAAGATCCCAAAAGAGCAGTCAGGTTATTTGAACTGGGAGGGGCATGACAAATCTATATGAAAAACAGACTTTTGTGCCATCTCCGCATGCACATACAGCACACATTAAAACTGTTTTCCAAATAGGCCTACAAAACAAGCTAATAAGCTTTAATGCTTTTATGTAACCTTTTTGGCTAAAAGAGACATACTGATCAGCAGGGAGTTGGTAAAGGCTGGAAACAAAAAATGAAATATCACTATGAAAAAGCTGGCTTAACCCTCGAGGTCCCGCTGTACCTATGTTAGCATGTGCCATCGGAAATCACGTTGGAACCTCACGGGACTCCTAGGTCCCAGTCTGAGGTCAGGTAGAAATATATGTAACAAATATTTTTGTCCTGCTCTCATGTAGACTCGACAAAAACAATTCAGTTCTCAAAGACTTAAAAAGCTCTACTGAGACAGCGCTAAGACAGGCTGCATGTCGACTGTACTTGCATCTACCTGACAATACAGATTGTACTTTGCATCTACCTGACAATACAGATTGTACTTTGCATCTACCTGAGAATACAGATTGTACTTTGCATCTACCTGAGAATACAGATTGTACTTTGCATCTACCTGAGAATACAGATTGTACTTTGTCAATTCCTTCAGACATCCCACCTATCAATCCACC
Organism: Acipenser oxyrinchus oxyrinchus; assembly: GCA_030684275.1. NCBI lineage: Eukaryota > Metazoa > Chordata > Actinopteri > Acipenseriformes > Acipenseridae > Acipenser > Acipenser oxyrinchus. Next base: position 32,890,898 of record CM060261.1, on the reverse strand, counting down.
AGAATACCAAATGGAGGACTGTGCACCTAAGTGGAAAGAAGTAGAGCAAGCTGCGAAAAAAGCAAGCACTTTATCATCTCCAGGGCCTAATGGAGTTCCGTACAGAGTATACAAGAGTGCGTCAGGAGTTCTACGAATCCTGTGGAAATTGATGAAAGAGGCATTGGAAAAACAGGTTGTACCAAGAGCATGGCGCTGAGCAGGTGGAGTCCCAGCAATGTTACATGTTATTTAGACAATGCTTTTTTGATGATTAAAATCCAGTTTGATATGCATGAAGAATAGTAACAATAACACAGTCTGCACCAGTTCCTTGAATATAATGAAAACCAACTCTGAAAAAGCATCCTTTAAATAGCTCCTGAGTTTGTGAAGGGGCCCAGTGTGTGACCCACAGTGCTGGGTGCAGCACTAGAGTCCTGTCTTAAACAGTCGTTTTCCAGGTCATTCTACAATAAAGTAACGGGTGGTTCCGCAATGACTTCTCTGGAACTCTGGAACTTTATATTGGTTCTGTAAAGAACTATTGTTATATACTGAACAATAGAGGGTTCTAGACTTCAGCAGAGTTGCAATGTGAAAATCCAAAGGGAATTTAAATAGAATCATTAAGGATTCTATAACTCTATGCATCTTATTTTGACCCCCACAAAAGTCAAAACATATATATATATATATGTATATAATGTGTGGGGGGAGTCTGACAATACTACAAATAGGTTAGGCAAAATCCCTGTCAATGATCTCGATCACACTAGGTATTCCATTCATGTCTGTGGCGATATCTTTTGAAAGCAAGCCCCATATTACACTTTTTAACTATTAGACAAAATGTTTACAGAATACTTAACAACGGCTATTAGGACCATGCTGCATGATTTGTATATTATTAATAGCGTTAGAATTAAACTATACCAAATCATGTTTTTATTTACAATAAAGGGAAAACATGTTTTTGCTGACTTTATAAGCATTTGCACGACACAGTATAGGTTACCTTCATTGTAAATAATTTAAAAAAAAAACTGATTTGGTATAATTTAATGATAACGCTATTAATAATAAATTAATCCTGATTATAGCAGGTATAAGTTTTTAAGTATTCTGTAAATATTTCGTCTGATAGTTAAAAAGTACAATGTGGGGCTGTCAGGTCTTGTTTTCAAAAGATATCGGCACGGACATTATCTACAAACCAATGGAATACCGTGTATGTATGTATGTATGTATGTATGTATGTATGTATGTAGTGTGTTTATTTAATAGAGAGAATACATGCATATCTCCAATCATATGTGTATATAAAAGTCTAAAATATTTCCATAACTGCAAACATTGAATTATCTAGGTAGTCTCTGTATGGTCGGCCTCAGAGCCGCGGTCTGTTAAATTTCTGTTTCAAGGTGAGTTAAAGTCTTTCGTTAATTAAAACCGTCCTTTTCAAAGTGCAGATTAACTCCTGATAAATTATGATAATTAACACAGACTTTAAATTCCCTTGCAAACAAAAGAAATAGTCGCAAGAAGCCCTGCTCGTTAAGATATCAACATTAATTCGGAAATCACGTTAGCATGCTTATTTAATAACGAGACATTCACAACGACCTCTTGAAAATGCCCAAATCAATGCTATTTGTTGATTAACACTGGAGTTATCACTTATTTGAAAATTCTGCCCAATGTGGCTTCGTGTACGGCAGGTAATCAACTAGTTCAACGCTTTTATTATAGGATAACGTCATCCGTGTTTTTAACGGTCACTTACTAGTGCACAGAGGTATACTAGACATCATTTTTAAAAACACACCCGAAATTGGTCTGCCGTTTACCCTTTGTCACTGATTCAACATGCTCGCTGGCTGAAATCTGCAACCATCACCATCGTTCTTTCACCTATTTCACAGGTTACCATTTTCTCTAAATACCTATGCCAAATTAACACGCTGTTTTCCAGCAACACACACGCTGTGCACTTCGGGTTTCCGCCACTCTCGAGCAGCCCCTACCCTAACGCCAAGGCAACCCGAACAGACCCGAGCGCCTCCGAATGCAGTAGAAATCCGCTCCTTTTTTTTCCTAGCCGAACGTTTCCGACGGTAAACGATTGAGTGCAAAGTCTGCTGGGCGCTGTCCATCGCCAAAACCGCCTGAAATCCACAGATTCGCCCAGAACTGACACCAGCACCGCGCTGTCACACCACAGGCTCATTTACACTTGGTTTCACTGACAGATGATGAAAGTCGTGCTTTTTAATATATCCCGTCAAAAAAAAAAAAAAGATTTTGCAGAATCTCACTGCTACCGAAAGACTCCAACAAGGGATTTTTTTTTTTTAACCAACAAGTCAATGCATTTATCTTGATTGTCTATAATGTATATGTATGTCCTGACAATACGGACATAATAATCAACCCATGAAAAATATATAAACGCCCTTTCGCTTTCACATTTTTGCTTTTTTTGTAGTTGTTGTTTGTGCTTAGCAAACCGATAATTAGTAACTAAGTGATGTATGGTCAATGCTGCCACAGCAAATAAATATATATATAAAAACTGTCGTAAAGCTTTCTTCCTATCTTAAAATCAAACGTCAAAATGCAATAAATAAATAATTTTTAAAAAAAATTGCAAAAAAAAAAAAAAAACAGATTGAAAATGGCCGAATGTAGAGAAGGGTCTCCGAGCAACTGTTCATTTATCAATTCTATAAAGTACATTACAGCAATAATACATTTTTTAATTGATGAAGATCACCAGCTAAATTCGTGATAAAATAATTGGGGAGGGAAAAAAACTCTCTCTGAAATCCTTTTAAAAGGGCTTTTTTTTTAAATGGCATGGAGCCCTGCCTCCTTTAAACCCATATTACTGACAGATCTTTAATGAATGCCAGAGCGCAAACCCTGCACCTATGCCAGGAGATCAAACATTGGAAAAAATGGGGAAAAAAATGGAAAGACCTGAATGATAAAAGCAAGACATCGCAGCTAATTGGCAGGGCTGTCTTTTAATGGATCACACTCTAGGGCTACATATGCCCTGTTCATGTTATACATATGGAGTACAGTGCAACACAAAAATGCATGCATAACGAAATTTATTTTATATTTATATATATATATATATATATATATATATATATATATATATATATATATATATATATATATATATATATATATATATATATATATATATATATATATATATATATATATATATATATATATATATATATACACACTGCATTTTCAGCACCAACGTTCGTGAACAGCACACGCGCGTAACCATAACGGGAACTCGGTCGATTTGCATCGACTTGTTATTTCGCAAACAGAAATCGATGTATAGAGCTTAGGTGAAAACACGATCAGTGGGAAAGATAATTGATAAATATGGCGGACATAGGCATTAACCATTCAATCAAGGATAGGAGGGGAGTGTGAGGAGGGAGGGAGGAGGGGGAATCACAGCCAATACATTATTAAGAGCCGAATATAGGAGCTAAGCCCGATGCACTTACTTCATCTGCTTTACGATGGTGCTTTTCCCGGATTCGCCGGCCCCTGTTGGAATAAAACACAAAATAAAAAGCCGTGAGGGTTTGCATTGTAAGGAGATGAAGGAGATTACAAGCGAAGGAGCAGCTGTGCTAATGCACCCAGGGACTGTGCTCTCCCGTCCAGACACAGGGGCTGCTGACAAGGGGCTGAGATTTATTATCATTTCATTCAATTTGAACAAGGCTGTTGTTTTGTGTATTTTTTTTATTATTAAATAATTAAACAAGCAACAATAATATATGCGTATTGATCATAATAAAAACCTTACCGAGCAGGAGCAGTTTGACATCTTTTGCAGCAGTGACCCCGTCTTCTTTGAGATTTTTTTCGATCGCCTTGCTCCTTTCCATGGCAGCTCGTTCCTCTGCACTAAGTGTACATCCCATGGTTAGCAAAACCTCGGTTCTCTCTCCAAATACACAAGATATGAAAACCAGCAATCGCCTTTCCTCTTTCTTTCTTTCTCTCTCTCTCTCTCTCTCTCTCGCGCGCGCGCTCTGTTCCTTCTTTTTCTTACTTGCTTGCTTTCTTCTTTCGTCTTCTTTCGTGTTCTTCTCCTCTAATGCATCAAAAACTGACTGGGCTGCTGTTGGCACAGAGCTGGAGTGGACTGGGCTGGGCGAGCTCTCCGGGGAAGGTTTGCTTAAGTGTTCGGGCTGGGGGTGTCTAATGGGCGGCGGCGATGGCTGCGAGCGATCGCATCGTTCGGCTGATCACAATGGAGAGGAAAGAGGGAGAGTGCGCCAGGATCTGCACTCGCTGACGTCAGGAGAGGAGCGAGGGAGCATGCTCCAGTCAGCGCGCTTGTTAGCCGAACACAATTTACATACAGACAGATAAGAGACGGGTGTTTTGTGTGGTTATTTATTTATTTATTTATTTATTTATTTATTTATTTATTTATTTATTTGCAATAGGCTCTCCGTTATTTGGAATTGATTCCGTAATCATCACCTATTTCTATGCTTAAAAAATAAAAAACACAGTTTAAAAGTTACACACAGTAGCAATCAAGTAGTATACTGTGCCACCTAAAGCCGAGATACGGTGCTACATGGGGACCACGCGGCCGTGGCATATTCTCTCATTAGGTGTGGCTGTGTCAGCCTTCATCAAGGTGTGCGCAATATTAGCCAATTCGTCTCCGCAGGTTTACAGCAATGAAACATTCAGTACACACTCAGGTACAAAAAATACACATTAAACCCTTGCACGTTCCAAACGGACGAACCACTGAACTGGAGTTCCTTCTTGCAAAGATTGAACACAAACAGAAATGTAACTGCTGTCTCGTTGTCTTGTTTAAAACGATCTTAAAATAACTCTCGAGTTAAAGTTCTGTAAAAATGGCCCAATAGTGTATTGATCAAATAATTTAATATTTTACTAATTCAGTCTTTGAAGCTCCGTTAACTCAGCAATGGGGTTGCAGAGTTTTCCAATATATCGACGTTGTATCAATTCTAAGTGAACATTATTACCACACAAGTCGTGTTTAGATCTAGTGACCCTTATTCAAGTTTCCCATGGTAAAAGCATAGAAAGAGTAATACAGCTCAATGCATGGCAAAGCAGAGGTGCGCATTGTAAAGAATAACGAGGTATGGTAAAGAATATTATTAATAAACAACAGACCTTTGTAAACTATGAAAAATATAGTATAACGAAAGCACGGTGGAACTACAAAAAATACCGTGCACAAAACACCGCGGTATTAAGCTTTTATAAGGGAACACACACAAACTAAGATCAATAAGAAAATCAAACATGGAAATTTTAAACAAAGCGGGTAATGGAGTCTTCTTATTTTAAACTGAACGGGTTCGTGCGCAGCCCTCGGTGTCACCGGTGACAGCTAACGCCTTATCCTGCCTGTAACCCCCCGCATTCAACATGTACAGCGACTCTTCCCCTAACTCCAACCAGTCCCATAGCTGCTTCCCAGTCTATTCCCAAAATGTCTCCACTCCACAGGGGAATCGCAATGTGACTTTTCCACCAGCTCAAGACGGATTTATAGTTTATAATACAGTGCAGTAGATTCTCAAAGTAAACCCACCCTACAACTAACCCGAAAGACGGAGCACAAGGATGTTAAGTGACTTGCTCAGGGTCACACAATGAGCCAGTGGCTGAGGTGGAATTTGAACCGGGGATCTCCTGGTTACAAGCCCGTTTCTTTAACCACTGGACCACACAGCCTCCTATACATCTGACATGATATCTGATACCATATATTTGTTTCCAATGCAAATAAAATGTACTTTGTACTGCATAGTGCTAGCAATAACACTATACTGTTTGGCAGTGTTATTTTCCCCACCATAGATATTGGGAAACTTAATGAAAAACAGTTTCAATGATATCTTTTTGAATGTTTTATTATAATAATAATAATAATAATAATAATAATAATAATAATAATAATAATAATAATAATAATAATAATAATAATAATAATTCATATTATCATCATCATTTTTTTTTAATAATTGGAACTGACTGCCTAATAAGACTGCTCCGTTAGATTTGGTGGAAATGTGTTAAGCATTGTGCCAACGCAATATATTTTATTTCCCATAAATGAATAATCGGTGAGTTATCTTTTAGGCACCAAAAAATCATTAAAGTGAGTATTCATTTCTTTTGCGGTTTGCAGCAATTACATTGACTTGTATTGTCGGCGAGTCTTTAAGTTTCAATTTGTTACTGTGCTGCAATGGGCAAAAAAAGCTGTCTTTTCCTCCTTGCGGTTCTCCTGCTCGCCTCATCCCAACAGCATGTATTACACAAGCAGACAGGAAGATCGAACTGCAGCGCAACAAGCCATGCACTTTCTGCATATCTGTCTCTTAACAGCACTTCCATGATATTGTAATGGGACATGGGAACTGCACCCATTTCAAATCACTGGCCTCATTTATTTTAAAAGAGCTTACAACAAACGCAAAAGTTATTGCAGCTGAAACATGAATATACTGTTAGAGGATTGAATCATTTAAAGCCAGCGCACACTACCATTATATGGAAACCAAGCAGATTTGACATTTGATCACCTGTCCATTTAGTAGATTATAATGCATCCAATCCTATCCACAGTGTATTACAACAAAGGTTGTTTTTAATTTCATCTCTGTTCTTTTAGTTAGGTCGACAAAGCAATCTAACCACCTGAAAACCTACCAAACACACAACCTACCATGGTAAAGCATAGGTAAGCCTTATACAAATACATTGCAAGCCAAGGTTAGCTAGAGTAAATGTATAGTATCACCATGGAAAAGCAACGGGGAAAACTGCAAAATAACTGAGATAAACTCTTACAAGAGGTCAGCAACAAGCAGCCTTATACAATGAGAAACTGTACATGAAATAATCCTCACTGTCACCCTTCAGCATGTGTGGGGGACTGCACTATAGAACCGACTCTAGATTTGCTAACTCCAGCACCTACTGCACCAGGAAGCATTTGCTCAGGCAATCAGAAAACAATCAGACACAGCTGATCACATTTTCACCCTCATTTAACATCAGATCAAATGATGTAGTGGATCCTTTCCTAGATATGTGTGAAGGCTGTCCTGTGAGTGAGGGGCTGCTTTAGAACCGTGCTAGCCACTCCAGCATTAGGCGGTAAGCTTTGTCTTCTGCTGGTATTATTATACAAAGTAATTTTGCTTGCATATACAGTAGTTAAGGTGTTTGCATAGTGTACATAATTTTCATATCATTTTCATATAACACGTCAAACTTGGCAATGCCTCTGTTTGTTACTGTCACTGAAATGCAATATCAGAACTCGGTTCTCTTGTACCAGTTCAGACACATTATTTGGGCCCATGCACTCAGATTCCAGTACCCTTTGCAGTCGTCATTATCGCTTTACAATTGAATTTCTCACTCATCGGTACGATTTGCAGCTGTTAAGATCTTTTCTGGTCTCCGAATCAATCTGTCTCTCTTGCTGTCTCACTCGACACAGACCAGTGCTCCCTCTTCAGAAGATCTGGGGCTGAAACATATTGTAATGGAAACACACACACACACACACGCACGCACGCACGCACGCACACACACACACACACACACACACACACACACACACACACACACACACACACACACACACACACACACACACACACACACACACACACACACACACACACACACACACACACACACACACACACACACACACACACACACACACACACACACACACACACACACACACACACACACACACACACACACACACACACACACACACACACACACACACACACACACACACACACACACACACACACACACACACGCACACACACACACACACACACACACACACACACACACACGCACACACAGACGTACACACACACATAGACGTACACACACACACCATGGTTTAATGGCTATTAAAGGTATACTTGCAGGAGTTTGGAAGGGGCTGGCCCAAATAAAGTTACCACTCATTCAGCAAAGCGGTGGTTCAAGAAAGGAACTCACTTTTAACCTCAGGTAGATGGAAGGAGTAACATCGAAATACTTTTGTGCTCAATGTGATTTCTCTAGTTTTACAGTAAATACAAAAATAGCAGCATCCATTTCAATTGCATTTTATTACTTGAATTTGTCTATTTAATTTAAAAAAATAGAAAAAGGTTGCTGCCCTTAGATAGGATACCCAAGTACGCCTAACTGAGCAGAAAATTATCACGTTAGATACGCCTCTGTAAGACAGCATGCAGCATCTAAATATACCACTGGCATTTTGATCTCCATTCTCCTCAATGGGCCCTGATTCTCTGACAGAATGGCACGTCCTCTTCAGGGAAATGATCATCCAATCCTCTTTAATAGTAATGCATGTAGATTATCTGTGATACTGCACCCTATCTGACAAGTTCTAAGAAGTGGTGCCTGAGGAGAGCTTCAGCAGAGTGCTGGGGAGGGGCATATGCATCCTAATTAATCTTAACGGCTGGGATTATCATAAGGATTGACATGGAAATGTAATTGTAATTATCCTAGAAGTGATTTTCTGCAGGATTTAACAGATTTTGTATTTTATTATATGCTGGTAATTGCATTGTTTGAATTGCGCTCCGTTTTATTTTTGCTGCTAACCCAGGAACTGAACTATGGGACAGGGACGTTCTTTAAATCCGAGTTGTGAGTGAAGGAGCATGCTGCTTATCACAATCCCTCAACAGCGCTGCGCTCGATCACACCCTCACTCGTAAACAACAGGGAACACATTCCAAACATGCATGTCATCAGGCTTCCTGTTCATTGAAAATCAAAGCTGCCAAACTCAGGCTCAAATTGGGATTGTGTTGAGTAAAAAACACCTGGGATTCACTTTCCAAACAACGCACTGATAGGGGCATCTTCATGCAACTACTGTATAAAATAACTGTAAAAGTATTGCCTGCTCAGTGCCAGCCTGACCAACAACACTGCAATTCAATTTTACAGACAGATCTCTCCTCATTAACAGGATTCAAAACTTGCCACTGCAGATCAGAGGGGGTGTGATGCGTAAATACAACTCGAACTGGAATCATATGGAGTCACGCGTTATTTCTGTTTATTAACTGTTGACGACTAGCTTACTAAGTGTTCATTTTTTTGTGTATAAACAGTTAAACAGTACTGTTTTCTTTAAAAATGCCTTTAACCTAATTTCATTTACATCTGAAAATACTAAAAAGGTACCAGATCTGGGATCCAGTGCGATTCGGCACAAATGAACCTCTGCTTGAAGTTACTCTGAGCAAGATAAGATCATATAACTATCAATGAAGATCAGCATAAGGTTGATCAGAAATAGAATATCTGACAGGCACACAGACAGATATAAACATAGCTCTGGCAAACAAGTCACAGCATGATGCAAGGGTGCTATTTATCATTGAATATATGCTCTAATAATATGAATAATACAATCTGGCAGATTAGCCTTTCTAAATTCTACAGCTTCCTAATGCATCTCTGCTCTCTGCTCTCGATTACTTGATGTGTGAACACTGAGGTGTATAAGGGACAATGTCCTTGTAAAATATCCACTGGTGGTGTGATGATCAAACAATCAAATACATTATCCGCACTTGCCTCATTTAATGCACCCACGGAATAAAACACTGTGGTTAAATAGACGACCTGTGTTAAAACGTAATGCCAATCAGGTCTTTGAGGTTACACTGGCAGTACAGTAGATCAGCTGTGCACAAGATCTGCTGGCTCAGGTACACACATCTGAATGCATGGCTACCACAGCGCATGTTTAAGCATGTTTAGAGATTGGAAATTTCACGCCTGAAGTGAGATTGATGCGTGCAACAGCAATATGGAAGTGCAGTGGCACACATTCATTCAAAATGCGCACTGCTGCTTATTGCATGCTAAGGGGGAGTAACTGCAACCCATTCTCAGCGCAGTATTTCACCAGGCACTCACGCTCCTGCTTTCTGGGGGCCACCTGGCACCTTTCCAAACAACAAGCTTATAGAATGGTTTTCATTTCATTAGCCGGCTGGCAAAGTGCTTTTTTTTCGTATAATGTTTTACTTTTAAAGACACTCACATACAGCAGTATCATAGCATTGATTTTAATGCACGTTGTAAAGCTTTTTTTTAATCTCGCAGGCAATAATCTGGTATGACTTGCAATGTATTTTGTACATCGAGTACAGAAATAAATATAAACTCACGCATTTAGGTAATAATATCAATTATTATCAATTATCAACAGGGATGCAAAACTCTGAATTATAATTAGAGTTCAGCAGCAAACCGCAGCAAAAAAAAGATCTGTCTTTTTTGTTGTTGTTTTGTTTTGTTTTACTAAAGTACAAAGTGATTATCGGGTTTTGTTGTTTTTAAGTAAATGTTCTCCGGCTGAAATAACAATCCCTGAGAGTCTAAAAACTCTACCGCTCATAATCCCGTAAAAATCTCACAAAAGGTTTCAAATCCTTTCAAATCGCTTCAAATACTACGACCTCTCTCGGAATAATCCCAATTCATGTAGCGCCAAAATAATAAAGGAGTTTACGTGCCTAATGCATTGAATCAGCCATGGCACACAGAGAACGGGGACGTATTCGACTCTCCGAGTCTTAAAATAAAGAAAACAACAACTGTGACAAAAACTGATGTCTTGGGGTATTTTATAAGCAGTGTTGTCATTCAGTTGCACACAGTTATCATAGTTTTTGATATATGGCACTTTTAGCCATATCTAATATGTAATACTATGCTGCTGGCTGTATCAAATTAGAAAGTACAGCTGTTTTATCACCCCTCTTCCGTGGCGTTATTTAATACCACCTCCATATGCAAACCTCTGATCTGTAGATACCAGCTACTGATTATTCTGTCCCTGCTGCTTCCTTACTGTACAAGCCCATCTATTCCAGCCAAACCCTTTTCTCTGGTGATGCCATCGTCCTGCTCCTGTAGAACAGTGTGAGGCAAGAACGGGCATGCCTGGCTTCAACTCCAGGGAATGGAGCTCCGTTGGGGCTGGTCCAGAGGATGGCAGTGATGAAGAAACTCTAAAGCACTTATTTCTAGCCACCCTGTGACTAATTTATACTAGGATGAGGTGCATTTCCTTGTGCCAAGAAGACACTGCCCACCACAGGATGGGTTACCAGGGGGCTGTTTGGATAACAGTGTTCTTAAATCGATGCTCCTAAAATCAAGGCTTTACTGGATGCTGGTCTGGAATTTGGAGTTTTGATAGCTTCTAAGTTCCGTGCAGTGTTGCTGTGATGCACAGATACAGAGGACAGTGTTCCAAACCTTTTCAGAACTCCTTCGAGCACTGGGAAGCAGCAGTATTGTAAGCTGTACCCCCAGGACCAGTGCAGACAGTGCCTCTAATGAATTATGTATAGCAGGAGAGTGCAGTGCAGGAGATTCAAGCTAAATTCCTCTTCACCCCACCCCACTCCAAAGACTGAGGATTGACCAGATAAACCGAAAGAGAGCCAAGCCAGTAAAGCCACATTGCATGCTGTTTGTGCTGTTTGTGGTGTGCTACTCTTATGATTGATGGAGCGGTGGAACGGGTGCTTCTCTGAAACGTGATGGTGCATCCCACAAGACGAAAAACAAATACATAGATAAATGAATTAACTAATAAAGAAGTGCCGGTATGATTAATGAAAGAAAAAGGAATGAAACATGATATCACATCCAAATTCACAAGGGACTGTAGGTGGACAAAGTCTACAGAGATATTCAGCTGGATTAAAAAATACACTGTGCCGGGTTATACCGATGGCGTACTTTCTGGAGTTAGGGTAGTGCATACCCTACTGTATCGCTTGCATCCTCACCCTTCAATAAGATGTGTTTTCTGGAGGTAGGGTAGTGCATACCCTACTGTATCGCTTGCATCCTCACCCTTCAATAAGATGTGTTTTCTGGAGGTAGGGTAGTGCATATCCTACTGTATCGCTTGCATCCTCACCCTTCAATAAGATGTGTTTTCTGGAGGCAGGGTAGTGCATATCCTACTGTATCGCTTGCATCCTCACCCTTCAATAAGATGTGTTTTCTGGAGGTAGGGTAGTGCATATCCTACTGTATCGCTTGCATCCTCACCCTTCAATAAGATGTGTTTTCTGGAGGCAGGGTAGTGCATATCCTACTGTATCGCTCGCATCCTCACCCTTCAATAATAAGTACTTTTTCAGCATTTCCATTTACGTTATCCGTATTACCAGTATATTAGTTTACATTGCTTCACTTTGTATGAATATTTAATTTGAGTGATTTCCTGTTCTAATTGACCTTTCAGACCCCAATATCTCCAGTCTGTGTGAGTGCAGGGATGTCTTTTTGTAGCCGTGTGAGTGCAGGGGTGTCTGTTGTTAGCCGTGTGAGTGCAGGGATGTCTGTTGTTAGCCGTGTGAGTGCAGCGGTGTCTGTTGTTTGCAGTCATGATAACACGCTTGCAGAAACTAAACTGTGCAAGCATTCAGAAACTAAACTGTGCAAGCATTCATCCTACAGCCGTGATAACAGGCTTGCAGAAACTAAACTGTGTAAGCACTCGTCCTGCAGTCATGATAACAGCCGATGAAGGGTGAGTAGGAGTGTGTGTTTCTAATTAGTTTTGTATGTAATGGGTATATCTTTATTCAAAAACAAATGTGTGGGTCAGGAGAGCACATGAAACATTTCCATAAAATTTCAACTTACTGAAATAACTCATAAAAGCTTATATAATTATACAAATGGGGGGGGGGGGGTATAAATGTATGCAGTGTTTTAAAAGAACAAATGACAGTATAACAGCTCTTTTAATCATTGCGTGGATACAATGCTAATCTTGGATTTTATAGAGTTCAGTATAATAATTAGAATTCCTAATTTAAGCAGTACGCTTTTCACTTTACTAACGACGAGGTCAGAAAGGGAGACGTTCCTGGGGCTTTCTCATGAAGCCACTTCTCTTCCTATCTCTCTGTCACCCCACAGCATCTACAGTGACAGCCCGTGCACGGTTACATAATGCGCTTTGCTTTGTTGTGCAGCACTGAGGGATGGAATGCAAAACAGGAAGTGAAGTTTGGCATTAATGCATGAATTCTGAAGCAGGGTTCTTTAAAAGGCCATTTCAAGGTCTCTTCAGCAGTCTCAAGGTGTTTTCTCCTTCAATCTATGTATTGCTAGATATGTAAGACTGAAATAAATAACGTCCCTTAATAACCACCACCATGACTGCTTGTGTGTGCAGGTGCACGTCTGGATGTTCTGCCCTCATTCACCTTCCTGGGGGTCATTAAGAACATGCTGTTTACTGCTGTGCGTTTAACTAACAATATTAATCAATCAATCACATTTATTTTGTATAGCGCCTTCACACCAAGGCATCACAAAGAGCTTTACATGACAAATAAATATACTATACAATAATATAATATAATATACAATAAAATATTTAAAAAAACAACATCCAAAAACAAAAGGGAAAAATAAATAAATAAAATACATATTAACAAAATTCTAAAATAGGCCATCCCAATCTACAAAAATGCCTCTGCATAAAGATGTGTTTGAAGCTTTGATTTAAATGCATTTATTGAGTCAGCATTATGGATAATAGTAATGAGATAATGAGACATGATTGCTACAGAGGTTTTAAGAGCAACCTCTTAAAACATCATTTTAAACTGCTGTCGCTTGCCAGCTCCTGCAGATCCTTGAAAAAGTACTCAGATTACTTTGAAACTACCACACAGCTTTCAAAATGAATTCTGTATATATGCAAACCCCTGCAGAACACACTACTGGAAACCATTCTGCTACCAGTGTATTATCACTCTGGAAACAAATATACAGTGACCCCAATACAGTAGCCCACTGTCACCACAGATATGGTAAAAATGATCTATTTTTACTCTGACATGAATCCACACAGTACATGACAAATGAATCACAAAGATGTAAAAAAAAAAAAAAAAATTGAATGCAAAAAATAAATGTTGCAAGATGAATTAGGAGCGTTCATTCTATGCAAGGGTGTTTTCCATTCCTTTTTCTGTTCTCTTAGATTTTATGCAATATGATTTTATGCAATGTAACTGACCCCAAAAGGCTTAGCACTGTTTTATTTGACTGCATGGCAAAGCTGCAGAGCTACAGAACCGCACCGTATTAATAACAGCCTGGCTTTTGCTTGAGAACTGCAGTAAAAGAACATTTCCAACTTCAGCCATTTAATTGCACTGACACAATTCATCCCTTTTGCGACCCCCACAGCAGTAGCTTTTCCTTCATGGCGTGGCACGCTCAGGTTTTGCAGAAGCGCTCAAGGGATTGCAAAGCTGGTTCATGGGAACATGTACACTCCCTTGCTTTGCAAACACATGGCAATTCATATAGTTCAAGTAAACCAGTGCTCTGTTTCTACAAAGCTGCTGAGTTGAAGAGGTCAGAATAGAAAACAATGACACCGATCTCATTATTCTTTGCCTGCACTAGATGGCGCTAAAGGCGCTTTTAAAACCACGTAACTCAATACCCACGCAAGAACCCAGGAGAAAATAGCAGATTTATAGCTAACGACCGACCAATAAACGACACCATGGGGTCAGCGCATTGCTTTCCTACTGTCATGACTGTAACAACGACCCAGTGCTGAATGCGGGTGACGTGAAAAGGACAGCATTTTAACAGCGAGTCCTTTTCATGTGAGCAGCGCTTTTGTTCAGTTGCGTTTGCTTTTGTGTTTCCGTTTTTTTCCCCATTCGCGCAGTTTGCTTGTCTGTCATTGTTGAGTGTAAGCATTATAAACCTGCACACAGTTTCAGCCCTGCAGTTGAAGAAGTGTAGCCGTGTAACTTGGTGGAATTCAAAGGCTGTGCTGAGGCTGGTTACCCAAGTTTCCATGGAAACAAGGTACATTGTTTTTTTTCCAGCTGTCAGAAATAATAATAATAATAATAATAATAATAATAATAATAATAATAATAATAATAATAATAATAATAATAATAATAATCTCCTCCTTTAATGTATGTAAACTACGTTCATCAGATTTTATTAATGTGTTTATTAATTTTGTTAAAGATCTGGGTGAATTAGTCACTAAGGATGTTACTGAAGAAACTGCTTGCGTATGTGTATAGAACATGACACAAAACAAGCTGAAATGTGCTGAGAATATCTTGAGTCTGAAACTGATGGCCCGGTGAGGCAATTACGTGAATCTATTTTTAAATAATCCTGAGCCCTGATTAGCATGGTCTCCTGAGTTATTTCCCAAAAGTGCAGTGCAGCTAATTGTACGCATTTCTATGAGCACACTTGTGATCAGCGCTCCAGATAAGGGTTTGGGTAACTTACCCTCTAATTTTAACACTGAGAGAGTCAAATGTAATTTCAGGAGGTAAAATGCAATATTACCTTGAAGTCATGAGTAATCTCGATAAATGCTGTACAATCTTTTATTATTATTATTTGTTTATTTAGCAGACGCCTTTATCCAAGACTTACAGAGGCTAGGGTGTGTGAACTATGCATCGGCTGCAGAGTCACTTACAACTACGTCTCACCCGAAAGACGGAGCGCAAGGAGGTGAAGTGACTTGCTCAGGGTCACACAGTGAGTCAGTGGCTGAGGTGGGATTTGAACCGGGGACCTCCTGATTACAAGCCCTTTTCTTTAACCATTGGACCACATTGCCTCCTTTAATGGTAATCGGGTAGGATACATTGAAAAAGAGCCTTCCATTTTAAACTGCAATGTTACTTTGAATTCCTGACAACCGCGAATGTGTTCTACAAGGTTCTTTATCGGCTCAGCGCATTTTTTTCGAGGGATCACACTGACTCTGCAAATGAATTGCTTTACTTCTACTTTAACATTAAATTCTGAACTCAGTGAACATGTTAAAACTTCAATATAAAGCCATTCAGATAAATAAAAATATGGAAATGCATTCATACGTTATAAAAACAGTTCATTTAATATTATAGGCATTTTTTTAGCGGTTACACTTGGATTTGTAGCTGGACTGGGGTATTTACGCTTCAACCTGTGTAAGCTTCGATTTTTCTGCTACTGTGATTGGCTGCAAGAGATTGGATCATGTTTGCTGGGTTGGTTTTTCTTGTGTAGTTTCCTAGTAACTGAAGGCATTGTATTCTGGGAGATGTAGTTGTTAGTGGAAGTTTTATGGGAGGCAGCCAAGCTGTGCAGCAAAATTGCTATGCGTATTTATACGCATTACAGTAAAATTTAGTGCGTATTTAGGATTTTTGTAATGCGTAAAAACAGCAGGTACGCAGCTTATCTGGTCCGCTGCTTGCGACCCTGCAGAAGCCACGGGGATGTGCTTTTGCCACGCTTCTTAACAGAATAACTGCTCAGTACCTGAAGCCTGTCCTGTTTACCTGCACCCTCTTCCACTCGACCCAGCAATGCCCGACTGGACTCGGCGGCTGTTTCTTTCAATCTGAAGCAAATAGCTTGGCAATCTAGCTCAGTATTGTCATAGACCCTGCCATACTACATATGCTTTGCTATATACGATTAAGAGTCATTGGGTCATATTTTCAAAGCGTTTCATCCATTCTTTAATTAAATGTGGTCTACGAACCAAGAACCTTGAAGCCTGCAGCCGAGCAGCGTTGAAGCAGAGATCCCAATCTGCTGCATGCGACTCGGGAGGATAGGCAGGGTCAGTACTCCTGGGCCCCGTCACGCATCCGGAGGAGTCGGTGTAGTGTTGCTAATACTAGGACTCCCTGCTGTTGTATCATTTGTTTTCCTGCAGTCACTGGGATTCTCCGATAGCTGGCTAGTTGGCTGTCACACGCTTTTAAACAGTAATTTAGACTCCCATAGACACGAATGCCGTTATCTGTGGATATTGCGTTTCTTTTCATGCAGAGTGTCTGGAACACAGCTTACCTGGACGATCACTGGCATTGTGCTCATAGCTCTCAATACTTCAATTGCAATGTTAAAGATAGGGCTAGAATCCATAGAAATATAGTTACATTTGTGTAAAGGTATTTTTAAAGACAACAATACTTTTTAAAATAGTTTATGATTAAGTTCCTATATGTTAACTAACTGTTAAGAAAAAAATACATGTTAGTAAGCTAGCTGTTAACCGGTAATAAACGTAAAGTGCGCAATAAAATATTGTATCACTGTTAATAATAAAAAAAACTTGAAATGCCACCAACATCTACAGTAAGTCATCACCTTTTTTCTGTTACTTGAAATGACATATAAGCCGCTACAATAACAGTTACCGTAAATCTTCCACACTTTCCCAAATCTCACAGAATATACAGTACTCTACTATCTGTAGAGTGTTTGAATATCACTTAACACATTCTCAACACTTAAACGCAGAATATCTTAAAGTAATGCCAAGGCTGCCCCCCTATGGAAAGAAAGTGCAATTACAATTGCAGGACAGTAGCTGCTTCTTTCATGTGTTACTTCTTGCAAGCAGTCGTTTCTGGTGACAGTAAACATTAACATGTATAAAAGGATGTTTGTAAATTCACACAAGGTCATGAGAAAAGCATAGTCTAGTTGTGTTATGCAGTTCATTTGTGATAACTGATCTGAAGAGCTTTATCACAGTTGATCTAATAAACAATATTAACTTTTCAAATCAGTTACGAGACGATGAGTGATCCTACTAAAACATGCTCTGCAAAAGCCATCTGCAAATGTGCAGGTGCAAGCAGTGCTTTGGGGAAAGCATCAAAAATAAGTAGCCAGAAGAAAAGGAGGGGTCGGGTTGTGAAGAAGTGAAACAGAGGCTACATAATACTGTACCACGTGCGTCATTCTTCACAATCACATTGGAAACCCACACAGCACACAAGCATTCAGAACAATGCTGTCAAATGTGTTGCTATAACATGCAGAGTGAGTATGCCTACTGATGCAACTTTGACTGCTTATACTGTAAAGCCCATTGATTCATTTAATAAAGCTGGTGTATTGCAACGTTTCTAGCTTCTTTGTAAAGTGATTTAGGAGTCAAAACGTGCTCTAACCTTCAGTACATTCCTAAAGCAATAAACCCTTAAATAAAGTCTGTGTTCAAATATTTGTGAGTGAAGAGGTCACTTTAATATGAGCTAGTCTCATAGGCTTAAAACAGTACCCGGATGTGTTATACTGAGCTTTAGACCTCTCGTACAGTAACATGCAGTACCGTACATGTGTATTGTACATGCATGCAAGGTGCAGAATGTAGTCTGATGACAAACAAACAAACAAAACAAAAAAAATCATTCATGCATCATTTTAATTTTGTATCAGCTGCAGCCAGAGCTTTTTGCTGTTGTGCTCCTCTATTAGGCAGGTTGAAACATTGGATTCTTTTCAGTCTAAATTGAAAGCATACTGTTTTGAATGTGCTTTTATGTAATTGGTTGGAGCTGGAGTGTATGGTACATAGGAGCGCTCTTGTTTTGTTTTTAAATTTGCACAGCGCTCTGGGATGCCATGGCATGAAGGGTGCTATATATAAAAAGGAATTTGTATTGTGATTTGTATCATTTAATAAGCAGTCTCCCTGTTTGTTGCAGAAAGTGGTCTGCTGGAGGATGGCAGGTCCACATTTTCTTTTGAAGGGTAATGTCAGTATGACTGACAGAGCTGCAAGGCCTGTCTAGTCTCCCTGTCTGCCTCCATGACATACTGCTCTGAACCAGCCACAGCCCCACAACTCACAATCGCATTACATTACTCCATACGCCTTGCTGCTGAGAGGCCAAGCAGTAATTGAACTAGAAGCTGAGCAATCGTGTCTTGTCTGTTTGAGGATTGTCAGTGCTGTTTACAGACTGACCTGCTTCAGTACCGATGTGTGTCTGATTCCTCCATGTGCTTTGTTAACTGTTTTAAATACAGCTGCCCACTGCAGCAGGAGGACTTGGCAACCAATACCATAAATAAACTTGCTTTTCTTTTTTTTTTTAAACTGTAACGCTGTCTTTAATTACAGAAAAGATCAGTCGAAGATAGGTCCAGCAGTTTGTTTCTCCACCAATCAGAAGTGAGTTTGGTATAACTCTTTGTTTTTTTTCCCAAGCAAATTTAGAGTAATGAAGAGCTCTTCCAAAGAGAGCTAAGAGTAGGCTTCTTGTATAGAAGATCTTGCCTACTTCTCTGGACAGAAGTCAGTTTAGAAGAATTGCATTATATTATGTAAGAAGAGTAATTCACTGTAAACATCCAGTTCTGATCGCTGTATTAGTTCTATGATTTAAAATACAAACAAACTACATATATATGGCTGTACTGTAATTCTATCTTGGTTAATAAACTACTCAAGCTTTGTTCTCATGGTTTATCTTGGCTGTCACGAGCAGTCCTTGATGTAATTACATCCTTATTATGTATGTGTAGATTAATCCACATCCTATTATTTTTTGGTATTATTGTTTAAAACCGATATGAAGCCTGTCCATGACACATTGCCTAATAATTTCTATTAAAAGCTTAAAACAACATGTGTGCGTCATCAACAGACACTTATTTCACGAGCATGCCAAAATACGTTTCAGAAGCTTTGGTCAATGCTAATGAAATTAGTGGAAGACTCTATTTTGATCACGCTGTGGGCATTGTGTGGATTGTGTTTCTCCAGTAGCGGGAGTGACTGGCAGAAAGTAACATTGCTAAACTGGGGGGTGAGTGCTGTGAACATTTCCCATCATGTTTCCCATTGGAATCTGTCAGAATGCATCATTAGGAAGGTTCAGGCTGAATAGCCAAGATGTTAAGTGCAAGGCATTGCTGTGAGCAGTACTCACAACACCCAAAGACAGACACATTTAACAAGTTCACAGGATTGATCCGCTAAGATTGAATAGCTTGTCTCCTGGCTTCAACCTTAAACAGAATGACTGTGTCACCCCATGGTAAACCCCAATATGCAGTGGTTAAAGTGAGTGACTTCTGTGAATGTATGTTTAATATATTCTTTTTTAAAGATTAAATGTGGACTTTATTTTACGGTGAAACTGAATTTTAACAAACGCTATTTAACTTGACAGTGGGTTATCGTTCATGTGGATAAGCAAATATTATTTAAGCGTTTTTCATTCTTAACTGAGCTACTCAAATCCACATGTGCAATAATAATAATAATAATAATAATAATAATGTTATGCAATGATCGCAGTTTTCATGCAGGCGTGTCAGAACCCAACTTCCAAGCATTCCAGATGATGCTGCACATTCAAAATCATTGTTATATTGTTTTTTAAAAAAATAGAAGAAAAAAATTGCAATTGGGAATGCGTAGGGCAGAATGGAGAATTTGCTGTGCATTAAAAAAAAAAATGTAAAAAGCAAACCTGGTTTCCGTACTGTAGCTATCCTACCGAACACGATTTCAAAAGACATTAAGAGCCTGACTTTTGAGTGTGCTGTCAAAAGCAGCAGTGCTACAGCAGATGGGCCCCCAGCAATGTTTTCTTTTTATAAACCTTGTGTGTGGGCTGGTAAAACGGGCATGTGCCATTTGGCATTGTTTATTCATTATGCCTTTCCAGGACACTAAATGCCAGGAGCATAAACTGAGCACCAGTTAGAGGAATCAGGAACCGATACTGCAATAACAATACATGCCCAATATGAATTGGCTGCCAATACTATAGTAGTAATATTATCAATGTCTCCTATCAGATGAATAGAGAATTTATGAAGAGGGTTTTTTTTAACAGCCCTCCTTGGGGGTTGCGTGGACTTCGCGAGTCTCCAACCCAGCGCCTTCTATCAACCCCCCACACAGATCCCACCCAATCTCAAACCTCAAGTCAAGAACACAGCAATCATCATTATCCTGACGCGAATGCGCACAGCATGTGTCCCTTCCCTGAGTTATTAGCAGCTGGTTATATTTTAAGCTTATGTCTTTTTAATGATCTTTAGGAAATCGAATACAGGGTTGCGTAGAAATGTTTTAAACGCTGGAATGATGTGACAGCAGCAAACCAGGGTGCAAATGCATTTCTCCCATTCCTGTAAATTGCCTTTTGATTCCTTCCCGATTTCATGCAGCAGTTTCGTCACGCCGAGTCTCTGTTTCAATGTTGGGGTATGTATGTAATACGCACATGGGTATTTTAATGGCTGCAACTATAAGACCAAACGACTGCATTAAAAGCCGCGCCGCAACAAAATGCACAGTCTGTACGAATAGAACGGTGCATACATGTTTATTCTAGAGCGAATGAGCGCTCTTTCAACGCGCGCGTGCGCATTGCTCTCTGCTGGTCCCTCTCCACCACGCCTGCGCAGTGTGTGGGTCGTGCTGTGAGAGTTGTGAATGGGGAGGGGGTGTTGGGTGTGATGCAGTCGAAGCTGGGAGTTAATAGAGGAGCCAGGAAGTAAGTTCGAGTTTTCTTCTTTTTCTTTCCGCCGACGAGAGACTGTTAAGAAAAAGCGGAGCCGCTCGTTGTGTAGACGGGAACACACGCTGAAATCTGGGGAAGACGAGTGAAGGAAGGAAACAGACTCACTTGGAGACCGAGGAGTGGCGTGTTTAAACGGGTTGGAAGGGGAAAGGGTTGTGAGGCTTAGGGAATAATAATAATATACACGCGGATAGCAGGGCTGCAGATATACATTGCCGTGCACTTCACTCATCCTCAGTCACACACACACACACTAGCGAATACCTGCACACAACCGGAGGGGAGAGCGAGGGAAAGGCAGACCGGGTCCTCGACTGGGAGTGCTGTTGCTTTTTTTTCTTTAAACAAGACCGAAGAAAGGTGACGGAAGATGCCAAGGGTCGTCCCCGATCAAAGAAGCAAATTTGAGAACGAGGAGTTCTTCAGAAAATTGAGCAGAGAGTGCGAGGTGAGCAAATTACTGTCGTCTCGATCGGGAAGCGGGGCGAGGTGGATGAGATGCGGGGGTTACGCAAGCAGGGCAATACCGCTGGTTAGGTGGGAATGGGAGGGTAGAGACAAAGTCTTCAGGAGAAAGGAAGGGAACAAGATAGTTCCCGGGGGTTTGCATTCAAAAGGCATGCTTGGCGATCGCTGTTTTTTTTTTTTTTTTTTTTTAAAGTTAACTTCCTGTTCTGTTCCGAGTTCTGCACTAAAGCAGACTGCTTTTTGTTTTCTGAGAATAGGGGATCGTTGACTTGCATTTGTTGGTAGTTTATTGTAATGGTGTAACTCAGTCCGCAAAAGCACACAGGCAAAACTCCGTCAAAAAAAGTACACCGCCCTATCACTGCTTCCAATCCCACACTTCGGTGTATTAAACACTTAACCAGTTAATTGTACAGGTATTGGAAATGTCCTGGCGGTGAAGTAATGCACGGACAATACAACTTTCTTTTATGTGTGTGTGTGTGTGTTATAATATATGTCATGGTATTTTTTTCAATCGCAACTTAATCAAAAAGTCTTGACTGATTTGTGAAACGCTGTTTAATAATAAGTATAAGTTTGGAATGTGTGTGCGTGAAAACTGAAGTGAAGTTGATGTGGCAAGCACTATATTACCCACGAACATGCCTGACATATGATGTTAATATATTCTATTCACAAAATAGTCCATTCATATTTCAAACACCGTTGTGTGTATACATGTTTGTATTATTATTACAGATCAAATATACGGGATTCAGAGATCGCCCACACGAAGAGAGGCAAGCTCGGTTTCAGAATGCATGTCGGGAGGGCCGTTCAGAGATAGTAAGTATCCTCTTCAAGCGGCTCCTGTATCCGAGTTTGTCACTGGTATTAAGAGCTGTATTCATGCTTTTGATGAATAGGTCACAAACAGCACCCGGAACTAGAGAACTGTTTTCATCGCCTAGCGTTTCTGTTAAGTAACTTCCTACAATTCTGTAACAAAAGGGGCGCTCGCAATATTGAATACTGCTGGCGTGAACAAGGCTCATAGTTAGAGCTTCGTATTGCTTTACAATATCTTGAAATATATTGAATGTGTCGTACAGAACATTGGTTAAATTAAATAGCCGTTACTAGCACAACTTTTTTTTTCACTTTCATCATCGCTGGTAAATTTATAGCGTGACCAGTTTTTTTGTGAAGGTATATTGACACAGATCTGGGTTAATTATATGTGCATCAGTGTGATGAGTATGCAAAACATTTTCAGCCAGTCTCTCTCTCTTGTTCAAATGTTTACTACTTAGGAAAAAACATGAAATAAAGATTGGACAAGACTATGGTTAGAATCACTATATCCAGAAAGTTATTACCTCACGCTGTTTGTTCAAACTCTTCAATGTGTTTGGTGCGTAACTCCACAAAAAAGTCTAGTGGGGCAAAAGTACTGATCCGCACAAAAAGAAATACAATGTAACGTTGTTCAAATTCATTCATATTTATTACTTAAAAACAGAGAACAAAAATATGTTTCGACTCACAAAAAGCCGTCCTCAGTGTTTAAAAGAAAGCAAACAATCACCACTCTTAATATAGTTGTCTACATGATTGGATACTGGTGTGTCGAATTAATAATCAAATCATTTCAGGGACAAACATAATTGATCACAACAATGGTTTAAAACGTCAGTGTATTATATATATTCACATTAATCAACCCGAAAAGGAAGTTCAATCAAACTCTTCATTCATACCGTTAGGTGTCATTGTGTTTTAGGGTTTGTACCCAGAAAGGTTCCCTGTAAGAGTTTCTTATTGATATCACCACCTCTGCTACCTGCTAATCCTTTTTCATACCCACACATCTTAAGGAATGTATATTGTGTTTAAAGTCATCAAAATGTTTAGCAACCTGGGCTTTTTGATCCTTAGGTGGTATTGAGCTTTTGTGCTGGCTAAGGACGTTTTACCAACACACCCGTTACCACATGGGCATAATAATTAATAAACAACATGTGTGCCATTACATGTGGTGCGATTTTTAACTGAAACTCGTTTCCCAGAAGTTGGATGTGCAAATGTTGTTGTTTTCAATATATTACTGCACAAAGTACATTGACATGGAAAACAGCCAGGGGGAATGGGAAAGAATGGATCTGGAGGAGTAAAATCACCCACTCCTACCAAAGTCTCTCAAGTTGCGCCCTCTTTTATAAGAAAAAAAGGGGGATTTCAAAAGGAAGCTGCCAATTCCAAAAAATGCCAATGTTTGCTAACAATAGTGTATAAGTAGACCAAATGTAGACAAAACCCACAGAAAATGTTCTCTCTTTTTTTTTTTTTTTTTGGTTTTGATTTTAAAAGATTATTTCTGTCCTCTTTTTTTTACTTTCAGCAAAGCTGATTGTAACTGTTTTCCAGGATAACCACGATCACAAAATCTTTGTATCATCTCATTGGCATTCCTTTCAAAATCCTCTTCCGTGTCATAAATTCTCCGCACTCGGTATAACTGACTTAACGGCAGCCCTCTTTTGAGTGGAACAGGATGACAGCTGTTAACAAGCAGGAATGTGTTTCTGTCTGTAGGTTTCTTGAATAAGGTAGTACGTATTTTACCATCTTCTTTAAATAGTTACATCCAAAAAATTAAGTTGTCTTTGTTACAGTAAATTTTCTAATTTAAGAAACTCCACAAAATAATCCAAATTTGTTTCTGTGCCACGCCAAATGAGGAAAATGTCATCTATATAGCGTCCCCAAAATAATACTGAATGTTTGAAAGGGTTGCTGTTCCATACATAGTCATTTTCAGACTTGTCCATAAACAGATTAGCATAATTAAGTGCCATAATTGACCCCATAGCTGTACCTTGAATGTGTAGATAGTAATTCTGTTCAAATTAGAAAACAATTTTTACATAGTATCAATTTGGCAAGTTGTATCAAATAATAATCATCCCTCTCTCTCTTAGATAAAAAATATTGTAATGATTCAATACCAAGCTCAGTTGGAATATTCATATATAAGTTTGACGTCCAACGTAACAAACCAATCTTCTGTACCTAAAGAAGAGTCCCTGCATAAAAAAAAAAAAACACTGATCTATACAGGATGCAGATTTTACACATGCAGGGGAAGAAAAGCCCAATCAAAACCTGTGCAAATTCATATCTTTGGGGAAAAAATCAGAACACAAGCTGTAGTTGTCATTTGCTGCATTACGTTTAGACTTAACTTTTGCAGTTAACAAAATTAGAGTAAGTTATCATAACAGTATAGTTAAAAAAAAATTAAAAGAACAGACAGATGCCAGTTAAAAAAGCTCCAAAACATAACATAGCAGCCTGTCCTCAAATGAGGACAATGGCACTAAATGGGTTAGCATTGTATTTTATTGTGTTTGAATTGTTTTATTTGCAGTGTTTATGTCATCTCCAGTATAGAATTGAGATTATTGTAGATACCTTCTCTACAAAGTGCCTGCATTGCAGTGTACAAAGTGACACACCATGCTTATCATATCTTTATATAATGTTGGCTAAGTCAACAATAAATACAGACATTAGCTGGTATTCCTTTATGTAGTCTTAGGGTGAGAAAGATACTCATACAGAACAGATCACAGCTAATAGGAGCAAGCCAGTCACAATACAGTATCTTAATTATATAATAAGTAATCATTCCCCGTGCATCGCTGCCTCACTGACAATGCAATGTGCAACCCAGCTAACCCAGAAGAACACTTTGTTCTGAAGCAGTCTGGTGAGAAGAGAGAGCGCAGTCCAGTCCAGTCCTGGCTGTGTGCGTATAGAGAGGAGTACTTGTAAAGTACGTTAACATTTTCTGCAGACGTTCCAGCCAGGGTTTCAGATTGCTGTTATTAATGTCAGCAGAAGGACTCATTTAAAATAAAATCTCGATTTTGATGCAGTATCCCACGCAGCCAATTGCGAGAGTTGGTAAAATAAAATC
The DNA here is from genome assembly GCA_030684275.1 of Acipenser oxyrinchus oxyrinchus. Classification (NCBI taxonomy): domain Eukaryota; kingdom Metazoa; phylum Chordata; class Actinopteri; order Acipenseriformes; family Acipenseridae; genus Acipenser; species Acipenser oxyrinchus. The sequence continues at coordinate 32,864,975 of CM060261.1, read as the reverse complement.
AGATGTTTGTAACTTAATACTTGAAAAGAAAATGATGACTTTGTGTATTTTGTATTTGTTTTTTGGTCTGCCTAATGCTGCCTGGCTCTGGGCCCGCACACTGATGTAAAAAATGAATGACTACTGACTGCATAATTTATGTGAAGCCCAGATCCTGATCCTGTTTGTATTGATTTTTCTAAAAGGCTTTTGTGGCGACAGGAACCAATCTGTCTTTGCAGTTTTTTCCTGCAAACCTGCACGGGGAACAGAGGCAAACGCCAACCAGAGAATACGTGGATTTCGACCGGGAGACCAGCAAGGTAAAAAATGATTTTAAATAAATGTTTCCCAATATCCCCTGGGCTAGATTCTGAAATCCATGTACTCCCAAAATTGTCATTAACGCAGTATTTTCAGAAAATAATTTTGTGTTCTTAACCCCCCACCACCACCACCACCACAAAGAAATGTGCTAATGACTATTTGGAATAAATGACTCTAACCTCTTGTCTGTTTTGTGTGGTTATCTTGGGAGATGCATTTTTTAAGTGTAATCTTTAAAAATAATGCTTAACAAATTACATTTTTAAAAAATCAACATTTTTTTTTTTTGTATGTGTTATTTCAATCCCCAAAGTGTATGCTTGTTGACAGTTTAGGGAACTCTTTCTGTAATGTTTAAATGTAGTGGTGTGCAGAAACTCAGACTCGGAATTGCCTTTAAGAAATATTAAAAAATCCATTCATTGATGTGCTGATTTCAAAACAATTGAGTACCAATCAATGGCACTGATGCACTTGAGTGATTTAACAGTCGATTGGAAGAATATTTTCTCTTGTCCGGGGCTCTGCCTTACTGTCATACCGAAGCCGTAAACAGACTTTTGATTGGTACACAACTGTAAACGTGAGGGAAAGATAGCTTTTCTTGTTTTGAAATCAAGGCATCGATGAATGGGTTTACTCAATACCTGCCTATAAAGGCAATTCTGAGTGTCTGCACACCCCTGGATCCAGTAGCTGATAAAGGTCTTCTGCAGCAGTCAGTAGAATGTTCTGTTTATGAACGTATTCGGTGCTTCAGCAGACGAGCAGGGCGTCTTGGAAGTTTCTTTAATTTATTTCTTCTGAGTTGACTGCAGGAGAGCAGCAGAACTTGGCCAGGGTTTCCAGAGTGCGGCTTATTAAAATGCTCAGAGTCTGAGGAGGAGGAGGAGGATTGAAGAACGAATCAATGGACCTTTGCCCAGAAGCTAACCAATTATCTCAGCCTATTCATTATTTAGAAGATTACTACTGTAAAATGTCACAGTATAACGCAGTTCATGGATTAACCGGTGCATTTAAAGGGGATCATATGGTAATGCTAACAGGGAATTCTCAAACGGACAAATTTTAAAAGATTTGAATACTTATCCTATTAGGAGTGAACCTTTGGCATTGTATGTATATAAGAACGTTTTCTATTCAGTGCGGCACCTGAACATATATCACACTTTTATATTAGATACAGAGAGATATACACAGAAAAAAAGTATCTTTTTGGAAACCTGTTTTTGATACTTTTATATAAAAAAACATCCACAACACTTACAATGTTTAGGTATATCTTGAGAGCTTTTGCAAAACAGTGGTTTTGGAGGAGCGGTGCTCATAATGAATCCTGTGTGTGTATGGACTTAAGTAAAGCAAAAATATCATATGTTCTTTGGTGTTCAGCGGTTGAAATTGGTTTGTACCATGCTCACTTGAGATGCTGGGTGCTCTGCAAGAACTGTAGAAAACATGTCCAACTCTCCTCTCTCCCATCTATTATATTTAGAACACAACAACTAGAGAGCTTTTGTCTACAGTAGTATTATCTGAAAGGAGCGGAGAAATGGCCTCCAAATCTGCCCCAATAGTAGAAGTTAAGTATAGGGTCACAGTGTCACAAAGGGTTAATGCAAGCCAGCTGCGTTAGTGGTAGGGTTTCCTGGAGAAGCTGTATTAACCCTATCCATGCCTCCCGTTCAGGGCTAGCTCTGATCCAGTCTCGTCCAGGGTGTCCTCGGCTCACTGCGCACCAGCGACCCCTGTGGGCTGGCAGGAGCGCCTGTGGGCTTGCCCGTAAGTTGACCAGAGCTGCGTTGTCCTCCGACGCTGTAGCTCTGAGGTGGCTGCAGGGTGAGCCTGCAGCGTGTAAAGAAGGGGCTGACTGGCTGCACGCTTCGGAAGCCAAGTTCATCTTCGCCCCTCCCAAGACAGCACAGGGGTGGTAGGGGTGAGCTGAGCCTAAAAGTAATTGGACACTCTAAATTGGGAGAAAATAATAAAATAATTGGCGACTACTAAAATTTAAAAAAAAAAAAAAAAATAGGTGGTGGTGATGGATTCAGAAGCTGCCCGGTGCAGACAGCTTTGTAGTGAGTAGTAGCTGTGGTTGTCATTATTGGACCTCGCACAAAGCAATCAGTCAGGGTCATTTCTAAGTATATGTGAGATTCAGTCAGTTACTGATCTGCAGTATGATTAGTGACCGCCAGGAATTTAAGAGGTGTCAAAAATAAGTGTGAACACCAGAGGAGTGCTGGCGTGTTTTAGGAACAATAACTCCACTCTACACAACGTGGCGCAGCCTTGGCTATGCCCCTATATCATCATTGTGTAACTTTTCTATTGTTTTTTGTTTTTTCCCCATAGAAGACACTGAAACTGTTTGATTAGTTATAGTACGGCTGTCTTTTTGCTGAGTTGCTAATAGTTAAACTATGATTACTTGAGGGTTGTCCTGGACTTGATAACCCACAATCTCTTTTTCTTGATATGACCTATTTCCAATGCACTTTTCTGAAAACTGAAATGTGTAACATTCATAAGTAACCCTAACTTTAACAGAAGACCTGAGCAGCTTTAATGGCTAGTGTGTGCTCTGAAAACACAGCCCGACTCCAGTCTGAGTGAGTGTTAAATTGATAGCAGAAAACGTGGTTAAGTGGTGACAGAGGATTGTGTGGGGTAATAGGGATGTAAATGCCTGTTTTGGCTGGGATAAATGGTTAGGCTCATGTTAATTGCAGGGAGCGTGTTTTGGGCTCTTGTCCCATTTACAGTAATGGGCGCTGTTTTCATTCTGTGAGTTCCAGGAGCAGCCTGTTAATTCTTCATATGTGAGCCTGTTACAGGAATCTGAACAGGCTCTATATTTATTCCACTGTCCCAGATCTCCGTCGTACATCCTTTCTAATTGCTTTCTGATCACGCTTCTTGATGTGTTTATCTTGTGCTTGCTTGCAGAGTTCTTACTGACATTTTCTTTATGAAACCGGTTTACTGTGTATCCCCTTCAGTCACTCGTGTATAATTGTACCATGTTAAGTTTCCTATCTATGTATGTATTTCATAATGAAATAGGGCAGCTTCTTCAAATCCATAGAGTTCACACAGACTGTTTTAAAATTTCAAAAAATGTTAATAAAAAATCGCGACCGACAGGGATATATTTCCCTTTTTTTTTTTTTTGCATTGCATAGCGTTTTGGTCCGTTTCTGGTTTCAGTTTAATAAGACACACCTGAGCTTGTTCCCTATGGAAGAACGCTTTACTATTGCCTCAGTCCCATGCCTCTATTGAATCACTGGTATATAACACAGCAGGCCTGTGGGAATACTCTCTAGACGATTTTTAATAATGATAGAGAAGGACAGGTGAGTCAGATGAATTCCGCTGAATTCATTGCACTTGTAAAGTGCCATGTCTCCCCTGGGAGTCCCTTCACAAATGGAGTTGACGGTGTTTAAGTATTACAGCTGTCAAACTAGATCGCTTGCCATTCTTGGTGTCAGTACCATTATGTTGTATATAAGTACTCTGCACAGGGAGACATGCAGTATGTTGGTAACATACGTGTAGTTTAGGGATTTGTGAGATACATACATCATCTCGCATACATGACTATAACATGATTTGTACCCGGCATTGCCTCTTGTAATTGTAGTAGATTTAACATGTTTATAGATTGCAGATAACATCTTATAACAGATCCCTAAAGTAAACCCATGTGTGTGCGCTCTAATAAAATGTATAGCTTTTACATTACATGTTGTAGCAAAATATTTGTGTTGCCATACACTGGTATTATTTCTAATAATATAGCATCAAGGATTATCACATAGTGCTTAATAGAATAAATGATAGCGTGTTATGGACTGTATCACAGATCCATGATCTCGGGTGTTACAGGGATATAGTGGAGTGTATTTACAGCTCCCCTTTTCATCAGCAATGCAACGCTGTTATAAAACACATGAGTGTTTGAAATGGGAACTGTTCTTCACCCCACAGGGCTGTCTCTGCTGAGTCGACAGGTTTGCTCATCTTCTAGATTACGATCCTGATGGCAGTGTTTAATATTGATTTTTTTTTTTTTTTTTTTAATATAGATTTTTGTTTTCTTTTTTTGGGACGGAGCTGAGAAAATTACATTTCTTAATGCTAAACCCCCCGAATAGCCAGATCAATATCTAGGATGACGTGGAGCCCACAGTCAGATTGATTGTAAAATGAGATCTGAAGCAAGCAGAAAATGCAGCTCTTATTACTCTCTTTCTTTGATTGAGACTCATTTGCTAGTATTATTGTTCAAGGCAGCAGTTTCAGTATTCCCCATAGGGGAGAATGACATCTGTGTGTAAAGTAAATTATTATACAGTATATACCTGCTAAAGGAACATGACCCATTGAAATACAGCACCCATTTACATACACAGTATGTAAATATTCACCTGTGTTTTGTGCAGACCAGTGTACAAATAGCCATTGTACTGTATCCATTAAATATACACAAAGTAGAGATGGAAAATTTAAACGTATCAACTCTAAAGAAGTGGTTAAACGTTGAATAATATGTTAGACATATAACCGGTCACGTGACATTTCACCAAACTCATACTTTTTGATTTATTAATTTTAGTAATTTATCCTCATGTGCAATAGTGAGTCTGCCGTGTATCTGCCTGCTCTGGTGCCACAGTAAGGGCAGATATTATAAAAAGGAAGGGGTTTGGCAATTGCCTCCAAGTAGCTTTTCTAATTGGTGCAACAGAAAGATTGACACTGGGGCGGGTTTTATTCTTGGGCGATCTGGCACTTCATTGGTGCACTTTGTGTTCATGCTGTAGTAGGCGTGGTATGGCATCCAGTCCATGGGGTAAGAAAGTTAATGACAAGTGTTTTTTCTGATATTTGCTATATATTTTTAATAAGAAGCCACTTTGGAAGTATTTTGAGGAACCGGACGAGAGAACCGTGGTATGTAAATAACTATGCCAAGCAAAGTTGTCGTACCACAAAGGTAAAAGGAAGTTTTTCTTTCAATATTAATTCAGAGAACACATGTGTAAATAAATTATGTATAGGCTTTAATTTACCAGTACACTTTTATGTAAATCATTTGGTTTAAAAAAAAAAAAATTATACATACATACATATATATATACTGTATATATACACACTACCGGTCAAAAGTTTTAGAACACCTCCATTTTTCCAGTTTTTATTGAAATTTACGCAGTTTAATGTCTCAATGTACTCTGAAATTAAAGCATAGAACAAATAAACAATTGCAGATAAAAAAGAAATCATGGAATCGTTTTGTTTAACAAAATTTAATCTAAATTTTTGACTCATCAAAGTAGCCACCTTTTGCAGATATAACAGCCAAACACACTCGTGGCATTCTTTCTACAATGGAAATCAAATATTGTTCGGAAAGTTCTTCCCAACACTGTTGTAGAAGTTGAACTTGTAGGTTGCTTTGCTTTCACCCTTCTGTCCAGTTCATCCCAAACCAGCTCGATGAGGTTTAAGTCTGGAGACTGTGCTGGCCATTCCATGATTTGAAGCCTACCGTCTTGTTCTTTTCTTCTAAGGTAGTTCTGACATAGCCTGGAGGTATGTTTTGGGTCATTATCTTGCTGTAGGATGAACCCCTGACCAACTAGGCGTATGCCAGAGGGTATTGCATGGCGCTGCAAAATGCTGTGGTAGTCGTTTTGGTTCAGGGTGCCACTCACTCTGTGCAAGTCGCCGACTCTGGATCCAGCTAAAGAGCCCCAGACTATCACGCTTCCTCCTCCATGTTTGACAGTTGGTGTCACACACCGAGGAACCATCCTTTCGCCTACTCGATGGCGTACAAAAACCCTGCGTGATGAACCGAAGATTTCAAATTTTGATTCATCGGTCCATAAGACCTTCTTCCAGTCTTCAGTAGTCCACTGGCGGTGCTTCATGGCCCAGGCAAGCCTCTTTTCTTATTTTGCCATCTTAGCAATGGCTTTCTTACTGCCACTCGACCTGTCAAACCTGCAGCTCGAAGTCTTTTCTTCACAGTTGAAACTGAGACTTGCTTACTTCGACCAGTGTTAAGCTGTGCTTGAAGCTGTTGTCCTGTGAGCCGCCTATCACGCAAGCTGTTGACTCTCAGAAACTTGTCTTCTGATTCTGTTGTGGCTTTGGGTCTGCCAGACCTCTTCCTGTCAGAGTTTCCTCCAGTTTCCAAGTGCCTTTTGATGGTGTAGGAAACTGTACTCACTGACACCTTGGCTTTCTTTGCAATTTCTCTAAAGGAAAGACCTACACTTTTAAGGGTTATAATGGTCTGTCTGTCTTCCTTTGTTAATTGCCTTTTCTCGCCATTATGATAGCAATATACTACTTCCTGCAGTACAATACTGTCCAAATAATGCTTAAGTGGGTGTAGTAACACAGTCTGTTCCAACACTGCTTTTATACAGACAGAGGGTTTGTAAGTAATCAACAAAAGTTGGGACACCTGTAGGAATTGTTAGCATCAACTTTCAAGGCTTAATTTACTTCCATTGCTGCAGAACAGCTGTAAGTTGTTAACCCATTACTTGTTCCCTGAAAAGGCCTTTTGTATAACTCTGAAATGTACATTATTTTTCAGTTTTTGGTAACCTAAACTTTTTTTTGTAACCTCTGGCAGTTTACCGCTTACCTTTGTACCATTTCAGGTTATTCACTGGACTTGAACTGCTTAAATTTCAATAAAAACTGGAAAAATGGGGGTGTTCTAAAACTTTTGACCGGTAGTGTGTGTGTGTGTGTGTGTATATGTGTGTGTGTGTGTGTGTGTGTGTGTGTATATATATATATATATATATGTTTGTGGCACTGATCCCTGAACAGTAGTGTTAATATAACAATGTATTGGAATCTGTGCATTTGATTGCTAAATTTATTATTAGTAGTAGTAGTAGTCGTAGTAGTAGTACTATTTGTTCTTTGAATATAATATAATGTAAAAAAAGGTTTAGTTTATTCACTTTGTGCCCACAGGGCCAGCACATGTGTATCTCAGTAGTGCAACAAATTCCCACTGGCTGCTTGTTGTTGTTTTTTTTGTTTTTTTTAAGATTCTATTGATTTTTTTAGTATTACATGCAGGACAGCCGCTGTAAGATCGTTACCTTTATTAAAAATGTGCACGGATTAATCTATCGGTTAATCAACTAATGTCCATAAATTAACCAATCAAAAATCTGAATCGAGTGACAGCCCTAATGTCAATATACTTTGGTGTGTACGTGTTTTTCTTCTTTTTTAAAACATTTTCTTACATTGTAGTTGAGTCTTCGCAATGTTAAAACATTATTTGCTTATGTAGGGTTTCTTTGCATAGAAAATACTAACCAGGGCTGTCAGTATACATCATAATGCAGGGTTAGAAACTAACAATATTGTGCTACTAGTCCAAAGGACTAGTACCTTTTGAAATTTGCTAGTCCTGATGTAAATTTGCTAGTCCTTATGTGAAGTGCCTAAGTTGGAATCAACAACAACAGTTGGGGTCCCTAAAAATAGGCTTAGATTTTATTTTTCTAAAAAATAAACACCGTTATAAATTGATTGAGATTTTTTGTTTTAACAAAGCACCTTTGTAAACACTCATACAGATCAATCAGTCACCTGTTTGCACCTTGTTACTGAGCGACTAACCGTACTGCGTGCTGAGAAACTGACACTGACAGCACCAGACGGGATGACAGAGGAAAGCATTCTCTCAGCCGTGTCACCCTGCCAACCTTGAAGCTCCGCCTGAAATTGACACCGATGACACAAGTAAAATGTTTGTTTTATTGTGTATTACATGTGTTGCTAGTTACAAAAATGTACAATAGTTATAATAATGTACTCGCGTACACATGCGGTCTTCACTAAAGTCCCAATTTAAAGACAGTAACTTTCACTGTAGCCCTCGGGATGAAATTGTTAGCTAGGTGGCTATTTTTTTTATTTATTTTTTTTAATTAGCAGTGGGAGAAAACCGTTTCAGCAAGTACAGTAGAATCTGCCAGAACTGACGGACGTTGAATCTACTAGGTTTAGATACTAATGAGAGCACAACAAATAAAAAAGAAAAACGAGGGTAAAGCAGATCTTTTCAAGAAAGCTGGGAAACCTTGTATAAATGGATTTTATGTTGTTTGACCTCCATTAGTACAACCGGCCCCTTTGCTAATGACATCTTCAGTCAGGGTCGTAACACTGTATAATAGCTACATTTTTGTAAAATGACTTTACACTTACTTCAAAAGATGCATCGCGTTTCAGTAAATTCAAATGATAAACTTCACATCCCTTGCAGAGGGAGAACACAAACGTAAAATGTCATTAAGTGGGGTTGGCATTGCAGGGAGATGAAGGGAGGTTTCAGTTCTGAGTGCCTGTTTTCTAAGCATTATTTGCGAATGCTTATTCACCACTGCTACACCCCGTTAGAAAATTGACTTCCCTGCATTTTTTTAACGCAAGACTAAACGTGAGAGTAAATGTGTACATTTGTTTTAAGTACTCGTCCAGAGGACTACTGAGACACAGACATCAACTATTCCTCATCAGATTTAATTCGGCTCAGGCGAGCGTGAGTTTCTAACCGTGTAATGTACTATAAAGAGTGTGTGAGTATATGGTTTAAACGCTGATGTTTGCATAGCATTTAAACGTTCATAAAAATGTACCAAAAGCACATCCCTAACATAAAGGCAAATCCCTGGATGTTAAGAATGTTGCCCATAGCAATTCAATTTAAAGTGCCTTTTTGAATTATATATCTTCATTTTGCATCCTTCAGCTCAACAAAAATAATTGAGGACTGAATTATTCTGTCTGAGTCAAGCTAAGGCTTTTATTCTGCAAACTAAATGTTCGATTTGCATGGCGTATTCAGTGTCTCCTGTCAACAGCACAGAATCGCTGTTAAACTCTCAGCTGAGAACCGGTTTCTGTTTAACCAGTGCAGTCCGCCTCTGGGCTATAAAACTACAAACTGCATCGGAATTGATTTCTAGTGTGCTATTTTAAAATATTCATTGGGCGTATTCGGAGTGGGGGCTTTGGCTTTGTGCAGACAGAAATTGTGCAATCAATTTTGTACTAACCAAAAAAAAAAAATTAAACAAAAAGTTCAGTTTGCTGACTCTTGTCATGCTTTGTGGGGGGGTGGTGGAGTATCGCTACTAAAGCATTTAAACCGCTGGTCATTAGCTGGTTTTGTGACAAGATCAGTATCGTGTTACTGAGGCTTTTCAGTGTAGAAGCAGAAGTGTCTTAGCATTGTAATGTCTACCTCGAACGTTCATTTCATCATGTTCTCAGTTACCGCCAGCCACCTTTATCGTCAGGATGACTCTATGAAGGCAAACGAAGCGAGTGATGTGTTTATGGTTGATTACAGGGCTGTGCTCCGCACACGAGACACTTCATTTCCTTTGTGTCTCGCCAGGTGCTCTGCAGCAGGGTGGACAATAGCAGCCAGGATTGAGAGCCTGAAAGCCGCCCTTTGATTAAACAAGTCTGTTTGCGCTCACCTGTGCTGTAATTACCAGGAAAATAAAGATAATAAGCCAAAGGCGGCTGTTGATCTTGTTAAAAGTAAAAAATAAAAATAAAAAATCTTTCTGTCCATTCCGCCTGATTGATTGAATAAATTGGTAGATCTCCTTTCATCACCCACAGGTTCTGAAACAAATACAACTACAGTATTTTAATGTTACAACAAAACAACTCGGCTCCAGTAATAGATATCTTGTACCTGCAACCGGACCCTTTATCTGAAAAAATAACTTCAGAACTAGACACCAGAGAAAGCTTTAGTGTTGCAAACGCTTCCCATAACTAAGAAGTGTTCCCCTGCAGCCGTCATTAGGCTGGTTCAGGCTGGCAGTAGGCTAGTCTAGTCTAGAGTATATTTACTAATGTGTTTGACTACATAGTGTTGTCTCAGGTAGGGCAGTCTCATGAAAGAATGTATTTATTTTTATTTTGAGTGCAGTAGTAACAGGATCCAGTTGTATTAATCCTGATTCCCAAACTGTATATCTATTTCTATACTGTAGGTTTGGCTTTAACACAAAAAAATATCGGAGAAATCTGATAGTTTGGGATTTGCAGAAGAAGCTTAAGCAAAAGCCTTATTATAGTTATTATAGAGAATGGATATCACGAAGCTTCTAGAATGCATTAAGATTACATAAAGCTTTTAGTTCAACCCTCATCATGAATACAGTGGTACTGTGTCATTGCTAGCATCTCTGTAGTCTGTACAATATACATGCTGAGTATGAATGGCGATCTAAGGGGTCTCTCTCTTTTTTATTCTTTTTTTTATAATGAAGTCTTAAGTATATTTTGATTTGTAAAGAATAATTTTTAAAAAGGGGCGTATTCTACATATTCCTACTCTACATATTCAGTATAACATGTAGGAGAAGTGCATTTAGACTGTAGAGGGAATTAAAGCTGTACTGTGATCTTTTTTTAGACATTTAAAGGCACACAGTTTTTTTTTTTTTGTGATCCTTTTAAACAAGTTTAAATAGCTTTACTATGACTTTCGGCCACATAGGGTGCTGATATTCCCTGCTGTTCAGAGAACTGCAATCAGACTTGCTGCTTTCTGTTGCCTATTGCAGGCTGTTTAGGAGAGCAGTACTAGAGCATGAACAGAAGACAAATGGCAAGGTGTCCCAGGTTTGGGTGGGGAAAGAAAGCTCCCTGTTTCCCGAGTGATACCGTTCAGATACATGGGAATCCAGCGGTACAGTAAAGGGGATAATTGCATAGATGAATCACTCACTATTTAAAACTCTGTGTAAATTCCTTTGATCTGAACAATTCTCATCCAGTGGGAGTCGGCAAACAGGAAATTGTAAACCTTCAAGAGTGTTTAGCCTATTTTAAGCTATATTGTAAACGTTCAGGAGTGTTTAGCCTATTTTAAGCTATATTGTAAACGTTCAGGAGTGTTTAGCCTATTTTAAGCTATATTGTAAACGTTCAGGAGTGTTTAGCCTATTTTAAGCTATATTGTAAACGTTCAGGAGTGTTTAGCCTATTTTAAGCTATATTGTAAACGTTCAGGAGTGTTTAGCCTATTTTAAGCTATATTGTAAACGTTCAGGAGTGTTTAGCCTATTTTAAGCTATATTGTAAACGTTCAGGAGTGTTTAGCCTATTTTAAGCTATATTGTAAACGTTCAGGAGTGTTTAGCCTATTTTAAGCTATATTGTAAACGTTCAGGAGTGTTTAGCCTATTTTAAGCTATATTGTAAACGTTCAGGAGTGTTTAGCCTATTTTAAGCTCACCACCCCCACCCTCTCATGCAGGGGTTCTGCTGACCAGCGTGTGGATTGCATTGTGCACGGCTGCTCATTCAGGGACGGGTGGGAGAGGCATGGTCAGGGATAGCTGGAGTCATCGTAGCAGGCAGACAGGAGCTTGTGTGTGTGGAAGAATGGTCACAGTGCTCAGTCAGGGCAGATGAGTCAGTGCTGATCCGGTGGTGCTGGAATGTGGTGGAGCACAGCATTGCTTTAGGAACATGTTGAATAATGCAACCTTCCTCCAGGGAGACTGCTGGTGTGGGGGTCCTGTGTCTGTCGCCGTGGGGATTGCGGTGTCTGGTGTCACAGTCTGCTGATTCACGAGCGCGTGGGAGGCTGATGCAGCAGATCCCTTTACAAGGGGTTACACACAGAGGAAATGAAATGGCCCAGTTACACTTAGTTTTCGCCAAACTCTCATATAGAAAGAGAGCCTCGGAGGATGTGAACAACATGCGCAGCTAAACCGAATGGATTTGCTATCCTTCGTTCAGTTGTTTTCTAAAGAACAAGTGCTTTGCAGTTGTACTACAATATCTTCATTGATCAGCTGTGCCTAAAACAGTAGATCACATGACGGTGATAACGTATTAATCACCCTCGCCAACCTGCATCATCCTGCAAATTTAAAGCCATGGTGATCAATAATCACTTAACTCTTGCATGTCTACTTAGAGGTGCAGGCCTGGATTCGGACCATTTGGTGGGGCAGTGTTGAGCACATGCAGTAGTTCACCATATTGTCATACAGTAGAGTGCAACATTTATTAGCCCACCTTGCCAAAGAGTTGCAGGGTTGCTTTATAGCATGTCCATACCAGGATCCAGCATTGTGATTGTATCATACCGATATATAATCAGTACCAATAACAGTTCCAGTTGAAGATCATGGTTGCAACAGAGGAGGTGTGCGTTCTGTGAACTCGGGGCTTGTGGGAGGGAGGGGAGCGAGGCTGCTTTCACTGCAGAGAAGGAAGCCTGTGGTTTAACGGTTTCTGTAGTCGTTTTTCCCTCCCGCTTGAGTTGAAAGCGCACTCTTCTGTTGCACGGATGCAGGAAATTGTACCAGCATGGCCAGTTCTGTGCCCGGCCTGCCCCTCTGAGCCCGCAGGCTGCGCTGTGCAACCGTGGAGCCTCACTGGGAACAGCTGGGCTGGAATGATCACCTTGTCCTGCAATGTTTCAGTGTCAATACCACAGTACAGACTTGTGGGGCTTGCAGAGGAAAAGCAAGCAAGCAGTCAGCTGATGTTTGTGCTGCTCTGACTGATCTAGCACAGGAAGACCAAAGCTGTGAGTTTTAAATGGGGCTCCTGTCTTATGCAATAAAAATAATCAAATAAATATACATGAGAGCAATGAAAAAAGACACCTAGTCCAGTTAAAGGAATATCAAATAAACCAGTGTGCAAATCCTTAATTGGGACTGCATGATAAGACAAATATTTATGTTTGATATTTTTGGAACAGAGTGTTTGATGAGGGAACATGGCTTGAATGTGATTGAACATGTAGAAACATGCAGACCAGTTTCACAAAGCACTGCCAAACTTCAGTAGAAATGCACAAGTCAAAATGATTAATGGGTTATTTTCTTAATTATTTTTTATGGAAGTGAATTGGATTTAGCAGACTGCTTAGTGAAACTCGCCCCAGGTTATTAGGAGCTTGGTCATTTAGCTGGGAGGCTCACACGGCACACACTTTCAACAGGAGCTGTGCGGTGGGAGTCCCTCTGAAAGAATGTATTTATTTTTATTTTGAGTACAGTAGTAGCAGGATCCAGTTGTATGTTTTATTTTGTTGGAAAAAAAAAAAATTATAGATAGAATTTATTTATTTTTTTTTTTCAAGGGTAAAGCAATCGAAACACATTCCTCTTGGAAACCCAGCTTTGGTGCAATTTCTTTCACAAGCTCTGGATCAATAAGTAAAGCAGCGTGGTATTACAATAGAGTGTCTAGCAAATTCCGTTCCAGCCGAGTTGAGTCTTGCCTGCATTCCTGTCACGTGCTGCGGGGATTGTGTTATTGCAATGGCTGTTTACACCCAGGTACTGTGATGCACTGTGCTGCTTTAGCTCTTTTACTGCATTTCTTAAAACTGCAACAAGGAAGTGTGTGACCACCGTGTTTGCAAAACCAATATAATGTATATTCTCCAAAATGATAAAGGAGCTCGGAATCCAGGGAAATGTACAGGGATCTTTCTTCTAATCGGCTGCTTACAAACTGATGAACCCTGTTATCTATAAAGCAATACGAGACTGGGGTTAACAAGTATTAGTTAGCCCGATGTCTCCAGTGGACAGCGCGATAGTAACTGGCTAGCTCTGTAGGCAGTGTGATGCTATAGCCTTATTTCCATCCCTGAGTTGTAACAGCACTGTCGCAGTGCTACAAACCAAGGTCTAGTGCAGGGGTGGGCAACCCTGGTCCTGGGGTTGAAGCTTAATTGGTCCAATTTATTAATTTAGGGTACAGTTGGAACAAAAACCAGGAGGGACAGCCCACCCCTGCTCTAGACCTTGGTTTGTAGCACTGCGACAGTGCTGTTACAACTCAGGGATGGAAATAAGACTGCTATTGCTTTGCAGTTTCACCTGTTCCAGGTTTTACTAGGAGATTGATTAGCCACAGTGTATCAAGCTCAGGTGTGTCATTATAATTAGACAACTAGTAAAACCAGCAGTAGATCAAACTGCTATGCAATGGGAGTCTTATTCCCATCCCTGCGTTCTGATATAATTCAACTGATCTCTGTACCACGAGTGTCAAAAGAACAAAGAGCCGAGTGAAACTTTTTATATCCAGAGTTGTGTCGGTTTCACTTCTTCTCTGTTACTTTACCTGTTGAAGTGAAACTGACACTGTTTCTCTCTGTCATGCTACAAACTGTCTGATTTTTTTAAAATTGTAAATCAAAAGCAAATGACTGACTGACACGTAGCGGAGATCAAGGGGGACTGAGTCACGTGGGGTTTCAGTTCTTTTATTTATTTATTTATTTATTTATTTATTTATTTATTTATTTATTTATTTTATTTTTGTAGTTTTTCGGTTTTGTTTTTCTCTTAAAATCCTGAGCCCATCCTGTCCGCAGCTCGTGTGAAATCTCTGCAGTGGTAGATGTTTAGTTTCAATCTCGTTAAAGCTGCTGCCAGCACGTTGTTTTACACATATGTGGCTGGGCACGAATGTCTTGTGAAAATAACCACATTGAAATGACTTGCTATATAAAATAAGATCACTTTCACAACCACAGCTTTCTACGCACGAGATGCAAAAGCCCAATTTTAAAAAAAGTAAGCAGAACGGGGAGGAGGGAGTGCTGCTAGTATTCTGTAATCGGGCACTTTGACTTCCTGGAGGTCTTGGCAGCTGTCCAGGAGGTGTAGAGTAGCTCCAGTAGAGCCTGTCTTGAGTAGGGCCTTCCCTGCACTGTGAGACATGAATGCCAGGCTTTCTCTCAATAAACAGATTCCGCTTTCAGTGTCTCTGCAAGTCGGTCTGTAATCGCAAAGTAATACTTGGGAGATGGTGGATGGGGAGGAAGGAGAAATCGAAGACTTTGTTGAATAGTCCCAGTGTCTCTTGCTCTCTCCCCCGCTGCAGCACAGCAATCTCTTTCTCTAAAATACTCTAAAATGTGGTTCTCCACAAGTCTCGCTGAGCAAGCACTAGCACAAATTATCCCTCCCATTTCTGCCAGAGAGAGATGAATAGGCCTCAATCCAAGGCACTTTTCCAGCAGCTGAAGTCCTATCTCGCCTCTTCTCTGTTTTGCTGTCCCCTCCGAATTCGTCTCCAGATCCCACAGACACTCGCGCGGGGCCCGTGTCAAATTGGTAGCGGGGCCTGTTCTAGCAGGGATGTTTGTCTACCAGAGGGGCGTTGTGGGAAGGGGGCTTGTTATGAATGGCACCTTGCCCTGAGGAGAAGATTGAAACACTGTAACAAGTTTTTTTTTAATAAACATCTGGTTGTCTGGATTCATGGTGATTCTAAACAGGAGCTAGGCCAATCTTAACACAGAAAGAATATTATTTAATAGCTTTTAAAAATAATCTAAAATTGGAAAGATCCCATTGCGGTGTAATTCTAATAAAACATGAAGAATCGGGTTGATCAGTGAGGGGCATTGCCTGTTCCAGGCAGTTCTGCCCTGAATGAAGCTCTTTTATACTGCCTCAGCCTCTAACTCACAACTCGGGCAATGATTATGTCACGGACGTCCTGAAAATCGTGAATTTGAAAAAAAGTCTTGGAAATGGATGTAAAAACACTTTTGATTAGGGGCTTCCTTTATTTCCTTTAAGTCTGTAAATGGTTTGGTTGTGTATGCACGCAGCAGTTACGGGCAGCTATGTAGGTCAGCGAATGAGATAGAAGCAAGCATGTAAAAAACATGTGGAAAACTATTCAACCCTGGTTCATACAATACTTCTGTTGCAGACGAATGCGATACATCAGGCGCAGACAGCTAAAAGCTGTGCAGCTTCACGATTTGCTGTACGGGACATGGCCCTTTTGACTGCGCAGTCACAGCTGTTGTTCATACTTTAAATACAGACTGCATTCGCGAAAATCGAATGAGTTTAAGTAGATGTGCTGAGTTTGTACCTCGATACAAGATGATTAGAAAAATCAAAAGCGACGTCGTTGGTACATCTGCCCTCTCAACCAACAGAGAACCCGAAAGGGAGAATTTCAAACATTATTCAGAGAGATGCAGGCATGTGACAGTGAGAGATAATTTAGGTATTTTAGAATGACAGATGAAAGGTTTGATGATCTGTTAAGGCTTTACGCCTTTCCAAAAAAGATTGTCACAAGATTTGGATGACGTAATTCCGATTTTTCCCGCAGGGTCGGAGACTCTTGACTCCGACTAGAAATGATGTCGGAGTCTGAGTATGTACTGAAAGTTTTGTACTCCAAGTTTAAACTCATCTGTAGTCAAAAGCAGTAGTCTTTACATGATTGAATTTGGTGCACTACTTAAAAGCTCTTGTGAATGTTGATGTAGCTAGAACTACTTGATTTGGTGCCAAAATCGTAACCTTACTCGCAGCACATGTTGCTTCTGTTTTAATTTGGTTTCTATAAATGCTTTGCATATTTCCAGCTCAGATCTGGAAAGTATTTTAGATTGCAGGCTGGCTACACAGGGAAGGTTGGGGCTGTATGAACAAGGTCCTCCCTTTGATAGGATCATCTAAAAGGTGTATTAAAAATATATGCCCTGTCTTTCGAGACCACAAAAGTCTCTCCTTCAGGTAAAAATGGAAAGCAAAGAAAAGTCCTTTCACAGACCTTGCGCCAGATGCTGCTGAGAAATTCTTATTGTGATCCCCAAGGTAGGCGGAAATGGCGTGCTAAGAACAGGACAACCCTTGACGGCTGAATGGCCTCTTCACCTTCTCAAACATGTCTTGTGGTCTTGTGTAGGAGTTTCTTGGTAGCGCGATACTGTTCGAATGATTTTATTTCATGTTTTTAAAAGGAGGTCCTTTTGCATTGGGAAAAAAAGTTATGTGCTTTAACTGGAAAGAAGCTCTCTGCCCTCCCCCCCCCTTAAAAGTTTACCACAGAAAATTGCCACAGGAATTTTGCAGTTTTCCCATGGTTATACTATGCATAGTTTGCCAAGTTTAATTTGCTTTCGTCTATCCGTACCTCTGTGAAGTTTATTACCGTGCTTACCTGTAGTTTGCCATGCTTTTGCTGTGCTTCAGCACACTTTGCTAGCTGCTTTTACTCTGGGAAAGTTGTATGAGAGCCACCCTGTCATTTCCGTCTTTTTCATAAGGTCTCCTCAGAGTGTGCAGCATGGCCTGTGCCTGGGCTACCCGGTGTGTGCTGTGCAAACCAATGAGGGACGGCACCACCTCCACCAGCACAGCCAGCATTAGAATCATCGCAGGCCTGCAACAACCACTCGCAGGCTTTCAATATTCAAATGACATTGTGTTGGAGCTTGCTTTTTTGTTTTGTCTGTGCACAGAACACCCACACGCACCAGCTGGGGGCCTCGATGTTGTCGAGGTGTGTTTCAATGGATGCAAATAGCAGTTTTTGGTGTTTTTTGTTGTTTTTTTTGTTGTTTTTTTTAACTTAACAAATACTTGTCAAGTTAGAAAACATGCATTAGCCGTTGTTGTTGTTGTTGTTGTCAGCTGTTTTAATAAACTCATTAGAAATACTCGCAGACTTACAATTGAATGCAGGGGAGAGGGGCGAATATATACGGTATAGTAGCGTATGGTGTGGCAGTAAAATGTGCTCCGAAGAGGACTGTTACTGCTCTTATTTTACCTTGAGGAAAGCATACCCCTTCTCCTGGAATAACCCCGAAGTCTGTATCCAGACTTCAGTTGTGTATTTGTCCTTTTCATTTCCATGTCTGTGCCCTCCGGTCTCTTACTCTGAGTGGGGTTACTGTACAGGAATCCACTTTTTTCCACATCACTTCATGTTTGACACATTTTTACTTATTGTATATAAAGCCAATAGTAAACATGAAATAAAACAAGATATCAAAAAGATCTTGCATTGGATTTGCACTTTGAACTTGGAAAACTCTTGCATTCCGAGTGGAAACGAATGATGTAGCTGCCGTCTGCTGCTTAGTGTTTCAGTGAGGAATGCCCTGTAATTACAATTCTGTGCTGGAAATGTATATCTTTATTAAGTAGAGGCATGTGTTTATAGGCTCCTTCTGTTCCCAATTATCCACTTCAGTATTTAAGAAGTTCGTCTCTTGTACTAATTAGAGTCGCTATTCAGATTTAAACCTTACGCGGGTTAAGTGAAAGAAGTGTAATAACTGGGGCTGTCTGTCCTTCGTTTCAGTTGTTGGAGCTGGGTGGGAGGGTTGAGGGTGGGGTCCTCTTTAACCCTTTACTGTCCTGGGTATGTTCCCATCCCTATTTTCTCAAGTTTAATATTGGACACTGGGCAACAAAGGGTTACAATGTTTTCCCTTTAACCCATTCAGTGCTGAATTTTTTTGTTGGCGCTGAAGTTGTAGAAGTCAAAAAGGAACTTTTAAACTGCGCTGCATTTATTTTATTTTTTTATACATGGCTTCTCGATTTCTGGCTGGTTCATGGACGGCATGTTTGGTGTTGGTGTGTGTTGTAGGTTCACCTCAAGGCCCCCATGATCCTGAACGGGGTCTGTGTGTTCTGGAAGGGCTCGATCGACCTGCAGAGACTGGATGGTATGGGCGTCCTGGAGTTTGATGAAGAAAGAGCACAGGTAAGGTGATACTACACAGGGAAGTCGCATCCCCATTGGAACCTACCAGCAGCAACTACACTTACAATCTCACTGAGATCTCGTCCCACAAAGCATTTGAAACGTTTAAACCACAGCAGGTTCAATTAAAAAAAAAAAAGGAATATGTTAATGTCAGCTTTTGGTCTGTTTGTTTTGTAGATTTAATGACTAATCAAGTTGAGTGTACTTTCTCTTCACGCTTTGTATGACAGACTCGAAGAGTGCGTGAGAAAAGCACGGTCAGCTTGATTTAGAGCTGGCCACCGAACACTTTCAAACACACATGAAACATGCTACAGACATTCTTTTACTTCCTGAGAGTGAGGGAATATAAAGGTGGGATGGATGTCTCAGGCTCCTCTAGAGAAGAAACTTTGTGACAAAACTTGGTTAGGACATTCTACTTTGAAGATCACAATCTGTTTAACATCTGTGTTGGCAAGCGTAGAGTAAAATACACCCATTCTGCTTTTAATGTGTGTGTCATTATAAAGGCTATGCAAGCAGTAACAGTGGCTGCATTGTGTCTCGGTTATAGTGAACCTCTGGAATACAAAAATACATATTTTAATGTGGTTTAATGCATTTTTTATATACTTTAATGTGTCTTTCCATGTAATTTGAGTACTCGTGTAAACCTTTTCCCCACGTTACATAAATAAATGAAAAGCTAACATACAAATTTTCCTTGAGTGTGAGGAATTACCAACAGTAAATGCAAGGAGCCCCTCTCCACCCCTTATTTCTTCTCAAATTCTAACCTCAAGATTAGCTGCTGTGGGTGGAACTTGAAGAATCTGGGTCTCAAGAGCCATGCCTCCACTCTTGGTATCTGCACAGAGGGAGGGTTTGCTGCAGGCAGTTTGTATGCTGTGACTAACCGATGCTTTTCAACACATTGAAGATCAGGGGCCAGTTTCACAAAGCACTGCTAGCACTTAGCAGACTGCTAGCTTGCTAGCTAGCTGTCTTGTTTGTACCTGTTTCAAAAAACAATATTTTGTGATTGAACGCTGAAGACTGCTACCTAGAACTGCTTTGTGAAACTAGCCCCTGGCTTGTTGGTGAACTGCTTTGTGAAGCTAGCCCCAGGCATGTTGGTGAACTGCTTTGTGAAACTAGCCCCTGGCTTGTTGGTGAACTGCTTTGTGAAGCTAGCCCCAGGCATGTTGGTGAACTGCTTTGTGAAACTAGCCCCTGGCTTGTTGGTGAACTGCTTTGTGAAACTAGCCCCAGGCTTGTTGGTGAACTGCTTTTTCCACCACAAACAATGAAGTTTGTTTCTATTGCAAAGTCCTATCAAAAAAAAAAAAATTAGTAGTTATCAACTAGAGTAGCTATTCAAAATCAAGACACTTTTCTTAACAATATTCAGGATGCATTTTGTAAAAACAAGTAAAGGCATTTTCTTTTTTAAAAAATGGAAATACGTTAAAGTAAAGATTTGTGATGTTTTGAAGTCTTTCACGCAGAACTCATGTTTTGTCTAAAAAGCAACGTGCTCTGCCCCTTGTGTCTGAACAGCAAGAGGATACTGTAGTGCAGCAGGCCTTCGAGGAGCAGAGGAGAAGGACTCGAGACTTTGATGACAGAGACAGGTCTCATCGGGAGGACATGGAGGTAAGGGCGGGCTCTTCAATGAGAAACAGACGGCATGCTGAGAATGTCTTCTACTTTTATCTGAGAGAATTCAGCTGTAAGGTAAAACTTGGAGGACTCAAGCAGGCAAACCTTTTGGTTAGTGTCTTTGTCAGTATTGCATTAATCATGGCACTAGCCAAAGCGCTTACGAAGACACTAGCCAAAGCGCTTACGAAGACACTAGCCAAAGCGCTTACGAAGACGCTAGCCAAAGCGTTTTAAGATTTAATTTATATGAAAGATTTTATTTGAGAGGCCTGCTGCTGGAAGTGTTAAGTGAATGGGAATGTTTTGTACCGTTTCAATCCACTTCAGTCAAACTGTTTGAGAGATTCTTCGCCCCTCCAATAGTATTTCTTTGAGTGTGTGTGTGTCTTTGTGTATATTCTGTTCCTCTTTCTCAATTCAGATTTAAGCATGAACAAAGTCTGAAAATCATAGAAGAGCAGTCAGAAATACCTTGCAATTACGCAAGAGTGTTGTGGGTTACAAATAAATGGAAGCCATCAACTTTTTTTTTTTTTTTAAATTCCAACCAGGTCATAGATGTGCATTTTACACCCTGCTATGCTTTCCAGTGCACGTGAACAGTAGCCGCTACCCAGACACCAAGACTTTAGATCTTTAGTCTGTGGCAATTAGTTATTCTGTGCACACCCGGGCTACGGTACCCGTTTTTAAAAATACAATTCTGTCTTTTTAGGACCTGGTTGGATCAAAAACCTGGACTGTTGATGGCTGTCAAGGATCAGGGTTGGTCTCCTGATTTTAAATATTTTACCTGCGTAGCTGGAGCTCGGCTCAGCCTCCAGCCTAATCAGATTTGTAATGCTCAGGACACTGACCTTGAGAATATTCAGCGCCCTGCTGAGAATTCACGCTGTGGTTTTCAGACAGCAGATATGTCCCTGCTCTGTGTTACTGTGTCAAACCTAGACGGTAGGAATGTGGTGTTTAGTCATTATTTGAATTAAAAACAAAAATGCCCATGGCGGTGCAAAGTAATTTACAGCACACACATTCCTAATAAATAATAGATCATTTGCAAGCACTTAATGATGGAGTCAATTCCTATAAATTCCACTGCAATAGCTGTTACTAATGCTATGGCGTTCCACTTGAATTCATGACAAACCTGAGGCAGTTTAAAAATAAATAAATAAATAAATAAATAAAAGTGAATGTGTAATAACTAGAAAAAAGCTGTTCCGATGTCAATCCTATGGAATTGTACTGGAATTCCTACAGATGTGC
Source organism: Acipenser oxyrinchus oxyrinchus (assembly GCA_030684275.1). Lineage (NCBI taxonomy): Eukaryota > Metazoa > Chordata > Actinopteri > Acipenseriformes > Acipenseridae > Acipenser > Acipenser oxyrinchus. Next base: position 32,843,147 of record CM060261.1, on the reverse strand, counting down.
GTCCGTCAGTTGTAATTGAAGCCCAGCAGGGCCCCCTCCTTGCAGATCAATGCACTGTACATTTCATCCTCTCCACACAGCTGGAGCAGATCAGCCAGCCCTTCCCGAGAGCCCTTGTGGTTTCTGAAGCTGATCGTCAGCAGTGCCCTGAGTGCGTTTTGAATATGTTTAAAAGAGCTGGATATATGTGAATTGACTTTAAATGGAGACCAGATTCTCAGCAAAAAAGGATCTCAAAGGACCTCCCCCCCAGGGAGGCGCCTACAATGGTAGCTAGGAAATATATCAACAGCTTGGCAACACATGAATTTCATAAAATAGTTTTTTCTACGCTTTCTGTCTCTCTCTATAGATGTATAATTTTCTTCTTTTTAACTTGATTCCTCCCAAATTTTCTCCCAAACCACGAATGCTTTTACTTTAACAGTCGGTTGTATTGTTTTTAAAAAGAACAAACAAACTCTATTCCAGCTGCTTTTGAACATTTTCAAAAGAACTTTAGTACCAAACTAGGATTGCACCCCAACGTTTCATTAGACCCTGTATCTGAATGGGTTAGACCCAGACTGGGAGCTGTTAATTCTCTGTGCAACCAAATTAATTCTGTATCTTTTAACCCTCTTAGTCCTGAATTTGTCGAGCTGAAGAAAGCGAAATTAAATGATAGAATTCAAAAAGGAACTCCTATATTGAGTATGCATGAGTACATGTTTTGTACATGCTTGTATATTTTAGTAAAGTCCTTCTAAACGCCGCTAAGATAAAATGGGACCCTAAGTTCCCTCCAGGACTGAAGGGGTTAAACTCTTATCTAATATTATAGTGCTGGCCACAGCCCGCTTCTCAAATCCGCACACTCTCACTCAAGGAAACATGAGGTCCCTCCAGGACTAAAGGGGTTAAACTCTAATCTAATATTATAGTGCTGGCCACAGCCCGCTTCTCAAATCCGCACACACTCACTCAAGGAAACGTGAGGTCCCTCCAGGACTTGAAGGGTTAAACTCTAATCCTAATATTATAGTGCTGGCCACAGCCCGCTTCTCAAATCCACACACACTCACTCAAGGAAACGTGAGGTCCCTCCAGGACTTGAAGGGTTAAACTCTAATCTAATATTATAGTACTGGCCACAGCCCGCTTCTCAAATCCACACACACTCTCAAGGAAATGTGAGGTCTCTCCAGGACTGGAAGGGTTAAACTCTAATCTAATATTATAGTGCTGGCCACAGCCCGCTTCTCAAATCCACACACACTCTCAAGGAAATGTGAGGTCTCTCCAGGACTGGAAGGGTTAAACTCTAATCTAATATTGTAGTACTGGCCACAGCCCGCTTCTCAAATCCACACACACTCACTCGAGGAAACATGATATGCTGTAGAGCAGCTCACAAGAGGGATTCAGCTCATCCAGAATAATGTCCTATTCCTTGGAGAGAATTGGGCTGGTATTCCTCACTGTCTTTCTTACAGATAATACTGTATGAAATGGCCAGAATTTGCTGGTTCGTGTTTGTATTTTCTCTTCGTTTTTTTTTTTTCTGTTGTTTTTTGTTTACCTCGCAGAAACGTTGTAAATATCAATGTGATGTTATGTCTATATAATACAAACTATCTGATTCAAACCAAACTATCTGATGCAAAGAAATTGCAGATGATGTATCACGGGTCTGTGATTACATTATATTACAATAGTTTGTGTGTGTTTTATTTTAATTATTACGTTATCTGTTTATTTAGACTCATTATGTACAAAAAAGCATTTTTAAAAAGATAAAATAGTACAATCAAATAGATGAAGAACCAAAATATAAAGATAACCCAGCTCCACTCAACTTAATGAATCCGCAAACAGACACCAAAGCTAACACCAAGGCGCACCACTGCTCACAGTGTGCCTGGTATTAATATATAATTAGGCTTGATCTTTTGATTACGTTACCCATCTGTCAGACCTGATCTGCCCTCTACTGAGCGCCAGGGTTGCTGGAATTGCGCCACTCGGATCTCCTGCGTGTCGGGGGTGTGAGCTGCACCATCGAGTTACAGGCTCTTGATCGTGCTGGCACACAGGGTCATCCTTTAAACACAGTACACATGAGTACTGCAGCGTGACCGGGTGGGATAGCCTTACCCCAGACCCTCCACTCCCCTCCCGTACTGTTAGGAAACACCTCTATAGGACTCCACACTCTCCGGATCCTATACAGCCCTCCTGAAAAACAAATAAATAAACAGGCAACGCTGAGCTGTGTCTCAGCCTCACCAGCACCTTTAGCACCCACACTCTCAATTCTGATTAGAATTCGGTAGGCCACTAAGTGCATTCAAGGGTCTTGATGTGATCCTTCTGTGTGATCCACAGCAAAAGTACCGGGTGTGTGTGTGTGTGTATCACTTATTTGGATAAAATTCACTAGATGTGATCAAAAAATGACAAACTCTGTTTTAGAGCAGGTGCAGTGACTTTATTGTGCTGATTAACAATTGACATCACGAAGATGCTGAAAAATGATCTGTCAATCTTGGGCAGGTGTTATGACACTTGGTCTCCCAGTTCATGGGCTGTCATTGACAGAGTGTGTCTGGTTATACCGTCTCGCCAGGTTTGAAATTGCTGGCTGTGAGCACCCAAGACGGCGAGCCACAGCACGCTGCCCTAGTCCAGCCTCCAACATGCCAATTGCACGAAGGCGCTGCTCTCTTGACAGACGTGGCATATTGTTTTTTTCTGTGATTTTCTTTATTGCTTTTATTCAAGCTTGCATTTCAACAGCTGAAATCACTCCATATCCAGTGTCCAATCAACTGTCTCACTAATCAGGTGATTAAGTGCATATGCTTCAGGCATAGTCATGGTCAAGGATGAATGATCGAGTGATTAAAAAGAAAACAAACACATTTTGTCAATATCCATTTTATATATATATATAATTTTTTTTTTTAATAGTGATAAGTTTGTTTTAATGCTCTGTGTATATATTTGTGTATATATACACAAATGGTACAGTATATATTTGTGTATATATACACAAATGGTACAGTGGGTTCCAGTTCCACGATCCAACAGTGCCCTCTAGTGTCTAGCCCGGGTTCTGCACTGTTGGGTTATTCGACTGTTCTTGGACTTCATAAATCAACAGTTTAATGAGATTCCAGTGGCTGCGATCTGCCAGAATGCAATGCCATGTGTGTCATTCAGATTTATTATATACACATACAGGGATGGTAACTCTATACCGCTGAGAAACTGGAGTTATGACTAAAACGCCCTGCCAGTTATTGTTTTTGATGAAGCAATTTTCAAACCCTCTATCTATCTATCTATCTATCTATCTATCTCCCATCTGAAATTTGTGTCAGATCGTGGACTGTTGTGAAGTTGACATCAGTTTGTGTTGTACACCACTCTATACAATATATATGTGTGTGTGTGTATATATATATATATATATATATATATATATATATATATATATATATATGAAAAAAGAAACTTTGCTAACTTGGTAAAGTGCATCCACAAACCCATGCCTCACATACATTTACGTACCTGCAATAACCCACAAGTTTTTATCACTTGTCCTTGACCTTTACACAATATTACATTCTAAAGAGATATTTTCTGTGTTTAATATGCCTTGATGTTTCTCTCTGTTCTGAATCTAAGCAGTCCTGTATTGCCTGTGTTTCAGATGCCTTGATGTTTCTCTCTGTTCTGAATCTAAGCAGTCCTGTATTGCCTGTGTTTCAGATGCCTTGATGTTTCTCTCTGTTCTGAATCTAAGCAGTCCGGTATTGCCTGTGTTTCAGATGCCTTGATGTTTCTCTCTGTTCTGAATCTAAGCAGTCCTGTATTGTCTGTGTTTCAGATGCCTTGATGTTTCTCTCTGTTCTGAATCTAAGCAGTCCTGTATTGTCTGTGTTTAAGATGCCTTGATGTTTCTCTCTGTTCTGAATCTAAGCAGTCCTGTATTGCCTGTGTTTAAGATGCCTTGATGTTTCTCTCTGTTCTGAATCTAAGCAGTCCTGTATTGCCTGTGTTTAAGATGCCTTGATGTTTCTCTCTGTTCTGAATCTAAGCAGTCCTGTATTGTCTGTGTTTAAGATGCCTTGATGTTTCTCTCTGTTCTGAATCTAAGCAGTCCTGTATTGTCTGTGTTTAAGATGCCTTGATGTTTCTCTCTGTTCTGAATCTAAGCAGTCCTGTATTGCCTGTGTTTAAGATGCCTTGATGTTTCTCTCTGTTCTGAATCTAAGCAGTCCTGTATTGCCTGTGTTTAAGATGCCTTGATGTTTCTCTCTGTTCTGAATCTAAGCAGTCCTGTATTGCCTGTGTTTAAGATGCCTGGATGTTTCTCTCTGTTATAAATCTAAGCAGTCCTGTATTTTCTGTGTTCGCAGGCAAGGCGACAGCAGGACCCGAGCCCGGGATCCAACATGGGAAGCGGAGACGACCTCAAACTTCGCTGATCGCTGCTGAGAGCGGTGGGGCTGTGGGGCAGTGTGCGTAGATGTTTACAGGGGACCAAAGTTGAGAGAGGGCTGGAGGGTTCCGCTAGCCCTTCTCCTGGCCTGTGTGGGGTGTTTCTCTCCTCCTGCCAGGGTTTTGCACTATGTTTATGTTACAGTACCCACATTGCCGATCGTATGCATGTAGCTAGTAGCACCTCTGCGTGTGAATTTTGTTTCTTATGCAAGCTTATTTAATTTTATTTTATTATTTTTTTTAATTGGCACTTTTTAATTAAGAAAAAAAGTTTTTAGGTCAGGACATTTTACTTTCTTTTTTTTTTATATATATACAGGTCAAACGCCGTCCTGAATTAATGACATGATTTGTTTGTTTCTCTAAATCTTGGGGAGCAGTGGCTTTCCTATACGATGCTTTGCAGGCTTTCTGTTCAGGTTGTTTCTCAGTCTTGGTTTTCCAACTCTTCACATTTTTAAAAACACGTACAAAAGACCTGTTTTTAAATGTGAACCCAGCAGCATAAAGCCAAAAAAGTCACTGTGTCTGACAGGGCGTGCTCAACACTTCAGAACCTCACTGTGTCTGACAGGGCGTGCTCAACACTTCAGAACCTCACTGTGTCTGACAGGGCGTGCTCAACACTTCAGAACCTCACTGTGTCTGACAGGGCGTGCTCAACGCTTCAGAACCTCACTGTGTCTGACAGGGCGTGCTCAACGCTTCAGAACCTCACTGTGTCTGACAGGGCGTGCTCAACACTTCAGAACCTCACTGTGTCTGACAGGGCGTGCTCAAAGTTTCAGAACCTCACTGTGTCTGACAGGGCGTGCTCAACGCTTCAGAACCTCACTGTGTCTGACAGGGCGTGCTCAACGCTTCAGAACCTCACTGTGTCTGACAGGGCGTGCTCAACGCTTCATACAATATTTTAAATACGAAGCTTCAGGGAGCATTAGGTAATCATGGATGTTTAAAAGGGGGTTTTATTAAGCCTTCTACTGTTTACTGCATCAAAATAATGTAGCATTTTAATGAAATTGAAAAATACTTTGTCAATTTTTCTCATTGAATTTATAAAGATGCTTTTAGTATTTCTAAATTCATATAGTTATGGGTGTGTTTCATTCTATTAGAAACAGCGACAAGAGTCCATTGTTTTAGTGAGATTTCTTTTCATGTACACTCTTTTATACCTCTCTCGGGTTATGTAGAAGTCAGCTTTCATCCCAGTCCTGCTCCAAGTTCATTGATCAGATAACCCTGCTTCCCACTCCCGCAGTCCCAGAGAGGGTCTGCACACTTTGGTATGTTCACCCCAGGGGTAATTCTGTTTCTGTAGCTACATTACATACAAGTTCATGAATTTACCTTGGGTTGTGAAATAAATCAAACCATCTATAATCTGCTTCTGCACTTGCAACTCCACCCTTAACAACATGTAATCATAATAATGCATCTGTAATAAGAAATACTGTAGAGATTAAATACTGTAATTGTGGCTCATTTGAGGTTCGTCATTGGCTTGCCAACGGTTATAAATCTGGTTTATGTACGGCAGTGACATGTGATGCCAAAAAGTAATGATACGGTTCACCCAAATCGTATTGAATATCCCCCTCTTTTGTTTTCATGATATTGACCTCTTGAGCACGCTCTGGTGTACTGATAGCATATCTTAATGCTGGCGTTAAGACCAGCTTTACTGTCTACTGGTTAGCACAAGACGACATTCTTCTTTTAAATTGTTTTAAGTTATTGATGCAATTGGAGGCATGTTGAGGTTGTTTTTTTTTTATAATTATTTCTGCATTAAACAAGAAGTTGCATGTGTTTATTTTTTTTATCTCATTCTGCAGTTGCCTTAAGTTACAAAATATTGCTTTTGCTACTTTTTTTGTTACATCTAAAGTGTTTTTAAGTTTTTGTTTCACTTGTCTTAATAAACTTTTATCAAACCAATACCTGGTGTGTATTTGTTGTGTCTGGCCACTGGCACACGCACACACACACACGCACACGTAAAGCATTCTGACAGGGAGAAAGACACTGTGGAAATACTTGTAGAAATCAGATAAATGCATTATGTATTATGTGTGTTACTAGACGTTTAGTATACAAATAAAATGTGAATTTTATGTTTAAGAAAATCAATATTTTAGTGCCGTTCCGCTACCTTCAGATGAGGATTACAGCATTGGTTCCCACCACTCCCAGGCAAGAACAGGACCATTGATAAAAAAAAAAGGATAAACTTTAATGTGAAACAATGATGTTAATCTTGAGGATTACACAGGTATTTGACACGAACTGTAACTTAACTAGAACAAAAAGGGGTTTCACATCTAACAGTATGGAGAGATTTCCTGGAAATTGAAACTCTTATTAATTCACTGAAGCGTGGTGGTGTTTAAATTACACCAGAATGAGATGCCTAATACAACATGCTTTATGCAGCAGCTATACAGAACTATTACACTATATATACAGGACTGAAATTTACTTTTAGAAATGTTTGTATTCCATTAAGTTTCTGTGCAGATCTAGGCTCCATAATATGCTAAAATCTATCTGAAATGAAATATGAATCACCTTTCACTTCCCGCTCCACTTCCTTTTGGGAGTAAAAACATCCCACAAAACACATGGTGCATTAGGAGGAATTCAGGAAAAAAAAACTTTGCAATTTGTTGGAACTCTCTGTTACTTAGGACAGTTCAGGCTTTTCAACTCATGCGCTATGAATTCTGGTATGTTTTACCTGTCTCAGGTACCTTTCACAGCAGGACTACCCTAACCAGAATGCATTGGGGTGTGAGCTGAAAAGCCTGAACTGTCCCACGGAGTCATATAGTAACCCTACTTGTTTGTGCTATTTATTTATTCTTTAACTAGATGCTATAAAAAATGTACCATATGGTGCTTTGTACAATACAGGACGATTTCCACGCCACAAAAGGTCAATCTTATTGACCGCTCTGACCTTGAGTAGGGTAAAGTCAGCTTGTATTTCATGCCACACCCTATAGTAAATATAGTTTATAGTGGGTAGTTCAAGGTCAATTCCAAATGGAATTTGTAGGTCTTCATATTAAGGTTAGTCAACACTTTGAAATGTCATACCATTGTGCTTTTTCATCAAACTGCCTTACTGTTGCACGCTTGTGTGTGTTTCAGTAATGCCTTTTCACATTTCAAGGAGGTTTGCTCTGTCGCCTTGCCTGCTTTGCAGTATTGTCCCTCGGGGAGCCACCCCTCTCCCCTCCTGCAGGCCCCTTGACACATGTGACAAAGGAAAATAGAATGGGACCAAATGCATAAGAAACTGTGACAATTATTGTATTACATTCCTCAGTGCAGTGCATTAGTCACCTGATACAATTATTTGTATTGTCATATCATCCTGGTTATAATCCTTTATAATCCCAATTGAAGAAAAAAACACAGTTTTATTTCAGGTTCAATTGTAAATGCAGAAAAAGGGAATTCAACAGGATTCAAATACAATGTCTAGCCCCCACTTTGGAACTGTTTCTTATACTGGGCAAGTGGTTTGATAATCAGTGCTGTATATACTGTATACATTTTTAAAAGCCGCAAGGGGGCACTGTATCCTACTACAACATGCTCAGTTCTGTAGTAACATTTGGACGATCAGTTGTACATGTCTTAACATGTAAGCGAGGGACACATTAAGTGTTCTGTAGCTATGCATATTAATATTGCAATTATGTGCGGGTTGAAATGACCTCTTTCTATAGTATCTCGTGGAATGCAGCCCAGCGTCCTTTCTCCATACGCAGACTTCGCTGACAAAGCCCTTCGTCATTTTAAAACAGGTTGTGTGAACTATGGGGTTCTAAAAGTTGCCCTACAAACACATATGCATTATAAAACAGATAGGACACTTAATATGGTACAACTGTGCACGCAGTGACCCAATGGGATGTATACTATAGAACATATTTGCATGCACACAGCAGCCGTTTGACCTGGAAGTGCTTGCGCTGTCCGAGCCGGAATTGAGGTATCAGCTGATGCTGGTGTTGCTACTTGAAGTTGATGTGTGTTGTTGTTCACGGTAGAGAATTACCGTAAAGAAACGAATAAGGAAATCCGTGGTACTAACAGGCAGTGATCGGTTAGACAACAATTCACGTTAGAACCGCGTAGAAATACAGTCACTTAGTCAGCATCGGTATTTCTAATACTAGAAGAGATATACCTTGAGTTGTATTTATTGGAAACGGACTGCATGTGAATATATATACAATATATACAATACTGGAAGCGGGTGTAGCATGAATATTAGACATTATCACGGTAGCGCTGCAATTTGTGTCAAATAGAACACATTTAAACAAAATTGTGTAAGGTAAGGAAGGATACAAAAACTGAAGTCAGGGTAATATAGTTCTAAAAGAAAACAACAAAGCAAACGCATACGGAAATATTATAAATACGGTCTTTGTCATTTTATTATTATTATTATTATTATTATTATTATTATTATTATTATTATTTATCTGTCACCGCAATTTTGGAATTTTAAAAACAAGTTATTTTTAAATGTAATGTATGAACGTGTGTAGTAGTATTCTAATTTAGGAAGCGGTAGTTTATCGTTGTTTATTTGACGCAGACACAGTACCACTCGCCTGGGAAATACACTGCACAATAATAATATCGATATTAAGTTGTGGCTGGTGTCTAACACGGAGTGGTTTTAATGAATGTGGTGATACTAGTGTGCAGGCTAGCCTACGTTGAAGCAGGGGCCGAGGCTCAGGGCTGTCAGTATTATTTAAACAGTATTATAAACCCCGTCCCGGCCCAGTCACACACAACTCCGAATCTACCTTCTTTGTGCTTGTACGGGCCAATGCTGGATCTGGAGGTCGTGCCTGAGAGATCGCTGGAAAATGAACAATGGGAATTTGCTCTAGGTAATGTCAACACGCTGGCTGTTTCTGCTGCTGTGTTACTGTCTACTCATCCTGGTAAAAAAAAAAGTGTTTAAATTCATTACGTGATTTTTTGTGATTTTGGAGCCTTTTAAACTGGCATCTACAATACCTGTTATTTTAACTATATTGTTATGATAAGTTACTCAAGTTTTTTTAACCGCTCAAGTTGAGTCTAAATGTAATGTATCAAATAACATGAAAACAGCATGTGTTGTGATTGTTTCAAAATGAGAATGTGGTCATATACTGTACATAAATACAAACGTAAAGCAGATTGCACATGGCCATTTTTATTTGATATTTGATTTATGCTTTGCATTTTACTTTTTTTAAATTGTTTTGCTCCTAATGGTTCCAAAAACTTGGGGACAAATATCTTGAATTGTACTGTGTAAATTTTGTACTGTAATACTGATAGTAGACGTGGAAGATTTCAAGCAATATTAATATGAAGTTACACTGTAAGTTTGCGTAATTAAATTGCATTTAAAAATATTTAATTTATAGTCCAAATCTAGTGATATATTATTGAGTGCTTCTTAATATGTGATTGATATAGGATTACAACTAAGACACAGTCAATGAAATAAAGTGTACTAAAGCGTCTCTGAAAGTCAAATTATGATTGTGAACAACCACTTGTAAAGCAAACCAACTGCTTAGAACATCATTGGTATGTTAGTGGCCATCTGATGACTCTTTCTGACAGGGGTGGAGCTAAACTTGTCTGGCTTTATTGCATAACCCGAAAAACACTGCACTGCACTGCACATGCAATAAGTGGTAATACAGACAAAACATCTACAATCACTGGGAATTGCAGCACTACGGTGCCTATCATACACATGCAATCTTAGTGTTGTGGGATTCCATGCAGGTGCACAACCAGATCTATTTCTGTATGGCACTTTAGCCCATAATATCATGCTGGGGCATTAACCTGCAGGGCAGACTGCCATCCGAGTCACCAACACTGCTGGTGCTCGGTCCAAGTGTCCTGACCAGAGTCCACCTCGCCCTAGCCTCTCGGAGATCAGCACTGAGAGTGCTGCAGCCACAGGCACTCAGTGGGTTTGATGTATTTATAGCAGAGATGTGTTAGACTCTTCTGTAGCTGAAGGAACTGGCATCAGCTGTTTGCACTCTTATTGGGGTCTTGTTTTGTGTTTTTTATCTTTTGTAATCGGTCCTAAATTGAATTGGTTTTGCCTTGTTTTTAATTGCAACCATTCCTGTTGCTGTTACAGGGATGCCATTGGCCCAGGCCATCGCTATTCTCCAGAAACACTGCCGCATCATCAGAAACGTGCAGGTTCTCTATAGTGAACAGGTGAGCAAGTATGTTTTATTCTTGCCGATTTCCGAGCATAGCATCTGCAGTTTGAGCTGCAAATTACACAAGATTAAAACACCATTTATAACCCTTTTTTTTTTTTTTTGCGAGCATGTATTGATTAAACAAAACTTCCAGGGAGATCCCAAGGCAAGTGGTGGCCAGCTTGTCATGTACATAAACAGGAAGCTGGCTTCCTCCTTGGCTCCTTGGAAAGTAACTCCTACAGTGTCACTTTGTGTTTACTGTAAGACTCCCTTATGCCACTGTAGGTTACAGTGAACCTGTGTTTTAGTAAGACATCCTTTTATTATAATTGAAGTACTGTACCACATTCTACTATATTTTGTGTATTTTCATAGATGTCAGCTGTCTAGCTTGTGTTTTACTGACTAGCAGTGCATGTCAGCGCTCATAATAACAGTGCAGTTGTGAATAATTGAAGCATTAAGAGCACAGATTGTTATCGTCTTCCTGCTTGTGGTCTTTCTTGTAGAAAGCACTTCTATTCTTTATAATCCTATAAATCTAGTAGGGCCGAATGGTGTGCTAACAACGGCCTCTTCTCATTCCCAAACTTCTTTAAAATTACGAATGACAGCTCTGGAAATTATTTTAATCATACAGTAGTTCTTTCACAGTAGGAGGCTTTTTTTGTTTCAGATGACATCACTTTGTGCTAATAGGAAATTATCCACAATGTTTATTCCAGAGTGAATTTTACAACACTTTTTTTTTTGTAATACTGGTTCCACTGAAATTAAAAGAAACCGCCAGTGGCTGCTTTGTGTAGTTTCTTGTTATGTGTGTCTTCGGATCTCTGATTGACTCCTGCACTGCTGTCTCTCTCTCTTTGTGTTTGTAGACTCCTCTTTGCCATGACCTCATACTGAACTTGACTCAGGACGGAATCAAGCTGCTCTTTGATGCCTGCAATCAGCGACTGAAGGTAAACTTCTAATTGTCTACACTAATTCATTACACTTCTAACCTCAGCCTTTGGAATGCAGTGACTATAAATCCAGTTATATGAACATACTTGCCAGCGGGGTTAGGGTCAGTTCTTGTTTCTCAATTCCTTTTTAAAAGCAATTCCGAATTCAATTCAAGTCCAGTTCCCATTCCCTTATAATCATGTTCAACACCTCCCAGATCAAATGTATAATTAGTAGTATTCTATTATTTAAACTGAAGTTACTGTTAATCAGTTAAATTGGCTTCAAGTGAAAGCAGTTGAACAATCTCAACAGTTATTATGTCTCTAACATATCAATTCCTTCGAATGAATTGGAATTGGGAATTGACCTTAAAAAGGAATTGGAATTGAAAAACAGGAATTTGCCCCGACCCTGCTCACCAGCCCTGGTAATGCATTCCGGTACTGCTGCCATTGAGCTTTGAACTGATTGTATCTGAACACAGACTATATGTTTCCTACATCTCTGATTTGATCTTGTGCTATGTTAAGTCATTATACTAACTGTGGCTCTGATTGCATAATGTCTTATTAATGATTTTCCGTATGAAACTGTTAACAGTGTTTTGATTGAAATCTAGGTAATTGAAGTTTATGACTTGAGCAAAGTGAAATTGAAATACTGGTGAGTATTATACTGTGTATTTAACCCTCATCCCTACTCGCGCAGTTATAAAGTGTTCTCTTTGATTGCGGATAGTGACACGCAGCAGTCCCGTGAATCTGCTGACACAGGCTTGTTGCGAGGGTTGCTCAGCAATTCATGACAAACTGATCAGGCACTGCTGCTGTTATTTTAACTGCCTTCAGGTGAAGGGATGAAGCTTTTTGTCTGCAAAATCTCATAATGACTCATTACACCAAGTGGGAGGTAGAGGGAAAGCAGACAAAACCACAGCACATGCATGATAGCAAAATACACACTGGGAAGGAATTATTCACAGTCATGTATTCACATATGTGTTGCTTAAGCATGAAATTATCATTTATATAGTGAGTTTCCCAATCATCTTTGAATTAGTATAGTGTTTGTTTTTTTTGTGGACGTGCATGAGTGAAGTGTTTGCTGCTTCATAACATATTGAACTGACAGGCTTGTAGTGACGTCTTGGTTTTGTTTTCTCTCTTTATTTTTTATTTATTTATTTATTTTTTTTAAGTGGAGTGCATTTTAACTCTCAGGCAATAGCGCCGACCATTGAGCAGATAGACCAGTCCTTTGGAGCCACGCATCCAGGAGGTAAGAAGGGGAACGGGTTCTGTCGCCTGTCAAGAAAAACACTGTCCTGTTCACATCAGTGTACTTGAGATTTGAATGTGGTGACGTGTAGATTTTCTCTGCACTCTGACCAGACCCAGCTGGCTGTTCATCAGGCTGTCCAAAAGCATGCTTTAGTAATGAATTGGAAAAGAAGAAACACACTATAATGATAAACTCACTGTACAACATAGCTTCATCAGGAACCAGGGTTGGGGTCAATTCCTGTTTTAAAATCAATTCCCAATTCTAATTCCAATTCCCTTTTCATCAATTCCAGCACATCACTGATCAATATTCTGTTAATATGAGCTTTTCAGAGTGGCAACAAATTACTTAAATTGAAGTCCATTAAATGAAAGCAGTTGAACAATCACAACAATTATTATGTCTCTAAAATATAAATTCCGATTCCGTCGAAGGATTGGAAATTTATTTTAAAAAGGAATTGGAAGTGGAAATGGAATTGTAATTGTAATTGAAAAACAGGAATTGACCCAACCGTGTCAGGACCCCCACACCCCACAATATGAAGCCTAGCCTGAACATAAGTATCCTCCTCCTTTCTTTTTCAGTGTACAATGCAGCTGAGCAGCTTTTTCACCTTAATTTCCGAGGTCTGTCTTTCTCCTTTCAACTGGACTCCTGGAATGAAGCTCCTAAGTATGAGGTCAGAACGCAGCCTGCATCTCTCTCTTCGGGATTGAGGGCTCTGCTTTCTCCTGTAGTGCGATCACATCACAGCACAGGCTGGCCAACTGTAATATTCCTCCATAGGAGACGACAGTAGCCAAACTTAATGGATGCATCGGTAAACTAATAATAATGACGGGGCAACTGTAATTTTACTGGAACAAGAAATCAGACAAATGCATTACTTTCTACTGTTGGTTACTAGTTTTATAAAATGTACAAGTTGGACAAACTGTCTATTAAGACAATATTACTTGGAGCCTTTGGTCGTAATTGATTCCAATTAATATATTTTTGCTGTCTTTACATGTACACTTTGTGTGTGTGTGTCTGTGTGTAAATAGAGAGAGTATATATACACACACACACACATATCTAGCAGTAGTTGTTTTGCTTTGACAGCCTAACTTTGCCCATGGCTTGGCCTCCCTGCAGATTCCTCACGGAGCCACTGTAAAACGCATGTACATCTACACTGGAAACAGTCTGCAGGATACCAAGTAAGGGACGCATGACTAGCCTGAGTGTTCATGCAAGATGTGGCTTATCTGGGCGGGCATGGTTCCTTGTTAAGAGTGTGCAGACAAGCTGTGCTTCTGATATCAGTGCTGCGCTTCATGTGAAATGGCAAACAAAGTTGGGTTTTCTGAGTGTAGTGTGCAGTGCGTGACCCCCTCCAAAAATAACTAATTTAGCGTTATAAACTACAGGATGAAATTACTGCTATACGTGTTTGTTATTTAATCTTTCAGACGATAAAAACATGCAAAATGAACCCACCATTATTAGACGGCTCTTCAGAATTTCCACCGGAAAACACAGACAAGTGACAGTTAACAATTGTCCCACCCTCCTTGACCTTTCCAGGGTTACTGGTGCTGCTTGTGTCATGCGAAATCTAAAAATGCATTGCATTAAAGATATATACCAAAGCTAAGAGTAGTCCTAACTATAGTTCAGACATTCAGACTCCTGATGTATTTTATTAAAATGCTTTTGCTTTGCTCTGATGCATATGTACTTCTTATTTGAGCATGCATGTTTGCTTCACATTGGTGAGAATTGTGCAGCTGCATTTTCTGAAATTATGTTGCTTTATCTATAATAATGTTGACGTTAAGGTAGTTTTTTATTCGGTGGGTGTGTATAAACTCCACTATCCCAAGGGCATGGGATTTGGAAAGAGAAAGAAAGAAATCAAGTTCTTCCAGTTGTCCAGCAACTATGTTGAGCTTTGAAAATAGCACCGCAGTTAACCTGTATAGAGTCAGAGGAATGGAAGAATGTGATGGTGATACAGTAATGTAGAATTGGCTTTGAAAATAGCACCGCAGTTAACCTGTAGAGTCAGAGGAATGGAAGAATGTGATGGTGATACAGTAATGTAGAATTGGCTTTGAAAATAGCACCGCAGTTAACCTGTAGAGTCAGAGGAATGGAAGAATGTTTTGGTGATACAGTAATGTAGAATTGAAAACACTGCTGTCTGGTGCAGGCAGTGCTTTTTACCCTGCTGGTAATAGCACTTCCGCTCCGGGTGTGTGTTTGTTTGCATTGTGTTTCAGGGCTCCAGCGATGCCTCTTGCCTGCTTTCTGGGGAATGTGTTTGCCGAGTGCGTCGATGTATTAAGAGATGGGACGGGACCCTTAGGTTTAAGACTCCGTCTCCTCACTGCAGGTATTGAAGTTCAAGTGTGAGCTTTCCAGTCCACATGCCTTTTTTTTTTTTTTTTGCGCACCATCAGCTGATAAATATAGTCAGTAGATACAGTAAAAGTACTTCACGCCAAACTAATCCACGGATATGAAAATAGTGTACTAACAAGGTTCAGAAATGTTATATATAGAAGTAGATAAAAGCACATTACCTGGACACCTGCAGGGCTGTCCTCTAGGGGCCAGAAGCGAGCTCCTGGGTGTAAAGAGGCAATTGGCTTGGTCGTGAGATCGGAGGATGCCCACTGACCTTCAGAGCTCCTGTTGTGAGGATTGCTGTGGTGAGGGGATGGAATTGGACATTGTGGATTCGATGCAAATGGGGGTGAAATGATGTGCTGAGTTGTTCTGCGAGTGCCATGTGCTTGTGTGCTCCGCAGGCTGTGGTCCCGGGGTGATGGCAGATGCTAAGGTTCGAGTGCTGGAGCGCTGCATATACTTCGGAGACTCGTGTCAGGATGTTCTGAGCACTCTGGGGTCACCACACAAGGTCTTCTATAAATCCGAGGACAAGGTACGAGCAGCAATCGCATACAAAACACAAAGCACAGGGATAACCTGCTGAGGGTGCAATACCATATCATCTATTTGGGGGGTTTCAACCAGTTACAGGGATAGAAATAATAACAGTTTCACCCAATTCCAGGTTTTATTACGAGCTTGATTAGCTACAGAGTATAGATAACAAGCTCAGGTGGCAATGGGAGTCTTATTTCCATCCCTGAGTTATATTTACTGTATAGTTCAGACGGAAGGTAATGCCAATTCTGACACCTGACCCATCAGTCCTTGGTGTCACAGTTTAAGTTGATGTTCCTAATTTATCCATCCAACAAAACAGCCAATCACTCAAGGTCTTATGTACCGCAAAGTAAATCATGTGACATTGCCAAGTCGTCCCTAATGGAATTATGAAATCTGTTTCTCCTGCAGATGAAGATTCACTCTCCCTCCCCTCACAAGCAGGTTCCCTCCAAATGCAATGACTACTTCCTCAACTACTTCACGCTTGGAGTGGTAAGAGCTGCATGCTCGCTCTCCCCCCTTGAATCTGCTATCCGCTAATAATATTGTTGTAGTGTTGTGGCCACTGTACTGAGCGAATGTTAAATACAACACTGCTGCTTCTTTCCATTCAGGATATACTGTTTGATGCCACTACTCATCTGGTGAAAAAGTTTGTGCTACACACGAATTTCCCTGGTCATTACAATTTTAATATGTAAGTATCAGCTTCCCTAAATACAGAGTACAAGTGCGAGAGTCTGCATGTAAATATATATTTTATATGACACAAATGTGACACAAATATATACCGATATACTTAATGGAGGGGAGGATGCATTTTCAATGCGCAGAATATCGGCAGTTAACTCACCTTCCTGTTTCTTTTTTCTTATTTTTCTAGTTATCATCGATGTGATTTCAAGATTCCACTTACAAATAAAAAAGGTGAGTTTAACAAAAAAGCAGCTGCCGTGTCACGCCCTGTTTAAATACAGTGAAGCTCTTAGTAATGTCAGTGTCACTCTGTTTAAATACAGTGAAGCTCTTAGTAATGTCAGTGTCACGCCCTGTTTAAATAGTGAAGCTCTTAGTGATGTCAGTGTCACTCTGTTTAAATACAGTGAACCTCTTAGTAATGTCAGTGTCACTCTGTTTAAATACAGTGAAGCTCTTAGTAATGTCAGTGTCACTCTGTTTAAATACAGTGAAGCTCTTAGTAATGTCAGTGTCACTCCCTGTTTAAATACAGTGAAGCTCTTAGTAATGTCAGTGTCACTCCGTTTAAATACGGTGAAGCTCTTAGTAATGTCAGTGTCACTCTGTTTAAATACAGTGAAGCTCTTAGTAATGTCAGTGTCACTCTGTTTAAATACAATGACGCTCTTAGTAATGTCATAAGAGTAAGACTGACGACCTTGGTTTAAAAGCAGTAGGAAGCAATAACCTGAATACATCCTGAGTCCAGGAAACCCCCTCGACGCCTCAGCCATGCACAGCCTAGTGTTAGTTCTGTTGCATCAGTGCAAGAAGAACCTTGCCCATATCATAACACTAGCAGGAAGCAACTCAGAGCTGATCATTGCTAGCTAAATAGCTTTTAAAACTGCAGAAAATCCAGGTTCAAACATTGCACTCTGGGTGTCTTTGCTGTACCCTGTAGAGCTCCTTGCAACACGTACTGTCTGGGATAATGATCAGGAACTGGTTATTGATTCTGGTCATACTTTCAGGGGTCTGCACAGCTGCATGCTCTACACAGTCGTTTCCCATTATTGAGTTCATGAAAGAGTAATACTCCTAAACAGGCTTTTCATCTTTATGAGGGCTGTAAACTCGAGAAGATTTAAAATAGCTTTCTCTTACAGGGGTAATTGGCCCATCAGGCAGCATGAACACTTGATGTGGTGTTCACTGCAGGCAGTATTTTATGTTGCTTGTCGTGTTTTTGTGTGTGTTACAGGTGGTGCCGATTCTCAGACGGAAGCAGCCACTTTGACAACGTACAGCAAGGTAAGAGAGGCTGGAGTTCACCACTAGCAGGGTCGGGGTCAGTTCCTGTTTTTCAGTTCCAATTTCTTTTTAAAATCAATTCCCATTCCTTCAAAGGAATTGCAATTGGAATTGATTTTTTAGAGACGTAATAATTGTTGTGATTTGTTCAACTGCTATCATTTGAAGCCAATTTAATTGACTAACAGGGACTTCAGTTTAAGTCATTTGTTGCCACGGCGAGAAGCTCATTTTAACAGAATGCAGCTAATTGCAATTTGATGAAAAGGAAATGGGAATTGGAATTATTTTTAAAAAGGAATTGGAATTGAAAATTGACCCCAACCCTGGCCACTGTGTATCAAGGTTTCATCAAACACGAGAGGGAATTTCTGTTGCCTATCGGTAGTCTTATCAACAACAATTATGTAAAAAATGCTTGGAGAGTTTTTTCACCCTGCATGTATGTGTCTTTTTAAAAATGTTGTATTTAAAAACAATGCCTCCGTAATAGAAAGAAACACTGAAGAAAGTTGATTTAAATAAATACTTGTGAGTTTAAGTACAGGACAACAGACTTGCTGTCCTAAACTAAACTGCTGCGAAGCGTTTCATCCTCTTGTGTTGTGTTTCAGTGGGATTTGATTCAGGAGCATATTGGTCACCCTATGGAAAAGCCGGTTGTCCTGCACAGGTAACACCGCATGCTTGCTGAATATCACACTGTTGGTAAAACCTATTGGAAGTGTCTTGAAATCGGGACAGGCAAGTTCCCTGTGTCTGTAATGAATGCATGGAAAATAAAATACAATACAGGAGATGTTTAGGACAGGAGGGAAAAGCTGATTCAAAACTGAAAATAAATAAATACATAGGAACAGCTATTGTTTTGGTGTGGTTTTGACTTTGTGGAAACCCTGTATATGTGTGTTGAGATTATTAAAAACGAATGTGTTTGTTTATTGAGGTCATCTTCAGCAAACAACAGCAACCCGTTCAGATCTACTTTTTGCTTCGGACTGCAAAGAATGATTTTTGAGGTAAGTTCATAGACTAAAACCGAGAGCTAGTTGAATGTCTAGAGAAATGCCCAGTAAACCAGCTACATTTATTTCACGTCATTTGAGTTTGTTCAGATCAACTTGGACTTGAGACCATCTCTGACAGCCAGTCTGTAACCTTGTTAACACAAGACTGTCCTCTTGCCCTGCCTCTGCCCTGCCCTGCTTGTCTCTTCTAGGTGATGCAGAACAACCACATAGCCTCAGTAACTCTGTACGGCCCCCCTGGCCGAGCAGCCGAAGCACCAGCCCAAGCACCAGCCCAATGAGCGCCCGCTCTCCGCTCCTCCAGCCACAACACTACAGATCTAGTACAGTACAGTGTGCCTTGATTTGCTGCCACTATCATACAAGAAAAGCATGGTATGGTTTCTTTTAATTCTCACTGCCCCTCCCCTGTCCTGAGACTGGCGAGAGTATCACAGAGCTGCTCTCGCAGGGAGGAGTCCCGGTGGATGGGCTATGAAGCCATGTGTCTCTGTGTTATTCTGGTCCTTCTGTATCTGTCTCTCTGTTACATTCAACCGATCGCACACAAACATAGATACAAGCACAAAGCTCACGAGCACCGACCTGAGCCAAGGAGGTTGCTTAATATATATATATATGAGAGAGAGAGAGAGAGATATACACACACACATTTAAATGTGTGTTTGTGTCGTAGTGGTGAAATAGACGTTTGCATTTTGCTTTGGCCCAGTGCAGTCAACTGAGTGCATCAAGTCTAAGCCTGTGTCCACTGTTTTCAGGCACACATTGTTTTACTTAAACTGTAGCAAGTTAAAAAAAAAAAAAAAAAAAAAACTTTTGGTTTTAACATTTGCACTAAATACACCTTAATTACCTGATAATTGTCTTTGATCCAGTGAGGAATATTTGTGTCATGGGTGCGAGTGAGTGAGGGGGTGCAACAGTTTTGTTATTTTAATAATCTGCATGCAGCTGATAAAATAGAATGTTATTTTTTTGTGCTGAAAGTCCATCCACATTTCCTATTTCCATGCCCAGTGTGTATGTTAGGATTCTTTCGAATGCCAACATTTTAGTCAAAGACATCTCAGAGCATCTTGTTTTTTAATCTATACTTGTTGTGGAAACTGCACACCCCAATGTGATTGAAAACAAGTGGTCTTAAACCACTTGTAAAAAGAAAGCTGCATTTCTCCAGGGAGTGGAAGTCCTGGCGTATTGCAGTACTCTGCTCCCCCCCCCCTCCCCCTCCCTTACAACCACCCACCCCTATAGGGGTCAACCTGGTACATGGACTATCTTTTAATATTGCTTCATGCTTTAAATAATAATAATGCCCGTTTTAAAAATACATTTAAAAATGTAAAAAAATAAATGTAGCGACTTTAACTTGTAATACATGACTAGACACCGATGTTTGTGTTTTCAATGTGTGTATAGATTTGTAAATACAGCATTTTTTGGTAATTTTAAATAATTGTACAGTGTAAGCCTGCATTGCTTCATTAAGTCAGAAATATGTATATTGTAACATTGCAAATCTGGACCAGTAACAGGGGATACAGTATGTGGATGTACGTTAATGGTATTTATTTACATTTAGTCTTCCCTTTTACTGTGACATTCTAGGCTGTTGTAACTATCCCTACATGTACAGTATGGTACAAGCTTACCTTTCTTCCATTCTTAGCTTTTAATGGAGGCTCTTACTAAACACGTGCTACTTCTCTGTATCGATTGCTTGCTGAAGGTACTTTGTGCCTCTTGATTTCCTGCATAGCCTGTCTGAAACTGTGTAATGAAATGAAATGCATTATGAGCATGTATTTTGAAATGTTAACACGTCATCAGGCTGTCCAGTAATGGTTTGTGTGCTCAAAGAAAAGGACTATTTTAATAGATAAACTGCTGAAAAGGTATAGTCTCTTAATGTCGTCTCATAAGTGGAAGTAAACGATCACTCTGTTCAGATATTCCTAATACTTGTTATCAAATGTCATCGGATACATTGAATTCGTGGTCAAAGGGTGGCTAGAAAACATCCAAGCATTCAGGTATGGTTGATTACCAACGAACTGCTTTGCCAGTGGAAGTAACGGACTGTAATACAAATCTCTAAACTGGAATACAGTTGCTATTAATGTGATCGAAGCAACATTCATATAAATACTATTTTCAAATGTTTTTCAAATCCATCATTTTTTTGGGATGCATCTTTTTTTTAAATGCCCATTGCTTATTGAAATTGTGAACTGATGCATACAGTAGAAATTTGGTGTTTGAAAATAAGATATTTTTAAATCTCTGTCCATAAAATAACCTACAAGTCTTTTCTGCTGTGACATTTAAATAAACATATCCAAATGCTCCTCCACATGGAGCTTTTGAAAATGCCATTGTTAAGCTGAGGGAACACGAAGACGCTTTGTGGCTTTGAACGTGGTTTCAGGAGACCTGTTTCAGGGTTTGATGCAGCAACGTTGCCTCAAACTAGGTCTCCTGGAACCAGGTTTCAAGCCACTGAGGCCACTGTTACTGAAAAAGTGGCTTTGTCTTCCCTCAGCTTTAGCATCTCAAAAGACGGCAATAAATGCAGCTGGTCCAAATTCAAATCTAGGCATATGCAAATTTATCGAATAATTTATTTACTTTTTTTAAACCACTATATTCACATTTTGATACACAGCTCATAATCTTGTTCATATCCTCAAATCCTGAATCAGAAAATAAAAATGGATGTAATAAACCTGTAAAACAATACTGACTGATTGTATGATTTTGTATTTATTTCAAAGTAAATGTGTGTGATTACGGAGTCTGTTCAGCACTTCAGATTCTTTCACCTGCTGTACAGGTAGGTATCTCAATACTTTATAAATGAACTCAAGTCTGCTTACATAAATACATCAGATTGTGGATCAATTTACTATTGTATCGAGGTGAACATTACTGTGAACTTGATTTGCATTTACAGAAAAGAATAACATTGGTGGGCGTTTGCTGTTAAGCACAGAAGCATCATACAAGGGAACATACGTGAAGCAGAACTGTATGCCCCATACATTATTATTATTATTATTATTATTATTTATTTCTTAGCAGATGCCCTTATCCAGGACGACTTACAAGATACCCCATTATTTTTACATACAATGACCCATTTATACAGTTGGGTTTTTACTGGAGCAATCTAGGTAAAGTACCTTGCTCAAGGGTACAGCATCAGTGTCGACCACCTGGGATTGAACCCACGACCCTCACAGTAGAAGACCCTTTTCTATAGTCTAAACATTTTAAGAAAATGCCCCTATACTTACATATCTGAGTCTAAAGACAGTAGAATGATAATGTGCATGTTCTGCTTGACGATATGATTTCCTGTATTTCACAGGTTATACGCATGCTGAAAATGGCAGTGAAACCCCTCAGGACAGTTTCAATCCAAGGTCCTCTTTTTGTTTTTGCCGTTTCTTCGTCCATTTGAACGGCTTCCTCACAACCACTTTGGTATTGCACTGCACCTCCGGGTCGCGAAGCAGTTTCCACATGAGCCACGGTGAGGCTGTGGACCACCATAAGCTCCCTGTGAAAACATGGATCAAAGACTTGGAGATGGGGGGCAGCAGAGGGCGTGACTATCCCGAAAGTCCTGAAGCCCTCGTGGGAATCTGGTTTCAGGCCGATCCGGAGCAGACACATTCCCATGAAGACGTCGTCGATCGAGAACGGTTCCACCTCTCTGCAAGCTCGCTCCAGTCTCTTAGCGGTGAAGCCAGACATGATGAAGCCGTCTCCGCCTGCGTAGGCCAGGTAAATCCCCTGTCCGTACACCATCTCTGGGATGAAGTCTTTGCTCTTCTTTGACCTGATAAGCTGAGCCTGATAGATGGCGTCGCCACTGAAGACGTCTTCGCCGGGGCAGCGCTCCTTCAGGAGCTCCACAATGTTATCGACGGTGACATCAGCGCGCTTTGAAGATTAACTTCACACGGGGCAAAAACATCCAGCCCTTTAAAAAAAGTTGATCTCCTTCAAGGTCAGGTTGAAGAAAGTATCCTGGAAGTCCCACAGGAGGATGTCCCTGTGTGAACGGCTCTCGTACCTCAAAAGCAGCTCCCACTCAGGAAACTCTGTTTGATTCCTGGGAAACCCCAGTAAGAAGACCATCTTTATCTTTACTCCGTTTAAAAGCCCTTCTGCCCCCCAGGTCTTGCGCACCACCTCGCGCTTCTCGAACTTTCCCCCACGCACTTCCCAGGCTGGTTCAGAAGGAGTTTGAAGTCACGGCAGTCCTTGTTTCTCAGGTGCTGCTTGAAGTTGAAAGGTGGACGAGATGAAGACGGGGTCCTGGTGGGCTGGATGGCACTGTCAGAATTGCACATCTGTCCAGAATGAAGCCAAGGAGTTGCCAACTGCTCCTCTAGCCTCTTGGCTGTGGTTCCCAAAAGAACTCTTGTGTTTGACGTTTCCTTGATTAGGTTCTGAATTCCCCACATTGCTGTGAATCCATACGGGGTGTACAGTATTACGCACAGCACTGTCAGAATCACAACCGTGCAGATCACATCTCCTTTCAGATGAACTCTCATGGTCTCCAGCGGATGGGACACGTCTCATAAGCTGCTCTTTCCCAGCCGTTGAGAAACAGTGAGGCCAATTACAGCATGTGCAAAGAGAAGGCAGGTTTCACCACCTGTGTAATGTGATTTTTTTTTTTAAATGAGGAATACGGGAGTTCGTGCAGCCACTTTCTAATGGTCCTTCAGAGTCTGGAGGCTTGCTGTTAAAACCAATACAAGATGTGAGTCTTGGCTGGGATGAAGAATATTTCCAAGTCACACGCAGGAGGCAGCTTGCGGTATTCTGCAGAGCTCCTGGTTTGGAGGGTATTGGGTATTCAATTAGCACTAGAATACAGAACTAAATACTGTTATAAACACACACACGTTTCTGTTAGATAATACTAGTAACTCTAGTATACTAGTATTTCTTTTCACAACATATGCACAGAAATGATCCATTGGAACAGACATGTTCCATCTCTTAATAAAAGCACACTGCCCCTGTCAGTTTAAAATACTTCTGTATTACTGTGTTCTCAGCCCACATAATAATTTACTGAAGCAGTGCCACTTCTAATGAGGTCAACATATATCAGGTGGCGGCAATTAGGACAATGAAGCCAAATATAACACACACGTAAGCATGGAGATACAGGAAACCACATGTACTGTATATTTAAAAAATTCGGTGGTAGATAACTGTTTTGTTATGCTCGTAGTTAAAAATATGTTTAGATGAATAAAAGAAAACATTATTTTGAAGAAGATCATGAACATGTGTTGTGGTTCGTCTGAATAAACAGAACGGCAAGAAGCAACCAGATCCTAAAATTTGGCGTCCCTAATGTCCTGCAAACACAGAAGAGCGCTTGCTCAAATTTAAAATGTTCTGTAACATTGAAACAACACCCTCGATGAGTCTGCGTCTTAAAGAAACTAACATACCACATATGAAAGGCTGCGTGTCCATCCATCTGTAGCGCTGGGTTACCAGGAGAAGTGCCTAACATGAACATCTGGTCCAAATTATCCCGTTGCAGTTACACGAACAAAAACGCAGTTCAGTTTTTACTTTTATAAAACCCTATATTATAAAACTAGTGCAAACTAGTTTTACTTGCTAGACATGCCAAAGAGCGTTGAAAAATTAACTCGAATTCACGTGACTTTTTTTTAAACGTGTTTTCTTCTAAGTTACTGTAAACTGCAGCCTCATCTCTCGGATACACGATTTGATAACGGTGTGTGCCCATAAAACCTTCAACCACAACCGGTATTGCGTGAATGAAAGGAGCCATCTGTTGTGATGTCTGGTTGTGATTTAGGTATTGGGGAGGGGCTCCCCCTTGTGGAAATGCGTGTGGACGTGTGTGTTGTGGCTTAAATACACCCATCAGATTTATTTCAGGACACTTCTAAGTGTTAGTGCACGAAATGTAACGGTTTACTCCTCAGTGTTTGAGATGGAGCAAGTTCTGCGAGTCAAATCCAAAAGCAGTTTAAAAAGAAGTCTGCTACTCTACAGGAGAAAAATAAATCATATCCACTTGGTTTACTATTGGATAATTATAAAGTATGTATATTAAACTGCATTATACTATACATATATAAAATTACACACAAATACAATACTGGATATTATATAACAGAATACACAGATTTTCATAAACAAAACTTGTAAACAGTGATAGAAAATAATTTACCATTACAAACAAAACATTGAAAAATCACACAACAGAGACAAGGTTATTGTAATACATAGGATACACCTGGATAATAACAGGCTTGTTTTTGATACACATAACAAAAAAGGTATAACAAAGTATTTACAAAGGAGAAAAAAAAAACAGGTTTACCTTTTCATGGATAATGTTTAATGTAGAAAACCAGATCCAAAAGATTTATATCTTACCTCAATCCACTAGGTCCCTGCTGTGCACCAGACTTCGCCTCCTCCTCCCTCCCAACGTCCACCTGCTTTTTGTCTTGGTCTAACGGGGGATGGCAGCTATCCTGCCCCCCTGCCCATGGCTTCCCTACAGTCAGCCTCTCCACGTATCTGCAAGCTAACTTATGGGCAGGGGTACCTCGAAAGGCGAGGCGAAATGCCAAAGAATGTAGTGTATAATATATAGAATGCAGTAGTGTTGTCTGTTTTAGTAAATCTATTGCACGAGTTTCCTGACTGAACCAGCGTTTCTTGACACCTCCCTGAGCTAGAGTGTTCCGAACCTCTTCAAAATAGTCTGGGAAATCTGCATCTACATTGAGGTCTTCAATAGCCAGAAATGATGACAGAGACTGAATAACATCTCCAGCAAGATCCATGTCATCCGTGCTCACTGTAATCTAAAGAAACGCAATCAGTAAAAAAAAAAATAATAATAATCAAAACAATTATCAAAAAAGTATTAAAACGAAATTAAATATCATAAAATAAACATCATTTGGAAATCAAAGACCCCCAAAAAAAAAACCAAAAACACTTTTGAGATAAGAAAATGTTTTGGTTTGTGGTCTTTACAATTATACAATACTGCAGGTACTATGTTAAATAGAACTACAGAGCTCTACTGTCCAGGCATGTCTCCCTGTCTCCCCACTTTGTTCTATTTTAATGCACAGCTGTCCTGCTCCCCGGAGAGAAGTGAAACAGACTTCAGGAACCTCAATATACCTATATATATATATATATATATATATATATATATATATATATATATATATATATATATATATATATATATAGGTTGTGTCTCTGTATCTTTCGCGGGTGAATAATCTTTAAGCAAAGAGGGGCAAATTCAGTTTGTTTTGATGAGTGGCTGCAGATAGTCAACTGTGTTAAAATGATTTTGCCTCTCAAATGCTATTGCCTATGATGCCTCATTTACATACACCCTGTAGAATTTGTAATGTGGATCAATGTGGCTCTAGCCTTGCTCTATGTTCATTATATATGCGATCAGATTTCACATTGTTTTGAGCAAATAATAATAATAAAAGCCTGCCTGTTACATACTTTCCCTGCCTGGGTGGCTGCTGTCAGGCAGGGGTGCATCCCATCATACTTCCCCACAGTCACCATGTGGGGGTTGATTTTGTGGTTTAACTTCAGTGTGAAGACTGGGACAAGGATGGTTACATCTGGGGGGAAAAAGGAAAAGCTGTGACCTTTGTTTGTTATGAGAAGACTGTCACAAAACAATACACAGTTTAACCTGCTCAGGCCCCCTCCATCCCAACACATGGGCAAAACCTACTTCAGATCATCCCAACACATGGGCAAAACCTACTTCAGATCATCCCAACACATGGGCAAAACCTACTTCAGATCATCCCAACACATGGGCAAAACCTACTTCAGATCATCCCAACACATGGGCAAAACCTACTTCAGATCATCCCAACACATGGGCAAAACCTACTTCAGATCATCCCAACACATGGGCAAAACCAACTTCAGATCATCCCAACACATGGGCAAAACCTACTTCAGATCATCCCAACACATGGGCAAAACCTACTTCAGATCATCCCAACACATGGGCAAAACCTACTTCAGATCATCCCAACACATGGGCAAAACCTACTTCAGATCATCCCAACACATGGGCAAAACCAACTTCAGATCATCCCAACACATGGGCAAAACCAACTTCAGATCATCCCAACACATGGGCAAAACCTACTTCTGATCATCCCAACACATGGGCAAAACCTACTTCAGATCATCCCAACACATGGGCAAAACCTACTTCAGATCATCCCAACACATGGGCAAAACCTACTTCAGATCATCCCAACACATGGGCAAAACCTACTTCAGATCATCCCAACACATGGGCAAAACCAACTTCAGATCATCCCAACACATGGGCAAAACCTACTTCAGATCACCCCAACACATGGGCAAAACCTACTTCAGATCACCCCAACACATGGGCAAAACCTACTTCAGATCACCCCAACACATGGGCAAAACCTACTTCAGATCATCCCAACACATGGGCAAAACCTACTTCAGATCATCCCAACACATGGGCAAAACCTACTTCAGATCATCCCAACACATGGGCAAAACCTACTTCAGATCATCCCAACACATGGGCAAAACCTACTTCAGATCATCCCAACACATGGGCAAAACCTACTTCAGATCACCCCAACACATGGGCAAAACCTACTTCAGATCACCCCAACACATGGGCAAAACCTACTTCAGATCATCCCAACACATGGGCAAAACCTACTTCAGATCATCCCAACACATGGGCAAAACCTACTTCAGATTAATGTTTAAATAAAAATAGAAAATAAATATTCAAAAATAAAAATTCATTTCCAACGACTGACTGCCACCTAGTGCACAATATTTTACATTTACATCAGGACATCATAAATACTTTCTTTTTCACATACCGCTATGTGCTTGCTGGAAATGCATATTCAAATGTAGAATGCCATTTATCAAAATGTTTACCTTGAACTGTATTAACCTAGCCAACTTTACAGTGACCACAAATACATAATACAACTCTGAAAAACGTGTAACTTATTGAGGAAAGAATGGGAGGGAGATTCTAAAGGGGTGGACATTGGTGATGTTGCTATTGAAATACGTAGGGTAATTAAGGATGTTTAAGATGCGAAAAAACAAACCACTAATTTCAACCAAAAAGAGAAAGGCTGCTACCAAAACGTTAAGAAAAGTACTAATTGTGCCTGCGTACAATTTGATTTCCTCAATATATCAATATGCTAGCTAGTATGGAGCGTGAATTGTGCTTAATCACTTCACATTTCAGTCATATAGTTTAATTTGAGATGTCAGATAGTATACCGTAGTTTAAACGCCGCAGCTATTAAGTTGTCTTTCGGTGAACATTAGCCAGTGGGGTTTAACGTTATAAACAGCTTAGAGCTCCCCTTTAACGAGAATGTACAGCAACTGCAATATGATAAAGACGAAATCATTCAAACGGTCTAATAATATTATGATTCAGTATACTCACTTTTCTTTTTTAATATGTGTTATACTTGCTTTCACTGATAATTTAGGCGGCTAGTTTCACAAACCGGTTCCAGGCTGCAGTCTGCTAAACCCAATCCACTTCCAAAATAAATAAAATAATTAAGAAAATACCACATGTACCCTGAACATATACACAAATGCCAAAGACAAGGTGTGCCGCGTTTAAAGGGAGTGTAGTTATTCCTTTTAATCGCTATTTATCATTGAACACTGCATGGCTCGGGTTCCACGGATGACTAGACAATAATTATGTCATCTAATGCTCCGTGTGCACAACCGAACAAGGGCGTTTGTTTATAATTACACGCGTGACCAATATTTTTTTCTTTCTACAGACACAAAATTCCCTGCAGTGTATCCTAATCCAAATTGATTTTCTTTATTTTTTTGTGCTAGCTTTCATGTTAAAAGGTTTACGCTGGACATTAACACGGTTACAGACAGTAGTGCTGTTCACAATGCACGTGTGTGCAATTGGGTGTTTAACTGCAATGCTGTATGAATATTGAATCAGCGCTGCGTTTTGTAGACGTTGTCTTTAGGCTGTTCTTATGGCTACATCGACAAACTATGTGCAAAGGTGGCGTTTGTAAAACTCGAAACAAAAAACAACTTGGCTGCATCATGTTAATTTTTTTTTTTGTTTGTTTTTTAAGGGTCTGTAATACTTTGCACGGAGACAAAAAAATGCTTTGGCTTGATTATTTTTATCACATAACGGCTAGTGGAAAAACACCGGACAGTTTCACCGAGTGCAGAACAGCGGTCACGAGTCTGTTTACTCCGAGTGCAGCGATGGGCGTATTCTTCAGTCCTCGTGGTGTTAAAGCGGAGTGCAGCGCATCACCACACTGTCCACAGTAACTGGGTGCAAACAATGCAGACAGACGCTTTAGTGCTGAGTGCATAGACAACAGCACGAAATACAGTGAAATACAGTGTTTACGGTTCTTTGTTTTCGATTCACTTTTCCAGTAATTTATATTATATATATATATATATATATATATATATATATATATATATATATATATATATATATATATATATATATATAATGTATTTATTAAACCGAATTAAAATAGAACCACTTCATACTATTGCAATGACCATAAAAATACAACCTGAAAGTATATATTAGTGTTATTAAATGTTTTATTATTTATAACGAAAAAATAAATAAAAATAAAAATAACGTGCAAAATAAAAGGAAAAAAGTTGTTTTACTTTTTAAGTTAATTGTTGTTTTCTTCAAAGACAACTGAACCAGTTTATTAAGGGTGGGGAAAAAAACAGAAAAGGACGGGCAAGTGTTGAATAGAAACATTATTATTATTTCTCGCTAAAACAAGTAAAGACAGGTATAATCATGAAGGACAGTAATTCATGTTATAATTATTGTGAAATTTGTGTTTCCTATAACGGCATTGCTTTCTGTTTTTTTCAAAATAAACGGTCGGTGTTGTGCGCAGCTTCACGTATCGCCATTGGATATTTGTGAACATTGCATAACCACATTGCACTGCAAAAGAGCCAGACACACGCTCGGAATTTTAATTGAATGTCATTTTTTAACAACAACATGTGAAATAGTTTGCACACCGCTGTGCTCCGGCGAGTGTTGTTGTGTTGACTTCGTTATGGCGGTGGTCACTCACTGGTCCGTGTGCAGCCCTCTGGCAAAGCGCTGGTTTGCGCTTTGCACCCGGTGATTGAGACTGATTCAATCAGGAGCTCTGGTATAAATACAGGGGAAGCTCAGCGCTTAAGCACGCACTTCTTCAACTCCAGAATTCGACTACTGCAGACTCGTCACCGGGAAACAAAGCAAAGCAAAGCAAAGCAAAGCAAAGCCATGGATCCGCAATCTTGCACGTGCACTCAGGGTAAAGTTAATTTATTGAACAGTGTTTTTTTTGTTATGTTTTCAGAAGTTGAACGTTGTTTTTTTTTAAATTTGGCATTCCGCTTAAATTGCGTTTATAACTGTTGTACAATTTCCAAACAAACTTCTGTAAACACGTAGCGGACAATCTGTACTAAGTAGTCCCTTTCCTCCGTGTATGACTTTTTTTTTTTTTTTTTTTTTAGCTGGCTCATGCAGCTGTGGTGATAACTGCAAGTGCACGGACTGCAAATGCAAAACTTGCAAGAAAAGTAAGTGTCACAAAGTGAACGCATTCTTCTTATAACAAACAATAACGTGCATTGTAATATGCATACAGTGTGTATTTCTACTGACTTAGTTGTTTTTTTTGTTGTTTTGTTTTAAACGTACACCTTCATGTTTGACCTGTGCCTTTAATTAATCGCAACCCTACAGTGTAATTTACGCGAAGGGCTAGGTTCGGGATTTGATTCAATTAGAAGCTAGGGACATACCTTAACTGAGATCCGACGCTGCTTACCCCTGTGTGAAACGATAGCACGCTCATTGTGCTTGATTTGTTCGGAGAGTAATGGTCTCTGTCTCTCCTAGGCTGCTGCTCCTGTTGTCCCACCGGCTGCAGCAAGTGTGCCCAGGGCTGCGTCTGCAAAGGGGGAGCCACCTGCGACACCGGCTGCTGCAAGTGAAAACGAGAAACCGATGAAGGGATTTTTGTTGTAACTAGTCTGTGACTACGTCTTCTTTAGATAGGCCCTAAGTCTGGAGGCAAACGAATGCGTGTAAACTTTAAATGTATTGTGTATGTTTTAACACGAATAAAGTCTTTAAACTGCTAGTGGTGGGTGTGTTTGTGTGTGTGTGTTTTTTTTAAATCAGTTTAATTATGGGTGCTACGTGCCACAATCATGCAGGTTTTGTAGATATCTCTTAAACATCAATTGCCAAATACCTGGAACACGGTAATTCTAACCAATCATTAAATCAATTAATTTAAGGGGCTTGGGTAAAACAAAAAAACAGACGTGTCTGTGGCACCCCTGTTATAACCAATACTTGAGCCCAAAGCTGTAACGCTCTCCTAGTGCTCCGCGCAGAGAATTCTCCTACCGCTGGAATGCCAGCCTTTAGACAGCATTGTAGAAGACGCGTGTGGTCTTGCCCACTGCTCAGCTCTCCCTGGCTGTCGTGCTTCACTCCAAATTCCATTCTGGTACATGGCGGGGGGGGAGGGGGGTTGGAATGAGAAGATGTTGATGTTGATGCGTCGCTTCAGTTTAGCAAAGATTTAATAAAAATAAATCAAGGGTGTGTCAGAAATACACATGATCACACACAACCAATTGCCTGTATACCTTCAGAATTCTTGCTGCCTACAGCCAAACAAATATATATATATACACTACCGGTCAAAAGTTTTAGAACACCTCAATTTTTCCAGTTTTTATTGAAATTTACGCAGTTTAATGTCTCAATGTACTCTCAAATTAAAGCATAGAACAAATAAACAATTGCAGATAAAAAACAAATCATGGAATCGTTTTGTTTAACAAAATTTAATCTAAATTTTTGACTCATCAAAGTAGCCACCTTTTGCAGATATAACAGCCAAACACACTCGTGGCATTCTTTCTACAATGGAAATCAAATATTGTTCGGAAAGTTCTTCCCAACACTGTTGCAGAAGTTCCCACAAATGTGTTGAACTTGGCTTGATTCATGCCAAAGCTGCCCGATTCCAGCCTTGCTAAAGCACCCCAGATCATCACCGATCCTCCACCACATTTCACAGTGGGTGCGAGACACTGTGGCTTGTAGGCCTCTCCAGGTCTCCGTCTAACCATTAGACGACCAGGTGTTCGGCAAAGCTGAAAACTGGACTCATCTGGGGGTGCTTCAGCAAGGCTGGAATCGGGCAGATTTGTCTTTGTGAAGGACGCATGAATCAAGCCAAGTACAAGGTTGTCCTGGAAGAAAACTTGCTTCCTTCTGCTCTGACAATGTTCCCCAACTCTGAGGATTGGTTTTTCCAGCAGGACAATGCTCCATGCCACACAGCCAGGTCAATCAAGGTGTGGATGGAGGACCACCAGATCAAGACCCTGTCATGGCCAGCCCAATCTCCACACCTGAACCCCATTGAAAACCTCTGGAATGTGATCAAGAGGAAGATGGATAGTCACAAGCCATCAAACAAAGCCGAGCTGCTTGAATTTTTGCGCCAGGAGTGGCATAAAGTCACCCAACATCAATGTGAAAGACTGGTGGAGAGCATGCCAAGACGCAGGAAAGCTGTGCTTGAAAATCAGGGTTATTCCACCAAATATTGATTTCTGAACTCTTCCTAAGTTAAAACATTAGTATTGTGTTGTTTAAAATGAATATGAACTTATTTTCTTTGCATTATTCGAGGTCTGACAACACTGCATCTTTTTGTTATTTTGACCAGTTGTCATTTTCTGCAAATAAATGCTCTAAATGACAATATTTTTATTTGGAATTTGGTAGAAATGTTGTCAGTAGTTTATAGAATAAAACAAAAATGTTCATTTTACCCAAACACATACCTATAAATAGTAAAACCAGAGAAACTGATAATTTTGCAGTGGTCTCTTAATTTTTCCAGAGCTGTATATATATATATATATATATATATATATATATATATATATATATATATATATATATATATACAGTACTGTGCAAAAGTTTTAGGCAGGTGTGAAAAATACTGTTAAGTAAGAATGCTTTCAAAAATAGACATGTTAATAGATTATATTTATCAATTAACTAAATGCAAAGTGAGTGAACAGAAGAAAAATCTAAATCAAATCCATATTTGGTGTGACAACCCTTTGCCTTCAAAACAGCATCAATTCTTCTAGGTACACTTGCACAGTCAGGGATTTTGTAGGCATATAGTCAGGTGTATGATTAAACAATTATACCAAACAGGTGCTAATGATTATCAATTCGTGGAGGCTGTGTGGTCCAGTGGTTAAAGAAAAGGACTTGTAACCAGGAGGTCCCCGGTTCAAATCCCACCTCAGCCACTGACTCATTGTGTGACCCTGAGCAAGTCACTTAACCTCCTTGTGCTCCGTCTTTCGGGTGAGACGTAATTGTAAGTGACTCTGCAGCTGATGCATAGTTCACACACCCCAGTCTCTGTAAGTCGCCTTGGATAAAGGCGTCTGCTAAATAAACAAATAATAATAATTCAATATGTAGGTTGAAACACAATCATTAACTGAAACAGAAACAGCTGTGTAGGAGGAATAAAACTGGGTGAGGAACAGCCAAACTCAGCTAACAAGGTGAGGTTGCTGAAGACAGTTTACTGTCAAAAGTCATACACCATGGCAAGACTGAGCACAGCAACAAGACACAAGGTAGTTATACTGCATCAGCAAGGTCTCTCCCAGGCAGAAATTTCAAGGCAGACAGGGGTTTCCTGATGTCCAAGCTCTTTTGAAGAAGCACAAAGAAACGGGCAACGTCGAGGACCGTGAAGCGCAGTGGTCGGCCAAGGAAACTTACTGCAGCAGATGAAAGACACATCATGCTTACTTCCCGTCAATCGGAAGATGTCCAGCAGTGCCATCAGCTCAGAACTGGCAGAAAACAGTGGGACCCTGGTACACCCATCTACTGTCCGGAGAAGTCTGGTCAGAAGTGGCCTTCATGGAAGACTTGCGGCCAAAAGCCATACCTCCGGCGTGGAAACAAGGCCAAGCGACTCAACTATGCCGCGAAAACACAGGAACTGGGGTGCAGAAAAATGGCAGCAGGTGCTCTGGACTGATGAGTCAAAATTTGAAATATTTGGCTGTAGCAGAAGGCAGTTTGTTCGCGAAGGACTGGAGCGTACACAAATGAGTGTCTGCAGGCAACAGTGAAGCATGGTGGAGGTTCCTTGCAAGTTTGGGGCTGCATTTCTGCAAATGGAGTTGGGGATTTGGTCAGAATTAATGGTCTCCTCAATGCTGAGAAGTACAGGCAGATACTTATCCATCATGCAATACCATCAGGGAGGCATCTGATTGGCCCCAAATTTATTCTGCAGCATGACAACGACCCCAAACATACAGCGAAAGTCATTAAGAACTATCTTCAGCGTAAAGAAGAACAAGGAGTCCTGGAAGTGATGGTATGGCCCCCACAGAGCCCTGATCTCAACATCATCGAGTCTGTCTGGGATTACATGAAGAGAGAGAAGCAACTGAGGCTGCCTAAATCCACAGAAGAACTGTGGTTAGTTCTCCAAGATGTTTGGGCCAACCTACCTGCCGAGTTCCTTCAAAAACTGTGTGCAAGTGTACCTAGAAGAATTGATGCTTGATGCTGTTTTGAAGGCAATATATATATATTAGTTTGTTCTTATACTAATCTTTTCATAACAAATCCCTAAATATAGCTACCCCTTTCACTTTCTCTAAAGGACTACATTCAAATATTGAATCAGAGCAGGAACCAGTGCTCTATACGTTCTGTAAAAAATCAAACCCTTTTGATTCCCCCCCAAGAACTTCTAGGTTGGCAGGTCCATACAAGTTTAATCACTCAACAAAGATGCATCCGTTTATTCAGTTTGGTTATTATACACTGTCTTGCCGCACACGACAGGTTAACATGTTATGCATGGTATTCCATACAGTGTGGTTACCTGGTGGTACTGTAGTTTACGATACAGTCTGTGTTCATGAATATTGCGTAACAGAGCTGTTGCAGGAAAACTAATGCACCAATCAGTGCATCTGCGCTTTTTTCATTACATCATAGCAACAATCATTGCACGGAACTATAAGTTTTAGTAAGACTGCAAAACTGTCTACGAAACTGCATTCCTGGGTTCACCATGCTGGCTCTGCATGTTTGTACACTTCCCCACACCACACAGACTCCGTTATGGAGCCGAAATGGCGCCGGTTTGACTACAGCCTCTGACCCATCAATGTGCCGTGAAAAACCACGACGCTGTTAACTTAGAAATGTCAATAAAGTTGTGCTGAAGGCGCAGTGGTCTATGGGAACAGAGCGGTCCAATGAGCGTGGTGCAGCGGAAGAGCGGGCAGTAATGTGCGTCTGTAAAGAGGGCGATAATAATATTAATAATTGAACTAAGGAAACGAATTTTAAAAAAAGCATTTGTCTAAATATTAGTTTGAACGCAGAACAGAAGATCAGAGCACTAGCTTGTGATCAGGTACGTTGTCCCCATTCATTAAAATATCACAAGTTACTTGTCTGACTCGGGACAGACTGACTGGCCTGCAGTGAGTGGTCCTGCGTGTGTCGCTCACTGCGGAGCTGTGCCTGTAAGAATGATTAGTACCAATATTTACAGAAATAAGAATACTAGTCGGTCACCGAATTAGGCTGGAGACCATGTTGTCTTTTTATTATTATTTCGAGGTGGTTGCGGTGTTAAGCTTCGTTTTGTTGTTAGTTAGTTTGTTAGTTAGTGTGCGTTAAATTTGAAGAGAGTGGTGATGAGCCACAGTGTGCTGGTGTGTGAAGAATTTGGTTTTGTTTACTAAATCGGGGGTGGAAATAAGACTCCCATTTCATAGCGCTTTGATCCATTTCTGGTTTTGCTATGAGTTCAATAGTAAGACACACCTGAGCGTTTTACCTATACACTGTGGCTAATCAAGCAGGTATTAAAACCTGGAATAAGTGAAACTGCTATGCAACAGGAGTCTTCTTTCCATCCCTGCTAAGTGACCAAGGTGCAAGCTGCCGGTCTGAGGAGAACGTTTTAAAGCTGCATTCATTATATTAATCTCGTGAACCAAGTCGGTAGCACGCGTGTTTTGGCTGCTGGTAATTTTGAGTTTCAGTCAGCCGACCTATTTTTGATGCATGCAGACCGCTTTTTAAAATAAAGATAAAGAGGACACGTCTGTAAACGAGATATTGCATCTCTTTTTGTTAATTTAAGTCTGCCTGTCGCAGGACACGTCTGTAAACGAGATATTGCATCTCTTTTTGTTAATTTAAGTCTGCCTGTCGCAGGACACGTCTGTAAACGAGATATTGCATCTCTTTATCCTGTACAGGGTTGGGGTCAATAACTGTTTTTCATTTCCAATTCCTTTTTAAATCCATTTCGAAGTTATTTAAATTGGTTTTCATGTTTCTTTAGAGACATTTTTTTTTTTCCCAACTGCTTTCATTTGAAGCCAATTTAATTGACTGACAATTACTTAAATTTAAAATCATTTGTTGTCACCGTGAGAAGCTCATTTTAACAGAATACTGCTAATTGCAATTTTGATAAATTGTGCTGGAATTGATTAAAAGGGAATTGGAAATGGAATTGGAATTGATCCCCAACCCTGATCCTGCCTAAACACGTTTATATATATATATATATATATATATATATATATATATATATATATATATATATATATATATATATATATATATAATGGTGCTGGGACAAACATGTTTTTAATGTTTGAATATTCTTTTAAAAATTACAGTTAAAAAAAAAAAAAGTTGCATAAATTTTCTTGTATAGAAGAAAGCAAACATGGTCATTTTTCACCACCGAATAGAGCACAGTTTGTTGGATTATTTGAATGTTTGTCTCTGCGACTCCTGCAGCTCATCTTTCATGCACACTACCTTCTATAAAACCCTCTTTCCCATCGCATGTAGTTTATGTATCATTGACTTTAACCACAAATGCACACCTGCTCATAAATTGGTGCACTTGATCCGGCATGACCCACATAAAACTGCTGGTTGAATCAGATCCTGTCTCTTCCCTTTCCGTAGGGTCTGTGATGGATGCTGAAGGATTCGGGGAGCTGCTCCAGCAGGCTGAGCAGCTGGCTGCGGAGACGGAGGCGATCTCCGAGCTGCCCCACGTGGAGAGAAACCTCCAGGAGATCCAGCAGGCGGGGGAGAGGCTGAGGGCCAGAACCCTGACCCGCACCTCGCAGGAAACTGCTGACGTCAAGGCGTAAGTGGAATCTGCCGCTCCACACGATGCGATGTAGCCAGGGTTGGGAGGGAGGGACACTCTGCCCAATAATTTAATGGTAAACCCTGAGGGATGGCATCTGTAAGGTCCAGTGTAGTCCCCACCTTGGTTTAATGTCTCTTAAGAAGGACGCTACCTTGTGCAGCACAGTGACTTCTGTCGCCATGTTGAGCTCTTGCTTGTATAGAATTGTGCCCACTACCCTACAGAGCCACTAGCACAACTTGCTGCAGCCCCTGATTATCCTTGGCGCTAGCTCAGCTACAGAATGCTTGTTCACCTGCAATTGTAGCACCCCAGGCTCTCCTCTTGTCAGCTGTCAGCAAGGTTATCCCTGGTAAGCACTGACTCGGGTGGATAAACCTTCAAGGAAAAGGTGCTGTGACTGAAGTGGTGCTGGTTTGGTGTCTGAGAGGAGACTCTGTTCCATCCCATAGAGAGCTCCCTAGCATGGTGTTAGGAGGTGCCCTGTTGGGAGCCTACATGTCTCTGATGCTCGGAGTGTGTGGCTCTTGTAATTGTGTTTCTCTCTTCCCTAAATTATCCCATCTCTCTTGCACAGCTCCATTCTGCTTGGCTCCAGAGGACTGGATATTTCTCACATCTCTCAGCGACTGGAAAGTCTGAGTGCGGCTACAACATTTGAACCGCTCGAGCCAGTGAAGGACACAGATATACAGGTATTACACACAGTGAAGGACACGGATATACAGGTATTACACACAGTGAAGGACACAGATATACAGGTATTGCACACTGTGAAGGACACAGATATACAGGTATTACACACAGTGAAGGACACAGATATACAGGTATTACACACAGTGAAGGACACGGATATACAGGTATTACACACAGTGAAGGACACGGATATACAGGTATTACACACAGTGAAGGACACAGATATACAGGTATTACACACAGTGAAGGACACGGATATACAGGTATTGCACACAGTGAAGGACACAGATATACAGGTATTACACACAGTGAAGGACACGGATATACAGGTATTGCACACTTTGAAGGACACAGATATACAGGTATTGCACACAGTGAAGGACACAGATATACAGGTATTACACACAGTGAAGGACACAGATATACAGGTATTGCACACTTTGAAGGACACAGATATACAGGTATTGCACACTTTGAAGGACACAGATATACAGGTATTGCACACAGTGAAGGACACAGATATACAGGTATTGCACACAGTGAAGGACACAGATATACAGGTATTGCACACAGTGAAGGACACAGATATACAGGTATTGCACACAGTGAAGGACACAGATATACAGGTATTGCACACAGTGAAGGACACAGATATACAGGTATTACACACAGTGAAGGACACAGATATACAGGTATTGCACACAGTGAAGGACACAGATATACAGGTATTGCACACAGTGAAGGACACAGATATACAGGTATTGCACACAGTGAAGGACACAGATATACAGGTATTGCACACAGTGAAGGACACAGATATACAGGTATTGCACACAGTGAAGGACACAGATATACAGGTATTGCACACAGTGAAGGACACAGATATACAGGTATTGCACACAGTGAAGGACACAGATATACAGGTATTGCACACAGTGAAGGACACAGATATACAGGTATTGCACACAGTGAAGGACACAGATATACAGGTATTGCACACAGTGAAGGACACAGATATACAGGTATTGCACACAGTGAAGGACACAGATATACAGGTATTGCACACAGTGAAGGACACAGATATACAGGTATTGCACACAGTGAAGGACACAGATATACAGGTATTGCACACAGTGAAGGACACAGATATACAGGTATTGCACACAGTGAAGGACACAGATATACAGGTATTGCACACAGTGAAGGACACAGATATACAGGTATTGCACACAGTGAAGGACACAGATATACAGGTATTGCACACAGTGAAGGACACAGATATACAGGTATTGCACACAGTGAAGGACACAGATATACAGGTATTGCACACACTGTGAAGGACACAGATATACAGGTATTGCACACAGTGAAGGACACAGATATACAGGTATTGCACACAGTGAAGGACACAGATATACAGGTATTGCACACTGTGAAGGACACGGATATACAGGTATTGCACACTGTGAAGGACACAGATATACAGGTATTGCACACTGTGAAGGACACAGATATACAGGTATTGCACACTGTGAAGGACACAGATATACAGGTATTGCACACAGTGAAGGACACAGATATACAGGTATTACACACAGTGAAGGACACGGATATACAGGTATTGCACACTGTGAAGGACACAGATATACAGGTATTGCACACAGTGAAGGACACAGATCTACAGGTGCACTGAGTTTTATTTACCCCTTTGCTGCTTTCACCTCAAAGCGACCTCAGTGAAGGTTCAGTGCAAATATAGT
This sequence comes from Acipenser oxyrinchus oxyrinchus, assembly GCA_030684275.1. Lineage (NCBI taxonomy): Eukaryota > Metazoa > Chordata > Actinopteri > Acipenseriformes > Acipenseridae > Acipenser > Acipenser oxyrinchus. The sequence continues at coordinate 32,803,284 of CM060261.1, read as the reverse complement.
GCCATCTTGGTATTTTGCTACAAATTCAATATTGAGAAGTGAATTAATGAGCAGCCCTTTACAGTGAAGTATAATGTACAATTTACTGTCAGCATGGTCTAACTGTGCAGTGAACTAGCAGTGCCTCGGAGGTCCTCTGCTCCTCTTGTTTGTCACAAATAGCTGTGGTTTACACTTGGAAACTTGAAAAGGCAGTTCACCTGTAAATCTAAATTGCGTGCTTGCTAATGTAATACAGGTGTTTTTTTTGATACTGGGTTATTAATCAAGGTCTTAAAATAAGTAAGGTTTTATCAGAAGAATGTGTTTTTAATTTACAATATTCAGACTGCAGAGCAAGGAGAGAGGGAAGAAAGAAGTGCATTCAAAGTGGATTGCCAAGACGCTCAGTGCTTTTGTTTTTTCAACATGTTATCCAGATAGAGAGGGTTGCAGACAGACACCCAGGGGAGCTGTGCTATGCTTAAGCTTGTTTATGGAGAAGCCTGGCTGGAATCTGGATTGAGGCAATGTGCCATGCTGCAGATCAGTTTAACAAATCAACGGGAAGCAGAACGGTAGCGCTTTTATTGGGCGTGGCGATTTTTTTATTATTTTTTAAAAAGCCGAGTGCAACTCTTAAAAGAATGTTGCTCTCCATTAATCAGTGAATTGGAGAGAATGTGATTATTTAATTTTAGATTCTGTCGTCATTTTGGAGCAGCTCTGTTTTTCGGTCGCCCTCCTCTTGTGTTTCCGAGCAGCAAACTACTGATTGTTCTGGGGGATAATAAATGAATCACAGCAAGATGCTTGGTGCTGTGCAGAGCTATGCCTTTTTGTGGCCACGTTGTAAATGAAACTCTTGTTTCTGGTCTTGCCTATACGATCACTTGACTGCCCATGTGATGAGGATAAAAAAGCATTTGCTGCAGAGGAGTGAAACCTGGCAGCCCGAGGCTCCAGACGATGAGCTGCAGGATTCTAGTCTGTATCCACTATTCTATTTCCGTGGCATGACGTCTAGGCTCATTCCTGCTCAAGTAGGATCAAACTGCAGGGGTGTTTCCTCTGTTAGTGAGTGATGATTTGGAAGCAGTGATGTATTGGACAAATAGGTTCCAGGGTAGGTGCTGTGTCATGCAAGAGGAGCTGTGGTTTTTTAATGCTTGTTTAGAGTGCTTTCCAGTAATAATTCCCTGATGTCTTTGGGTCGAGCAATCCCTCTGGTCTACTTGGTCTGGAATAACCCAAAACAGCGCATTGCAGTGCAATCCGTAAGAGAACTAAACACATTTACAGCAGCAGCTCTAAATCGTAAGAAATGTCGTTGTAAGCCCACCCTGTTTATTGGAGTGTAGTAATCTTTGGGATTCTTCAGTACCTGTCGTCAGTAGTTTGTACAGTAACAGTGAATCGGTGAAGGGCCTTATAGCAAGCCCTTCCACGCAACAATGGGAATAAGACTCCCATTGCATAGCAGTTTGCTATGACTTTAATAAGAGACAGCTGAGTGTATAAACCTATTCACTGTGGTTAATCTGCTAATCAAGCTTGTAGTAAAACCTGGAACGGGTGAAACTGCTATGCAGTAGGAGTCTTATTTCATCCCTGCCATGGCATTCGTTATATATGATATCTGGCACTGCACTCAGTTAAATAAGTCTCACTTTGGAAGCCATGCTTTGTCTTAAGTCCTTTTAACGCTTTTAAAGATTCTGCAGATTTCCTGCTTTTGAATTCCCCATTCAGTAATAATTGACGATCTATTGAAGACAAAGATTGGAACAGTAGTGTAATTGTCTTATTTCTTGGTGTCTGTGTGAGGGAGGGGGCAGGGCCAGTCTACTCCGCTCGTGCTAAAGAGTCAATGGTAGCTTAAAGCAGAGCTGCCACCTTGGATTCATAAGCTGCTGATTTTGCTGCAGAGCCTGCCTCAGTTTATGTAGGAACAGAAACTCCTGCAGCAGCAGCAATACATTCTTCAAACCTCCTTGCAGCATGTGGAGGCTGTTTGCAGTATCTTTTAGCTGCAGCACAGGCAGCAAAGGCTCTTATTTAAAGCGATGAGCAGGGAGTGAGTGGGAGGGGATCCAGGGCTGTTTTTAGAAAATTCACAGCTGTTTTTTTCATTGGTAAGTTAATACAATAATGCAGACTGTTCTCGATCCACAGGCCCTCCCTGCTGATCCAGAGCGGATGACATTTTAGCTTAGTCATTCAGGGGTGTGGAGCTGGACTTGTGGCTCGTCCGACTAATGTTAGACCCTCAATAGGATTTTATAAATTTAAAAATCTATTTATGTATTTTTTACAACATGGATAAACTAGCAGTTCTGCATTTTACTCAAAGTAAAAGATCATTTTTCTCTCTGGACATTTAACTGACTTCTTCAAAGTTGCATTCAAATACAGATCTATGGATTATCACAGCAGCAGATTAAGAGTACAGGGTAGTACAGTAGGTTGCAATAACTTTAGTTGCTCTTTTACATCAGTGATGCAGTATTTCATCAGGGGCACAACACTTAAGCTTTGAGTGTCACCGTATTGCACCATTTCATTGGTACTACAGTACTAGTCTGCAGCTGTATAGCGACACCTAGTGGAAGGACGGGGCTGCCCAGGGCTGGTCTGCAGTGTTACACAGGTCGTTTGACCACTGCAGGAAATCTCAGATTTTTCTGACCCTTGGTATAAATCAGGGGCTACTGTCCAATATACTATGAGCAAAAAAGCTGAGGTGTTCTTTGACTGTGCCAGACACGATTGCAGCATTACCATTCTTTACTTCTGGGAGCATTATAATGTGTTCGTCAGAATGTATGCAATGTACTATGTGTATGTAACTTTAACATTTTTAAATGACACTGGAGGTATGTCGGTTTGGTATTACTGTAGCAGACCGTGGCACAGGATCAGATAAATTAGGTCTCAAACTGTTGTATTTCCCCCATCTCTCAGCCTGTGGGATTTGAAATCCGTTTACAGTATTTTGGCAAACAACTTTGGTTCAGGAAAAAAAAAAGCACATCCCTTTTTAGGGCTGATATATGTGGATGGAAGCAAAGACACCAGGCCCTATTGCTGAAGTAGGCTGCTGCTCCTGCCCCTCAGCTGATCACCAGTCACTGCGCAGATCTCTTATTATTGCAGCGTCTACTGCTTAATGCATCCCTCAGTGAAAATGGACTTGACCTGCATCACACTGCTGATGGGTTAACAGTAAGTGGGGGGGGTTTACAGGAAATGCACTGTGCATTTGGCAGGTTACAGGCTAATTGTAAGAGGAATACGATAGGATAAGTGCATCCCTGTGTGTTAGCACTGTGTAATTATTGTTAACCCTTTAGCAGGGGCGTTTGCGTGAAACAAACGGTGTCTCTGAAGTCTGGTTCTAGATGGCTGCATTCTTCTTGGCTTTTTAACACAATAATACTGTGCAACGGTTTTTAATACAATAATACTGTGCAACGGTTTTTAATACAATAATACTGTGCAACGGTTTTTAATACAATAATTCTGTAACAGGCTTTTGAAGTCGGTGCCCTGATTGAAATGGTAAAGAACCCATTGTTTCTTCTTGTAATTTTGAATAGCAGGATGCATAAAGAATCATGTACCAGTAATAGGATATAAATTATTCATTGTTTCATGAAAGGAGCTTTAAAATAATGGCGTGTTTTCTTCTTTGTGTGTTGAGGACACAGCCTGCACTAAGGATTGCACTTATAGTAGTGAAGTTATTGTGAAATGATGATAACACTATTAACTGTGATTAATAGTCTGAAGAGCGGTGAGTCTAAATGTAGGTGTTTTTTTGACTCTACATTTATTTTGCTGATATCTCGCTTTACAGCATGTCATAACATGACTCTTTTCAATTTTGTAAATGTTTCAGATCAAACATTTTGTTTAATGTGCTGTTTTTGCTGGCGCCTGGGCAACATGGAGGCATCTTAACATTAAAAAAAAAATTCTAATAATAATAAAAATACCCAAACTGTTTCCTTCTGACATAGATACAGCTGAAAATCTCCCAGAATGAATGGGTGAGATTAACAGTGTGGTACCATTCAGCATCAAAGCAGTGCATTGTACAGTAGTGAGGAACACAGAACTTCTGTACTTTATTGTGAATTGTGTGAAGAAAAAAAAAAGAAATGAAATCAGGGCCTCAAATCTTAAAAGAAATACTGGGTTCTAGGTACTTAATAAATAAGCAGATTATTTTTTTCAATTCTGCTGTCTATATCTTCGGCTAAATTAGTTATTTCTTCCTTCAGAGTAAAAATAATCACAGTGCTGCTTTAAAATGGCGGAGTCAGACCAGGCTTGCTGCTTCCTAACATAACAGCCCTGGCGAAAAGTGTTGCATCTTTGCTCCAACCAACATGACACATGCGAGTAAAAGCTGCTGCTGTAGCTTAAGGAAATAGCTTTGCTGCTTCTGTTTGCTGCTGGTACAGTATATATCGCTATGCAGCACCAGCGCTGGCCTCATTAACAAAACACGATAACTAAAAGGATTATTAGCTTCATTTCAAGGCAGGATGTCGGAAATTCCCATTATCATAATTGCATTGCGCAAGAAAGAAAAAAGGAGGGGGTGGGGAGGAAAAGAGGAGGAGGAGGAGGAGGCGGAAGAGGGGGTGAATTATCTCTCCCCCTAGATCTGCAAGTTAACATGGTACGATCCGGTAACAATAAAATATGCCTCTGTAAACCTTTAAGTGTTACACATCAGATCCTGCTTGCACACCACTGACCTGACAGTGCAGGGCTCGCATCTCTCAGAGCTATAAGAAGAGGCAAGTGCAGGCTCTGAAATACAGCATTGCTCGAGCGCATCTAAAGACAAGTTTGCTGGTTCATCATCGTCTTGTTATTACTATTATTTCTACTCTTATCATTATTTTTGGACTGCGAGACATGGCCATGCTTTGTTGTGCAGTATTGCAGAACCTGGGAGTAACTTCAACAATGGTGCCTCATCATGGGCAGAGGCAGAGCCCTAAGCCTAAAGCCCTGAAACTGAGAAGCGATTGTAAGTTTATTTGTATTTTATTTTATTATAGCATAGTATGAAATATTACCATTTCATTATTTACTACTGTACTGTTGCTGGAAGGAGAAATTGCTCATTGCTGTGTGAAAACTAGAGTAGCCCTGAAGAAAGGGTGGGGTTTCATAGAATTTTTTTTTTTTTAAATGCATTAAATGTTAGAACTGATAAGTCGTAATATTCAGCAGCAGTCAGGATACTAGTAAGATTTTTATGCGATATTAAATTAGGATTTTTTTTTTTTTTTTTAATTGAAAGCCAACTGCGTAATTCTTGTCTTATTCATCCAATAGCTTTTTTTTCTCTAATACTTTTAATTTCACAGTTAAAATGTATAATACATATGTTTACTAAAATGCTGTTTCATGTAGTAAATAAACCTGTGCTAACAAAAATCATTTTCCTAACACCCAGTCCATTATCACAAAGGGTTTTTATGCATTGTCTTTGATGCTTAGTTGTAATTGGTTAACAAGAAACTGAAACTGTGTGAGGTTGGAAATCCAGTCTATATAATAGGTACATACAGCTGTGTTTTACTCTGCGTTCTTTACACATGCATCTCAGTTCTTTTAAGTGGACTGTATGGGTGGATCTGAAGATAACCTTATTGCCAGAAATAAATCTATTGTCTAAAGAAGATGGAAGCCTGCTTGTGGAGTTGGTATCTATTCTCGAATATTCTCGCGAGAGCACACAAGCCTATGTACAGTCCTGGGTCTATTGTTCATTAAAACAATACTAATATACAGTGTTCATGATGTTTATATGGGGGTACAGGTGTATTTAAGATGCAAGTGGTTAAGAAATACTGATCAAGGCTTCAAAGATTTCAACAATAGGCCTTCATTAAAAAGCATCTGTAACGACCACAGTTAAACAGTTTTATTCCCTAATTAATAACAATTAGAGTAGTTGTTAATTGCATTTGTTTGTGTGTGCACAGTATTTTATTAAATGAAAGTTCTGTGTTACAGCAAAAATATTTCATTTCTTAATATATTTTTTAATTCATTGTTATTTGATTGGCTGTTTTTTTTATTTTTTATTTAAGAGGTCATTTGTTTAAACAACAACAATTTACATTTTTAATGGAGCAGTTTTAAACCCAATGTTAAGAATCAAGACTACAGCACGCTTTCTTTTGTGTAGCTGGGGTAGAGCAGGATTAAATGGCGGGTTCTGGAATAGAAGGAGGCATCAACAAAGAAACAAATACATTTTCTTGGAAAAAGAAAATAGATATATTGCAGCAATTGCTTTTGATATTCCAAGCGACAGATTAATTCCTTCAGTTATCTTTGTCATATTGTATTGACCCCAATTTTCCCTGACTGATCGGGAGGTTTTGATATTCAGTGGGGAGGGTGTAGTGCCAGGGATTGGAGTCCGTCGCACCCTCCTAATAAGGAAGTTCTTCACGCGGAGGTATGTAAACCAACCTCCCTCCCTCCCTCCCTCTCGCTGCTGTTTGAACCAGCAACATGGCGCCGGGTATCATGTACTGTAGAAAGCCTTTGCGCAGTCATTTGTTTTCCAGGCCAGTTTGAATTTGTTTGCTGAAAGGCCTGCAAAGATGGGCAGGTTGTTTGGTCATGTTTAATGCGGAATGACAAATATTGAATTACAATATAGGAAAAAATAAAAATGGCCACTCTTGATTTTTGTTACTTCTTTCAAACAAAGATGAGGTGTGGCTCTGACTGTCGATTGGACGCAGTGTTACCGCATATGTAAGATAAAGCTTGGGAGTCACTTAGGGAAGCATTTCAGCGAGTGCCGATATCAATGTCCACCAATGAAGGCACTTAGGTGAAACGTTGATCTACTTGACTTGGTTTCTTATAAATTTTACCTACCTATTTCGATCGAGCGTTTTGAGGTTATGGGTGTAAATGCCGTATGTTAAAGTGCTTCAAGACAAAAGGTATTTAAGCATAACGGAAGTTAAATAGAGAGCCGTGAATCTAGATTTTAGGCTCGAGACCATCCTAGTTGTGTTTAATGGCTTCACATTAGAAATGACGCAGTTTGTTGGTTGCAGACAATGCACCCTGGCAGATTACCGATACATTCAACCATTCAGCACAGAAGTCTTGAAGCATTTGGAGGAAGGGACCGTGATGGAGGCGTAACAGAATGCAAGTCGCGCTTGCTTTGAGAACCCAGGCTTGGATTGTGTTTGTTAATTACAAGATCTGATTCGAAGCTCACCAGGTAATAGGCCACGGTGACTGTGAAGTTTCGCAAGCCCCAAAGGCAGGGGTACGGATTCAGAGAGAAGGCCAGAGCGGTGACAGGTACAGGGTTGGCAGTCCCATTGCATAGCAGCTGAAGCCTTTCCTGGTTTTCTTATGAGTTTAATAGGCCCACTACACCTCTGGTCCTGGAGAGCCATAACTCTGCAGGTTTTCTGGGTATCTTTTAAATCATCAATGATAAAGACCTGAAAAAATGTTAGTGTTGCCCAATTAAGAAAAGAATCAGTTCAATTAAGAAATTGACAACTGAGGTGGAACAAAAACCACAAGAACCTGCGGCTCTCCAGAACCAGAACTGATCGTAAAACACGGAAGGGATCAGACTGCTATGCAAGGATTCTTCTTCACAGAGGGTGTTATTGTTATTGTGAATCGAAGACTTGTTGACAGCCTCTGTTCTGGAGAAGGTTTCAAGATTCTTAAACCCTGTGTGCTGGGGACCTGATGTCATATTTTAATCATGTAATGTGCAGTTTTAAGAATAGAATAGCTTTTACATTTCAATGGAGATTTTATTTTATTTTAACATAATTAGCCCTTGGTATTGAGAAAATTGAACTCTGTAGGGTATCTACAAACTAAAACACCATTTGAAGAATAAAAATGCTCTCCTGCTGCTTCTGATAGCAGGAACATGCCTTTGTGCCATAATGGCATGCAGATTAAGGGGGGAGGAAGAAAATCTACTTTTGTTATAAAAAAAATATATATATAAAAGTGTTCTGAATGCCAAGCTCTTGACCGTGGAGCAGTGCGGCCTCTGACTGTAGACAGCTGCTCAAGGGCCTCGTGGACGGTTTCTGCGCAGTGACGCTGGATTAAGCAATAGACTTGTGGGTCTCCATCTCTGGATTTAATAATGGCTGATTTTAATAGATATTTACCCAAAGTGTTGTCTGTGTCTTTTCTAGGGCTTTCTGAAGAACGAGCGTGACAATGCGCTGCTGTCAGCCATCGAGGAGTCCAGGAGGAGGGTAAGTAGCTTCTTCAACACCAGCTCCGGCTGCTGCAGCTACAGGAGCTTAGAGTTCTATTAACACTATGCTGATTCACAGTACATGCAAGCATCCCATACAGTTCCTATCTAGAATAGGGCTGCAAAATTTATACTGAACGCAGATCACAACCAGTCCCACTGTACTCTCAATGAAACTATAGGGTGACTCAGTCTGGCGAATAGAAGGCTCTCTCATTTTATTGTGTTTAGTTTAGAAGGTGTACGCTGGAAGTGCTTCAAGTTACCTTGCATCTCTGAGGCACATAACTGTACTCTAAAATCAAATGATGTGCCTACTTTTAAAATCCCTCAATGTATTTCTTAGCAGACACCCTTATCCAGGGTAACTTACAATTGTTACAAAGATATCACATTATTTTTACATACAATTACCCATTTATACAGTTGGGTTTTTACTGGAGCAATCTAGGTAACTTGCTCAAGGGTACAACAGCAGTGTCCCCCACTTGGATTTGAACCCACAACCCTCCTGTCAAGAGTCCAGAGCCCTAACCACTACTCCACACAGCTGCCCATAATGTAGATCTAATATAGGCCAACGTGTCTTTGTATATCAAGCATCTCATCTGTGGAACTTCTTGCCTTTTGAACAGAAAAACAGCCTCTTCACAATCCCTTTAAAATCACTCTATTTATTTTAAATAATATTTCTTTTAAATCTGACCAGGTTTACAAATACTGTGAATACTGACCCTGATCAGTATCATTTAAATTGGATTTTTTATTTTATTTTGTATTCCTGTTTTTATGATTGTTTTAACAGTTTTTGAATGATTTGTCTCATTTTACCATTCATTTTATGTTACTTCTTGCTAGGACCCCACTGAAAATGAGATGTATATCTCAAGGGTTCTATCCTGGCTAAATAAATACATTTGCGTTAATACTGTACTATAAAGATAATTGACAGGAAATACCGAAAAGGTGGTACAGTTCTGTTAATCATTTTTGATTGGTGCACAGCAGTTTCTGCCATTCCTTTTTTTTTTTTTTTTTTTTTTTTTACTATGACCTGAATAAGACACAGCTGTTTTCTGTGTCTAATATATTTCTGGGCCATGTTGAAAGTTTTCTTTTCTTTCCTGAAGATTGCTAACTGATTTGTATCTCAGTATAGAAACTCATAGTCTTGTGCTAATAACGGTTTTGGAAAGTTCATGCTAAGCTAATAAGTGGTTTTGTAATTGTAAAGTGTCCCTTGGCGTATTGAAGATTAGAAAGCTTAATGAGCTCCCTACAGCAGCTCCATTCTGCACAGCAAAGTGCTGGTTGAAGAACCTATTTCTTGTACCTTCAGACTTTGTAAACCCAGAAGACCGGACCTCATTTGAAAACTCCAGTTGTCTCTATTTTTAAAACACACTTAACTATGAAGCCTAATGTTCAACCAGAAAATGTTCTTGGGCTGGTCTGATTTCTATTAATGCTTTCTTTGAAGAGGAGCTCCTTAAACCTGTTCTTGAATGAAGAATATAGTTGGTATAAATACATACTCTCCCTGTCATTTCATTTTTGTCTTTCAGCAAAGTAGTCCGTAATGAAATGATAATTTGATCTTGTTATGCACCATCCCATGTGTCGTGATGCATGTGGTATCGCGACATGTCATATTGTGACATGAGTGTAGTGTTACACTCCGAATGTTTAACTGAACCAAATCTCATTTACCGCCAACAGTGGTTTAACCTCTTTGCTGCGGGAAGAAAATTTATTTTGTCCAAAAATTGAATTGTGTTTGAGGAAGTAATTACATTTCCAGTAGAATTCGGAATTCCATGTGCACTCCTCCTTCCAGTTATGTAACATACAGCACATTTCCTTCATAGAACTCCAGAGCAATCCTGTATAAGGTGGACATGGAGGTCCGCCAGGACTGAAAGGGTTATTCACTAATAAATACATGCTACAAATGTTTCAGGATGGCCAGCTTAACACCGTGCTGTCTCAGAAGTGAAGCTTTTAGTTGTAGATGTAAAGCGGTCCTCTGGAGTCTCTGATCCCCTGCGTGTCTTGCAGACCTTCTCCACTGCAGAGGAGTACCACAGGGAGTCGATGCTGGTGGAGTGGGAGCAGGTGAAGCAGAGGATCCTGCACACGCTGCTGGCTTCAGGAGAGGACGCTCTCGACTTCACCCAGGAAGCCGAGGTAACAACCAGCCCGTCGGGTTTCATGATGGTTGTGCCCCAGCCAGCCCCTTCAGTTTCTTTAAGCTGTTGGGGCTTTTTTCTTGCTTAGATACTGCGGCAAAGGTAGAATATGCAGGTGACTTTATGAACCTTTTCTTGCATGAAATATTTAGCTGAACCACAAAACATTGTTTTTTCCATTGCTTTATATGGGGGCAACAATGGCATCCTCATATGAGTCTATCGTGCTTTTACTTCTTCCATATGTCGCCATATAAAGACTAGAAGATTTTTTTATTTAATCCGTCCACATACAAGGTTGCCATTCATGAAAGTGTTAAGCTGTTGATGTCTTTCCTTTACTGAGAATTCCACCTTGCTCAGGTGCTGCAGCAAATTTATGCAGGGGACAATAAAACCTAGCAATGAGTGCAGAAATAGTAACAAACAAATATTTAAAGTATATTCCTGATTCTAATATATTTGTGTGTGTGTGTGCAGCCTAGTTTCCTCAGCGACACGGGTCCTTCAGGACGCAGCGCTCTGGATAGCGTGGAAGTGGCTTATGGACGGCAGGTAAGCAATCCTTTCTCCATTTTATTGAGATTGTGTGGGTTTTTTTTGTTTCGTTTTTTTAAATTCATTTTCCTATTGCAATCTACCACATAACCATATTGCTTTCAGCTCAATTCTGTGAAGTTGTGGAATTCTGCATGTTGTCTTTGATTCCCTCATTGTAGAACGCTTGCACGGTATTGTAGATCAGCATTATAATGACACATTTCTGATTTAATATGCACCAGTGTTTCTCAAGCCAAAACATTTGCTGGGGTGCTTGTGGGAGGTGAGGAAAGGGGTGGTAGGGGTCTGATGTCACAAAAAAAACCCTGCACTAGTCACTCAGTGTTTCAGGGGATAAAAATGAACATTAAAAAGGTCTGAAAAGCTTCTATGTGAAATGTTAACTTGCAGGAGGCGGTGGGGGACAAAGTAGCCGTGTTAAATCAATATTACATAGTGCTGTGGGGCCCATTTAAAGATTTCATAATGCAGTGTAAGAATATGTTTGAATAGTAAAAACCAGATGCTGGTGTGCACAGAATCCCCATGAAAACACCAGCACCAGCTCAAAGAACACTTGTGTGAGGCCATGTGTTGCAGTGTAATATTTCTGCATACTACAGCTCATCAGGGATTTTTTTTTCTCCCCTATTGATCTCCACATTAACTAGCATTCAAGAGCCATTACCGGTTGTAACAGGATCCCTATGTCCTGTGGGACAGGCTGGTTCTTGGTCAAGGATATCTGACTTTATTTTATCGATGAAAACGGACCTGACTGCTGTGTAATTCATGAAGATTCCAGAACCCTCCTGCAGTGGAATGCTCGCTGCATTGTAGAACGTTGCATGTCGTTCCAGAATGTTAAGGTTTGCACTATTAATCTATTTGTGTGCTTTGCAGATTTATGTGTTCAATGAAAAAATAGTAAACGGACACCTGCAGCCCAGCCTGGGGGACCTGTGTGCTACTGTAGCAGAACGTCTGGATGACAAGGTAACAAAACCAACAGCTCACACGTTCTATACTTGTGAAGCCCCGACAGGAGAGGCCCTTCGTAGAAGCAGCTGACGGTGTTTCTGTTCTGTCTGAGCTGCAGAATGTCTCTGAGATGTGGGCCATGGTGAAGCAGATGACGGACGTTCTGCTGGTTCCTGCCCGGGACGCGCTGAACAGCCGCACCAGCGTGGAGATGCAGATGGCGTTTGTGAGTCGGGCCCTGCAGTTTCTTGAACAAAGGTCAGAATCGCTTACAGTGATCCAGTCTGTGGAGTAGGTCTGCCTAGCAGGTTAAGCCCTTCCAGGTCATCCTGTGAGCCTTTTTTTTAGTTTTTATTAATATTACAAGTTGCCTGGACTGGTGCATGGAATGGTCAAATTGAACTATAACTAGAAATCCTAGTACCATGGCTATGGGGAAAGTGTGTGTGTATGAGATAGATAGATAGATAGATAGATAGATAGATAGATAGATAGATAGATAGATAGATAGATAGATATATATATATATATATATATATATATATATATATATATATATATATATATATATATATATATATATATACAGTACTGTGCAAAAGTTTTAGGCAGGTGTGAAAAAACGCTGTAAAGTAAGAATGCTTTCAAAAATAAACATGTTAATAGATTATATTTATTAATTAACTAAATGCAAAGTGAGTGAACAGAAGAAAAATCTATATCAAATCCATATTTGGTGTGACCACCCTTTGCCTTCAAAACAGCATCAAGCATCAATTCTTCTAGGTACACTTGCACACAGTTTTTGAAGGAACTCGGCAGGTAGGTTGGCCCAAACATCTTGGAGAACTAACCACAGTTCTTCTGTGGATTTAGGCAGCCTCAGTTGCTTCTCTCTCTTCATGTAATCCCAGACAGACTCGATGATGTTATCAGGGCTCTGTGGGGGCCATACCATCACTTCCAGGACTCCTTGTTCGTCTTTACGCTGAAGATAGTTCTTAATGACTTTCGCTGTATGTTTGGGGTCGTTGTCATGCATAGAATAAATTTGGGGCCAATCAGATGCCTCCCTGATGGTATTGCATGATGGATAAGTATCTGCCTGTACTTCTCAGCATTGAGGAGACCATTAATTCTGACCAAATCCCCAACTCCATTTGCAGAAATGCAGCCCCAAACTTGCAAGGAACCTCCACCATGCTTCACTGTTGCCTGCAGACACTCATTAGTGTACGCTCTCCAGCCCTTCGCGAACAAACTGCCTTCTGCTACAGCCAAATATTTCAAATTTTGACACATCAGTCCAGAGCACCTGCTGCCATTTTTCTGCACCCCAGTTCCTGTGTTTTAGTGCAGAGTTGAGTCGCTTGGCCTTATTTCCACGTCGGAGGTATGGCTTTTGGCCGCAAGTCTTCCATGAAGGCCACTTCTGACCAGACTTCTCCGGACAGTAGATGGGTGTACCAGGGTCCCACTGTTTTCTGCCATTTCTGAGCTGATGGCACTGCTGGACATCTTCGATTGCGAAGGAAGTAAGCATGATGTGTCTTTCATCTGCTGCAGTAAGTTTCCTTGGCGACCACTGCGTCTCACGGTCCTCAACGTTGCCCGTTTCTTTGTGCTTCTTCAAAAGAGCTTGGACAGCACATCTGGAAACCCCTGTCTGCCTTGAAATTTCTGCCTGGGAGAGACCTTGCTGATGCAGTATAACTACCTTGTGTCTTGTTGCTGTGCTCAGTCTTGCCATGGTTTATGACTTTTGACAGTAAACTGTCTTCAGCAACCTCACCTTGTTAGCTGAGTTTGGCTGTTCCTCACCCAGTTTTATTCCTCCTACACAGCTGTTTCTGTTTCAGTTAATGATTGTGTTTCAACCTACATATTGAATGGATGATCATTAGCACCTGTTTGGTATAATTGTTTAATCATACACCTGACTATATGCCTACAAAATCCCTGACTTTGTGCAAGTGTACCTAGAAGAATTGATGCTGTTTTGAAGGCAAAGGGTTGTCACACCAAATATGGATTTGATTTAGATTTTTCTTCTGTTCACTCACTTTGCATTTAGTTAATTGATAAATATAATCTATTAACATGTCTATTTTGAAAGCATTCTTACTTTACAGCATTTTTCACACCTGCCTAAAACTTTTGCACAGTACTGTGTGTGTGTATATATATATATATATATATATATATATATATATATATATATATATATATATATATATATATATATATATATATATATATATATAAATAAATAAATAATGCTTTTCATCTTGGTCAGGTTTGAATTAATATCAAGCACCTTAATCATTATAATACTAAATTACAGTAATTTGTCTGCAAGTCGGGTGATTTTATTTTTAGGGGATTGCAGTCCCTTGTTGGTCTCTGGTGTATTTTGCGAGCTCACTCTGTGTTACTTGTCGTTGCAGTTATAAAAACTACACCATGGTGACAGTCTTCGGTAATCTGCATCAAGCTCAGCTGGGAGGAGTGCCCGGGACCTATCAGCTTGTTCGCAGTTTTCTTAATATAAAGCTGCCTAGCCCTGTTCCTGGGCTCCAGGTATTTCCATGCAGTTTATTTAATCCATTGCAAGGTGCAGCGGATGTCTGTAAATGTGTTGTAGCTGCAGTAAACTAGGCTGGACTGTTTACCCTTGGACACTGATCGAAGGGGCCAGTTTTAGGTAGCAGTCTGCTAAATCCAATCTCTTCCATAACATTTATTTTGTTGTTTTAGAAAATAACGTATGTGCATCTGGTAAAGGCGCTTCACGTAGAGTGCAGGATGCGCCCTATAGCCTGAATGTCGCCAGTTCAAGTCCAGACTATCAGCCTGCTAAGTGCTAGCAGTGCTTTGTGAAACTGGCCCCTGGTATCCAAGTTTAATTAAGTTTAACTAGCAGTTTATGCAACTTCAAAAAAACTCGAGCTAGTGATGGTTTTTAAATGTGACAATGCTATTTTATTCTGCTTCAATACATATTATGTTAAATTGTGTTAATGCCTATTTTTAGACTGAAATAAGCAATTTTTTTTACCGTGAAATAAGAATACATCCCTAATAATGAGTGTGCTGTCTGACCCGATGTCCCCTGGCAGGACGGGGAGGTGGAAGGGCATCCTGTGTGGGCTCTGATCTACTATTGCATGCGCTGCGGGGATCTGGTGGCAGCCATGCAGGTGGTTAACAGAGCGCAGCACCAGCTGGGGGAGTTCAAGAACTGGTTTCAGGAGTACATGAACAGCACTGACAGACGGTGAGTCCAGGGGAGAGTACATGAACAGCACTGACAGACAGTGAGTCAGGGGGAGTCTACATGAACAGCACTGACAGAGAGTGAGTCCAGGGGAGTCTACATGAACAGCACTGACAGAGAGTGAGTCCAGGGGAGTCTACATGAACAGCACTGACAGAGAGTGAGTCCAGGGGAGAGTACATGAACAGCACTGACAGACAGTGAGTCCAGGGGAGAGTACATGAACAGCACTGACAGAGAGTGAGTCCAGGGGAGAGTACATGAACAGCACTGACAGACAGTGAGTCCGGGGGAGAGTACATGAACAGCACTGACAGGCAGTGAGTCCAGGGGAGCGTACATGAACAGCACTGACCGACGGTGAGTCCAGGGGAGAGTGCATGAACAACACTGACAGACAGTGAGTCCAGGGGAGAGTGCATGAACAGCACTGACAGACAGTTAGTTCAGGGGAGAGTGCATGAACAGCACTGACAGACAGTTAGTTCAGGGGAGAGTGCATGAACAGCACTAACAGGCAGTGAGTCCGGGGGAGAGTACATGAACAGCACTGACCGACGGTGAGTCCAGGGGAGAGTACATGAACAGCACTGACAGACGGTGAGTCCGGGGGAGAGTACATGAACAGCACTGACAGACAGTTAGTTCAGGGGAGAGTGCATGAACAGCACTAACAGGCAGTGAGTCCGGGGGAGAGTACATGAACAGCACTGACCGACGGTGAGTCCAGGGGAGAGTACATGAACAGCACTGACAGACGGTGAGTCCGGGGGAGAGTACATGAACAGCACTGACAGACAGTTAGTTCAGGGGAGAGTGCATGAACAGCACTGACAGACAGTTAGTTCAGGGGAGAGTGCATGAACAGCACTGACAGGCAGTGAGTCCGGGGGAGAGTACATGAACAGCACTGACAAACAGTGAGTCCAGGGGAGAGTACATGAACAGCACTGACAGACGGTGAGTCCAGGGGAGAGTACATGAACAGCACCGACAGACAATGAGTCGGGGAGAGAACAAGAACAGCACTGACCGACAGTTAACCGTTAACTAGCGGGAAAATACCAGGAATACTAAATGTTCATGCCCATTTTATTCCATGCTGGGAGGTGCATCTCCATACGTACATAATGCAAGTTACACTTACAAAATTAGCAACGATTTATGTCATGCAAGAGGTTTACAGGATTAGTTTTTTTTTGTTCTTCCTCCCAGATTGGCTCCCACAGCAGAAAACAAGCTTCGACTGCATTACAGACGCGCCCTGAGAAACAACACAGACCCCTATAAGAGAGCCGTGTACTGTCTGATCGGGAAGTGCGACATCACTGACAACCACGGAGAGGTGGCAGACAAGACTGAGGATTATCTCTGGCTCAAGGTGAGGCGAGCTTTTCAAGGTTATATTTGTAACGTTGTATTCAGTAGGTCTGGACAAACCCCTGCAACACAGAAGGTTGATTGTTCCTTTGAGGTTCAGAGCTGTCTTGAATGACGCTGGTGTTTCCTGTGTTCAGCTGAACCAGGTTTGCTTCGAGGAAGACTCCACCAGCTCGCCGCAGGACAGACTGACCCTGCCACAACTCCAGAAACAGCTGCTTGAAGATTACGGTGAGAGATTGCATTGAGAGAGGATACAATGCATTGGTTCTTTACCTGTGTAGCAGGAGAGCACCTTACTGTATGTTCTCAGTGCTCTTAATGATTTATTTTAAAGACTAAAGATAAGCACGGTTAACTGAATGCAAGTCTTTTTTGCCTTCGTGTTTCCATGCTGGTCAGTGGACAGGACACTTGTATTATCTGGAAATACTCCACAATCTTAGGGATGCAGACTCCAAACCACCTGGAACCAGTTAATTGCATATTTATATATAACAAAAGGTACAGGCTAGGCTTTATACTTCTGTTTCCCTTCGATTCTGATAAGAGATTTGATTAGCTGTGCAAAAAAAATAGCTAAGAATGGAGTTTCCGGCAGCAGCTGGTGCTGATGCTGACGTGAGAATGATCCTGTCAGCTCCCCAAATATTGCAGCTAGAAGAAACTCTTCAGGCCCTGACAATCCTTCAGTGCGCATTGTGTGCTACTAAAGAACAGCCGTGCTGTTTGGTGTATCTGCTGGTGTCTAACACTGCCTCTTCTCTTTTTTTTTTTTTTTTTAAATGTTTGTGTTCAGGAGAGTCGCACTTCGCTGCCGGTCAGCAGCCCTACCTGTATTTCCAGGTGCTGTTCCTGACGGCTCAGTTTGAGGCGGCCGTCGCCTTCCTGTTCCGCATCGAGCGGCTGCGCAGCCACGCCGTGCACGTGGCCCTGGTGCTCTACGAGCTCAGACTCCTCCTGATGTCCTCCGGCCAGAGCGCACGGCTCTGTGAGTACAGGCATTACCTAACCTGCCCCTGCCTGTGTCAATGCACACATTTAAAACAAGAGTTATTATAATTGGGTTTTAATGAAAGGCTGTGGTTAGCAGCCCCAGCTTGAGCTGCCTATCAAAGAGCAATTAAAAGCTGTTAAAAGCTCTCCTCTGGCCTCAGCAGAGCTCTCAGAATCAGGTCAACTCCAAGTACAGAGAGAGTGCAACCATTCGCCTGCCCCCCTGCAGACATAAATAAGAATTGCTATACAGGACGTATAAAGGTTAATGATTTCTGTAATAAATCTTAAGACCTATTTTTAAATAAATAAATAAAACTAGGACAAGTGGATTAATCCAGCCCTTTTCTAACAGCTTTTGTAAAGCCAGCCTTTCACGCTTCAGACTGCAATTATATTTGATCTCCCAGAGATGTAAGCGATGTGAGTCTTTAATCCCCTGTGCAAGGACAGCCTTGAGGTTGCAGTGAAGTGTTTTGGAGCACATCTTAACTGTTGAGTGCACTGAAACCTGTACTAATGGTTCCTTGAACCATGTGGTCAAATGCACTTATCAGACAGCTCATTTATTTATTAATTTTATTTACAGTACAAGTAAATGTCACCTGTCTTAAGCAGACTGAAATGCTCAGTCCCTTTGGTGACTTTCAGTTAATTCCGGTTTCACTGTGTTTTAAAATGAAAGCCAGCCTCCTCCTCTTTAGTGTAATTACTGATACCAGGGGTGGGCTGTGTTTGCAGGGGTGGAAAGAAGACTCCTGTTGCACAGCAGGTTCATCCATTCTAGGTTATACAAGCTTGATGAGCCACAGTGTGTAGGAAGCAAGCTTGGGCTTATCTCATAGTAAAACCAGGAATGGATCAAACCTGCTTTGCAATGGGAGTCTTATTTCCATCCCTGGTTTACTTCTCCAGTGAGTCAGGAGCCTGTGGATCCCCCAATGATAAGAAGATTAAATTTTATCCGTCTGTTGATGTTGTACACAAGAAAGTTTGAGTCGACCGACCCGAGAGAAGCGCTTCAGTACTTTTATTTTCTCAGGTATTATTATTATTATTATTATTATTATTATTATTATTATTATTATTATTATTATTATTATTATTATTATTATTATTTAAGATCTACTTAGAATATTAAAGGTGTTGAGAGTTTTTAATTTCCTCTAATCTTTCCCGTCTGCTTCTTCCAGAAACGAGAAAGACAGCCAAGGAGAGAACATGTTCATGCGATGTGTTAGTGAGCTTGTCATTGAAAGCAGAGAGGTATGGGCTCTCTTCTGAGTGATTTACAATGGTCAGTCAAATCATTTTTATATAGCCTTTCATAGCAAAGCCACCGCCAAGGCGCTTCACAATAATTATTTTAAGTAGTAAAAATGCATGTAAAAACAAGACCAAACAATAAGACATCCAGGCATTTGTCCAATTCAAATAAATTGTTAATGTTTAAGAACCAATGAAGCGTTCGCTAGCTTCCTGTCCTCCGCACACGACGCACGTGCAGTTGCATAAACCGCTGTTTAAAATGATATAAACTGAAAGCAATTGCTGGGAAGGAAGAAAGGAAGTGACCTGTCTGATTGCTCAGTGACCTGCAGAAAAGGGGCTTTCAATCGCTGAAGTTTAAATAATGTAACATTGTTGGATGGATTTCTTTTGAATTTTTTTTTCTTTTTTTTTTTTTTTTTTTTTTTTTTTACAGTTTGACATGCTCCTTGGGAGACTTGAAAAAGATGGCAGCAGAAAGGTAAAATGCAGGCACATATCTGTTTCATTTAAAGCAGTTTTTTTTACTGCATTTAATTCCATTTACAATCTCCTCCCCTTAAATCCTGCTAGCCTGGAGTAATTGATAAGTTTGCTGGAGACACGCGGGCCATCATCAGCACAGTTGCGCGGGAGGCAGAGCACAAAGGATTGTTTGAAGAAGCTGTTAAACTATATGAACTTGCAAAGGTAAAGGAGCCTTTTTTATTCTGATGTATTCTTTTTTTTTATTTAACCAGGGAAGTCCCATTGAAATTAATCTCTTTTTTTCAAGGGAGACTTAGTTAAGAAGGGGGTATATAATACAAAAAAAAAAACATGCACACAAATTCAAATGAGAACAACCAATACAAACACACACAGACTCTTTGTAATTCATAAATGTTTATTTTAGTATGAACAGTAGATCTATAAGCAACTGTTGTAGTATCAGATTGCAAATAGTTTAAAAAATAGCCCCATTGGCTTGGCCATCCCCCTTTTTTAGGATTGTTTTCTTTTATTTGGTTGTTTTTTTCCTCCCTGCGTTTAGAATCCAGACAAGGTAATGGGGCTGATGAACAAGCTGCTCAGTCCTGTGGTCTCACAGGTCAGTGCTCCTCAGTCCAACAAAGAGAGGCTGAAGAACATGGCCCTCTCCATTGCAGAGCGGTGAGTATTGATTTCCTGTCCACCATGTCTGCATAAACTGGAGGGCTTTTCCACCAAAGCAATTTGTCACTTGACTGCAAGACGGTGTGTGTTGCTGCCGGCTTTGCGAGACTCATGTCAGTAATGTGCTTCTGCGGTTGAGGTTAGTTTCTGTAACACTCAAGTGGAGCAGAGGGCTGTTGCTTCAATCCCTGCTGTAAACATGTGTGTGTGTGTGTTGCTTTACAGGTATAGAACGCAGGGCATTTCTGCAGAAAAGTCGGTTGACAGCACTTTCTATCTTCTACTGGACCTTATAACCTTTTTTGACGAGTACCACGCTGCTCATGTTGACCGAGCGTATGACGTAAGTATGACAGGAGTATGTTGATATGATGGTGCTTTTTTTTTTTTTTATAGATGGACAATTAATAATTAGCTCCTATCACTTATTCTGTGATTTTTAAAGGGGAATTCCAATGCAAGTAATTAATACAGCATCCTTACTCAACAGCTAAAAAAAATCGTTTGTGTTGTTTTTTCTGTATTATTTCCAGGTGATGGAGCGTCTCAAGTTGGTTCCACTCAGCCAAGACAGTGTGGAGGAGAGGGTCACTGCTTTCATAAACTTCAGTGATGAAGTAAGACCCTTTTATTAGTTACATTGCTGATACTCTAAAACAGCACTACAGTCACGGTGTCCACGTCCAGGCTTTGCACTGCTAGGCGGGATTCTGCACAAGACCTCTGCCTTTCAAGTTCAGTGCAAAGAAGGGGGAAGCTTTCAGTCGGATTCTTGCATGAAACACACGCCTCCCAGTGCAAACGCTGCCGTTGTGGTTTCTTGTAAAAAGGTTGTTCAATGGAGAACCAAATTCCCTGCTCTCTCACTGGTGTTGGTCAGGCATCAAGGGCATTAAACGCTATTGTCTTTTCATACAGGTCAGACATAACTTATCCGAAGTGCTCCTGGCCACCATGAATATTCTGTTCACTCAGTACAAGAGGTTAAAGGGCACGACCCCAGCATCCCCCGCACGGCCCCAAAGAGCGCTGGAGGACAGGGACTCTGTAAGCATGTTACCCTTCTTTCTGTATTTCCTTCTATTTGTGTCTTTCTTTAAACCATCTACATGTTCCTAATGCTGAATTCCTTTACTGCCCTGTTATCTGTTTTCTGTATCGCTGTCTCTGCTTAGAGATCATTTATTTGCCATGCTTACTAACTAGTCCAGCAAAAAAAGTGCTGTTAAAGTTGTGTGTTCATTCACCCATGATATTTCAGGACGGGACGGGGTATTGCATCTATACCATTGTCCTGAATTTAAACATAAATGCAAAACAGAATTATTCAAATACACAATTTTTTTTTTGTATCTGTTTGTTTCTCTTCGCCAGCACCTTCGAACCCAAGCCCGTGCTCTGATCACGCGTTTGCGGTATGATTCCGTACCGCATGGCGGGGACACCAATGCTCGACTGGTGCAGATGGAGGTGCTCATGAACTAGCCTGGGCTCCAGCCCTGCGGACACAAATAACTCCCTTCGATCAAGTTTCCTACATGTATTATCTACTGTTGAAATAAAAATCCATTTAGGGTTTGTTTTTGTTTCACGATTTATTATTTTATTTAGATTTTTTGTATTTGTGTCATTTATGTTTTATATTTTAAAAAAATAGTTTTGTTTTTTTTTTGTTGTTTTTTTAAATTGTGTTGGTTTTATGTTGTGCTGTGTTTCAAACCAGTTTCATTTTCTTTGGAGGGAGAAGTTATGGTCTGTGTCCTAACATCGCCATGATATTAAGAGCACCAGAGTCCTCTGTATCGCTATCTTATATATTTACGTAGTACGAGACTGAAAAGAAAATATCCAAATAATGAATGCTTATTATTTTATTTCAATTTTTTTGTTTTGTATTATTTTACAAAATGATTAGCATGTTTTTTATAGCCTTCGTATAGAACGTTAACAATATTTTAAAAAGAAAAACCTTTTATTTTCTCTGAGTGATCACTCTGTTTAACCCCTTTAAGGTACATAAAGAATTGAGCGCTTGTTGTTCAAACGGTTTCATCTTAACTACATTTGAGAGCGACTCAAGTATCACAAGGAGGAAACTGACCATTTGGACGACCAGATCCATCCTGTCGGTACATTTGAAACCCTGTTTCGTGCTCCTCATTGCAAAAATAAGTCTGCATCATTTTATTTGTGGGACGCAGATGTCCTTTGCACCTTAAAGGGTTAATCTGTGCATTATAACATACTAGCCTAAGTGCAGTTTGACCTCGGACCCATGTCTAGAATAGTGATGTGCTACGAATCCTCTCCACAATACAGAACGATGGAAGTAAAGCATTATGGGGAAAGAGCAGGCATTGTGTCCATTTGCATCTCATCCCTTCTTCTCTTTTTATAACTTGATCAGTGTGATACAGGACTCTATTGTAGTGTGGAAGCCCAGGGGCCTCTCACAGCTTTCTGCAAAAGTGAAAGGGCAGCTCCAGCACAGCAAGAAAGATGAGCAGACCGGTGCCTTAGCCCCCCAACGATACCAAGACAAGACTGCTGGACTCTTGGATTAGGTGTCCAGACAGCACCTGAACCAGTCCGGTACTGAGCCCAGTTTGCCCAGTCAGTCCAAGTCCAGGGCCAAAGTATCAATCCTTGACCTTCTATCTAGACCTGTCGTACTGTTATGTCCCTGATTACTTAATTTTCTTAAGAGCTACTGTAACCGCTGCCTTCACCGTTCTGGGTCTTCTGATGTCCCTTTTAATCTTTCAATACTCTGACGTTGTTCCGTAATGATTTAGACCCTCGTTACTATACAAACTTTCTTTTCATTTACAAAGCACTTCAAATATCCCACAGGATCCAACTTCAGCTTCAGTGTAACAGCTGTGATTCTAATGGCTGGAGTGCTGGTACAAGGTGTTTCAAAAGCCTAATCCTGGAAGCGAAATAATATTGAAACAAGCCTGTTCTCAAGCAATTATCAAGTGTTCTGTGTTCTGGCGTGACGTGGGGCTGAATGAACAGGTCTTTTGATCTTGTAACTGGCTATTTCTAGAGAATGCACGAGCTGTGCATTAAGCAGGGAGAGGCGTTAGAAATCCCCCTGCTAGTTTTCCTGCACTTGTTTGATTTCCTCGTTCTCTTTCCTGGAACGTACTTAAACATTTTTTTTCTGACAAATCTAATTGAATTTTTCTCTGCATTTTTACTTTTTTCTGTTTCCTTCTTGCTAAAAGTTTCCTTCTAACTTGAATCTTATTCCACAGTTCCTTGCTTGGATTACTCTGAGACGGCTCTTACATTTCCAGTGTTTATCCTGTACTTTATAACTTGCGTTTTATAAGCATGTCTGTGTTGTGATTGGTTTTTGTTGTTTGTTTCTCCCGCAAGAAAGCAGTAACCGTATTTTGCAATTGGATGTAAAGCCAAATCCTCAAATACTATCAAACTTTGTTTAAAGTCGTTTTTTTATTATTTTTTTATTGATAGTGTATACTGTCCAGACAGTATTAAGCAGTAATGTTTGTTTAAAGGAAACATGCAAAATGATGGTTAAAACAAGAAATCTAATCCGAAGATTTGTCTTCAATATCTAGAACCAAATGCAAATTAAATTGTCAGTTTTTAAAACTGTCGTTCGGCTTTTACCAGCAGGTGGCGTGGCTATAAGAGTTTTGTCCAACCTTTCCAAGTAAAATGCATTATAAAATTAGATAAATAGATAGGAAACTTAACGTGGTACAATTATACATTCGGTGACTGAATGGGGATATAGAAATGATTTTGCAGTGCCTAGATTGGACTAAGAAACGTATTGAAATGTATACGGATTTTATTTGAGTTTTCATTTCTGGATGACTCGGCGTGCAACTTGCTGCAGTCTGTTCGGAGGATCGCGCTGGACAGAGAGCCCGAGACGAGGTATAGTTGCCGCAGCTGGTGTTGTGAATCAGGCCGCCGAAACACGTCTGGAGTCCGGCTATTTCACAACACCAGGGTCGCATCATACCGTTACAATCATCAGAGGGCTGGAAACCCTGGACACCCGGAGAGTTCATGTCACTGTCAACACTGAAAACAATGCACATTTTTATGTTAACCTATTCTACAATATATTTGAAAACATGGTTTTAAATAAAAAATAAATATACACAAATGCGTCTACGTGTGGTGTATTGGTTGATGCTATTGTCTTTGCAGACCACGGTATAGTTACAGAAATATGCTAAAAATGTTTTTAATTAATTAATTAATTAATTAATTATGTAATTGTATTTTAAACCCCGTAAGATATACGAGGAATTGAGCGCTTGTTGTTCAAACGGTTTCTTCTTAAAATGACATTAAGGCAATGTTATACATGCAAATCAATGGATTTATTTTTCTAACATATTTTATATATTATATACACCTGAGATATATCAATCAATTAACACATTACCTACAAGAGCAGATCAAAATGTACACTACACTATATTCAATTATGTAAACCATTTCAAACTGCCATCAATGTTTATGGTTTGCTTATTTTCAAAGAATTACACGACCCTGCATTAGTGCAGAAGACTGAATGCTGTGACTCAAGCTGGGCAGCTGATGCACTAAAATTAACTGGAAACTCGTCCAACTGGTTGGTTTTTGGCACCTGGCCACATCTGATATATCGTCTCAAGATGCGGAGATATCTGGCTGGATTTTATTTTCACTGTAATCTGACTCTCAAAGTTATTTTTAAAATGTTGTACAGTGTATCTCAAAATGTACGCTACACCTGGCAGCCTCTGAGTAGTTCAGCACGAGGGCAGGATTGTGAATTAGATCAAAACAATGATTCCGCGGAGCTGGAAACGGAGACGGTTGGATGCATTCAGGTGAATAAGTCAAAAGCGCATGACAGGGCTAATGAAAAGCGAATGGGTTTGATAGAGAGCTTCGGGGCGTCTTTCAACTGGACTGGAACCTGTTTTACAGTTCACATTACAGCAACGACACACGTGCACCAGCCGCTTTCAACGGCGACACGGTTCCTGGAGTGTTACTGAAAAACCATTTTCTTTAAATAAACAAAAACGCACCATATGGGTACTATGTACGTTTATGTAACACAGCCAGTGCATAAACTGTAAACCCCAAAGTCATTCTAAATAAATGAAATCAAGTTACATTAACTTAAAAATTCAAATTGTATTCATAACACTCATCCATTTTAAGTTAGTTGAACATTCAAATTTACTTTAGTAGTTCAAAAAAACGTAAATGGTTTAAGTAGAATCAGGGGGACTTGTACAATTTATTTTTGGAATTGTTTGTTGTTTATTGTGTTGTTGTTTTGTGTATGTGCGGTTGCACAAGTGTGTCGTGTTTGCTTGTCTCTTGTGCCCCCCGTCTGCTCCCATGTGTTCTCCGTATGTTGTGTGTGGCCACCCCTGTCCGGTGGTCAGTCTGCGGATGTGACCTCCCTCACTTCTCCCGCTGTCTGCATCTCTGCATCTGCCTGGCTCCAGCACTTGTAGATGCTGCACTGGCAGTTAATAAAATAGTTTGTTGATTGCACACGCTGTTGCGTTAGCTAACTTTTTATTGTTTAAATGAAATAAGTAAAAAAAAAGTTCAAACTAACGACTATTAAAAAGTAAATTAACTCAAATGGATTAAGTTACATGAATATACATGTTATGAGTTTAGTCAGCCCCAGAGAAAGTTGTCATAACAAAAACTAAATGAGTAGCTAAACTTAATTATATTAAGGCAATGAGTTTACTCAATTTTTTGAGTAAACTTGACTCACTAAGTGGATAGGAACGTGTTACATTTCTTTTAGCAACTTGTGATTTCTTTAAATTGAGTGAGTGGGTGGCAGAACCAGGAAAAAATACCCCGACTGGGCACTAAAACAACAGAAAACGTCTTGTAAACTATACCCCACACAAAGAATGAGAATTGACATATATAGCCTAGTGATCATTCCTTTTGATATACACACTACGCTTAGGTTCGGGAGTTTCTGGTGCATTTTAAGAGTCGACCCCTGAGATTATGTTTTAATTATGACGCTGCTATATCTTTTTAATGACCAAATAACAAAATCCTGTGAGAACCGTGTGCAGTTACGCACTCCTAACACTGCACCGAACGGCAGAAAACCAACCGTCTTGTGACCTCTAATCGAAGACGCGGTATCTCAGTTAAAATCTCAGAACACAATTAACGTGTGGCTGCAATTTGCACAGTACAAGTACTTAGATACCTTAAGGGGGTAGTTTTTTTATTTTTATCTTACATGGAAATCTTATCAAATCTAACCGCAGGGCACTGTCTTGTAAGAATGGTAATACGGGGTCTGTGCGCACCAGTACCTGCCGGTTTACCGCTGTATAAAACGACCAGGTATTGCAATAGTTTACCATTCCACTCTATCATCGCTGAAAGCCGGCATGGCAGACCTCCCGTCGCACGAAGTTACGGTGGACGCGCAGTTTGGGCACAGCAGGTTTACTATCAATAAACTCATGGGGACCGAGGACAGCTCCAGGTACCGCTTTGGGACGCCTGAACTCGGCGCCGCTGACACCTGGGACACGAACAGCAGTTCCCAAACGAACACCTTCGGCTACAATACCCTGGACGCGGTACCCCAGTATGACCACTATGCCAACACCATGGTCAAGGGTGTGAATCGCTGCCACAGACCTTCGCTCGCTCAGCTGCATACTTTCATACACGAGGTCGGTGATGAAGACAACTTTTGTTCTTTCTTTTTTTTCTTCTTGTTGTTTTCACACAACTAAAGCTGAGGCCGCATGGTACCCCGGGGGAGACTTGGGGTTTGATACAGCAAAGTTGCCTTAAACTAGGTCTCCCGGTCTCCTGGAACCAGGTTTCTAGGTACTAAGAAAAAGTGGCTTCGTGTTCCCTCAGCTTTAGTTAGACTTTGTATTGCATTCGTAAACATCTTCTTTAACCCTAAACAAACTTATGCCCTGCGGTAACAAGTCCAGCAACTCTGGTGGTGGGTCAATGCCCAGCTACAGTACGTGTTGGGAATTGGAACCGATAGTCATAGTCCCAGTACGACTAGCTCAAAACCAGCTCACCTCAGCTCTGCTGGGCACTGCTGGCATTACCCTTCTCACCGCGAGTTTGCTGTCAAGTCAAGTCACTTTAAACATGCATTCTCGCCTTGTTTCTGTTCTCAGCCACCCAAGATGTATGATGCTGCGGACGATCCCGAGGGAGGAGAGGACGTCAAAGAGGGGGAAGAGGGGGAAAGTGCCGATAAACCTCCGGGTGAGCCGGTCAGATTCGGCTGGGTGAAGGGAGTCATGGTAAAACCTAATTTTATTTTTTTATTTTTTTTAAATACAATTATTCAAATTACCTTCAGACTTGTGACGGCCCATTCTGATGAATACAAATGTAGGCATACTGTTACTTTCTGTGTTCAATCACCTTTCTAAAATAGGACTGACTAAAGACTATGTGTGGCGGGCGGGTTTTGATTATACAAGTTTGATTGTACCAGTATTTGCCGGTGGGTGGGTGGTTTTTTGCCGATAGAAGTTGTCTCTGCGTGCATTCTCTGGAAAAATACTATTCCCAAGGCCTGCAAGGATTCCACGTGTTTTTTTTTGTGTTTGTTTGTTTGTTTGTTTGTTTGTTTGTTTGTTTAAATGCACTTGTCTTTCTTATTCAGATCCGCTGCATGCTCAATATCTGGGGAGTCATTCTATACTTGCGGTTACCGTGGATCACTGGTCAAGCAGGAATCGGTGTGTGGGTTTCACTATATTAATGAGTATAATATACATACAGAAATACATCCCTATTACATGTTTTATGCAGTAACTCATGTTTTAATATAGTTTAGTGTGACATCATGCCTAAGAACAACCGGTTTTTAAAGGACTGCAATGTGCACGTGCATTCGTTTTTGCAAGCTGTAAAATAATTTTGGAAAAGAAAAGCTGCAGGCTACATAAAAGAAAGGCTCTGTTTTTAATAAAGCAAAGGTGTGAGATCTCTGCAACACTGAAACTCGCGCTGAATCTTCTCAAGTACTACAGAGGCTGTTCACAGGAATAACGTATAACCTTTCCGAGAACACAGGGCTCGTTAACCGCTCGCATGTAAACCGTGAGGGTGTGAGCTGCGCGCTGCTCAGACAGTAGTTTGTCTGCTTACACCGAATCTGTCGCCTTTCAGGGCTGACCTGGGTCATCGTGCTGCTGTCCTCCAGCATCACCGGGATAACAGGCTTATCAACGTCGGCCATCGCTACCAACGGGAAAGTAAAAGGAGGTGGGTGTAGCTTTCTATATCATCGTCAATATATATGACAACAAGGGAATTCTGAAGCCACAGAAGTCCTAGCCGTCCAAACCGTGAATCATGTTCTCTAATTCTGCTGGCAGCCAGTTTGACACTTTCTATATTGCGTGCGTGCCTCTCCCTTATAAAAGTTTACCGAGTAAAAGCAGAGCAAAGTGTAATCAAGCACGGTGAAAGCGTGGCAAACTGCACTGTAAACCACAGAGAGGTACAACACAAGAAAACAGGGTCAGTTAATCTTTATGAAAGTGTCCCATAAAGCATGGCAAAGTATAAAGCACAGTGCATAAGAAAGAGGCATTGCAAAGAATAGCGAGGTATAAACCATATGGCAAACCAGAGGTAAATGCATAGCTACAGTATAACCATGGAGAAAGCACGGGACAACTACAAAAATGCCCTGCAAAAACACCGTGGTAAACCTTTATAAATGTCACACTGTAAGCAGTGAGAACGGGGGGCGGGGTTTGTGTATATTATGTAAACTGCAAACTATTTCACCTGCAGCAGAGAGACTGACGCGAGGCTGCAATTATACAAAGGGTGAATAGAAAGTAAGTGCGCGGCTGTGTTGATGTGTAATCTTACTTTCTAACCCCCCTGTGTAAGTGCTATCTGCACCTCTTTGAAGCAGCTTGTCTTCCATCACCTTTCAGGTGGAACGTATTTCCTGATCTCGCGGAGTCTGGGGCCGGAGCTGGGCGGCTCGATTGGTCTCATTTTTGCTTTTGCCAATGCAGTGGCCGTGGCGATGCACACGGTGGGCTTTGCGGAGACCGTGCGGGATCTCCTGAGGGTGAGACAGGCTCTGTTACCCGTCGCAAGTGACCTGCTTTCATGCGGGCGATTGTCTGTTTCGTGAGATTATTCACAAACCTAATCAAACTCCCAGGGAACTGTTTTACTGATATCTATAGAATCATGATACAAAAAAACAAACAAAAAAAAAAAAACTGGAGTGAATAGTTGAAAAAAGGTGTGGTAGAGCATGACAGTATAATAAGCGTTGTGGAGTTGCATTTTTTCCACAATACATGTGACCATAACACTCAGATCCATTAAACATAAAAAAGTAAAGCATTTGTTTTAAAAAGGCAATGCATTCGGTGATGTCCAGTTCATTATTCCGATGTTTTTCTTATTTTACCCAGGAATATGATTCCACAATAGTAGACCCCACTAATGACATCAGGATTATCGGAGTCATCACGGTGACCATTCTGCTTGGAATTTCACTGGCTGGGATGGAATGGGAGGCGAAGGTAATACAGTTTACAGCGAAATCCATTCACAGTATATCCATGACCCCTTTTATGTAAGATTTTTTTTTAAACCCCAAATTAGACGGCATTAATTTTAGCCATTAAGACAAACTTGAAATGAATTGGCATCTCAGCCCAATTGAACGGAAAGGTCAGGGCTGGACGCAAACCGCAAACCATGCGGTCAAAGTCTTCCCATTCAACGGGAGAGCAAGCAGCCGCGAGGACCATCACAAACTCCAATGTTTGTTTTACCGTGTAACAGAGCAAGCGGTTTGTTTAATCCCACATATTATTATCAAATCATTTCTCAGATTGAATAACGTTTATTCTAACAGAAAACAAACACCCACACTCTCATGTGTTCCCTTGATTGCATACATTTCTGCATTTATCAATAGGGAGTTGTTTGAATTTGTGACACCTTTGCGTTGGCAGGCCCAGGTTCTGTTCTTCTTCGTGATCATGATTTCTTTTGTAAACTACATTGTGGGGACCATCATCCCCGCCACCCCGGAAAAGCAGGCCAAGGGATTCTTCAGCTACCAGGGTGAGCCTTACAACATTCATTGATCTGCTGTGTAGCAGATATAACGACCAGTGTGAATTCATGCACTGGGGGAGAAAAGTGCACGCAGAATGCAACATTGATACAGGCAACAGCCTGCAATTACACTACTCACCTTAGCTGTGCATTTATTAATAATGTTGACTGTACATAATCAATTTATATTTTGTTCTTCTGTAGGATTTCTATAAAATGTTTATGTAATGTAAGCCCTTTCTATAGAACCACCACAGGACATTGAAAGTTCTATGGAATTTCTGTAGAATCTTTGATTTCTGTGCACAGATGTATAGAACTGTGCATAGCTTATAGAATAACATCGGTAACCCTACATACCAGTCTTTGTATGTCTTCAGTTTTTTTACTGGAGCAGGAAACTAGCAAGTCTCAAAAACCACACTCAACATGCATATGAAATATGAGCTCCAATGGCTGTCTAATGATAGACACACACATGCATGGCATATCTATTGACTGGTTATTAACATGGAACTAAACTTCAGCAGATGGTTAATTGCATATTAATTAAAAACTTATTGATTACACTCTAGCCTAAATAAAGCATTGCCCATGCTTTATTTCTAATTTAATAATTTTTGTTCTAAATCTTTTTCAGCCGGAATTTTTTCAGAAAACTTTGTGCCGGATTGGAGAGGTCCCGACGGAAGTTTCTTTGGAATGTTTTCCATATTCTTCCCCTCAGCCACTGGAATCCTGGCTGGAGCCAACATCTCAGGGGATTTGAAGGTAAGGTAGACCCCTTATATTATATGGAGGGCTAGTGAAGGACACTGAAGCCACCTTGATTTGCAGAACACTTTACTATATTTACAAACATCAAACCGCTTAGGAAAACCGGCAGCTTTCTAAACAAGTTGCTGAACAAGGTTCCTGCATAATGAATCGTTCTGAGGGTTGGTTGGTCAGTAACCTGTCCATCATGTTAAACGACTGTGCAAACTGGGAGCTGGTACTTACCCAGATGTTACATGGTTATGTATGCCTCGTAATAAAAAATGATAGCACTTTGATTAGTACAGAATTCCAAAATAGCAGCACCAAACCCAGAAGGAGGCTGCTAAATCTGGGTAAAAAGAACAAACCCGCTGTGTTTTACTGTTGGGTGTTTAACAGCATCCTTTCCCTCTGTTGTTGATATGACAGGACCCAGCTGTTGCGATCCCCAGAGGGACAATGCTGGCTATTTTCTGGACGACAGTATCATACCTTACGATTTCTGCTACCATTGGTGAGTTGCGTCTCTGCTCTTCAGGAGAGTGCACTGTCATTTGTTATCAAATAATCCATTCGACTGAATAACATTCACGCCAACAGAAAAAAAAAATGTGTATGACAAGCGTGTGTATGAACCTCTGTTGAATTGGTACATGGCAGTAAAGCAGTGTGAGCAGGGACAGTGAGCAGGGACAGTGAGCAGGGACAGTGAGCAGGGACAGTGAGCTGGCGCTGAGTGATGGGGTTGGGATCTTTTTAAGAAGTTTTGAGAGCCAGCCACTAGGAACTGTCTGGGCACTGATCTGCTCTCCCAGTCCTTTGTAAATGAAGCTCTGCTTGGTTTGAACCTGTGTTTCCAGGCTCCTGTGTGCTCAGGGATGCCTCTGGGAATATAAACGACACCGTTGAGATGCTCCCTCTTGGCTGTGAGGGGCTTGACTGCAGTTATGGATGGAATTTCACAGAATGTGTGAAGAATCAGAACTGCCAGCATGGTCTACTCAACTACTATCAGGTACCTGCATTGGTCTTTGAGTTTTTATTTGGAGTGTTTATTTGCAGTTGACCAGCTCAAACCCAGCCCTTCCGCCGCTGACCCGTTTAATCCGGTGCTGAAATGCTCTAGATGGGAGTATTTCAGATAGAGGAAAACAAAGTACGAGACGGGCAGATTTACTGATAGATGCAGTCGTTCTAGAGCTCTTCGGGTAACGGTGAGCGTCTCAATGAAAAATAAAGTGTGCAGGCCTGGGGTCCAAGTGAGGACTTGTTCAGAAAGCAATCCTTTATATTCTTTTTGTTTGCCCTCCAGACCATGAGCATGGTGTCTGGGTTTGCCCCCCTGATCACAGCTGGCATCTTTGGGGCGACCCTCTCCTCTGCGCTGGCCTGCCTCGTATCAGCACCCAAGGTCTTCCAGGTAAGAACACCTTGCAACGGATGTCACATCACCTGGAGTGAGGCTTTGCAACATTTAGAAAATGAGTTGACAGGATCAGTGTTGATATCTAAGGTCTCCAATATTCTAAATGTTGGAATAACATGCATACAAAATGAATGTGCTGAGCAGTTGTGTGTATGGCATGTCAAGAAATGATTGCATTTCCATGGTTAAAAGGACCTTGTTTGAAAAAAAAACAAAAAACGCTTTTTTCATTTTTTTATTTCTCTGTCCAAAGTGCCTTTGCAAAGATAACCTTTACCCTTTGATCGGATTCTTCGGAAAAGGTTATGGAAAGAACGATGAACCAATCAGGGGATACATGCTGACCTACTTCATCGCTATCGGCTTCATTCTGATTGGTAAGCAGGTCTCTCACCTGGCTGGCTGTGATTAATGTGTGGAGGAGATTAGCAGGCTGGCATTGAGTAATATAAAGATGGGTCTGTGTGCTGTGCAAGGGAAGCCTGACTTTTTAGATACAGCTTCTTAGTCTCTGAAGCTGCAGATGTGAGGTGCAATCCACAGGCTCTGCCTTGTATTAATCATGCTGGATTTGTCCTAGAAGTTTTAAAGTCAGGTAGGGCTGTACATGACACAGACATGGGATTAATTAGGATGAGGAAGCCTCTTATTCTAGAGAGCCGTTCCCCTCCAGGCTGATTATCTAGAATAAAATATTGACACCATTTAGAACAAGGCTGGAGTAAAGACTTCATACATATTTCAATAATTACTAAGTAAAGGTTGAATTTCATTTGTACAGTGTTTCACGAAATGTGTCAATGAATTCAATAAGATACCTTAAGCCAGTTCATATTTGTTCATTCCAGTCGATGATCCCTCGTCCCTTATTTGACAGTAGGGTCCCGCTCATGGGTGATTCAGTGTTGAGCGAGGCTTTGCTATTATGTGTGGATTGCTTGTCATGAAGTAATCGCTTCTCATGAAGAGCTGTTTTCTCTTTCTGCATGCAGCTGAACTGAACACTATTGCTCCCATCATCTCCAATTTCTTCCTGTGCTCGTACGCTCTTATCAACTTCAGCTGCTTCCACGCTTCCATCACAAACTCCCCTGGTATGTATGCTCATCCCTGTTCATCCTGTAAGTGTGCACAGCCCTGTTCCGTACTGTGTGTAACACCTGTGTCCCTGCAGGCTGGAGGCCGTCGTTTAAATACTACAGCAAGTGGGCCTCGCTGCTGGGAGCCATCATCTCCGTGGTGATCATGTTCCTGCTCACCTGGTGGGCCGCTCTGATCGCCATCGGGATCGTCATCTTTCTGCTGGGTTACGTGCTCTACACGAGACCAGGTACCCTCTTACACCAGGGCTGGCCAAAGCTGGCCCTTCCACTCTTGGTCTTTGTTCCAACCCTGTTCTAAATTGTTTGATTGAACCAATCAAACCTCCATCCAGATCCTGAAGTAGTTAAAGGGGAACCCAAACAGAAAATAATCTAATAAAAAACCTAATAAAAAATACTGATAAATACTCCACGTGGTCCGTATGTAAAGACAAAATAAAATAAAATAAAAGATCCATTTCCCGTGCCAAAAAATTTTTTTAAAACTGGTATTTTTGCCCCAAGCAAAAAATCCTGTGACCTTGACCAGTGACGTCACAGAGTGAACACCTTTAGTTTTGGATATGGCCATGTATAATGCGATGCCGTGCTGTTTCATTTTCCTGTATTCGTTTCCTATCAGCTGTGGTTCTCCTGAGGTAGCTGTGCAGTGCACAGTGCAGCAGGTCGCACTGATCGCTCCCCAGTATGCAATGCCTTGATGTGATGCACATCTGATATCTGTGCAGTTTGAACAGGGCGAAGCTTCACAAAGGGAGGGACGTGAATCGAGTGTTTGGGTCTCTAATAACTCTTTCATGTGTGTTTCAGCTATCAACTGGGGCTCTTCAGTGCAGGCGAGTTCATATAACAGGGCCTTGTCCTGCTCTGTTGGCCTAAATGAGGTGGATGACCATATTAAAAACTACAGGTAAAATATTCAGGTCTTTCATAAGGTCTAAGATATATATTGCATGTCGGATATATTTATATATAATCAGTCACTGCGTGTATAATTATACCATGTTAAGTTTCCTATCTGTGTATCTGTTTTATAATGTATATATTTTTTTTTTGGCAGGGCAACTACTTCTCAAACTCCATAGCGATCCCACAAACTGTTTTAAAATTTCAAAAAACTGAAATAAAGGGGATATATATATATATATATATATATATATATATATATATATATAGAGAGAGAGAGAGAGAGAGAGAGAGAGAGAGAGAGAGAGAGAGAGTAACCTATTGTTTTCCTTTTCTGCTCATTTTGTTTTCTGTTTGCTTCAGGCCGCAGTGCTTGGTCCTCACCGGAGCTCCTGGTTTCCGTCCAGCCATGGTGGACCTTGTTGGGACCTTCACTAAAAACCTGAGCCTCATGGCATGTGGGAACGTGATCATTGTGAGCCTTTCTCGTTTGTTTTATTGCTGTTGTTCCATTAGGGTTATGCTTATTAACTGAAGGTGCTTAATTAGCACTAGCCTCTGGGGTGGTGCTAGAGGCAAGACCAGGGATTGCTCACGCTCTGGATTTCAGGTGTTGTGTCACACATCCCTGGAACACTCCCAGAATTCTGACCCCTGACGTAGAGCATCCTTGAGTGGGTTACTCCTCCCTGTCCATTCATTACAATGGGGGTGCCCAGAAAGAGGCTGGACGGAGTAGTTTCACATGTAAATGAAGTCATCCACTGGAAATAATCCCAAATAAGTACCACCAAATCCATTTGATCTTTAGAGCACAAGCTGTATTTATGTCATTTGATGCGTTATATTCAGACTTAACTTTTGCAGTTAACAAAATCAGAGTACGTCACCGTAAACAATATAGTTCAAGAGAAAATTAAAACAGGTAGATGCTGTCAGTTAAAAATGCTCCAAAACATTACAAAGTAGTAGCCTGTCCTCAAACGAGAACAATGGCACTTAATGGGGTAAAACAAATAAGATGGGCTCTTGTTTTAAACGGCAGGGCCCTCGTAAGCAGAAGATGCCAGAGCTGAGCCGTGCAGATGGCCATGTGAAGTGGCTCAACAAGAGGAAGAGCAAGTCCTTCTACACCGGCATCGTCGCAGACGATTTACGCAGCGGAGTTCAAATCCTCATGCAGGTAAGCACGCCTCTCTGCGTCTTTACATGAAGGCATTCAATGAACTCGGCTTCCTGTGCTAACGGGGGACTAATGTATTCTCCTTAGGCTTCAGGTCTCGGAAGAATGAAACCTAATGTTCTGGTAATGGGGTTTAAAAACAACTGGAAATCAGATAACCCCAGCAACGTGGAAAACTACATCGGCATTATCCAGTAAGTGAAAGCATTTCCATAAGGGAGAAAGAATGTACCTGGGAGAAACTGTGGATTCAGTCAAGGTTAACGGTTTTAAAATTTAAAAACCTTTAGAGAATAAAAAGAGATGGCCCATAACCCCACACGCTTGGCTGTCCCTCGATGGTTCAACAGGGAACAGAGCAGCAATCTCCACTTGACCTCTGACCTCTCAAACAGGGCAGCTGCTCCAATTGCCTCTATTTGTGCTTTTGTTTCGTTTTTCCAGCGACGCCTTTGACTTCAATTATGGAATCTGTATATTGCGCATGAAAGAAGGGCTGGACATATCTAGAACAATGCAAGCGCACGGTAAGTTATGAGTTAAGGAGAGGGCCGCTAACCAATAATGTAGTTACTTTGCTAAATATCTATGAAAAAAACACGATATTTTAATTGGACCTGTACCATAGGTACTAGTCTTCGGGCGTGTGCAAATGGCAGGAAGTCTTTGTAATCTCAATAAACTGGACACAGGTAACCTCACCCCATTTAACATGCTGATAAGTGCATTTACCAGAGTGGAAGGGTTTTGAGTAAACTGAGCCATAGGACTCAATTCAATTAACTTGAGCTGTGAAAAAAGCGCTTTAGGGAAAAACACTATAAATTCATGCCTGGGTGCTCAGCAATTTGAAACTACTGACTGTGCTTTGTGTTTATCAGTGAGCAGCACTCCCTTATAAAATGTGCTCAGTAATGCTGCAGTTCCCCGTGCTTTTTCCATAATTCTATTTTGCATTAACCGTAGTCTACAATGATTTGCCAAACCTCCCCGGGCTTGCAATGTATGTCTGTGTGTTTTCATGCTTGTACTTTGCTGTGCTCTTCTAAGCTTTATCAGGGCAATAACAATGTGTGTCTCCACAATGAGCAGTTAACCCCGGCTTTGAGGCTGGTGATGACAGCCATGGCAATGGATCTGCAGCAGCTTACACCGTCAACGGTACCTGTGAGTATCAATTAAGTGAAATCCCCAGGCTTAGCAAGCAGCGTCCCTTAGACCTGAACCTGGTATAGTGTGTCTTGCATCTGTTAGATCTTCTGTGTTGTGATTCAGCACTGATAATGTGTGAATCAAATCAAAAATTAAAAAAAATGCACATTTGCTGATGGGTCACTAAAAAAACTTTGTTCTCATTTCAGTGGATCCAGAGGCCTTAGTTGCCGAGCAGCAAACCACCACAGTGTTCCAGTCTCAGCAGGGCAAGAAGACCATCGATATTTACTGGCTGTTTGATGATGGAGGTATGAATGAAGAAACTTCAACTGGGAAACACCCAAGCCCATAATGCTTCTATCCCAAAGACACACTGTAGAGACACACTGTCATGTGATCTAAGCACACACCTACTGTATACACAGCATAAAATGAACTGGAATTTCGGCAAATCCTTAGCAGTGATTGGTCGCTTTCTCGTGCGTGATTTACAATAATTTCTAATTGCTCAGCCATACTGTGTGTTTGCACGGTTCTGTGTGGAGATGGCCAGTGTCCCCTCTGTAAACTGCCCTTGCTGCTGCCCGCAGGTCTGACTCTCCTCATTCCCTACCTACTGACTCGTAAGAAGCGCTGGAGGAACTGCAAGGTGCGAGTGTTCGTGGCAGGCCAGCTCAACAGAATGGACGAGGAGCGGAAAGCGTGAGTGTCTCTGAGTGCGGGGGTTGAACGCCCCAGACTTGCACAGCATCTCCACAGCTTTTGCTGTTTCTTTAATTACTTGAGAGTAGCCGTTATTTACTTCATGCTAATATTGAACTCGGCTTTCGCCAAGATAAAATGGGATTTTAGTGGTGGGGACCAACCAAGATGTAGCTTCACTGTAATATATGAGCCTTCAGTGCTTTTCCGCCAGGTAACGTGGACTTCCTATTGGCCCGCTGTTGATGGCTGAAGTGTCATGCTGGCTCCATTCCTTGCAGCCTTCCTGTCCTTGTAGACCAGACCTAAAAGAAATGCTTTCCCCTTGCGTTCCAGGTTTATGGCGCTCCTGAGTAAATTTCGCCTTGGATTCAACGATGTTCAGGTGCTTCCAGACATCAATCAAAGACCACAACCTGAGAAGTAAGATCTGGACCGATGAAGCTGTTAAGACTACAGCGTTGCAGTTTAATAAAGCCCTGACAGGAGGGGTCTCTTATCAGTAGAATTATTATTTGTAATTAAAACGTAGCAGTTCAAAGTGCATTACATTGCTGTATTTTACTAAATGGTCAATGGGGGTGTACGATATGCAGTACTACTGAAAGAACTCTTGATATATAATTCACGTCTGGAGAGCGGTTTCTTCTCTGCATTTCTCTGATAGCAGTGTCTTCATACCCGTTTTGTGTTTGCATAGTGTGAAGAGGTTTGAAGACTTGCTGAGTCCATACAAACTGAATGATGATTTCAAAGATGAAACCAAAATCAATGAATTAAAAAAAGATTTCCCTTGGAAAATATCAGCTGAAGAGATTCAGAAGAACACGCCAAAGGTAAAAACTACTGAAGAAAATAAATACAAGAAAACTAGACTCACTTTTTGACCTTCAGGGTATCTCCTCAATCACCATACTTTAAGGAATGTTTTTTAAAGAATGTTTTTTTTTAAAGAATGTTTTTTTAAAAGAATTTTTCTCATTCTCTTAGGCTAACTAGTGCTTTGTATAATTATAATAAATTAATAAACCCTTTCTAAACCAGTTGGGAAAAAAACTTGATTGAATTAATCAGAATGCTTTAACATAACATTCCTTGAAACAGTCTTGTGAACAAGGCCCCAATATTTGATCATTTTCCCTGCAGTCGCTTCGACAAGTCAGACTGAACGAGATCTTCCTGGATTACTCGCGCGATGCTGCCCTTATCGTCATGTAAGTAGAAACAGCAGAGACACAAACATTTTGTGACTGTATTAAATATTGTAAAACCACGACACTGGCTTTACAGTCCTACCAAAACACCGTTGTGTAACCGAGTGGTAAGCAGCGTAACCACTGTGCAAGGATCAGACCCCTTGAAGATGGTATCGTCTTGGGTCAGTAGCAGGACTCCATGGGTGTGCAGTGTATTTGTTTGCATGGGTGTACGGTAACGTGCGTGTTTTCTAAATCAGCCACAATGTTTTGTTGTGCAGGACCATGCCTATCGGCAGGAGGAGCGAGTGCCCCAGCTCCCTCTACATGGCCTGGCTGGAGACCCTGTCCCAGAATCTGAGACCCCCGGTCATGCTGATCCGAGGAAACCAGGAGAGTGTCCTCACCTTCTACTGCCAGTAACACGGACAGTCACACTGCAGCATGCCTTCAACATACTCGCACGGACCCTCATTCAGCAACAGCGATGTCTGCCAAGAAATAAATAATAATAATAACTTCCGTGTCTCTTCATATAGGAAGTGAATTATCATGCCTCAGTTACACATTCTGGTGGCTAATGCATTAGCTTGCAAAGAGAAGCAGCCCAGTGGACTTTGATGTTACACAGCAACAGCTATCTGCTGCATTATCAGCAGTGTTGAATGAGGGGAAAAAGTACAGAAGAGCTCAGAGCTGTAGGTGGTTTATTTAAATAGAATTTGGATAATCACATTGTATAATAAAATATGTAAGAAAGTAGTGCAATTTAAGATTGTTTTTAATTTGATACAGTATGCATATAATATATATTTAAATATATTAAATTCCACTTTGTGTGCATTTCTCAGTTATCCTCTTTTAAAGTTAGACTGTACTTTCTCTTCCTAAATAAAATGAAGTTTGTAGGTAAGGGTTTTATTTTATTCATAATAAAAATGAAAAACAATGCTCTGTAGCAGGAAAAGTTTGTTTATTTAAGTACGTTATTAAAATAAATAAATGTTATGGTTGCTTGCTGTATATCCTGACAGACAGCTGTCTCATACATTGATGTAATATCTAAAGTGAAATGCTTGGAAAATAAAGTCATTGAAATCAAAACTGAGTTTGACTTATTCACTAATAAACTCTGCATGTTAATCTTCGTGAACTTGGAACGGAAACTCCCGTAGAGGGTTTGGCTGGAGACAAACGAACAAAAGAGCAGGCAGCGAGCAGGCCTGCCAGTATAAGGCCAGTGCTGTTAAGATCTTTCACAGTTTAGAATTATCATTAAAACAGACCTCCCTGTCATTACTGAATTGAGAGGAGCGCACAGCTTTGCTTCTACCAGATCTTGAATTGGACTTCAATCAAGTAATGAGGTGTGAAAAAACAACTCCTTGTGACTGGCACTGACCTTAACCATCGTTAAAGCAGATTCACTCACACACACACACACACAGCTTGAGCAAGGTGAGGCTGGCCACAGGGAACAGAAAAAGCCTCCTCTGTGTTTCAATGTCTACAATACCATTTGTGGCGTGCGGGCAACCAAAACACTGCACCTCTTTCTATAGGAGAATAAACAGCTAATTTACTGTACTGTACTTTGTGGATTATGCTTCCACAAGCACACACATAGGGGCGTTGAGAAAGTGGAAAAGAAGTGCATAGCAGTTTGAACCCGTACTGTATTTGTTTCTAGAACAAAACAACATGACTGAAGTAAGAGCAACACATTGCATCATCTTTTCCAGCCAGTCCGCAGCTGCTGTCCCCAGCGCTAGGCAGTGATATCACAGGCGTGGCAATCGAGAACCTCCACGTCAGGCCAACTGCACAGTCCAGCCAATCACAAGCAGCCAACTGCGTTTTAGAAGCATCCTCTTTTTTTAGATTACACGAACGAAACTTCCTGTTCTGCACTTGTGACTGGACGCAAAACTTTCACGTCCGTACGGCTGGGTTTCGGGGTTTCTAAATTATATAATCGTGAACGAGTCTTTGAACGTTACTATTTTTATTAAATATATAGCTAGTAACGCAGTTGTGCAAGAGACCCTGGCCATTTGGAATCCGTTGGTTATTTTGTTATGCTCCTTTTGGTTGGAAGAAAAAACGTAAACACAACAAGGACGAAGTTGAACTTTTCTCTCGAAGAAACCAAAACAAAAAAAAAAGAAAATGGAGCTTCCACCAAATCCCGCAGAGCGAGAACAGCAGGTTTTGACGCTGACGATTAAAACCC
Organism: Acipenser oxyrinchus oxyrinchus; assembly: GCA_030684275.1. Lineage (NCBI taxonomy): Eukaryota > Metazoa > Chordata > Actinopteri > Acipenseriformes > Acipenseridae > Acipenser > Acipenser oxyrinchus. Next base: position 32,762,422 of record CM060261.1, on the reverse strand, counting down.
CAAACCAAGCGTTTGCGGATCAGACCGTGTCCGGAGTGGTGCTGACCTGGACCGTGAAGGAGCTGAAGACGCATTTAACCAGGATCTACCCCAGCCATCCGGTAAGTCCATATATAACACAAAGCAAGGCCTGGCGTAAACACAGCAGCAGCGTTTAGGTAACTGAATAACGATAACGTTTGATCCAGGCTCTCCTGGGTAAATATTGTTAAAAAAAAATGTTGTTACAAAATATCACATTACAGACAAGAGTAGTTATAAAATACAATACAATACAATCAGGTCCCGGCCCCAGGACGTATCTAATTAAGTAAATAAAGCAATGCTTACATTATAGTGTGCCCTTTAAAATGTCAATGTGCGTGAAATTAAGTACTTTTCTTGTTTGGGCCCTGGACTGTAAACGTATTTGCAATGTGTTAAACCCATATAGTTTACAATTCAAGACTTTTTATATGTTTAAAGAGGCATTCTAGGAAACAGCCAGACCCAGGTGTACCTGTGAGGGAGTTGGGTTACTTGCGGTCAACCTTGAGGAAGTGTAATGCATTCTCATTAATCCTATGATCTCTTTGCACACCTGCGTTGTTTCTCTGCTAGCCTGAAAAAGACCAAAGGCTGATCTATTCAGGGAAACTGCTGCCAGATCATCTGCACATGAAGGACATCTTTCGTAAGGTAAGCCGGGAGCTTTTCTGTAAAGAACACTACTACTCTGTGATTTTTATAACAGTAAATAATATTAACAGTCTGCTGCATTATCCGTTCGTTGGGAAGATTCCAGCTAGATGTATTTGCCTAAGAAATGAATCATGTCTGGGTACCAAACTCTGCACATTGTGGAACAGAGAGCTGGAGTGAGATCTGACTTTTTTTTTTTTTTACTGTAAATGTTTTCAGTCGGACACACAGCCTACTCTTCACCTGGTGTGCAGCTTTAAGCCTCCGTTGGATTTGCATCAGCCCACACAAGCCAAGGTATTGAGACATGCACCTGTTCATACACATTATTGTGTGCAAAACAAAAAAACAGTATTTGGTCAGCTTGCGAAGCACTTTCTAAATGTTTTATAAAGTTGATAATCCTCTTGCATAGCTTTAAGATTTAATATTGAATCTTTTCTAAACCATATTTTTTTTTATTTAACTGTAATTGAACATGACAAATAAGGTTTATCCAAAAGAACAAATGATTTGCTGATTCTGTAAAGCAACACTGTTGAAAACCAAGAAAAGGAGTTTGTTTCATTTTTGGAAAGTGAATTAAACCATAATTAAACTCATTTTGCATATCTGTTCGGGTGGATAGAAAGTGCATTGTTCTTTCGGACAGCTGATGTGTTGCTCCCACAACGCAAAACCTGTTCAGCATTCCCCAGCCTGTGTGCAAGGACACCAATGTCATGAACTTCTCCTTGTTTTATAAACAGTTGGCTAGAACCAAAAAACCAAACTCCAAAGAGCACAGCAGACATGCCCTTGGAGATTGGGTGATGAAACAGGGATTTGTTTGGTTAGTCAGCTAGTGCTGCAATTCCTGTTTTGTTTTCGAGATACGCAGCAGAAGTTTCCGTCCACAGAATTCATGTTCTTTATAAAGAGCTGCATCTGAAAGCAGTAATATTCAAATATAGAAGTGGCTGGTTTCAGATCATGATTTTGCATGCACAGCAGTATGACTGAAGAATGGCAGCGTAGCATGACCGACATGAGCTCAAGAGTAACAAAACAAACAAAACACTTTCAGTGTTTTTGATATCATTTTATACCATTTTTTAAAATGTATTTATTTATTTTGTATTTCATTTTTTTACACGCTCAAACTTTGCTTAAATCACAAGGGACCCCAAACCACCCAGAAAGATATCAGACTACTTGCACAGGTCAGCCTTTTTGCAAAGGGTGTTGGTTAAACAAAGATCTTCAGTTCCACAACTGTTAAAGCTGCACATCTGCTTTGCCTTGCTCCCCTGAAGTGACTCAAGTCCACAGTGTTTATCACTGACAGCAGTGACCCCTCTTGATGTGGCGGTTGTTGCTTTTTGTTCAGCTTACAGAAAGGAATCCGCGTGTGGACTCGGCCCCTCGCACTCCCGGCCAGGCTGTAGGAGCTGCCTCCCCTCCAGCTGCAGGAGACGGATTGAGACACCGAGGAAACCTGCAGCATGGAGCTGCTGCCTGGACTCACCCAGCGATGTGAGGACCCCAGTACTGATACTGAGTGAATGAATAACCAATGCGTCATTTTGCATAGCTGCTTCCCTTGTTACTTTTTCATTCGCGATTCTGCATTGTTGTTAAAATAATAATAGTAGTAATGTTTATTATGAACCATTTCGTTTGGTTTAGGTTCTTTTATATTGGCAGCTTTCCAATGCTAATATTTTCAGCCAGTATAGGGGTTTGGGAATAGTAAACTGTAATTGGGTTTTATGAGAATAGGATCTTTGTGATTTTATACCATCGGATGGCTCAACAAAACAGACTGCAGGGCCCCCTGTGCTCTGCAGTATTTTCAGGGGGGGGAAAGAGTTCCTATATTCTAGTGTTGGATTCTAGAGCGCTGGGTTCAGAATTCTGGAATGTTTCAGAGCTGTCGCAGACTCTAACATGGATTCTGTATCCTATCAGGCACGCAGTAGGAGATCCGCAGTCACACCCTGGCTTTGCAGCGTATTCCATGTACAACCCACAGCAGCTTCTCTGGCTCCAGCAGATGTATGCACGACAGTACTACATGCATTAGTAAGTAGACAACCTGTTTAACAGAATGCCCAGTGCAGTACTAGGATTGAGAACAAGCACATAATACTACTGGGCTGTATATGGCTAGAGAGCTTGTCCACTGGGCAGCCCTGTTTCAATATAAAACAATGACTATGGGATCCAGGTTATCAGTGTGCTTGTTTGTCTTGAATTGCAGCCAGGCTGCTCTTGCAGCTGCAGCCGCCTCCCCTCCGGCCCCCAGCCCCCAGTCTCTGCCCGTGGTGCCCCCCGGCGCCCCCGCCCTGGCTGACCAGGCCCCCGTCAACCAGAACATCGCGCCACCCGCGCCTGTCAACCCAGGAGCCAATCAGAACCTGCGCATGAACGCCCAGGGCGGGCCGGTGATGGAGGAGGAGGAGGAGCTGAACCGGGACTGGCTGGACTGGCTGTACACTGCCTCGCGCTTCTCAGTCTTCCTCAGCATCCTGTACTTCTACTCCTCCGTGAGCCGCTTTGTGATGGTCATGAGCGCCCTGATGGTCCTGTACTTGTAAGTAGAGTCCAGTCCAATTCAGATTTCTATAGCACCTTTCATCACAAGGATCCTCAAGCGATTGTCTCGCACACACGCGCAAAAAATAAACAGTTAAACCATGAATTAAAAAGTCTAATAAAACAGAAATTAAAAGTAGAGTAAAAAGTGTTTTAATTGTAAAATTAGAAAAACTAAGATAAAAGGTGTGAAAAAATAGAACAATTAAACAGTCTAAAAAAAAAAATGAATAAAGTTGGAATAAAAAAAAAAGGGAGAATAAGCAGCTTCAAATGACTTTACAGGCTTTCACTTTGCTGTGCTTTTACTATGGGACAAGTTTCTAAGGGTGAGAGCTGTTCAGGATTTGCTCCTCAGTTCTAGTGTGTCTGCGTTTCAGTCCTCTCTAGTGCACAACTGCGTATTGACAACAAAGCTTCCTATTACAAAAGACACTGACTCGAACCACTCCTTCAGCATGTAGGTCACAAATGTACGCTTCTGAAACATCGGCTGGTTAAAGTGTGTAAGTTAGACAACAGCAAGTTTACCAGGATGGAGCAGGGACGGTGTGCCTAAGCTCCCCAGGGGCTATGTTATGAGCACTGCTGCTTTAGATCCAAGTAACCTTTCCTGCTTCTTGTAGTGATTTATAATCATGTCAGAAAGATTGGCATTGCTCTCATAGAAAAACAAACTGTTTCCAGCGGTTCTAGGTGTCTTTAAGACTGGCAGACTGAAGTCTGAAGAGGGTTAAACAGATAAACACCAACACATGTGAGCTGTGTCAGGACACTCCTCACTGATGCTTGATTACTGGTTGTAAAGCTGAGCTAAGTTTTACATTAGCAGCTGGCCTTAAACATATCCTTGATATCCTGTTGCTGGAACAAGTTGTCTAACCTGTTCAGTTTGTAAGCATCAAACAGCTTTGTAACTGGAAGACACTGTACACTGAAGAAGGTACGAGCAAAAACACGTGTACACTGGGCTTTAATACCCTGGGAAAACACCCCCCACCCCTCCTCCACTGATGTACAAAAGTTGCAAATAAATGATAGGAGCTCTTATTGAAAACTTAGTCCAGGATGTCTGTGTACTTTGCAAATTCCTGAAAGCCATTCTAGTTCGTTGCAGTTCTGGCTTTGTTTGCTGTTTGTTTAAGGGGTGTATGTGTTTGATCAGTACTTTGGACAGCATTTAATTTCCCTGTGTGCTGTTAACATTGCAGGACTTTTGGTTGACATAAGGTAGAAACTGAATTAATGGCGGCAGCAAGAGAATGAAGCTGTGAAAACCCTTTATTGACAATAGTAAAAGCATTACACCAGGGATGGAAATAAGACTCCCATTGCAGAGCAGTTTGATCCACACCTGAGTTTAATGTGACACACCTGAACTTGTTACCTGCACACTTCTGATTCTTTTTTGGTGTTTTGCAGGTACACTGCCGGTTGGTTTCCGTTCAGACAGAGACCCGCACGACCAGTTCCCAACAATCCAGTCCCCATGCGGGCAGCCGAAGACATCCAAAACCAGGAAAACCAAAACCGCAACCCTCCGGTAAGAGCCGTTGTATTTACTGATTGAATATCTCTCGCCGGTCTGTCACCCTGCAATACCACTTTTTTCTGTATGAAAACGTGCTTTTATAGTCTTGATGATCAGTGTGGAAAGAAAAGGGTTCGGTTTTGCTCCACCTCACACACACGCACGCACGCATTGCATGCCGAACAGAGATTTGGGTAACTGGGGGAGAGTTTAAGGTGCTACTGTGTTCAGACTGCTCTTATCCCTAAAATGTTCTATCCTGCCTCCTTGTCCGAAGCAAGCTCATTTTCTCTCCTGACCCCGCAGTGTTTTGTTTTTTTGTTTTTGTGCTCAGGAGGACGTGTCTGGGGAGGGGCAGGAGCAGGAGCAGGAGCAGGAGCACGAGCAGGGGCAGGAGCAGGAGCAGGCTCCGCTCCCAGCCACACTCCCCGAGAGGCGCTCGGTGCTCATCACAGCCTGGGTCTTCTTCAAGACCTTCTTTTCCTCTCTCATACCCGAAGGACCTCAAGCGATCGCAAACTAACGAGGAGGGCAGTGGGCTGATGTAAACTGCATTCCACAGGCGTGCCGATATGTACACCGCTGGCTTCTCCACCAGTCAGCAGCACTGCACAGTAAGTGGCAGGGGTTCCAATGTAGCTGGCTATCGCTCCCCCTCCACTCCCTTTTTATACCTGATCTCAATGTGTGATGAGGCAGTCTGGACTCTGGGGACATTTTATATATTCAATACTATTGAATGTCGTCGTCAGTTCACAGTACAGTCCATTTCTACTCTTACTCATGCAAACAACAACCCTGTCACTGAAGCGATGCCCATATCTTCAATCAGACCTTTATTGTATATTGTATACCTGTATATACTGTAAATAGATGCACACTGGGAAATAAATACTGGTGTACAGTATCACGACAGCACTTTATGTTCTCGACCAAACGTAAAATCTCTGTGCCATATTTATACCCCTGTAAATGCACCACAGATCTTTTTTCTATTATAATTTTTTTTTTTTTTTTGTGTGTGCTGCATTGCAGTCTGAGATCGGTACACCACTTCAGTATCGTAAACAAGCTTCAAAAATCTTTTGTTGATCAACTTTAATGACAATAAAAAGTACAAATACACAGACAGCGCTCCCACTTTCGCTGTCTGACTTTTATAAAAAGTAAAATAAAAAAAATAATGGGAATTAGCGAACGACCCTTTTAGAGTCCAGTACGTAGCTTGTGCTGTACAATGTACTGTCAACCGGGCCAATTCGTGAATGAACCAGACACCGTGGGAGCGCTGTGTGTAACTCTACAGTGTAGAGTAGAAACTCGTGGGTGCGTGCTGCAGTACCTGCTGCAGTGTCTTCTAGTTTAATCAGTCATTAGAAACCACTGGGTCCCCAGTGCCAGTGTTGTGGGGGTCTTTATCATTTCAAACGTGTTACTGGAGCAGAACTGCAATTCTACACTGTTACCCGGAGAGTGTTAAGATAACCGGTACAGCAATTCTATTCCAGCAGCTTTCAACATCGTAAATAAAAGAACAGAATGTCGATATTTTGCTGAGCTCTCTATACATTCTCTTACTAGTAACTGTAAATGTAGGAACATTATAGTAAGGATTAGTTTAACTGTACATTTTTGTGTAAATTCTTTCTTTGATAAGAGGCTGGATCTGTTAGTTGTACTATATTCTGTATAATCATGGCAAGGCTCCCTTTATCCAAACTGAAGGTGTATCTGTTTATTTTCTAACAGTACCCACTGGAGAGGTTTGTGTGAAAGGGGTCTGTTCTATCTCTATATAGTATATACACAAACAATGCAATCCCAGTTCCTGTTGTAATTGTTTTGCGTCAGTCAGCTGTCGTTTGTCGCCTATATGCAGCTCTTTGTTATGAATGATCTTGATATAATAATTCAGTATGTTTGTGGTAAGCTTTATTAATTAATAAAGGTGCATTTTGCGTGAATCCTGTGTCCTGTATTTGTTTTTTCACTGTGGGCTGTATTCACGAAGAATAAGCACACCTCCTATCTATACTCCAATATGCTTGCAGTACGGTAATGCTGAAATTGGGTATTATTTAAATTTAAAAAGCTTTCTATCCCCTCAGTCACTGTGTGCATAATTGTACCATGTTAAGTTTCCTATCTATGTATCTATTTTCAGATCTGTTTTTTTCAAAGTCATGGCCGGGCAACTTCTCGCACTCCATAGAGTTCACACACACAGTTTTAAAATTTCTAAAAATGTAATTAAAAAATGTGTGACTGAAGAGGATATATAAAGCTTTGTCTTGTGAACTGTGTTTTGTTATTTACAGTTTACAATCTTATGCAAGCAAATTCCCTTGATAGCCCATCATCTTCCTGAAGGACCTCAGCCAATACTTACGCAATCGTTACATCACTCAGCAAAGTTCGAACACAGCTGCTGGCAATGCTCCGGTTAACTTTCCCTGAGAAAGATGTCTAGTTAAAGAGTGAAACACCAGGCTGCAAAAACCCTCAGGAAGAAGACTCTTTATTTAAAAAGGCAGCATGACTATACTGTTAATCCCTTTAGAATAACTGGTCTACAATATCAAAAGCATAGACAAGAATGGCAGAGAAATACAGCAATGTGTTGTAAATGCATAATAAAATACTGAAGGAGTATGCCGTAGGGTGGTGACGCTCTGTAAGCGCTTGGAGCATGCGGAATATAATACTGAAGGAGTATGCCGTAGGGTGGTGACGCTCTGTAAGCGCTCGGAGCATGCGGAATATAATACTGAAGGAGTATGCCGTAGGGTGGTGACGCTCTAAGCGCTCGGAGCATGCGGAATATAATACTGAAGGAGTATGCCGTAGGGTGGTGACGCTCTGTAAGCGCTCGGAGCATGCGGAATATAATACTGAAGGAGTATGCCGTAGGGTGGTGACGCTCTGTAAGCGCTCGGAGCATGCGGAATATAATACTGAAGGAGTATGCCGTAGGGTGGTGACGCTCTGTAAGCGCTCGGAGCATGCGGAATATAATACTGAAGGAGTATGCCGTAGGGTGGTGACGCTCTGTAAGCGCTCGGAGCATGCAGAATATAATACTGAAGGAGTATGCCGTAGGGTGGTGACGCTCTGTAAGTGCTCAGAGCTTTGCCACGAGTGTTTAACTCTATGAATGTGTTTGAACTTTAGCATATTTTAAAAGCAGTTTTGAGACAGAATGTTTTTTAAAGTTCATCCTCTAACCCAGTCTGCAGTAACAGCCTGTGTGTTTCCTCTGTTCTGGCACTTCCTTTGTTTCAATCAGTGTGGAAGGCCGGCCTGGCTGCTGTGTTCCTGCTTCACCAGCGTAGTGACCGACCATGACTCCGGGGTTACTGTGGATCATTCCCCTTCTCAGCTTGCAAGCTTCTTTCTTCATTAGGAATCTCTGCGTTCCATGCACGGTTTTAAACATGATGAATGAAACTGAGCAAAGCGTGTTTTATCCTAGTGACAGTAATGAGAAATCTTACCAGTGTGCTGTTGATACCTGTACAGAACACCGTTACACCCAACATTTCAGATTTAGCAGTATGATGTCCTTCAAGAATCCTTCAAGAAGCTGCTTGATGAGATTCTGGGATCAATAAGCTACTAACAACCAAACGAACAAGATGGGCTGAATGGCCTCCTCTCGTTTGTAAACTATCATGTTCTTATGTCACAAATGTAAAGAATGTATGTGTTGGGTGTCTTTGTATATGGGGGACTTTCTGCTCCTGATTTAATTGAAAGGAAAAAAAATGGAAGCCTATCAGAAAAATGTGTTCTTTGCATTTAGCAAGAACATGTAACTTTCTGAGTAATTACTAAATAAAATAAAATGGGATTTGTGGTGTTCATTTATAAAATGATAGTGTGTCAGGAATCCATTTAAAGGGTCTATACTGAACACATGACCAGAAAACACAAACAACCTCCCCTCTTCTGGAAAAGTATCCTTCCAAAATATGCACTTTTGAAAACATCATCAGTTACCTGGATTACAAAATATAACAGCAGATATCAGTTGCAAAACTGACAGGCTGTGAATTAGGACAAATACAGAAAGAACCTGTAGTACAGATAAGGTGTGGCTCTTACTGCTGGAGACGCAAGCCAAGGTCGTCTCTTGTTTCACGACCTGTGCTCCAGACCACAGCTTCTCCCTTGTTCTACTTCAGCGTTGTGTTACACCTTGCTCTCATCATCAGCTGAAATCAGAGACCAGGGATGGGCCGCTCTGGCCCTTTAAAACCATTTGTTTTTCTTCCAGACAAGTTCTTAATTGTTGCTTTTTTTAACCTATTAAACCTCCAGCTGGATCCATGTAAATTCAACATCATACCTCAGCTGTGAAACCTGGGGTGGGATGGCCCTGCAAGACCAGAGTTGGATGTTTTGCATTGTAAGTGAGGATTATTGTTTAGCTTTTAAAGCTGGGGGAACACAAAGCCACTTTGTGGCTAGGAACCTGGTTTCAGCAGACTAGGTTTCAGGCCACTGCATGAACACCAGGGGAGACGTGGGGTTTGATACAGTTGTCTCAACCCAGGTCCCCCAGTCTCCTGGAGTGACATTTCAAGCCTCTGTTGTGTTCCCTCAGCTTCAAAGTCATGCACAGCAATGGCAGGTCTCCCTTGGTTATCCTTGTATAAACCCAGACACAAGGGGGGAATCGTGTACAGCGACCTGGAGACCTAGAATAACTAGGATTGCATTTTAAATCCTTACACCAAATTGCAAGAAGTTTGATTACTGGGTGCAATTATTTAATGCTGCATAAAATGACAAAGAAACCACAGTAACCCACACTTCTCACTGTTGCTGTTTTTGTTATCCAGTTCTTTTTTACAATTCAAAATGTAACCCCATACGGTTAGCTGGGCTGGTTTTGTCCTGTGCTTTCCAGAGCAGCGGATTTGCAAGGATTAAACTTCAGCATTAGGAAATGTGTTAGGAAATGTGAACTTTGCACAACAGCCAGAGGAAGGTGAGTCATGTCCTGTTTGTTTTTCTCCAGAGGAAAGGCATCAATGTATAGCCCCTTTCAGTTCCATAAAGCCAGACTTCTAGGAACACTAAGGTTCACCAGTCTGTGGTTGAGGGCTGGTAAGGGAGCAGAGTTGTGTTTTACACTGAGGCACGATGTTCCTCACGCTGGTGCTGATGGTGCTGCTGTGCCTTGCTGCCGGGTCCTTGGCTTGTGACTGGCGATTCACCTTTTAAATCCACAGGGATCGCTTGCAGAGTCACCAAACCGGCTGCTTTGGTTTGTAAGTATGCTTGTGTTGCTCCAGTTACCAAACGTCTTTTGCATTTTATGTTTTGCTCTTTATGTTATTATTGTAATTTATTTTAATTGATAAAGCTGCCCAGACACCAAACAACAACGTACACATGTATTATTATTTTATTTTACAGTAAATCAGCAAACTACCCAAGTCATACAGGCTGCATTCAGGCATGCTAAATATCCCAGTATGAAAGGGGAGAAGTCTATACTGTTCATTGGGAAGGTTTTGTATGGATTAAACAAGTCCGTGGAATTGATCATTTTTCTTGAAAGATTATCAGCCCTTTTTAAGCTGTTTTGAAATTTCTCAGTTTCAGAGGATTCCACATAAGTATGTATATTTGATCTCCCAATGCTGAATCGCTGTGTCAGCAAACAGACCACTCTTACAGCAAAAAATAATCCTGAAACCATGGAAAGTGAAAGCATGCAATCATGTCTCTTGTGAAAGTGATCTGAATGCTGTATATTACAATATTAATGCAATATATGCACAGTTAACTTACCAATCAGATCTAATCGCAATGTTTGTTGTTTTTAAATTGTCGACAGTTTAGAAATCCACAACCTGTCAATAGGTAAGAGTGAGGTGGAGCTGAGGGAAAACGATGCCTTTGGGATTGAAATCCACAACGTCAGCACGACCTTCAAGGGGGCCTTGCACTACGGCTACGGGTCGTGGCTGTGAGTAACTATTTCATCCACATCTAATAGTTCATGCACGTTGTACACTTAGTGTGAAGTGTTACAGAACACCCTGCACAGTTTACATGAAACGCATTGCATTACCTTTGCTGAGATCCGGTTGTCCGTATCGCAGTGTAATATTTTTAAACGTTTTAAAAATTGGAATCACACATCATTGCTAATTTCTCAACAATTACCTTGTGTTAAAATGTGACTTTTTTTACTGACGGTTATCAACCTTGTCCCTCTCCCCCTCTCACATTCACCCCCTCCCCCCTCCTCCTTCCTCCTCCCTCCTCCTCCACGATCATAGCGGCTGTCCTTCCTCTAAAGGAGTAGCTTTCCATGTTAATCTTCCTTTTCCCTTCCCTGGATCTTGAGACCCCTTCATCAATCCACTTTGTCTGGGTTCACTTCTGCAGAATGAAAAGGAAAGTGTTAATAGAGCTCACTTCATTCATGCAAAGCCAGGAAATCAAGGTTATTGTCCTGCTTTGGTCACCAATGCCTGAGTCGTTGCTGGTGATGCTGAGGCATGTTAACAACCCTAAACAGCAGTGCTAGTGTTGCCTGTGTAGGAACGCTTGTTGCTCATGTTGCTTTATCAGTAATAATTATTATTTATTTCTTAGCAGACACCCTTATCCAGTGCGACTTACAATTGTTACAAGATATAACATTTTTACATACAATTGCCCATTTATACAGTTGGGTTTTTACTAGAGCAATCTAGGTAAAGTACCTTGCTCGAGGGTAATGAATTGAAAGTGGAGGTAGTACAGTAGTAAGGAGTATTAAAGTTTACTGCATAGTGGAATGACAAGAGAAACATCCAACTTTTACTGTTTCAGCACTAAGAAACGTTGCAGAAAGTCAACCTGCTGGAAGTGGAATTATTTCTGCTGAGCAGCTTCAGATTCCACAGCTTAACCAGGGACACAATATAAAAAACTGATTTTCCTATGGAAGCCAGCATGGTTATTATGTTTATGAAAGGTATGAACACTTAATAGCATGGACCCTGGTATTTACCTCATAGACCTACTGTGTAATAGGTTTTGTAAGTTTTGGAATGACACTCTGCAAGATCCACAATTCTCAACTTCAGAAGTGTGCAATCTTTGAAAAGGGGGTGGCGTATTGCGGGGACAAAAAAACATCAAGCGTCATCTCAATACACTGAGATGTTGAAGAGTCTTTTTTTCATTTTTTTTAATGTTAAGAAATGTACTGCATAGTTTCTGTACGACAAAAAAAATCAAGAGCGGGAGGTGTGTAGGACGCTGCGATAAGGACAACAGGTACAAGGTAAGGGTAAAGGTAACGTAATGCGTTTCATGTCAACTGTAACACTTTAATTTATGCAAAGGAGAGCGACTTGATATTTTGTAACTTCAGCCCATTATGATGAACACAGCCCTCACTGCTTAATAATACTCCTACAGACAGTACATTTAAAACCATGTGTTAATGTGACCAAAAGAGCAAACACAATACTGTATAGGAATGATACTGTACATACAGATCTGAATAATACCCTTCTTGTGTTGAAATTCCCTCCACAGCATCAACCTGGGGCATTCCGTCGACTTTGAAATTGAATCTCAAATCGATCTGCGGGTCAACACAAAGCTGTGTAAGTGTGTAGTGCGCCACTAGGGGGCGCTGCTGAAGAAAGAGCCGCAGAAGGCAGACAAGACAGGCAGGAATGAATCGTTACAGGAGCTCATGAGACTTTCTTTTTTTAAATGTAGAACGTGATAATGTTCAGTAGCTCAGTTTCCAACAAAGACAATTAAGTATGGTTAATGCTATCCACTGTATTAAAAAAAAACAAAAAAAAACACAAACACATGACCCCAGAAGAGCTTTAGAGTACAGCCTAGTATGCCTGACCAGGGCTAGAATTGTGGGTCTGGTTTCACAAAGCAGTTCTAGGTAGCAGTCTGCTAAATCCAGTCTCTTCTAAAAAATACATTAAAAGAAATGTAAATCATGCAGACTTGCAGAGTGGGTTTTAACAGGTGAAACCCTGGCGTTTCTTGACGTCACAGGTCTTATTACCTTTCCATCCCAGTTTCTCAGTTTCTATTAATTATTATTTATTAATATACTTCTCTATTCTTTACAATGTTTCCCTATGCTTTACAGTGCTTTCATTACATTGTATTACACTTTGCTATGCTTTTACTGTCGTTAACTTTTAACATTACCGAGCTGATTTACATGGCAGTGGGTCATATTACTTTTATACTTGTACTGCCTCTTGTAAACCTCATAAGGTTAAGATTGTTATGTTTGTTAAGCTTGCTGTCAGCAGGAGCACGCGGACATCAGAACAGGGAAATAATATGCAGGAGCTGTATTTCAGATAGAATCTACCCTTTGGGCAAATATGCTAATACTGTGAATTGCTTTTCAGTTTCAGTCCTTTATTAAAGCAGATTTTACTCAAGCTAAGTTACCAAGCTCTGAAAATCAGGCATACCCCCTGATGTAACTCCTCTAGCATTAACACAGATGTTTTTTTGCAGGTGTTTTGTTTTCTGAGGATTCCTGTGAATATTTTCAATTGATGGAACATTTGAAGCTGACTGATTCTGTGCGTTTTTTACAATCCCGACCAGTAGATGATTGGAGAAAGCCTTCTCAAGTCTTCATTCACTCCACCGTGGCTAACATTATTCAACTGGTAAGAGACTCAGGGAGACCACATTGGCATGGATCAACAATTGGAGAACCTGTTCATATGTTTTCTTATTAACTTTGTTTTCCTTCCTGAGTTAAAGCAGAGCTTGATGATGTTGTTTTAGTAGAGTTTGCTGACGTCCCTCTCCTTACAGCTAAATTCGACTCTACTGAATTTAAACAAAATAACAGATCAGTCTAATCCATGGGCACAAGTCTAATCTATAGAAAGCTGCAAAAATACCAACAATCAATGACTATTAGTGTTAAATATAAGCTATTACAATTGCTCAAGATACACTTTTAATGTGCACCAGTAAGTAATGCCCCATAATCATGGTTCTGTTGCTGCCCTACATAGTACAAAAAATGAGTCCAGTGGGGGAGCATATTTTTAAATATTTAAATGTATTTTCCTTGGTCACAATAACTGGATTAATGGTCTAGTTAACAATTAAGGGTCTAGTTAAGTAATTGAGAGCTCAGTTGGAATGAAAACCAGCAGACACAGGGGGTCCCCAGGACCAGGGTTGGGAAGCCCAGATCTAGAGAAATGTTGTCAGGGATACACTGTTAAAAATTCTAATCCCAGAACTCTTATTTTGTAGCATGGATGATGATGTAAGCCCTGTGGTTAATATTTTACAAGTGAAGCATGATGGCTCTGTTAAACAATCTAAGCCCATAAGACTTGTTAGTGCCTGCAAGTTGGGAATTTTTGGATTTCCTTTTGACACCCAAAAGTGCACAATAACATTTGATCCTTATAGAGTATTAGTGTATTTTGATGTGCAGACCTTGTTTACTGTTTTGGAAAACTTTTGCTCCCTTGCTATTTAGAATTAAGATTTTAAACAGAGTTTACTAGTCATCTTTTGAAAACGTCTTCTTTGGCACAGGTAGATAACCATAACCATAGAAAGCGCTTGAAACAAATCCAATGTGATATTGCTACCTTTTACAGAGGAAGGACCGACAGATCTACAGTGTTTTGTTGTCAGTGTGCAGACGGTCATAGGCAGGCACAGAGAGATATGGAGCTGGGTTATAGCTAGACTACTGCAGAGGCTACCCTAGAGAGAGTACTTTACACGCAGTACACAAGTGGTTATAAAGTCAAATGGAATCACCTTGTCATTCATTTTCCTTGGGATTCCAGATACTGGCGTCCTGCAAAGGCTCCCATTAACAACACACACCACCTGCTTCCATTGAAGTCCCACTCATGAAGGACTCAAAATTCAATTCAGGGCCCTAAAAATGAAAGTCTGTAGCTCTTGTCACATGATCTCTAAAACTAGAGGAACCTTCTAGTGTACTTAGAGTCCACTATCTCCCTCATTAGTAAAATTCTTTTGGCATGCATTTCTAAAGATTACTCTGATGCTACTGAACAGCAGAAACATTTGTTTAGCTTCCAATCACTTAAAGATAACTCTTGATACAACCATGCAAAACTGTAGAAAGCAGGGAAGACATGGACTCAGGACTAAGGACCCTGCATCAAACACAGGCGATTTGTTTTCACTGTACATTTAAAAGAACAACTTGGTTTGGGTTTGACATACCAGTTACCGTAACTAGTATATTCTTTTTGTTGTTCAGACAATTTTCTGTTTCAGTCATCACATCCTGTTAGTAAAAAAAAAACAGAACGTTGAAAGCATCCCTGTGGCCTCAAAAGAGATGTCTAACTTCCAAGTCAACTTGTGTATTTAAGCATCGTAAAGCATGCATATAGATGCATGGTAAAGTATGGAAAACTACAGTAACTGCATAAGCAATTTTTATATTGGGCATTCCGTAAATGATCAGAGATGTGCATCTTTTTTTTTTGCTTAATACAGTTTGCATTTAATTAGCATTTGCAAGCAAATCCACCCACACCAACCACAAACCCACATAGACGCTGCTAATGCTGGTTTTGTGCTAGACAGGATATATATATATATATATATATATATATATATATATATATATATATATATATATATATATATATATATATATATATATATATATGTGCTTAATAAACTTAAGCAATCAATTAATTTAAGAAATATAAGGTTAATGTAAGTCTTTTACAATAGTTAATGACCTTTAACCCTCATTTCGGTTGACTATAGCACTTCTGCAAAGGGTAAGGTATGAATCGGAGGAAATTTTAAAAAGGTGCTTTCCATCAATCCTCTGCCCCTTTAAAAAAAAAAAAAAAAAAAAAAAGGCTGTATATTCATTGCAAGGAAAGATAAAAAGCCTTCCACTCTGTCAGGTGATCATTAGCTATTTCAGTGAGCACTGCCTGGCTTCACCATGGTTCTGTATAATGATACCCTTGATTTGAAGCAGACGTCTTGGCTTGGGGACTCCCTAGCCCCAAGCCTTGTCCTGGGAACCTGCTTTCTGGTGGGGGTCCCAGGGAACTCAGTGGTCATCTGGGCTATCCTTTCTCAGGTACGGAGACCCACCTTCACCATGAAGCTCATGCTAAACCTGGCTGTCACAGACATCCTGACTCTGGTCACCCTGCCACTGTGGATTTACGCCTTGGCGGACACCTGGCTCTATGGAATCGCCTGCTGCAAGTTTTTCTGCTACCTGATTTACTGCAGCATGTACGCCAGTGTCTTCTCTGTGACGATGATGAGTGTTCATCGCTACATGGTCATGCTTTACCCACTGTGCAAACAGAAGCTCAGGGGCAGGAAGAGCGATAGGACCTTGCTGTCCTTAGTTTGGGTCCTTGCTGGCCTCTTTGCCATTCCTGTTCTTGGAATTCGAAAAGTGGAGGACAGGAATGGACGGCAGAAGTGCTTAGCCACCGGATACACGTCCCACAATCAGAAAGCAGCAGTTCTGATGCTGGAAACCTTAGTGGGTTTTGTGATCCCATGCATGGCACTGGCTGTTTCATACTTTTTCATCAGCAAAAGAATGAAGCAAACCTCTTTCCAGACAGGCAGGAGGCTGGGTAAGCTCATCACATGGATTGTGTTTTCTTTTTTCATCTTATGGTTCCCCTACCATGTGTTCAATATACTCACTATTTCCACCAGCTTATTGAAAGCAAACTCCCAGTTGGAGGACTCTGCACGTCTGGAATCGTTTTCTGAGACAGGTACGAATTTAGCAGGGGCTCTAAGTTTTATGAACAGCTGCATCAACCCTTTTCTGTACGCCTTCGCCTCTCGCAGTCTACGCAGAGGCATGAGGACTTCAACTCTAGTCAAACAATTCGAACAGGTGTGTCATTCCCACATGGACAAAGCCAGGGACACCATCACCATGGATGCCACCAGAAATGTACCAAATAAACAGGGCTCCATGTGTACTCCCCAGCTTGATTATGATCAAAAAGGTTAACACCGACAAGTGAAGCCAATGTGTGTGGAGTTTAAAAAAAAAAAAAAGTAGCACTTCAAATCAGCTTTTTTGTTTGTCCTGCCTGCTTAAAGAAGGTTATAGCCAAAATGATCTGATTTGAATGTTTAAAAACACTGTTTTATGTTTATGCTTTGTATATATGCTGATTAAACCAACATTAAAATATATATATAATGTTAAACATTTATTCTTCAGTTTCCTTCTTTAATATATATATATATATATATATATATATATATATATATATATATATATATATATATACACACAGCTCTGGAAAAATTAAGAGACCACTGCAAAATTATCAGTTTCTCTGGTTCTACTATTTATAGGTATGTGTTTGGGTAAAATGAACATTTTTGTTTTATTCTATAAACTACTGACAACATTTCTCCCAAATTCCAAATAAAAATATTGTCATTTAGAGCATTTATTTGCAGAAAATGACAACTGGTCAAAATAACAAAAAAGATGCAGTGTTGTCAGACCTCGAATAATGCAAAGAAAATAAGTTCATATTCATTTTTAAACAACACAATACTAATGTTTTAACTTAGGAATTCAGAAATCAATATTTGGTGGAATAACCCTGATTTTCAAGCACAGCTTTCATGCGTCTTGGCATGCTCTCCACCAGACGTTCACATTGATGTTGGGTGACTTTATGCCACTCCTGGTGCAAAAATTCAAGCAGCTCGGCTTTGTTTGATGGCTTGTGACCATCCATCTTCCTCTTGATCACATTCCAGAGGTTTTCAATGGGGTTCAGGTCTGGAGATTGGGCTGGCCATGACATGGTCTTGATCTGGTGGTCCTCCATCCACACCTTGATTGACCTGGCTGTGTGGCATGGAAGATTGTCCTGCTGGAAAAACCAATCCTCAGAGTTGGGGAACATTGTCAGAGCAGAACGAAGCAAGTTTTCTTCCAGGACAACCTTGTACTTGGCTTGATTCATGCGTCCTTCACAAAGACAAATCTGCCCGATTCCAGCCTTGCTGAAGCACCCCCAGATGAGTCAAATTTTCAGCTTTGCCCAGCACCTGGTCGTCTAATGGTTAGACGGAGACCTGGCGAGGCCTACAAGCCACAGTGTCTCGCACCCACTGTGAAATGCGGTGGAGGATCGGTGATGATCTGGGGGTGCTTCAGCAAGGCTGGAATCGGGCAGCTTTGGCATGAATCAAGCCAAGTACAAGGTTGTCCTGGAAGAAAACCTTCTGCTCTGACAATGTTCCCCAACTCTGAGGATTGGTTTTTCCAGCAGGACAATGCTCCATGCCACACAGCCAGGTCAATCAAGGTGTGGATGGAGGACCACCAGATCAAGACCCTGTCATGGCCAGCCCAATCTCCAGACCTGAACCCCATTGAAAACCTCTGGAATGTGATCAAGCGAAGATGGATGGTCACAAGCCATCAAACAAAGCCGAAGCTGCTTGAATTTTTTGCGCCAGGAGTGGCATAAAGTCACCCAACATCAATGTGAACGCCTGGTGGAGAGCATGCCAAGACGCATGAAAGCTGTGCTTGAAAATCAGGGTTATTCCACCAAATACTGATTTCTGAACTCTTCCTAAGTTAAAACATTAGTATTGTGTTGTTTAAAATGAATATGAACTTATTTTCTTTGCATTATTCGAGGTCTGACAACACTGCATCTTTTTTGTTATTTTGACCAGTTGTCATTTTCTGCAAATAAATGCTCTAAATGACAATATTTTTATTTGGAATTTGGGAGAAATGTTGTCAGTAGTTTATAGAATAAAACAAAAATGTTCATTTTACCCAAACACATACCTATAAATAGTAGAACCAGAGAAACTGATAATTTTGCAGTGGTCTCTTAATTTTTTCCATATGCTTAAAGAAAAACCTCGCTGTTTTTAAAACATTGTATTATAACTAAATCAAATTACGAATAATGAATTGCATAAAAACCCCACTTACCTCACTCGTTACAATTAAATTGAAGCTGTACGGCACGAGTCATGTTTTTCTCTTCCAAAGAAACGTTATATATTCAATTATCTAACCTACAGGTTTGTAAAATCGAAAACACACAGAACGTGACGTCGACGCTTGAGCCCAATATTTTTTTATTCTTTTCAAAATCAGGCCGTTTAATCGATGTAATTAATTATTCTACTAATAATCTAATGTTAAACAGCAGCGACTTCAAATCAGTCACCATTGCTTAAAATTAACGTTCCTTTCTTTTGAAAACTAAATTCAAGTTCTGCAATAAACATTAAGAATTGTTTGTTTATTTTGATGCAAATAATAATAATAATAATAATAATAATAATAATAATAATAATAATAATAATAATACAACTTTAAAGAAATAAATACAAATTTGATTATATGCCGGTGGGTATATTTCATACACAACTACTTGGCTCAACATTGGACTATATATACAGTACTGTGCAAAAGTTTAAGGCAGGTGTGAAAAAATGCTGTAAAGTAAGAATGCTTTCAAAAATAGACATGTTAATAGATTATATTTATCAATTAACTAAATGCAAAGTGAGTGAACAGAAGAAAAATCTAAATCAAATCCATATTTGGTGTGACCACCCTTTGCCTTCAAAACAGCATCAAGCATCAATTCTTCTAGGTACACTTGCACACAGTTTTTGAAGGAACTCGGCAGGTAGGTTGGCCCAAACATCTTGGAGAACTAACCACAGTTCTTCTGTGGATTTAGGCAGCCTCAGTTGCTTCTCTCTCTTCATGTAATCCCAGACAGACTCGATGATGTTGAGATCAGGGCTCTGTGGGGGCCATACCATCACTTCCAGGACTCCTTGTTCTTCTTTACGCTGAAGATAGTTCTTAATGACTTTCGCTGTATGTTTGGGGTCGTTGTCTTGCTGCAGAATAAATTTGGGGCCAATCAGATGCCTCCCTGATGGTATTGCATGATGGATAAGTATCTGCCTGTATTTCTCAGCATTGAGGAGACCATTAATTCTGACCAAATCCCCAACTCCATTTGCAGAAATGCAGCCCCAAACTTGCAAGGAACCTCCACCATGCTTCACTGTTGCCTGCAGACACTCATTCGTGTACGCTCTCCAGCCCTTCGGCTAACAAACTGCCTTCTGCTACAGCCAAATATTTCAAATTTTGACTCATCAGTCCAGAGCACCTGCTGCCATTTTTCTGCACCCCAGTTCCTGTGTTTTCGTGCATAGTTGAGTCGCTGGCCTTGTTTCCACGCCGGAGGTATGGCTTTTGGCCGCAAGTCTTCCATGAAGGCCACTTCTGACCAGACTTCTCCGGACAGTAGATGGGTGTACCAGGGTCCCACTGGTTTCTGCCAGTTCTGAGCTGATGGCACTGCTGGACATCATCCGATTGCGAAGGGAAGTAAGCATGATGTGTCTTTCATCTGCTGCAGTAAGTTTCCTTGGTCGACCACTGCGCTCTACGGTCCTCAACGTTGCCCGTTTCTTTGTGCTTCTTCAAAAGAGCTTGGACAGCACATCTGGAAACCCCTGTCTGCCTTGAAATTTCTGCCTGGGAGAGACCTTGCTGATGCAGTATAACTACCTTGTGTCTTGTTGCTGTGCTCAGTCTTGCCATGGTGTATGACTTTTGACAGTAAACTGTCTTCAGCAACCTCACCTTGTTAGCTGAGTTTGGCTGTTCCTCACCCAGTTTTATTCCTCCTACACAGCTGTTTCTGTTTCAGTTAATGATTGTGTTTCAGCCTACATATTGAATTGATGATCATTAGCACCTGTTTGGTATAATTGTTTAATCATACACCTGACTATATGCCTACAAAATCCCTGACTTTGTGCAAGTGTACCAAGAAGAATTGATGCTGTTTTGAAGGCAAAGGGTTGTCACACCAAATATGGATTTGATTTAGATTTTTCTTCTGTTCACTCACTTTGCATTTAGTTAATTGATAAATATAATCTATTAACATGTCTATTTTTGAAAGCATTCTTACTTTACAGCATTTTTTCACACCTGCCTAAAACTTTTACACAGTACTGTATATATATATATATATATATATATATATATATATATATATATATATATATATATATAGTTAACATACACATATTTTATGTAATCTGTCACAGATAATTCAAACTCAATTTCAAATCGACAAGCAAATCAGAAGGGTTAGTGTTGGTGGTGAATGTGGTTATGTCTCAGGAACCTATAAATAAAGATTCTTAAAATAAAACTCGTCTGTGTGTCACTGACACATTTGTGGTATGTGCTGGCGCTGTTTTTTTTTTTTTATAAAGTGTGCATGTCTGCTGCCTTCACCTAATGCAGTTCCACAGAAGAATGACACGTCCGTTTCTCGAATTTAATTCAAGTGTAACTAGGTCAGCACTTTTTAAATAATGTATTTATTTTAGGTTTTTTTCCAGTAAATTATGTATATTTCTTGTTCACATTCTGTATCACTAGGTGGCAGCACATCCCAGGGAGTGACAGTACACAGGAGTTTCCAGACGTAGGTAGACTGTGATAAGAAATCTGCCCTCAGTGTGGATATCAGTATGCTAGAGTACGTTTTCATATGGCGCATCAATCCTGTGTAAATGTCCTCTCCGATTGTGTGCTGCCAGGTGGGAAATATCTAAGGAGGGCAGAGGGTTACTTTTATATTTCATGCCAGCCCTACACTCTGGCAATGTTCATAAAGCATTAGCATGCCAAGAAATGCACAGGAAAGACTGCAATTAATATGCATATAAATGCACAAATGCTAGTCCACCACACAAGTGCTTAAAACATTCTTTACCTAGGTGCATCCAATTTGTGTGTGTGTGTTTGATTTTTTATTGATTATATCTGTAGGGTAGGTTCTGGTTTTTGAAGTGGGTCACCTAACTGTGCATTAGGATTCCACTAACCTGTTTTCACATGTTCCTGTTTTGAAAAAGTCTTATTACTCCCTGCTATGCAGTTTATTCAGGAGTTAACCAAAGTTTATCAAAGAATAGTCCAGGCTGACAGAAGTTACCATTTCAAATTCCGCACAGGACAACATAACAACAAATGGACAATGAGTGAGGTAGGAAGCACTGTTCATTTTACCCAGAGAATGGTAAACGAGAGTTTCATTTAAGAGAATAATACATAGTTTACTAGGTGAGATTGTATCAGATTTACCTCTGGGGTCAATCAATAATCAATTAGAAGCTTCCCTCGGGCAACAGTGTATCAGCTCCGATAACAGCAATCTTGAACTTGTCAGAGTGCCCTTTTCACAGGATTTATACTTCCTTTGGGGTGCCTTTAAATTGCCAGTGTATATAATGTTCCTGGTCCAATATCACGCTGGTTCTGATAAGGCACTGCAGTGGATTACCAGTTTGCATTGTGCATACCGTGTCTAGAAATAAGAATTTGTCCCCATTGTATTACCAGTGTATTACCAGTGTATTACCATTGCATTAAGCAAAGTGGTAGTTCAGGCAGGCACCTCACATTAAATAATGTAACCTCAAACACATTTTAGGCACTTCCAATAGCAGATCAAATCATTAGTCAAGTAGCTAGTATCTTATTTGTCCTTCGATCAGCAAGGAAGCGATTTATATCACCTCTATTACGTCCCCGCTGTGTGCCAGAGTTCACCTCCTCCTCCCCAGCCGCCAATTTGCTTTTTGTCTTCGTCTAATGAGGGAGGACACCTATCCACTTCCACCTCTCCACTTATCTGCAAGCTCATTTATGGGCAGGGGTACCTTGAAAGGTGAGGCCAAAGGCCAAAGAATATATATATATATATATATATATATATATATATATATATATATATATATATATATATATATATATATATATATATATATATATATATATTAGTGTATTAGTGCTGTCCAGTCTGTTTTAATAAATAATCTATCGCATGGATTTCCTGACTGAACTCCTTACAGTGCAATTGCATTGCTACTTAAGATCCTTGGGTTTCAAAGCACATGGGAAAAGTATCTGTAGAGCATAGTGAATTAAGATGTGAATTAGGTATGCGGCCCCCCCCTGTCTCTTCATAGCCCCTGTAACTGATGTACAGCACGCCTTCTTTAATGTGCACAACACTTCAAGAGGCAGGACACTTTACAGATTCATGACACATTTTATTATTGTTGTTGTTTGGTTCTGGACAGACGACTCTGTGAAGGAAGGATGGAAGGCGCTGCAAAGAGTTAACAGTGCTAGTAAAGGGTGAGCGTGGTCAGGGTTGCCATGGCTTACAGAAACAACTGTGAGCAGCCCCCAAACAGGGGTGGGATGGTCCAGTCACCGGGTACCACACTGCCACCAGCAAGAGTAGATGGATAGGCAAAGGTAAATAAAGTGGCTTAGTGGAGCTGAAGCATTGTCATCCCAGCCAGTGGGTGGATTGATGTGCAGCTCAGATGTGACCTGCATGCCGCTCAAACTGGTCTGCTGTGACCCCAGCAAAGGGATTCCTGTGGAACTCAGAATCTCGGTCTAGCAAAGGGATTCCTGCGGAACTCGGAATCTCGATCTAGCAAAGGGATTCCTGTGGAACTCGGAATCTCGGTCTAGCAAAGGGATTCCTGTGGAACTCGGAATCTCGGTCTAGCAGGGGTCTCGAATGTGCTACTAAGTCGATGGAGCTGTGACAGGGTTTGACATGGGTTACAAGAGGTAAAAGTGCTACAAAATGAACTAAATTCTGACATCATTCCTTCAAAAAGCAATGCCTTCAATTACGAAGTGACCCCAATAAGGAATCTGTAACCCCCCCTGGCCCCACTTCGCTGTTGGTCCGGATGGTGTTTCATTATTATTTTAAAAAAAAAAATTCATGATCAGAGCTAAGAGATACTGTGGAAATGATTCATTCCACTTAATTAGAACCTTTTAATTAGCACAGAGAGTTCTTTAATTAAAACGGTCCCGTGACAATGCAGATCACTGACGTCTAGAATAATTGTCTGTCACAGTACAAACTTTTCTTTGCTCCCCCTCCCTCCTCTCCAGGATTTCAGGTGGTCTCCATGCGCCACCATATTAACAAGAGCCACCGAACAGAATCCCACCTCTCCTCCGCGCCATTTAAAATCACCTATGAAAAATAATTCTTTTCTTTTTTTCTATCTCATTACATGATAGTTTTTTAAAAACCCTTCTTATCCTCCGAGAAGAAAACAGCACTTCTATATGCACGTGTTTGAAATTTAAACACCCTTTGATTAATTCTCATAATAATAACATCAACAACAATAATAATAATCATAATAATAATAATATAATAATTATAATAATAATAATAATCAATATCATCTAAAAACTACTTTTTTTTCCTCATTGAAATTGACCAGGAATATATATATATATATATATATATATATATATATATATATATATATATATATATAGAGAGAGAGAGAGAGAGAGAGAGAGAGAGAGAGAGAGAGAGAGAGAGTATAGTATAGTTCATTAATTTCCCCTTTTGCTAGTAATATCTCTTTTAAAAAACAAACAAAAAAATATTTACAATCATTCATTTACAACCAATGGCTTTTCATAGTCCGATAATAAGTCCTTTTAAATCGAAAAAGCACAATAAAAAGTCTGATAAAGTCCACCCTCACATGGCCGCCAGCTGCGCCAGCACCATTTGGAAGTGCTGCGTGGTGTTGACCAGGTCGTGCACCCTGTCCATCATGTCCTGGGCCGCGGTGGGCGAGGGGTACTGCAGGGCGGCACTCTTGGTGCTCACCACGATCTCCTTCAGCATGTCGCAGAGCAGGTTGCTGTGCTGCGTCACCTTGCTGCGGATCTCCTGTGCCTTGGCCTGCCGGGACAGCGTGTCCCCGATGAAGACCAGCTTGTGCGCGCTCAGGATCACGAACTTGCTGTGGGCCACGAAGATCTTGGGCGGCTGGTTGCTGGTGATGGAGGTGTAGAAGGCGTCGATGGCGTTGGTCAGCATGGTGATGTTGGCCTCACACTGCTCTCACGAGAACAGCAGCAGCTGCCGGTCTCGGGGCTCAGCTTGCTCCTCACCTGGGCGTGAAGTGCGTCGGGCGCCCAGTTGGAGACGTCGTTGTCGATGGGCCGGCTCACCTCCTGCGCCAGACGCTCAAACTGCTTCAGCTGCGGGGCGGGAGAGGGAGAGGGGACGGGTCAGTACAGAACACAGCGCAAGAGGCAGATCCAATACGTGCTTTATGGGGGTGCCTGCTTTCTATTCGTAATATACCTTTAGTGTTCTTGCCTTTGCTTTCCACTTTGAAATGAGCACTTCCAAATGAATCAATCCAGGGATGGAAATAAGATACATGTTGCATAGCAGTTGGATCCGTGCCTGGTTTTACTAAGAGTTTTAATAAGACAAGCCCGAGCTTGTTGCCTGTACACTGTGGCTAATCAAGCCAGTTTTAAATCCTGGAAAGGGTGCAACTGCTGTGCAACAGGAGTCTTATTTCCATCCCTGTAATCAATAAATCATTAAGTCATAGCTCTTCTGTATTGCAGCTTTGCAGTCATAGGAATGTGCAACAACACATATCGTGATAAGCATCTGCTCCCCTTTAATGTGTTTATGTTAGTGTGTTACCCTTATATCAACGCTTTGTCCTTATGCCAGCTGCTAATTTGGAGCTCAGCCAACGCTTGGCATTTTGAAGGGTTCTTCCTGCACAGATGTGAACATGTGGGCTGAGCCTGAGAGACAGAGGGAGAGCCTCAGGGCAACCCCTTCTCAATGCAACGCTGAACACACAGCCACAGCACGCTCTGTGACTCCTCATCATCATCATCATCATGGCACACCCCAGGCTACTCCTGCTGCACACAGCCAGGTAAGACCAGGTCAGGATCTCAATGCAACGCTGAACATACAGCCACAGCACGCTCTGTAACTCCTCATCATCATCATCATGGTACACCCCAGGCTACTCCTGCTGCACACAGCCAGGTAAGACCAGGTCAGGATCTCAATGCAACGCTGAACACACAGCCACGGCATGCTCTGTGACTCCTCATCATGGCACACCCCAGGCTACTCCAGCTGCACACAGCCAGGTAAGACCAGGTCAGGATCTCAATGCAATGCTGAACACACAGCCACAGCACGCTCTGTGACTCCTCATCCTCATCATCATGGCACACCCCAGGCTACTCCTGCTGCACACAGCCAGGTAAGACCAGGTCAGGATCTCAATGCAACACTGAACACACAGCCACAGCACGCTCTGTGACTCCTCATCCTCATCATCATGGCACACCCCAGGCTACTCCTGCTGCACACAGCCAGGTAAGACCAGGTCAGGATCTCAATGCAACACTGAACACACAGCCACAGCATGCTCTGTGACTCCTCATCATGGCACACCCCAGGCTACTCCTGCTGCACACAGCCAGGTAAGACCAGGTCAGGATCTCAATGCAACACTGAACACACAGCCACGGCATGCTCTGTGACTCCTCATCATGGCACACCCCAGGCTACTCCAGCTGCACACAGCCAGGTAAGACCAGGTCAGGATCTCAATGCAACACTGAACACACAGCCACAGCATGCTCTGTGACTCCTCATCATGGCACACCCCAGGCTACTCCAGCTGCACACAGCCAGGTGACACCAGTTCCTACCTGCTGCTGCTCCAGCACTGATTTGCTCTGCCGCATAATGTTTCCTTTTTCTAGCAGCTTCTTCTGAGTCTTTTCAAACTCCTCCTTACCCTATGGAGAAAATAATATAACAGATTTTTTTTGTATTTCTTTATCTGCAAACAAGAAACTACAAATATAGAGCAGAGAGTAAGGCTCACCTAGTAACTTATGAGAGCCTAACCCTATCCCAACCCCAACCC
Source organism: Acipenser oxyrinchus oxyrinchus (assembly GCA_030684275.1). Lineage (NCBI taxonomy): Eukaryota > Metazoa > Chordata > Actinopteri > Acipenseriformes > Acipenseridae > Acipenser > Acipenser oxyrinchus. The sequence goes on along the minus strand of CM060261.1, from coordinate 32,735,736 downwards.
CAACCCTATCCCTATCTCTATCCCTCACTAAACTGTAGCCTTGTTGGGCTTCCCTCCCACTGTAATTTAAGTTAACTTTGCAGTTTTCCCATGCGTCCCATACTATGCATTTACCATTGCTTACCCTGTTTTGCTGTGTTTTTAAATATGATTTACCATACCTCTATGGGCTTTACAATACATACCTATTAAACATGCTTTCACTATGCTCTGTTATACTTTACCATGCTTTTACTATGGTAAGCTTTCATAAAGGCTGTCTTGGTAGATTTACCAGTTATACGTCAATTATGACAACTTTCTTATTTGTTCCATATATAACTTATAGTGACTATAAGGTAATTACATGGTCCATATGAGTAAGATGCATATTGAATATTGAAACATACAGAGATACAAAAATCAATTTTATCAGCCTACATACATAATTAACATACATACCATGTCTTCGGTTTTATCAGAATTCTATCTACTTTATTTACCCTTAAACATAGCAGTTTTTTACAAAACCCAGAAGAGAAAACTACAATAAAATAGAATCAGTCAACTTTTAAATTAGGCCAGGAAACCGTGGAGCTCATTCATCTCTTTATATCTTTCCAATCCATTGAACCTTAGCCTAGACACCACAGTATTGGCGTGTCACTTCAAATCACATTCACAGCACACATTATTGGCTATAATAAAAGTACCATGAGGATTGATTAATGTTAGTTTCTTATATTTTATATTCAGACCAGCATTTTTTAAGGACAATTACAAAAAAAAAAATGTCATGTTACGCCCTGGGCTGTTGGTATGCTTTGTTTCTATAGCAGTTACATATGCTACCACTAGGTGGTGCTGTGCACCATCTGAAAAAACCCATCAATAGTAGCGTGAAACTTGTTCATGTGTGCCTGTGTGCACAGTAGCCTGTATAAGAGAAGAGAAAAGAATGCAAGACAGCGCAATGCTCATGAAGAGAACACAAACTATAGCACCAGAAGAGTCACGCAAGGGCAACCTGCCACCCACCCATCAACACCACCAAATAACTGAAACCTTACATACATGGAACATGACCAAAAGGAAAAGTTAAAAGCATTGTTCTGCTGAACAATGAAACTGTAGGGAGAGGGGGACAGAGCATTGCACAGCTACACAGACCGGCAGTGAAAACCGCACTCGAGCAAGGTTACATCTGACAAACAGACGTCTCACCATAAGCCATTGTTTTCTAACAACATTTTGTTTTACTGCCCGCGTCTTGTGTATTAACTTAGCATCCTTTGCACTGACTCTTTCTTGGGCGGAAGATAGCAGTTTGGATTTTGAAATGTAAGTGATGAAACGTCAGCAATTATAGAGGAATCTGTCACATTCACGTATCACTCTGCTGTCCTCGTTCTAATTCCTCTAACAGCTAGGGATGTCATATCATGATATGATACACCTCTCCATGTGCAGGTCATGATACGATACTGGAATGTTAAAAGACACAAATGAAATGAAAGGGAGAGTATGTTTTCATACCAGCTATAAAATGCACTTATTCTTCATTCGAGAACCACTTGGTGAACCACAATCTCTGTTGTGCTTTTGGTCTTGTAAAGAGATAGTAATGTAAAGAGAGTGTCACAATTCACTAATACACAATGAATCATTACACCTTACTAACACCAAGGTCTAAAAGGCATGTGTGTGTGTGTGTGTGTGTGTGTGTGTGTGTGTGTGTGTGTGTGTGTGCGCGTGTGTAACAGGGGCGAGGTCAAGGCTTTGTAAAATGAAGATCAGGTCAAATAAATAAACAAATAACCAACCTGTAAATGAACATAGTCGTAATCCTCCATCCAGCCCTCTTCCGTGTTTTCGTACTGGCTGTCCGGGGACTCCTCTGCCATGAACTTTGGTGGCGACGGCAGAGGCCTCGACTGGATGTTGGCTTTCTCGGGGAGGCCTGTCTGGTAGGCTGAGATGTTGTTGTTGGTTACCTGGCCCACGTTCTCCAACCCTGCCTGAGACACAGAGAGCCGAGAGTCTCCAAGCTGGGGCGTCTGCGGGGCCTGCTGCTGCTGCTGCTGCTTTGTCCTTTTAAAAAGCAGAGAGGCATTCCCGTGGAGGAAAGAAGCCAGCTGCTTGGTGTCGTCGGGGACTCCCCTGGAGCACATGACAAAGCGGTCCAGCTCGTCGCCCGAGCTGGGCTTGCCTCCTGCCAGCTCGCTGAGGGCCCAGTTGCAGTTGTCCAGCGCCTGGCTGTGCTTTAGCAGTCCCTGGTAGCCCTCCTCCATCTTCTGCACCTGCTTTCCCAGCTTGGCTTGCAGCGTGCGGTCAGTGGCTTGACCGGCGTTGCCGACAGCCCCGCGGGCGAATTCTAGCAGGTCCTTCACCGAGTTCTTCACCCGCTCCACGGCTGACTTGATGCTCTGGAGGTGGGTCTCCATCTGCTCCTGGCTCCTCCAGCTGCTGCTAATGAAGGACATGAGGTAGGAGACGGAGCTCTCCACGTTGTGCTGGAGTTTGACCAGCACCTCCATGGCAACATCCAAGTCCAAGTTCAGCTCCTTGGCCACGGAGGACTCCTTGACGGGGATGACATCCAGGGAGGAGGTGGAGAGGTTGCTCCTGGTGCTGCCGGTGCTGGAGGCAGACAGCCTCTTGAAGCTGATGGTCCTCTCCTCTGCTGAGGCGGGGTCTCGCACCACCTGTGGCGGCACGTCATAGATGTAGTCGCCCGATTCCTCGCTTGACATGAGCTTGCTACCCATCGAGGAGCCCTGGTGCTCCCTGGGGAAGTCGTACACGTCCTGGCTGCCACTGGTCCTCCTCAGGCTGGCCGGGATGTCATATATCTCCTGGGCGAGGCTCTTGTCCTGCAGGTTCCCCGACAGGGGGGGCACGTCGTACACGTCCTCCGGGATGTGCTGCTCCAGCCCGGGGGGGCACTGCGGAAGGACCTGGGAGAGATAGTGCTTGATCTCGGGGCTCTTTTTCATTTTCATGAAAGCCGGGGGCACATCGTAAGTCTCTTCTCTGATAGGTCCGTCCGGAACGTCTTTGCTGACCGACGGGGGGAAGTCATAAACCTGCAGGAGAAGACAGACTGGGATTAGAAAATGCTTGAACTTTTTTTTTTTTTCTCCCCATAATGAAAAGCGGACTCTGAAGTGGGTTGCTATCCAGTGGCTCACCGTTTGGGACTGCACCTGGCTGTGCAGGTTCTTCTCCACGCTGGGCGGCACATCGTAGATCTCCTGGACCGGTTCCCGGCTGTTGGGACCCTTGACGGCCATCGGAGGCGTATCATACACCTGTAAGAAGACACACGAAAGTGAAAGGTTAGCTGTGCAGCCCGCTACAGAATCCCATCTACCTTATCTGTCTGTTAACTCTCCAGAGATACCAATTAACAGCTTCTGCTGTACAAACTCAAATTCCCAAAGAATAGTGTGTGTTAACAGAAGCGTGTGCGCCGGAGAGCTCATTATACAGCCTGAGAGAACATGTTCTTCTTCATGTGCCATATTAAACAAAATAAGGCCGTTTTTAAATTAGTTTCAGCAGACGAGAAATTTGAACAGATTACGCATTATTTGCAAGGGAAGTGTTGTGTTGTTGTTAAGTCTGTCTCACTTGTCTTTCTGTGGGCTTGTAGAGCAGCGTGCAAATGTATTACAACACCCCATTGCTTCTGTTGTTTTGATTTGTTATGCGTATGAAATCAAACCACTGGAACTGAAAATCTGGGAAAATTGTCAAAATGGGCAAATTAGTGATTGTCCAATTTAATTGATGACTTTAACAGGCCGCACGTGCAACTAATTTAAAATATAGTTAGAGAAAAGGAACACAGAGGGTAAAAAGAGACCTTTTAGAAGTTGTTCAACATGCCTAATTAAAGCAGAAAGGAGTCTAACATTTTCACACACGAGTGCCTGTTGTTTCTATGCACTGCTTGCTGATTCGCACACACAGAGGTTTTCATGCAGGTAGGTATGTAAAGGATTTAAATGACACATCCTGAGGGGTCTAATAAATGTGAACACTGCAGTATTACAAGGGAATACATGCATTATCTTTGTAAAAAGGCACCAAACAGCAGCTCATGTAGGAAACAATGGGAAGAGGAGTAGCATCATTCCTACACAGAAGCAACCATGTAAAACAATCCTGCTGAATACAACACACTGAACCGCATGTGCGTTTTATTTTTTTCTGTTATGTTATTTCATTCAACAAGCTGAACAGCAGCACAGGCATCATCCATCTCTGTATCTATCGGTCCGTCTCTGTCTATCTGCCCTGCTATGTATATCTGTGCTTGTCAAACAGAATGGCTTTGCTTCTTTCCCCCCACTGAAGAATTATTCTTGAGCTGGGTAAACAAGCAAAGCATTCAGTCAGCCTGTTGAAGGAGGGCATTGTGATGACAGAAGCATTCATCTAACGTACACTGAAGATATTGGTACCCCTTCACAGGATAAAATGCTCCTTGTCTCAAGCATTCCTTCTTCAGGACTGTCTGCATTTGCAGTGCTGTCATATTAAGCAGGCATGTTCACAATGAAACCTGCAGCGTTACTGAGTGCTGCTGGGAAAGGGGATTTGAAACAGCACTTCGGATCCAATAGAAACAGATGGTTCAGTATTGTTCAATATTGCTCTAAACTGCATTCAAATGTAGTACTGGTGCATTTACCAAGCTTATCATTGTTCTGCGTGCTTGACCATGATTTTTACCATGCTTTACTAAGCTTCCACTATGCTTTACTGCACTTTCCTATACCCCTACGATGTTGTACTGTATAGTGCAGTAAACCTTCACAAAGGGGAGCTCAATATCAAACTTTTTTCTCCAAAGCACAATTTGCTCTGTTTTGTTCTGGGTGGAATGATACAACACGGAAAAGAATACATAACAAAACTAGCTGGCCTAAGAATGAGATCTGGGAGTTTCATGAAGAGCCTGGAGAGCTCATTGCAAGGAAGCAGCATGCAGGCATGCATACTAATTCTATGTGTTGCTTGCCCTTTTAAACCTTCCCTGTGTAAGGCAAGTGCAGCTGAATCAGGGTGGAAGCTCTAACTCTTTATGAACACAGTTAAATGTGTCCCTTTAGTTGTTGTCTAATGAGCACATTAGCAATTCTAATTAAACACTAATTAAACGTTAAGACATCATCTGCTCTGAAGGCCTTCCAGGGGCAAGTGGACACTTTGAATACCAAGCTAAATATTTACCCTAAAGCCCAGGCAAAATAACATGCTGCTTTGGAACGCTCCCAGTAGCTGGGTTTCTCAGCCAGTCCGGCTCCACGTGCTTGTTGTTTTGCTTCACAGTGTGACTCCACCAATCTGACTGGCCTGCTCCATACGGCAGAGAACGTGAGGCCTTGTTCTTCTACGCAGCAGTGGCGGTTTCAGTGTGTGTTTGTGGTGGTCGTGGGCTCTGATATTTCTAAAGCATTTGGAAATGCGATTCCTCCAGTTTATAACTTTATTCCAGTAATGCCTTTTAAATGTGTACCTATTAGGATGGGACTCGTTAGGCTTTACAATGACGAATATAAAGTATTTATTTGTACAATTAGGGTTGAACCTGATTTCACACAAACATTATTTCATCAGAAAAAGAAAAAATGGAAGGGGGAATACATTTGCCAACATAATATTCTGAACCTGATATCCCAGAACATATCCCTGTGTCAAATATGAACTGTTATCAAGGTATGCGGATATCGCTTCTATTTGTAGTAATATGTTCTCTTTATCAGCGCACACACCAGAGTCTGTCTTCCCGAAGAAAGGTTTTTATTTAAATCAAACCACCTGATGTGTGCTCCACGCAGTCTCAAGGTTGAAATGAATTCTTCCGCATTTCAACGCAAGGTGAAAAAGAAAGAAGTTATTGTGACTGAAGTCGTCCTTCTCTGTGCACTTCACAGAACGCCTGGAGGATTCCAGCACAGCCCTGCTTTAGAAGGACTTTAAATAGAGACTTTTTTTTGTTGCTACTTAACTACTTGAGGCACAGCCAACCTCAGTCTGTGAATGAATAGCCTCTGTGTAGGACACTGTCGGGAAGATGTCAGCTCTCGTCATTTCCACTTGTGCCAAGATTCTCAGCACATTACAAGGGGTGGCAGTATCACATTAATTAAATGAACTAATCAAAGGTAAAGGTTTAAAACCCTTGCTTCTACTGTATAGGAAGGTTTATTGGTAACAGCCTAAATGAATTCACGGCAGTCTCTTTGCTAACAGCGAATCCCTTTCTTTTTTGTTATACAGTAATGCTCTGTCCAGCTCATTTATTTTACAGGAGTTACCAGTAAGTGTGGAGCTTGCTCTTCATAAAGGTCGAAAGGCCCTCCTCAAATTCCGGAGCCCGCCTCCTCGTGCAAGAAAGTACAAGTCTCAGTGGAGGGAGCGCAGCGAATCGATTTGCACAGGCACGTCAGCCACCTGCAGGCTTTATTGCTTTCACTTTCAGGGTGGGGCGTGCTGTACTAAACCATTGTTTTACTGCTGATATGAAGGAGCTTTACAACAGACAGTTCACCACCAGAAACGTATCTAAATTTAAAAAGCTACACGAGCTAAAACGCAAGAGCACTTTCCCGTTTATACGCAGCCCTGCCGGGGTTTCAAACACAGAAAACAGCTCCTCTAAAAATAGAAATAGCAAAACATGGAGTCCCTCAGCTCTTGAAAACGGACACAGAGCTGCTTTAAAACACTTAAACATCAAATATTCATGGAGTGCAGTGCTTTCAACAAATATTCATGGAGTGCAGTGCTTTCAACAAAATACATATGGTTTTGGCCTGCGCGTGTGCCAATGCGACACAAAACAACTCTCCTTGAGATGGACCACTTGAAATTTACTTCCATATGCAATGATAAAGTTGGACACATTTAACGTGAAGTTTATGTAGCGTTTTTAGGTCAGCACACAGTTCCTATTGACTCTCACATGCGTGTTCCACACAGCCTCTCCTATTGACTCTCACTTGCGGGGTACACACATCCTGGAGCAGGGGCTCAGACGCAGGGCTTACCTCCTGGCTGTACTGGCTCACAGGAGCCCCTCTGTTTGGCGGGACATCGTAAATCTCCTGCCGAGGAATGTCATATTCGTCTTGCTCCGTCTTTCCAGAGTCATACATGTAGACCTGACCCACTCTTGTCGGGACCACCACCTGCAAAAGAGAGCGACACATTCCAGTCAGCAAAATCTAAACCTAAACCTTCCAGTGAGCCAAACAACACCTTCCCTGCTTCACGGGAATCGGGCACGGTTTGTAAGGGCCTCTACTCCAAAACGCAATTTGCCTGCTGTTGTGATAGGAATATGAAACTGAAACAGGCAAACCAAGTGTGCTATGTAACATTTTCAAAAAATTGTGGAAATTAGATTGAAAAAGAATTTCATTTAAATAAAAAAAGACAATGGTCCGGGTTCCTAGACCTTGGAATACTTAGTGTGCTTAGGAATGCTGTTTACCGCAAACAAGCTCCTCTTACTAACCGGCCTGTCACTACCTAGATTTCTTTGAAAGACAGCCTAGCTGTCACAACAAACAGAACCCCGGATAACAAAGCAATTACTACCCAGCGTGGCAGAGCTGGGAAACAGGACGAAATACACTTCCATGGTGCAAGAAACTGTCACTCTCATAAAAAGCTTACAGGAGTTTTGAAAAAGCACTCTTAATAGAACCCCTGCCCCACGAACAGCCGGTTGCCATGGCAATAGGAGACGTAGTTTGGTAGAAGAGCCAGAGGAATGTCTCAACATTCCATTTTCCTGTGTCACAATAAAAATCAAAGCAGCAGTTGTAGGCTCAGAGTGATGTTGGTAAATGCTTCGTTGCAGGGGGTTATTAAAACAATGAAAGGAGTATAGATACTGAGAAGGGATCAGAGCTGATGCTCTCCTTAGACAGGCTCTCTGAAGCTGCTTGCCCCATTGAGACCTCCTTGGGGCAGAGGTTTGGGGAAATTAGCATCATTCCACGGATTAGATTTCTCTTGAGGCAGAAATAAATAATGCATCCTTCAGGGACTGCAGTCTGTTCCTACTGCTTGGCATTAGGGTTTGGATTTGATTTAGGGTTGGGAAGGGTATTGGTTATACAGTATTACTGAGCACTGTGCTCTGTGCTCATTCTGCAGCTGACCTAAACTAATCAGGTATAAAAAAACAAAACAAAAAAAATCGAGTCACTTTTCCAGAGTGCCTTCAAGAGGCTCTGAAGATGAAGTGAGGAAGCGTGGCTTACTTTAGGGTGGAAATTACTGGCCTGCAAAAAAACAGAGAGACAGCTGTCAGGCCCAGAGCTGCCAGCTCCCCTCCTCCTCTTCCTCTTCCTCCTCCTCCTCCTCCTCCTGGCAATTCTAACTTCATTACCTCCAGCAGGCAGAGGGAGCAGATTAAGAGTGGAGGCGTGTTTGTGAAACTGCTGATTTGTCAAAAGGCTTCCAAGGAGCCTCCAACAATAACTTATTTAAGCCACTTCCGTTTGAACACTTCCAGGTTAACCCTACCCCCCTCCTTTAGGTCAGCCCATGGGTCATCTCTATAACAATCATCCAGTGTTTAGGTGGTGTGTGCGCAGGAAAGAAGCCCTTAATGGGTATCTCTCAGCTGGGCACGCCAGTTTGTGTCGGTTCTGGGTAAATTGCAGTCTTGACTTTTCTTTATAATGTTAATCATTTACACTTCTAAGCTTTGCCAAGGTCAGTGTTTTGTGTGAGCCAATTGTTTTGCTATCAGTTTCTATTTGAAAACAAAGCAGTTATGTGCACTGAATCGGCACGCACGCTGGGTACACTGGCAGGAAAGGGCCAGGAAAGGCCTTCTGCTTCCTTGCTGGCTTCCTTCTGCTTCCTTGCTGCAAGGAGGGTTCAGTCCTGGGAGGTACAGAGCTGTGGCTATAGACACCCATACACAAGGCAGTTTCAAAAGAAAACACTGCATGCAGCCTGCTATCAAACATCAATCCGTCACTTTGAAGGAGATTTATTCAGCGGAATAAAAGCACAAGTCATTTTGCTCCCCAAACCTAACAAAGATGCATTAGAAGTGCAGAAAATTCTAGCTTCCATTCAAGCGACAACACTGATTAATCCTAACCAAACTGGATTTCTTAAGGGCAGATCTTCTCACAGCCATATCAAACCCTTATTACATACAGTATTCTGATGCTTTAATTTATTATTTGTACAATTGAGTTACTTGTACAAGTGTCTCGCTGGGTGTCTTTCAGCAAAGTGAATCTGAACCGGCACTGTATGCAGTCGCTGAATAAATAAGGGTCTGCTTATTGTACTCAACAAGGCGTTCAGCCCAACCATCAGACAGCTAGTCGCACACTACCTAGCAAGCCTCCGACACAAGTCATTTTGACAGCATCTACTTGCTTACATTGTGTGCAATGCAGTTGCTTTGTGAATGGCGACATGTTGCATTTAGCTTTAGCCTTGAGTTATTAAACACTGTGCCTGAAAGAGAAAGGGACCTCTGTTTTCAATAAAGAGAATTTGAGTCTGGAAAAGCGACCGGCGTTGTGCTATCTAATAAAGCAGAATTCACACGCATTTCATATCTGTCTACGTTATTCAAGACTATTGCGCACCAGTTTAGACAGCGACAAGTCTAGAAGAGAGGAATATGGGATGCACTTAATACCAGAGTGCTTAATAACCTACAGGTCGAATCAGCTGGCTTTAACAACTCAAAACACTTGATTATGGTTCAGAAATCAATGCCCCTTTGTTAAATATTAGGTATAATGTGACCAGTAAATACAGCTGTAATCTGGTGATAAACCCGTCCTGTTGCACTCTTGGCCTTGTAGTAGTGGAGACAAGGTCAGGGTACGTCCCGTACAGTACATGCTGTCCCACCACAGGCAGTGTTGTTGACCTGTGAGATCTTCATGCTTTTTTGTTTGTTTAATCACAGATTTATCAACACGAGGTGCGCTGCAGTAGATATTGATCAAAGCCACGTGCATGTTCAGTCTTTATTAGATTCAAACAGAGCTTCAGTAAATACACCTTGCCCTATAATCCCAGAGAGCCGCACGTCTTCAAAAATCAGGAGTTTCCGGATCACGCTTTAGCACAGGAAATAAACAGCAGAGATTATTACAGAGTGTGTGTTTGCTTTCTCGGTTTGTTTGTCCAATAACTGCACTGTCATCACCCAGCCCCTCCGCAGGCTCCACTGTAGAAACTGTATCCGATGGATGAGATGGTGTCACACCATGGGCCCGTCTGGTTTCAGTGGGTGGGCTACTGGTCCAAAACTGGTCCAAAAAAAGGTATAACAGGCTCTGCATTCCCCCTTCCATAACTACTTTAAATATATTAAAGTCTTTACTTTTTACGACACCCAGCTGAGACAGGACAGTGCTGGATCTACCCTGTACAAACATCCTGAGAGATACTTGGTCCAAATGGCACACAGCAGTGGCAGGTACCTGTCCAGACTACTCTTTAGCAATCCCTAATCAGCTACAGGAACGAGTGAGGGGGGTAAAGATCCAGATGCAGGCGGTGTGCTTATCCAGTGTTAATCCATTGTTTTAATTACAACCAGCGAGGGGTTAGTCCAACACCAGAAGGCCCAGCTGTCAAAACATTGTATTCAATATTAATAAAGGGGTGACATGATGTCACAAGAGGAAGGGACGGGACTCTTGAAGAGGTCGGGAGGGGGGGGGGAACCATTATTTAACATTGCTTAACAGCTGCTGAAGGTGCCACACTTTGTATTTTAAACACTGCCTTTGCCCTGAGTGCATAGTTTCCATAATGTGCAATTTAAATACAATAGTAACGTCCCTGTGGCACCCCCGTGCCTGACAGAGCAATAAAGAGCATCCTTCTGCCACATACCAACAGACAAAATACTAGAATGTTGTGAATGTTGCACCCCCTGGATAGCAAACTGTTCAATACCAAACCTGCTCTGGCTTCCTAGGAACTGGACTGAAGCAAACAGGAGAAGGGCTATTTGTTAGTCCATCTGTGTGTTTGTGCATTACCTGGGTTTTAGGTATTACCTACTGAATACCTTTTAGTCTACAGTGGTAGGGCTCTTCTGCTAGTTACATGGATGGAGTGCTGGGAATGAACGCGGTGGGCGGAACGACCTCACTGCTTACAACACTATGTTCTTAGGATCAGATGAAGTGGATTAAGTACAGACTCCGTGAACAGCGATCCGGTATTCTGTTTATCAAAGATCTTTCAATCAGGCCTGGGATCACGTTACCTTACAGAATGTTCCTTTAAACAGCTGAGCTCCTCTCATTCTCCTTTCCACTGAAATACGAAGCCGTCTATCAACGAAGTGCAGAGATTTAGCGTTGTTTTGTCACTGCTCCCATGTGCTAATTGCCCTTAGACACTTTATAATGAGGTCATGGACAAAAGACCCAGATGGATTATGAGTGAGAGATGAAATCCTTTAGGAAACTGTGTTTTAAAGTGTACGTTTCTTGAATAATAGAAACCATATTGGTGGGTTCTTGTATGTCCTCATAGAATTGTGCTAAGGAATTCAAACAAGTACGGACTTCTGCAATTTTGCATAAATGGAAGGCTGCCTTTTTGGGGGTCTTGAACCCAGGAAATGACAGGTGGTGATGCCAGTGTTCAACTAGCCCTTTGGGCCACCATCTGTGACAGACTGGAAGTGGCTCCTTTTCAATGGGCCAAGCTGTCCCCTTACTACAGGAAGGACAATAGGCTTTGTGTCAGATGGGGTGGGGGGCATTGTTCTACATGGAGCGCTGTGGTTTCTGCTTCCCCCCGTTTCCACCAGCGCTCTAAAAACAAACCGCAGCATCAATCTCTCTCCATCCAGACTGAGCAGGGACAATGCACCGGCATTCACAACTGCACAACTGCTGCCAACAGCCCCCAGGTGAGCTTCTGAAAAGGGGACCCTGGAGTACTGTGTGCAGCTTCTATCAAGCTGTGACATCATGAGGGGGCGGGGAGAGTGCCTTAGCAACAGGGCTCCAGTGGAAAAGCCAGCAGGGCTAACTGCCTTGTGTTGTTACCTTCCTTCTTCCTTGCTAACAGTGATAAGTCACTGTATTCAAAAGTCTTCCATTACGATCATGTTAATGGCAGAGAACAGGGGTTGAATAAAAGCCTGTCGCTCTCAAAGTCACCCCCCGCCACCTCCCATCTCTCTGTCCACTCCGTCAGAAAGACTTATAAATAGAGAATGATGTCATGTGGTCTCCCTGGAGACGCCGCATCTCCAGAACCCTGCTGTTCCGAGTGCAGCTCAGCCAATCACAGGGCCAAATGATCAAAATTCAGTTCCATCAGCAGCTTTCTGGAGCAGTGCACTGCTGGCCTGATATGGTTTTGGTTTCTATTTCTGCATGTGGATTCCGACCTCATACATAGATTGAAATAACCAGCCGTTACAGGCGTCCAATTAGGTTACACACTGTGTATAAAAATAACATTTTAGGCAACTGCAGTACAATGCTGTGTGATATCATTTCAGCCACTACATCCTCTGAATGCATGATTAGTGTTATGGATGAACCCAGCCATTTCCTAAGTGCTGTTTGAGAAAAAGTATTTGGCCAATAATTTATCAATGTCCTTCTGTGTTGGTATAGCAAACACATAGCTCATTTAACCTGCTATGAGGATTACATTTACTAGCAGTGATGTTATATCCTATAAAAGCAGATGGAGGGACCAAGTCCAGTTTATTGGGTCATCCCAGCTCAAATGGGGGGGGAGAGGTCAATGACTTAAGTTGTTACATTTTCTTTAGTTGGAAAGCCCTTGTCAACCACCTTCTTGGAGTAAAACATAGGTAAGATGTCTTCCAAATCTTTGCACACTTCAGATACGTTCTCACCCGGCAGCGCTTGAGTTCCACAGCTCGTGTTTGGTGTGCACACGGCACCTACCCTGGAACCACAGTCATGTATTTTAATGCATCAACAGTAACCATAAATAGAGGAAACACGTCCCCAGAATGCAGCCTATTTGAGCTGGAATGACCCTGTAGCAAGCCAAGCCTTGCGGGTTAAAGACAGAATCAGAACCCTCCCTGGGACTGCTCTTCAAGAAGAACACTCACCCTCAGCCTACAATTACGTACTCTTTTGATGAAGGAATTTCAAGTGCAAATGACAGAGGCTAGTCAAAAGAAATATATGAACCATGAGCTGCTGTGTTAAAGTCTCCCTCAACAACAACAACAACAACAACAACAACAACAACAACAACACACAAGTTCTGATTCCTGCATTGCTGCCTGAGGTTCCAGGTATGGAATCCAAATGAAACGTTCCACCTGTCAAACACAAATGGGATGAGATGCACACACAGAATGTATTTAGCAGATACTGGCACATAATTGGATTTGTGAAATTCAGAAGGATTTTTCTTTTACAGAAGGGGAATGTGCTGATCGCTTAGCTCTAATTAGCCATGTCTCCAGATCAGAAGGGAACCCAGAGTCTTTGCTACTCAAGATGTGTTTGCTGGTATAGGCTCGCTTTGTGCAAGTCAGTTTGCAGACAAACATTACAAATTTGACTGACAAATATTAAAATGAGTTTTGGTTCACATTCTGAAATCCGCAGTGTAGTGTGGTCTCAAGTGATACATTGTGACATTCTCTTAATGATCCCATTAGAAGGAATGTGTGTGATTCTGCACGTATTAGACATTAATCTTGAATAGGTCTAAATTGGGCTAACTGTCACTAGGTCACTGTGTAAGGTTTCTTGTACTAGTCTTTACAAATTTACCAAAGCACTGCAAATTCACAGCTGCTGTACAAAAGCTGCAGGCAAGGGTGGCGCGGGTTCTTCTCTTCTAAATGAACGTGACCGATTCAGCAAGGACATGCGCTAAAGTACGCAGGCAGGTTTCACAATCACAGCCATCCTGGGCGGGACCTTTTAATGGAGTTTAAAATAAAGTTTTAAAATAAAGTTCTGGGCTGGCTCAACCCAGCCGTGTCACGAGCCAGTGAATCACAGCCTTCGATGACACTCTCCGTGCCGCGATTCCACCGACAGAAGTCGTCTTGGGTAATTTGTTTGGTAAACAGCACGTGGCCAGCAGTCTCTGGCGCCCTGGCTCGTTCAGCAGGTTCCATTCCCAAGCTGGACCGCTGCCAGCCCAGGCGCTGCAGCACAGCACTTGGATTATTTATTGGACTGAGCTGCTGGAATATCAGGATGCTCCTGTCCATGTGCAGACGAATCAAAGCTCCCAGAGCAATCCCAGAAAAATCAATTATTAAGAATCCTGCCTGGACCTCAGCCCTCTAGAATCTGAGCATTCCTGAACATAACATTATACAAGCCTGGGGCGATTTACTTTGTTCTAGGACTGATCCAGTGCAGTGGACCCACCAACTTACACTGTATTGGTACTGAAGTACAGGAAGAATTCATTACAAACGTATTTGTACGCAGACTAGTGATTGTAGCTGCATTCATGAATGTCTGTAAAGCTTGTAAAAAAAAATAAAAAGGCTCCATTATAGCCCTTGATGAACCTGAACTATCTATCTATCCATCTATCTGTCTTCTTTTCAATTACTGGGGTTGATATAAACAGAAAACACATCAAATGGTGTTTCAGTGCCAGGGGTCAAATAAATCAGTCAGCTCAAACTCTCCTCACTCCCAGTCCACAGCTCCCTCCACTGAGCTTCACGGCCGTTACTAAAGATAAGCTTCTCCTAATCTCAAGGAAAACTTTTTTTTTTTCATCCCTTGCCGACCTACACTCTCAAAAGACTATTACAACATACCTACAGATTACACATTAACTTTCCAGGCAGTTATCTGTACGCCGTCACTGAATTTCAAGCAGAGAGCTGCTGGAATATGAATGCAGAGAATGCTATTTGGAAATCAAGTGCTGTTAATTGCTAATCAGCATGTTGAGATTGCAGTGTCCTTCGGTGTAAAGAAGGTTGTTTTGTTGTTGTGATTATTTTAAAGTTACAAAGTGGGGTGGATTCCAGTGTTTCAGAGGCAGCCCAGTCTTCTCGTGTGTCTCTGTGGCAGAGTGCCCCCGCCCCTGTGCGTATTTTGTGTTTTATGTTGTATGTGGTATGTTTCATGTTGTCTGTTATATGTGGATATAGTGGTGCACAGAATATAAATTGGGCTATGTTGCACGAGTGTTGTAATATGTATTCAGGCACTGGGATTGCACAATCACTTCATGTGCAGATATAATGTGTATTTGTATGTGAGCACAGGAACTGCCTGTGCTGGGATTCAAGTGAAGAATTAATTAGTAATTAAATCCCGGCACAACCGTATATATAGATGCACGTTTCGCTCACTCCAGGTTGTGTGTTCGGGAGTGGAGAACGGGAGAGATAAGGAGAAAATAATTAAAAAAACGAAAAATATAAACAAATGCTACGCGTGCTGGAAGACCAGCACGATACTTGTTTGTTTAGTGTTCGTCCACCGTTTGTTGGTCTGTCTACTTGTGTGCCCTTTTGTTTTGTGTTTTGTTAAAAGTCTGTGTGTTTGTTTCAATGTCCGTTTATTCTTTAATAAATACTGAGCGCAGCCATTGCGACTCTGCTTCACCCCATATTCACTCTGTGTGTTTCTGTTCCAGGTCTGACATCACCACTACAGCCATCCTTGTGACAGTCCCTCATAGAGCTTAATGTATAATGAAGAAGCCATCCATTTAGTGGTGTAACAATACAAATCAAAGCCTTATAGGCTAATATTAGATCTATCGCTCACTGGGTCCCCATAATATTAAGATCATATTTGGTTAGTGACTGATATTTGAGAACCACGAGCTTAGTGCTTAGGAGCAACAGAATGGGAGCAAAGACAATCTCATTTTAAAGCAGTCGAGAGATACTTATAATAAGCCTTTTTAATAGTGTTTTTCCCATGCTTTATCCTATGTCTCCCTACCGTGCATGCCTCTGCTTTACTCTTCTTTGCCTCTGCTTTGCTACTCTTGCTAGGTTTTGACCATGATACAGCACAGAAAACTTTGACAGTAGCGCATGTTGAAGAGTGACGGCCGCAGTCAGAAGATGCAAGAATGAAAACCCCAAGCTCTGTTAGTTTGGGAGAGGAATGGACAGAGTCACCTACTCTTGTACTGCTGGACAACCCAAGCTCACACTGGGAAAGAGAAGGGGGTTGTATCAGTTGACTTGAGTATGTGACTCATTCGCCAGTTCACAATACTGCAAATCTTTCAACACTGTTTCAAACAGTTGGCTACTGGGTTGCCAAGGACAGGTGTGGTGCAAGTTATCTGACCTTATCTTTAAACTGCATGTGTGTGTCTGGGAGGGCGAGGGGGGCGGGGACCTGGGTTTTTTTTAACACCTTGGCTAGTCTGTTAGATAAGCTGTAAAGGCTTCATTACTCAGGCAGCCATGTGTTAACACTTCCTCCATGATCTCTTGATTGCCATCATAGACAATGGAATGACTCACTGGAGCACTTCTGTTACGAGAGGTCGAAGGGGGAGGGGAATGTTCCTGTGGTTTTCCTGCTGATTCAGAATAAAAAACCCATGGAAAATGCCATCCTTTGTAAAGACTTAGCAAGGTAAATCTGCAGGTTACATTACTCAGCTTGGCCACAGTCCGGAGCTGTTTTAACTGTAGTTGCTGGTTGGTAGCTAGATGTAGCCCAGACGACTTGCAGGTGATGGTACCTTTGAAAGAACAGAATCCCTGTGGCTACTATAAACACAGACCATCAGCACTGAAGAGGACAGTTAAGTTAGTTTTGAATCACTGCAGGGGTCCACAAGGTAATGCTTCAAAATACTACATATATAAAATAAATGAATATTAAAGCAAACACTATACAAAGGAACAGATTTATGAGTGCAAATCCACCCAATGTGATAAAGACTTTATGTGTGCGTATGCATTTTGGAAATTAGCCCCGTTTTTGGAAAGTAACCCCATTTTTGGAATCGAAAGTCCCTTTTTTGGAAAGTAGCCCTGTTTTTGCAATCGATAGCCCCTTTTTTTGGCTGATGAAAAGTCAGTCTGGGTGCGTCTGGCTCTCCGTGCAGCTTTGTCTGAGAGAGTCTGCCTGCATCAACTGGCTAGCCTTCAAGGTCAACACACACTCAGGACGCCAGGAGCCAAAAAACACAAGCGGAGCAGCTGAGCAGCGCAGCCAGAACTGGCTCACCGTCTGCTCTGTCTGCAGATCTGGTCACCGCCAACATCGGAGCCATTGTATACATATTAGAGTAAGAACCCTCGCATAGGCCACAGCCCTCCCACCCATCTCCCGATCCTGATCACAACGCAATTCACAGACAATTGCATAACAGACCCTATTTCTATTTTTCAAACCTCCTCGTAAATTTGTCTGTTTGTTAGACAGTTATTCCTATTCGTAAAACAGTCCAAAAATACTGAAACTAAACAGTTTCAAAACTACACAGCTCAGGACTTGGAGAATCTGTTGTGATGCGACTCGCTAGGATGCAGCTGCAACCAATACTCGCATCTACCCAGGATCCAATGCATACTTATTTTAAAGCAAAACTACAACGATAAAACAAACCTTGTAGGTGCAGTGACAGCCAATAGTGAGTTATTATGAGGACACAGGGCTCTGTACACTGAGGTTTTCCTGGGCTGCCTGCTCAGTGAAATGCACGACTCTGCCGTGAGCCATGGCAGTGGGGTGAGACTCTTTGCTCTGCTCCTGTGACTAAGAGCAACGTCCCGCAGAGCAAGAGGAGTCCTGTCCCAGTGCCATGTGTTGCTATTGACAATTGGGGCTCTGTTAATTACAGGAACAGTACCAGTCAGGATTGCACAGCAGTAACCATACCCTGGCATAATATATGAGTGCCATAACGAGGATAGTGTGTAAGAGTCAAAACTAGATACAAACATTACACAAATACACACGCAAACAAACACACACACACAGTTAACATAGCACTGTATAGTATAATACTATTTAGAGATCTTTATATTAGGAATATAAGATCCTGATTGCAATGGGACAGGGGTGGGGAGGCACTCACACAGGGGGAGGGTTCCCAGATATTTAGCAATTTTTGAGAAAATCAGATATGGGGTACAGGATGATATCGGGGAGAGTTACATACAAAATCAAAGCAGGCTTATCTGGTGACCTGAAAAATAGCGATCGATCAAGTGTGTCTAGTGACCCTGTCTGTAAGTGCTGAGGTGGAGCTGTGCAAAGACTGGGAACAGCTGGTAATCATCTCCTGCAGCGCTGTCGTTATTCCGCTTCGTTTAATGATGAGTCTGAAACATATGGACCAGTGCGTGGGTCACTCTGTGGGGCTTTAGTGCCTTTAATACCTTACTCAGAGTATCTCTGCTTCCTGTGTAGAACCACACAGGCTATATCAAGTCAGTTTAATGATGGAATTCATGCTCCATATTTGTGAACTATGTGATGAAATACGAGGCCTGGCTGGCTTAGAAAAGGTACTCCTCACTCCAGCAGACTGTTTCCCCTGATTCTGGTGGGATTTATTTCAACACCTGCGGCGTTCTGTACCTCCCAACCCCTACCCCCTCTCCCCTTTTTTCATTAAAATTATCCATGGCAACGCTAGTTGCTTAGCAACACAAAAAAAGTCAATAAACCCACTGGAAGTTTAAAATCATTGTGGATTACAGTGAAAAGATGAAGCTCACTGGCAGGCGTGTTTGTGCAGGTCAATGCATGCTTCCACAGACACGCTGCTGGGGTTAGGCATAATATTAACACTGTGTTTATATCTACAGGTAATGGGGAGAGCGGGCGCCCGCGCAGCACACCTGTGCGACTACAGAGTAACCAAGCAGAGGTCTGGCTCCTACCTTTCCCGGTGGCTTGGGAGATTCCCAGCTCCTCTTCTCCATAGACGGAGGGATTTGGTAGATGTCCTGGTTTTGGTTCATGGAAGGGGGCACCTGGTAAACGTCCTGAGGTGGGCTCTTGGACCCTGGCGGGACTTGGTAAATGTCCTGCGACTGGCCAAGTGATGGAGGGACCTGGTAAATGCTCTGAGACTGGCTCTGGTACTGCTGTTGGCTACCCTGCTTCTGGAAGAGGGGCGGCTTTCTCAGGGGTCCCTGGTACTGGGGGCCGGGGGGCACCTGGTAAATGCTCTGCGTCTGCCCCTTGCCGTGAGAGGGGGGCATCATGTAGACGTTATCCGCGGGGCTTTGGAAAGCCGGATGCATGGTGGTGTACTGCGAGGCAGGGGACGGCGTGCTGTAGGAGCTCTGCTTGTGGAAAGGTAGTGGGGTCTGGGGAGGGGTTTGTGGGGGGAACAGAGGCTGCTGCTGCAGCTGGCCGCCCCCCTCCTGCTTCTTGTCGTACATGCCGACCAGGATCTTCATGCGGTTTCCCGGGGCAATGCCCTGCCGCCCGTGCAGGGAGCAGAGCCACCAGCCGTCCAGCCCCTGCGTGTCTCGCTCCAGCACCGTCATGATGTCGCCCTTGCGGAAGGAAAGCTCATCTGGAGACTCCGCCACATTGTCGTAAAGGGCCTTTGCAAGCACATTCTGAGAAGAGAGAGAGAGGGAGAGAAAGCACTGGTTATCTGTTTATTCTGTACAGGACAAACACATATGAATACGGGAAACGGAAAGGGGTACAAGTAGGGTACAGCCCCTTTCAGAACTTTAAATACGTTAGCGCAGAATAAGCATCTGTCATGTCAGTCAAGGTGATTCCCGCTGATCCACAGCCATGCCTGTTCTTTGTGCCTGTGGTCTCTGCTCTTTGCATAAGTTCCTTACACTGGTATTATCAATCCTGTCTTTAAATTCAAAGATTGGGCGCCATAGGATCCTGTTTCAAAGATCCTGGTTTTGAGATCCTGGTTTATCCACTGTCTCTCGTTTTAAGCATGAGAGGATTACATATATAACTTAGGAGTAGCATGCACACACACACGCACACACGCACACACACTCCATATACCTATAAACCCGGGTGTATACAGAATCTCCTTTTAAATGGCGAGAGAGCTTGCTGCCGGATTTTACAGCCAAGTTTTAATTCCCTCATTTTTCTCCCTGTCTATTACAGCACTGCCATTTGCATTGGCTGGTGTTAATCAATCCTGCCTTAACCACGGAGGTGCTTTTCCATTTCACGTCCCGTCCTTCCTCCATAATGACCTCCGGCGACCCGAGATGCGAAAGCCGTGCCGTGTTCTGTGGTGCACATGTATTATTCATCACTACCCAACACAAACATCCTCCACCGCTCTGCATTAACAGCGATATATTCAGAGGACTGAAGCTCCACAGCTGGAGGCTGCTTCACTGGTTTATAATTATAAATATACTCTGAATCCAATTCTGGATTATTTATGTATTTTATTTTCTGAGAGCTATAAAGCTTACAGTGCAGTCTGCTCAGGAGACCGCAGTCCTCATTCACCAGATAGCTTTCCATTGAGCAGCAGGGATGGAAATAAGACTCTTATTGCACAGCAGTTTCACCCATTCCAGGTTTTACTGCAAGCTTGATTAGCCACAGTGTGCAGTTAACAAGCTCATGTATGTCTTATTAAAGTCATAGTAAAACTAGGAATGGATCAAACTGCTATGCAATGGGAGTCTTATTTCAATCCCTGGAGCAGTGTAAGAAAGAATAAAGAATTTACCAAACCAAGTTTGTTAAATAATAATAATAATAATAATAATAATAATAATAATAATAATAATCTATCCACCTATCCAAGCATACATACATACATACATACATACATAATATACAAATCTTAGCTCAACATCTATTGTGAAAGCTTTGAAAAACAAAGTGTAATCTTGAGACAGGCTCCCTCGCTGTCTATGTGCATTTGTTCTTCACTATCAAAGCGATATCTTCAATGTCTCTGTATGAAAGATAAAGGACCCTGCACCCTCACACACACTCTGACCTGTTTGACAACACAAAGACGATCCTGCTCTAATCACGGACTGACTCACCCTCCTCTACCTAACCCCATCAGCAGCTCTTTCACACTGGGGTCGAGCGTTGTTCCTGAACAAACAACAAGTAAACCCATGTGACTTTCCCATGGCATGACTGCACTGCATACTATACAAACCCCCATCAGATTGATCTCACAATTTAGGGATCAAGGAATTACTCATAAAACTTTTTTTTTTTTTTTTGGCGAGGCTTAGCCTGATTCTGACGTCCATGTGGCTAATTTGTTTTCTCACCAGAAAGGTTACATCCTGTGGGAAGGATAGTACAAGTCTCTCGTATCTCTGGATCTGAGTAACAGCTTGATGACCTGCCATTCGCTGGCTCTCTCAGTAACAGCGCTCAGCCTGAACTTTGCCTTCATTCCGCGAGACGGCTTGCTTGCTCTCTAGCTCTCCCATCCCCCTCCCCTATCTCTATCCCTGGCAACAGGAAGCGTATGGAAAATGACTCACAAGTTACAATGCTTAAAGAGGGAGAGGGAGAGTCAGTGACCAAATGACTATTAGTGTCTGATGCAGTGGCTGGTATTTCCATTGATTTCAAGGAACACACACACACAGACACTCCAATAATCTATTCAAATGTGTCACTGCTAATCGGCCAGACTGGGGCTGAAAAGGGGCATGCATTCTACAGCGCTTCTAACGCTTTCATAAGCACTGGCTAAGCTCATTTAATCACATTAACTGGGATGTCACATGGTGACCATATCGATAAAGAGACACTGTAATCACTTCTGCTACCACTGAAGACGATTTGAGCATGATTCATCTTTCAATCTACCGATCGCCCCTCGGACACACGAGATCCACTTACATTAACAGTACAGATTATCTGAATCTTCAAAAGGGTTCAGACCATCCTTGTCTGGGCGTTGTAAAAGTTAAACAAACAAAAAAAAAAACGTTTCCATTAAACTTAAGCAGTAATTCAGTGTAATTATGTATGAACCCGGATTTCCTGTTGAATTTATAACCCCTATCCATGACATATCCTGCACCTATTTATAGTCAATCATTGATCAGCAATAGCTGGTCCTGAACAAGCCCTTGTTTTAAAATGCAGCAGGCCATTCTTTCAGCAAGATAATATGTCACTTCCATGTTCAAATCTGTCTGGATCTCTCGTCTTGTGATATCATTGTAATGTCTGCTCTACAAGTGTTTAAAGCCAAACAAAGGCACTGCGTAATTGTAAAGTCTGTCTTGTGCTGGTAAGGTAACTTCACTATCATCGCCAGAGGAGAGTCTGCAGTATTATTTACAAGGAGTGAAGACATGACATCATGTTCTCTGCAGACCGCTTGGCTTTCCCAATGGGAGCTCAGTGTGAGGAGGAGCTTATTAACACAGCTAGCCTCTCTGCTAGCTGGTAATGGGGACAGATCACTCATGGATCACATTCATCCTTGTAAAACTCTCGGGCAGTTGGGAGTAGTACCTTACTGATTCAACAGCCTGCTTTAGACTTACTGTAACATGGTGTGTGACATACTGCATTTCGTCTCAATTGCAACGATCCCAGTGACATAATGTTGTAGGAAAAACACAGAACTTCTATATACTCATGCACATTGACTGACTGTAGTGCGTGTTTTAGCCGACATACATTGTGCACGTACTGCAAATTGCTCTAAGCAACAAACACTAATTACTGGTCTGATTGCAATAATGGTAATTAGTTGATAATCTTGTTTTTAGACAATTGTTTAGTTGTTTTTTTCACAGATCCTAGCCTCTCTAATTATCTCTTAGCTGTGACTCAAGTAGGGCTATAGGAATGCATGTTTATAAACAAAGGGCTTGAGATGTGGTTTATACAGTCGGGTTTGATTGAATTGGGGGTACTGAGACGGTCAGCGGTGCATCTACACGCTGTCCGAGCAGCGATGTCATGCTTCACTCAGGAGACCTGACCGGGCAGGTTCATGGGCCAGGTTCATGGGCCATTAATGGATGTGCCTGGCTGAAGAGCAAGGGTAGTAGTGCATTTTCATATTACCACTGCTTTTTCAAGGGCAATGCATGAGCTACTTTGTTTAGCCTGGTCTATTATCAGGACTTAGGCTTTTTAAGAAGGCTGGCTCTTGTTGCACTGTACCTCACTGTATCTTGTAACCAGATCTGTGTACTTGATAGTCATACAGGACCTTAAGGTGTATTGTAGTGTTTTGTATTGTATTGTGTAGAGTATTAGGAATTTCATAGAGAGACACAGCCACCTGCAGGCTTGTAGACAGACCCCCTTGACCTTATCATAATGTGACATGGCTAATGTCAGTTTCCCTAATCCATTAGTACGATGTGCACCGACAAGCTGTGGAACAAAATGAAACAATGTTAAAAAAGAGCTGCCTTGCCTGGTCTAAACGATCTGGCATCGTTTGCATTCGAATGGGTCGTTCAAACAGGAGATGGATACAGAGTGTACACAGCGGCCTCTGAAAAGGGGCAGTTTGCCTTGCTTTAGAAAAAGCTATGGGGCAGGAAGTAATGTGCCATCTGCACTCCGCGGACCCCAGACAGGGTCATTCCTCTGGACAATCGCTCAGTGTTAGCCTGGATCCATCTTTTGTCTTTTTATTTTTTTATGGCCCTGGTAGGAGAAGCCAAAGTCACATTTTGGGTTTTTTGGGGGTATGGGGGCTGTACGGACCTTTACGGGTTGATAAATGCACACTCACCCTTCCCCCAGTGTAACACAAAAGACTGATAAAAGCATACCAGCTCTCTTTAAAGTGTCAGAAGACTACATCAGATCTTCATTCTTATTTTGATTTGAATGAATACTAAATCCACTGTGTGAGAGAAATTAAATAAACAGAAATAGCAACGAAAAACCTTATAAGAGTTTACCCTAGTAAAAGCACAGCAAAGTGTAATAAAGCAAGGTGTAAGCATTGTAACGAATAGCGAGGTATGGTAAAGCATATTAAGAAACACGGCAGACCAGGGTAAATTATGGTAAATGCAGAGTAAAATCATGGGAAAAGCATGGGAAAACTGCAAAAATACCACACAAAAATACCATGGTAAGCTTTTCTAAGGGTAACTAAGGGCTCAGCAATTGAATCACATACTGTAATAGTGCACTTAATCGTGCGTGTATTTGAATTTCTTTGTGTCTCTGCGCAGCATTCTTGACATTCCTCAGTGGTTGTTTTGGGGTCGTTTCCAGGATGTTTGCTTGGAACTGTGTCCAGGAAACAAGAGGAAAAATCTTGAATGGAGCCGTCAGATACCCTGCCTGTAGCTCAGCAAAAACCCTGGTGACCACATGAAATAGAAACAACAGAAAAACACGGAAGCACAGGAGACGACTGAAGATTACAGCAACTGTGCTTTTGCACAGCGTTCGAAGAAACAAGAGTTACAAATGAACAAATATAGCCAGCTCAAAGATGGGAAAATGCTAAAACTATGTTACCATATGTTTAAAATAGGCTTGGTCTCTGGTCGAATTTGCTGAAGCTGCTCCACCACAAAGACCCACATTCACGGACATGCACAATGCTGGGGAGACATTGTCCTTAAACCCCAGAAGAGTCAGTGACTACAGCACTCCTAACTCATCCCGAAGTCTGTAGATTAAAGTGTGTTTCACAGTATCCTCTTGCTCTTGAGACGAGGGCTCTACCCGCTGATGTTCCAACGCCTCCACTAGAGAAATGAGCTTGGCCTGCTTCTCAGTACCTGGTCGAGACAGGGCTACAGAGAGGGGTGAAGTATGGGAATGCTGTGTGTTTATCTCTGACCGGAGTGGGAGATCAGCACTTGAGACCTGAGGACTCGGAGCCAAATTCCGCAGCTAAAATCCACAGAATAAAATGTAAACAGGCCAGAATTGCAGTAATTATAGAAACACTTCAAGAGCTAGGTGCATACAGATGCAGATTAATTGTGACTGACAAAGTTATAACTCTACTGTTGATTGCTACTACCTTCGAAACCTCTCTGTGCAGACCATTGCCTGTAGTCAAGCTCTATAGTTTCAATGCTAAAGCTCAGTCTCACGAGTAAAGTGAATGTCACGCATACAGTAAGCTTTAAACGTGCCATTAAATAATATTCTGTCATTTGTTTTAAATGCAATAATTCATTTGAAATGCTGTAAAGAATAACTCATGGAATTGGTGAATTCACCCCAGCAATGGCTACACCAAGTGTAGTTTGCTGTGCAGAGATGGTAGCTGTATGTAAAGCCACTCTAAATCAAGAATACTACAATGTACTAGATAACAAGATCCACAGAGAACATACAGAGATGAGAACAGCACTGATTCCCAGATGCTTTCCTGTAAGAGCAGGGCAGCAGTTGTTTTAGTCATTGGGAGAAGAGCACAGGAATGAACTTGCAGGACATCTGGGCAGCAGGCTGCAGCCCTGGAGCATGCAGGCACCCCTGACCTCTCTCAACACAACATGGTTTGTGTCCTTTTCTCATGACTCCCTCGATTAGCGACAGATGACCAGGGCAAAGGTCTGGGGAATTAGGAAAACACTGTTGCTAGTTTAGCTCTAGAGCTCATTGGTGGGCACGCTTTAATTATATACCTTACTACAGCAAAGCTGCAATTCATATTGTGTCCGTATAGCAGCCTTCGTCAAACATGTAGAAAAGAAACTGTACAGCTACTGTATCTGAAATCCTCTTAAAATAGCGTACATTCCTTCTACATCAGACCCAACAGACTGTTTTTCTGTTTTTTTTAACCTTAAGGAATGTGTTTGTTTTCTTTAAGTACACTGTTTATAATCCTTCTCTTAGGTTAAACAGTGCAAAATATTCTGTACAACAACTCTTCAAGTTTAATGAATAGGGGCGAGGGTAAGATAAGATAAGTGAACTACTAATCATTGAAAATAATCTGACATCAGATATTGGTTGTAGTGCGGTGTGTCTGTGTGTGTCTGTGTTGTGTGTGCATGTGTGTGTGTGTGTCTGTGTTGTGTGTGCATGTGTGTGTGTGTGTGAACACATTCATTCCTCATTCTTCTCCAGACTGACTCACCGTCCTGAATCTCTCAGTGACTCGAGACGTATTGCCATTAATCCTTACAAGGTATGTTCTAAATAAATAAAAACTAGTTTGGTCTCGTCTCCCTGCTCTACCCAGGCCTTGACTGCATTCCTGAGCAGGAACACAGCACTGCCAGGCAAGAGGCATTCCTCAGGTTTCTCAATGCCCCTGTCTGTTAGTGTCTGAACACTGAGAAGCGAAACTGTAGGAAGAGGAGAACATAACAGAAGGGTGGTCCGGAGGTGGCGGGGGGAGGTAATCCAAGGTTGATTCGCAACACTGCTACTGATACTACAGCTCTGCTTGAGAGAGGCACTGCACAGCGCTCTGCTTGAGAGAGGCACTGCACAGCGCTCTGTTTGAGAGAGGCACTGCACAGCGCTCTGTTTGAGAGAGGCACTGCACAGCTCTGTTTGAGAGAGGCACTGCACAGCTCTGTTTGAGAGAGGCACTGCACAGCTCTGCTTGAGAGAGGCACTGCACAGCTCTGTTTGAGAGAGGCACTGCACAGCTCTGTTTGAGAGAGGCACTGCACAGCTTTGCTTGAGAGAGGCACTGCACAGCTCTGTTTGAGAGAGGCACTGCACAGCTCTGTTTGAGAGAGGCACTGCACAGCTCTGTTTGAGAGAGGCACTGCACAGCTTTGCTTGAGAGAGGCACTGCACAGCACTGGCAGTGACAGCATGTTTGTGTATCTGCATGCTGTTAAAAGAAAAGCCTTGGATCGGGGTCAGGACCTTTTTAATTAGGGCCAGCCCGGGAGATAACGGGTGCATTAAACTACGCCTCTTTTACGCTGCAAGCAGTTGATCAAAGCCCATTGACAGTGCTGCCACCGGGTGAATTACGAGCAGTGATTTCCAAACCCTCCCATCTGCAGCAGGTACAGCTCCCTCCCTCCTGCTTCCAGTTTCAACTGTAAGTAAACATTTGCTAAACTTGTAGCAGCAGGCAAAAAGTATTGCGACACTGCCGATTTCACAAGCAGGCTCTGAGGACAAGCAGGTTTCTACCACAGTGACGGCTGCTTTCGCCTCAAAACAGTACAGTAAAAAGCCCCTGGAGTGTCTGTCTGTGCAGTTCGTTGTTTTTTAAAGATGATAATTTGGGGAACTGTACATCCTTAGGGTGTTTTGGTTTGGTATGTAGACATTGTCATGCAATCCCTAACCTGCTCCTACATGGAAGAATAATAACATGTCTATCACAAGACAGATAGCAGACTCTGATAAAGTGTGTCTCTCCTGCCCACAGCTCCTTGTAGGTGCTGTTTCTCTGCCATCCCACTAGAAAGCCTTGTGATGTCTCAATCTCGCACCCCTGACCAATCTGAGTCAGACTCCTAAGCAGCTTTGTGTGAATTTCATGTTCAGAAGGCCCTTTTTTCTCCTGTGACAAGTTTTGTTTTTGAGTCTTGGGTCAGGTAACTGAGAGAAAGAGTTGGGGTTTAATGATTTTAGTGGAGCCAGTGCAGTACCTTCAGAAAGCATTTTCAGCACAGTGGTTCCCAACACTGGACAAACAACAGTCCAGGTTCCATGCATCATCAAACATTATAAAACAATTCTTTGAATTAAAACCCTGTACTGTTCAAAGTCCACAAAGGATTAGGTAAACACAGCTAGAGGAACGTTTCTGAAGCTCTACCCTGAATAATGAGTGGGTGTGCAATCCCACCCCTCTGCATGGGGGCAGGGTTGCCGCTTCTGAACTCAGAACACCGGCTCATACGGGACGCCCTTTCTGAGTCTCTCCACGTCAAGCACTTGCACAGCAGTCTGGCTGGGAAGTTCACCGTCTGAAATCTCAGCCAAAATGCTCCCGTCAGTGGCAGACTTTCTTCATTCAGAACTGAAACAGAGACAGCGCGCCAAGTATTTGGACGCAAATAATTGGTTTATCAGAGATCCTGGCGTGGCAAGGACTTGACATGCATGTTTCTTTGATTACCCTAAACAAGTCACTCAGGACCACTAGATTATTATAATTACACCGGGTGTGCAGCGAGAGAGGGGCTTCAAGAAGAGGGCTGAAAATGTATCCTTGCAGAGTCATTTAATGTGTTGATATCTATTGCATGCAATTACACCAATGCAGGGATAGCTTTCCCCATATACAGTATGAGATTTCGAAATACACACACGCATTTCAAAAGATGAATAGATACAAATGCCGTATCTCAGAAACAATAATATCACTTACATTATTTTTGTAACAACTCTACTGTACTAAACGGTACCATTGCATTTAAAGAACGAGGCACAGTCGCTCCTCAAGCACTAAATAAACAGCAATTTGCAGAGCTTTGTTGAGACACCTGCCCTGCTCGTTTTCCACTGTGTGCCTGGCCTGCTTGCGTCCTGCAGGCACTAAAACTCCCAACGCCGCCCTCTGACCAAGCCACTGGCCTTGTGACTGACCCCTGCATGCAAGCAGGCAGGCTGACACAGATCCTTCAGCCCTGGGGGTGTGATTGAAGGCAGCCTGCAACACCTCCCTTCCCTTCTGACACGAGGAGATAAGCTAGCCACTTAAAGCCTCACCACACCCTGGATTTCCAGCGCAAACAAAGCCAGCTGTCTTTTAACACCTTGCAGTGAAGCACTGCGGCTACAATAAAGTGAGTGCTGCTCTAGGGTACATGTCATTAAGCACAGTAATGTCAGCATCCTGGGGCACAACACATTAGTGCTGTTCTATTGGCAATCGTCTTGGTAGCATCAGAAACAATACGATAGGGAACCATAAACCATGTATAAGACTTTCCTACTGTGGTTTCACTGTAAAACGATACAAATATGATAAAAATACCTAAGCGTATGTATATGAATGTACTGTAGACACTGAAAACAAACCCTATAGCTGTGTCAAAGGCTATGCAGAGCTTGCAGAGGGACTCTCCGTATGGTCCTTCCATCACCCTTTCCTGAAAGCAGCAGCTGCTGGGTTAATAGCTGCGTTTCTGTGCAGATACAGAGTGAAACCCAAGCTGACAGCGAGCAGGGTTGGGTTTCTGTGCAGATACAGAGTGAAACCCAAGCTGACAGCGAGCAGGGTTGGGTTTCTGTGCAGATACAGAGTGAAACCCAAGCTGACAGCGAGCAGGGTCGGGTTTCTGTGCAGATACAGAGTGAAACCCAAGCTGACAGCGAGTAGGGTTGGGTTTCTGTGCAGATACAGAGTGAAACCCAAGCTGACAGCGAGCAGGGTTGGGTTTCTGTGCAGATACAGAGTGAAACCCAAGCTGACAGCGAGCAGGGTTGGGTTTCTGTGCAGATACAGAGTGAAACCCAAGCTGACAGCGAGCAGGGTTGGGTTTCTGTGCAGATACAGAGTGAAACCCAAGCTGACAGCGAGCAGGGTTGGGTTTCTGTGCAGATACAGAGTGAAACCCAAGCTGACAGCGAGCAGGGTTGGGTTTCTGTGCAGATACAGAGTGAAACCCAAGCTGACAGCGAGCAGGGTTGGGTTTCTGTGTTTGTAGGTGCCATGCCCAAATTCTTCTCCACCAGCCCCAACGTTCACACAGTCTTCCAACGTTGTCTGTGAGTTCCAGCCAGTCTGAGCAGCGCACTGTTGGCTGTGGCCATTCGAGACCCTACTGACCTCGATGGGTTATGTGTCTAACCTTTTCTGGTGGATTTTGTCACTTGCTTCTCGAACTCTATAGAGTTCACACATACTGTTTTACAATTTCTAAAAATGTAATTTAAAAAAATCATGACCCAAGGGACAAAGTTATGAATTCTTTGTTGTGGTTGTTGTAGTTTTTTTTTTTTACATAGAGAAGGCACTAACATTATATTAAAATCAAGCACTTTAAGAGAATTTAAACCAAGATCAATATGTGTTGCTCACAGATTCAAGTGTAGGTAACAGGGGACTCTACAAAAGTTCAAGGTTGTTTTTATTAATGAGCACCCAGGTGACCTGTCTACCTGACGTACCACACACATGCAGTAATATTACAATCGTATCTGTAAAAGCACTACAGTATGGTTTACAGGTTTGTGGGGGTTTATAGTTTACTGGTGAAAATCTTGGGGCTGCTCTGAAGGCTCCTGTATCTCTTCTGTACTGGGAGTAAGGAGATACTGGTTTGACTGTATATTTTGCCTCATTTTTCATGAATCACTTTCTATCACAAATCTCTGAGAAACGACCCTGTACCTGTCTATCAGTCTGTCTCCCTCGAGCATGAACTCCAACAATCACCCTGTCAATTATCTCTCTTCACCAGCAAACTGCTTTTAAGACAAAAAAAAACCTTTCAGACCAAAGAGGACAGGTCGGTAGCCCTACGGGTAATTGCTGTGCGTCCGTTCCTTAGCGTGAGAACAGAAAAATAAAATACAACAGTCTCCCAACGTACAGTACCTCCCTAATTACAGACCTGAAGAAGGGCCATTCAGAGCAGCAGCGGTAAGTGCTGTGAAGTTCTGGAGAGAACCAACAAGCCTCATATCAAGCCTCAAATGAATGACAATAGTCTTCATCTATCCAAACAACAAACAAACACTACAGCTGTGCCCCTGTTGTACATGCTGCTTCTTAAGCAATGACACTCCTCAAGCTTTTGGGATTTTTGTATTTTAAATAGTAAGATACTGGCCCACATTTGCCGCCATGCAAAGTTCCCACCCGTTTCTTTCTACGAAGAGTCAACATTATAAAACAATCTCAGCACTCCTTCATGTACTATAGTTGGTCTCTTGCTAGTTCTCTTACATCAGCAGATTGCCTCTCCTTTTACAAACAGAATGCTGCAAACTTAGCATTGGGGGGGAATACTTTGTGAGGGTGTACCATTGTGGAATGTTATGTTAAAATATAGTAACTTTGGCCTCCATACCAATGTGGTTAAACTTCAGTTGTTAAGATCTCTGTCTCCCTGCCACTGCAAGTCCCCACCTGCTCACAGGTGCGTAACAGCAGAGCAGCCTCACTAAGCGTGTGTGCTGGCTGGCTAGTAAGACTGCGAGGAGTGGTAATTGCTTATTGATTCATCGCAGGGTCATGAAGTGTTGCAGGTCATCATCAATAAGGAGTGAATGTTAACATCGGATTTGTACCTCTTCAGTGTGATATGGGTTACAGCACGCACTCACATGGAATGCTGTTTGTGAAAGTACAGTTTCGTGGGGGTGGGGAGAGCAGTAATGATTAAGCAACAAGGCATTTAAGTCTCGTTATTCTCCTTCTGTTATTCTGCCAAAAGACTTATAGCACCCCAGTAAAGAGTGTGAATAACTAACTGGATGCATGTGTAATGAGCAGTGTTGGGTGATGCTCTGCTCTTGTATATGTAACGGGCAGTGTTGGGTGAGGCTCTGCTCTTGTATATGTAACAGGCAGTGTTGGGTGAGGCTCTGCTCTTGTATATGTAACAGGCAGTGTTGGGTGATGCTCTGCTCTTGTATATGTAACAGGCAGTGTTGGGTGATGCTCTGCTCTTGTATATGTAACGGGCAGTGTTGGGTGATGTTCTGCTCTTGTATATGTAACAGGCAGTGATGGGTGAGGCTCTGCTCTTGTATATGTAACGGGCAGTGTTGGGTGATGCTCTGCTCTTGTATATGTACGGGCAGTGTTGGGTGATGCTCTGCTCTTGTATATGTAACGGGCAGTGTTGGGTGATGCTCTGCTCTTGTATATGTAACAGGCAGTGTTGGGTGAGGCTCTGCTCTTGTATATGTAACAGGCAGTGTTGGGTGATGCTCTGCTCTTGTATATGTAACAGGCAGTGTTGGGTGATGCTCTGCTCTTGTATATGTACGGGCAGTGTTGGGTGATGCTCTGCTCTTGTATATGTAACGGGCAGTGTTGGGTGATGCTCTGCTCTTGTATATGTAACAGGCAGTGTTGGGTGATGCTCTGCTCTTGTATATGTAACAGGCAGTGTTGGGTGATGCTCTGCTCTTGTATATGTAACGGGCAGTGTTGGGTGATGTTCTGCTCTTGTATATGTCACAGGCAGTGATGGGTGAGGCTCTGCTCTTGTATATGTAACGGGCAGTGTTGGGTGATGCTCTGCTCTTGTATATGTACGGGCAGTGTTGGGTGATGCTCTGCTCTTGTATATGTAACGGGCAGTGTTGGGTGATGCTCTGCTCTTGTATATGTAACAGGCAGTGTTGGGTGAGGCTCTGCTCTTGTATATGTAACAGGCAGTGTTGGGTGATGCTCTGCTCTTGTATATGTACGGGCAGTGTTGGGTGATGCTCTGCTCTTGTATATGTAACGGGCAGTGTTGGGTGATGCTCTGCTCTTGTATATGTAACGGGCAGTGTTGGGTGATGCTCTGCTCTTGTATATGTAACGGGCAGTGTTGGGTGAGGCTCTGCTCTTGTATATGTAACAGGCAGTGTTGGGTGATGCTCTGCTCTTGTATATGTAACAGGCAGTGTTGGGTGATGCTCTGCTCTTGTATATGTAACGGGCAGTGTTGGGTGAGGCTCTGCTCTTGTATATGTAACAGGCAGTGTTGGGTGATGCTCTGCTCTTGTATATGTAACGGGCAGTGTTGGGTGATGCTCTACTCTTGTATATGTAACGGGCAGTGTTGGGTGATGCTCTGCCCCTTCGGATTCTGTCCCTGCAAGGTCACCGGTTCCCATCCAGCCTCCTCTCTGGCACACATACATGCTCAGCATACCCAGCCATTGGAGCGCTCTGTGTTTTGCAGTACATGGCGTGTCTTTCCTCTTATCACATTCTGGACTTTTTTTTGTTTAAATCAGCATCCTGTCATTCCTTTCAGTTCTGCGAATTCCAGTAACTTTAGTATTAGCTTGGTCACTGTGCCAAGTCGACCCACGAGTCAAGACACTGCTTTAGAGAAAGCTGGAACATCTCAATTTAACAACATGCAACCGAAACAGCTGACGGACTGTCGTATTAATGCAGGAGTTCAAGAATCCACATGAACTTTGAATACTGAGATATTAGGGTAGTGCTGGTCATGGCCACTTGAAACATAACAACAAATGAATGATAACATTAGCTTAATAATTACAAAAGAGACCTAGAAACTGCTGCAAGTCAGAGTCATAATACGCATAATACTAGAACAACCACAAGAACCCAGTCAGTGATAGTCAATGCAAGACAAAACGATCCATTATTCTAATGAAATCTTGCTGAGAATAAAAAATGCAGAGCAGGATAATATTGTGAGTTTGTGTTATCGCCGCAAGACAATCCACTCTGGACCGGGGACAGAACGATGTCTCTGACACTCCACGAGGCTGACATTCTGGAACCTTCTGGAACCTTGGTGCCACACACAGGAAGCAGCCAGCCCGAGTCTCATCCCACACACACACACACACACACACACACACACACACACACACACTCCTGTTGTGAAGGGAGCCCTGCGCAATCCGTTTGCTAATTAACGTGCAAATTAGGATGAGTGTTTTTTACTTTGATTGGAAACTGTTATACGGCAGCTCTTATTATGCTAATGAACTTGCCAATCAGGAGGGTCCCTTGATGAGCAAGGCCCTGATCCCCCAGTCTGATCTAATCTCAACCCTCCCAAAACTGGCACTTCCATTCCCGGCCTAAAAAGACACATTTAATAATAATAATAATAATAAAAATAAAGGGATCAAGTTATTACACTGCAAATAAATACCACTAGGGCTGTCTCCGTTGTATGACTTTGTTAGTGGTAAAATTACCACTGTATTGCTGTTGAAGGTCCTTTGATTTATGGAAGCTCAACTTGCACATGCACATATTGCCCTATCATGGAAAAGCTTGAACTAACAGTGCGCAACACTGCTCATATCACCTGCAATAACATGCAGCTTCACTGTCAAAAAGCACTGTCTGGACACCACCTGCCCCTGTATCATGGCACTGCAGCACCACATGCACTTACTGTGCAGATAACAGCAAGTGATCACCCAGCTCCCAGTCCGCATGTTTCAACAGTCAGCTGTTTATTTCTTTTAAAAGAAGGGGTGTGTGTGTGTGTGTCTGTTCCATTTGAAATTTTTTAAGCTGTTACTTCACAAAGCTTTTTTTAATGCCATTATGTAGAAATGGTGCATGCAGATCCCAGCGGGTTCGCGTCCTGGTTACAAACAATGCAGAAATGATTTTATTTGTGAATACTGAAATGTGTTAGCAGTGAGCAAGCGGGCTCCTTCTGAAATCTGCCGTGAACTCCTGGGTTACAAAACCAGTGACACGTCTCACCTGAGTGGAGTGATTACGTACGGGATGAGACCCAGGGAACCAATCGAGGGGAAACAGCTTCCCAGCTCCAAGCACAACCTGAGCCACTCATCTCAACGAGAAGTCTTCTACAACCAGGAGGTGGTGAAAATGCCTGAAAGCCTTGTAAAATACACAGGAGCGGCCTGTAGCTGCAAAGCAGCAGAACAGCAGGACCAGAGGGCGTCTTCTAGGGTTGCTTTGTAACAGACATCAAAAGTCACAATTATGGGTTGGCTGGGTTCTCAAACTACATCATTATGAGCCGCTATCCACATGAAAGCCCCCTCCAAACAGCGTGTAGGGTTAAATACTCCGTATACTCGGTCCCCTCTAAACAAACCTGGGTTATTTAGAGAAGCTCAAAATGTAGTAAGCACCCAGGCAAAAAATGGTACATGGGGCCCTATTCACAAAACTGTGAAGGGATGTTTATTGGAAGTTTTTTTTTTTTTTTAATATAAACATTTTCTTAGATTAAACAGTGCTTTGAAAAAAAGAGAATAAACTTCTACCCCCCTTAAAAGAGAAGGAAACAGTTTTCATGAACTGCTAACTTGATTTATTTAGAGGTTTTAAAAAGGAATCCTTAACAAAACAGTGCTTATACAATGCCTCATCTATCTGTTTCATAAAAAGGTCTCAGATTTGAAACCCCTGTCCCCTGTCCGCAGTTTAAACCCCTATGACTCTTAACTCAAATGTATTACATTTAACATGTGCAGTTCCCATGTGCTCTCCGCATACGTGTCAACACTGTATAACTACACGGCAGGTACAGCAAATGAAGCACATATGAGAATTCATACCCTGACAAATCAAAACAAACTCTGCTTTTGTTCCGTGCTCAGTAAGTCTGAATGGAAATCGGCCATCTTAAGAAACATGTGAATGACCAGTGAGGATTAGAACAGGAAACACTCTCAAAAGAGTTCAAGGGAAAAAAAAAAACTGACCGCTCACTCAAGTGAGCTCATAAAGTCTGACAAGCACCAGTTGCAGGTGACAATTAGAGATTACAAAGCTGCCACCGCAGTCAAGTCTCTGGGTTACTGGCAAGGTGCTGACAAAACACAACCACTTCATTAACACATAACCCAGTGTCTTCAAAAAACGCGCACTATGTTGTAATGACAGTGTGTAACTGAACATGCCTGAACACCGAACCCCGGACTCAAACAACAGCAGCAGCTCTTGGGAATGAGTCCAGGGTTATTACTGGGTGGTGTTTGCTGAGACACAGTGCTTGGCCCCATCAGTTCAGGGGGGATGAGAAAGCAGTGCTGTTTCTATAAGATTAAGCAGCCAGTGACCCAGACAAGGTAAGAACACAGACTAACTAACAACACAAGAGTTAAAACAAAAGAAGAAAATATGTTACCAGCTCCCCACCCCCTTCCCTTCCCATCCCTTCCCTTCCAAGTCTTTTTTTACAGCAGCATCAGCATTCACTCCACAGGCTTTTCACACACCAGCTCCAAAGACACTTACTTACCAAATAGTTCATTTTCAATCCCTCTTGTTCACTGAAGGTTTTGTAAAGGGAGTGGTGGGGTTCTGAAAACCCACTCAGGTCCCCTTGGCCTCCTGGAAATGTGTTTTTTTTTGTGTGAAAGGTCTTCCTCCGGTCGTTAGGATTTTAATACATTGTCCAGTTCTGTGTGACCTCGGAGGAGAAGTATGAAAGTATTCCGTTCTTAGTTGTGAAGCGCACAGCCTCCCCAGCACTGTCTCACTAACTGACTGACTCAGGCAAGGAGGGAGTAAGGGAGGATTGCTAGGTAACCTTACACCTTCCCTACCCACTCACAATCCCAACATTCCTTTCCTCACTCCTGATTGGCCGGCGGGCCGTTTCTTATGCAAATGCCCCCGCTCCTGCTCCTGCTCTCTCCTGCTCTCTCCCTGGCTGGTTAGGAATGGGTCTGCCACTGCATGGCACTTTGTGGAGTATACAGGCAGGGATACATGTCTCTTGCTCTCTCTCTCTGTCACTGTCACATCTCCCTGTGCCGATACTGCATGTCAGTCATTTTCTCATACTAAACTAAGCAACTATAACCCTTGTCTAAATTAAAGTAGAATGTTTAGTTATGTATATAGATGTAAATAATGCAAAGGTTGTTTTTTTTTTTTTTTAAAAAAGCCCTGCTGCAATGAAACAGAAGCTTTACAAATGGACCATGTTCTTACCTTTTAACAGCTTCCCTAACATTTTCACTTCTCTCCCAATCCCTGAGCATCTGAAGATAATATATGTGATGTTTACAGTATTTAGGCCATGCCTTTATGAAGACAATGAAGAAGCAACTGGAGTAAAACAAAACAAATGCCTTAGTCTTGTGGATTTCAACAAAAGTGTGACATTGACAAACACTCGCTGGTAGACCAAGGAGTTTCGTCGGTACAGTATTTCAAGCTTAGCAAAGTCACAAAGGGGTCACACCCCCTTTCCTCCCTGGATCAAGGGTATACCCACACGTTGCCAGTGCACACATCCCCTGAAGCAGAGAGAAGGGAATCAATGGAAATGCTTTGTGATGGCAGGCTTTGGATTCCCGTGTAGTTCTCACTCTGGGAGCTGTGTTGTCTTGTTTGTGAGTCATATCACGTGGACTGTCTCTCAACATAGACCCCCTACTGCTCCCAGCTCCTTGGAGGTGTGAGACCTCCCAGAGGAGGAGGCCAGGAGAAGACAGGCCAGTTAGCAAAGCTATGACCAGCAGTGCCGGGCTGAGCTGTGACAGCCTGCGGAGACCCGCTATCAGGCATGCACGACCACTCCTCCCAGAGATAAACAAGAGAGCTGTCAGGCACCTCAGCTGCAAGACACCAGCCTGAGCCCCCAAGAAATCACTCACCAGGGACACGCTCTCCGCTGACATCGCGCTGCACACTAAACTGTTCCTGTGTGGATTTATTTACAGGAGAGCGATTTAGGGAACCAAAACACAGACCAGAACTGAGCTTGTCTGAGAAAAAACAAAAACACTATTTGGGAGCTTCTCAACTTCAGGACAGGCTTCTAGTTACATGTAGCTATCCAGGGGTCCACAGAAAACTGCCTAGCCACGACTTTGTATCGCTATGAGGAGGACCTGGTGAACACGGAGAGTGTGTACTTGAGCTATGTCCCCTATCAGTGTGACGTGCAGGGTTAGTCCTCTGATCCTGTTCACTAATTCTCCTCACGTCTCTCTCTCGCTCTCTCTCCATCATGTGTTCTCTCACACACATAAACACATTAATACTTTATTTTTAGATTCATAGTAAAAGGTTACTGTTTGTATAATGGTATGAAGTCCTTTGATGGTAAAAAGAATCACTTTCAGAGCAGTTTGGAAGCTCTTTTTGAAATTTGCAATTGTAAACTTTTATGCTTTCCTGCACTTTTCTGGGTTTTACCGTGGCGCACCACAACTGGGTTCAACCCAACCCTACAGAACCAAGATCAGCTTCTGGGAAAAGAAAACTATCATTGTTCATCCATGCACCATAATTGTCATCACCGTATTGATGCAAAACATATTCATTTTAAATGACGACTCCTATAACTCCAATTGTACTGCATGGAGAACCTGTTTATTCAGCAAGGTGAAGCTTAAGGGATTAGTTTGCATTCTGCAGTGTCAAAACAACACTACACAATGTGTATTTTGGTAGTTTGCACAATTTTTAAGCTGACACCTCAGACTTTTGCAAGCCTTCAAGACCAAACAGGCACTTCAATGTGGGGGGGGGGGATCAGTGAAATCAAATGAATGAAACAAAACTCATTTGCAAAGCAGTTTTAGACATTGGAGGATCAGCTATGAGAGGCACTCATTAGGGGTACAATCACTGAAACACATTCTGATCTGAAACATAGAGAACCCCAGAAAAGGCCCTCGCACATCACTCACACTGTACAGTCTGTCAGCTGAGCTTTTCAACCACCTGGAGCTAAGACACAGCACCCAACCCAGAGAGACATACACCCGGCACACACATGTCAGAGACACACAGCCAGCACACGCATGCCAGAGACACACAGCCAGCACACGCATGTCAGAGACACACAGCCAGCACACACATGTCAGAGACACACAGCCGACACACGATTGTCAGAGAGATACACAGCCAGTACATGCATGTCAGAGAGACACACACCCAGCACACGCATGCCAGAGACACACAGCCAGCACACGCATGCCAGAGACACACAGCCAGCACATGCATGTCAGAGACACACAGCCAGCACACGCATGTAAGAGAGACACACACCCAGCACACGCATGCCAGAGACACACAGCCAGCACATGCATGCCAGAGACACACAGCCAGCACACGCATGTCAGAGACACACAGCCGACACACAATTGTCAGAGAGATACACAGCCAGTACATGCATGTCAGAGAGACACACACCCGGCACACACATGTCAGAGACTGCATCGAGTATCCTGAAGAAGGTGAATCAACTCCTCGCTTTCCATACAGCAGCAGATTCTCTGGGAAATGCAGCTCAATTCCTCACACTGGGTATTTCACAAACAAAATATCTTCTGGTTTCCCAATTCAGTGAATGCACAATTTACATGGAAAGAAGCACATTTCCCAAACATCTGGACTATTGAATGTCATCTGTTCATTTTTTATGTTAATCACTTCATTTTCAGTTTGACTTTATTTATTTATTTATTTATTTATTTAGCAGATGCCTTTATCCAAGGCGACTTACAGAGAATAGGGTGTGTGAACTTACTTACAATTACGTCTCACCCGAAAGACGGAGCACAAGGAGGTTAAGTGACTTGCTCAGGGTCACACAATGAGTCAGTGGCTGAGGTGGGATTTGAACCGGGGACCTCCTGGTTACAAGCCCTTTTCTTTAACCACTGGACCACACAGCCTCCTGGGCAATGATTTGTCTTTGCAATTAACAGACAAATGGATTGATAATAATCCTGTCAGTACACATATTTCTCGCAATATTTTCTACACACAGTTTATAATGCTGTAGTTGGGAGCTCTAGTTATTTGTGTTCCTGCCCCTTGAGAATGCAGTATAAAAGACAAGCTTATAACAGAGCGACATTGTATTTACAGAATAATGTTATTTTAAGCCTCATCAAATCCTCCCTCATTAAAAAACGACATCTAAATGTTAAATTGATCCGCTCCAAAGGTTATTTCACTTAACACTTTTATTGGGACCATTATTATTCTACTCAATTCAGTGCCACAAATCAGGCTTTTTAATTAAACACAGCGGTGTGATAAACTACTATAAACTAATCCCGTCCCCAATAAACAGGTTCACTGCAGTCTGTGTGACCCTCTGCGCTCTTTCTGCAGTAAATAAAGAGATTATCTTGCATGCACTCAGAAGGTAACTGAATTATCCCTCTCCCAAAGAAAACACCACTGATTGGATTGTGCAGCATTCCTGGCTTTGCATATCCCATGTCCTGCACTCCCAGAGGAACTAGAATACCCTGGTCAAGCTGGGACCGGTTTCCACTGGGAAAGCAGCGGGATGAGAAGTGGGTTACAGTACAGCACTGCATCACTACACATATGAAATGTAACAATACGAATACAACTGTGAATGTGTAATGTTGTGTAATAGTAATGCATGTCACTGCAAAGGGGTAATGTAATGTAATGCTGCTGAATAGCAATGCAACTGTTCACCGCGGTGTGGGGTGTATCTGTAGGACAATAAAAAGAAGTGTGTTGTAAAAGAGAAGGACCTGTCTGTCTGTCTGTCTGTCTATCTGTCTGTCTCTCTTGCTTTTGCTCTAAACACCAGATGCTAAATGTATGTGTACCTTGCTTACACATAAAAAGACTATGGGACTCTACTTTGTTATGCTGTTGTGTCTAAAAGGGTACGTTAACTGTTGTCTAAAAGTAACGTTATTTTTCACATAAAATGTAATGCGTTAGCACATTACGGTACCTGTCTGATAAAGGAATAGTTACAAGTTACTGAAAAATATAATCAGATTACTTTTTCAGAAACAGTGGCTTGAAACCTGGTTTCAGGAGACCGGGAAACCTAGTTTGAGGCAACTTTGCTGTATCAAACCCCAAGTCTCCCCTGGTGTGCCATGCAGTGGCCTGAAACCTAGTCTCCTGAAACCAAGTTCCAAGCCACAACAGCTTACCATGAACAGGTGGGCAAAGCCCCTGCACCCATCCCCAGTGGGAGTGTGTACCTCTTCTGGAGAATGTCTCGGTAAACACCTCAGGAATGCAGGAATGCAACACTCTACAGTCACAATGGCTCCTTGCAATCATCACTTCCTGGACTGGGATTTCCTCTAGGGCAGCAGTGACCTAACCTTTCGGAGTACTTGGGAACGACTGGAGAAAAAAGAAAACGAAAACCGGCAAAGAAAAATAAAGAAATCACTCCGAGCCCACGGCTTCAACCTTCTGTCAATGCTCTGTGGAAGTGGGGCTCACTTAGCCACACAATTAAAGTGCTTGATCACGCTGCAAGATGATTTTATTAAAACACATTGATCATTTGTTTCTACATACGTACGTATATGAAATCAGCGTCTAGACTCCAGGACAAACATATCTATGGTACTGCGAGGCGCAAGGCTGCGGTATTTATCTGGGGCTACACAGACCTGAACAGTTCATGCCAACATGATCCCTTCATAATGTGTTATTGCCTGCTCCACTAATTGTTTCTCCAGATGTGCCCATGGTATCGTGTGTGTAACTGGAGTGTACAGAACTATTCTGTAGATGGGAATCAGTCCTGGTAGGATCATTTGTTTCATCATTAACCCTTGATATGCAAAGAAACCATAGAAGACCAAGAATATATGTATTGTACACACACACATATATATATATATATATATATATATATATATATATATAGAGAGAGAGAGAGAGAGAGAGAGAGAGAGAGAGAGAGAGAGAGAGAGAGAGAGAGAGAGAGAGAGAGAGAGAGAGAGAGAGAGAGAGAGAGAGAGAGAGAGAGAGAGAGATAGTTAGATAGATAGATAGATAGATAGATAGATATACAGTACTGTGCAAAAGTTTTAGGCAGGTGTGAAAAAATGCTGTAAAGTAAGAATGCTTTCAAAAATAGACATGTTAATAGTTTATATTTATCAATTAACTAAATGCAAAGTGAGTGAACAGAAGAAAAATCTACATCAAATCCATATTTGGTGTGACCACCCTTTGCCTTCAAAACAGCATCAAGCATCAATTCTTCTAGGTACACTTGCACACAGTTTTGAAGGAACTCGGCAGGTAGGTTGACCCAAACATCTTGGAGAACTAACCACAGTTCTTCTGTGGATTTAGGCAGCCTCAGTTGCTTCTCTCTCTTCATGTAATCCCAGACAGACTCGATGATGTTGAGATCAGGGCTCTGTGGGGCCATACCATCACTTCCAGGACTCCTTGTTCTTCTTTACGCTGAAGATAGTTCTTAATGACTTTAAGCTGTATGTTTGGGGTCGTTGTCATGCTGCAGAATAAATTTGGGGCCAATCAGATGCCTCCCTGATGGTATTGCATGATGGATAAGTATCT
The DNA here is from genome assembly GCA_030684275.1 of Acipenser oxyrinchus oxyrinchus. Taxonomy (NCBI): domain Eukaryota; kingdom Metazoa; phylum Chordata; class Actinopteri; order Acipenseriformes; family Acipenseridae; genus Acipenser; species Acipenser oxyrinchus. The sequence goes on along the minus strand of CM060261.1, from coordinate 32,693,940 downwards.
GCCTGTACTTCTCAGCATTGAGGAGACCATTAATTCTGACCAAATCCCCAACTCCATTTGCAGAAATGCAGCCCCAAACTTGCAAGGAACCTCCACCATGCTTCACTGTTGCCTGCAGACTCTCATTCGTGTACCGCTCTCAGCCCTTGGCGAACAAACTGCCTTCTGCTACAGCCAAATATTTCAAATTTTGACTCATCAGTCCAGAGCACCTGCTGCCATTTTTCTGCACCCCAGTTCCTGTGTTTTCGTGCATAGTTGAGTCGCTTGGCCTTGTTTCCACGCCGGAGGTATGGCTTTTGGCCGCAAGTCTTCCATGAAGGCCACTTCTTACCAGACTTCTCCGGACAGTAGATGGGTGTACCAGGGTCCCACTGTTTTCTGCCAGTTCTGAGCTGATGGCACTGCTGGACATCTTCCGATTGCGAAGGGAAGTAAGCATGATGTGTCTTTCATCTGCTGCAGTAAGTTTCCTTGGCCGACCACTGCGTCTCGGTCCTCAACGTTGCCCGTTTCTTTGTGCTTCTTCAAAGAGCTTGGACAGCACATCGGGAAACCCATGTCTGCCTTGAAATTTCTGCCTGGGAGAGACCTTGCTGATGCAGTATAACTACCTTGTGTCTTGTTGCTGTGCTCAGTCTTGCCATGGTGTATGACTTTTGACAGTAAACTGTCTTCAGCAACCTCACTTTGTTAGCTGAGTTTGGCTGTTCCTCACCCAGTTTTATTCCTCCTACACAGCTGTTTCTGTTTCAGTTAATGATTGTGTTTCAACCTATATATTGAATTGATGATCATTAGCACCTGTTTGGTATAATTGTTTAATCATACACCTGACTATATGCCTACAAAATCCCTGACTTTGTGCAAGTGTACCTAGAAGAATTGATGCTGTTTTGAAGGCAAAGGGTGGTCACACCAAATATGGATTTGATTTAGATTTTTCTTCTGTTCACTCACTTTGCATTTAGTTAATTGATAAATATAATCTATTAACATGTCTATTTTTGAAAGCATTCTTACTTTACAGCATTTTTTCACACCTGCCTAAAACTTTTGCACAGTACTGTAGATGTATAGATATATGCAGTAGTGTGCAATGTATTAGAACATGTACATCCTTTATAGCATTTGTAGCTTTGTGTTCCTTTTCTCTTACTATTTCAAATGAATTGCATGTGTGGCCAATTTAATTATCATTAATTAAATTAGACAGATGTGTTGTAATACATTTGCACGCTGCTGTCGATATAGATATATATATATATATATATATATATATATATATATATATATATATATATATATATATATATATATATATATATATAGCTGGTTCTTCAGATTCGGACTGTGAAGTACATTATCAACAATAATTTGTTTGTTCAGGAAATTTCCAATTGAGATGAGCATCTGAATTCCACAAACGTCCCAGAAAGTTAAGACTCCTAACAGACAGGTCTGTATAAAACACAATGTCCAAGCTCTTGAAATAATGAACCTTCTTCACTGCAGATAAATCTGGGCTTATTCAGCTCAGCTTGTAGAAAACAATCCTGAGCAACAATACTTTGGAGCAACATTTCAACTACATGACTTTCTCTATGTCTCGAAGACTCTTTTGCCAAAACTTTGAGTTGTGTTTTAGCTGTACTTCTGCTTGTTTTGATAAATACACGTGTGTGATGTTAAAGCAGTGCCATGGAAGGGTGGGGCTGCTGGAATGAATGCCTGCATGCATGATTATTGATTAGTACAGCAAGTACATGTTTTAACCTTCAAAAGAACAGCTGTAATTTCTATTTTCCACAGGGTGTTCTGTTGAAGGGTAAGGTAAATCACCCATGTGTAATATTTCTACCAATGCCAGATACGCCTTACCCCAATAAAATGCATGATCAGGGTCAATATTAAACAACATTTTTGGTCATAAAAATCTAAGCTGCTAAAATAAAACTGCTTTAAACTTTTTTTAAGTCATTCTGCATTTCATTAGTAGCAGATGAGTGATGTGGTTAACTAGGAACCATACAAGAAGAACATGTACACAGGGTTCTACTGATGAATTTAGAATTGTTACTACACTGGCAATTCTCTTCCAAGAGCTAAGCTGTGGATTGGGTATACAATTCCTGTGGTTTTTGCACTGTATTTTTTCCGTTTTCCCATGCTTTTTCCCATGGTTATACAATGCATTTACCATAGTTTACCCTGGTTGCCATTCTTTACCATGCTTTCACTGTATTTTAGTACACTTTTCTATGCTTTCACTATAGTAAACTTTTATAAGCAATGATGATCTCAGGGAATTTCACAATAAAACCATAAACAATAAAACAAAACGACATGATTGAACCCCTCTGAAGAGCATCAGTATCTCTAGTGTCAGTCTGAGAGACCCAGCATGGTGCGAGCGTGGGGTATAATGCTGTTTCCAATGAAGCCTACCCCTCTTCACTAGGTATTAGGTTAGAAGGTCCTAATTCCTCTGAAAAGGGCATCAGGGGGTCCACAGAGTGAAGCCCGTCCTCCGGAGGTGAAAAGTTTCACACCCCACTGAGCCGTCGCACTCCCAGAGAGCTGTCCGCCTTAACGAGCGCTAATTACAGAGCACAATAACGAGCGCTGGCTGGAATAAACTACCTGTAGACGCAGAGACTACGAGCATGTGCCTCAGTAACTGTGCTGCACTTTCCTGCACATCTGCTTTTCAAAGTCTCTTTCACAGCAGCACTGCAAAGGTATGATAAATACACTGGTATCTGCTGTGGCCAACAAGGCACATATTATCTGCACACTGAACCACTAATGTGAAGCATTGTGTTCTGAAGCCTGTGCAACCAGGATATGCTTCCCACCTCCCCTCTACAATCAAAAAGCAATTTTTGCTGGAATAATTACAGAACACACATACAGTAAGAGGATGCTAAACAGGTGAGAATTGCAATGTTAGGAAAATACAGGTGATGTACAGGTATCCCTTTAAGATCTAATCAGAGCCGTTGCTGAGAGCACAGTAGAGAACTCTTAGCAGCCTCAGTTCAAGAAATGGTTGTGTGCTGTTTGTTAGATAAAACTAGCATGCTGGCAGAAACCCATTATAAAATTGAACTGTTGCCCATTGTTTATCAGACACCCAAATGTCATTCTTAATGGGTCTTTGCAAAGGTGTAGGTTATAGGATCTGTGCAGACGGGTGGAGCAGCGGAAATGTCTAGCACTTACAGACTAAATAAGTTAACATATGATGTCATACATGCAGCACCTTCTTCCTGTTTTTTTTGTTTTGTTATATCGTGATCTGCTTGCTTTAATCACTTTGTCTATAAATAGTAAAGCTCCCAGCAAGCGCGACTCACTGTGTGGATGTATTTTAAGACAGGACTGTGGAGTTCCATGTGAACCAGTGAACTCGGTAACCCCACTGGTCACTCAGGATTGGAGCAGGTCAGTGTGCTTCTCCTGGTGGGTGAATGGGCGGGTCCAGCAGTTAGCTGAGTCAGGCGGTTGAGACTGTGTCTCCCAGCTTTGCTTCCCACAGCTCTCCCAGGCCACGGTACACTGAGCAGCCCTTCCTGGTGCATGAACTTTAAATTGCAGTAGTTTCTGGTTCTCATCAAGCGCCGGTCGGTTATTCACAGAGGCAGAGAGCAAGTGAGCTAGCATTTTCTGGTCTGCTTCTCATTAGGAAACTGTAATCTACAAGAGGATTGCCCCTTGCAGATAGCTGAAAGGTTAAATAACATAATCAAAATAGAACAGCTTCAATAGAGTTTATATATATATATATATATATATATATATATATATATATATTCAAAAGAACAATAAAGAAGTGTGTGTGTGTGTGCGTGTGTGCGTGTGTGTGTCTACACTGGGGGAAGGGTGCTTACTGGTTTAAATTGCAGTTATAAACCATGACAGTGCAACTAAACCAGCTGGGGTTCAGTTACGCAGTTTAGTTTAGTCACTCTCTGCAGATCTTGGTACCAATTCAGTGCACTTTCAGAAATACTGCAGCTGTTGTTTTTATATTGTTTATTAACACAGCACAGCAATAATTGCATTTATGTTGCACTTTTTCATACAGTGAATTAAACAAGCCACAGGCTACATAAGTTTGCCCTGGTGCTTCCCCCAGTCAGTATCAGTGCTTCAACAGAGAAGGTGGTTCCAAGCCCTGAAAGAGTTTTTGATTCTAAAGTAACAGTTTTTGGGAAAATATCCCATTCCCAGGAACACTGACCACTGCCCCCCTGGGACTGAGCTGGGAGGATATCAGCGTGGGCAGTCAACCACAGGAATGTCCCCTCGGGTTCAGGAATGCACTTATCAGCTGGCTTTCAACAGCGCAACTGCTCAGGATAATTGTCTGCAGACATCTCCCAGTACAGCAAGCGCTCACTGCAGGACAACGGGCACCAACTGAAATCGCAGCTCCTGTGAGTGTTGCACTGGTATGTGGGGTCTGGTAAAGCTGGCAGGATTGGAGCTCCAGTGTGGTCGGAGTTAACCATTTGTGGTCCGTTTCTGAAACAGTCAATCGTCAGGCATTTGAAAGACTAAGTGAAACTAGCTAGAAGAAAGTCCTATCTAAATATACGTGTTACAAATACAGTAACTGCAATGTTGCACAAAACCAGACGTTAGTCAGGTCGACCAAACAGCACTTGGGTCCCTGGCAGGGAAGTAAATGTGCTGGAAAAGAATCAAAACAGTGCAGGAAAAACAATCAAGACTGCAACACCCAATGAGGCCATTCACCCTGCAGCAAGATGTATCACTGTCTCTGCACACTCCGAGTAGCTGTGCACTGTGCGACTCATGCAAAGAAACTTCAATTGCAATATTCCACCACCAGGTAGCAATGTGCGCTAAAAGATAAACAAGCCATTGAGTTTTGTTTTGTATAATATCTATTCTGCACACCAAACTAAGTTTAAACACATTGAAATTGTAGTTGTTTATATTCTAGTCACAATGCACAAACTTATAGTACAGCTTGAGCTAACAACCTGGTGAATTCCAATAATTCTAATAACTGAACTGCATGTCTTAATTCATAGTTCCAAAGTCCATGTGTGTGTGTGTGTGTTCTCCTTCGCCAGTGGACTCTGTGTGGAACATGCATGAAGTCCCTGTGTATCCTGTAGCTGTGGTTTCCACTGTGGGAACCTCCTGGGGGTGAAGGTACAGTCATTCTTTAAACACAAACAGTAGCGCTCAGAGTGGATCTGGGTCAGTGGCTAGTTCACAAGGATTGAGCCTGTGCTACACACAGCCTGGGAGCGGGTAGGAAAGATCCAACGACTTCTGCCCAACGACTTCTAACAAAAGAACAGGAGCCCTCATGCAAGTGTCTTCGTCTTGTGGACGTCTTGTAGTTTTTGCAGGACAATTAGTTCAGGGTGTGGGAGAAACACAGAGCGGTAGGACAGACAACACGGACGTTCTGAATGAAGAGAGGCAGAACATTGGTCTGTACTGCTCGGTACAACCCCCAGTTACAGTTTTAGAAGTGCTTTCAACTTTCCTTTTACAAGCCCCCGCTCTGAATCGGATCATTCAGCAGCAGGCTGCGCAGTGCTGTGAAGGGGAGTCTCTGTGATGTGTGTTTATCCAAACTGTACTGTGTCTTGTTACTGCAGTATACCAGGCTTTGGAATCCCAATGAAAGTGAATGGCAGGGAGATGCCTCTTGTTAGAATAGGCCCATAATGCTGGGGAGTCCCTGAACAGCACGATAACAAGAACAAAACCTAAAGGGTGTTACTCCTTGAAACTTAACTGCCAACCACGGATACATGAATACTGCATCTATTAAAATGTAATGTGTGATGTTTACAAGCTGCATCAGGTTCACCAGGGTTTCCCCTTGTGTATCTGAGTGAAACTGATTATGTCTGTTCTACTTTCCAGGGTATTATGCTTATCTTCCTCAGAGCTGGGGCGCACAGACCTTGTTCAATCCTGTGTACACAAGCCTGGTTTAGTCTGTACTACAAACACCATAAAGAAAACATTTCAACACCTGACATACATGTGTAGCACAGTTGATCTATCACTGAAATGATGTGCTTCAGGGCAGGGCTGTATTGATATACAATATACAGAGAGCAGCTGATTCATGCCTTCACACAAGCTAGTAATCACTATGGCCTATGGGACGATTAACAGTGCTCAATGTAACCAGCTTGTTATCCAGTACATTAAACTCTATTTGTTGATTGTATTGAACCACCATCGCTGGAAGCCAACTAAAGGATTTACGTCGCTGCTGTAGACAGTTGACCCCCAGTTTAGATCGATATCTAGGGCTGAACACATTATTCCAGGGGCATCAGCTGCACAGCTAAACTGCACTTTCCCCAAGGTGTCCAGGCCCTCGTACAGGATCGGATTCCCCACAGGAGATCAGGGAACTTGGGTTATAGTGAAGGATTTCTCATTGCCTGAACGCATGTCTTCATCAGGAAAACAGCATCAGACCCCTGGCTCAAAGTAACCTTACCTGCTCTTGTACTTTCTATACGGAAGAAATGATGCAAGTTTACACAATGGATTTCTACTGTTCTAGCGGGGTTTTCAAGTGTCCTCAGGCATGCATTGCTTACAAGACTCTGCCAGTACAACTACTGTGACCCAAGGTGAAGTGTTTTTAAAAAATCACACGCGCTGCAGGAAATAAAACGGATATCGGAGACTATTCCGATTTATTTTTAAGACATTCCTGACACTGTTCTACAAGTCAACGGATTTGGAACACCAAGGATTATTGGTTCATTTTTAACCAATCAGATTCCAAGGCGTCTCTATAGATTTGTTAATTATTGATGATCAATGACACACCACACGCAGCCATGCAGAGTTACACGCAGAAACAGGATGGATTTATAAATCATATTTACTTTACCAGGAGAAAACCCCATCGAGTTGCACCTCACGTTTGCAAAGGGTTTTTAGCAGATGGCAGCTGACACATGTATATTGTACTGTATCAATATTTAAGAGATTGACTCTGGTTTTCTGCCCTCTGTCTCTGCACAGTTGCACAGATTTCAGCTGATTTTTTTTTTCAAGCAGCTCTCCATCAAACCCAGAGCTCCCAGATGCCTTCGGGGCTGAGCTTTTTGAGAGAAACTAATTTTCCTGCCAGCGGCATCATGCACCACTTTGCAGGTTTACCATGCTTTTCACAATTATACTATGCATATCTATCCTAAACTAGCAATTATACCATGCATTTACCATAGTTTACTCTGATTTGCCATTATACTACACTTTACCAGACCTCAGTATTCTTTAACTGTGCTTTATTATACTTTGCTATGTTTTTTCTGTGGTAAACTGGGCCGAAACCAACTCGTTTTACCAGATTATTCAAAGCTCAAAGCTTCACGTTTCACTGGACTGCTGGTATCCTGTAACCACGGCAACTGAAACGTGGTCGCCTCACAGTGGAAGGGAGTACAGTGCTAGCTCACTGCTCACTGCTGTGCCACTAGACCTTTAACACTGACGATGAATTGTGTAGATGTACAATCCTGCCTGACCTTATCCAAAAATCAACTGGGTTCTACCCTGTCCCTCTGCCCACCCACTCCATCAACTCGTTCACAAGGCGTGCCAAAACCCCAAAAAGTGTGACTGATAAGACACACAACTTGCACCTGTGTGTAGCTGTCAGTGAGATGTCACCGAGCACCAAGCAGCTGCTTCATCGCTGCTTTCCCTTTCCCAATGGTTAGTTGACTGCTCTGGAGTTTGCTGAGGCTGAGAGCGGAATTGTTCTTCCTAGACGTGTATAGGTCTGTGGAGTTGAAGGAGTTCATTCAAATATGAAATCCTATGCTGTACAATAATGAAGTATTCCATTGATGTTCCTCCCCATCCCTATGGGTATTGCTTGGTTCCCTGTATTCAGCGTGTGCTCAGTTTAGCCACGGACACTGCTTGTGTTACATACTCCTTATATAATGCTTCCAGAGCTGGTTTTTTTCCCCCAATAGGCCAATGACTATGCATCTTCTTGACCACAGACATACACTTTGTGGGGGAATACAGGACCAGTGTGTAACAGAGTGGAGTTCGGTCTATTGCGAAATCAATTCACAGAACTAACCCAGAGGGAAGGCTCCTGATGGAAACATTCAAAGAGGTTTTTCTCAGCCAGCCAATCAGCGCTTGGCAATGGAAGGCAGCCGAACATAACCTTGACTGGTCTCCAGCCGGTGATGGTCTTCATTTGTGATGAATAGGTTAGTGTCTAGTCTCCTAGTCCTAGTCCACTCTAAAGCCTTGCTTGCCCAGGTTGAAGTCTTCAGGGTTCTTTCTAGTTTCACCAGTGCAAGCCCCTCCCCCTGGGCAGGGCCGTGGGGTTGCTGTGGTGCTAGAGATGCTGCTGTTTGGAAGTCCTGTCTGCTTTGTAGATATAAAAAAAAAAAAAAAAACAGAGGACTCACAACATACCATGAAATCTGGTTGGTATAAGAAATTGTCAGACAATCCTCATCAGAAAGAAAACACAGTGGTATTATATACTGTAAAAGCATGGGACTGCTGACCTCATCACCCTGTCGAAATTAAGCCCCCTGGCTAAATTAACGAGTCGTTGCCAGACAGCAACGACTCATCTGCCCAGCGCTGTGACTGACACTAAAAGAGAAGATAAGTGACAGGCTCCGGCCCATCGAGGAAAAAGTGTGATTGAAAAGACGGCCTCCAGCAAGATTAGAGGTAGCTGGAGAGAAAGCAGGGTGACAGGGAGACAGGGAGTAGTGAGTGATGTGTGTGCCTGTCTGTATGGTTTGGGGTAATGTGTTGTGCCAGTAATTGGTTTACAGACACATGCACAGACAAGGAGAATTGTTTGCAGAGTGTGTGCTTTTTTAATGTTGTGTCTTTGCGGATATTTCACAGATGCATGGGTCTTTTGGATTCACTGAATATAGCCACATTTGCAGCTCTGATTTATAATGGTGCTTTTGTTTATTTGCATTTGCGTGTGTGCACCTGACCAGAACTAGAGTAGCCCCTGGCCGCTCTCACCACAACTCTCCCCAGCGCTGGCGGCTCTAGGAGGAGGGAAGCACGCTCGCATGTCTGGGGACCAGTGGCCCCGACAGCCCTGAGACAATGTCTTACTTCATTAGCTCCTGTCAGAGACAAAGAAGAGACACATTCATACTGCAAGTCTGACCTCAGAGCCACCAACAAAACAGGACAAAACGCAGAGACAGAGAGAGAGAGAGAGAGAGAGAGAGAGAGAGAGAGAGAGAGAGAGAGAGAGAGAGAGAGAGAGAGCGAGAGAGAGCTTCTCAATTCTTCGTCTCCGAATCCTTTCTTTCACACTGAAGGTTCTCTGTGCTGCTGCTGTGTGTTCTGACGTCTTCTAGAGGCCCTTCTGCGCTCTCTCTCTCTCTCTCTGGAGAACAATATAGCAGCACAGACGAGTTTCTGTATTTCCTTTTACGTTCCAAGTAAACTCTGCTCCATTAACTGTATTTTAGTTCTCAGAGAAATAACAGCCCTGAGCACTCAAACAAACCAAAGTAACTACGATTTCAGTCAACTCAGTAACAACGATCAAAGTCGTTAAATGTATGGTGTCACTTTTGCGTTAATTCCAAAAGGGAAGTCATTTGAGAAAAGCATTCATTTGCTTTTGAGTGTCCCACAGAATATAACGGTATACACCAGTCAGGTTACGCCTACCATAACTATTTTTTCCTCCATAACAAAGTTTCCACACAATGACCTTGCTTTCTAGTATCATAAATATATTCCTCGACACAAATTAAAAATCAAAAGAGAAGAATGCATTGCTACTTTGTGCAGTTCATGTGGGTCAACTCCCCCTAGAGGCTGAACCAGACTTCCCATTGCAGAGGCCCTAAGCACCACATCATTTGAGAACGCACTGAAGGGAAACAAGGCTACGCTTGGTGTCTCTGTGCAGCACAAGAGGACACAGCACCCAGCTTGAGGGTGGCACGTTCTGAAAGCACAGCGTCTCTGATTGGACGACACAGTGCAGGTCGTGACCCTGCACGGGGTGGCTCTGTGGAGCCATCCGTTACACAGCAGAGCAGCACTGAGGCACTGGGGGGTAAGCCAGCACTCCCTCACAAACTCACAGCAGAGACTGGCTCCCCTAACTGAGATCTCATCATTGTCTACATTACTGGCCATTGCAAGCAAAACAAGCATTAGTTTCTGAGAACCTGGATGCTACTCCATTCTGAAAGTAACACAACGCCCTGGTCAGGGAAAAAAAAAAAAAGAAAGAAAATCACAAACGCAGTAGAAAACGAAAACTTTACAGTCAGCAACGAAAGAGGAAAGAACTGCAAAAACAAAACAGCCGCCCTTTACCTTGACTGACCTTGAAACAGTGTTAACGGCCAGAGGATGTGGAACGAACTCTCTCTCACACTATTCTATGAGCATGGGATATACACTGGAAACTGCGACTGTGCAGATAAAGCGTGCTGTGTCCAAACAACACAGAGCTTTCAGACATCGCTAACCTCTTATAGCTGCAAGTAGTGGCAAAAGCATGCCTAATGCCACTGCCAAGTCGTACAGGCAAGCAGACCAGCCTACTCCAGACTACTTTTCATGCCCACATCAGACACCTCTGCAACCCTGCCGCTCCACACAACTCGACACTCACACAGTTGGCATTTTTACTGACCAACGCTTGCAAAATTACTACAATTGAGAGGGGGGAAAAGAACAGCATGCAATGAAATGTTATGAGGCCAACTCCAAGCGGTATCCCTCTCTCAACCAGGATATAAAATGTGTATCATTCTCAACACGGCACATTGCAGGAGTCTTTAGCAGACAGGAGGCCAGTGGCACCAATATAATGGCTAAATCAACCCCATGAGAGCTTGGGCTATTTGCAGAATTAGATTTTCCGATAAAGCAAATGAGAGCAGCCTGGCAGTGTGGGGGCGCAGAGCCCTAAATCCAGTCACCTGACAGCGAGGTAGTGGCCTCCAACCAAACCCCCCCAAAAAAACAAGCAAAAATCAAGAGCTACAGACTCCCTGAGCAAGCATCACAGGAATTCAATGGATTTAAATCAAACAGCGCGCATATTGCATATTTACAACATGAATTCGACGTGTATTGCATACAATCTATGATGCACATATGCCTACACTGGCTCAGTTCAATTTCAAGTTCCAGCTTTTCACTGCTTCACTGACACTTCGGCACAATTGCCTGTTTTCTGTTTGATCAACAAACCTACCATGTACAGCAATTGTTGCCTGTTGTACACACAGTTGACAGATGTACTTCTCTCGACTCTCACTAGATGGCAGCATCAGGCATAACAGCGCCCTCTAGTGGACATGGCATTTTTAGCGCCATCCTAAATTGTCTTTTGAAACTGATTTACCATGAACACATTGTTACTTGTATACCCTGCAGTTTTATGACTTTTTTTTTTTTAAATGCATGACCTCTAATATCACACGAAAGACAAACAGTATTGGCGAAAGACGACGCTGTTTTGTTCCTCATAGTGACAAAGCAGTACAAAGGTTACCCCACACTCTGGTTCTGTGTGTGCTTCTGAAAATACCAACACAGTCCCTCTCCACGACTCAATACTGTGCGTTCTCCAGCACCTATGATGACATGCATTTGCAGCGCAGCTTTCAGGAAAGATTAGCTATCCTTTCCCAAGGTCAGAGTAAAGAGGCAGACGTCCTCTAGAAATAGAAGACAGTGGTTGTGTTCTGCGCTGATATTCTTCCATTCAGTCTGTCCCTCACTTTAAGTTGAGGGCAGGTAGCCAATGCATCTCTGTACATCAAACTCAAGCTATTGCCCTCTTTATCGTTTTCATTTAAAAACTGCTCGGTGAAGTTAACCTTACATGTGTGCATGGGGTTTGGTAGTGCGATATACTGAGCTCAGCACACTAACTATTTAAAAAAAAAAAAAAAAAAGTCAGCAAATTGATTTTTATCTATAATTGAATTTATTGTGAGAGAGCGCGGATGGGGTTTGGAGAGGAGGTGTAACTCTATCTTCCTGCCTGAAAAGCATTACCCTTCTAAAAGTTTTGCAGTTTCCACATGATTATACATGCATCACAGTTTACTATGTCTTTTTGGTTTTATATCCTTTACCATAGCAATCTTCTAGGGTTTAAAATGCTTGCCTACGCTTTCCCATTCTTTCACCGTTTTATTACACTATATTTTTACTACAATCAACGTTTATAAGGTAAGGATAGGAAAAAAATATATATGAATAAAAGAATACTAGTAAATCAAAATACAGCCCCCCTGCTTCTAGACCAGTTTGAGCTATATTGTTATTTTATTGAGTATGGTCCACTTAGGTCTCTCTTTGCCTTAGTGTTTGCACTATTAAGATGTACCTGAGCTGGCCCTGTGGGCACAAAGTGAATAAACTAAACAAGCCCAGTTTGTGGTGCACCTGTGTTGCCCCCCCTCAGAGTGTTCTTCGGAAGGGGACAGCAGCACCACCTGCATCCTGTTTAGAAGCATGGATTCAGAGAACAGCAGAATACCCGTCCGCCTGGGGAACAATGACATGATTTTCAGGACGTGTTCACAGGGAGCTACCCCACAACACCGGAAAACACAAATCTACATTTACTGTAAACATGCATGCCAATAATGCTGAGAAACCTTCAAGTAAAACCAGCAAACTGGTCCTGTGAACAACAGCAAGTCCACTGGAACTGAAGTGCTTCCATTATTGTAAAGTGTTGCACTAACCCCAATGCTTCTAACCCTCTTTAACAGCCTTGAATTTAAACTTACAGCTCGATCGGAACTCACTCACACGAAGGCTTGGCATGCGAGTCACTGCAACAGCATATCAAGCTGCCTCGCGCGTGTTACAACACTCTCACGGGATCCAGAGAGTTACTCACTCAGTGCTGCAGATGGATCGGAAGGAAAGACAGGAGACAGGTGCCTGTAGTCGTACCAGCCCGTGGAAACTTAAACAACGACATGTGCCACAAACAGACTGGCACCCGACTGGAAAATCTCCTGCACTGACACGGATTCTCTACATTAAACCTCTTCCCCATCCTAGCAGTACTCTAGGCGGAAGAGTTCCTTTTTTTACTCTCATTAAATTTCCTTACAACCTCAAAACAGAACCACCCTGGGGTGATACTGGAATGAAAGAAATAGAATCCATTTCCATATTCCATGCAGACAACATTCCAAGTCACAGGGCTTACTGTTGATTACAGTGTAGTAATGGGTTAAGATTTGCTGGCGGAGGGCATTGCACCACCTCTCATAATTATGGTAATGAATCAGCTTCATTATAACTAGCTGGTAACCTCGGGGTGCAGGGGGAGGAGGGTGTCTTCCCGTGTTGCTCGGAGTGCTGAAGGACGAGACTCATTTGTGTTGTTGTCGGGGATCGAGGGTCCTGATGATAACCAAACAAACAAACAAACAAACAAACAAACAAACAAACAAACAACAGGACCATTGCCAGGCCCAGGAAAGTGCTTGAGGATTTATTAGGAAAGCCCTATTTCAGAATCACAGAAAGAACCAAAATATGTGTTTCACACCACAGACTCATCTGACACCTGCTGGGAGAGGAGCTGGGAGAGCTGGGAGCTGGGTGGGAAAGGGGGCAGCTGCCAACTGGCCCACAGCTGAGGCCCATCATCACAACCAGGGAGGCGGGGCTCCTGCATCAGGAGTGAGACCCTCCTCCCCCAAAAACACAGACATGGAGGAATGACAAAAACGCATCAAGAGTTTGAAGATTCGTGCCACTGGCACCCAAAACACAAACTGGGTCTAAGGTCCTCTGTGACCCTGCCAGACCCCATTCCTGTTTCAGCTGCCAGCCTGCCGGTCATCGATAGCCGCTTGTCCGTCGTTGGCAGAAATCTCAGCTGGTTCACATCTGTGGAAGCGATGCTCAAAAGAATAATTTGTTTTCTTCTTTTTTGTGGTGCTCGCCCTCCTTCCCACTATCAGAAATGGAGGATAAATTGCTTGCCCTCGCGGTTCAAAACCAATTAAACAGCAGCTCAAGAAAAGCAGTCAAGTAGAAGCTCCGCATCTGCCGAGTCTTAAAGACGGCTTAAGAGAATGTCTGCTAATTTAAAGGCAATGTTCTGAGGTGCTGGATCTACTTCAGTAAGAGGCACGGAGAGAGGGCTTGCATGACAAACAAAACACATTCAAAACACTGCAGCTCTGTGTGCGGTGCCTCAACGCAACACACACACACACACACTGTACAGCACACCCAAATCAAATTACACCCAAATCAAAACATTTCTGGTTACAGCATTCGTCAGTACAATGCGCAACATGAAGGTAACAAAGTTGCAAAGTTAAACCCTGCACGGCTCCTGAGAGACAATGACATGACATGCTGAATATATACATGCAGGGGTGGAATAACTTACAGTAGATATGCAGTCTGATATACTATATATATATATATATATATATATATATATATATATATATATATATATATATATTTATGCATGCATGTGCAGTAATGCTTACGCAAGGGGACAGAGAGACAGGGAAGGGCAGCATGGCAGCTGGACAGTGGCTAATCTTGGTGACTCCAGGACTGGAGGTTGTGGGTTCAGACAGATTCGGGGAGTTCAGCACTTCTGTACCAAGAGCAGTGCAGGGCAGGTTTGATTCCTGCCTATCTGGCGGGCATGGAGAGGCAATGCGAAGTGCCTCTCCATGCCTTGTATGTACCAGAACAAAGTGGCAATCCATTGTGATGACATTGCCGGGAATTCTAGTTCTAGTTCTACAACGGAGACCATTCCAGCCTTAATGCAATGCTTTTTGCTGTGTGCACATTTGCATAAACCTGTTTGAACCCCACCAGCAATAATGCAACAGTGAAGTAGGTTTTCATCGTGTTTGACAAGCAAGGTTTAATTTGGGAGACCCTGCCGTCCTGTGCAATGTAATGGAGGCACTTGATGTAAACCGCGTCAAGTGACAGAAAAGCTTTTCTTTTTAAATCCCAGATTACATTGCCGGTTTCAATAACCAGGGGTCACTCAGAGGCAGCGCCTGCAAAATTACCCCTTTCCATTTCCCTTTGAGGAATTACTGATTACTCGTGGGGGTTTTACACTGTCGGTTAAGTGGAAAATCCACTTTAATTATAACAATAAGTGTGTTTTAATGACAGCTCTCATTGCCGCACTGTTTACACTTCCATCTTTTGTGTCTCGATACACTGCAGGTAACCTTAGCATGTGCAGTCAAGGCACCTATAAACTATTAGAAGAAAAAGCATGTAGATCCAGGTATCTATTTGAATGGTCTTAACAGCGCTGGATTTAAGTACTGTCCTATTTTAACGCTACGATCCCGCTAGTGTTTTACCCCTTGTTACACCCAGTCCTTGTGATGTTATCAGAGTCTCTCTGTCTCAGAGGGAAGCCTGGAGTTTCCTTCCATCATTCCTAAAATTGCAGCTTCCTAGACTTCAATGAGAGCACAAGCTCAATGATTTCACTGAACAGTGGAAGGGGGAATCGATACTTCAAACGCAATTCCATTAAAAGCCCAGGCACGGTTCACTACAGTACGAATGATCTCATTCCTTTATTTATTCATTTGTTCACTCGCTCGAAGGATTGGAGTCCTCCACTACAGCCTTTGGCCATTTTCACAATTGCCAGCAACCAATCAGTGCAGTGAAGCAATCATCTACAATAACAGAAGTGGACTCCAGTCTCGTCCTATTCAAGGATGGATACAGCAGTAGTTGATGTAAGCTGGCTGGAGGTACAGAGGGTGTATTTATTTATTTTTGTGCTACGTTCTGAACTGCTGGAGAAGCGACAGGTCCTACCTGTTGTACAATGACATTCAGAATGGCTTGGTTAGATAGTCAGTAGGTTTATGAGGAGGTTGCATAATGCACTGATGACAGCGCACTGAGAATACTATGTACCATTGTGATCCCCGTTTTATACAGGAAGGACACTGCAGGCTTTGGGGAGGAGTCCAGGGATCAGTAACCACACTAATCCAGATAGGAAGATCGCGGGAGGTAAAGGTTAAAGGATCGGTCAAAGAAATACAGTCAAATCTGTATAATACCAGCCGCCTATAGAAACCACTGTGCGGAATCCCTGAGTGTCCCAGAAGAGGAGTAGCAGCACCCTGATTACTATCCCTTTACCACCAATGCAGAGGAATATCTATATATTCCCCGTTCTATAAAGACTGCTTGAGCATCTGTTAAGCAGGTTAGACTGTACACAGAACTGTGCCTAACACACACACACAGGCACACACACACAGAGCTTGAACCCTGCCCAGCACCAGCGCATAAGAAATGATAGGCAGCTCGATAGCGTCGGTCAAGCCCTTGATCTAGTACTGGCAGGTCAATTCACTAGTAACTGACTCTCTTAGGTCACTCCATGGCACATGGCTCCAGTAAATCAAATATATACTCCTGATCAATAGTGTCCCGTTAACGCTCACGCACCAGGGGAAGGAGATTTATACGTGGGATGCTTTAGAAAGGGGTGTTTGTTATCATTAAAACAATAAAATACAGTACGATTTGTCAGCTGAATAAAAAAACTAAATCCTGAGACACTTTCTTTGTACAGCGACACAGCGCTGATCATCATTTATTTTCTGTACGCCAGACGCAGGCACATCTAATTCATTATGGAATAAATAAGTGAGTAATTAGCTGCATGCCAGTCGCACGTTCGTTTTACCAGTGCCAGGGCCTTGCTTGAACTATTAAAAAATGGGATTGCAATCAGGGAGATTTCACAGCTACGCTCCACCCCCTCCCCCGCTCCCCCTCGATGCAGACCACAGCCAGCGTGACAGGAAAAGCAAGACAGTGTGAAATAACAGCGGGCTGTGAAAGTGTAGCGCGCTGCCTGAATCTCACACCGGGGTACCGAGCCTGCAGCAAAAAACACATCAGCCTTGAAACCATCTGAAAAGGGTGTGCGACGGAGAGGAAACAGCAAAGGGCAGGTTCAAGAGCACTGGGAGGTCCATGAGCACAGTGTCCCTGGCTTGCTGTGCAGTGACACACAGTTAAAGTCACCACCACTGCGCTCTTCTGAACTGCTTTGGGTGAATGCACAACTCTCATCAACACAACCCAAGATTTCCATTATTGCGTCCCAAGCACATCGCTGACATTGAAAAGGATGCAATATCAGTAATGCAGTGGGGAAAACAGAAAGTTCTGAAGTGGGATTTGGGCTACTGAACAGTCTGTCCTTCGAAATCGAGTTCAAATACGTTGTCACAGCTCAGCTAAAAACTATTAAAATTATTTATTAAGTCTTTCAGTTTGGCTCTGCACATCCCTTAGAGAAACGTTATAGCCAGTTATTAAAATAGTGAGTTTTCAGTTTATCGATGACCTGTCTTCTTCATGAATCTATCTATATGTCTTTAGTTAGCAAGGAGGTCCAAACAAATACAAAAATGTATATTAAAAAAAACTCATTAATGTAGTTAAATGTCATAGAAACGGAAGCACTGATGCTGAGGAGCACTTTGATTTGGTCCTATGAATTAGCTGCACTGTTTAAGGACCAGACCCCCCCCTGCCCTGCATTTCCAGTCACATTCCCAGGCTCTGCACAGGACTGGACATTCTTTCAACAACAACAACAATGAAAATGAAAAGAGAAAGCCATGGGGCCACCAGCACTCCGGATTGGAATATTTCATATCCACGAAGCCGCCCCCCGCCCACATGCGGAATCAATTAATCAGCATCCTCTTTAATACATCACAGGAATGCAGAAAGGGCACAAAGGCATTGTATGCACTTGGGGGACAGGGCTCCCAATTAAACTCTCTTGTCCATTGTGAGACTCCTTTTTAAAAGAGCACTGCCCTCGTCTGTCTCCTTCCCCATTATTAAAAAGAAGAACACAAATAGGCTGCTGTTGAAAGAGCCTCATTTTACAGTTTATTGGTTTCAAAAAAAAAAAAAAATCCAGGCTCAAAATTACTAAGCTTTTGTTACTGTAAAAAATGCATGCATTTAGATCCGAAGGGCCCCCAACACACAGCTAAGCTGTTTCCCAATATGCAATAGTGCTTGGTGGAGATTGTATGGCACGGAATACTCATTTTAACTGGTGTTAAAGCTGATTTAATCCGGCTTTCATATAATAAAACTGGGAAGGTCTGGTTTTCCAGGACCCTCTTGAAGATTCAGATGTCTATCCTGGTTAAATAAATACATTTGAAATTTGAATAAAAGTTAAACAGTGTAAACATTAGTGTAAACATTAGTGCAGCTCCGTGGAGCTGTCAACTCAAAAGCAACACGTGTTAACTGCTTTTAACAAGATGATGCACCTTCCCCTCCGAGCTATGTAATCCTTGGCTCTTCTGTCTGCCAGAACTGCTGGAAGCACAGTAATGGAGGGGGCAATCACTACCAAATGAGACATCACTGGAGGAGAAAAAAAAACAAAAAAACTGCTGGCCTTTATAAAACACCCGTGGCTCCAATGCACTCAAAATAAAACTCACTACACAGACTTTGCTGTAAGCACATGAAATAAATATTTGAATACTTTTTTTTTTTTTCTATCCAGTTTTGAGTCTGGAATGTGGGCGAGGACTGTGAAAAGTTAAGGGCAAGCCAAGATTTAGCTGCAGTTCAATAAGTAACCCCTTGAACTGCTCAGAAGAATTTCAACACCAAACTGCTACTCGAACTCCGAGGAGAGTAATGGGGTCAGGAGAAGAGACAGCCATGGCAACTGCAGTGCTACACAGAAGGCATGGCCAAATCTACAGGCAAGGTCAAACAGTTACAATGTAGGACTTTTCACTAACACCCCACAACCGGACAGGAATATGAAACCGTACAGTACAGTAAAACACATTATATATATATATATATATATATATATATATATATACACATATATATATATATATATATATATATATATATATATATATATATATATATATATATATATATATATATATATATATATATATATATATATATATATATATATATATATATATATATATATATATATATATATATATACATATATATATATATATATATATATATATATATATATATATATATATATATATATATATATATATATAAAAAGAAAACCTGCTTATCAAGTCACAAACCTGCTACAACCATGACCTTTCTGAGGGGTATTGACCTAAAGTATCCAGTAGCAAGGAGTCAATATGAAGCATGATTTATTCAGACACACCTGAGTTTGTCTCTTGTAAATCATGCCCATTCCACCGGTTGTCTATTAGCGCTTAGGTTACAGAGCGGCACGTGGATGGACTATAGTCTTTGACCTGTGAACCCCGTGGTCTCTTCTGGTCACGCTGTGACCCTGGTCTCTAGATGACCCGGGACAGTATTTTCTGCCAGCAGTATACCTGAACTTCAATACAATATGTGAATTGAGTTTCAGCCGTTGGATGCGGGTAAACTAATAAGCACTGCACTGATTTAGCTAAACCGAACACACGCGCATTTTTGTAAGACAGCGTCATACTGAGAGTGCACACTTTGAATTAACCAAAGTATAAGTGTATAGTGTAGCAAGAGCATCCGCGATTCAAGCTCATAATAAATGAGTGTAATGCTGAAAATGTCCTACCATTTTGTACTCAATTTTAATTCAAATCACAACACGTGCCGATTCGGTTTTAGATAAGGTTATTGTAAAACACATACTTATTGAATTCCTTGACAGTCACTTTAACAATACAATATATTGCTTTTAATATGCAACGTGGGTGGAAGATTTCTAAAAATGCATGGTAGTAATAAAACTACATAGCTTACATAATTTTATGGAAAAAAATCTTTGGAAACACCTCATTCTAAAATTGGTTAAAATAGACACTTCTCTTCATACTTATCCACCGGCCGGCAGGAATGTTTTGAGAGCCCTGTTTAAACAAGACGTCAAAACTCTCTCGCTAACGTCCGCAGTGCGTTCTGCCTCTTGGGGGCATTTTGACAACCAAAATATAACATTTTATAATCCACAAATTGGATCTTCGTCCAAAAACAAATAAATAAATAAATAAATGTATTTAAATACAACACCGCCTAGCGCAAGCTGGTGGTTTTTGGTAATATGAGGTATATTATTGGGGGTATTAACTCACTTACCGGCACAGACATCTTGTTATATAGTTAGTTCTCTTATGTTCTCACTGCAAAACAGTTCTTAGTTCCGAACTTTCCGGTGTAGCTTTACAGCAAACCACGATTTCTTTTAAATCCAGTATTCTACATGTATTCCAGCATCATTTTCTTCTCGCAGTGGCAGTTAAAAGCCCAGCCAGTGCCGTACTGTGTTGATCGCTTCTGGAAGAGGTGTACTGTGTGTCGGCTTGCCTAGCCTTTTAAAATCTCAGCGCACCCCCAGAATCAAGGCTGCAGTCCAGCGCATGTACTTGGCATTTAGACGCGTCTTGCTTCTGTTCGCTCCGCTCCACTTGCTTCGTTTCTAAATGTCACTAGTTGTTTGTTTATTTATTTTTCCCACAAATGCACAGAGCGTAAAATGTTACGCCTTCAGTGCAATCGGTCTCTGAAGCGAATGCATTCAGCGAAGAAACGCTTTGATTTCCAGCTTTCGGATTATAATGTCACTCCGCTGCTGATTAAGACCTGGAGCTGCTTCTGCTCGAATGATGGAATCAGTAACTTCGGTTTGAAGGGACGGTCCTCCAGGAGGGGGAGCGCAGCCGCTTGGAAAATAGGTTTTCCAGAAGCAGGATTTTAAAGGGGAAGGTTTTGCATTTTATGTCGGCTGTGGGAATATTGAACTGTCTTTTCTTAGGTTACTAAAAGCAAACGAAACGCATCTTTTCCATATACATGGGTAGTTGTATTAACCCCCAAGTACAGACATATTTGATTTAATCAGTAGTTTTTAAATCACACAGCCACACGTTTGAACACACAGCAGTAGAGTTTGTTACGTCCTTACAACATTTCTGAATAGGCTAAACATAGTAAATTGCATTGCAAATGTATTTGACGTTACTGTAGTTGAAACTGTCTTGGCAAGCTCTATGCAGACACATCTTTATTAACTCATGTCTTAAATGTTTTAAAACAGAGCAGTATATCACAGAGACTGTGTGATTTATTGTACTCATTTCAAACTTGTAAGAAATGTGTTCGTTAGCTAAACTTGCAACGACACATTTATAATATTGATTAACATTGTTACTCAATGCAGTTAAACTATCTACGACCTCCTTCTGCAGTCTTCTACATGCTACAGTGCATTAGTTCAGCTATAGGGCTGCTGAACTCAGGCCCAGGTAAAATACTGAGATGCCCAAAGCCAGCACTCTGACCTCTGGGTTGCATTTGGAATCCCCCATGGTTAGGGCCTAATAGCTTACAGGCTGATTGTTTGCCTTCAGCAGTCACTGCAGCTCGCTCTAGTCACTAATGATGCAGCAATAAATAGATCATTGATCATTTAATCTGGTGCCCTGCTTGCAGCCTCACCTATAGATTAGATATGCATTTGAGGGCTTTCGTGAAGAGGTTTTTATTTGCTTCATGCTTTTGAATAATAAAGTGCTCTCAGTGCATCGAGTATTGTTGAATATTACCTGTCTAAATATTGAATTAGTAGCTGTCATATTCCTAGTTGTGTGTTTCGATGCATGAAAAGCAGCACGATATGAATATAAAGATGTATGACTGTTTGTCTGCTTCTATGAACAGGATACTTCACAGTGCTAGAATATAATATGATTGGAGTAGTGGTATCGCAACAAAGGAATGGAAGCTGAGACCAGCAGCCGCATTCCTCTCTGCCCTCCTGAGCTGCACAATCACACTGCGCCGCCAACTAGCCTGACGTGGATTGTGTACTGACAAGGGACTGCTGTAGATCGATATCTGTGACCAGCATCAGGAAAGTGGAAGGTGTTGCTGTGATTTCAGGTCAATGTGTATGGTTCATGATTTGTTTTTGTAACAGCATAGACCCACACAGGGCTCGCAACAAGCAGAACCAGTGAACGCTACGGGCTTGGATTCTGAATCAAGTGCAAAAGGTAAAGGCAGATCTGTTTTCCTCACTACATTAGTGACAGCATTCCCCACTGAAGTATATGCAATTTCTTGGTCAAAATTTTACAATTTTTGTTTTATAAACTGAAATTCAAATCAAGAAATACTGTACTGTCGCCACTTGCAAAAACACAATATCTTGGCAAGTTTTTTTTTTTTTTTTCTGCAGACCCATTTTTGATTTTGTCTTTGATTTTTTTCAGCGGTTAATGTGTGCCGGATCGCACCAGATCCCTGATTCACTAAACTTTTTTGTGTGATGACAGGCGAGAATGATATAATTAGCAAATGATGAAATATATGAAAAAATGAAAATTAAAAAAAACTCTCTGACATAACATGTAGGCTACAATTTTTTAAAAAAACACTTTCGTGTTTCATGAATTGAATTTTTTTTTTTTTTTTTTACAAATTAACCCCAGAACTGTAAAAACCGAGCTTCACTTGACTATCTTCGGGTCTCACTGAGCCTGGCACCTGGCTGATGTCTGATAGGAAAGCAAGCTTGACTGGACTGATGTGCCCGCTTGCCTTGCCATCTGCTGTGTGGTGCTGGCTGTGGAGAATGGAAACCCAGCCACCACATCAGCTTTCACCAGCCTGCTGTAGATGTTAATGACATGCTCTCTGCCGGTGTGGAAGGGGTATCTGACACGCCCGCCCGCTGCAATACTGTCAAGCTTAGAGGCTGTTCTGGGTTTTTTTGTGAACAAAAACAAAGCATACACGCCAGGTCATGATGTAAGTAAAACAGCACATCAGATCGAACCCTTTAAACAGTAAACTGGATATGCGAAACAGATCTTGTATCATTGATATGGCTAGAGGTTACAACAACGTGGCATTGAAATGGTTGTAACTGGACACAACCGGTAATGGAACTCTTTGAGAGAATCATAAAATAAAGCCGTGTACCAACTGTAAAGACACTAACACCGATAATATAACCAGATTCAAACAGAGGGAGAAGTTCAAGTAAGTTCAATGGCCAAACAGCCCAGATTAAACTAACAGCGCAAGAAAATCCGAATCAACATGAACATCATACTGTATGTGGAACAATGCAATGCAGTACAAAGTCCCGCGCAGATCTCATGCGATGCAGTTTGATTAACCCTGATCTACTGTATGCAGGACAGCACAGAACTCTTTAATTCTGCCACCCTGGGTGATTAGAAGCAACATGACTGGGCGATTGGCCATCGCTTTTAACCCTTTGTTATAACAGACTCCCTGTACTGAAAAAATGACAGCTCTGTTCCATTATTTATTCATATTTGCAAATGGGCCAGCTCCTCATGCCAGCTCAGGCAAACAAAACTTCACAGCCATAAGATTATCACCCCCGCAGGCTCTTTGTAATGTAAATTCAATCCGATCTCAGTTTAATCTCTCTTCTGCCTTACTTTAATGTAACAGAGTAATATAATGGGCTCCAAATGCATTAGGACACCCACGCTACACTCAGAAAGAAGCCAGAACCACACATTACATAATATTAAGTGTAACAAAACCATGTATACTGCACCATGCGTCTATAATATCATATAAATACTTTTAATTAAAGAGAACATGGATAGACTTTTTCAGAAAGTCACCTGGAATAGAATGAGTACAATGCCATCATGAAATGCTGATGCTACAACAAATCCAGCTTTTTTTTTTTTCAAATAATATAAAAATATGTCATTGCATACAGTATGGATATAGGACTGCGAAGCAAAGCCGGGTGACAAACCCATAACATGGATTGGTTGATTACTCATGCGTGATTTGTAACTTTTAAAATTGTGGCCTCCGTCCATGGATCTTGCCACAGTGCTAGATGAAAGCAGATTGATACAGTTATTTTTGTGCAATGCTGGGAGATGCTTGAAGATGAACAAGCTTCTGGCCTAAAGGATGTGAATGACTGGGCCACTTACTAACCCACCAGCACCCTTTAGGAAGCCGTGCCTGCAACGTGTGGGAAGAGACAGCAAGCTCTGTGACTGTGACTGCAAGTCACGCGGGGGCGGCTATCTACAGAGAGACAGGGGGCGAGAGCTTCCATGAGGCCCAGACAGGCAGAACGCGAAGGTCTCTGCCTTTCTACACCCGGTCAGACAGGAACAGCTGACGCAATGCCAGCCAACCCAGGGCTTTAGACAAAAGACAGACTTAATAAAAGTAACAATCAACTCTCTGCCCAGCTTTCTGACTCCCATCACGTAGGAACCTAGAAAAAAGATCTCAAAGCTGTTTACTGCAAACCCTTTTTCTGAAAGGAAAAGAAAACACTAAATACAATTCTAAAGCAAATAATAATAAACAACTTAAGAGTACTTACAGGCCACTTATTGTCAGAACAATTGTGCAGAACAATAAAATAAACTAAAATGCCATTGCTGAACTGCAACCTCATACCTCGAGGCCAGTGACGACAGAGAGAGAGAGGGTGAGGGGAACACTCTGGCTTCAAGGCCAGGCTAAAAAAAAAAGTGACGTCGACTGGAAAGGACAGCTGCCAAAGCAGACCTGTGAAGAGCTCTGAAGAGTTGCTATGTGTGCCAGTATAAAGAGCACAAGGGCAGAACACAGGAGGAAACAAAGTGACCCGAGTGCAGCTGTGCACAACAAAACAGTCATGCTTTTTTATTAAGAAAGCAATAACAAGTGCTAACCAGACAGTCACAGCATGCTGATAATAACACGCTTGTTTATGGAAGGGGTTTGATTTGATGCAGGGTTTTCTGTTAATCTGACAATGGAAGGGGTTTGATTTGATGCAGGGTTTTCTGTTAATCTGACAATGGAAGGGTTTTGATTTGATGCAGGGTTTTCTGTTAATCTGACAATGGAAGGGTTTTGATTTGATGCAGGGTTTTCTGTTAATCTGACAATGGAAGGGGTTTGATTTGATGCAGGGTTTTCTGTTAATCTGACAATGGAAGGGTTTTGATTTGATGCAGGGTTTTCTGTTAATCTGACAATGGAAGGGGTTTGATTTGATGCAGGGTTTTCTGTTAATCTGACAATGGAAGGGTTTTGATTTGATGCAGGGTTTTCTGTTAATCTGACAATGGAAGGGGTTTGATTTGATGCAGGGTTTTCTGTTAATCTGACAATGGAAGGGTTTTGATTTGATGCAGGGTTTTCTGTTAATCTGACAATGGAAGGGGTTTGATTTGATGCAGGGTTTTCTGTTAATCTGACAATGGAAGGGTTTTGATTTGATGCAGGGTTTTCTGTTAATATGACAATGGAATGGGTTTGATTTGATGCAGGGTTTTCTGTTAATCTGACAATAGAAGGGTTTTGATTTGATGCAGGGTTTTCTGTTAATGTGTTGAGTAATGACAGGAATGCTGTGCTGGATGTTTTTTTAAGGCTGTGAAGGGGTTAATCGTAATACAGTCTTGGAGGGCTGAGCTGCATCATAGAGAGATCATTGATTGGAGCTCTGGCTCAGGCAGAGCTAAGATCACTGCAGCTCCAGAGTCCGGAATACATCCAGGTAGCCATGGCCTACTGGGAATTTCAAACCATGTGAACGAGCCTCTCTGTTTGTACTTGGAAGTCTGTGTTTGCTTATTAGATTAGATGTGGATGAGCTCTCAGGCCTGCAATACAGACACACTGCGATAACATGCATGTCAAAAAGGGTATGATGATTCTGCACCGAAGCATGCCAACTCCAAGCCCCCTCCCGGACTGTAGGAATTTGCAGCAGGAAACATGACTGGAATTGGATGCTTCTGGGACTTTAGTAAGCAAACATTCAATAAATTGTTCTCAGTTTGTCAAGTCAACCACTTGTATAGTATTTTTCCACCTATTGTTGTTTCAGTATCTCAAGTAATTTTTTGACAACTGAGGTGAACAATGCAAATGCATGGAAACAAGGAGAGGCATGATCTTTCATGCAACACAGCCCTTTGAAGAAAAAGATACTGGTACACTGTACAAAACATACGTCACGCATGGCATTTCACAGCGTAAACACAGTCAATTATCCACCCACATTGCCTGCTAGTTTAATAAGATCAGTGCGCCAACATTAATTTACACCGCACTGACTGTAACCAGGGAATGAACTACTGGAGGTGTCCACAGCCTTTATACCTTGGGGATGAAAATGTATCCTGATTAGCCTGGGCCACTGGAAAAGGTTTGTGTCTGTAATTGTTAATCTCACTGTGCTTTTGTCTGCTGTGACACAGCAGGTGGAACTGACAGCACACATTGTGCAGCAACTGGAGGCTTCTTTGTAAATGAAATGTTTCTACCTCCGAAGGTCATCTCTGGACCATCCTTTCGTACGAAACAAGTGCGGACTGTTGACAGGGTAATCATTTCTAAGTACTTGTGTAAGATGTTGAACTGGTATTAAAGTGAGACAGAACCTTGTGCATGTGTTACTTATTGTAACTTTACTGCAAGACCTGCTAAAGCATTAATGACACAGGCCATTCTATAGTGTATCTAAAGTTTTGGTATGTACCTGGCGTTTCATGTCCTGATGCACATGAAGTGGCACATATTAAGGAACATTAAATCGAAAAAGTGCTTTATTTAGCAATATGCAGGAACATTATCCATATGAAAGAAATAAATAAAATAAAATGAAAGTGGAATGTGCTCTATGACAATACAGTATTACAATAAGTAAAGAGATGGGGAACTCTGAAAACAAAATGAGCTCTAAAGGGTAGTGTCAAAGACGAGGGGGGGGGCTTTCTTCACTGTGACTGGAGAAGAGGGTCACTCTGTCATCGCTTCATGTTACTGAGCTGGAGGAGAGGGTCGCGCTGTCATCGCTTCATGAAGCTGGAGGAGAGGGTCGTGCTGTCATCGCTTCATGTTACTGAGCTGGAGGAGAGGGTTGCGCTGTCATCGCTTCATGTTACTGAGCTGGAGGAGAGGGTCGCGCTGTCATCTCTTCATGTTACTGAGCTGGAGGAGAGGGTCGTGCTGTCATCGCTTCATGTTACTGAGCTGGAGGAGAGGGTCACACTGTCATCGCTTCATGTTACTGAGCTGGAGGAGAGGGTCACGCTGTCATCGCTTCATGAAGCTGGAGGAGAGGGTCACGCTGTCATCGCTTCATGAAGCTGAAGGAGAGGGTCACGCTGTCATCGCTTCATGTTACTGAGCTGGAGGAGAGGGTCACGCTGTCATCGCTTCATGAAGCTGGAGGAGAGGGTCGCTGTCATCGCTTCATGTTACTGAGCTGGAGGAGAGGTTCACGCTGTCATCGCTTCATGTTACTGAGCTGGAGGAGAGGGTCGCACTGTCATCGCTTCATGTTACTGAGCTGGAGGAGAGGGTCACGCTGTCATCGCTTCATGAAGCTGGAGGAGAGGGTCACGCTCTCATCGCTTCATGAAGCTGAGCTGGAGGAGAGGGTCGCGCTGTCATCGCTTCATGTTACTGAGTTGGAGGAGAGGGTCACACTGTCATCGCTTCATGTTACTGAGCTGGAGAAGAGGGTCGCTCTGTCATCACTTCATGAAGCTGGAGGAGAGGGTCACGCTGTCATCGCTTCATGTTACTGAGGTGGAGGAGAAGGTCGCGCTGTCATCGCTTCATGTTACTGAGCTGGAGAAGAGGGTCGCTCTGTCATCGCTTCATGAAGCTGGAGGAGAGGGTAACGCTGTCATCGCTTCATGTTACTGAGCTGGAGGAGAGGGTCGCGCTGTCATCGTTTCATGTTACTGAGCTGGAGGAGAGGGTCGCGCTGTCATCGTTTCATGTTACTGAGCTGGAGGAGAGGGTCGTGCTGTCATCGCTTCATGTTACTGAGCTGGAGGAGAGGGTCACACTGTCATCGCTTCATGTTACTGAGCTGGAGGAGAGGGTCACGCTGTCATCGCTTCATGAAGCTGGAGGAGAGGGTCACGCTGTCATCGCTTCATGAAGCTGAAGGAGAGGGTCACGCTGTCATCGCTTCATGTTACTGAGCTGGAGGAGAGGGTCACGCTGTCATCGCTTCATGAAGCTGGAGGAGAGGGTCGCGCTGTCATCGCTTCATGTTACTGAGCTGGAGGAGAGGTTCACGCTGTCATCGCTTCATGTTACTGAGCTGGAGGAGAGGGTCGCACTGTCATCGCTTCATGTTACTGAGCTGGAGGAGAGGGTCACGCTGTCATCGCTTCATGAAGCTGGAGGAGAGGGTCACGCTCTCATCGCTTCATGAAGCTGAGCTGGAGGAGAGGGTCGCGCTGTCATCGCTTCATGTTACTGAGTTGGAGGAGAGGGTCACACTGTCATCGCTTCATGTTACTGAGCTGGAGAAGAGGGTCGCTCTGTCATCACTTCATGAAGCTGGAGGAGAGGGTCACGCTGTCATCGCTTCATGTTACTGAGGTGGAGGAGAAGGTCGCGCTGTCATCGCTTCATGTTACTGAGCTGGAGAAGAGGGTCGCTCTGTCATCGCTTCATGAAGCTGGAGGAGAGGGTAACGCTGTCATCGCTTCATGTTACTGAGCTGGAGGAGAGGGTCGCGCTGTCATCGTTTCATGTTACTGAGCTGGAGGAGAGGGTCGCGCTGTCATCGTTTCATGTTACTGAGCTGGAGGAGAGGGTCGCGCTGTCATCGCTTCATGAAGCTGGAGGAGAGGGTCACGCTGTCATCGCTTCATGTTACTGAGCTGGAGGAGAGGGTCGCTCTGTTATCGCTTCATGTTATTGAGCTGGAGGAGAGGGTCACACTGTCATCGCTTCATGTTACTGAGCTGGAGGAGAGGGTCGCGCTGTCATTGCTTCATGTTACTGAGCTGGAGGAGAGGGTCACCCTGTCATCGCTTCATGAAGCTGGAGGAGAGGGTCACGCTGTCATCGCTTCATGTTACTGAGCTGGAGGAGAGGGTCGCGCTGTCATCGCTTCATGTTACTGAGCTGGAGGAGAGGGTCGCACTGTCATCGCTTCATGAAGCTGGAGGAGAGGGTCACGCTGTCATCGCTTCATGTTACTGAGCTGGAGGAGAGGGTCACCCTGTCATCGCTTCATGTTACTGAGCTGGAGGAGAGGGTCACACTGTCATCGCTTCATGTTACTGAGCTGGAGGAGAGGGTCGCTCTGTCATCGCTTCATGAAGCTGGAGGAGAGGGTCACGCTGTCATCGCTTCATGTTACTGAGCTGGAGGAGAAGGTCGCGCTGTCATCGCTTCATGTTACTGAGCTGGAGGAGAGGGTCGCACTGTCATCTCTTCATGAAGCTGGAGGAGAGGGTAACACTGTCATCGCTTCATGTTACTGAGCTGGAGGAGAGGGTCACCCTGTAATCGCTTCATGTTACTGAGCTAGAGGAGAGGGTCGCGCTGTAATCGCTTCATGTTACTGAGCTGGAGGAGAGGGTCGCGCTGTCATCACTTCATGTTACTAAGCTGGAGGAGAGGGTCGCGCTGTCATCACTTCATGTTACTGAGCTGGAGGAGAGGGTCACGCTGTCATCACTTCATGTTACTAAGCTGGAGGAGAGGGTCGCGCTGTCATCACTTCATGTTACTAAGCTGGAGGAGAGGGTCGCGCTGTCATCACTTCATGTTACTAAGCTGGAGGAGAGGGTCGCGCTGTCATCGCTTCATGTTACTAAGCTGGAGGAGAGGGTCGTGCTGTCATCACTTCATGTTACTAAGCTGGAGGAGAGGGTCGCGCTGTCATCACTTCATGTTACTAAGCTGGAGGAGAGGGTCGCGCTGTCATCACTTCATGTTACTAAGCTGGAGGAGAGGGTCGTGCTGTCATCACTTCATGTTACTAAGCTGGAGGAGAGGGTCGCGCTGTCATCACTTCATGTTACTAAGCTGGAGGAGAGGGTCGCGCTGTCATCGCTTCATGTTACTGAGCTGGAGGAGAGGGTCACGCTGTCATCGCTTCATGTTACTAAGCTGGAGGAGAGGGTCACGCTGTCATCGCTTCATGTTACTAAGCTGGAGGAGAGGGTCACGCTGTCATCGCTTCATGTTACTGAGCCGGAGGCTTTTCTCAAGCTCAAACCGCCGATGATCCACCCGCTCCAGGAAAGCTTTCCTCTCCACGTACCTGAAAACACAAGAATTGGAATTAGAGCAGATCAATTAGAAATACGAACTTACACCAGCTTTTCAGTGTTAATTGATAAAGACTGCTCTTTTACTTATGTTATGACTGAGTGTATAGAGTTCTGGATGAGCTAGTTCCGCTATCGCTTTGGACGTGCTGCCTTCCAATTGTCTTGCACGGACCAAAACTGGCATGCACTGCAATGTGGTGCTGTAGAGAATCTGTAGTGGGGACAGGTAAGTCTGAGACAAGGTTGGGGGAAAGTGTGAGCTTGGTTTCTGGGGTCCAGGCACAGCTGCTTTTGTTGTGCAGAAAGAAGCTTTGTGTTCATCAGCAACATGAAGCAAAAATGAAGGCTAAAAGGACCCAAAGTATAAGCAAGTTCATGAACCATGAAAGATTTTTTTAGTTTTTTTTTTCAAGTTACAGGAATGAGCCTCTTTATGTGAAGTAATGCCAGAATTGCTACTCTGCTTTTCTTTGCAACAACCCAACTCCTGAGCAACCGCTGGCGGAATTAAATTGATGATCAAAAATGCCAGTCTCTTCTGGAAAACATTTATATTTGACATGTACTTTCTATGTTTAGCCAGGCTAATGCGCTGTGCAGAAGCACAAAACATCCCAGAGCTAGTCACTTTACATCCACAAACCGACGATTCAGACCTGGACTGGCAGGCTCAATGTTCTAAAATGCCAATCTTTCAGTGAGAAAGGGTCGAGTTTGAACATGGCTCAGAGTCATATGTGGATTGAACACAAATCGCTGCAGCTCGTGATTTAAGCACGATGCTACACTCCGGTGCACATAAATAGCATGTTTTTTGGTCCTGTTATTTGTATTCATTCAAAGCTGTTGAATGGTGCATGAAGGCCAGCGTTGAAGATCAAACTAAACCTTTTATTTATTTAGTTTAACACACCAAAGATCAGGGACAGCGCAGGTAGCCTGCCAAAACCCCTGGAGGGGGAGCTTTATAGCAGAAACAAGAAACACAAAAAAAAGAGCAAGTGAGACTCAGCAATGCCAGAATAAACTATTACTAGTGATTGATGAGTATCCTGTTGGAGCTTATCTATCTATCTATCTATCTATCTATCTGTATGTATGTACCAGATCATTCAAATACAGTGACAGGATAACAAATCACACTGTTCTAAATGACTCAGGATTGTTTAAAGCTTAAACAGGTTTAAACATGAATTGCTGTCCATACATTGCATTTGTTATGTAAGCAGAACAC
The DNA here is from genome assembly GCA_030684275.1 of Acipenser oxyrinchus oxyrinchus. Lineage (NCBI taxonomy): Eukaryota > Metazoa > Chordata > Actinopteri > Acipenseriformes > Acipenseridae > Acipenser > Acipenser oxyrinchus. The sequence continues at coordinate 32,662,533 of CM060261.1, read as the reverse complement.
CCGTGAATGTTCATGAAGCCCTGTCGTGTTTAATAAACCTGTGAGGGCGGAGCACCCCCTCGGGAGGCTCGCTGGTTACTGAGCCAGCCTCATTACTGCAATGCTGGAATATCTGGCTTGTAGCTTTCCGTGTATTTTTTAGGGCTCTTTATGAAATGCTACCGTTGCCTCTGCGATTCATCCAGGGTGATCTTAAAGGGTCACACATCAAGCTTAACCCAATACAATGACATGCTGCTGCAACAGTTCTTAATGAATGAGCAGACTGTGACATGCAGTGCTGGCAGAAGAACAGCCGCCCATAAACACTGAAATCTCCCTCAACATCCCCAAGCCAGCCTCCTGCAGCATGCCCACACAGTGTAGAGGTTACGCCTTTTAATCTTGTGCTGAATCAGGCTTGTTCCAGTAATGATGAGGAATGGACAAATACTTTCCAGGGACGAGCTGCTGTAAAAAAAGGTAATTCGTAGATATTGCATTGCTTATCCTGGTATGGAAATAGGACTCCTATTGCATAGCAGTTTCACCCATTCCAGGTTTTATTACGAGCTTGATTAGCCACAGTGTTATAGGTAACTAAAACTCAGGTGTGTCTAATTAAACTCGTAATAAAACCAGGAATAGATCAAACTGCTATGCAATGGGAGTCTTATTGCCATCCCTGCTTATCCAGTAGTGGGACAGCTAAGCAAACACATTGACGCAGAGAGCAAGAGAGTGTAAGAGAGCCCCCACTATGCAGGCACACCTTGCCAGCTCCTCAGGCAGTGCTGTATTAATAAGCGCTGCACCACAGGTCCCTTTGTTGAGAACGGCTTTGTGGCTTCGGGTCACGAGTCGAAGCTCTGAACTAGCAGTACAATAGTAAAAGAGGCACCTAAGGTTGTATATTTTATGTTGATTTTACGTGATCTATTAAATGACCATTGAATGCACGTTGCTGTTGTCCAGGAAATCCTACAGTACAACAGTTTGAACCTTAACTTCTGGTAAAAACACTTTACAAACCTCTTTCTGTCTCTCTCTCTCTCTGCCTGAAATTCAGCCTGTATCTTACAGCACTCTGTATTATATTTTTTCACAATATACAGTTAAATAAGAATAATTAAACAGTAAAGCTAACATTAACGTGACGTCATTTCCAAGTCATCTGATACAAACTACATGACATACAGAAAGTTCAGATTGCTGTATCACATCGATATTAGGGTCTGCTATATATATGTGTGATATAAATGAGTGCTTTTTGTTCCTGGCTGCCCTACATTCATACGCTCGTCATAGCAACTCCCTTAATGACATTCAGATGTATTTTAATGGGCAGGTCTGAAAGTGACGCTCTGGGGATTTATAGCCAATTAACCTGCCGAGCACATGAGAACAAAACTGCTGGAAAAAAAAGCAGCATCGCACTGAACTGTGGAGCTGGTTTTAACCTCTGCACAATCCTGTTAACACTACAGTACAGGGTACTGAGCTGAGAGGCTGGTTTTTATCCCTGCACAATCCTGTTAATACTACAGTACAGGGTACTGAGCTGAGAGGCTGGTTTTAATCCCTGCACAATCCTGTTAATACTACAGTACAGGGTACTGAGCTGAGAGGCTGGTTTTAATCTCTGCACAATCCTGTTAATACTACAGTACAGGGTACTGAGCTGAGGCCAGGCTCTGGGCTTCTATTAATGTGTCTCAGACTCAAGCCTGTGATTGGGAAGCCACATATAAAAGATGTTATTATTCAGACAAAAAAGTATCTAGACTTAAAACCTGTGAATGTAGCCCTATAGTGCACAAGAGTCCTTACTTACAAAAACAATTGTGCATAATATGCCTGTATCTGTTATTCATTTAGAAACTATTCACTGTGTAACTATATACCAGATATACTGTATATCTACACTGTTGCTATTTACCAGTTTTTTATTTGGTTGCATGGTGTAATGCACTGCTAGTGCCGGTGGCTTATAATAACGAAAGCATCTGGCTTACCCAAGTCAATAGCACCATACAAACCCGAACCACAGAGCTGTCAAACTTGAATCTGTACAGGAAAGCTACAAAGAGGGCAGTCCTTTATTATACAGCTGCATGATATGTTACTGTAGCACTGTGCTTTGCTCAGTTTACAGTTCACTAGCTTCACTGCTACTACAGCATTAACAGGTCTAGTCACTCCTAATGCATTTCTTCTGCACATCTAACCTGTCTGCATCCCTCAAACCCAGAGTTCAGACAGGCCTCAGAGACGGAAATAACACTCCACTTGCACAGCAGTCTGAGCCACTCCAGCTTAATTAGTTGAGCTGGCCCCATTTTTTTTATCTGCGTGTTATCAGCTCTAAATTATTTTGGAATAAAAATACTTCCCTTTTTATTCCTGTTGACATTTCTAGTAGTTTAATGCCTGGTTTCCTCTGCCTCTCCCCAGGTACAGCTGAGCTGAGCTGGCCGGTCTGGGGGAGGTGTAGTTAGAGATGGCTCTCTGCGTTCCAGTGTCATTGTGTCAGGTATAGCTGAGCTGGCTGGTCTGGGGGAGGTGTAGTTAGAGATGGCTCTCTGCGTTCCAGTGTCATTGGGTCAGGTATAGCTGAGCTGGCCGGTCTGGGGGAGGTGTAGTTAGAGATGGCTCTCTGCGTTCCAGTGTCATTGTGTCAGGTACAGCTGAGCTGGCTGGTCTGGGGGAGGTGTAGTTAGAGATGGCTCTCTGCATTCCAGTGTCATTGTGTCAGGTATAGCTGAGCTGGCTGGTCTGGGGGAGGTGTAGGTAGAGATGGCTCTCTGCGTTCCAGTGTCATTGGGTCAGGTATAGCTGAGCTGGCTGGTCTGGGGGAGGTGTAGTTAGAGATGGCTCTCTGCGTTCCAGTGTCATTGTGTCAGGTACAGCTGAGCTGGCTGGTCTGGGGGAGGTGTAGTTAGAGATGGCTCTCTGCGTTCCAGTGTCATTGTGTCAGGTACAGCTGAGCTGGCTGGTCTGGGGGAGGTGTAGTTAGAGATGGCTCTCTGCATTCCAGTGTCATTGTGTCAGGTATAGCTGAGCTGGCTGGTCTGGGGGAGGTGTAGTTAGCAATGGCTCTCTGCGTTCCAGTGTCATTGGGTCAGGTATAGCTGAGCTGGCTGGTCTGGGGGAGGTGTAGTTAGAGATGGCTCTCTGCATTCCAGTGTCATTGTGTCAGGTACAGCTGAGCTGGCTGGTCTGGGGGAGGTGTAGTTAGAGATGGCTCTCTGCATTCCAGTGTCATTGTGTCAGGTATAGCTGAGCTGGCTGGTCTGGGGGAGGTGTAGTTAGCAATGGCTCTCTGCGTTCCAGTGTCATTGGGTCAGGTATAGCTGAGCTGGCTGGTCTGGGGGAGGTGTAGTTAGAGATGGCTCTCTGCATTCCAGTGTCATTGTGTCAGGTACAGCTGAGCTGGCTGGTCTGGGGGAGGTGTAGTTAGAGATGGCTCTCTGCGTTCCAGTGTCATTGTGTCAGGTACAGCTGAGCTGGCTGGTCTGGGGGAGGTGTAGTTAGAGATGGCTCTCTGCATTCCAGTGTCATTGTGTCAGGTATAACTGAGCTGGCTGGTCTGGGGGAGGTGTAGTTAGAGATGGCTCTCTGCGTTCCAGTGTCATTGTGTCAGGTATAGCTGAGCTGGCTGGTCTGGGGGAGGTGTAGTTAGAGATGGCTCTCTGCGTTCCAGTGTCATTGTGTCAGGTATAGCTGAGCTGGCTGGTCTGGGGGAGGTGTAGTTAGAGATGGCTCTCTGCGTTCCAGTGTCATTGTGTCAGGTATAGCTGAGCTGGCTGGTCTGGGGGAGGTGTAGTTAGAGATGGCTCTCTGCGTTCCAGTGTCATTGTGTCAGGTATAGCTGACCCAGGAAGTAACTGTGCAGCAGTAAAAGATCACGTTGGATTGTGGGATTGATTGAATGTATGCAACAAGCAAAGACTGACAAAGTTGAACAAACATTTGTGGCTGTTTTTATTTTCAGTCTTTACACGTCAGTAGTCTTATTAATGAGGTTTCATCACGAAGCAAACTTTGTCGGGTTTGTTTTCAACACAGCCTTCGCTTACAGCCGCCATTGTCCAAAACAGTTTGTATGTTTAGCACACGCCTTTCGATGACGTACTTCCGTACAGCACAGTTTGGCATGAAAGGGTTCAGCCGTAAATACTGTGAACTCAAGGCTTTTGCAACTCTCCACTAGTGTGTCTACGACCCAGCTGCTGCCTCACAGGAGCTGCTCAGGGCTGGTGCATTGCTGCTATTTACACTTATGTGAGTGCACTGTATGTGACCAATAAACTTCACACGGCTGCCAGAAATCTGGCTTTATTGATGAGAAATACAAAAATATTAAGCCAGCAGTGGAAACGAATACACTTTCATGGATCTCTATTATTCAAAACCACGAGCAAATAACTGTAAACTGTTGCTGTGAAAATAATCTGAATCATTTTTAAAAAAAAATAAAATTCCTGTACTATGCACGGCCTAAATGATCTGTACGTTTAATTACTTAACATACATGCCACCAACTACTGAACACTTCAGCAGCGGTTTTCAAGTCTCGACACCGGATCTAAAGCTAATACACATTTATCACATGAAAAGCTCTCACGTCTACTTTCACTGTCAATCCCCACTACACAGATCTCTGTTCAGATGTTACCCCAAGGCCATCGCATTGTACTTGTAATGCCTTTTTATTAATTACATTTCCTTCTGTATGGTATGAATTCATCAAGGCCCCCTGTTTTAATACAGGGATGGATATAAGACTCCCACTGCATACCAATTTGATCCATTCCTGGTTTTACTATAAGTTTAATAAGACACACCTGATCTTGTTACCTATACACTGTGGCTAATCAAGCTCGTATTAAAACCTGGAATGGGTGAAACTGCAATGCAATAGGAGTCTTATTTCTATCTGTAATGTATCCGGTCCTGTTGTATCATACATTATACCCTCAGACTGAGGTATAACATACTGTAATACAATAGTCTTATGTGTCTAATTTGCTTACATTCAGTATAACGCTTGCATTAATGAAGGCACCATGACATGGTACTTACGAGATCCTAAATCCTTGTTGGATCCTGTCTATCCCTAAAACCTAAATGGGAACCACGTTACGGAAAATCAGGAATGTGTATTGTCATGCCTTACTTGCCTGCTTTTTTTATTTTAGACGTCTTACTAAAGGTTCATCATTAACATTTCCTGGAAATCTCTTAAGATACACGCTTCCTCTGCCTTTCACCCTCCATCTAAACGACACAGCAAATTAAATATACTGCTATTACAATCTGCTGGGAGAGTTTCATTACCCACAATTGACGATGCTATTTATTTATATCCCCCTTGATCACTGGAAAGAAGCTGTCACATCCCTCACAAATGTCATTGTATTGGGTTTTTTTTCATATTCACTGTCTGAAAACATTCTTGTGATGGCTCACAATGAACCGAACGGCATAAACCCATCTCATGTCTGCAGGCCATACTGTAAATAGTGTTACCAAGCTATGATCACACACTGTCTCAGAAAGAAAGCTATAATACACCCTGACTCTTGCTCAGGTCTCTAATCTGGTGCACGCTGAACAGCTCAATGCAATTTCTGAGGTTGCTCTCGTTCTAGGTGGGCCATGCTCATTATAGCACAATCTGTTCTGCCATTGCCGCTTAGCGTATCGAAATTACAGTCATCCTTAAATGGTTATAGCTCAATGACCCCCATCAACATCGGCTCATAAAGCAGAGGCTGGCTAACCTTAATCCGAAAACAGCAGCACGGTGCTTTAGCAGGTTGGAGGCAGTGTTGTTAGACCTCATAAAAGGTCTAAATGAGCTTCTCCACCTCTCCGCTCTGTCAGTGCCTGAATCAATCAAACTGCCCACCTGCCATGGATAATCTTGGGATTTTAGAAGATGGAATATCTCCAAGGTTATATCTATTCAAAGGCTTCGTGCTACCACAGGTTATAGTGGGAGGTTTCTGTTCTTGAAGGTGTGCATGTCACCTGTGGAACACACACAGCCCTGCTTTGCCCCTATGCACTTGGATTATGAAGTATATATTTTGTGTGACGTGCTGAGAATAGGTTGCATGCCTGCCCACACTAGCACAATGACTTGTTTTGCACACCAGGCTATATTCTTATTACTGTACATGTCATAACCAAGAGGTTCATCTTCAGATGTTATCCTGTTAGCACCGTTGAGTCTCTCTCTTTCATCAAGTAAAAAGCTCTCTATTTAAACTGCACACACAGAGACTGACGTATGATTCGTTTAGAAGCACAGATCTGCCTTTTCTAGAACCAATCAATCAATCAATCAATCAATCACATTTATTTTGTATAACGCCTTTCATGCCAAGGCATCCCAAAGCTCTTCACATGACAAATAAATATACTATACAATAACATAATATACAATAAAATATCAAAAAACATCCAAAAACAAATGGGGGAATAAATAAATAAATAAATAAAATACATATTAACAAAATTCTAAAATAGGCCATCCCAATCTACAAAAAGGCCTCTGCATAAAGATGTGTTTGAAGCTTTGATTTAAATGCATTTATTGAGTCAGCTTTATGGATTTCAATTGGAAGATTGTTCCATAAGAGCTGTGTTTTATCATTGTAGTCACCAGAAGCCCAGCATCAGCAGATCTCAACTGGCATCCAGGGACATAAGGTAAAAGCACATCATTAATGTAAGCAGGGTCATTTCCATTGCCTGAAATATCATTAATAAAAAGAACCAGCTCGCTCCTGGAGACACAAGAGGGACACAGAAGGAGCAGAAGCCTTTCTTATCCAGGTTACATTTATACTGGATATCTTTATTTTAAAGTTGAATTGTTTGTTTAACGCTAGCAAGTGGCAGCTCATATGAATAGGGTGGCGATGATCATGAATTCAGGATCACGCTATTGGAAGTCAAGAGGAATTTATATTTGGCTTTTTTTTTTTTCTTTTGAATTTACGTTATTGTAAAATGTTTGGAAGCTTATATGAATGACAATAGAACGGCTGTTTTTTTTTTCCTATGGAGAGCCACTTGAATTCAATAGTGGTGCCTTTTTTATATTAATCAGTATAAATAAATTATATAGGAGGCTGTGTGGTCCAGTGGTTAAAGAAAAGGGCTTGTAACCAGGAGGTCCCCGGTTCAAATCCCACCTCAGCCACTGACTCATTGTGTGACCCTGAGCAAGTCACTTAACCTCCTTGTGCTCCGTCTTTCGGGTGAGACGTAATTGTAAGTGACTCTGCAGCTGATGCATAGTTCACACACCCTAGTCTCTGTAAGTCGTCTTGGATAAAGGCGTCTGCTAAATAAACAAATAATAATAATAATAATAAAAAAAATAACTAATTACAAATAATTTGAAAATAAACCTGGGAATCATTCGGGTATTCCGACGACACTCCTGTGAAGTGACAGAGATGTCTGCAGACAGGAGCTGCACAGACTCTCCCCTCCTCGCCCTGTCCCCTGCACAGACTCTCCCCTCCTTGCCCTGTCCCCTGCACAGACTCTCCCCTCCTTGCCCTGTCCCCTGCAGTCTCTCCTCCTTGCCCTGTCCCCTGCACAGACTCTCTCCTCCTTGCCCTGCCCCTGCACAGACTCTCTCCTCCTTGCCCTGCCCCCTGCACAGACTCTCTCCTCCTTGCCCTGCCCCCTGCACAGACTCTCTCCTCCTTGCCCTGCCCCCTGCACAGACTCTCTCCTCCTTGCCCTGCCCCCTGCACAGACTCTCTCCTCCTTGCCCTATCCCCTGCACAGGCTCTCTCCCCTACACAAATTCTCTCCTCCTTACCCTGTCCCCTGCAAAGACTCCCCCTCCTTGCCCTGTCCCCTTCAGACTCTCGCCTCTTTGCCCTGTCCCCTGCATAGACTCACCCCTCCTTGCCCTGTCCCCTGCACAGCCTCACCCCTCCTTGCTCTATCCCCTGCACAGCTTCTCCCCTCTTTGCCCTGTCCCCTGCACAGACTCTCCCCTCTTTGCCCTGTCCCCTGCACAGCCTCACCCCTCCTTGCCCCGGTTGTGGGTGGCCAGCTCCTCTCCGATGCCCTCCTCATTCTTGAAGGAGTCCCAGTCCAGCTTGGACTTCTCCAGCGTGCTCATCTTCTGCTTCTTCCCTCCGATCCGGTTCAGGATGCTGCCGATGCCCGCCGGCCTCTTCCCCCTGAAAACACAGAAGACTGGACTCTTACTGAGAGAACACTATACATGTACCGTGTCAACACTCCACAAAGCCTCCATCACTGGATCAGGATCAGCAAACCTCATTCCTGTCCAAGTCTTCTACCCAATGTATGGTCACAGGGGTAATGAAAGAGAGTAGAATCTATATTGGGCAAAACCTTCAGATGCTATAGTTTAGATGAATTAAAGAAAAGAGAAGCCTAAAGCTGGTGCTGACTGATGCTTGGTTTATAATGCAGTGGAGGTGCAGTGAGAAAGGCAGGGGGGTGGAAGAGAGGTTAGGGTTGCAGCAAGGTCCAGGATTGAAGAGAGTCACACGTGGGTACAAATGCTCTAGATTATTGCTCCAATAAGACTCCTATTGCAGAGCAGTTTCACCCATCCCAGAGGGGAGCTGTGACATGGCAGAGGGGAGCTGTGACATGGCAGAAGGGAGCTGTGACATGGCAGAGGAGAGCTGTGACATGGCAGAGGAGAGCTGTGACATGGCAGAGGGGAGCTGTGACATGGCAGAGGGGAGCTGTGACATGGCACAGGGGAGCTATGACCACCATCTAAATCTTCTATAATAAACCCCATGGCTAGGTGGCCGTGTCATTATGTGCTAAATCCTTTACCGGATATCGTGACCATATGGGGACTAGAAATATAAAGGGTTATTACGAGTCGAGTATACATTCTTATATTATTTTTTTATGAGCCAAAAATAGTTCAATATACCTTTCTACATATTCAAATGTTTCCCTTGTGACTGCTTTCCCCACAGCCCCATCCCCAGCAGTGCAAACTGCTTTTCGCGAATCTACTACTTTCCTTTAAATCTGATAACCCCTAGCTTAATGCGATCTTCATCAGCTTCAGATTGAATCATGAAAGGGCATTAAGAGAAAGCACCAGTACTTGTGTGTTTTATTGCACATTAGCTAAACTAAAAGCAAAAACAATCCTAATGCGCCTGAGGCGTATTGGTAAATAAAGCTCACAGACCTTAAATTTACTGGAACACTAACACAGCCATCAAGCAAGCCATTAGCTTCTCGGTTGAGGCTTAACCATCTAAAACCTTATTTAAATCACCCAAATAACTCTTTATTGCAGCAAGCTCGATACTTTTCAAGTTTCACTACAAAGAGCGGCTGACATTAACTTGCATGTAATATTGCATGTAATATTGATGGTGTAGTGCTAGGTTGTCACAATCTTAACTGCAAGTACCTCTGCTTTCCAATGAAACCCTTTAAAGCCATTCATATGTTCCTTCAAAAGCAGTGTACACGCACACACACACAAACACATCCAATACTGTGTGTGGTGCCAAGTCCTCCCAGCCAGGTGTACTGAGGCAACCTGCAGCTTCCTCAGAGGCTAAGCAGCTACTGAAAACCAATCAGCTGCCAACTGCGATTCAACTGCATGTTAGGACTAGCTATTGAGGCGTGCTGAATGATTTCAAGAGAGTTGCAATATGAAAAGGCAAAAAGATAAATAAATAAAACAAATGCAATAACACAAAATACGACACTACTGTATTTGGGAATTGAAAATCAAATCCTCCACCTGTGATTTACGATAGTGTACAATAACAGGTCAGCAAGCAGTTGTGCACAGCTCAGATCAACATTAAGTACAGTTATAGTAGCTGAAGAATTTGACAAAGGCTGCCTGAGTCTTTATAATGTCTTCAAGACATTGAAGACGACAGTGAAAATGACATTGAAAAAGACAATGAAAAAAGACTGAAAAAGACTTCCAGTCGAAAGGGCACAGTTTCTATAGTGGAAGCTGGATTTATCCAGCCTGCTCTTTTATCATCAGGATTCCTCACAGCCCCAAAGCTTTTCTGGGCCTTGAACAAAGAGGATTTTTTCCCCCATGCATTATGTATACTTGTATCAGAAAGCTGAATACATTATCTGAGCCGTATCCCATTCCAAACAGATAACATCATAACAGCGCTCCTCAGTGAACGGCCGGCTGAGCAGACAAGGAGCAGGGATCCGTATTCAATCAGCCCCTCAGTTAACCCGGGGTCCAGAGCCCCTCAATTACACGCTCAGGCTATCCCAACTCTTTAATCCAGAGCCGTCTGGAACAAAACGTACTCCAATTCTGCAAAGAAACAAATGGGTTTTTTTTCGCTTTGCATTGAATTCCTATAAATCCTTTGTATGATATATTATGTCTGAGAATTGAAGCCTTGTCCTTACTGTACAGATGCTTTACAGTGTTTCACATTTAGGATGGGATGGGGGCTTGGCAAGGGTGGGGGGCCACTTCTGAACTAGTAGCAGGCGTGTCACTGTTACGACATGCAGACTGTTAAACGCCATGGAAAAGTTAACACAACTGTTCTATTCTTCAGTTATTAAATGAGATTAAAAAATTTCGCATGGCTTCCAAATGTTTACTTTGCAAACATTTCCTTAAATATTTTTAGCAACTTTTAAAGCAGTGGAGGCTGGGGAGGACGTTTGTAAAGATCCTGGACAGGTGACCACGATGAAGGAAAGCATCCCCAGACACATTCAGGGCAAAGTTATCGGAGTACCTTACAAAATATTCAGAAGTAATGCTACTGAAGTGCAGATACTACTTCAGAGAGTAACTAACCAGGGGTATTAATGGCTGGAAGATCCTAAGGGAGCTTGTGGCTTCAACGTGCCGCTCACACTTTAGTTTCACTATTGAGTTTTTGTATCGTTATGGATGAAGCACTTGGATGACTGACTAGTACTGCTCATTACCCTGTGTTGCACCATATGCTGGACTGAGATTAAGATTGATATTGATTAACACAAGCATGATTTGAAAATCCTTCTCCAGGCAGCATGAACTGGGATTCCAACCCACCTGCAATCTGATGCAGACCAGCATTAGCCCTGCTAGTCAATGCACCAGCTGGGTCCTCCTTGCTTTGTGCTTTTTAATAAATCTTACTTGAGAGATTTACAAGAACATTTTAACTGCTGCCAGATGTGGGGGTTTAAATCGAGTTGTTATCATGTAATTAAAAAAATGAAAATGTGCAACGGACACAGAGGGATCAGCCAAGCAGAAACAAACAAGGGGCATCTCCGTCTAATTGCAAAAATGTGCTCAGCATTGTCATGCCTGTTTGTTAAAGCAGCCAGAAAACAGGACAGATTAATTACGTTCGCTGGTGACTGGACAGGTCTTCCCAACAAGAACCATTTTGTATTCATTAGTGCCATCAGCTCACCAGCACTGCGATCGCTCACTTATCTTCGAAATGGACTGCAATGGGCTGACAGGTGAAGTCAGTGTGAAGAATGCTGCGCTATTAGCGTGGCCAGGATAATTCAATTTCAGAAGAGCGCTGAAAAGGCTTGAATGCATTGCTCACACCTGCCTGTGCCTAAATGTGTGTGTGTGTGTGTGTGTGTGCGTGTGCGGTTGTTTTAGTTGACAGGGACTAACCCATTTCTATTGGGGTGTACTGAGGTACAGAACTGTAGAAGATGACCTCTCTTCTACAATAAGACACCCTTCCTACACGTGAAGTATTACCTTATAGTGTATAGGGCAAAGACTAAAAGGAGACAGAGACCACATCAACCATTTGTCCCCTCAATGGGTTCTAAAGGAAAACACACACATTCTGGCTTTTTCTTTGCATGTTATCTCTGTATATTAAAAAACAGGTTCTGCGTGAATAACTGGACTCTGCGAGTATAAAAATGCCTGTGTCTTCATATAGAAAAAGACTACATTAAATCAATACAGATGTGTATTCTGTCAGTGGGGCTGCTTGTTTTCAGCTGGGAAATAATATTTCCCATGTTTGCGGATCTCTGCTGGCCCTATCCATCACGCAGCCTGGACCTGGCTGTGCAGACGGGGTACTTCTGGGATCTGGGACCCGGGTGCGAGTGCAGCATCTCCCAAACAGCTCAGGTGCGGTGCAGGTGTGTCAGGTGCTGCTTTCAGACTCGTCCCTGCTGTGCTAAGGGATGCAGATTCAAAAAAACAAAAACAAAAAAAACCACAAAAACATGGACAGTGTACCACACATTAACCCAGCTGCCTGGCTCACCAGAAGATCAGCAGTTATAAACTACATCTGAAAGCAGCGATTCCCACGGCTTGTAAGCTCCGACAGACTAAACACTGCACTGATCATAAAAAAATAACAAATTATACAAAGCAAGTTTATTTTTAGATGGCATCATAATAAGAGCGACGTTGTGACTTATACTGCATCACAGAGCAGGTGGGGAAGCAAACAGCACTGAATCACAGGACCTTCTGGATACAGGAAATCAGTGCGGAGCCAGCTGTGAATTCAGAAGAAAGCAAGTGCAAAACCAACAGCAGCATTAAATCGGCCATTTTTGTCTCTCCATCGCACTGTACGTCAGTTGTGCTGCTTCTTAATTCAGGTTTAACACCTCCTGCCTTCTAAGTTTCTGCCCAGGACAAAGCAACAATAATAAAATGTCACTCTAATAAAATATCACTGAATCAATATCAGTACCGATTAGTGTTCATCCACACTTCTACTGTTCCGACTGTAAACAATGGATCTTAACTAAAATAAAATCAATTAGCATTTAAAAAGCGAAATATCTTCAAAGTGCACTTTCTCACTGGCAGAGTTTCATTTAGAGAGCAGCCTCCCCTTTATGAACATAAGCCCACCTAATCAGGCCCCTCCACCCAGCAGAAAACAAGGATCTGTGTTCTGTGATCTCCTCTCACCACAACCTGACACAGAGTATCCCTGAACGCCATCAGGAAAGGGCAGCACTTTGTAATAGAAAAAACAAACAAACAGTGCCTGCACAATGACTTAAGACATGTCGGGAAGGCATTTATCAGTACTGTACAGGAACTAATCCTTGTAACGGACTGGAATTTCAAATGCTGTTCCCTTTCTTCAACAGAAAATAGCTTTAAAAAGGTTTGTTTGAAAAGACTTACAATATAAAACCGTGCCACAGTGACAGCACAGTGCAATGATTGGCAAATGCTAATATAAGTCTTGTTGGAGATTAAAGTCTCCCACAATCAATATTCAATCAATCATGTTTCAGCAACTGATATTATCAGTGTTCATTTCCAAATGGCTTCCCATCTTCATGTTGGGGAAGTAATGTCTCCCCATTATGGAAACCGAACCTCTCTGGCTTCAAACCTGCATGCTCATTCTGACTCACCTGTAAAACAGAGACACACGTGGGATCAGCAACAATCGTTCAGTGATTCTTCAGAAGTCCAGATATTAACAGTTCCTCAGGCTATAGAAGAAAATGTACAGTATATACAAAGAGCAGTACATACAAGTTAACCACAAGTGTCTCGTCACACTATACAAGGATTTTATTAGAAACCGCTTTGTGTTCATGGCAGGAAATGATCTTTTTTTTAGCAACATGTTCTTCTTTCATAGAAGGAGAATTCTTAGTAGATGCATCAGCCACCACAAAACCCAGCTGCATGTAATCCAACCACAGGTTTGTTCTGAATCTCCCAGCAGCACGTGTGTCAGATCACTGAGGTCTGGAGGAACAGAGATCATTACCCGGGAACAGAGCGCTCATTAGTGGCTTTCAGAAGCTGCTTATTTTACATTATGACTTAATGTTTCAAATGCACAAATATGGACGAGAGCACAGTGCGTTTATACTGCAATTTACTGGGATTTATGTGCAGAGAGGAGGCGTACAGTACGTTGTTTCTGCTGCTCTGTGCAGAGAGGAGGCGTACAGTACGCTGTTTGTGCAGAGAGGAGGCGTACAGTACGCTGTTTGTGCAGAGAGGAGGCGTACAGTACGCTGTTTCTGCTGCTCTGTGCAGGGAGGAGGTGTACAGTACGTTGTTTCTGCTGCTCTGTGCAGGGAGGAGGCGTACAGTACGTTGTTTCTGCTGCTCTGTGCAGAGAGGAGGGGTACAGTACGTTGTTTCTGCTGCTCTGTGCAGGGAGGAGGCGTACAGTACGTTGTTTCTGCTGCTCTGTGCAGGGAGGAGGCGTACAGTACGCTGTTTCTGCTGCTCTGTGCAGGGAGGAGGCGTACAGTACGTTGTTTCTGCTGCTCTGTGCAGGGAGGAGGCGTACAGTACGCTGTTTCTGCTGCTCTGTGCAGGGAGGAGGCGTACAGTACGTTGTTTCTGCTGCTCTGTGCAGGGAGGAGTCGTACAGTACGTTGTTTCTGCTGCTCTGTGCAGGGAGGAGGCGTACAGTACGTTGTTTCTGCTGCTCTGTGCAGGGAGGAGGCGTACAGTACGCTGTTTCTGCTGCTCTCTGATCACTGATGCGGTTTCAATAAACTGCTGGTTTTCCTTTCAATCCCTCACGCTGTGACCTGCTGTGGCTTGCACTGAAGCTTTTCCCCACTTCAAAGCCAAGAGGCTGCAGGTACAGAAGAGATGATAAAGCCCCTTTCCCGAATGCAGGTTCAGGGAAGATTAAAACACTGCTGGCAAGATGACAAGCTTGGCAAAGCATTCACAGGTCGGCTGACATTAATGAGGTAAACTTAAGATCTTTGGACCAGTAAGAAGGGCTTAGAAACTCACCTAACCGTGGCCATCTGAAAACAAAAAACAGCTACAGAAAATGTCAACGGAACATAGCATTTAGTTAGATGCAATTGTTCCCCTAAAGCGATAATGTAATATATCAAGGGGTCCGTTTAAACAAAGAATGTTGGAGGCATTGATATACATCCATTCAGCACAGTACACAAGTTTACACTCCCTGGTGTAAAAAAAAAATAAAAAAAGACAAAAATACATCCTCCAAGCATTCCATGGCATCCCTCGCCGCTGAAAACGAATTGGAGCCGAGCAGAAACATTCCCTCTTACCAGATGGTTAAAAACACAAGATCGTGCCAAGTCTGACATGTGAAAGCTTGAGCTGGAATGCTATCTGTGAGAGAAATCTTTGTAGCAGGTATGAGCAGCTTCCAGACACAACATCGCTCAGGGTCCAGTACAGCAAGTCTTTAACTCCCACCGCCCCGCGCTACCAGTCTTCTCTCGGTAAGCCTCTGGAAACCCACACTCTCGCCGTTACCTGCTATTATAAACTGCATGAGACCATACACCAGCCTCCAAGGGGACTGAATGGAGACCTGTAGCAGTCTGCATCCAGGGTACTGAATGTATACAAGTCTATCTGTGTGGTCTCCCTGTCATTCACCTGCTTTATGACCTTCCTGTGTGTGTTACAGCATGGGCCGTAGCAACCTAAGTGACGGGTGGAACAGCGGGCACTCAGCAATGGCACACATTTAACATATAAAAACTGGATTAGCAGGTGATGTTAGACGTCAGGGGTTGAAACCCACTTTCATCTAGCCAGGCACACGCAGGTTTCCCCTTGGTTGCTAAGTATACAGTGAAAAATAACTTCAACGGGAAGTCGGTTAGGGTTCAGCTTCTGGTACTAGGATCCTTGTCTTTTGTGCAGACTCCCTCCTCCCTCCTCCCTCCTCCCTCCTCCCTGCTCGCTGTCCCACCTCTCCTCCTAACTATCCCTAATCAATAACCACAGCTACCCTAAACTAAACAGCCATGTGCAATCACCCCCTTCTACGCATGCCGTCTGGAATGTGGAATCCAGCATGTAGTGGTGTCCAATTTGAGTTTCAGAATTTATTTTTGTTTTTTTAAATGGGGTATCAATTTCAAATTGCATTTTAATTTGCAAAAAGCAGATCAAACATAATGAATCAATTTACTGCTTATACCAGTTCGAGTCCAGGCTATTCCACTGCCGACCATGGACTGGAGTTCCCAGGGGACGGCCCGGGTGGGGAGGGCTTAGGTCGGCCAGGGTGTCCTCGGCTCACCGCGCACCAGCGACCCCTGTAGACTGGCCGGGTGCCTGCGGGCCTGCCTGTAAGTTGCACAGATCTACGTGGTCCTCCGTCGCTATAGCTCCGAGGTGACTGCATGGCGGGCCTGCAGAGTGAAAAGAAGCAGACGGCTGACGGCACACGTTTCGGAGGACGCGTGTGTCCATCTTTGTCTCTCCTGAGTCAGCGCGGGGGTGGCAGCAGTGAGCCGGGTTGAAATAAAAATAATTGGGCATTTCAAATTGCAGAGCAAATGAGAATAAATAATTGCCAATTCCAAATTTAGAAAAATTAAAAAATTAAAAAATGTACTGCTTAACCTAGATGGCAAGCGGCTCCCATATTTTTACCCTGCTGAACCTAGTTTTCCTTTGCCCACCTGTGGCAGAGTTGAGAGGCTACGTCTACACTGACGCCTGATGCACTGTAAACATGCACTCCTGAACAGGGCAAAGGGCATTGTTTTCCTTTTCCAAGATCCTTTCTCTGTCCATCTCTCTGGATGTAGTCATAGTTACACGTTTACAAGAGACATTGCTGCTCAAAAAGGCTTTTAGGGTTTCTATGCATCAGAAGATGGTATGAAGGTTCGAAGCAGAAAGGTTACAGTGCCTCCAGGGGTTCACCAGTCTTAGGACGTTGCTTGGCAACCACACACAAAAACAAAAACAAAAATCAGAGAATACTTGAGTTCAGGATAGGAAATGAGTTTAGTGAAGGTCAGGTGGGGGAGGTTCTATAAGAGAGGGTTTAAATCACCAGTGATGCAGTGTCAGATCTCACTGTTTCCGAGATACATTGATCGAAAAATGGTTGTGGATCTAAACCCCGGTAAAATTATTCAAGTAGGCCCCTTCGTTAGAGACGTGTCTCATGGAACAGTAGATGTTTTATTTATATTACCTTGGTACACAAAGAGCCTTATTTTAATGATCTAAGGTATTCAGTTCCAGTTCAGATCAGCTGAGTAGAACTCATTCAGGGCATTCCAAGGCACATGGTTGGGGAATTGGCTGGTTAATGGCTGGAGTCTGGCAGCAGCTGAAGAGTTAACTCCGGAGCGCTACGATGGTGACAGATAACAAATGCATGCACCCAGATGCTCGCGAGACAGCCACTCCAAATACACACAGCACACTTCATTGGAACCACCTTTTTTTTTTCTTTAGAACTGAACCAAAAAAAAAGTTTCGCGTGTTTTGACGTGTGCTGCTCAGAACATGTCACGTCTGAATGCTGAAAGTCCTCATAATCCTCAAAACACACGTGTAGCTCTTAAAACATGACATGACAGGCTGAATACATTATAAAGTTATTCCTTCTTATTCTCCTTCAGTGTCTTCCATTGGCGTCATGGCTAGAGTATGCAGCTGTGTTTCAAAACTCTGTGACCTGTAGTGTGGTGAGCTGGTGCTACAGGGTCAATGCTTTACACTTTACAGGATAACAGACCAGACACCCATTGCAGAGTAGTTTAACCCCTTTCTGGGTTTACTATGAACCACCAGAGCTGAGATGAAGAGGCCAGGTGTTAATGACGCCTGGAACGGCTGAAATTTCTCTGCAATGGGAGTCATATCCGTCATCTTTCAGTGTTTTATAAACATCCAGCTTTGTGGCATGGGGGCTCCTCTCCAACAAGACCTGTGCGCTCCCTAACCCTTCAGTGCTTTTATTCCACGGAGTAGCTGTTTTGCTTGTCTTTATGTGCTGTTGATGTACTGTACACATGTAATGTGCTGTGCATTGATCTAGCATTCACTGAATGTATAGGGTGCCGTCATTTTAACCATGCACACATTTCCACATGACAACTGTTTACAAAAGGCCACTCCGATTTTGAGACAGAATTTGACGTATTTATTTATTTTACTCAATTGATTTTGATCAGGTTTTGATAGAACCCCCAGAGGAATTATGGTTGTTTTTTTAATTTTTTTTTTTTTTTTTTTAAATAACAATACCAGTCTCAAGGAAAGTCCTTGTAAAACAACAGAGTGCAGAATTAGTCTGAGGAATGTCTTTTTAACCCGCGGGGCGCAAATGATAAAGTCCTGGCCCTGCTCATTAGTGAAGGGCACTCGCTCAAAGCTGAGCTTTGCCCAAGTTTATTTGCAGGAAAACCTCCTTCAGTAATGGATGTGAATTTCCTGCCCATCTGACAGCATTTAAGGGAGAAACTGTCTCTTAAACGATCTCAGTTCCTGTTCACAAGAGAAAAGAAAACGGTTCTCAGAGGCTACTCAGCCCCCGGCGCTCTGTGTTCAGTACGGGGGGCAGCGCAGTCACTCTTAAGATTATTCTGGTCAAACTGTCATTCAAAGTGTATTCATGAAATTCCAGCAACCATAACTTCCCTTAGGTAATATATCAAAGGCAGACTAATGTTTCAGCTTGTGCCTTCTCTGTGTGCTGAGCATGCTAAAGAAGGTATCGAATACAGAGCTGCATCTTCTCTACATTTCACAGATGTACCGCTGGAAGTGGAACAGGAGACAGGGATTTGAAGAAAAATAATAATAATAAAAAATAAAAAATGTGCACCAACTGATTTACAATATAATAATAAAAAAGGAAAATACAGGTCTGGTTCTGAAACAAAAGCATTATTTGACTTAGAAAAAAAGTGAAGAAAAATTTGGTAAATCTGACCCATACTCACATGAACAACCTTCTCCCTTATTCAGATCAGCTCCTACTTATTGCCAAACAAACATCTTCCCCTTAACAAAAGCACATCACGTGTGGCTTGCCTGCCTCTCTGCAATTTCCACCCCGTCACGTCAATGCAGGTTGCTGCACCCCCTCCAGGTTCAGAATCCACGTCCTCCTGGTTAAAATGCACCTTGTTCGGAACACGTCGCATTAATAAAAAGCTTTCAGCAGGGCAGAAAGCACAGAGTTCTATGACAACAGAACCATTGTGCCCCATTATGTTTTGTTTGGTTTCATAATAAAGCCTTTGTTTGGGATTCTGTAGCAGCCTTGAAGTGGCTCTGGGAGCTTCACAGCGCTGGCGTCTAATGCACGGCCACCAGTTCGGCGCTAGTGAGTTGACAAGCTGGATTCTGGAAAATGTACAAAGCAATAACTTTAAGGGAATTGTTCCAGGGCTGAAGGGGATTTGCAAGTGAATGAATGCCCCAACCAGACCAGCTGCTCCATGCATTTCCCACACTGCACTCCAAAACGCTACGTGCTGGACGACACTGAGGTCGTTGTACTGTAGGTTGGAATATGAGGGCCTTGGCAATAAAGCAGAAGTATGTGGGAAGTCTGAGTGGCGCAGCTGTCTGCCTGCAACAGTTTTTATGGACGTTGTAAACTTATATTTCATTAGGAAAGTCAAATAAACAAAGTCATAACGAATCGCTTATCTGAAAATAATTTTTAATGAAACATTCACAGTTCTAATTATTTTTACAGTGTAAAAATCATTTTGCAATAAAAAAATGCAATGAATGAATAAAGACATAAATAATACAGTATATGGACTGCAGTGAATAACAAGAAAATAATTCTCCCCGGTACCTATTTTTGAGGAAATGGTAATGCTGGGTTAGAAAGATTTTAAAACCCCTTTAATTAATTAATTAATGCCCCAGCACCTTCCCCATGGGGTCAGGCCGGCTTAACCACAACAAGAGGTCACTGAACACGGCCGCTGCCGTGCTTGTTATATTGATTACATTTCCACAAAGAGGATCTCCCATTGTCTTAAACAGCATTTAACCCCTTAACATTCACTGGGAGCCCCCTAAACGCTTCATCTTTGACCCTAGCGGTGCAAACTCATTTTTATTTAATTACAGTAAATGGAAGCTGGCTGAAAAAAAACATTCGAATAAAGATGGACCATCCGAAACAGAAGCACCTTTCAGAATGGAAACTTCCTTGAACTGATAACCGCGAATTACTGTGAGACGTGAACAGAATACAGCGTTTCCTGGACCGCTTTCCATAAACCGTAATCCGCATGTAGCAATCTGTCCGCAAACGTGACTGCAGAAGCAATCTAGAGAAGAATGATGGATTGAACTCAAACTCAGAGTGCAGGCGCCCTGATTCTACACTGCCTCGACCCGCAAACGCACTTACAATCGCCGTCACGTAGCAACGCTATGAGGGCACCTCCACGCAAAAACACAAGACGCAGTCACATTTGCGGCTTGCAGAATGCGGTCTGGAAATTTTCTCGTAAAAGGAATAATTGCAAGACGATTGGGAACAGAGAGACCCCAGGGTTAAAAACAAGTCTTCAATCTGAGATGAAATCCAGAGACAGAAAAAAATCATGTCAAGTTTCTATAGAGAAGGGTGATGAGGTTACAACAGAACAGCTTTTACATAATAATAATAATAATAATAATAATAATAATAATAATAATAATAATAATAATAATAATAATAAATCACAGGGTTCTCATGTATTTGGCAGAATAAAAGTTCTACAAACTTTTACAAGGGGGAAAAAAAGGGAACACACACACACACACACATATAATTGTTTTCTTCTGATACGCTGTAATAATAAAAAGCACAGACTATTTTTAGGTTCCTGAGATCTGCCTCTATAATTAGAAAGTCAGACTTCTGTCACTTTCATATGGAACCAATTTTCTAAACTCAGTGACGTTACTTCTGGTCTTCTTGGGTTGGCTGGAGTGTTTTTTTTTTTTTTTTTTTTTTTTTTTAAGGCAGAGCAGGGCTTAACAGTTTAACTAACCCAGTTCCCATGGCCATTTTTATTCTACAGATGGACAATAAATGCAACGCAGTGCTGCTGGCAGGACCTAGAGGGTATCTCCATCTCAGGGAGACTGGTGCCACTCTAGTGAGCATTCATTCTCCACCTGCCCCTGCCCCTGCCCCTGCCCCAGATCAGCTCGTTGCCTTATGAAAGTGAATCCGATTAAGAATGATTGCTGTTTATACCGTATATGGACATGAGCACGAAAAGCAAAACGTATGACATATCAAGTACGAATGGGATAAAGTGCAACGGTGCTCAGTGCAACGTAAACAAAGTTTATTATACATCGTTTATACTGTACATCAATGTATTAGTAATTGTTTTGGGGGGTTTTTTGCACGGAGGGGGGGTGGGGCAGTCTCTTTAAAAGGGGTTAAACACATCTAGAAAAAGTTTGAAAAACAAACGGTCTAGGAGATCCGAGGAAGTGAAGAAGGAACCTGTTACAGTGATACAGAAAGCCAGCTAGCCAGACCGCTCAGCTCCTGAACTGAAACGAGAGGACCTGCCTTTGACTCCCAGTTCCCCCCGAAGTCAGTTGTTGCAGCTTCTTTTTCTCTCAGATTCTCATGTTTCCAGCGCTTTGAAACCTGGCAGCTGCATGAAAGACAACATGCTGGGGGAAAGTGAAAGTCTGCTCTTATTACTGGGCACAAACACCTGTATGGAGGGCGGGCTCCAAAATCCCACTGTTCTCAGGTACAGACAGCACCTGACACTGACCTCACTATCCAAGGGCATTGTGATATCACTTTCTGTGTCAGATTGCTGAAGCCCAACACTACTATATTTTGGAAAGTACTACAACTAAAAAGGGTGTTGAGGAAAATCTTAACAAAACGATTTCCAGTGGCTGTGTGTGTTGACTTTACTACTACAGAATAATTGTTCAGTACTTTGCAGATATGCGAGAATGCAGCACCGCCCTCTTCCATGGCACTGAGCCTTTCTGCTGGCCTGGGTTTGCAATTTGAAATACTATACTGTAATAAATAATCCATACTCAAAAGTAGGTCATCTGTAACACTAAAAGAAGATGATGTTCCCAGAGCACAAAGGATTCTGGAAACTCCAGCTGTTTACAGATGGCTTTGGGGCCCTGAAACTCTCTTTCACCCCCACAGCAGACAAATACCAACATTGCAGTACCCAGACACTAACCATTCACTGCTTATACGAAGCCACCCGAATCAAATAAACTCCCTTTACTTGTGGATTGACAAATTTGTAGTATTATTATTATTATTATTATTATTATTATTATTATTATTATTATTAAGACACTGTAAGCTTGTATTTCATTGAACAAGCACTGTACATTGTTGTACTGCTGTGTATTATTAAACACATTGGTCAGGCTGCACTTTCTTTCTCTAGCACTGGAGCCTGTAGGGGATCCCCTTTAACAACCCTGCACAGGGAACCTCAGGATCTGAACTCACATCTACCATGTAAGCAAACGAAGCAGCTCCTCCGACCTGCATACAACATTCATTTCTACTTAATTCACACGCACACACGTACGCACGGCATTCTTCTGTCATACATTTTGCTTTGACATTTAAAGTGTTCGCGTTGCACTGCACAAACCCGCCATTCCATTTGCTCACATTTTAGTAGGAAAGGGTTCACCTCTTGCTTGGGCATTTATTTCACTTGGCAAACCTGTTTCAACAGCAGTAGCTCTGCAAAAATGACTCTTTAAGGTTTAAAGAACAGACTTGCCTCTGTTTCTTTAAGCACTGAGCTCAATATTAAGCAGTCTTCCTGGCCAAAGCTGTGCTGCGGACTCAGCCAATTTTGGTTCAAACCTCACAACAAGATCCAGAGTTCTCCAACTGGCATAGAAATGCTCTCTCCTGGGGTACTGAGGAGGAATGCTGCAAAAGCAAAACCAAACTAAAAATCTGATTCCAAAGCAGCCACTGTGTGCCCACAGCCCTGCATGTTTAAATGCACAGAAATAAAGACTCTCTAGTCAATAAAGACTGGTCTTTATTTTAAATATCCTTGTGCAAGCTAGGGCTAGGACTGGCTTGTTTAAATCTTTATCATATGCCAGTGCTGAAGTGAAATGGATTTGAAATCCCTCTGCTCCCCTTTCCTACTAAAAATCCTGGCTTGTGAGGCTGGATTTAAAATAATTATAATATAGAGGGGTGACTAAGCATGGTATCACATGTGATACAAATGGGCACTATAGAGTTAGGTATAGTTCCCCTTAAAGATGTGTTTATTTATTTGTTTCAATCATCAATCACATCCTGGTGACTTTTTTTAATCACTGTTTTACAAAACTAGTAACAAACACCTTTGTGAGACTAACCCTTGTAATTGCTAGCTTTGTATCCTAAACAGTTTAATACTGCTTTCACAAAAATAGCTGTGCAAACCTTGATAAATATCTGGCCCACAATGTGAGTCAGTTATGCTATTTTATCCAATTCAGCATCAGACTGAGCAGCAGAGTTCATTCCAGCTCAAGTCTGTCTGATAAGGACGACATACAGGATTTGATTTTCAAATAAAAACGCAAAAGACAAACACTACCCACATCTGAGCCCCTCAGTATCTCTCAATCTCACAATCAGACATAAACATCAATTAAGAAAAATATTATCATCCACAGTGGGGGCGGGGGCTGAAGAAAGTTACTTCCTGTTGTCAAAGGTAAGCGCATGTTAAATGCAGGAAAAGCCACGGGACGCAGTGTACTTCCTGCAGAGGGAAGCACACACATCCCAAGCAGAACATTAACTGAACGTCTCGGAGGAACAGACGCTGGTCCGTGTGCAATTAGCCACCATGGCAACAGCAGCAGCTCATAACAAGAAGCAGCGTCAGCAGCGGCCCACAGCAGGGTTAGGATCAGTCCTTCAGTCACTGCTCTGAAACACACACATGCAAACAACCTTTCTAGTCAACATGCAAGCCTGATATTATTATTGGACAATGGAAACTGTAACAGCCAGTGTGGTTTTAATTATTAGTGTTACGTTTAAAATGTTGCCAAATGTCTTACCCTCCCACCTCCCACCTCCCAGTACAGCAATAAAATTAGGACTTATAAAAGGGAAGTGTGACCCACTCTGGATACAGTGAGCAATTAGCCATTTTAAATTCTACATTATAATGATATTAGCTCCAATATTGATCTTATAAAAGGGATTAGTTGCCACCAGAGAACATGAAGGAAGAGGTGCATGAAAGGGTTACAAAAAAAAAAAAAAAAAAAAATCAATCTATGTCCTGTTTCGAAACTACAATCTCGTCTCAATCCCAAAGCGCTGGGAAGATAAGAAATAAAAGCACCACCAAAAAACTCTTTTTAGTTTCAATTAAAGGAAACCGAGCCAGATAAAGGAGGATCAAAGGTCTGTTTAAGTAAGAAATCAATGGGGCCGCCATGCTGAGGATTAGCACACTCACTTCAAAGCCGTCTGCCCCAAGTCCACAGAACACTCTCTCGACTCCCATCGATCTGATAATCTGGTTTGGAAATTCACATGAGACTGCTTGGGATAGCAGACGCAAAGGTTTGTGCCGTGGATTAATGTCAAAGTGCTGATTTGATCACAAGGTTTGGAGCGTCACAGACAACACAGTTTGGAATACACAAAGCAACTCCATCAATCTTATCCGTCGTCCACTTCCATTTGCCTTATAGCTTTCACATGGGCAGTTCTGAACAACATTACCAGGGATGGAGATAAGACCAATTCCTGGTTTTACTACGAGTTTAATAAGAGGCACCTGAGCTTGTTACCTATACACTGTGGCTAATCAAGCTTGTTATAAAACCTGGAATGGGTGAGACTGCTATGTAATCGGAGTCCTATTTCCACTCTTGCATTACAGATCAAAGTTAAAGAAAGCTCTGTTTGCACTTTGATGCTGCCCAGGCTTAAGCGCACAATGCATCTAATGCCTATTGGCGTTCGTGCACAGCGCACACTAATATGCTCTCCCACAGATCAGCCTTGGGGTGTCTTTTTCAGAAACAATTGTACTTGGATTAGTTAAGAGAGCAAGGCAAACAATGATCGAAGCAGAAACAGCAACAGAGAATCATCCAGACCACACAGGTAAGACAGTAAATACTACCATGCAATCCATGATGTATCCCCTGTCGTGTACTGGTTGGCACTGGCTGGGCTGGTGTAGCCACTTACCCAGAGGAGGCTGTGGGCTCTGCCGATGACTCTGGCCTGGGGGGGCTCTGCTGCTCCTTCTTCTCTCCCTGCTGTTTCTTCAGGAAGAATTTGGCTTCTTTAGAATCAGCGTCCACTTCCTTAGTCACCCTATTGGAGGAAAGCAAGGATAAATAAACAAGCTCTCTGCATTATGAAAGAGGTCTGCATTATTATTTAATTGTTTACTCTTTGCCAAACATGGTGAAAGAAAAAAAAAAAAGTAGCATTGAGCTACTGACTAGCACAGCAGCTAGGAAAACCAGGCACCTGTCATTTTAAGAGCATTACTGCCACCTAGTGGATTCAGAAAGCCTTGCACGTCTTTTTCTATTTCTTATCACTGTACAGAGTTGTACAACAATGAACAAAACTACACCAGTGAGCCTGCGGAGACCTGTGTCAGCCAAAGAAAACGAAATATTCAAGACAAGTGAATACAATTTTAAATATTATTTAAAATAATATTTCCAGGTTTCCAGGACATGTGGGACAGGAGGACATCACATGGAAAATGGAATAAACAAAAAAAAAGGCATGATGTGAGAAAAAAACTGAAGTGTAGACACTTACCGGACCTCCTCTCCCGCAAAATCAAACACTTTCGTGATGGTGACTTTGGACGATTCTTTCGGCTTCTCTGCTTCCTTTGTTTCTTGTGACTTGCTGGCTCCTGTAGCCTAGCAGAAGAGTACAAATCATTTAACAGACAGACCAACGCCGCGCCTCAATGCAGAGTTTAAGAGCATTACGTTAGAAGTGCATGGATGAGACCGGAAGTGCTGAGAAGGACATGTGAATGCAAATACAGCAGCATGCTTTACTTTAGAGGGGGTCTCAACCAATTGGCTACTGCCTTAAAAGAGACCAGAAGAACAATGAGGCACACCACTTGCCCTATCTAAGGGATTATAATTTCATTAGCTGAATTGTTTTGTCTTTGCTCTCAACTTCCCTTTACTTATTGCACGATTCCTATGCCCCCTGTCTCGTCCTACACTCTGCTCCAGGTTTAAAGTCATGACTTGGGTTGACTTTATTTAAGACCATTTAGGGTTTTACATCAGTGGCTTGTATGTTCTTCGAGTGTTTGCAGTCATGGGCTGCAGACAGTTCATAATTATGAAATGATACAAGAAAAAGGGGTATTAAGGCTGGCACTTGGCAAGGAGGTTTTGTTGCCCTTCTCTCTCTCATCTGCTTCTCACCGGGGGGGGTGGCTGCATTGACGCAGTTTGGGGTTTCTGCCCCACGTCACTGAGGAAGCTGGCCCAAAGGTCATCAGCCGCCTTCTTTACTTTGTCCTCCTTTATCTCTACCAATGGATCAGCCTTCTCTTCACTCTCCTCCTGGTCGGCTTCATCTCTCCTCTCGATCCCTCCTTCCTCTCCTTCTAACGACAGCCCTCCTTTCTTTCTCTTTCTGTTGAAGAAATAAGCTCTGGTGAAACAGCCGAACAGTCTCCAAGCTTCTACCCGCTACAGAAAACAAGCTACATTTCAGAGAGACTGTGCAGTACTGCAGGACTACTGAGAGCTTTAAGCAAAAACACCTGGGACCAGGGTTGGGCTCAATTCCTGTTTAAAATCAATTCCTAATTCTAAATCCAATTGTCCTTCCCTTTTAATCAATTCAAACACACCACTGTTCAAAACTGCAATTTGCAATATTCTGTTAAAATGAGCTTCTCGCAAACAAATCACAACAATTATTACGTCTCTAAAATATCAATTCCAATTGCAATTCCTTCGAATGAACTGGAATTGAAAATGGATTTTTAAAAAGGAATTGGAAATGGAAATGGAATTGAAAAACAGGAATTGACCACCACCCAGCATGGGACCATAATCACCAAACTGAGCGCATGCGAGGGTGCAGATAGACTACCTGGGGGTTTCAGCAAGTCCCAATCGGGACCCGGTTACTTACCTTACCTTGCGGAGATGTCTTTGCTGCTTTTCTTCTTCTTCTCTTGGGTGTTTTCCTGTCCTCCGTCTAGATCATCTTCTTTCACCAACTCGTTGACATCATCTTCACTGTAGTCTTCATCTGAGCACAAGAGAACAAGGGAAGAAAGCCACAGCTCTGACAAGGCTACTGAATTACTGAATTGCAAGAAGGTGATACAATTAAAACCACTTTTGGAACGAACCTGACCAGACAGTCCCAATTACCTTGATGACACCTTGCAGGCTCCTTGTTTTAACAATCCTAGTATTTAACACAAATGGAAGGGACCAAGATGCATTCTGGGAGCCTTATATTTTACAGTCTTACGCACTGCTCCAAAAGAGCCCGCTCCCTCCAGGGGCCTGCAAGAATCACAATGATTGGGACACCAGAGACATGATAACATACAGCTGTGGCTGCACCAGAAACTGATTTAATCAGGCCAGGGTCTTGATCAGAAGCAACTGCTCTTTTCACAGGTGCGCATACATAATGGTGGTGTTTTTGCTGTGCACATGTCCTATCCAAGACCAATGGTTTTCCTGCATCATCACGAGCAGGTTTTATCTGGGAGGCTGCAAACTTTCACACACGATCAGAAACACCTTGCAGGACAGGACCAGTCTACTTGTGTGATCTGATTACTTGCCTCAATATTAGATAAGGTTCTTCTTGAAAAACCAATTTATCCTTTTTTTGTTGTTTAATTGTTAACAATCTAGTTATATGTTAGAGAACGAAGATTTTTCTGAAGGTCAATTTCAGCTTTAATTTATAGATACACGTTTAATGTAAAAAAACTGCAATTAATTGATTATATATATATGAATGTTACAAAAATGTATTGCGGTGTTTGTTTTTTAAATTAGACGTGTGTCAGTACAACTACTGACTGCTTAAAAATTAGAAATGATACGATCTCAACTGCTTTAAATTATCATATAACTCCAGAACGTTATAAAAAAAAAAAAAAAAACTAAAGGTATTTACAATTTACACACAACGTTGAATGAAACCCACTGCTCAATGAAAAACCATTCCAGTCAGAATACAGTAGAAATGTTCAGATTACCAGAAGGAACGTAGTCTGCGTCTTCATCTGAAGAATAATTGTCGGAGTCGTAATCCGACAGGTTGAGGTTCATGCTTGTTGTTGTTGTTGTTTTTGTTTTAATGTACAAACTAGTTCCTAATATAAAACAAAAAAACCCCGCTGCGCCCCAGCGTTTCAAAACAACAAACCCAGTCACCCACAGACACACACAATCTGGTTCCGCTCTCAAAATCAGTCCTCCAGCTACGGCGGCTTCGCTGGCACAAACAATCCGCAACCAAGGAAAGAGTTGGAAATGGCGACAAAACTACTCTGAATATTTATTTCAAGTAGTTGTTTATTATTATTATTATTATTATTATTATTATTATTATTTGATTTGTTATTTTTTACATTGAGTGATATATAGTATGCAATCGTGTAGAATAACCGTACATGACACCAAACACGACACACTATCTGACCAGATAAAACAGAAAGTGATTTCACACTCGCTTTACACCTTATGTCCTCATGCGTATATTTCTTTTTTTTTGGTCTTGGCACACCCCGTGTTTTTAATTGGGCAATTTTCCTCAGGCTCCGCCCATCTGCCTGTATCTTAGCAGCTGATTGCCCGCATTCGTGTCAATCAGATTGCCGTTCGCTGGTGTTTGGGGTTACTGTGTGTCAGATGGTGGGATGAGGTGACGTTGAAAATTAATGTTTTGGTTGGGCCGAGCCTTCAACTGAGCTCGGGATACTGCAGTCTCAAGCAGTCGGTATTTTTTTATTTTAACCCCCAAAAGAGCTCGGTTTTTAGAAATATATTAATTTTTTGTTTTGTTTTTTGGTTAATGGCTCAGCAATGCAGAGCGGCAGCGTTGAGACAAATACTAATGTAGGACTGGTGAGGCAAATTTTAACTCTTAGTCTAGCCCCAAGAGAAAATGGCACCTTATGCTCCAACGAAACGGCGCTGTGTGAGTTCTCAGGTGAGTCTTTTAACTTCAGTACATATGCGTTTATATTTAATGAGGTTGCTTAATCACACCTGTTTTGTTATTTACTGTTGGCCGGTTGACAGCGACATCGGTTAATTAATTCCTTGGCTAGTTCGCTATAGGTCGTAATAATGTAAACATATATAGAAACATGATTGATATATAACCGCGTTCTTAAGTATCGTCACATTGCTTGGTACATTTCATTAGGTGTTGAAATGTGTTACGTTTTCTTTATAATCCTAGCCAGCTGTTTTTTATTTTGTTTTAAACGTCGACACTTCCTGCTTTTGAAAGTTGATGAATGTCGGTTGACACCGACAGCATTGTGTCAATGCTGTTTTTACAGACCATTGCTTTGAGTACTTAATACACAAGCATAATACCAAGCTGTTGTGTGTCCAATGCACAACCAGACAGGCTGGATTAACGGTTTTATTTATTTATTTCTTTTGGTAGAACTAAAGCAAAACATGAAATGTGTTTTAATGAGAACAAATATCCTGAAGCGGCATGTTTACTGGAAAAGCAACCTTCGGATTTGTGATATTTTTTGAACTGCTTGGTTTATCAATATTGCGTTTTTAGCCTAAAAGTCTATACAGCTCTAATTTAGGGAAAACCTGTCCCCACCATTGAGGAAACCACCTTTTTGTTTTACAAGAAATACTCGCCAGTGATTTATAATTATATTGCCCTTTTTATTTAGTTCCAAACCTAGTTCCTTGACACTTTTATTATGTGGTGCTGTGGAAGGGCTGCCCGCAAGCAGCGATTATGTATTTTTTGACTGTGTAAATGTGTTATGACTGGCTCTGTAGCACAGAACAGGATTATTTCTAAGGTGATTAGTAAATTGAATCTTGCACAACTACAGCAAGTGTGTCGCACTTCAGAACTGTACACACTATCTGGATAACTGCTGATCCGATTGTGATGCAAAGTGGATATATACTCCCCAGAGATGTGGTACGGTGTCTTCCTGTGAAGTGCTTGTTTCATTGTGTGGTTCCTCTGCTCTCTTTCAGAGATGTGGTACAGTGTGTTCCTGTGAAGGGCCTGTTTCATTGTGTGGTTGCTGTGCTCTCTTTCAGAGATGTGGTACAGTGTGTTCCTGTGAAGTGCTTGTTTCATTGTGTGGTTCCTCTGCTCTCTTTCAGAGATGTGGTACAGTGTGTTCCTGTGAAGTGCCTGTTTCATTGTGTGGTTGCTGTGCTCTCTTTCAGAGATGTGGTACAGTGTGTTCCTGTGAAGTGCTTGTTTCATTGTGTGGTTCCTCTGCTCTCTTTCAGAGATGTGGTACAGTGTGTTCCTGTGAAGTGCTTGTTTCATTGTGTGGTTACTCTGCTCTCTTTCAGAGATGTGGTACAGTGTGTTCCTGTGAAGTGCTTGTTTCATTGTGTGGTTCCTCTGCTCTCTTTCAGAGATGTGGTACAGTGTGTTCCTGTGAAGTGCCTGTTTCATTGTGTGGTTGCTGTGCTCTCTTTCAGAGATGTGGTACAGTGTGTTCCTGTGAAGTGCCTGTTTCATTGTGTGGTTGCTGTGCTCTCTTTCAGAGATGTGGTACAGTGTGTTCCTGTGAAGTGCCTGTTTCATTGTGTGGTTCCTCTGCTCTCTTTCAGAGATGTGCTGCGGTGTCTTCCTGTGAAGTGCCTGTTTCATTGTGTGGTTGCTGTGCTCTCTTTCAGAGATGTGCTGCGGTGTCTTCCTGTGAAGTGCTTGTTTCATTGTGTGGTTCCTCTGCTCTCTTTCAGAGATGTGGCACAGTGTCTTCCTGTGAAGTGCTTGTTTCATTGTGTGGTTCCTCTGCTCTCTTTCAGAGATGTGGTACGGTGTCTTCCTGTGGGCAGTGGTCTCCTCCCTGGTCATCCACTTGCCGGCAGGGCTGCTGGCCCTCTTCACGCTCCGACACCACAAGTACGGCAGGTTCATGCCGGTGTCCATACTGCTGATGAGTATCATTGGGCCAGTCTTCGGAGGAAGCCTAACCAGTATGTTCTGTTTCTACTGTAGCTTTCAGCATATACCTTTTGTCGTTGTTGTTGTTTTTAATAAATGATACTTGTGTTGGATGGTTTAAAAAAAAAATTTTAAAAAAAGTTCAATTTCTTTCATAAAGGCAGCACTCTTTCGAATTGGATTTATTTAATTTATTTTTATTAATTTCCTTAGCAAAGATTTGTATCCCTGGGTGTGCAGTTTGCACTATTTTTGTGAAATTAAAATCAAACTGGTATTGTTACAAAGTGACAATTCAGAAAGCCAATTCAAGAACTCTTGAGGTCCATCTAAGTTGTTTCTTACATATTTTGTAATATTATCAATAGTCTGTTTTTCTTTAAAAACAAAATTAACCATGATTACAGAGCATAGCCATACTGTATCTTCAAGACCCTGTCGCTCTCTTGGGATGCAAAAGACTCTTGTAATCTTGATCCCATGTTAATTGATCTTTTTCTTGATTATTTTTCTATGTAGGTGCTGCGATTGCCGGGGTCTACAGAGCAGCGGGGAAAGGAATGATCTCTTTGGAAGCTCTCATTCTAGGTGTCGGACAGTCCTTTTGTGTCCTGGTTATTTCATTCTTGCGGATTTTGGCGACGCTATAGCATTCAGCTGTGCAATTAATCACAAGTGAAAATACGTTGCACACAAGTCTTAAGATCTCCAGTGCTATAAGAACTAAGGGGCTTGCCCTTTTTAAAAAGCATCCAGTGCAATTGCATTAGCCCAATAAGAGGCCTTCTTTCAAAGCCAGAGTGCAGCTTTGTTTTTAATGGCAAAGCCGTGCTGGGCAGCTCATGAAACCCTCTTTTAGGTTTAGATTTTTTTTTTTTTTTTTTTTAATTTTCAGTAAACGGGCAACTAACACCTCTGTTTAAAGGACTGCTTGCACTTTAAATACAGCCTATTCAATCCAAGTTGATACCTCATTGCCAGCAAGCATTCCGAAAGGCTTAATACTGACCAGCATAACCGTTCCACAAGTCTCTTTTTTGTGGCACTGCTTATCAAACTCCAGAAGGTATTGCTGTTCTGCAGTATTGGCCACAAAGAACTTCAACGTGCAACTAAGAATGGCTAAAAAGAGACTTCAGTGTCTTGAAGCAGCAGAGACACTTCAGTGGTGACTGTTTGCTAAAGGGGGCTCTGCTGGCAACAAAAGCTGTGTGTGGTTTTATTCTTTGCATACCTATAGATTGAGTAAGGCTACATTGTTCAATGTGTCCCAGCATGATACAGTACAAGTTTTCATTCCTGTTCACAAAAATAAATAGCAACTTCAGTGTAAAGTTGTTGCAAAAAGGGGGAGGGGGCTTCAACGTTTCCCACAGTGACCCCTTTATCACGCAGTAGTCGGGAGCCATGGGTAAGAGACCATGGAATTTGTGATCCGTCCACCCGCAGGAGGGTACACTACCCTTGCCTTGGTTCTCTTCCACTTGTGCTGATAATTATGCAATAACTTGAGGTCTCACTAAATGGGACAAGTGCTGTGGACTGATCCTGGGTTTTACTAAGTAGTCAGCTATGTGAACAGAATCTTTTTATTTTATGTTTGTAGTACAGTGAATGAGAGAGAGGTTCCACCTGTCATGTATTATACATTGCCTTTTTACACAAGACCCCTCTGATCCTTCTCATATAGAACTACAACTAGGAGCCTAAGGACACAGTTTCATGCCTGCCAAGGTTATCCTGAAAGAGAAAGTGGAGTTGAATATTTTGTGAATTTGGCTTCGTGTAACATCAATTCAAAAACAACCTGATTGTAAAATATCTACACTCGGGACTTTGTCAGAATCGAAATAGATTGGATTTTTTTTTTCCCTTTCTTTTATTTATTTATTTTTATGCTAAAGTTTTGGTTGCAAGGGGAGCTGTAACAGCAGGGAAGCTGTGTTCAGCTGAACACCTTTCCTGGTTACTGCAAGCTGGTTACTCTGGTAAAACCAAATGCAGTCATTTCCAGGACCTACCCAATCAAATTCTAGCTTTGAACACCAATTATATCTCACTAAATTGGTATGTTTTTTTAATTTATGGCAATCAAAATCCAACGTAGCTGTTGATCAAGAAACAAACGGTTCTTGTTGCTCCCTTCTTTCTGACACAAGACAGAGACTTTGTGAGAAAGGCTTTGTGACGATCACGTTAATATGTTGCTGTGTAGTTCTTGTTTCCGACATTGTATTTACTGGCACCTAATCTGAAGAACATGCCTGTTCATGAATCCTTGAGGTGAAGAATCGTGTTAAACTGTAAATCTGGTTCAAATTAAGCTACTTTGTCTGTAGCTATTACAACTGCAGAAGGGTCCATATGATTCCTTAAATGTAACTGCGAACATTTGTTAATGCACGGGAGATGCACTGAGCCCATTGTTTTAATTGCAGGTGCACAAATCTAACCAACATCCACCCTTAGGGGGTGAATCTCTGTTCGCTCTTGGACAAAAAAAAAAAAAACCTGGCATGATTACTCTACTGGGCTTCAGCGACCAGAGAACAATCGGTCATCATTGGAGTAAAAACTAGTTTTAAAACAAATTCTGTGCTATTCTTTTATGCTGTAATTTGCAGTGGCCTGCTTTTTTGTTTTTTTTGTTTCAATATATTGAAGAAATTCTTTATTTTAACACTGTTGTGATATGCGTGACTTTGGGGGAGAGGGTTATGGCAGATTATTTTTTATTTTAACACACTAAGTGCCAATTGTTTCTGTTAACATTTATTAAATAACGTTTGAATAATAACTTCGGTGTCCCTGTTTTGTTTTTTTTACATCACAGACGTTCGCAGAATTCTATGCTTGCAAAGAAGGATTCAATTTTTTTTTTTTTAATAGAGTATATGTTTGCTCAAAAAAGAGCCAGCAGACCAAACGGAGACATGGACAGAAAATGCAAATATATTTTAAATAAACAATTTTCTTTCTAATATTCTTAAACAGTGTTTGAAGGATCTCTCAAAGAAGCACTCTGAACGGCTTTTCATTGTCCAGCTTGGTATGTTGTTTTTACTTTTCAAAACCTTGCTGTTCCACATTCAATGCAAGAGTGTACGACACTCACTGCCCAACCATAGCAGGGACATGCAGATGACCTTGTCCCATTGTGCTCGTCCCAACATTACATTACGTTGGCTGGAATATTTGGCCATTTCATTTTTGTGAACACAAATTAGTAAATGTGAAGAAAATCATAGATTGAAATCAGATATGCCAGATGTAGAAAGTTATTGATATTATTTTGGACACCACTGCACCTCCTGAAGTATTTGTAATGGCACCCCTGTACCCCTACCGCACCAGCAAGGTCCAGCAGTAACACTTGTAATGAAGCCAGTACAAAAATGACCGCTGGTAAATATCAGAAGCCATGTGTGAGGAAACTGTAAAATGAAATTGAAATAACCACTGAACATCCTTGCTCTTAGTATTTTTTTTCAGTTAAGACAATTGCCCTTTTTAAGCTTTACTGTATATTTAACACTGTTCAAAACCTGACAAGTCCTGCGATGTAATTATATACATATGTTGTATACATGTTTACTATATTAATCTTCATTGATGGAAAGCAGGTAGAAATAGACTAACGCTAGAGAAAAAAAAAAAACAACTCCAAAAAGCCATTCATGCAAAAACATAAAAGTTAGTTTTGTTTTTACATTGAATGTTCATGATAAGGTACAAGTGCAAAGGCGCAGTCACTTTTTGATTATGTTTATGTTAAGAAGCAATCCTAATGTAATCTAAGGTGAATACTGGTTTGACTGATGTTAACTAATCTGATCATTTATATTTCACTGCAAACCCATTTGAACAAAAGAAATTGGAAACGTAATGGCTAGCTAGTCCAGGGTTACTGCTGATCGGGGTCTGTGAGGAGAATGTGTTGAGTGACTTCTCTTGTGTTCTCTTCCCATGCTCCAGGCCCCCCTGGACAGTGTCGGGGGGGGGGGTTTCAGGTGCTGTCTGCTCTCGCAGAGAAGAACGCCGGACACTGTCTAGACTGGGAAGGAAAGATCATCCCCTGGTGAGACTCTGACCCCAGACCAAGACCACCAGTCCATTGAGCCAGACCAGGAGAAGAAAAAAAACAACAAGCAGCCACTGTTTTACTGTATTCAATTGTTGCATACCAATAAAGAAGCTGGTTTGTGCAGTATAGGGGGTGCCAGTGTGATGGGGTTCTTCCTTTGAACACGTAAACCTGCCTGAGGGGATACTGGTTTATACTCTGGATTCTCAAAGCTCTTTACTCCATGGTTTCAGAAAGGACAAAAGCACCCATTAACCCACGAAGTGCCAAGTTGATTTTTCTTTGAAACACTCAGAACACAAGCTGTATTTATGTCTTTGATACATTCTGAATTCATATGCTACCAATCTAAAGGTTTTCAATCTTTTAGAAGTGTAAAATGAGAGGCGCATTTTACAGCATATATTCTCAGCGTCCTATTGTGAGGACAGTCCAGTTAGACGTGCCTGTAATCAGAGCAGTGAAATTTCACACCGGCTGTGAAGCTCGACACAGAGGAAATAGAGTCGCTTTATCATCACTGTGGGGAGGAAAAAAACACCAAGAAATCATCTTTAGGCTTCAGTTTCTTATTTTATATTGAGGAATGATAAAAGCATCAGAAGGGCTATATTTGCAGAATTAACAGCCACATATAGACTTAACTTTTGCAGTTAATAAAATTAGAGTAAGTTATATCAATATAGTTATAAGGAGGCTGTGTGGTCCAGTGGTTAAAGAAAAGGGCTTGTAACCAGGAGGTCCCCGGTTCAAATCCCACCTCAGCCACTGACTCATTGTGTGACCCTGAGCAAGTCACTTAACCTCCTTGTGCTCCGTCTTTCGGGTGAGATGTAATTGTAAGTGACTCTGCAGCTGATGCATAGTTCACACACCCTAGTCTCTGTAAGTCACCTTGGATAAAGGCGTCTGCTAAATAAACAAATGATAATGATTATAAGAGAAAAATAAAATAACAGGTAGATGCTACTTAAAAATGCTCCACAAAATGACAAAGTAGCCTGAAATGAGGCCTAGAGGTTTAATGTACGGTCTTGTAAGTCCCCTGGAGTAAATATCTGTGAGAATCTGTGTCACAGACTTGCACCGGTGGGTTTATAATGCATGACACCGGGCCTTTATTGTATTCCATTGGAATTTGTTTCCACTTCAGGTTGTATGGTAAGTAAACTTGTAAAATTCACTAGCAGTTTATGAACAATTCATGCCTTACACATTCTCACGCATTTTGCGGTATCTGCCTTGCTTGCGGCCCTTTTTAATTTCCTACTCTAGTTATTCTTAAAGGTTTACCATACAAAGAAAGTGCTGCAATATAACTGCATACATACAACGCCTAGTCTGCAGTACTCTCATACAAATACAAATAATACGCACACAATAAACCTTCAAATAGTTAACCAGAATTCCAAACGATTTATGTGTTATTTTGTAAGTGTACTCACGTCATTCAGTGTTTGCTTACAGCATAAAGGCAATTAGGCAGAATAGCCACCCCGACACTACGTCGGTGTGCAATCCTGCGCTTGAAGTTTTGAACCGTGAGGCTTGCCATCCAGGAAAATTGAACACTGTTTTTTATCACGTGACATGTGGGCTGCGTGTTCCGTATTGCGTGCGATTGCTAAAACTATCAAATGTTAAGTTAAAACTTTGCAAACAAACAGGCAAAAAAAAGGAATTTGCTCTCTCGATTTGTCTGCTTTATCAGATTATCAGGTATGGTTTTATCGCGTCTTTCCCTGTAGAATTGTGTTGCCAATGCGCCTGTGTTAAACATTACATCAAAGTAAGTGCTTCTTGTAAATCTATGTATACAGCATGCAGTGATTTCACGCTGCAGCCAGTCGCAGTGGCGATGAATATTGTAATTATTATGCTGCATGCATTACGTCATAAATACTTGTTATAAAAATTGTGCAACATGTTAAAACTGAGCAGGGGCTCATACAAATTACAACAGTGCCATTAATGTATATTCGGGTCAGCATATATATAATCCATGGTGCATGCTTGTATGCATTATATATAAAATTAAATATGAATATATTCAGTTATATTATTACACTCCATTCATTTGAGATACGGGTCCAGTCCTGTTTAGGTCCCATGACAAAACGAGTGAATAAACACGTGTGTTCATGTATAATGGAGACACTGTTTTTAAACAAACGTTTTAACAGGTGCCGGCCACGGGTACAGCACACTCACACAGATTTAAAAACACACAATTATGCCAGATGTTATGTCGATATAATCAATAACATTTGTTCTCAAAAACGTCACTTTTCCATTTCCCCTAAACGTAAGGCCTAACCTACCTGCCCGCGCGCAAGCGCCGCCTGAGAAACGGCGTTCAGTGACGGTAAAGTGGTAATATTTTATAAAGATTTAAATATATATATATATATATATATATATATATATATATATATATATATATATATATATAAACATTTTTCTACTACAGAACTACTAAAAACAAAAAATATGAAGCATCAAGTGCTCCTGATGTTCGCAGCTAAGACAACATTTATCACTAATCTTAAGCCTACCTTCCTTTACCTTAGCTGCTAATCGGGGGACCATGAACCACTTGCTAGTGTCTTTGATTATTATCATTATTAATGCAGCACCGAAGAACTAAATGGAAATGGTCAGCTTAATTTTTGCAAGAACAAGGATTTAAATAAGACTCCCATAGCATTGCAGTTTGATCCATTGCAGGTTTAAACCTTGGAATGGATCAGACTGCTGTGCAACGGGAGTCTGTGTTCGGATATGAAAGAGCTCTCCTGTTTGCTGCTGCTGATTGCCTACCTCTCTTAACAGCATGATTGTTCGCTTCTGCCCGCACTGCGGCACCAAGATTGAGGCCGGTTTTAAATTCTGCCCGTCCTGCGGGGTGATGCTGCCTCAGCAGGACCCAGAGGAGACTGTGACAGACAGCATCTCCCAGATGGCTGTGTCCCATGCCAGCCCCTATTCAGCAAGCTGCAGCACAGGTGTGGGGTATTTCCCTAGTTAATTGATATTTACAGTAGACATTAATAAACAGTTGGGCATGCAGAGTGAGGTGTAGTGCCAGGCCTGGTTTTTATCTCTTTTAACATTTCGTATCTGAAGAAGGCGGAAGCTGAAACATTGTATCTAATTATTAAAATAGTGAGTTACCAGCTTATCAATGACTTTAATTATTCATTAAGTATTTCTAGTTATTGCTGAGTATTCTGTTGGACCCTGATTCTGATTCTCTTTTTTTAATTCTCTGCTCTCTCTCACTCTCACACACACACACACACACACACACACACACGGCACTGTCCTGTATGTATGTGTTTTCTTATGTCTACAGGCCAGGGCAGCCAAACTGATTTGCCGCCGCGCTCTCCATTGTGTACATCTCCAAGGAAACGGGTGCTG
This sequence comes from Acipenser oxyrinchus oxyrinchus, assembly GCA_030684275.1. Classification (NCBI taxonomy): domain Eukaryota; kingdom Metazoa; phylum Chordata; class Actinopteri; order Acipenseriformes; family Acipenseridae; genus Acipenser; species Acipenser oxyrinchus. The sequence continues at coordinate 32,624,097 of CM060261.1, read as the reverse complement.
TTCGCCAGCATCAAAGAGGAGGAGGAAAAGCACATCGCAGAGTCCTCCGTCGTTTCCAAATCGGCTTCTGCAGGTAAGCGGGGAGACTTCATGACATACCAGGGGCTGTGCTTGAACCAAAGTGACAAAAATGTGGAAGCAAGAGACTTTGAATTTGTCATTATGGAAAGGAATAGTGTGGCCCCCAACATGTGGTAGAAAAGTATGGATATGTATACTATAGCAGCCAAAAGCTTGCACCAAATTGGGTCAAAGTGAGCCAGAAAGTTTCAGTAGGCAAATGTCACCTTTCTGCCGTCTTCAGTATACTAGGACAGCCGACACATTTGTCTAATAGACTGAGAACTGAGAAATTGTCTTTCTTTTGTTCAGATTTTTAAAAGCCAGTCTTATATAAACGCTGATGTGTTACTTTTGTGCAGACCAGAGCTCCCCCCTCTCTGTGACATCACGCTCTCCTCTGCGGGCGTCCCGCTGTGCCAGGAAGCGTCCGGGATCCTCTAGGGTGAAAGAGAAGGATGTGCACAGCAGCGAGCCTCCCCTCCCCCTCTCCCTCCCCTCCCCTCTCCCTCCCCGCTCCAAAGCTCAGGGTAAGCAGGGAGTCCAGCTCAAGACACAAGGGGGCAGAGTCAACCTGTCTTAATAACATTCATGCCAGGGCAGTTCTAGCTGGAACAGTGAGTAAGCATAGCAAATATCAAAACCTAAAACCTGAGCAGAAAGAAAAATACAGAATCTCACAGGTCAAACATAACAGGACATTAAACAGATAAGAAATGTAATATTATGAACACATATAGTAATAGGTGATATGATATGATGTGATAGTTACCCATGATGACAACATGTGCTTGCACTAAAGACAGCAAAATAAACCCTTTCTCTCTCTGTCAGCCAAAGGCAAAGGCAAGAGAGCCCGGAGAATGAGTGGCATCGAGCCGCTGTCAGAGAACGAGGTCCTGACCGACACCAGCAACAAGAAGTGGAGGCTCGCAAAGCTCCTGGAGCAGAGCGACTGCGGGATTCTCTATGGAGGTGAGGGGATCCCCAACACTGGCACAGAGGAAAGCCTCCGATTGGACTACCTAGCCATGAGCGACTCCACAGGGAATGATTGGATCCAAGTCCATGTCAGATCAAAGTTGCAGGAACAGGGATGGAAATAAGACTCCCATTGCACAGCAGTTTGATCCCTTCCTGTTTTTACTATGAGTCACACCTGAGCTTGTTACCTGTACACTGTGGCTAATCAAGCTCATCATAAAACCTGGAATGAGTAAAACTGCTATGCAATGACAATATCTTTTTCCTCCCTGAGGAAGCATCAGTCCTTATCACTTGGCTTCCTTATTGTGGTACCTGCAGTACGAGACTTCATGGCTACCAGTAGACGCATTCTAAAAAATCTGGGGATGCTACTGGTAGCGAAAGAGACAGTATTGCATGTGCAGCGAGTAGTGTCACGGTGAGCAGGGGTGAGTTAAAAGCTCTATAACCACAGATGCAGAGGAGCCCGGCTCTCTTGTGGTAATGACGCTCGCTTGCGGTGTGCGTGGTCGCTGGTTCGAGCCCGGCCTCCGCCCTGTTACACATGCAGTTTACCAGTATAGTATTCCAGGGCAGTGGAGGTTCTGAAAACAAAGAGCATTCTCATTCTGTACTGGTTCTTATCTGGTCACGCTCTGTGCTTTTCAAGAACTACAATTTACACTCATTTCTTTTTTTGTTTCCCCCAGCTGTCCTGTACACTTCCGGAGCCTGTTCAGAAGATTACAAATACATTCTCAAACTGGTACGTAGCAGAGATTCTTACCCCTGCCAGAATAACCTCTATATAACACTGCTGTATCTCCGTAGGCTGCCAAGGATGGAAAAATATTCAACGAACAGAATTTCTTGCAGCGTGCAGCGAAGCCAGCAGCAGGCAAGTTCCTCGGACTTTCTCGGTGGTAGTGCAGCTGTGGATTAGCATAACCCTTCTAACAGCCTTTTATTTATGTTCACCATTGACTGAATGGGCAGTGTTTACAGGAGGCTCTGGCAGGATATCATAGAATGGATGCGGTTATCGTTTACAGACACAAATTACAGTTAAACGTATTGAAATCAATATAAATATCTGAGCGATTGTCATTGATTCAAGCATGACGTTCTGCAAGGGGTCTGTGTATTTATCAGAACAGCACTGCACAGACGAGTATTGAAATGTAGGGGGTCCTGCAAATCCAGGGCACTTACAGTATGAGAGATTTTGGGGTAGTTAATTGTAGCAAAATAAAGAATGCAGTTTTTCTGTGCCCTTGTTTTTGTCCAGTTGATAAATGGAGGAAACACCACAAGATGGATTTTGTGGGGCTCCCTACCTGTGTCGGCTTCGGGCTCCACGCAGATACCTACAGGTATGAGACTAGCAGCACTGAGAGGCTTAGTCACGACAACAGGGCAACTAATGCTGTCACTGATAGCTCATATACCTCGCTGCAACTGCATGCTTGTGTGTTTGTTTCAGGTTTCTAATCCTTCCAAACATGGGCGTGACCCTGCAGTCCATCATGGGTGAGAACGGAGCTTCGCTGTCTGAGAGGGCTGTCTTTCAGGTGGCCTGCAGGATTGTGAGTGTTCCTGGGGCAGGCAGAAGCCTTCAGTCCATCCTCATTAAACATACAGTACAGCACTACTGCACACCCGCCGTGCGCCTGGTCGCGTTGTGTGGCACAGTTTCCTCTTTAGTTCATGAATAAAATATAAATAAATAAACAAATGCATACATGAAAGACGAATATGTTTCTAACAGAAGCATTGTATGAGAAACAGAAAGAGAAAAATGAAATCTATGCCAGAGGAACACAAATTCTAAGTGCATCGTGTCTCATAAGTGGTCCTGGTTGTGCATAACAAGCAGTTCCTCTAGGTGGCAGCATAACCCCAGGAAAACACAAGGAGAACTCCTAAACCAGAAGAGTGTATCAACAGCAAACTGTACTAATACTGTAGATGGGTCATTTCACTGTAAAAGGTTCCTGGTGTAATACAAGAAAACATTAAAAGCAAATAGTCATGTTTTTGGCGTCTTTTAAAATTCCCATGGCATACAGTGTTTCCGGAATGTCTTTCCACGGGTTGTTTCCATTTCCTTCATCTGCAGTTCTGAATTTCTTTTGGGAGGTTGTCCTTCCTTAGCAGGAAAACTGGAAACCCCTGAATTCAGGAATGCCCCTAGTTTAGTCTCCTATTCCCGGTAAACTGCATTGTCTCCTAATCAGCAGTAATGATCTTCCATGTTGCTCCTGGCTGCTGTGCTGCGTGTGAGTCATTCAGTCTCGGCTCATCAGCACTTTATTAGGCGGATTCAGTTCTGCGCTGTCCGAGAGCCTGGAATCCAGACTGAATCCAGGGGTTCCCATGGGGACGCTTTTGTTACTCAGTAGAATTTCCCTTTCATTCGGCCTGGCACCCACAAGCAGTCACAGGAGACTTGAGTCAACCAGGTCTGGGAATCAGAGCCTTGCATTCGAAGTGGCAACGGCCATATCAACAACAAGCACATTTACACTGCTGAGACTGGACTGCATTCAGTGTAACTGCATCGTTGAAGTAATCAGCATTGTATTACCTAGAACAGGGATGTCAGACACGAGGACATTGGTTGTAATGACGGTGTTATAGTACATGTTAGCTTCCGTATATTGCTTTTTTTTTTTAATGGCTAGCTGTCCCTAAAAATACATAGAAACAAAAATAACAGTAATGACATTGTTTCAGTGAAATGTCAGATTCCCTTTGTAGAATGGAGTTCAACCCCCCTGCCCTATACTATGAAGCATTCTCTCATCATTTTCTAGACTTCTCACTTTCACTCAGTGAAGCCATATGTCTGTCGGCTGGTTTCACAGACCCCGATTAGCACCAGCCTTACCTGCGGAATTACCTTACCTAGCATAACATTAACATAACGTAACATCCCAGTGCTGATCGGGGTCTGTGAACCCAGCCGCACGTGTTTAAAGACCCAGCTGTGAAATGAAAACTTCTTTGTTACTTTTTCTTAATTCTCCAGCTTGACGTTCTGGAGTACATCCACGACAATGAGTATGTACACGCAGATATCCGTGCAGAAAATGTGTACGTGGACCCCACGGATCTCAAGCAGGCAAGTGGGCTCACCTGTACAATAATTCAGGATTTTCTGACTTTCCTGTGTAATGAAAATTAAACAGTGTCACTGTTTGGCATATATACTGAGCACAGGTATATCACGGGTGGCCAAAGTTGGCCTTTCCACTCCTGGTCTTCAGACCAACCCTGTTATTATTATTATTATTATTATTATTTGTTTATTTAGCAGACGCCTTTATCCAAGGCAACTTACAGAGACTAGGGTGTGTGAACTATGCATCAGCTGCAGAGTCACTTACAAATACATCTCACCTGAAAGACGGAGCACAAGGAGGTTAAGTGACTTGCTCAGGGTCACACAATGAGTCAGTGGCTGAGGTGGGATTTGAACCGGGGACCTCCTGGTTACAAGCCCTTTTCTTTAACCACTGGACCACACAGCCTCCTATGTTCTTAATTGAATCAATTAAACCTCCATGCAGACCCTGAAGTCGTTCATTATCTCATGTTACCTGTTAAACATGGAGTGGAATGGCCATCCAGGACCGGGACTGGACATCCGTGGCACATATGGTTCTGTAATGCCCTGTGTGTACAGTACGTGTGTTACTCTGCTTTCTGTAAACGCAGAGATGTGGAGGTTTCGTTCTTACCTTTCCCCCCTTATGACAGGTACACCTTGCCGGGTACTGTTACGCATTCCGCTACAGCCCCAGTGGCAACCACGTTGAGTACCGAGAACTCAGCAGGACACCACACGAGGGCGCTGTGGAGTTCCTCAGCATCGATTCCCACAAAGGGGCGGGTGAGTGTTTTGCTTGTGTAAAAGATTGAACACCCGGAGTAGGGTTTAACCCTGTATAGCGTTGATTCAGGACAGTATGCTGGACGGTGGAATGAAGAGTACCAGAGGGGTTTTTTTATCCGAACAAAGAGTATGATGATGAAGAATTGTTCTCCTCCGTTCCCCCCAGGCCCGTCCCGTCGCAGTGATCTCCAGTCCCTGGGGTACTGCATGCTGAAGTGGATGTGCGGCTCCCTGCCCTGGTCCGATCAGATCGACAACCCCAGCACTGTCATGGCAGAGAAGGAGAGGCAAGTCCCTCAGAGAAGCATGTTCACATTCATATTGTAGCTTATGGTGGTTCTCTTCCATAGCTTCAAAACACTCATCAGAATTCCATGCTAATTAGTTCTTAGGTACTGAGGAAGGCACTAGTCAAAACATTTGTCTGCTTGACACAGTTTCTTCTAGTTTTAGCTTATAGTGGTTAAGCACTTGAGATGCAGTACATCTTACACAGTAGAAACATGAAGTTTCTACATCGCTATCCACAGTTCTGAATCCAGTTAAGCGAAGATAGTGAATAAATGACAGGGTTCAAGTACTGAGCAGACGAAACTGATCTGCTGATGAAGAGTGTCATAAGATCTCAACAACACATGCTCAAAGCGCTTGTACGTGCTATGAAATGTCTTCTAGAAGCAGTTATTTACAAAAAAATATGTATAAAGTCAAATAAAGCTCTTGAATACCTGTTTTAAATTATTATTATTATTATTATTATTATTATTATTATTATTATTATTATTATTATTATTATCAGGATTTGTTGTGGTTATGTGTGGTGTGCAGATCTTGTAAATCCCTTGATCTGATATGGACAGCAGCATATAAAGCATTATTGTTTATTTTGAATATAAAAAGGGGTCAATCTACCATTAAATTATGTGAAGACCAATTCCAAAGACTCTCCTGTTGCATTGCCCCCTTTAGGTACAAGATGGATGTGAAGGGTCTGCTGGAACAGGGCTTCGGTAAAAGAAAAACTTCAGGTACTTCCCAGTTTTCTGTCCAGGGCAAAACACTGCTCTCATTACTTTTAAATGAGCTCAATCTGTTTCATGCAGCTCTGCCGCTGAGTGCTTGTGGAACCAGTATCTGGCATTTGGTATCTCTGGAAAAGCCTTTGTATAACTTGCCGGCTCTGTGTTATAGCAGCTCTCCGGGTTTACCTGGATCAGGTGATGGCTCTGGGTTACAACGAGAATCCAAACTACGAGGAGCTGAGGAACGGAATCAAAGACGCACTGCATAAACTGGGGGTTTCAGCGCAGGATCCCATCGATGTCACACTGATTTAAACACTGCAGGTATGTGTCAGGAAGGTTGAGACAGCAACTTGTTATGAGTGTAAAATGTCACAGCTACTATATCTTAACTAATGAATTGATCTTCTTGTGTAGGTCACCTTGTATATCGTCATCAGTCATCGCCACATCCTGGTGACTAACATGTATTGTGCCTTCACACATTAGGTGCACTACAGTGTAACCGTTAACCTGTCCCCCTGCAACACGCTGCCCCTAGTGGATGTAAGAAATGCAGAGTGTGGCAGGGAGACCGGTACACTCTGGTGTACCAGCTGTACTTAGCGAGTAAATAGTTACTGTATTTATACACTTTTTTACAATTGGACCGTACTATTATTTTGTGTAAATATTTTCTAATTGTTGTATGTCTTTTGTTTTTCAGATTTGATAAATAAAGGTAGAATCACTGGGGAAAGAATATGTTCTGCTTGTGGATTAACTAAATGTTCCAGCTAAAACTAAAAATATATTTTTTATAAAGTTTTACTCCTGATAGCTGGCCTTAGAGTCATGCTCAGTTTCAAAGACCCTATTAACATAGTGTGCCAAGCATGTGATCAAAAGGTAACACATTGTCCAGGATAGCCAAGATCGGTGAACCCAGCCAGCTATACAATTCAAACAGATAGTAAACCCAAAACAAAATGTGAATTAGATAAAGGCTATAAAAATAATAAAATACACAGCTAAAGAAAATGTGAGTGAAAAGTGTGATGCAGAAAGTTATAGCCATGGATGTTTTCTAATTGTTTTTATAGATTTTAGAGGTTTTATTTTTGGTTTTTTAACTCATGTTACTGGCTTGAACAACGTTTGCTTCAGGTTTTGGTGTTAGGTGCTTTTGAAACTTTTTTTAATAAAAAATGGCATGTTGAACAGTGATCAAGGATTTGTTTTTTCTGTACAGATCAGTTATTGTGGTCTTCACAAACAAGGCAGAGTGTATGTTTCTAATAATTACAGAACGTAACTAAGAAAAAGATGTGCAGCACACAAGTGTACATAAAAGGGCTGTCCCTTCATGTATTTATTATTTACATGGCATCCCTTACATATATTCTGTAATATATGGAAGCTACATCTCCCTGTTCCAAGTCAGTTTCAGTCACAATGGGCAAGACAGTAGACCAGATCTGTCTGCCTTTGATAAAGGGCTGCTGATAGGAGCTTGGATGGCAGGTGCTTCTGCAGTTTGTGGTTGGTCAGACTGTAACCCGGCCTTCCCATTGTGATGGACTTCAGTCGACAGTGCTTTTAACATGACAGCGTTCAGTTGGCCTAAACCCATAAATTCAGATTTAGCAGGGTTCAAAACTCACACTAGCCCTTCACCCAGTCCTGGGTTTCAGAACTCTCTGTGTTAAGGTTATATTACTGAAATGACCAGGTCTCAGGCGTTTTGAGTCACCAGGACTGGGTGAGGGATTAGCCTCCGTTTCTAACAGACTTAAAATTCAAGCATTTCTTTTAATATAACCACCTTTAGCATTGTTGTTAAAATTGTTATAAAATGTATCTATTTGCAGCCATACCGATTGCATTCTATAGCCTACCCAAGTTAAGAAAACAAAACTGTACTCCTTTGTTTAAACAAGACACACTGGAATTCATATTCCATTCACAAGTTGTTTGCAGGTTAACCCTTGTACTGTAGCCATTCATTAGCTAACCCAAGAAGGGAGGTCCTGGAAGACACTGGAATGGCTGGTGTGTGTTTCAAAGGAAATTATCCAAGGCATCAGTCATCATCAAAACAGCGAAACAATACAGTTTGGGGATACTTTTTAAAAACAACACCACACTCGCCCCACCTGCCCCTCCAAAAAATAGTGTAGTATTATAAAGATACATGCAGTCGCCAGTGAGGCGCATCAATAACCCTGTATCACTTTCTTAGACAAAGGGAATTCAGTAGAGTGTTAGCTGCAGTCCGCCCAGGTCTTTCTCTACTTACAGAATTGCTGAAATCCCAGATGTACTTTTTCAAAGCTCTGAATGGCCCTAAACTTTCAAGTAGACGTCGTGGTGAATATAAACGACAGACTAACACTAACAAAAGACTTTGTTTATCTTTCATTATTGAAGAACAATCCAATATGCTCCTCTTAATTGCAGCGTTGCTGCTCTTATCTCCCCCACGCCCTGTGGTGTTTTGGCAGCAGATTCAGGCCAACACAGGAAGCATAACGGAATCTTTTTTTTTTAAACTAATAACTTACTGTTAAGTGTTGTCTGTTTTTACATTGTAGTTTCATTATAATAAAAAAAGCTAGAGGATTTGATATTTTTCACTACGCTGTAGTTCTGTGCTGTATCTCTTGGCAGAGCATGCTGGTGATTCAGTGATAAGAAACTCGGTCCTGTCTGCATGTCAGCTGACTGCTAGGAAAGCTGGTTCATGTTTTTTTTTTTCCTCTTATAATTTCCTCAGAGTCTTTCAGTGTTCTCCAGCAATAAACAAAGCTGTGGTATACATTTTGGCTGGGGAGTGGTGGTTAGTGATGGAGGGGGTTTCAGGAATGCCAGTATTGTGGCAGGAATGCCATTGGCGTTGAAATGCTTTTGAGACCCTCTCCGCAGAAGGCTTGGTATTTACAGCGAGTAACTGCAGAATCTTTGATAACCTACCGAGATCCCTATAGCCCCAGAGGATCAATACAATACCAAACAAATATATATATAATAAATAAGTTTGCATTCCAGATCGTCCTTGACACATAGGGGTAACAACACCTCCCGTAATCTGATATTGATATTGCCAGCAGCGCAGAGTGGACTGAAACACAATAGTATATATGTAGATTGTATGTACACTATCAGCTGGTTTCACGGCACTTCCTGCCCTAAAGTAACATTGGATAGTCCAACATTAGTGCTATTCGGGGTCTGTGAAACCAGCTTTATATTGCATACAAAATTTGCCAAACTGGTGCCAGCTGTCCATGTGTGGTATTTTTACTTGAATGTACATCCCTGTCCAGATCATAATGGTATGTAAATGTAACACGACAGACATGCTCGTTGAGTCTCAATATGCCAGACCCATTAGAAGTGTTGTGTTTGTTTGTTTGTTTGTTTTTTCAGTCAACACTTGCGTGCTGGTAATCCTAAATATAAAAATGTGTTTTGGAAACGTAACCAACGTGAATCTATATGTGCGTACGTAATGGAAATCAACCCTGGATAATGCGCTTTTGTTGTGACCTACTGTTACAAAACCAATAAAGCTAGAACTGAGAAATGAATTATTCAGAAACTCAGCTTAATAGCTTTGTTTCTTCTGCTTGTTACCAGTTAATGCACGCCCATACAAAGCAATCTTTTTGTTTTCTTCCATTTAGATGGGCCCGATAGGAATGAAACTCCTCTTGTAACGTTTTACCCCCTGCAGTCAGGAAATGGTACTTTAATGGCACTCTGGAGGATTACACACAGAAGTTAATGTATACATTATTCTGGAGCAGGCCCATAACCAGGGCTGCCATTCTACCAGGTCAAGCTGAGGTTTCAAGCTCTAGCTGGCAATATTTATAGGACCGCTTGGTATTTACTATTCAATCTCCAAATCTATGTTACGCTGCAAACCAACAGAGAAAATGAAGTCTTTTGTACTTTACCAGAATATTTACATGAGCATCAGCATTGATGATGCAAAAAAAAACAAAAAAAAAAAACACCTGAGGACACGACCTTGGTGTCCTCATAACTAGTGACTGCCATGTTCTGGACATACAGTATACAAAGTTCAGCGTGTTTCGCATACTCATTAAAAGTACATTGAGGTGTTGACCTGTGTTATAAGTCCTGGTAGAAATTGGGTTTGGGTTTCTGCCTGGATTTAGACGCCGAAAAAAAGTTGTGTGTCCCATCTGTGATGTCAGGTGTAATGTGGATCGGTGTGTCACTGTTACTCATGTCAGGTGTAATGTGGATCGGTGTTTCGCTGTTACTCATGTCAGGTGTAATGTGGATCGGTGTGTCACTGTTACTCATGTCAGGTGTAATGTGGATCAGGGTGTGTCACTGTTACTCATGTCAGGTGTAATGTGGATCAGGGTGTGTCACTGTTACTCATGTCAGGTGTAATGTGGATCAGAGTGTGTCACTGTTACTCATGTCAGGTGTAATGTGGATCGGTGTGTCACTGTTACTCATGTCAGGTGTAATGAGGATCGGTGTGTCACTGTTACTCATGTCAGGTGTAATGTGGATCGGTGTGTCACTGTTACTCATGTCAGGTGTAATGTGGATCAGGGTGTGTCACTGTTACTCATGTCAGGTGTAATGTGGATCGGTGTGTCGCTGTTACTCATGTCAGGTGTAATGTGGATCAGGGTGTGTCACTGTTACTCATGTCAGGTGTAATGTGGATCAGGGTGTGTCACTGTTACTCATGTCAGGTGTAATGTGGATCAGGGTGTGTCACTGTTACTCATGTCAGGTGTAATGTGGATCGGTGTGTCACTGTTACTCATGTCAGGTGTAATATGGATCGGTGTGTCACTGTTACTCATGTCAGGTGTAATGTGGATCGGTGTGTCGCTGTTACTCATGTCAGGTGTAATGTGGATCGGTGTGTCACTGTTACTCATGTCAGGTGTAATGTGGATCAGGGTGTGTCACTGTTACTCATGTCAGGTGTAATGTGGATCGGTGTGTCGCTGTTACTCATGTCAGGTGTAATGTGGATCAGGGTGTGTCACTGTTACTCATGTCAGGTGTAATGTGGATCAGGGTGTGTCACTGTTACTCATGTCAGGTGTAATGTGGATCAGGGTGTGTCACTGTTACTCATGTCAGGTGTAATGTGGATCGGTGTGTCACTGTTACTCATGTCAGGTGTAATGTGGATCGGTGTGTCACTGTTACTCATGTCAGGTGTAATGTGGATCGGTGTGTCACTGTTACTCATGTCAGGTGTAACGTGGATCGGTGTGTCACTGTTACTCATGTCAGGTGTAATGTGGATCGGTGTGTCACTGTTACTCATGTCAGGTGTAATGTGGATCGGTGTGTCACTGTTACTCATGTCAGGTGTAATGTGGATCAGGGTGTGTCACTGTTACTCATGTCAGGTGTAATGTGGATCAGGGTGTGTCACTGTTACTCATGTCAGGTGTAATGTGGATCGGTGTGTCACTGTTACTCATGTCAGGTGTAATGTGGATCGGTGTGTCACTGTTACTCATGTCAGGTGTAATGTGGATCAGGGTGTGTCACTGTTACTCATGTCAGGTGTAATGTGGATCAGGGTGTGTCACTGTTACTCATGTCAGGTGTAATGTGGATCAGGGTGTGTCACTGTTACTCATGTCAGGTGTAATGTGGATCAGGGTGTGTCACTGTTACTCATGTCAGGTGTAATGTGGATCGGTGTGTCACTGTTACTCATGTCAGGTGTAATGTGGATCGGTGTGTCACTGTTACTCATGTCAGGTGTAATGTGGATCAGGGTGTGTCACTGTTACTCATGTCAGGTGTAATGTGGATCAGGGTGTGTCACTGTTACTCATGTCAGGTGTAATGTGGATCAGGGTGTGTCACTGTTACTCATGTCAGGTGTAATGTGGATCAGGGTGTGTCACTGTTACTCATGTCAGGTGTAATGTGGATCGGTGTGTCGCCGTTACTCATGTCAGGTGTAATGTGGATCAGGGTGTGTCACTGTTACTCATGTCAGGTGTAATGTGGATCGGTGTGTCACTGTTACTCATGTCAGGTGTAACGTGGATCGGTGTGTCACTGTTACTCATGTCAGATGTAATGTGGATCGGTGTGTCACTGTTACTCATGTCAGGTGTAATGTGGATCGGTGTGTGTCACTGTTACTCATGTCAGGTGTAATGTGGATCAGGGTGTGTCACTGTTACTCATGTCAGGTGTAATGTGGATCGGTGTGTGTCACTCTTACTCATGTCAGGTGTAATGTGGATCAGGGTGTGTCACTGTTACTCATGTCAGGTGTAATGTGGATCAGGGTGTGTCACTGTTACTCATGTCAGGTGTAATGTGGATCGGTGTGTCACTGTTACTCATGTCAGGTGTAATGTGGATCGGTGTGTCACTGTTACTCATGTCAGGTGTAATGTGGATCAGGGTGTGTCACTGTTACTCATGTCAGGTGTAATGTGGATCAGGGTGTGTCACTGTTACTCATGTCAGGTGTAATGTGGATCGGTGTGTCACTGTTACTCATGTCAGGTGTAATGTGGATCGGTGTGTCACTGTTACTCATGTCAGGTGTAATGTGGATCGGTGTGTCACTGTTACTCATGTCAGGTGTAATGTGGATCGGTGTGTCACTGTTACTCATGTCAGGTGTAATGTGGATCAGGGTGTGTCACTGTTACTCATGTCAGGTGTAATGTGGATCGGTGTGTCACTGTTACTCATGTCAGGTGTAATGTGGATCGGTGTGTCGCTGTTACTCATGTCAGGTGTAATGTGGATCGGTGTGTCACTGTTACTCATGTCAGGTGTAACGTGGATCGGTGTGTCGCTGTTACTCATGTCAGGTGTAATGTGGATCAGGGTGTGTCACTGTTACTCATGTCAGGTGTAATGTGGATCAGGGTGTGTGTCGCTGTTACTCATGTCAGGTGTAATGTGGATCGGGTGTGTCGTTGTTACTCATGTCAGGTGTAATGTGGATCAGGGTGTGTCACTGTTACTCATGTCAGGTGTAATGTGGATCAGGGTGTGTCACTGTTACTCATGTCAGGTGTAATGTGGATCGGTGTGTCACTGTTACTCATGTCAGGTGTAATGTGGATCGGTGTGTCACTGTTACTCATGTCAGGTGTAATGTGGATCGGGTGTGTCACTGTTACTCATGTCAGGTGTAATGTGGATCGGTGTGTCACTGTTACTCATGTCAGGTGTAATGTGGATCAGGGTGTGTCACTGTTACTCATGTCAGGTGTAATGTGGATCAGGTGTGTCACTGTTACTCATGTCAGGTGTAATGTGGATCGGTGTGTCACTGTTACTCATGTCAGGTGTAATGTGGATCAGGTGTGTCACTGTTACTCATGTCAGGTGTAATGTGGATCGGGTGTGTCACTGTTACTCATGTCAGGTGTAATGTGGATCAGGGTGTGTCACTGTTACTCATGTCAGGTGTAATGTGGATCAGGTGTGTCACTGTTACTCATGTCAGGTGTAATGTGGATCAGGGTGTGTCACTGTTACTCATGTCAGGTGTAATGTGGATCAGGGTGTGTCACTGTTACTCATGTCAGGTGTAATGTGGATCAGGGTGTGTCACTGTTACTCATGTCAGGTGTAATGTGGATCGGTGTGTCACTGTTACTCATGTCAGGTGTAATGTGGATCAGGTGTGTCACTGTTACTCATGTCAGGTGTAATGTGGATCAGGTGTGTCACTGTTACTCATGTCAGGTGTAATGTGGATCAGGTGTGTCACTGTTACTCATGTCAGGTGTAATGTGGATCGGGTGTGTCACTGTTACTCATGTCAGGTGTAATGTGGATCGGGTGTGTCACTGTTACTCATGTCAGGTGTAATGTGGATCAGGGTGTGTCACTGTTACTCATGTCAGGTGTAATGTGGATCAGGGTGTGTCACTGTTACTCATGTCAGGTGTAATGTGGATCAGGGTGTGTCACTGTTACTCATGTCAGGTGTAATGTGGATCAGGTGTGTCACTGTTACTCATGTCAGGTGTAATGTGGATCGGTGTGTCACTGTTACTCATGTCAGGTGTAATGTGGATCGGGTGTGTCACTGTTACTCATGTCAGGTGTAATGTGGATCAGGTGTGTCACTGTTACTCATGTCAGGTGTAATGTGGATCGGTGTGTCACTGTTACTCATGTCAGGTGTAATGTGGATCGGTGTGTCACTGTTACTCATGTCAGGTGTAATGTGGATCAGGGTGTGTCACTGTTACTCATGTCAGGTGTAATGTGGATCAGGTGTGTCACTGTTACTCATGTCAGGTGTAATGTGGATCAGGTGTGTCACTGTTACTCATGTCAGGTGTAATGTGGATCGGGTGTGTCACTGTTACTCATGTCAGGTGTAATGTGGATCAGGGTGTGTCACTGTTACTCATGTCAGGTGTAATGTGGATCGGGTGTGTCACTGTTACTCATGTCAGGTGTAATGTGGATCAGGGTGTGTCACTGTTACTCATGTCAGGTGTAATGTGGATCAGGTGTGTCACTGTTACTCATGTCAGGTGTAATGTGGATCAGGTGTGTCACTGTTACTCATGTCAGGTGTAATGTGGATCAGGTGTGTCACTGTTACTCATGTCAGGTGTAATGTGGATCAGGTGTGTCACTGTTACTCATGTCAGGTGTAATGTGGATCAGGGTGTGTCACTGTTACTCATGTCAGGTGTAATGTGGATCAGGTGTGTCACTGTTACTCATGTCAGGTGTAATGTGGATCAGGTGTGTCACTGTTACTCATGTCAGGTGTAATGTGGATCAGGTGTGTCACTGTTACTCATGTCAGGTGTAATGTGGATCAGGTGTGTCACTGTTACTCATGTCAGGTGTAATGTGGATCAGGTGTGTCACTGTTACTCATGTCAGGTGTAATGTGGATCGGTGTGTCACTGTTACTCATGTCAGGTGTAATGTGGATCAGGTGTGTCACTGTTACTCATGTCAGGTGTAATGTGGATCAGGTGTGTCACTGTTACTCATGTCAGGTGTAATGTGGATCAGGTGTGTCACTGTTACTCATGTCAGGTGTAATGTGGATCAGGTGTGTCACTGTTACTCATGTCAGGTGTAATGTGGATCAGGGTGTGTCACTGTTACTCATGTCAGGTGTAATGTGGATCAGGGTGTGTCACTGTTACTCATGTCAGGTGTAATGTGGATCAGGTGTGTCACTGTTACTCATGTCAGGTGTAATGTGGATCAGGTGTGTCACTGTTACTCATGTCAGGTGTAATGTGGATCAGGTGTGTCACTGTTACTCATGTCAGGTGTAATGTGGATCAGGGTGTGTCACTGTTACTCATGTCAGGTGTAATGTGGATCAGGTGTGTCACTGTTACTCATGTCAGGTGTAATGTGGATCAGGGTGTGTCACTGTTACTCATGTCAGGTGTAATGTGGATCAGGTGTGTCACTGTTACTCATGTCAGGTGTAATGTGGATCAGGTGTGTCACTGTTACTCATGTCAGGTGTAATGTGGATCAGGTGTGTCACTGTTACTCATGTCAGGTGTAATGTGGATCAGGTGTGTCACTGTTACTCATGTCAGGTGTAATGTGGATCGGTGTGTCACTGTTACTCATGTCAGGTGTAATGTGGATCGGTGTGTCACTGTTACTCATGTCAGGTGTAATGTGGATCGGTGTGTCACTGTTACTCATGTCAGGTGTAATGTGGATCAGGTGTGTCACTGTTACTCATGTCAGGTGTAATGTGGATCAGGTGTGTCACTGTTACTCATGTCAGGTGTAATGTGGATCAGGGTGTGTCACTGTTACTCATGTCAGGTGTAATGTGGATCAGGTGTGTCACTGTTACTCATGTCAGGTGTAATGTGGATCAGGTGTGTCACTGTTACTCATGTCAGGTGTAATGTGGATCAGGTGTGTCACTGTTACTCATGTCAGGTGTAATGTGGATCAGGGTGTGTCACTGTTACTCATGTCAGGTGTAATGTGGATCAGGTGTGTCACTGTTACTCATGTCAGGTGTAATGTGGATCAGGTGTGTCACTGTTACTCATGTCAGGTGTAATGTGGATCAGGTGTGTCACTGTTACTCATGTCAGGTGTAATGTGGATCAGGTGTGTCACTGTTACTCATGTCAGGTGTAATGTGGATCAGGTGTGTCACTGTTACTCATGTCAGGTGTAATGTGGATCAGGTGTGTCACTGTTACTCATGTCAGGTGTAATGTGGATCAGGTGTGTCACTGTTACTCATGTCAGGTGTAATGTGGATCAGGTGTGTCACTGTTACTCATGTCAGGTGTAATGTGGATCAGGTGTGTCACTGTTACTCATGTCAGGTGTAATGTGGATCAGGTGTGTCACTGTTACTCATGTCAGGTGTAATGTGGATCAGGTGTGTCACTGTTACTCATGTCAGGTGTAATGTGGATCAGGTGTGTCACTGTTACTCATGTCAGGTGTAATGTGGATCAGGTGTGTCACTGTTACTCATGTCAGGTGTAATGTGGATCAGGGTGTGTCACTGTTACTCATGTCAGGTGTAATGTGGATCAGGTGTGTCACTGTTACTCATGTCAGGTGTAATGTGGATCAGGGTGTGTCACTGTTACTCATGTCAGGTGTAATGTGGATCAGGTGTGTCACTGTTACTCATGTCAGGTGTAATGTGGATCAGGTGTGTCACTGTTACTCATGTCAGGTGTAATGTGGATCAGGTGTGTCACTGTTACTCATGTCAGGTGTAATGTGGATCAGGTGTGTCACTGTTACTCATGTCAGGTGTAATGTGGATCAGGTGTGTCACTGTTACTCATGTCAGGTGTAATGTGGATCGGGTGTGTCACTGTTACTCATGTCAGGTGTAATGTGGATCGGTGTGTCACTGTTACTCATGTCAGGTGTAATGTGGATCAGGTGTGTCACTGTTACTCATGTCAGGTGTAATGTGGATCAGGTGTGTCACTGTTACTCATGTCAGGTGTAATGTGGATCGGTGTGTCACTGTTACTCATGTCAGGTGTAATGTGGATCAGGTGTGTCACTGTTACTCATGTCAGGTGTAATGTGGATCAGGTGTGTCACTGTTACTCATGTCAGGTGTAATGTGGATCAGGTGTGTCACTGTTACTCATGTCAGGTGTAATGTGGATCAGGTGTGTCACTGTTACTCATGTCAGGTGTAATGTGGATCAGGTGTGTCACTGTTACTCATGTCAGGTGTAATGTGGATCAGGGTGTGTCACTGTTACTCATGTCAGGTGTAATGTGGATCAGGTGTGTCACTGTTACTCATGTCAGGTGTAATGTGGATCAGGTGTGTCACTGTTACTCATGTCAGGTGTAATGTGGATCAGGTGTGTCACTGTTACTCATGTCAGGTGTAATGTGGATCAGGTGTGTCACTGTTACTCATGTCAGGTGTAATGTGGATCAGGTGTGTCACTGTTACTCATGTCAGGTGTAATGTGGATCAGGTGTGTCACTGTTACTCATGTCAGGTGTAATGTGGATCAGGTGTGTCACTGTTACTCATGTCAGGTGTAATGTGGATCAGGTGTGTCACTGTTACTCATGTCAGGTGTAATGTGGATCAGGGTGTGTCACTGTTACTCATGTCAGGTGTAATGTGGATCAGGTGTGTCACTGTTACTCATGTCAGGTGTAATGTGGATCAGGTGTGTCACTGTTACTCATGTCAGGTGTAATGTGGATCAGGTGTGTCACTGTTACTCATGTCAGGTGTAATGTGGATCAGGTGTGTCACTGTTACTCATGTCAGGTGTAATGTGGATCAGGTGTGTCACTGTTACTCATGTCAGGTGTAATGTGGATCAGGTGTGTCACTGTTACTCATGTCAGGTGTAATGTGGATCAGGTGTGTCACTGTTACTCATGTCAGGTGTAATGTGGATCAGGGTGTGTCACTGTTACTCATGTCAGGTGTAATGTGGATCAGGTGTGTCACTGTTACTCATGTCAGGTGTAATGTGGATCAGGTGTGTCACTGTTACTCATGTCAGGTGTAATGTGGATCAGGTGTGTCACTGTTACTCATGTCAGGTGTAATGTGGATCAGGGTGTGTCACTGTTACTCATGTCAGGTGTAATGTGGATCAGGGTGTGTCACTGTTACTCATGTCAGGTGTAATGTGGATCAGGTGTGTCACTGTTACTCATGTCAGGTGTAATGTGGATCAGGTGTGTCACTGTTACTCATGTCAGGTGTAATGTGGATCAGGTGTGTCACTGTTACTCATGTCAGGTGTAATGTGGATCGGTGTGTCACTGTTACTCATGTCAGGTGTAATGTGGATCGGTGTGTCACTGTTACTCATGTCAGGTGTAATGTGGATCGGTGTGTCACTGTTACTCATGTCAGGTGTAATGTGGATCGGTGTGTCACTGTTACTCATGTCAGGTGTAATGTGGATCGGTGTGTCACTGTTACTCATGTCAGGTGTAATGTGGATCGGTGTGTCACTGTTACTCATGTCAGGTGTAATGTGGATCGGTGTGTCACTGTTACTCATGTCAGGTGTAATGTGGATCGGTGTGTCACTGTTACTCATGTCAGGTGTAATGTGGATCGGTGTGTCACTGTTACTCATGTCAGGTGTAATGTGGATCAGGTGTGTCACTGTTACTCATGTCAGGTGTAATGTGGATCAGGTGTGTCACTGTTACTCATGTCAGGTGTAATGTGGATCAGGTGTGTCACTGTTACTCATGTCAGGTGTAATGTGGATCAGGTGTGTCACTGTTACTCATGTCAGGTGTAATGTGGATCAGGTGTGTCACTGTTACTCATGTCAGGTGTAATGTGGATCGGTGTGTCACTGTTACTCATGTCAGGTGTAATGTGGATCAGGTGTGTCACTGTTACTCATGTCAGGTGTAATGTGGATCAGGGTGTGTCACTGTTACTCATGTCAGGTGTAATGTGGATCGGTGTGTCACTGTTACTCATGTCAGGTGTAATGTGGATCAGGTGTGTCACTGTTACTCATGTCAGGTGTAATGTGGATCAGGGTGTGTCACTGTTACTCATGTCAGGTGTAATGTGGATCAGGGTGTGTCACTGTTACTCATGTCAGGTGTAATGTGGATCGGTGTGTCACTGTTACTCATGTCAGGTGTAATGTGGATCAGGGTGTGTCACTGTTACTCATGTCAAGTGTAATGTGGATCAGGGTGTGTCACTGTTACTCATGTCAGGTGTAATGTGGATCAGGGTGTGTCACTGTTACTCATGTCAAGTGTAATGTGGATCAGGGTGTGTCACTGTTACTCATGTCGGTGTAATGTGGATCGGTGTGTCACTGTTACTCATGTCAAGTGTAATGTGGATCAGGGTGTGTCACTGTTACTCATGTCAGGTGTAATGTGGATCAGTGTGTCACTGTTAATGTTAACCCTGCTTAAATCAGTATTGGGAGGAACTTGTTCAAGCTTTGACACCTGAATTGCAGTTCTACATAGATCCTTCCTTAATAGAATATACTGCAGAATTTGCACCAGAAATTGATTTTTGTAAATAGTAACTATTTGTTAACGCTACAACTTGTCTAATATCCCGTGTTTAACATGCTGGAGTACTTTCATGTACTGGGGTCTGTTTTAATAAGGCCCTGGGCTTCAGCAAGGTTATACACAGTGCATCGATTCAATCAAGTAATGTGACCTGCGGATAATATTGATTTACACACAGGCACGGAGTGTGAGAGGTGTCTCGAGGTTTTGCAGATTAACGGTGTTGTGCAATTTTAAGATTGCTGTCTCTTCCTCTTCCCTCTGGTGGAGCTGTATTTATGTGTGATCATGGAGTGAGCTTTAAAAAAAAAATCTACTGTTGCTCAGTGAGGTAATTAAGAGGCAGGTCACTTTCGGAACAGCAGCACAAGAGTCGCGGATTTGTTTTCATTGTTGTGTAATACAGCGGGACGCGATCTTTTGAAGTGGATTCTACAGCCGGTTAACTGCCTCTGAATAGGCGTTTGAAAGAAAGCGAACTTATCGTCACATTCCACAGTTCTGTTTTGCGTTGTTGAAAAGTTAAACGCAACAGATATTGTGTCATATTCATCTTCAGCTGCGTTAGCGGGTGAGTCCTCTACATGTCTCCCTTTATTTTGTGAAGGTTAATTTAGTAGCCTATTTATCTATTTGTGTCTTTTTTTTCCTTTTTTGTTGTGTTTTTCCCTGTTTAAAATACAAACTGGGAACATAGTTGTGGTTTTGTAATTTTCCTTTTGTAACTTTGCATGTTTGAATGTTAGTTCTGTGTTTGGGGGTAGCGCTAATATGTTAGGTATTAGGTCATAATCCCAATACACATCTGTGTAACATTTTGTATCCTATTACTTTTTAATACAGTGGACCTCCGGCAGTGTATCCACATTGCACACCATTGCTTTATACTATAGTACTGTGTATGTGGACATTGTTAAATAGTAACCAAACAATACCATTGCTTGTAATATAAACCAATGTAAAACAAACACAATCCACACGAAGTAGCTTGGTTGCCATGCTAACCAAGGGTAAAGCTAAGGGCAGAGGCTCGATACTTGAGTTGCGCGGGGGCTGCGGTGCTGCCGATAACATTATTATTATTCCGGAATGCTTCAAGACCGAATATCCTCTTTTTAGTGGAAAGTAGAGTAAGCATTCCACAGTCCAGCTCTCTGTTGCTCATCAAACGTGTCCTTAATTATTAGTTAACCGCCGAACCAATGAATCCCATGATTCAGTTCCTAAGTACTTAATCGTTTAAATAATTACAGGCTACCTATATTATTACAGTTAACGGAACGCGCCAGCACCAGAGTTACTTATAAAGAGTATTGTTGTTAGATGTATAATTGTGTTGTTTCCGCTCTCTTTAGGAATGAATGAGACAGCACAATGTGCGTGTTATCTGTTTCAGACCACGTTTATGCATTTTTTTCCTTTTCAATGATCGATTTTTTTGACAGAGCTATTTAAAAATTCTGTTGTTCTGCAGTATGGATTTGTACGATTTGTTTCTCTAAGCAATGCATTTCACGCAGTTTGTTCTAATATATGTGATATTTTAACTCCGCACTTTGTGGAAATTCTTTGCAGAATGTTCTCTGACTCTGGGCGTGTATTTACTGGCAGAGCGACAGTAGAGCAGGGTTTGACTGAATGCATGAGCCTGGCACAGGTGACGCAATGTTAACAAACGCGTTTAAACACTTCCTCCAGTAACTGCACGCACGCTGTTCTATAGGAGCTCTTATGTTTGCTTGATTGGACAAGATGGCCTTACAGTATGACTTTCGTTTTCAGCCCCCCTTCCCTGCCAGGGGCTGAGGCTGGAATATTGATTTGAATTCACTTTGGTCACTTGCAAGTCTTGCCACAAGGCTAGCAATCAGTTTTGTTTAGTGGGGCTTGTAAGGGTGTCATACAGCTAGTGTTTGCAGAGGGATCAGGCTGTCAATATGTGAATCCATTCCTTCTGTCAACCAGAACTTAGTTTTTCATCAAACATTTATCACAGACCAGGGATGGAAATAAGACTCCCATTGATAGCAGTTGGATCCATTCCTGGTTTTTGCTATGAGTTTAATAACACACACCTAGGCTTGTTACTAATACACTGTGGCTAATCAAGCTTGTAGGAAAACCTAGAATGGATAAAACTGCTATGCAATAGGAGTCTTATTGCCATCCCTTCAGATATAAAAAAATAAACCAAAAAAAAGAACTTGTTATTTTAAGGGCTTTTCATTTTGTACTTAAAATATTGACTGTGTGTAATAGATGTTGCTTAATCTATTATCTGTTTATTTTTTGTTCAGGTTTTCATGAAATATCATGGGGAGTTTTAATCTCATTATTTTTGGCACAGCAAAGAAAAGTGTCAGGAAGCGTCCCATTGTATTGAAGAGATAAAATGGTGCCGATCAGTGGATGGGAAGGAAGCCTCTATTAGTACAGATGTTCGTGTGCCTGTTTATATGGAGGGCTAGTTTCAAGTGCAAAGCTGCCAACGCCAAAACGATGCCCTCTGTCCTGTCTAAAGAGCCATTAAAGTACCATTTAACCCTTTCAAGGACTTCATTGCCATGTAGCATTGTAGCACTGTGGCAGAGGTGGGCAGCCTTGGCTGTGTGGACGGGAGGATTAAGTGCCTGGTTGGAAAACAGGGTCTTGCAATTGAATGGATAAGCCAGCACTGCATACCCCAATAACATTGGTGTCATTGCAGAGGGACCCACCCCACCCTGTCCTGTCCTGTCCTGTCCTGCTCTTCTCCTATGATTATTTCTACACTGTCTCTTGGGATCGCTCTTGTTTTAGCCCTGGCTGAACAGTGGAACTGATCACTGGGCAGAATGACCAGACTAGCTCTGCATCCAGTCCTGGGCTGCAGAACTTTCCTTTTACCCCTTTATGGAAATCACCAGGAAGGCATCGGGAATTTGAGCCGTCAGCCCCCCCTGCTAAATCTGCCCTGAATGTATTGCACTTGTCACAGCATGAATAAGTCTCCCCCGAGGCTAAAGGGTTACCAATCGGAGCTGTAGTCACACAGACACGGTATAATACCCTGTTCATGCTATCTAAATATTGCATGTTGAAAATGTGCTGATCATGCCTTATTTATAGAGCGCGATTAAGATAATACAGAAGAACAGCTGTTTTAGCAGAGGCCTGATAGCTGAAAATCCCTGGCACCTGATCACTTAAATAATATATATCATCGAGGGTACATTCTGAAACCCAGGACTGAGTGCAGGGCTGGTGCGAGCTTCTTGTATTCTGTGGTGAGGCAGTATTAAAAATGTATGAAAAGCGTGGAAACACTGTGTGCTTTTGAATATGTGTTCAATGCGACTGATTCATTATTTAGTTAAATATGCTGTTTATTCATCTAGTCCCTTTGTGTGGCTGCCATGCCTTTTACAGTAGATGAAAATAATGCCTGCTTTGGGGACTGTGAAGAGCAGGATATCCTCCCGGGCTCTGCAGTGACCCCTGCAGTCTTTAAAGCAGTAATAATAACAGAAACATGTTCTTAACTCATGTCAGCAGAACAGCTTTCTTGCCAGACCCCTGTCCTTGTTTCCGATGGTTGGTTAGTGTCTCTGAATCTGGATAGACCACAGCTGGATTAAACAGCACTGGTGAATCCTCCTGGATTGCATCAACCACCTATTTTTGTGGCAATTCCAGTATAACCACACATTGGCAACCACAGGAAAATGTTCCAGTAAAATCCAGCTGTGGGTATAGATCGACACATTCACCCCATAGTCTGGGATAAAGTGTCAGGATAAAAGGGATTGCCTTCTTGTGATAAAGACTGGCTTCACCTTTCGGAAAACACTGTCAGCACTTAGGAGACGAGAGAGAGAGGGAGGGAGGCCACCCCACGCACCACAAGCAAGCGTCTTAACCACAATGCAAAAGAGCCGGACTCATCTGCATTCGTGGTTTTAGAGCTTTTAACCTCATTTCATCTCACCGACAGGGGACAGAACAGAATCCGTGCATCACACAACACTGCCCGTTACATATACAAGAGCAGAGCATCACCCAACACTGCCCGTTACATATACAAGAGCAGAGCCTCACCCAGCACTGCCCGTTACATATACAAGAGCAGAGCATCACCCAACACTGCCCGTTACATGTACAAGAGCAGAGCCTCACCCAGCACTGCCCGTTACATATACAAGAGCAGAGCATCACCCAACACTGCCCGTTACATATACAAGAGCAGAGCATCACCCAACACTGCCCGTTACATATACAAGAGCAGAGCATCACCCAACACTGCCCATTACATATACAAGAGCAGAGCATCACCCAACACTGTTATACCAAGACCATTATTTATTTAATCTGCAGTCGACCTAGCAAATAGTTTAGGCAGCATGCTTTATTTAAAAAGAATGCTATTGAATAATAATATAGTAACTTGAAATGATTTCAACTTACTCAACACACACGCATCGAGAGAGCCCTTCTCAAACAGAGGCTCTGTTGTCTTCAGGTCTGGAGTCGGACCAATTGTGATGAGGAAACCGAACAGGATTAGCTTTTAATAGATGCTGAATGTGTGCGGGTTTGTATTCCATGCAGCATGCACAGTGGCTCAGACAAAATATTAGAAACTCCTGGGTAATGGGTGCCCACACGTGACCAAGTTATTTGTTCTGCAAGTGGCTTCCCTGACACGTGTTCTGTATTATATAAAAGCTGCATCTCCCAGTTGCAAGTCAGTTGCAGTCACAATGGGCAAAACAGCAGGTCTGATGGACTCTGATAAAGGGATTTGATAAATGTGACCTTTCAACTCTTCTGCGCCAACCTATTCCACTAATAAAAACAGGTTGAGTAGGTGGGACAAGGATAGTTGTGACATGATTCGACAGAATGAGGACGTCTGTTCAGACCCAGACAAGCTGACAGACAGGTGTGGGTGGATAGATAGAGAACAACGATAGTAACCGTATTGGATAAAGAGATCCCAGAACCACTCGACACGATTGCAAACACCATAAAAAGACAAGGGGGAAGGTGAACACAGAATGTCCCTTTGCGTTATAATGGAGTGAATAGGAAACACTATCAGAATCTCTTGGGTCTTCTCGGTTCCTAGTTAAACTGGCCCTTGTTCTGTAATAACCTCTTATTAATATTCCACAGCAGCCTCTTAATCGTTGCTTTTTAGTGCCTCATTGACTCCAATTAAATTGGCAGCTGAATTTCATAAATCACCCGCAGGATTACGTAGGTTCCCAGCCAGTGCTGTAGATATACTGTCACAGGTAATTAGAGCACAGGATTCCAGCTGCTTCAGGACAGCAGTCTGCTACCAATATCTGATGAAGTTAGGTTTGCTGCTCTCTTTGATTGTTTAGAACATTACTGTATTAAAAGGAAAGCTAACCTGACACTACAGAGTTGTTGAAACATGAACTTCTGGAAGTGTCCACTGACTTGTATAGTGTGTAGATTCTCCTATAAAGGTTTTCACATTCTGTAGACGCATGCACATGTTGGCTCATTTGTGTTGATTTGAAGTTTGTGTGTTTGGTGCTACTGTCTTGGTTCCTCCACTAGGTGGCGGTATAGTCTGGTAAATGATGTAGAACTTTGGTTTCAGATGATTCAGAGAATGTTTTTGCTAAAAGTCCAATAAACTAAGTTCCAGCTTGACAAATGTGCCGGAAAAACCTTACTTATCTGCACATCGCCGAAGGGACTGATCATTTGAGGCTGCTTGAGACCATTGTGCGCTTATTCACAAAGAAAAACAATAAGTCTGTTGGGTTTATTTGCTGGGGGTAAGAGTAGTGACTGCTGAATTCAGGTGACTGTAAACACAGTCTGTACTGTATACATATTATAAATAATAGGTGCACAGGAGATGTGAGCGAGCACACAGTAAACAGCCCTGCATGCTGAACAGTTTACTGTATACCACAGACACAGCTGTGTTTAAAGATCTGCCAGCACAGCCTCCTCCAAACGTATGGATGCAATTACCAGATTACTGCAGGAGCACTTGGGCTTCTCTCCAGTGCTGACAATAGATTTGGGCTTATTTATTTGTGTTATATATTGGGGGAGTATAGGAGCGAGGGAGGCTTTAAAGTTAATTAAAACAAAACACCCAGTCCATCCCCAGTCACTAAGCAAACACCAGGCGATATTAGCTGGCTTTGAGATTCTGTTGTATAGGTGGTTACTCTGGAGACCGCTGCCTCATACAGTGACTTTGCAGCAGCTGCTGGAAATGACTGGAGTAGCTGAGAGCTGAAACATCTCCAAATGTGTCTGTCTGTCTGCATCTCTTAAACAACTGTAGGGTGTTTCAAATTCATTCATAACTTTAAACACTCCATCGTAGGACATGTCAATAGGATTTTTGATTCAGATAACAAAAAACAATGAGAGTGGTGTTTTATCCTTTTAAATTTCCAAAGAACACCGAACACAACTGCTTAATGTGTACCCACCCCCTCGGTTCCTGGTGAAGCTTATTGTGTTTATTTGAGGTACAGTGTGAGCTGTAATTTGGGCAATACTGGCCGAGATTTAAACAGATTTTGTCCATCAAATACATCAGCAAATCAGGAGCCCAACATATAACTATGATGCAATTTTCTTTTCAATTGTATTAAAGCCCACATTCGCAGTTCTGAAATAATTCTGGGAGTGGTGTCCACACAGGAAATGATCCCGAGCAGGATGCACTAAGCCCAGTGAAAGATGGCTCAAATCCAGCAGTGCTTTCACTGAGAGACAGTAACAGGCAATGACTCTGCCTTACTCAGCCCGGCCAGCTTCCATTAATAAACACTGCTGGGCAGGGCAGTGCTCCCATAAAGCAGACTCTCGCTCCGCAATGCTGTGAACCCCAGCATGACTAAGCGGACTTTAACTCCGAGACCATGGGACTGGATCGGTTAGCCCTCCCTGGTGCCTTCCTAACCTCCTCAAAGCTGTCAGCGTCAAAACAAAAAAAGTGTTCTGTGCCTTTAAGACTTCAATCGAGTCGAAAAAGAAACAATTAAAGGGGAAGTTTTGGTTAGGCATGCAGTTATTTTTAACAACAAATATTTGTTTTGTTGCTAAGTGAGCTGTGCTTCTTTAAAAAATACAGAAATTAGATTAGATCCAGTTGAATTGAGGATGACTTCAGACCCCTTCCGGAAATGTGTCAGCCAGTTAGTTTAATTACAGTAACTGTGCTGCTCAGTTTAACCATCACAGAAGCTGAACACATTGCATGCCTTGTATTATATTTGATCCATTACTATTGAACGTCCAATATTGCTCAACGTAGGAATACTACAAATAAATGACTAAATTCAATGAAAAAGGTTTGGACTAGATGTCTTCTTCAGTGTCTCTGTAGATTGTGTATCTTTTGCAAATATTTTCAGTTTTCTCTGGACCCATAAATAACACTATATACTATTTGCATACATACATAATATATAGGTCAAACTTGAATTTCTAATGAACTCTATTAAAACAGCAGTCATTATAAATGACCACATTAATAGACTGTGTAAGTTGTTAGTTTTGTACAGTATATATACTTTGCAGACATGTGTGAACACACTCATGTGTGTGGGTTTGTTTTCACTGCACCTCTTTGCACGCTTCACGGGATTCTGCTCTGCAGCGAAACGGTTAATTGCAGCCTGTTTGTAAACCTCTGAGGATAATAACAGCTTTCTGCAAGCTGGAAACGCTGGCCTTGGTGATAAGTGTATGGTGTCCCAGTGTCTGCCTCATTCTCCTGTGGAGAGCTCCATGCGAAAGAGAAACCTGAAACCCTTTTAACTTAACCACCGAGAGGCCATCAGTGACTTTAAATTACTGCTTCTGGCCTTGGACTAGATCCATTTATTTACAACACACCTCGTGTAGCCTTTCCAGCAGGCAAGTGTGTTTCCAAACAGCATACCTCCTCCTGGGGTCCTCCTGCTAGGAGTGAAGACGTGGAGCCCTTCTTCAATGGGACCTGAGTTCAGTATAATTCTTATTAGACTTAAACTTGAAGTCATCAGTGAATGCAAATGCCATCTCAGGTTACCAAATGGAAACACAAACCGAGAGCATTTCAATGAAGTGTGGTTTAAGATTCATTACAAAAAAAAACGTTGTTAAAAAAATAGTTATGGTTTAAGTTTGTAGCCACACAAGTCAGGAAATGCCTTATTAAAAATGAAAACTAAACTTCAACGGTGCAGCCTGAAGCCCCCAAAAATCAGGGAATGCCATACCATGCATAATTCAGCTGCATCCAGGTTAGGCTTTTAGCAGAGATACTGAGATGTGATGAGATGTGATGGGCAAGGTAGCGTTCACTAAGGGGAGCAGCGATAATGGCAGAGGTAAGAACATTCATTTTAAAACCTCAGCAACAACACTGTTAGCAAGGAAAAGTTTAACTAAGCAACCATATCATGCCGCTATAATGTGAGTGCAGGTTTTAGTGAGCGTCTACGAACCGTGAACAAACCACGCAGAGAGATCACAGACACAGAGATGGTGCTCCTGGATACCCTGGGTATGAAAAGGTTTATTTCATAGAAAGCATCGAACAGTGGGGTGTGCTTGTGAACAGTGATAATGGGTAGAGCATTCACAGTGAAGGATGCTGTTGCCTGCAGGCTCAACCATGGCAGAGCATGGATATGTAGTGCAGTTAACCTGCACCAGGTCAAGGGCAGGCGGGGACTGAGGCATTTATATAATGATCATGTAAGAAGTGAAGCCCAGTGCTGGTGTGCTGTGTTTGAAGTGTTTTTTATAGATTCTTCCAGCTTGTTTTTAAGGGAGTAGAGGCAGGGCTCCTGACAGCTCTGTCCTGCTTCACCGCTGTGCGGATTGCCTATGAATATTTAATGGCACAATTACACAGCAGCTGTAATCAAACATATTGTGTATAGTGGGATGCCACTTACTGCACTGGAAATAGGATCCCATATACTGTATAGATATCCTCATCTGACCATAAGTGCGGTGAAAGTCAGATTGTATGTTACAGCAGACTATACTATATATTTTAATAAATATATATTCAAATAAGAAAAATGCAATATTTTTTAATGTAATCAGCTTGTACTGTTTTGTTTTTCCTCAGTCAGTGTGGAGTGCTGGTAGATAATAGAATCACATCCCTGAGAGAAAAGCTAGCTGCTGCCTGACAAAGCAGTTCAACTAGAGCTGAATGCAACCCCCTGCCCTCGGCTCTCCTAATGTTAACTCCAGGCTGCTTCAGTGAGGAGGACGCTCTGACTGCACAAAGGAACACATAATAGAAAACCTGACGACTCTGTACTCGGAGATTAGAAAGTTCAGCACATCTCCGCCATAGCTTTCTGAACAAGAACCTAAAAGCGAAGGTGTTTAGTTATTTATTCTGTTTATTTTAAATTATTTATCCAGGTATGATCAGCCTGGCCGATGCATCCTCTTGTAGTACATTATTGGTTAGCTTCCTCAAAGTGGAAACTTTATAAAGGAAGCTGCATGGGGGGGAAAAAGTAGCATATTGACTTTCATGCCAAGATTGAATCACCTTGAGATCTGACTTTATTTTCCACTACATAGTGGCTGCAAAAAGTATACGTGTATACTGAGGACTGAGGATTGAGGACATTGAGCGATCTGGCAGTCTCGTGACACACAACACAACCACTACAGCAGGGCAGAGGTCAAAGCTCATTCCGGTTCAGTTTATTTATAAAGTTTATGTTGAGACAGCTGAAAAGGAAATCTAACCCATTAAACCCTGTTTAATATGGTTATTATCCCGTCGCATCTCTGGCAAACTTCAGCACAACGACAGCAACCCCTTCTCGTTGTTTGCAGCCAGCTGCGTGCAGAAGGTGTCAGTAACGGCGCCTCTTCAAAGACTTCCGGAGAGCCGCTGTGCTTGTAAACAGAAACTGGTTTGCATGTGCAGAACGATCGCAGGCTCCGGTTTAAACTGCTTGGATAGAATTCCATTAGCACAGGCTGCAGGTTATAGATGAAAGCAGCTTGGTCCGTGCGAGTGAAACAGAAGAACTTCAGACCTGCTTCATGTCAGTGTAATGTAATGCAGACGAGCCCTGGACGATAGAATTCCTGAACTTGAACTCCAGTGCAGTGCTGACTCCTGACCCCCACTGTATGAACCCTGGTAGAAGCCTCTTAACCTCCCTGTGCCTGTCTCAAGCACAGCTGTGAATCAGCAGCAGCAAAGCCCACCTGAAAACAACTCGTTTCATCTCAGCTGGGACTCTCCTGGGTCAGTCATTCCTTTACAGGAGCTGGAAAAGTCAAAGCAGTAAATAAATATGTTGCTGTAACGAGACGATCAGGAAGGGCTCTGTGTTCTGTGTTTCGAGAGCACAGCGTGACGGGCAGTTATACCCACCTCCACTGCAGCCAGAGAGGTACTTACTTCAAACGCTTTCATGACATCACCACTCACAGATGCTTTTTGCCGGGAGAAAACAACCTTTTTTTTTCTTTTACTATCAGAACAGATGAAAAGCTCTCTGAATCTGAAATCCAGGTCTGTGTGCAACGCGTTTACAGACACACCGCCAGTAACTCGTGTCAAGGGAGTGTTACGGGTCTGAACCCTTTGACCCTCCCATGCTTCCACTAGCATTAGGAATTATCTCTTATCCTTTCCATTCGCAGCCCACCACCTCCCTCCCTCCCTTAGTTTAACTGCAATTCTCCCAAAAACAAAAATCTCAAATAGGCCAATGGGTTAATTAACTCTTTTGTGCATGGAATATGAAAATAATATTTGAAAAAAGTAGTCTTGGACACACAAATATATTTTTCATTGATCATTTTTTCATTTTTTTCATTGCTTTATATGAGGTCATTATGCATTTTGATCTCCCATGTGTCCACATATAAAGACTGGAAGAGAGCTTTCTTTGCTATATGAGGTGGGTTATGCGTAAGAGAAAGACACTACAGAGTATGGTTGTGGAACACTTTAGAATCATTGATACTAAGTTATGTCTTGAATTCCTTACAAAGGCTTCAGCCCCGGCTTCCACTCTTGCTAACCCGCATTGGGAACAGCAGCAGATAAGCTCTGTTCGAGAGGCTCCAGTGAAGATCTGTTTTTTCAAAGCACAGCCCATCTGAAGCCTGTCCAGGTGATCACGTGGCTGCTAGCCTTGTGACTGTGTGTTTAATGTTTTCTTATCTTGTTAATGTTCCTGTGTTTTGTAACTGTTTTGCTCATGCCACCTCCCTGGGATCAGTGACCTGTCCTGGTTAAATCATTGAACTGAAAAAGACGTGAGCGACAGGCAGCAGAGAGCAAGCTGACGACATGGATCTGCCTCGACCCACACAACAATGTAATAGCTAACTGTTCATTTCCTATCTGAGTAATCTGGAATACTAAGACAGCGAGAGAGAGAGAGAGAGGGCTAATGCAGGTTGTGCTGTGTGATACAAGCAGCAACATCTACCATGGTTAGGTGCTATGTACTATACTGTATGGGGACTCTTCATAAATTCACTGTTTCAGTATTTCACTACGTTTTGATGTGTAACTCAGCTAGCAATAGAACAATGGAACACTATACTACAGCACTGCGTAAATATTTGTACGTATTTATAGAACAACATTCGTGAAATATTTTTGGGACAATCTGTGCTGTGCAAGGAGCCGTACTGGCGATGTTTTTTTTTAACCCATTCATGCATGAAATATGGACACATAATGAATATATTTTTACATTGAAAATGTTTTCAATCTTTTATCATTGCTTTATATGCATTTCCATCCCCATTAAAGACTAGAAGAGAGTTTTTTTTTTATCCACCCCCTATGAGGTTGCCATGGGGTTAACCATAGTTCAAGCTAGAGGCAAACAGCACAGAATGCTAATGATAGAGCTTTGATTTTATACATACCATGTTTATCATTAACAGTATTATTAGAAAACAAAATAATGGTGCAGACTTTGTATTAAAGCAAAACTGTCCTCAGATCTCTGAATGGAAAAATGCAATTCTGCCAAAGAATCCCGTAACCCCATGAAAGTGACCACAATCCCACCTCCAGAGGAGAAGAACTTGGATGGGTTACAGCATTGCGTTTACTTATTTTGCCTAATGCTATTATATAATAAAACCTGGCAGCGACTGCAATGTTCAGGACATGGGCTGTCAAATATCGACTCCTCAGATTTCAGCAAGGATCTATAGAATGCAATCCCCATTACTCTGTGTAACCTGAGCATTACAAAGCTAAACGGGTGCTGTCCTCTAATCTAATGCATGCCCTGTTCTCATGCCTTCTCTCTGGAGGGGTAGTAGTAGCAGTGAGGTCATTGTACTGCTTGGAGATAAGACTGAGCCATTGCTCCAGTGAGTGGAATGGATAGCTCAATGCTACCAGCATGACGGTTGTGTGAACAATGGAATGGCAGCACACAGAGGCAGCTGCAGTAAAATGGGACTGCGGTACAGCTGAAACATTTTTCACATTCAGATGGTAGCGCAGTGGTAATCCTTTGCAGAAGCCTGTATCGATGTCACCTCAGAACCTGGATATATTTAATAAAATGAAGCGATTCCTCTTGCATACATGCATATTTCGTGGTAGATGAATCTAAGAGGATGCAATGCAGACACATATGCTATATGTATAATATTGCACAGTATAGCCGATATCCAACCCCTGAGACGTAAGAGAAGCTGGCCACTAGTGGGAATTCTGTTCGCTCTGCCCTGAGTGGGAGGAATAAAGCTTGTGTCTTACACCACCCTATACTATATTTTTATGATGTGTAATTAAATAAGAATAACAAAACAGTGTAGCTAATATCACTGTGATATAATATTCCATCTGATACAAAGAAATTTCAGACGGCTGTATCACATCAATATCAGGGCATACTTATTGTATTTATACAACATATAGTGTATGTCACAGGGGTGGAAGTAAGACTGCTACTGCATAGCAGCTTCGCCCATTCTGGTTGCACTCTGAGTTTAATAAGATGCACCTGAGCTTGTTGCCTATGGACTGTGGCTAATCAAGCTCGTAGGAAAACCTGGAATGGGTGAAAAAGCTATGCAATAGGAGTCTGATTTCCATCCCTGTGTCAATAACAAGAAGGCTCGTAACCCAGCTCTCTTTCTAAATATTTCAATTAAATGAGCTTTCTTGCATTTGAGGTTTGGCTGTGACAGTGCACAGCCTAGAGGTGCGGTCTGTACTCACACTGCTATGTGGCACGCACAGATCACTGGATTTCTCTTGCTGGATTACATCACACACCAGGGTCTTGCTATCAGGCCCTGCTCGTTGCCACGGCAACCAGCAGCCAGGCTTGGGAAAGAGTCATTCATCTTTTTCCCTTTCTCCTTTGAATTCTCAATGCTTTTGTCAGCAGAGATGGTAACTGTATAGGAAGCAATCCCTCTGAGAGTGTGCTTGAAAGGGAGCGTGGTGGAGGGGAGTATTTGAGCTTCCCCTAGCACAATAAACCATGGGTTAGCTGCTGCAGTATAATATGGAAATATGGAATAAGGAAATGCCACACTGAAAAATACTGTGGTCTATCCAAGTGATGCAAAAACCGCCCTAAGTAGATCCCCATTTGGAATTGTACATTTTAAATAAAATGACACTAAAGAGAATTGCTTGCACACATTATTGTTTTTAAAACCTTGACACACAATCCCTGATGTAGGGATTTTTGTCCTGCTATGCTGGATGATTTCTGGTTCATTTGAAATTCTTGTCATGCCTGACAGAAGTTTAACTATCTTCTTTTGGTCCCTACTTCCAGTATTAGGTTCCAATAACATTGTGGGAGATACAGGACTGAGCTGCTAGGGGCTCCTCCACTGCCAGTGCCAGTTACTCTCTAGGATTAGCAGCAGTCCTAATTACAGTGCATATTTTGAAGCTCCATGGTTTTATTGCAAATGGAATGTTGGTTATTCTATAGAACTCCTTTATTCCAACTAGAATGTTGATTGTCTTTATTGTTCTTAAATGTGTGATTGTTCTATATAGCTGTATGTGGGGTTTTTTTGGTTTTTTTTGCACATGGGATGCTGGTTATCGTACCATAAAGGGTAAAACCAAGAACAATCAGTGATATAATTAGATCTCACAATTTGTTTGTTTCTCATTTGGGTAACATTTACCTTGGCATTTTCTCCTTCCAAAAAATCTATAAATCTGACCCAAAGTGACCGTAACCTACTTGTCAACACTTGGACACCCTGAGTTTACAGACTCTGTGGGGGTTGATCAAATGAGGAGCATGCAGCACTCTGTCACCACCAGAATAACCCTGCTTACAGTGGGGGAGGGGTGGCAGTGCATTAACAATGAAGCTCATGTGGCATGTAACTAACAGCCAAGCTGATTATAACAGACACAACACTAAAACCAAAAGACGGCTTTAAGCTGAAGAGGGCAGTGAAAACCATAAGCAGCTGATGAGAGAAAGAACTCAAGACTCCCCCTCCCCATCCTGCTGCTGGTTCAAGAAGTACATGGGGTGGGGGTCACGCTATGCAGCAGGAAACCGGGCCCGATCACAAGCCCACAGCTAGACCGGTACTGCTGTGGTCAGTCCTACAGTAACACTGTAAAGATCATGTGTGGAAGCATAACTTGCTTTCACACATGACTGCAGTTTATCAAGAAATTCCATTGCAGGAAATGGAATCCCTTGTAAGCTTCCCCAGGGTAAATCTGCACCTCACTGGGCAGTTTCACATGCTGTGCATTGAATGTGCTTGACCAAGGCTTGCCAGGCTGTAGTGTACAGTACCACGCTGGCTTCTGCCATGGTTTTACTTTGTGTTTACTAAGCTTTAAAGCTGTTTCGATTACGGATTAGTTTGATTAAGCTTTTGCTGTGGTGAGAGAAAGACACATTTTCATGCCACTGGAATGTAGTTTCTGTTGCCGTATTCCCAAGATGTTTTTCAGTGTTGTTAATTGGGCTCTTTTGTTAGTGGAAACTGGTCAACGCCCGCTTTGCCAGCCTCGCCTCTTAAGATTAGGTGACAAATTGTTTTTGAAAGCCTCAGTGTGTGTTCTGCTGGTTTACATGAAATCATCTTCTCCGCTGATACTGTTTCAATACAAAATCATAATCTAGGGGAGATTAAAATAGAGACTTTCTCCTGAGCTAGGTATTATAAATAAATAATTGAACAGTTGATACCGTTAATTAGATTAGTGGGGATGTCAAAAAATATAGTTTTAAAAGTATAAGAGAAAAAATATACTCGTTGACTACATGACTGAAGACTGCCGAATAAAAAGGGAGTGTATTTTGAAACACGCCTGTATTCCTGCTGGTGACCTAGATTGAAACGCAGGTAAAAGTTTAGCAGTGGAATCCACTGACCCACTTGTTCCCTTTGTAGAGAGCGAGTGACGTCATGCCACCTGGCACTGCAAGCACTGGAATGAAGTGCAAACCACAGCGGGCTGACTCACTCGTTCAGACCGCTGGAGCTGCATCACGTACGTTTAACCCTTTCATGTATGAGAGTTTTAAGAGTGTTGAGTTTCTTGTGTTGTTACGGCTGTCTCTAAGCAAGGTCAGGGTGTGCTTTCTCACTCTAGACCCGGCTAGCTTTGAACTCCCACAGCCACACTGACACATGCATCTCTTAAGTGGAGCCGCAGCTCAGCTTGGGTCTATTTAGTTGACTGAAATGGTGACATGTCTGAACATTGCCATTGTTTTTGTGTAATGAATTGATAGGAGGCCCAAGGTTGTGAAAATTAGACATCCAACAGTCCAGGGTAGTGACTCTCTTATTTCAACATCATATGTGAACGGCTGTATTTAGATCAATTGAATAAGACTCCCATTGCATAGCGGTTTGATCCATTCCTGGTTTTACTACAAGTTTAATTAGACACACCTGAGCTTATTACCTGTACAGTGTGGCTAATCAAGCTCATAGTAAAAACTGGAATGGATAAAACTGCTGTGCAATAGGAGTCTTATTTGCATCCCTGCTATACCTCAAACAGCTATTTGTGGCCTAATTAAAGCAACACATTTGACTATCCTTGCACCTGGTAGAGTGGACAGTCTGGATTACCCGAGTCTGCGGCCAGGCTGCTAAATGAAGCAGTGGCCAACAACACAAAATAAAAGCTCTTTAGACTGAGAAGAATCATGTCCTACTGTAGCAATAATAAATCAGAGGTGTAATATGATACCGGTGCAGGCATACAAGCACTTAATTACGGTCTCAGGGGTGTACAGTGAAGATGAGACGGGCTATACTGTCTGGCACTTGAAGAGGAGAGCTTTGGGCTTGTGTGAGGTCACTACTATGATCTGGAGTTGACTGTATCTATTTAAACATTTATTATTTATTTACCCAGGAGATTTACCCATTGAGCCTGATGTCTCATTTACAAGGGGGTCGTGGGAAACAATGAAAGAGCAATTGTACAAACAACGCAATAAAGACACCAGCAGCACAGGGAGATCAAAAGAACTGAATAAATAAGTGATATATTTCAATGTGTTAATGTGGACTGAAGGAGAAGCATTGGCAGGAGGTTCAAAACCATTGCCTAATAAGATCCTTAAAACCAGAGAAAGGCCACCCTGCATCTTTGTTTTATTTGCCAGTTAAGACTTGAGGTGACAGCAGGAGTAGCGTGTTGGACTTTAGTAGGGTACTGTTGTATTGCACTTAAAGTAACTAAACAAGCCGCCTTTCTGCCGCGTGAGCGTGGTGCTGCCGATTGGAATGCTCGAGCTGCTTAGCAGCAGCTGACGTTCTCACCCCTGCGAGGCGAAAGCACGAACCTGCAGACAAGCAACAGAGAATCCGCTCAATCCTGGAGCCTCCCATCCCCCTTTCTCTAGACCAGCACTGCCTCACAGCACAACACAGACCTGCCTGCCACTGTTTCTGAGCTCAGCATTGAGACCTGTGAGTTGTGTTGCGTGCGGCTGCGATTTCGAGACGGCAATCGACAATTGCAAATACAGCAAGTGAAGGAGTGATGATGATGTGACTGTGGTAGCACCCACCAGCCTGGTTTTAATCGAAAGGCGATACGATCCCTCCGCATTCTCCGCCGGACTGTCCTCCCTCCATCTCTGCAGCAACAGTGATGATGGGGGTGTGTATCTGAAATAGATCCAACGCATGTGTGTGTGCGCGTGTGTGTTTTAAACAATTCCTGCCGCGTGAGCACTCCCG
Source organism: Acipenser oxyrinchus oxyrinchus (assembly GCA_030684275.1). NCBI lineage: Eukaryota > Metazoa > Chordata > Actinopteri > Acipenseriformes > Acipenseridae > Acipenser > Acipenser oxyrinchus. The sequence goes on along the minus strand of CM060261.1, from coordinate 32,587,416 downwards.
CAGCAAGCAATCACAGCGAGAGTAACGGACATATATACTCGCACAGGAAACAACTCGGGGAAATTATTCAAAGCTGTGGATATTTATAAGCCATCAACGTGTATATTTCGCTTCCTCCTGATTTCATTCGCCACGGAGGATTTGGAGTACCATCTGATTTCTACCTTGCCGGCAGACATGTAAGACGGATTCCTTTTTTCCCTGCTTTTGTTTTAAGTACTAGTGCGGACGCTTGCCCGTGGCTGTCTTAGATATTTTTCTAACGGGATTAATAGTGAAGGCCCAGGGATGGGTCCATATACTGTATAGCCATACATTTACCTCACAGCTCTAGTTCCACGCCACTGTCTGTGTTATAATATTTAGGCACACAAAAAAGCAGATCATAGTGTTCAACGCAAAACCATCAAGACTGAAGTGGATTGGGGTGAAGAGAGGGAGAGCGGAGAGCTAACTACTCACTGGTTGAAAGTGCCAGTGACACAAGGGGGCTTGTTTTCTATGATTTGAATATTTCATAAACGATGCTATTATTATTATTATTATTATTATTATTATTATTATTATTATTATTATTATTATTAATAAAGACATCCATGTTGATAGCTCTTTTTTTTTAAGGCTGTCATTAGCAGTCGGGAGAGTGTTCGGTGATTGTTCTATACTGGTCGAAAGACTATCTCCTTATAAAGCTCTGAGAGTGCATTGATATTGTATGAGTAAGACAATCGCACAAGAAATGCAAAATAATAAAGGGGCTTTTTATTTATTTATAAGTAAATCGTCTTTACCTCTCCTGTCCTATCGCTATTGAGAAGCCATAATCCTCACGTCTAATCTGGTACTAGTGACTTTCATAACCACTCTCCAATTTATAAATGCATGAATGACACGACTACACTGGACTAGACTACACTCACTCATATGCAGGCCCTATAGTCTTTTTTTTTTAATATGTACAAACATTTTCAACATTTTTGTAATTGTTAAATCACAAGAATCTTCTTCCTAGTCTGAATCCAGTGCGATGGAACACACGCCATACAGTCAAGTATAATGCCATAGTACTGAGGTAACTACATACAGGCAGCATTGGCTTGGCAATAGATACATGCATGAAGTAAAAGGTTATCAATGAAAGAGCCTACCTGGGGATATATATATATATATATATATATATATATATATATATATATATATATATATATATATATAGATATATAGATATATATATATATATATAGATAGATATATATATATATATATATATATATATATATATATATATATATATATATATATATATATTAAACCAAGTAGCAGCATTGGTAAATGATGAACAGTTTGTAAAGATGCTCTTTCACTTGGGGTTTGTGCAGTGCTATTATTTATATGTTTATTTTTAGAGTTCATAAAGTGGATCCAGATGTTTGGTAAATATTGTAAATCTCACGATGTCCGTGGCGTCTCTCTCTCTCTCTCTCTCACTTTCTCTTTCTCTCTCTCTCTTTCTTTTTTTTAAATCGAGAATTAGACGTTATGAATTTGACCAATTAAGGACAGACACGAAATTGTTCTATTGCAGGGAAATTGTTTCTATTGCTGTATCAATGGACTTGGCAGAATTAGTGACACCAGAATGAAAAGTGTCTTGCCAGTTTACACAAAAACAAAAGATAAACAGAATGCAGCAATTAATTGTTAGTATTAATTAAATTAATATTCGTAACTTTAAGCCTGCATGGTAAATTGTGTGTGTGTGTGTGTGTGTGTGTGTGTGTGTGTGTGTGTGTGTTGTGTGTGTGTGATTAATTCAACAGGCACGCGAAGTTCAGTATTGCACGGTAGCTGTTTTTAAGATTTCATATCGTCTAGACATGTTGAAATACAATCACAGCCCCACTGTAAAAATCACTGCGGGAGTGTACAGTAACTATAGTGGCCTTTAATTAGTTCAAGTTTGCTGTTGTGCATTACAGGCATTTAACCACTGGATTGACTTAGAAGATGAACTGCTGTCATTGCTAGAATTTAAATGAAAATCCTGTTTAAAATGTAATGAATTCAAATATTGGGTACCTTCTAGAGTCATGGCAGAATCTGCATGTTTTTAAAGAACTGATCTTTATATGCCACTTGAAATACAAGAATAAGGAAGGGCTTCATTTCTGCAGAACTTGTGAATCTGTGTGTAAAGGCTGGGATAGACTGGTAAACATCACCTGGAACGTTTGGGAGGAAGTAGAGCTTTCATGAAATTCTGCTTTATTAGAATAATCTCACGACGTTTAAGATGGACAGTTATGAATTGACCAGCACAGTCCTTATCCAGGCTTTATTACAAAAATATGAATAAGAAAAAATCACTTGACTTGCCGTTTCTGGCAATAATAGTAAAGCGTGTTTTTTTTTTTTTTAACAATATTATTATTTTCTTTTAACATATATTAAAAATCCAAACTTAAAAGGAAAACAGGCCACTCCAAATACGACATTTAAATGTTTCAGTTCATTGCCAGGCGAGACACGTGTGATTATTAATAGCTTGTGACTGAGGAGTGGGTGTGGGTGCAAGATAAGAAACAGGATTAAAATAATGAACAGTGTCTCTTTAAATATCAGAGAGCTGGGCCCTGAGGCTGCAGGCTGATTTGCACTCCCTGGAGTCGGATTGGCTCTGGGGGGGTGAATGATCACACCCACCTCCACTGGGGGGTTAACTGTTCCCATGGTCGGTTTTATTACCAATGAAGTGGGAGTTACAGTACGCTGCCCACGTCCCTTCATAGTGTGTCTGTAGGCTGGGTCCGACCCTGCTTGATACTGCAGATCTCCTGTGCACAAGCCAGGGCCTGGTGAGTGCCTGTCCATGGGCCGACTCCCATTATGGGTGTAAAACAAGACGGATACAGCAACACAGTATAGTGTACTGTAACAAGGCAACTAGCATTAGAACAAAACCAGAACGGATTAGATTTAAGAAACGTTTAGACCTTCATGTGAAGTGTTTTAAACTTCCATTTAGGTACAAAGAGGGACATTCGATTAGTATTTGATATTGAGTCTCTTTTCTATTCTTGTGTACAGTGTAAACATATAGTGGTATGCAGTGTAGAAGAACTAGCAAACAAAAAGAAAACCAATGCAAAACTACAGTTTGTTAAAGATTTATTAAAATACTGCTGTATACCATTTAAGATGTTACATAAAGAGCAGAGAGTTTAAAAAAAGAGAGTGAAAAGTATCCCTAACCCTTGGCCCAGTCCATTGAAATGAATAGATACTGTATTTTAAAGAGAAGCAAGTTGTTTTATTCCCTATAGAAACAATGCAGAACTGATTGTGAAATATTTTCAAAGCAGCTGGGTAGCTCTCCCCATTTTAAACCATCAAACATCTGTTTATGCTTTACAGAAGTTGGCCTGCATTTTGAATTTTTTTTCCAGAGACTCTATGAAGTGGTCGGTCCTTGATTCCTTGGGAGCGATGGCACTGGGATATGAACCGACATGTAACCCTGTAACTCCCAAACATTTCAGAACGCTGTCTTTTTCAGAGTTCTGGAATTCCAGGCTGTTGTTTGATTCTGCCGTCGTTTCCAGGCACTTCCACAGCGTGTGGTCCTTCGTTTACATCATTTACATATTCACTCACTCCCAGCATTCTCTAGCTTGGAGACTGTGCTGTTCAGTGGTTAAAGAGAAGCACTGGGCTTGAATCTCCGCTAAGTTGCTCTGTAACCTGTTCCAATGGGAGCCTTGGTCCCACTACACACTGGCCCTGGCCTACAGCCAGTCCTGGGGTTCAGAAGTCCCCTTGTTTAGGTAATGAAATGACTCAGTGCCAGGGATTTCACAGCATGAATAAGTGCAGATTTAGTGGTGGAACTGCTTATTTACCACCTAGGTCTGATAGTGTGCATGTCTGAATCCTACCTCATTGTTGGTATTTCTGAAAGCCAGCCCTGAATGGGGGACCAGGGTGGGTTTCTGACCCGATCAGCCAGTGAAGTGCAGTGTGGGATTGAGTGACTTTGTGCCTGGAGAGGGACTTTACTTGAACTTGTTGATTCCCTGTGCTAGCCTCTTTGTTTAGTTTTAGGGAGGGGGGTGGTGTTCTCTAGTGCAGGTACAGTTTCGATCGGCAGTGTGTCGTGTTGTGAAGTAGCTTAGCTGATTGTGCATTGTCAAAACAAAGAGCTGCTCAGCGTTTCAGTTAGGGTTTGTTTTTATCGCAGGTGTGAAGCTAATAACCATGCTGCTTTACCGCCCGTCTCTGGTGAGCTCTTGATGCTGTAGCAAAAGCCCAGATCATTTAACACATCCAAGCATGTTAAGAGCTGAGCTGGGAGGCTCTAGTGTATCAAGTTCTCTGATTTTGGGGTTTTACAGTTTTGTCTGGATTTAGAGTTTTGTCTGGATTTAGAGAATCTTATCAACTTTACGTCATCGTGTTTTGATGTAAACTAAGAGATAATCTGGTTATTAGATCACATAAACGCCTCTCACAAGCAGGAGCTTGAATGCTTAGCGGAGATGAAGCCTGACGTTTCCTCCAGAACGATATCACAGCTGTTGGTCATAGCTGTCTGCGGCATCGTGAGGAACCCTTTCCCAGTGCAGCTCTGTTGGTTTAGTACTGCAGGCTGGTGCTGTATACAGAAAGGGGGTGCATGTGTTTTTTTCCTTTTTTCCTGTTTTAGTATAGACTTCTAAATCTAATCAGCTGCTTCCTGGTACCCAGTTATCATTTCCTGTTCAGAAGGTCACATGGTATGATTGCAGCAAAGACCAAACAGCAACTAAGTAAGACCAGCGTTGGAGTCAATCCCTTTTTAAAATCAATTCCAATTCCATTTCCAGTTCCCATTCCCTTTTAATCGATTCCAACACATCACTGATCAAAATTGCAATTTGCAGTATTCTGTTAAAATGAGTTTCTCACAGTGGCAACAAATGACTTAAATTGAAGTCCCTGTTGGTCAATTAAATTGGCTTCAAATGAAAGCAGTTGAACAATCACAACAATTATCTCTAAAACATCAATTCCAATTGCAATTCCTTTGAAGGAATTGGAATTGAAAAACAGGAAATGAGCCCAGCCGTGCTGCACAGGAAGTGATCAGGTACCAGGAAGCAAACATTTCAACAGTTTAATCTGTAGCCTTTATTTGTAATTTTAAAAACATACACATCTGCAGAACAAGTAAAGAAAAGGGGAAGAGCCTGTGTTGCTTGTTCAACACAGTCAGTATTTGTTCCTAAATATGTGTGACTGTGCCACTGTGATGGTGATGAGTATCTGGATTACAGAACCTGATACAGCATGATACGAGGATCACCTACAGAACTTGCACAACACTGACCACCTGTGTCCAAACATGTGGAACTCATATCCCGTTTCAGACATCAACCTGGGCTTGCTGTGCACTTCGGATTTCTCTCTTTTCTACGGCTGTGTTCGTTCTGCTTTGCAATCGTTTAAATGTAATGGTTTCCATTGGGATTGTGTGTTTTAGTCCCTTGGTGAAGGCAGACCTCATTAGACACAGGATCTCACTGTCCTGCATGAATACGTGGTTCCTTGGTGCATGCCCTCCTTGCGTACTGTTTTCTTACTTGGCATGATAGCAGTGCTGTCCCTATGGGTACACAATCTGCTTCAAACAACAACAGCTAAAAAATCTTCCTTCTTCTTTCACATTTCGAAGGGATGGAATAATGTTCTGAATCTACAACACCAGTGAACAAGTTGACTCTTTTTTAAATCTTTATCCATTTCTTTAAACACACTGACATTAACTGAGGTAAAACTATAAAGAAGTCAAGTCGATGATGGTTTCAGCCAGTGCCTTCATTAATGTATGGCATTATAACAGCAGTAGCTTCAAAAGTTTTCCCCTATTTCATTTTGTAGCACTGAGCTTGTTTAAAGTGAGAGTCTTTCCTAGAGCAATACATAAATACAACTGAACGCTCATGTGACAGTGTAAATCTATAGACGCTTAGTTAAGTGACTCTTCAGACTGGCAAGTGTTTACAGGTAGCTGCCACAGCGTAACAGCAACACAAGGATAACAAACATACTGCTAAGACTGAGCTGTGCTATTTTTAAACCTTCACATCATCACAGCAGCATCCATAGCTGCTTAGTGCTCTTTGTTCTGGAATATGCCAGCTCTGCTAATGATCTGTGTGGAGCTGCTGAGCTGTGTGCTGCGCGGGAGAAGGGGCTGCCAGGGGGTCACGGTGATGCTGCTTGTTCTCCGCGATGGCAAGTCGGGCTGCAGCACTGAGCATGCAGGTGCACATGACAGGGCGCTGGTGCCAGCAGCAGATGACAGGATGCAAAGTATCTCCCTGCCCTTCAGAGTCCGGTTATAGATACATGGGTTCAATGAAACAGCCAGGTCTTAACACTGCCGCTGCTGAATCATTCAAAAAGGACATGCAACCCTACAATTACAATTGCAATTACAATTACACTAAAAACTTACATAAACAACTACACATTAACTTGTTTACTGTATTTATTCTATATAACAAAGCAATAATTGCAGTACAAGACTTACAAATACAGAAACATACTATATAACTTTCTTTTATTTTTTTTTTCAAACAAATCGTGGTAACCAAAGGCAGTTGAAAATACAAGAGTAAGGATTGAATGACAAATAAATGGGTAACTGAACTGTAATCGATCAATTATAGGTCATAATTGCAGTTATGCAGGTGTGCCAAGGTTCAATTACATTGTAGTACATATAATAATATGATGTATTTATTTTTTAGTTTTACTCTATCTATTGCTAAGCTTCCCAGGCTCCTCTGCTGCCCGCTCAGTGCTGTAGTTACGTTACTGTCACCTTATACTATATACTTCAGTGTCGATCCCACTTTATACACCTGAACTCTGAAACACAACAAGCTCATTGGTTTCAGGGCAGAAATAGTCTTCATGAGGCTTATGATGAAATGACTGGAGCACCTACAGTACATGATTACAGGGCCCCCCTTGCTTGCGTAGTCTGTGCCTTTGAAGACAGGGATGTAACCACTCCACTTTGTGAAGATCGACTCCTCTCGGATCTCCTGAATGTATTAATATGTTCTTATCATTATGTAAAAAAAAATAAAAACAAATACTAAACTTCATAGAGCAAAACTGAGAGTAATTCCCCCAAATCCTACTTGTTAGTAAATTGCTTACCCTCTTTTTTCATATTATTATTATTATTATTATTATTATTATTATTATTATTATTATTATTATTATTATTATTTATTTTTTTCTCTGGTGAAGTGTTTTGCTGGCACTGAAATGCGGTCCGGTGGAGAGTCCTGCCTGTAGTTTGTAATGCCTCCAGCTCACCGAGTTAGTGACGGTGCTGACAGGATTGAATCTGAGATGATAATTGGGTGTGAGCTCATTAAAAGTAATTGTTTGGAGTGGTGGTACTGGCCACATTGTTACTCTGGGGCGCAGGGGGCAGTGAGGTCATTCTAGCACAAGTGGGCCAAGAGGGGGTTGCTTAACCTGACAACATACTTCAATTATTGTTTGTTGGAAAGATTTTGAAACAGGCTTGTTTCCATAGCTTCTTTCCATGCACACACACACAGGACCCTGGAGCCCAGTAGCCAAGACTTTTGAAGCATTGTGCTCAAGTGAGGATGCTAGTAAAAAGTCCCAATATGAATCTGAGGGAACTCAAAGCCACTTTGTGTATGTGTGTGTGTGTATGTGTGTGTGTATGTGTGTGTGTGTGTGTGTGTTTAATAAGCTGTACGGTAAGCCCCCCAATCTGATTCTGGATGGAACCGATGGTCTTGCATAGCCGGTGGTCTAGTTAGCATCGCCAAAACCGTGCATTTTGTCACCGCACTGCTGCTAACTGTGTTTAGGATTATTTATTTCAGAAGCTATTGCATTGCCCACTGTTTACCTTTCCATCTGTAACAATCCTTAATTAAATACTAAAAATACAGCGCTAATTAAAGCATAGCACTGCCATAGCGCCATTAAATAGCATTCCAGATGTTGGCATTAGAGTAAGCCTGATTTTAAGCATGTTCTGTGAAGCTGTGCGTGTCTCACTATTGTAATTTGCAAAGCGCCGTACATCCACCTGAGTGTATAATGGTGTGATGTGTGTGTAAAGTACTGTATTGGATGTCTTGTTGCACTTAGGGAAGTTATTTGTTAGGTCAAGGGCCTGTTGTGTAGGGTGATCTGTTTAACTTTGATTTTCCTAAGAGGACTAAAATGTTTTCCTCTCCACAAAGAAATCCCCAGAGCCTCAATAAAACCATGCATCGATACAGATTATTACAGACCAGACTGTGTTTTTAAACACGGGTCCCGGGCTGGGTGAAGGGAAAGTCATGAAACCCCTTTACAGAATCTGCCTTTCCCATCAGTGTTATTAACCCGTTACTGCAGGCAGTGAATCATAAACCCTTTTGAAAAGAGATAGAGGAACAGCTTCTGTTCTGCAAACAAACAAACACATTTGCAACAGGAAAGCAACTTTTTATTGTATAAAACAATCCGTTGTGGTCTTTTTTGAGGGGGAGGGAGGGAGGGAGTGAGGCAGTTTATGGAAAGATGGTTGGTAGAGAAAGGCTGTGCAGTACTTGCAGGATAGGATAGCTCCTGTTTTGTCCTACACATTTCCTGCATGTTTTTCCATCTTGCAAAGAAAGTGTGTTATTTGCGACTGGCTTCAAAACTCCAGTGGTGCTGTCTCTCTGGGTGTAAACAGCACGTAAGGGAGCAGTAAGCAACCCTGCATGTTGCTGCCGTTGTTGATGTGGAACACCATGGAATAGGGGAGACATGCAAAACACAGGCAGCACCGCCTACAGCTGGAGTACGCCTGCAGGATGCTCTTCTAATATTAATAAAATCATCTTCTGTGTAGCAGAATAATTCAAAGATAACCAAGGTGATTGGCACCTTGCACTGATAAAGAGTGCTGTGTTATTTGACAGCTGAAACAGTGGACCGGTTTATTAAATGAGGCTTAAGTGTCTGGAAGCACGATTTGTATTCAGATCAGATCAGAGGGCAGGGGGTTCCTTTGAGAGGGAGCGCTGCTGCATGGGAAAATAGCTCAGCTACCCACTTTTGTTTTAGTCTGGTGCAGTGAATATGCAGACACACACACACACACACACACACACACACAAGGGAGAATTGATGAAAACAGAAGGCATTTACAATTGTTGTTGATTTGAAAAAAGACCACACACAGGCATTCATGAGTACTGCACCTCAGAAAGGATTCCTAGAATTGAATCACACTTTCCCTAATAGAAGGAGAAGTTTCTGACTGTGTCATAGAAGGGGTCTCCAGGCTCTTCCTGTGTTGTGTCTGAAGCTTGTTTGCGAGAGAGGGACGTGGGAGAATATGATGAAGGTGGAAGAGAAAGAAGGGGAGAGAGAGAAAGAGAGAGAGGGAGAGAGAGAGTTCCCCTTTTAGGAGGCTTTGGGGGTGAAGCATGGCCCCGTTTCACATATTGGGCTTAAACCTGTGAACATTTCAGTGTTTGATATGAGTGGCAGCGTCTTTGTTCTTTCCTGGTTGTGCCAGTATGTTATGGTGCCACCTAGTGGGGAGTCAATTGTTACTTCAATTGAAGGTGGCCTAACGGAATGCTTTAAATAACTTTACCTTTATTATAATAGCATTACTCTTACTGGGATGAGAATGTATTAGTTCTTCACATCACGTTGTTAAGGATATACAAATACAACACTGTAGGTACCCTTCGGTATGACTGTCCGATTGCAGCCAGCTCATACAACGGCGTGGAAGGTGATGAGGTGTGACTGTCCGATTGCAGCCAGCTCATACAACGGCGTGGAAGGTGATGAGGTGTGACTGTCCGATTGCAGCCAGCTCATACAACGGCGTGGAAGGTGATGAGGTGTGACTGTCCGATTGCAGTCAGCTGATACGAGGGCGCGGAAGGTGATGAGGTGTGACTGTCCGATTGCAGCCAGCACATACGACGGCGTGGAAGGTGATGAGGTGTGACTGTCCGATTGCAGCCAGCTCATACGACGGCGTGGAAGGTGATGAGGTGTGACTGTCCGATTGCAGCCAGCTCATACGAGGGCGCGGAAGGTGATGAGGTACCAGGAAGCAATGCAGCAGCAGCTTTTCATCTGTACTGTAGCGTTGTCTTGAAATATCTGCAAGTAGAAAAAAAAAAACAATCAAAGAACCGACAGACCCGAGGACCAGTGACAAAGTGCTGATTCAGAGATGGGAGAATGGGTTAACTTGGGATGGGAACCTTGCTTAGAACTCCTGTAAGCTTGACTCACTGGCCAACAGTGTGTCACAACAGTGCTTCACCAGAGATTCTAATGGATTGAGTCACCGAATGTAAACCCCCCCACCACACACACACACACACCCTGAATGCAATGAACTCTGAAGAATTTGCATCCCTTCACTGGCTCCACAAAACAAATGCAAATCAGGGGCTGTTATTCCGGCTATTGTTGTCTGCACCAGCGATGTAGAGAACAGCCCTCCTTTAAACAGCTGGAGACCTGTTTAAACTGGACCCTGTCTGCTTTCGCTTGAGATCAATACCCGTTAACCTCAGTTACAGGGGGACGTCTTTGTGGGCTGCTTTCTGTAGCAGACGGCAGCCCAGCCGTTTGGATTGATCTGCAGGTCTTTTAAAGAAAAGTTTCCTTCTTAATTGCTTGCTTTGCAAAGTTCAAGGTTGTCAACTAGGGTCAGATGAATTGCATTTTGAAGCTCTTCTCCGTCTCAAAGCTACGCACTGAGTGACAGTGCTGCTGTAGAGGTTCAAGTGAAAAACTCCAGTAACCGTACAGTACAAGCTCCAGGCTTGCAGTAAAAAGCACATGAAAAATATATAACGCGTGGTAGGGTTTTATTTTAATGCGCCAGTATCCAAGAAAGCTGTTCTTGTACAACTAGAAGTATTTTATTTTATTTTTTCCCTTTCGTGTATAAAACAAGTGCCCGCACACGCATCCTTATAATAGTGTATTGTAGATGAGTAGTTCATCACATTATACCCTAAGCAATCAGAAAGGTCTGTAGCAGGAGTCGGATAAAATGATAGAGAAGATGAAAAGGCAAAGCTGTGTGTTTCCCTGACTGGTGAATTGTGGACTAGTGAACTAGGGAGGGTGGCACTGTGCAGTACATTGTGTGGGCTGTAATGTGAGCTGTAAGTGCAGAGGGTTTCTCTTGCTTCTCCCCTGGCCTGTGTGGGAGAGGCAGGAACTGGGCTGATGTCTGGCCTGCTAGCAGAGGAAACGGAGGAGGAGGAGCAGGAGATTTGGACTGATTTCCAGGCTGCACGACTACTCTCTTCAGTGTGTAATCTGTACCAATGTGACTGCAATGAAGGCAGGATTACGGCACAGCCAACCTGGGATTTGAGAGCTAGCTGTACTGAGAGACACTGGTGAGACGTCCCTGCAGCAAACCGCCCGCAGCAATGCAGTGTGGATACAGAGGTACTGGCTTGCTGGGTCACTTCTCTGTTTGGGTTAGCGTAGGAGCTTTGAGGAAATCCAGGAGCAGAGGCCAATAACTTCACCTCTCTTTTTCTCTTTTTTCCTGTAATTTGCCTGTAACAATGCGAGACAGAACTGCTGTAGGTAGTAGACCTTGTTTGTGTTGCATGAAGTTCCAGCGGAAGTCGTTTGGTTGTGTGGTTTTACTTTGCGTTGTTCTTGAAGTGTGAGTGCTGTTGATGTAGTGATGAGGAGTGTTGCTTGTTCTAGTTCAGTATTGTTTTGCCAATGTTCCTGGCCTGTTTGTCAAAGTATCAAGGTGCCCTCATGCCAGGCCAGTGATATGCAGTATTTATTGTAAACACGCTCTTGTTTCAAGGTTTCGGGGAACGCGCTGGCTGTTTTGGGAAAAGAAGCTTTAGAAACTACACACAGCTATTACTCTGTACTGTATAAGTAGAAATGTATGAAATAGTAACTTATGTATGGGACCATCTCTCCCACTAGGGGATAGATAATAAGATCCCAATTGGAAGTAAAACAGCTTAGATATAACACCGGGTATTCTTTAAGGATGGCAGTGTGAGGTCTCGTTCGTATTCGTTCATTCGTATTCTTATTTATTAAATGTTATGGATTTTGAACAAATTCTGCCTTTGCTTGTCTTTTGAATAAGGGGTATTTTCCCCCCAAACTGGACTTTAGTGTTCCAGTATTTCCAGAGGTCCAACAACACGGCGTAGAGTCACACGTACAGAACCTGCTTTCCAAACCGCCTCCCTTCTTCTCGCTGCCTGCAGGGAAGAACGAGTCACTCCTCGCCCGTGGGTTAGGGGATTCGTACCATACACACACGCCCTCTCCCCTCTCCCCTCCCAGGGGTCCGGACAGCCAGTCAGGAAGCAATTTGAGAAGAAAATAGAGCAAAGGCCAGCGTGTGCCCTCAGCTTCCCTCTCCAGGAAAGGTGACACCCTCCGTTTGCCCTCTCACCAGCGGGCAGGGTTGAGTGGACTCTGCTGCTTTAATTGCAGTACCTGGGTTAGAGATTTTCATTCTTCTGAATTTTATTATTATTATTTATTTCTTAGCAGACACCCTTATCCAGGGCGACTTACAATTGTTACAAGATATCACATTATTTTTACATACAATGACCCATTTATACAGTTGGGTTTTTACTGGAGCAATCTAGGTAAAGTACCTTGCTCAAGGGTACAGCAGCAGTGTCCCCCAGCTGGGATTGAACCTACGACCCTCCGGTCAAGAGTTCAGAGCCCTAACCACTACTCCACACTGCTGCCTTTTCAGGTCTTTTTTTCGCTACAGTGCAAGATTTTGCATTCTATTCTCTAACTGACACTTAAGGTGTGAGGAGTTTCACTTTTGATCAACGGCCTTAGTTTAATTCTTCTTTATTCCACTGAGAAAATAGGTTCAAACTTTGCAATGCAGCACAAATACTGCCTGCTGGTCCTAAAGGTGTACGAGCTGAGCTGGATTGAGCTCGCTGTTCTTTGTGGTTATTGTGACACAGTGACATGAATGATGAACAGTCATGTGAACGGGCAGTGCAGTTTATCACCGACTCCGAGTTTCTGACCTATTGTGTCACTATGAATGTCTAAAAGGTTTTTTTTTATTTATCTGCTGTCTCTAGCATTTTTCATTTATTTTAGTTTAATTCAGTTTAGCCTACGCAAAGGTTTTGATTAATCTCCCGGTGACACGATAGAAGCCACCAGTAAATGTGGGTGTTAGTTCAGGGTTAATAGCATAAGATCACCCTCATGTATTTGCCACCCTTCAGTGGGGATGTGAAAGGTTGTGTCTGCTTTATAGAGGTTCTAGATCTCAAGGAATGGGGTCTGTTGGAGAGGAACATCAAGCAATGGCAGGGAAATAGTAGATTGTTCCATCATTAACTATGGAGTAAATGACATCACAATCACATTAATAGATTTAAATAGAGACTTACCATGGAATCAAAAGCCTATAAGTACCTCCACTGTTTGTTTTCAAACACACTTTCCCTTGACAAAGGCATGTTAAACATACCGAAACATTGGGAAGTTGGCTCTTTTGAGCAAAAACTGCATATGGTATCTACTTTGTCGTTATTATTCTGGACAAATATATAAATAGTAAAAATAAATAAGTAAAATGTCACTTATTTTTTATTTATAAATGTAGCACTGTTGAGTGTTTTAATGTTCATGAATAATCTGGATAAAGTTTTGTGCATTCAGTTGGCAAAGCTTCAATGTTGCAATGCTGGGTTGCTCTACCCCTCCCCGCGTGAGCAGGCTTCCTTCTAGGAAGCGGCTCTCTGAGCAGTCGGAGAAAGGGAGGCGCTGGGGCTGGCAGGAAAGGGAAAGGCTCGACCCCGGGCTCAGAGAATAGGTGGAAGGCGTGGTTTGTCCCGGAGACTGGCCTTGCAGGAATCCCCAGAGCTCAAGGGAATATGACAAGGCTTTTCACAGTGCAGTCAGCAGGGACTCGGGACCTTATTGACCTGGAGATGAGCTTGTGTGTGCAGGGAAAGCAGAGCGGACAGACCAGGTGCTAATGCAGTAACAGAGCCCTGTCATTCTGGTCATGCTTTTTAAATCTGAGCTCAGACTGGAGTTGTGCAGCGCATAAACTGCACTCACTGTGAAAAATGTGTGCAGTCCTCCTAACTTCCCAAGTTATTCATTAGCTACACACAAACTGCACTTGTTTTTATAAAGTATGTTATATTGGATTCATTGTAATCTGAAGTGGCCTTTTATCTACTGGGATCCCGTGACAAATAAGCGTTTGTCCTGTAGATTTTTTTTGTTTTTGTTTTTCTGGGCAGCAGAACATAAACAAGACGACGTCTCTGAAATCCAGATGTTCTGGCAATGAGGTTCAGGGGCTGAGTCACAGCGCTGACGTCACCGCACTCCGCAGGATGCATCTATGAACCCTGTTGTTACTGTTGGCGGTGGCCCGGAGGTTGACATCACTGTTTGTTTTGAGGCATCTTGTAAACTTTCATTGCTAGAGACTGTATCACAACCTTTCAGAGCACCTAACTTAAATGGAAACAAAATTGTGTTTTTAGTGTTGGTTTCCTTATAAAAGTTTCTGCCATGGCAAAATCATCATGTTGTAAAGCATTGTATGATCGCAAAGTGAAACACACACACACACATGCACCCTGAATGCAGATTTGGAAAGAGAGATTATCTGATGCAGTGAAAGCATCACTACCAGCCTCTGACTATCTCCGAAATGCCTGGAATGTGTGAACAGGGAGTCAGCTCGGCTGATGGAGCAGGGCCCTAGTCTTGCTGGCTATTGTGCTAAAGTGTTTTGTTTTGTTTTTTTGGTTTTGAGTTAAGTGATTAGCCAGCCAGTTTTGGATGCATTACACAACCTTGGCTAGCAACAGAAAATGACATGCAGTTCATTGTTCAGTCTGGGTGGACTACAGAGGGACTCTTGTGTGGTAGGGAGAATGCTGTAGGTGGCCACCGGGTATTTCCTTGGTGGGAGAAACTGGAGTAATACTTGAATAAACTATTTACTGTGTGCTGCAGTTGGACAATCTATTGAGCGACTTGACAGGGAACTTCTGGAGGCCGTTGAAGCACCTGATTTCCGGGTTAAACTACAAAAGGATCTGTACGTTTGAAACTTGGTGGTATCTGCCCGGTTCTTTCTGAAAAATAAAACGGTAGGTTTGGGAAATGTTTAAAAAAGCTTGCACTTTATCACCTCATTTGCGATGGTGATTTTCTGAAGTCACTGGTTTCCAGTTAACACAAGCCTGGAGTGATGCGCTCTGCTCCCATCACCTGTTGTAATGGTAGAAGGTTGTGCTGTTTGAGAGCAGTTTGGCATTGGAGTGTAGGCAGGCAGGGCTGGTCACAGGGCGGGGTAGCTGGCAGGGTGAAATCCAGAGTCCAGGACTGAGCATTGATAATATATGAAAAAGATGCGCCCATACCTTTTTACGATGTCTGCAATCATCGACTGGTTCTCAATTATTTGTTTGTTAATGTGCTTTGACTGTGAGTTCAGGGGCTGCTCTTCAGATCCAGTTGCTGTCATGTAGGCTAGATCAGCCAAAGTGTCTTTTATATATGCGCCAGAAAAAACAAAGGAAATGTAACTTGAAATAAGTCATCCACGGCATCCATTGAGAGGTGAAACTGTAAGGACCATCTTGAGGGGGCCTGTACTTGTTTTAAAGCACAACCAGTAAAACAAAACTGATCTCCAGCCATTGCTTGACTAACCCTTTTCTATCCAGAGGCATATTTGCTGTATTTTCTATGACGCTGTGTACGGTATCCATTATATAAATATTTACATTTGCAAGACGTGGGGCAGCATAACATAATGCAGCCTGTAATCCATACTGTGCAGGCCACGTGTTTAACAGTGTCATCACTCTCCCATGCTGCAGCACTGCCACATGTTTAACAGTGTGCATCACTACCATGCTGCAGCACTGCCACGTGTTTAACAGTGTGCATCACTCTACAATGCTGCAGCACTGCCACGTGTTTAACAATGTGCATCACTACCATGCTGCAGCACTGCCACGTGTTTAACAGTGTGCATCACTCTACAGTGCTGCAGCACTGCCACGTGTTTAACAGTGTGCATCACTACCATGCTGCAGCACTGCCACGTGTTTAACAGTGTGCATCACTCTACAATGCTGCAGCACTGCCACGTGTTTAACAGTGTGCATCACTCTACAATGCTGCAGCACTGCCACGTGTTTAACAGTGTGCATCACTACCATGCTGCAGCACTGCCACGTGTTTAACAGTGTGCATCACTACCATGCTGCAGCACTGCCACGTGTTTAACAGTGTGCATCACTCTCCCATGCTGCAGCACTGCCACGTGTTTAACAGTGTGCATCACTACCATGCTGCAGCACTGCCACGTGTTTAACAATGTGCATCACTACCATGCTGCAGCACTGTCACGTGTTTAACAATGTGCATCACTACCATGCTGCAGCACTGCCACGTGTTTAACAGTGTGCATCACTCTCCCATGCTGCAGCACTGCCATGTGTTTAACAGTGTGCATCACTCTACAATGCTGCAGCACTGCCACGTGTTTAACAGTGTGCATCACTCTACAATGCTGCAGCACTGCCACGTGTTTAACAGTGTGCATCACTCTCCCATGCTGCAGCACTGCCACGTGTTTAACAGTGTGCATCACTCTCCCATGCTGCAGCACTGCCACGTGTTTAACAGTGTGCATCACTCTCCCATGCTGCAGCACTGCCACGTGTTTAACAGTGTGCATCACTACCATGCTGCAGCACTGCCACGTGTTTAACAATGTGCATCACTACCAAGCTGCAGCACTGTCACGTGTTTAACAATGTGCATCACTACCATGCTGCAGCACTGCCACGTGTTTAACAGTGTGCATCACTACCATGCTGCAGCACTGCCATGTGTTTAACAGTGTGCATCACTCTCCCATGCTGAAGCACACTTACTTTGTATTGCTTGGTCTAAGTTCTTAAGCTCTTTGTGTCCCACTTGCTGGGACAACAATGAAAAAGACAAAACAACGCAGCCATTTACGTGACTTTGTGTGCTCTTTAAATAAAGTACCTGAGTGAATTCAGGTAGAATGGTCACACTCACAGATTCAGTTCACCATCACAACTGGCACTAAATAAAACCCCCTTAAAAAAACATTTAAAACCCCACAAAACTAACCAATACTAACTAACTAGCCAATACTCCACCATTAGTTTGGAACTCCCTGAGAGCATTGTAATATTTAAAGCAATTTGATGTATGATAAAGTGACGCTGAACCAAGACTTCATATACATTTGAGACTCATTTTGCAGTCACGCTGTGAACGCCTTGTTACTGTGGATAATATTTTAATCACAGGTTTGGTGATCTTGTAGGGGTAAATTCCAGTGTTTATTTAAGGAAAGTTCATTTCTGTCTCAGTTTTCATTGCAGCTCTTTAATCACCAGGCATCGACAGACAGATTTTAAGCTCAGACTCCCATGAGAAAGGAATGTAAACCATACAAGAGGTTTGCTGTGTCATTATTAAGCCATAATAATCAATTATTAGTTCTAACTGTCATCATTTATTTCCTTTACTTAACTAGACACCCGTCTGTATTTGTTCAAAACCATTTTAATTTTTTTTTTTTTTTTAAATTCAGAAAAGTTTGCATTACTTCTTTACTTTGGCATTCATACTGTAGTTTAGGACACAGACATTGTGTTTAGGGAGAGGTCTCTCTGTGCCTGGTATACAGGGGGGGAGAGTGTCAAGACATTGTTTAAATGTGGAAGCGTTAAACACAGCACGGAGACGACCCTTGTAAGGCAGGAAGTTCACAAGTTGGGGAGGGTTCCTTGCAGTCTGAAGGCCTCTCAGTGGGTGTCTGAGAGTTTTACTACCTTTGGCTGAAGCTGGGAAAGTCCTTACATGGGAGTGTTCTACCTGACAATGCCGTGCCATGCTTCACTAAAACATGCAAATTGAAAGCATCGCTGAATAGGAACGTTTCCAACTTAAATCAAGCTTTTAGGCAGTTTCACAGACCAGGGTTGTCTAAGATTTGCTTGCATTGTTGTTGTTGTTAAGCACTGACCTCCTTGTCCTCTTTGTCCCCAGGGCGTCCCTCCAGGGCAGTGTCCACCATGTCTCTGTCCGTTCGGCCGACGCGCCGGATCACCTCGTCCTCCATCAATAGGAGCCAGTCGTTCGCTGGAGTGAACTCATCAGACAAGCACTACAGGTCAGAAGGCGGGCCCGACCGGGGGCAATTACTATAGCAATTACAATCACTGTTACAGCAGAAGTGTTTGTGGAATTGCAATTACAATCACTGGTACAGCAGAAGTGTTTGTGGAATTACAATTACAATTACAAGGCTATTTTGTTCAATTAGTTACAATTATGCTGCAGTAATTACAATTATAAATACAATTACATAAACAACTCCACACATTAACATGTTTACTCTATCTATTCAAAATAACCAGCAATGTAATCACAGGTACACATACAGAAACATGCTATGTAACTTTTATTTGAAAATACAAGAATAATGAAATAAATAAATGCGTAATTTGAACTGTAATCAATCAATTATATGGTATAATTACAATAACAAATCCCCAGGTGTGCCCAGGTTCTGTGGTGTGTCAATGTGTGTGAGAGTGTCAGTGTTTATTTGTATGTCTGAATGGATGACACAGAGATGGAAGTTGCATAGCAGTTTTTGCCATTCCAGGTTTTTCTTACCCACCTACACACTCTGTCTGATTTAAGCACATATGGAAATCTGCGATGGATCAAACTGCTGTGCAGTAGGAGTCATTTTCCCATCTCTCTGCGATGGCACTGCCACATTTATTCATCAAACACACAGAGGATTAGTCACCCAAGAGCTTCAGCACAGACCTGTAATGTAGCGGCACAGTGTTCAGTTCAGAAAGCGTTGTTCTGGGTGGTTGTGGGCTCACTTTGGCTGCCGTTGTCTCTTGTACGAGTTCTCTGCTGTAGACTGGCTGACTGCCTCTCCGGAGGCTAGGTTAATCCTGTTTGGTTTGGGGAAAAACAAACACAGGGATTAGACTGTGCTATCGGATCCCATCTCTCATGCTGTAGAGGCTCTGCATACTGACTCCCACTGAGCCCCCTCTACACTGCTGAGTGGCATGGGAACCAGTACAGGGGGATAAAGGCTGGTCTGTCTGCTCCCATACAGTACCCCATCAGGGTGGCACAATGCATAGGACTCCATGCCTCTGAAACCTGGTTACATCAATTAAAAAAAGAAAGAAAGAAATTGTCCCGATTCACAAAGCTTTGTAAGTCTGGAATGCATTCACGATGGACGTTAACTGTTAGTTCTGTGTGAATAGCAATCATGTAATCATAAAAAAACAGGCTTTCCAGAGGGGAAAAAATGCTGTAAATAACTTTAAGGAATATTTCTGTTTTGCAGTAAAGAATAAATGAGTTCCCTCATTTATGTCACAGGATTGGCAGTATGTGTATGATGTAATATTATGTTTTACAATATTACACAGGGAGGGGAGAGGGGTGGTGATGGCATTATGTGTGCTGTGATTAAGTAATTAAATTAAATACTTCTAGAATTTCAAGTCCTACTTCCCTGCACACCCCCGCGCTGCACTTGCTTGTCTCCACAAACTGCTCTTTGTTTGACTGGACTGGAGAGCCCAGACTGCTGGACAGAACCCTCGCTGGGGCTGCCATTGTGAGGGGCGAATGATCTCGTGACATCAAGAGCCTGCATCTCATGTATAAAATCAGAAACAAAGAAACCTGACTGCTCGAGTTCCCGGCTCGCTGCGACCACACAAACAAAACCAGGATACCAGAGTGATGCTGTGACAAGGGGGCGTCACAGCCTCAGCTGTTACCCGCAGACCGATTGCCCGGCGCTTCATTAGGCCGGCCTGTAAGAGATTTCTCTTGACCTCAGCCCACCGTTTGGGACCTCAGTGTCACGCTTCACAGATCTGTAGGAGACTTTGAAATATCGAGGGTCACTGAATGCTGAGTGTGAGTCACCCTGGGTAACATACAGTGTCATTATGCACACACACTCGTGCATGCATGGCTATCAATCAGTGTCGTAAATAGAAAGTACAGAAAAATGAATAGCAGGGTTATAAAATGAACCTGAAAGAAAGCACGGCTAAGAATGTAAATACAAGTAGTTTGTTTCTTAGGAGCACTGTAATTGCTCCAGATTTTAAAGAGCTTGCTCTGGCTTATTGAAAACATGTTTTTGTACTGGGAGGTTATCAGTCATCTGGCATCGTTAGCCCTGATGAAGGACTGCGGTACACCGAAATGTTTTAAAATGAGAAAGGACCAGGGGAGGGAGATTTCCTGCAGTGATGGTGATAGAGATGTAACCCTAACCACTGGTCTTTTATTAGGAAGGGGTGTTTACATACAATCTTTTGTTTCTGTGCATGTTCATTCGTTGTGGAAGACTTACTGAACTGTTTCAGCCGAGAGCAGGAGAATACAGAAGGGTCTTTACAATTGATCGAGGACTGTTGGCTTGGATGTAAACTGTAGCCTCTCCTTTTTATTATTATAAATGGGGACTAATTAGGCAGGTTACAAGTTTAAATGTGATTCTCATTACACCTCTTCTTTAAAGGTGCAACAGATAGATCAGATCAGTGCCACCATCAGTGGACTAACCCTGTGTTGTTTTTTGTTTGTTTGCTGTTGCTGCTGTGCAGGAATCGGGCCGTGTTCAGCACCCCAACCAGCTCCAGGAAGTCTCCCTCCAGGGCCAGCAGGATGTTCACTCTCTCTCACAAGTCCCTGCCGCCCAAGGTGCCGCAGCCAGAGCGGCTGGACGAGGTCTACGAAGCGCTCAAGAGAGGCCTGCAGTAAGGGCTCGCTTCCTGAATCCAAGACCACAGCCTAGCTAGCTCCTGAGTGCAACACTACACACAGCCAGCTCCTGAGGGCAACACTACACAGCTAGCCCCTCAATGCAACACTACACACAGCTAGCCCCTCAATGTAACACTACACACAGCTAGCCCCTCAATGCAACACTACACACAGCTAGCTCCTGAGTGCAACACTACACAGCTAGCCCCTCAATGCAACACTACACACAGCTAGCCCCTCAATGCAACACTACACACAGCTAGCTCCTGAGTGCAACACTACACACCTAGCCCCTCAATGCAACACTACACACAGCTAGCCCCTCAATGCAACACTACACACAGCTAGCCACTCAATGCAACACTACACACAGCTAGCTCCTGAGTGCAACACTACACACAGCTAGCCCCTCAATGCAACACTACACACAGCTAGCCCCTCAATGCAACACTACACACAGCTAGCCCCTCAATGCAACACTACACACAGCTAGCCCCTCAATGCAACACTACACACAGCTAGCCCCTCAATGCAACACTACACACAGCTAGCTCCTGAGTGCAACACTACACACAGCTAGCCCCTCAATACAACACTATACACAGCTAGCCCCTCAATGCAACACTGCACACAGCTAGCTCCTGAGTGCAACACTACACACAACTAGCCCCTCAATGCAACACTACACACAGCTAGCCCCTCAATGCAACACTACACACAGCTAGCCCCTCAATGCAACACTACACACAGCTAGCCCCTCAATGCAACACTACACACAACTAGCCCCTCAATGCAACACTACACACAGCTAGCTCCTCAATGCAACACTACACACAGCTAGCTGGGGGATGGGCCTCCCAAGGGGGCATGTTTTGGTTTGAAAAAGTTGAATCTAGAAGTTGTGAAATGTGTTAATATTTACTAAAATATTAGCCAGTGTGGTCAGTAGTGAGTATGGCACATGACAGCCCTGATGATGCTGTATTGGGACCTAAATTCAAAGCAAAAGGTTTTGAAAGCCGCTGTGCTGACCACTCATTCTGTGCTCTATCATTGCCATGTTATAAAATAAAGCACGAAGAACCCCTTCCTCCCTCCCTTCCTTCTCCTCACTTTGAGCGTCTTTTTAAACAATGACTGGTGGGTTATGCACTCCTCTGCTCACTAACCCACGATTCTCCTTTTTAAAGATTTTAAGGATATCGCTGCAGTTGACACTCATTTTTTAGGCTTTTAAAAAGTACATTAAAAACAAGTTGCGTATATTAGAGGTGCTTTTATTCAACTGTCTTGAAAATATCCACAAATGCATATTGCTTCAAGTATTCTACGGTATATGTATGGCCAAATGCAAACTTGCTGGTTTGTTGCTACAGTAACAGCATCGCCCTTACATACAGCGTTGCTATAGGAATGGTCTCAAAATGTTTTGAGTCTTGTGTGGCACTTGGCAGGAGTTCAGATTGGTGTTGGAGAGAGAGAGCGGGCAGAGGAAGTGATGTCATTTTGTTTCCTCCCGCAGAGCTTATCTGCAGGTCCATCAGCTTGAGCTGGACAGCCTGACCCGACAGATGAGAGAGTCCAAGAGGAACTCCAGACTGGTGAGTGACACCTGAGGTAAAGATTAAAGGTCAGAGGTTTGGAGCTTTGGAAATCGGGTCACCCTATCAAAGACTGCCAGGAATGTCTTTGAATCACAAAACGCTGATATTTATGAAGTCTTCTAGCAAGCTCAAAGCAAGCTAAGACACATTTATAGAGACAAAGATTAAATTCGCACATAGAAAAAAGATTGAAACATGAAAAATGTGTGGTTGCAGAACAGAGGGGGTGATAACTAACCTAATCATTTACTTTGTGATTTCAATATCGTAACCCTGTGCTCTTTGTCATTGTAGGGCTTCCTGTATGAATTGGACAAGGTGAGTTCACGTTTTTCCTTCCTTTGCTATTATAGTATTATCTTCTTTTTTTTTTGTCTCCGTGTGGAGTAGCCTTGTATTTAAGTGCAGTCTGTATTGAATGTCTCTCTTTATTTAGTGTGAATAGATCTGTTTTTTCTTTGTACCACCCATCTGCTGTTCTGTGTTGGGGTTCAGTCAGCGTTCTATGAATGAAGTTGTTAAAGCCTTCTCCTTGCTAGTGTTGAAGCTGAGCCTTTCTTTATTTCAACAGCAAGTGAAAGCCATTGAGAGGTTCATGCGACGGCTGGAGTTTCACCTGAGCAAGGTAAGGAAACGATTCCCATGATTTTCATTGGCAAGGTGCAAACTGGTAAGCACTGCACAAGCTAGCAACCCCCAGAATCCGGAGCACAATGTGATTAAAAGATCAAGTCCCCTGATTTAAAATCAATCAATCAATCAGTTAGTATTTAATTTCCATCCCATCGGGACCCATTTTAGGTCAGCCTGCTCCCACTGTTGTGGTCTGATCACCTCTCAGTGTGTTTACGTTGGTCAAGGTCACTGCAAGGTCAGAGACTCATTGAGCGTCGTTACTTCCTAGCGCCAGAGTAATTGCAGTGGGGACACATGGCAGCGTTTATTGTTTGCAGACCGTGTGACGAAGCTTTGCAGGCAGGAATTCTGCAGCGTAGGCAAGCTGGACCCAGCAGCCTCTGCTATTTAGAAGGAGAAGGCTCAACGTTCCGAGTGGAACCTTCACACACTTAGAATGATCCTTACCTGCTCTGATTGGTTTAAAGAAAAAAAACTGCTCATGAATAATACTGTTACTTAATATTAAGCCTGTGGGGAAATTGCATACACTTCCAACTCTGTGTGCCCTGGGTTTGGTCAAACTCACAGTTTTCTTTTTTTCTACTCAATTTCCAAAGCTGTTTTCATTACTGCCTGTGAGGTGATTACATCGAAACCCGCAGACGTTTCACAAGAGCCGCGAGTGGCTGCTGATTCAACCGTGGAAAGCCCAGTATTGTAGGTTCTCTGTGTGGAATCAGCCTGTCCCTCAGCCAGCAGGATTTAGTACTTTCTGACTAAAGTACACTTGACAACTGCTAATAACAACCAGCTGGGCAATGAGCCAATTGGAGAAGTAGAGGAATCAAGCGGAGGTTTTTTTTTTCGGGGTCTTTTGCAGTAAAACTTTAAAGTTTTAAGTTGCATTGTATCGACTGGAACTGCTCACCGGGATGGGCTTTCAACAGGTAGAGAGAGTGTGGATCCATTCCTGATAGAGTGCTCATGCTCTCTATATATCAACAGGTAGAGAGAGTGCGGATCCATTCCTGATAGAGTGCTCATGCTCTCTATATATCAACAGGTAGAGAGAGTGCGGATCCATTCCTGATAGAGTGCTCATGCTCTCTATATATCAACAGGTAGAGAGAGTGCGGATCCATTCCTGATAGAGTGCTCATGCTGTCTATATATCAACAGGTAGAGAGAGTGCGGATCCATTCCTGATAGAGTGCTCATGCTCTTTATATATCAACAGGTAGAGAGAGTGCGGATCCATTCCTGATGGAGTGCTCATGCTCTCTATATTCTATATGACTCTCAGTTGGGTTCAGGGTATGGGACAGTGCTATAGAGCTACAGAAGTAATGAAACCTCCTAAGTAGGGTTATTGCAGTGAGCAACATGCTAAACCATTTAAGCAAGCCTCTTTCATCTTCCCGTTTTGAAGTGTTTTAATAGACTTCTCCTCGCAGGTCAGCTTTTCGACTTCGTAACTCCTATAAAACACCCCAAGTTAAACTTGCCCTTCGTTTTTAACTTCGTAACTCCTATAAAACACCCCAAGTTAAACTTGCCCTTCGTTTTTAACTTCGTAACTCCTATAAAACACCCCAAGTTAAACTTGCCCTTCGTTTTCAACTTCATAATCCCTAAAGTGTTTCTTGAGTTTAAAGGGTGTTACAGCAATCAACATCAAACACTAAATTCATACCTTAGATAAGGGAAAATCACTTGGAGCTAAATTATCAAAGCTATTTACTCCAGTTCAGCATTAGTATAATTTTACCACTGTACAAAGGAGAAAATCACCCAATAAAGTTACCAAACCAGACATAAACAACAACTAACACTTTTAATTCAGGGGCTTGGATGAAGTATTATGTTGTTTAATTGGTGGTGTTTTCCATTCAGAAAAAAATTGCGCTAATGACGAACTGGAATAAATAGCTTTGAGAATCTGGCCCTTGGTGCTTTGTGCAAGCGGTCAGACACAGTCCACTGTCTCTTGTGACTGACCCCTCTGTACTGTGCTGTTTCAGATTGACGAGCTCTACGAGGCCTACTGCATGCACCGGAGACTGAGGGACGGAGCCAATAAGATGGTGAAGGCTTACACTGCGGGCTCACCCGGCAGCAGAGAGGCACGAGAGAGCCTGGCAGAGGCCAACAAGGGCTACAAGGAGTACACTGAGGTAACTCCCATCCAGCCTCCAAACACTCACCCGCTGTGACGTTCACTACGCGTTCCACAGCACCCACCGGCGCTCCCCATGTTTGGTAACGCTCTACAAGGGCGATTAGTTGGGTTTTGGCTGCCTGTGATGCAGCACTGCTATTCTGTAAAGCAGCGGTATGTTTAATGTGTGTGAATGGGGTGGGCGTGTCTACTGAGCCACTCTCTATCTCCAGGAAACAGTTTGTGTACTTTGGCAGAGCTAGAAGACCTCAGGGTGACCTTGTGGCTGGCTCTACCATATATGCTCTATGGGTAAATAAAGTCTTAGGAAAGCTTACAGCATATGGGTCATTCTCTTCTATAGCGGTACAGAAAAGTCTGTCCAATTTCACACACACACAAACAGTCTCAACATTTTCTCTGGCAATTCTTTATAGTAAAGGTATAGGGAAATCACAGAGCAGAGTGGTAAAGCATGGTTAACACAAGAATATGCAGCATGAAGCGCAGTAAATGCATGGTTAACTGCATAGTGACAGAGCACATTTATTTTCAGTGGTAAACTTTAGTTAGGAAAGGCTGCACCTTCCTGTGTTGTCGGTTTTATTCATTGCAAATCTGTTCTTTTCTCGTTTTTTTAGAATATGTGCATGCTAGAGAGTGAGCTGGAGAACCAGCTGGGAGAGTTCCAGGTGAAGATGAAAGGTAAGCAAAGATAAACCGGGAGGGGGGCACGCCATAGTTCGGTGTCACAGCATTACCCCCAGTACTTTTTCTGTGGAAAGAGGAAAGACAAGGGAAACATCTGGCAGACAGTATAAAACAATTATTTCCAAAGCAAAAGGGACAGGAACGCGGGAACACAGGGCTTCAATGTGTTATTCGGCTCAAAACAGGATGTCCTCCAAACGGGTTCTGATAGCTGTGCTTATCAAGGCAGGCAGGCGAGCAGGGAGAGAGAGAGTGAATGAGCAAGCAGAGAGTTTATTTGTGTTCACAGGGTTCTGCCAACAAACCCAAACAACGCATATCGCCTCAGTTTCCAGCTCTTCACCACTTAGAGATCTGATGCATGGTGACTTTGATAAAGTACAGTCCGAGTGTTCAGAGTTGCATCTGGTTCCAGGCTTTGCTAGTTTTAGTTTTTGTTGTGTTGATGTTAACCTGCTGAATTTTCTTTTCATTCTGTTGCAGGACTGGCTGGTTTTGCGAGGCTGTGTGCTGGGGACCAGTATGAGGTGAGAAGTTCAGTCGCTGATCATGTGCTACAGCTGCAGGGGCTTACTGGTTATTAATGGGATCTTGGAAAACAAAATGTGTTCCTCCACTAGTCTATTGCAGCCTATTAACAGTCATGGGTTTAATAGTCGCTCACTGGCTTTTGAAGCACACACAGCTGATGTTCAGAGGGGCCAAAGCACTAAGTCATAGATGATAGTGTGTTTAGCCTGGCTAGCCTTCAAAGTTTGCTATCCATCCTCATTGAGTGGTATCCAAACCAATCTTAATCTTAAGGTGTGATAGCTGTGTTCGATCACAAGAGACAGCTTTCAGACCCGACTGGAAGTGAATCATGCTTGCTAGTGAATGCGATTCTTCTGCCAGCGCAGGCAGGTATTCCAGTAATGTCCTCCAGTGCTTGTGATCCAAGTGCTCTCAGATACAATCAGAGAGCTGTCAGGACACTGCTTTAAACTGAACCCGATCGGGAATGATCCCCTTGGCTCTGGTGTCTGTCAGAGACACTGTGGTTCCAAGTTGTCTCAGTGAGACAACCAGCTAATATGAATACACTGCCGTCCAACTGAGTTCATTCACAGTTCATCAGTGAGGAATTGTCATCTGGTGCAATTCTGCAACCAGGGAGGTCAGCTTGAAACAGACTGGGCCAAACAAACAAACAACCGATCGCGCTGCAATGAGGAAATCATTGTGCTGTTAGAAAGAAGCAGGTTCAAGCATGCACTGTCCTCCGAGGGTTTGGATTGATTGATTTATGTATTTATTATTAACCCATTAAGTGCCGCTGGCCTCATTTGAGGACAGGCTACTTTGTAATTTTTGGAGTATTTTTAACTGGCATCTTCCTGTTATATAAAATTTTCTTTTAACGATGTTGTTATGATAACTTACTCTAATTTTGTGAACCGCTAAAAAATGAAGTCTAAAAGTGTTAATCCTGCGCCTGGTCCCCAGATCTTCATGAAGTTCGGCCGGCAGCGCTGGAAGCTGAGGGGCCGGATCGAGATCAACGGGAAGCAGGTGTGGGACAGCGAGGAGATGGTCTTCCTGCCCCTCATCACAGAGTTCCTCTCCATCAAGGTAAGAGCAGCCCGGCAGCTCACAGCCACAGGCCTCATGGGGCTGCCCCGTGGTTACAGGCCATTGTCTGTTTTTAAGCACGGCACATTTTAATAAATAGCAGGAATATCTTAGTTGCAGCTCAATTGTATTCATATGCTTTCTTCAAAAGGTCATTTTTATTATTGATTTCATTTTTCCTTGGTTTATGTGAATGTAGTACCCCTGAAAGATGAAGGAGCAGGGCACAGGCACCATGAGGCACACACAGTGTAATCATGCTAAAACCTCATTGGTTTGTTCTATTCCATTGCACATACTGTCCTGTCAGAAAACCTTGCTCTCTTCCCAGCTTTCTAAGAAGGGCCTGCGTTTGTTTAAACAGCTTCTTCCTGTTTATTCAGAGGGAAAAGTTTGCTATACAGTGGGGCGCTCCAGATTTGTTTGGACATTTTTCTAACTGACATCGAAGGGAACTTTTATGTAAACTGTTTACGCCCTCGGGACAGATTCACGTCTTCTTGGAAGTCTGTTCAGCAGTTTTTTTCCAGGTAACACGGATTGGATTTGAGAAAATTCCAGAAAAGGAGAGTGCCGCTCTTTTAAAAGAATTGAATACTAGCTTGTGTCACAAAGTAGACAGTTTAGTAATGATTGCTTTGCCCCGCTCCGTGCTTTCCTGTTCTCTTGTTTGTCTCTGAACAGCTGTAAGGAATTCAGTATGCAGGGGCTCTCTGTGTGCTTTTGGACTGGGTTGTGGCCCTGCATGGGTTCTCTCAGCTACTCCACCTAATTCTGAATTAGACTTGCTGCCTGCAAGGGGCAGGTAAATCTTGCTTGGTTTGCAGAAACCACCGCTGCCTTTCCAGTAAAGCAACTCAATCCTATTAAACTCTCCTAATCACACAGTGCTGACCTGGAGTAATGCTGCACAGCACTGCTGCTCCTGCATGTTAAAGGAGGGACTCTGTGTTAACCATTGGAAGCGTGGTACGGGAACGGCGCATTGCGCTATATCGCTTTACTTCGCTTTTTCTCCTGTGCAAGGTTGTTACATTTTTTATTTGAGCGCTTCCTGTTCTCTAATGTGTAATAAAGACCTCAGGAAGGAAAAAGAAAAACTGAAATGCGTAGAAAATGTTTCTCCAAAAGAGTCGGAAGCCACGGTGTGTTGGAACTTTTTCCAGATTCCGGAATTACGGAAGTTCTGGCTTTTCCTTTGTTTCTTTTGTAGGTTGGTGAATGGCTGCGTCCCAAAGATAGAATGCAGGGCATGTGTTTGCAAATAAATATGTGGAAGGACAACTGACTTATCTTAATGTTTACCACGGCTTATTGTAAATATAAGGTATATTATTATGAAGTGTGTGTGCATATCCAACCCCCCCCCCACACACACAGTAACTGCATTGCCTGTTTATGCCCCCCAGGTAACAGAGTTGAAGAGCCTGGCCAATCACGTGGTAGTGGGGAACGTGTGCTGTGAGACGAAGGATCTGTTTGCCGCCCTCCCCCAGACAGTAGCAGTGGATATCAACGACCTCGGCACAATCAAACTCAGCCTGGAGGTGACGTGGAAGTAAGTACTAGAACCTGGAAACGCATTCATCCCCTCTGCTCAGCCCTGTTCCAAAACCACACAAACCAAAGAGGGCCAGTTTACTGATCCAGACATCTGAATGCAGCCGTCCTTTTCACCCTGTTAATCCTGCTGGTGTTAGTTAAACCCCCAGCTTGTCTGATTGATTAGCTGCCCCAGTACAAATGCAGTGCAGCTGGAAGGAGTTGAGCAGGGGAGCAGAGTTCAGAGCTATGGTAGGGTGTTGTTGTTAAGATCATCCACAGTTCAGATCATTCAAACAGACCTCACCGGTTCTTCTTGTCATCCTTTCCTTCCTCTGCTTTTCTTTCAGCCCGTTCGATAAGGATGACCAGTCTTCCGCGGCCAGCACTGTCAATAAAACCGCCACAGTGAACAAGAGGTTCTCCACCTACAACCAGAGCCCCCCGGACACACCTTCCCTGCGGGAGCAAGCTTTCTATGTAAGGGTTTTTAATCAACCAGAGTACACTGCAGGGGGCTGCATATACTGGACATGCCAAGCTCCTGCTCCAGTTCTTATTTCTGTTGGGTCTATATTCCTGCCAGCCTTTTTAATATAACCTTGATGTAAGTTCCATAGTTTTTACTTCCTTAGCTGTCTACGTTATGAGAAATAATACCCCAAATGTAGGTTTAGTCATCTGTGAGACAAAAAAGGGCATGTTCCTTGGTACTACTTTCAGCAATAGGGCATAATGTAAACTACATTGTGAACCCTTGTCACGATCTGGAAGAATACAGACTCAAATTTTTTTTTTTTTTTTTAATACCAATAACATTTTCCACAAAACACCTGCACAAGCTGGTATCTTAACATAAGGGAACTCAATATTTAACCATTTTAAAAGTGAATGGGACACTACACCTTTAACTGTGACAGTATTTGTTTTGTGTGGGTTAGTTTAAGCTGTAAAGCAGCAGGTAATTAACATGTCAGTCGCTGTTTGATGATCCTGTTTACTTCAATCCTCAAGAACCATTCCCAAGCCACTACAGAGCAGCACAGATGGTCCTTATTGGATGTTTTCAGAGAGACATTGGTTGAAAAGCTGTCTCGGAGTTGCTCATGTGGCGATGTCACATCCAGCTGTCTCGGAGTTGCTTGTGATACCAAGCTCTATGTAAGTTTCTGCAGTCTGACATTAGGCCGGCTTGGAGTCCTGGTAGCCTGGTGTTGCATTAGCTGTGTTCAGAGCCACCACAAGGGAGACGGGACAGGATCATTTAACCCAAGGCTCTAGGTTTACATGAAGGCCCAGGACCCATTTAAAACAACAAAAAAAAAACGTTCAATTGTATTGAATCTAACATTAAAAGTGTTAAAGATCATGAATTCTGTATTCAGTCATGCAGTTCCATTTCTGGAATTATTCTTTTAGCTGTAAACCCTTTGAGAGACGTAACTAAAAGATGTAGCTAAAAAAATAAATTGGTTCATTAGTAGCAAGAGTGAGCACTGGATAACGGTTCCTCCAGTGCAAGGCATTCCCTGGGTGCCCCTCACGTTGTGGTGGTGCAGTAGGTGTGGCGTGTGGTCCTGGTGGGTCTTAGTGTCCGCTTACTGCTGGTCTGCTAGTCCCTCACCCTCGTACTGTTGAGTTAGGGCTCCTTTGCAGAACCTTTTGCAGGATCTTCCTCAAGGTGTTTATCCTACAATGCTTTCCCTTGGGTTCCTTTATTCAACCTGTCCCTAAACTACAGAATTCAAAGATACGCTGCCATGTTCCGTATCATAGAGACTTCTATTGTTAACGTCCGCTGTATTGCTGTGTAATGATGACCCAGTTCTTAAGCATGCAGATGGATACAGGAGGTCAAGATACTCATTCTAATGAGGTTCTTACTATAATGCCATCCGTGTTGAAAATAAGAAAATGTAAGAGGGCCAGCAAGAAGGTTGATTTTATATATTATTAGGCCTGATCTTTCAGCCACCCATATGAATCCCACCTTCTCTCTCTCTCTCTCTCTCTCTCTCTCTCTGTCTTCAGAACATGCTACGCCGGCAGGAGGAGCTGGAGAACCCCGCTGCCTGGTCGAACTCCTCGGAGTCCTCGGACGACTCGTCCAGCCCACAGCTGCCCGTCAACCAGCGGCACGCCCAGAAAACAGTGGTCCAGCCCGAGATCCAGGCTCCGCCCCCCATCATCGAGATCTCCTTCGCCCCCAAGGAGGAGCCTGCGAGTACCAGCGATCCAGCCAGCCAGGAGGAGGAGCCATGCAAGGAGGACAGGGAAAAGAGCGTGGAGGTGGTGTCAAACGGGCATGTGCGCTACTCGCGGTCTCTCAGCCACATCAGCGAAGCCAGCGCGGACGCTGCCATTGTAGAGAGCATATGCACGGAGACTGTTGCCATGGAGGCTGCTGCCACAGAGACTTTTCCCACGGACACTGTTGGGGAGGCTACTGTCTCTTTTGATGCCATGTCGGTGGATGATATCGTCATGGAGGTTCCTTCCACGCCTGAAAGGGTGGAGAAAACTCCAGACCTAAAAGAACAGCAAGGGGCCACGGACTCTCAAAGCACAGTGAGCAGCAAGCCTAAAGACAGTGGGGATGTGACTAGGAACTCGCTTGTGGTGGTAGCCCAACTACCCGAAAGCACAACCCAGTCCACAGACCAGCTTTCTTCCCCAGCCCTCACCGAGGTGGGCATTGTGATGGGTTTGCCTGTAGCCCCCAGGACTGAACAGCGGCAGAGCCAGCAGGGGGCCTCGGAGGTTGAGAGGCCAGCACAGGAGGCTCCGAGGCAAGGCCAGGCTGAGGACACTTGGGCAGCGCCTAGTGAGAAAGCTAAACCTGTGGACAGCGGCGTCGAGGAGGCCCTGAACACACTGATCTCCACGCTGGATGACTACAGAGGCCAGTTCCCTGAACTCCAGCTGCTGGAGCAGGAGACGAGACACCTGGAAGAGATCCTCATGGTAAGGCTAACCCGGGGCTAAACTTTGATGTTTTATATACATTGGAGTCCGTCAGTAACGAGTTTTTCAGTTTCATGGGAGATCTTTTATTGTAGCAGGTAAAAGGGAGAGGGAACAATGCACATAGGGGTGCAACATATTTCTGTTTCTGAATATGAGAAGCAAAGAGGTCAATAATAGAGCAGGGCCCTAAAGATAGCTTTACATATTCACTCCAGGTTTGGAATGCAGGCTGAAATATCCACTGCACCCTTCATCCATGTTCCAATCAGCCCTCCTGACATCAAACATGTGTGATGAAGGAATGTTCCACCTGGGATTGGGGGGTGGGGGGAGTCCAGTCTAGATTTAAAGTCATATTTAATGAGAAACAGCATCGTACTTGGTAAAGGAGCAGTTTACATCTGTTGTTCATTACAAACTTTTTTTTTTCCTTTAATGGTTTGGACTATTTAACTATTTGGACTATTTGGACTAAAGCCCCCCACCCCGCCCACCATGTGGAACAACCCAGGTGTCCAACGAGACATTTAAACTGCAGTAAAATAAGAGAATAAAATATACAGATGCTGTTTGTAACTTATGCCACTTTCAATTCCTTATGGAAATGTACCCAAATGAGCTTCTGGTGCCGAAGGTGTCTGCTTCTTCCTCTTGCTTGAGGCGAAGTTTAGTCCTCATAATGTAGTTTGCTGCCCGATAAACAGCATGAACATACTCTCTCTGTGAAGCATTGAGTGCTTTCATCTCCTACACAAGGATTCAGTTTTAGTTACGACGTCGCTGTCCTTTTTATAGCGACATTTGAAAAGTACAGAATAATGAAAACAAATATAATTGCGTGATCATTCAATGCTAACACTGCAGAAAAAAACACAAATAATCCAATAATAACTAATTACACTAAACATGTAATCAGTCGTATCTGCTGTACAATATACTGGAAGCTGGTTGAGCTGACTGCTGCCTGTTATCAATTGGGATTGGAAGCTGTGATTGTATATGTGCAACAGAGATTCTAGAATCTCCTCCCGAGTCCTCGATGGTTCTGATCCGGTGGGGGGGGGACAGTGAGCAGGAATCTGTGTCACCCTTCAGCAGTGTTCCCCAATCCTGGTCCTGGGGGACCCCTGTGTCTGCTGGTTCTCAGTTACTTAATCAGACCCTTCATTGGTTACTTTAAGTTACTTTTCAAGTTAATTGTATAGTTAACTTGAAATCTCCAACTGTTTAAAAGCTGAAAACAATTAAAAAGGTATAAGTAAGCTAATGAATAGTTCAATTAAGGGTTCAGTTAGAAGTTGGACTGAGAGCCAGCAGACACCACGATTGGGAAACCCTGCCCTACAGTACGTGACTCGGGACATTGCTGCGTTGAATCAGGTGGGGCAGGGCGGCCGGTTGAAAGATGTAATGATCTGCACTGAAAGGAGCTCGCTGACGCCCTCTCTCCCTGTGTGTTTTTACAACAGGGTGTAGTGGGGCCGCTCTCTATGCACTGTGATTAGGGCGATGGCTCATTGAGATAAAGATGCTTTGAAAATTAAATAGGATTTCCACTTTGGTGGTCCTGAATGAAAGATGTATAAAATGTTTCTTTTTGAATAAAAAATATTCTCTACAGAAAAAAAAAAAAAAATCAGCAAGAAGGCTTTTAAAATGCTGTTGGTTGCGCGTCTTCCATTTGAGAAAACATCACTTTCACCCTTGTATGGAATCTGCTTTTTTTTTTGTCCTTTTGAAGTTTGTCAGAGCAGTTGTGTCCTTGAGACAGCCCGACTCCTGGCCTCCCACAGGGCTCCCTAAACACCAAATAGGAGAAGTGCTCATTTAAGTGTGCTAACTTTAATGATTTCTTGTATTAAAAAAGAACGCTTAAGTGAGAACTAAAACTGAGGGAACACAAAGCCACTTTTTCAGGAACAGTGTCTTGAAACCTGGTTCCATTAGATAGGAGAGCTAGTTTGAGGCCCCTTGTTTGTTAAAACCCCAAGTCTCCCCTTATGTGCTATGCAGTGGCCTGAAACCTCCTGAAACCAAGTTCCAAGCCATAAAGTGGCGTTGTGTTTCCTCTATAGTCTTTTTTCTTTAAAAGAGCCCTTAGGGACCAGCTAAATCACATTCCCCAGTTAGCACAAGACTTCTCTGCTAGAGCTGCGTGGTGACTGCGTTGAGCCTTCCCGAGTTTGACTGTGCTTGTCTGGTGTTTCCCAGCAGAGGCAGGGCCTGTGTCGGAGCCGGGCCTCCAGTATGAGCCTGACGGTGGAGCACGCGCTCGAGAGCTTCGACTTCCTCAACACCCACGACCTGGAGGACAGCGTGTCGGGGAGCTCCGACGAGGAGAGGGAGAGAGAGGGAGAGGGGGGGCAGGAGGAGGAGGAGGAGGAGGAGGAGGAGGAGGAGGGGGCGAGCAGGCCAGACAGGTATGGGGGATTCAGGGCTTATTGCATAGCGCTCAATCCAAGCATTGTAGAGAGGGGGTCGCTGGCTCTTGTGATGTGAGCAGGATTGAATAATAAACGCTCACTGGTTATTTAAATACTTACAGATCTATACTTCTATATCTGTCTGTCTATCCATTAAATCTATCTATAAAATCTATCTATTAAATTTGTACTTTAAAACAAAATAAAATGGATTCTATATGACCCTGGAGTATACAGTGCCCCCTTCATATATTTCACTATTTGATAATTCACTGTTTTCAATATTTCACATTTACAGCAAAATATAGATGCCACCAGTGTCCCTGAGTGATGCATTCTGCTGTTTTTTTATGTTGCATGCTAATGCAGTAACACCTATAGGTTTCACCAGTAGGACCCCTTGTGGCCCATAGTGGTGGTCCTTCAATTGGCAAGTTGACTGGTTAACTTAATGATCAAAGATAAACCTCTAGTACCAACTAGTGTTGGATGCATTTGTTGTAAAGATTGTACATTTCAAGGTGTTTGAACACCTCAGTATCTACAACAAGTACGACTGCCAGTGTTTCTTGGCGGCACTCCTTTCAGAGCGGCTGGCTCAGTGTGCCTTGCTGGCGGCTATGCTCTCCTAGAGACTCGGTGTAACGCTTCGGTTTGTCTTCTCCAGCTTGCAGCAGGGCAGCAGCGTGCCGGGGGAGGTGCTGTCGGAGGAGATCGGGCTCCTGGGGGACTCTGACGTGTCTCCGGACCATATGAGCACAGGCAGCGAGCATCTGGACCGGGCCCTGGTGGTGCACCTGGACAACTGCAGCCACCTGCTGCTGGTGAGCTGAGCGTGTGGGGCTGGGGGGATGCAGGGGCAGCGCGCTACACAGCAAATCCATGCTGTCAAATGTTTGATGAAAGCAAAAAACATGGTCTTATGCTATTATAAAATACGTTTTATATAGGGAAACCGGAATTAACTAGCAGTACCCAAAACAGGACTGAGTATCGGTGACTGTGAAAGACAGGTGGCTGCTTGTTTAAGAAATGGGTTCACTCGCCTGTTAATTCATTCAGGTGACCATAAATACAGGAGTCATCTGATCAGTTTCATTTTCTAATTGGGTAAGGTTTTGTAGACGGTTTGTTTGTTTCCAAAGTCTTTAAACAGAGTCTGTAAATGGAGTGTGACCAGTCCTAGGCAGGGCTGCAGTGTGACTCACATTCACACTAGTCCAGTTCTGTTCTCCTCCCAGAGCAGAGTGGAGACGCACAATGATTTAAATCTAGCCTGTCCTCTTCACAAGGGGGCAAAGGGAAATTGAACTTCTGTAACAATATATGGAAGCCGCCTCTAGATATTATCAGTGATGTCATTTGAATTGCTCTCATACAGTATATATTCTGTGGCACTGTATAAACTTCTATCAGATGTAATGTTATACTAGTTACAATAATAATAATCATCATAATAATTTTTTTTGTTTGTTCAGCAACTGGGTACGTTTGGGCCACTGCGGTGCCGGGAGATGTATGCTCTGGACAAGCTGCTGAGGGAGGCCCGAGTCCTGGGGCTGGTGTGCAAAGTGAGCGAGGAGAAGAGTGGGGTCGTGAACTCTGCTGAGGAGGGTGAGCACCGCAGACTGTACGAGTGACTAACTTCCTAAAGCCAACGCAACACAATCCATTACACACTGCTGCACCTTCATAACACTGCAGTCACAGCAACACAACACACACTGCTGCACCTTCCTAACACTGCAGAGCCACAGCAACACAACACAACACACACTGCTGCACCTTCCTAACACTGCAGAGCCACAACAACACAACACAACACACACTGCTGCACCTTCATAACACTGCAGAGCCACAGCAACACAACACACACTGCTGCACCTTCATAACACTGCAGAGCCACAGCAACACAACACACACTGCTGCACCTTCATAACACTGCAGAGCCACAGCAACACAACACACACTGCTGCACCTTCATAACACTGCAGAGCCACAGCAACACAACACACACTGCTGCACCTTCATAACACTGCAGAGCCACAGCAACACAACACACACTGCTGCACCTTCCTAACACTGCAGAGCCACAGCAACACAACACAACACACACTGCTGCACCTTCCTAACACTGCAGAGCCACAGCAACACAACACAACACACACTGCTGCACCTTCCTAACACTGCA
Source organism: Acipenser oxyrinchus oxyrinchus (assembly GCA_030684275.1). Classification (NCBI taxonomy): domain Eukaryota; kingdom Metazoa; phylum Chordata; class Actinopteri; order Acipenseriformes; family Acipenseridae; genus Acipenser; species Acipenser oxyrinchus. Next base: position 32,550,639 of record CM060261.1, on the reverse strand, counting down.
GAGCCACAGCAACACAACACAACACACACTGCTGCACCTTCCTAACACTGCAGAGCCACAGCAACACAACACACACTGCTGCACCTTCCTAACACTGCAGAGCCACAGCAACACAACACACACTGCTGCACCTTCCTAACACTGCAGAGCCACAGCAACACAACACACACTGCTGCACCTTCCTAACACTGCAGAGCCACAGCAACACAACACACACTGCTGCACCTTCATAACACTGCAGAGCCACAGCAACACAACACACACTGCTGCACCTTCATAACACTGCAGAGCCACAGCAACACAACACAACACACACTGCTGCACCTTCCTAACACTGCAGAGCCACAGCAACACAACACACACTGCTGCACCTTCCTAACACTGCAGAGCAACACAACACAACACAACACACACTGCTGCACCTTCCTAACACTGCAGAGCCACAGCAACACAACACAACACACACTGCTGCACCTTCCTAACACTGCAGAGCCACAGCAACACAACACACACTGCTGCACCTTCATAACACTGCAGAGCCACAGCAACACAACACAACACACACTGCTGCACCTTCCTAACACTGCAGAGCCACAGCAACACAACACACACTGCTGCACCTTCCTAACACTGCAGAGCAACACAACACAACACAACACACACTGCTGCACCTTCCTAACACTGCAGAGCCACAGCAACACAACACACACTGCTGCACCTTCCTAACACTGCAGAGCCAGCGGTCATTTAGGATGAAATGGGAGCCTTGACCACACTGCTGTCTAGCTGTTGTACTTTCTGATTGACTGCTATATTCTTCCAGTGTTTTAGTAACAGATCGGTTTAATGACATTCCTATTTCAATTCTTTGAGGCTTCAGGCAAACATTTATTAAATCCATTAGTACAGTGCAGCTTAAGCTCTTCTTGGGGAAAGAATAAACATGTGAGAAGTGTTGCATTAGCTAAAGCTGCTGGGTGAGGGTAATGACTGGAATCTAATGAACTGACCAAAACAGTGTGCCAAAACAAATTCAGCACAGCCACAGAGCCCCGGAGTGGTGCACGAGGGACGCGTGGGTGTACGGTGCCATTGTCCCGTAGCTTTTACATGAGCACTGCATGTATATTCAGCATGTAGCAGTTAATGCATTGGTCTTGATCCTCAGTATTGCCGTTCCTGGAATCCAAACCCAAAGCCCTGGCGTTCTGGAGCCAGTGCACAGAGTCTCTGAACGTGTACACCACGACCGCAGAGAGGTTCCTGCAGAGCCTGCGCTCAGTCTTCAGCGCCAGACTCCACGACCAGCACTCCAGCAGAGCAGACACAGGTAGGGGCCTGTCCTGCTCCAGCACAGCTTCAGACGTCTCATGGGACAGAGGCATAAACAGAAGCCACTGGGGTGGACATCTGTTCACTTGTATGAGATCTCTTTTCCATCCCCAGACTGGGTCAAGTGAAGAGAGACCTTTGAGTATTACGCCCTGTAGTCTTACAGCCTGCTTTATGCAAGACTAAGTTTGCGCTCAAGAAAAACTTTAAAAACAGCAAGAAAAAAACTTGCAGTTTTTAATTCTAGTGTTATTTTTGCACATCAGAATAGCGCCCTTATTTGAGATTACAGTAACGGCAAGAAAACATGAATGTGGCAGGAGGTGGGACGTTAACATATATAAAGTATAACTCATGGTGAAAGCAAGGTAAAGCATAGGTAAACATTGTAAAGTCAGGAAAGGAATGGTAAAGCGTGGTAAACTGTGGTAAATAAAACCATGGGGAAAGCCTAGTAAAAGTGCAATGTTCCCGCGATGTGGGTGTTGGGAGTGTTCAGTGTGTTGTATACCCTCCCCTGTAACGGTGCCCATGCCTGCTCTCCTCCCCAGTGTTTGTGAAGCTAGCTGAGCGAGTGCTGGAGAAGAGGCTGCCTAAGCGAGGCCGTAGTGGGAGGCAGGAGCTGATCACCCTCTTCCAGTACTGGAGCCACCTGGAGGAGGAGGGCGTGTCCACGCTGGACACCTACATCACTGAGCTGGCTGAGCAAGGTACGAGACACACACACTGCAAACACTTCACTGTCAGACAGCAATGACCAGGAGTACTGTGCGAACAGTATGTACCGGTACATCTAGAACAGGGCTAGAACAAGCTGGTCCTGGGGACCCCTGTGTCGGCTGGTTTTCATTCCAACTGAGCTCTCAATCACTTAACTAAACCCTTAATTGAACTAATCAATTGCTTAATTAGACCTTTTTTTAATTGTTCTCAGCTCTGAAAAAGATGCAGATTTAAAATGTTACAGCTAACTTGAAATCTGCAACTGTTTAAGAGCTGAAAACAAGTAAAAAGATCAAATTTAGTAAATTAGTTCAATTTAGGGTCTAGTTAAGTAACTGAGAGCTCAGTTGGAATAACTCAGAAAGACTAACAGGAGGTCCCCAGGACCGGTTTTGAGAAGCCCTGATCGTATAGGGAGCTGTGATACAAGCTACAATACAATACGAGCAGGTGAAAATCAGGTGGTATCTTACATAGCATCCTTTACACTCTCTCTCTCTCTCTCTCTCTCTCTCTCTCTCTCTCTCTCTCTCTCTCTCTCTCTCTCTCTCTGTTTTGTTGAGGTGTCCAATCACACAGCTCTGCTTTCATCGGTATTGTACAAGTCACAAAGCTGATACACTTTAATAATGTAATACAACAGCAGTGAGTGTATTATGATACAGACAGTATTATAACAGCAGTGCAGTGTTCTGTGTCTTTTTGTGGACCTCGTGACAGCCTTGTTTCCCCTGGCAGTGTCCCTGATTCAGAGCCTGCAGTCTGGAGACCAGGACACTGTGCTCAAGACACTGAAGCGAGTGCCGGAGACCGAGCTGCAGAAGGAGGGTCTGCGAGCGCTCAGCCTCCTGCTGCTTGACAAGAGGATCAAGGTCAGCAACGCTGCCTCCGCACTGCTGCGGAGCCTGGCAGACAGCCCTAGATCCAGGGAGAGGGTAAGAAAAACAGCCAGCTTCCTGACAGTCTCCAGCATGCACAGTGCTGATGCAAGGTTTCTGAAACTTACAGTCTCTGACGCCCCCTGGTGGGGGAAAAGATTGAGCTGCAGATATTGTGGTCATGCTTTTGAGCCAGGAGCTGGTGGCCTGTGAGTTTTGGTTGGGGTTAACTGTCAGCCTGGCCTAGGTGATGAGCATGTGCTCACGTGTGTGCGTGTGTGTGTGTGTGTGCGTGTGTGTGTGTGTGCGTGCGTGCATGCGTGTGTGTGTGTTTTTGGTGAGGTGGCTGGGAGAATAGTTATTTGCTCCATACTCTTGTAGAATACACACCCTGAAATTGTGTCCAGTAGCCACTTCCACAACAGCTCTGAGAAATGACCTGCTCAGTAATGTCTAGTTTTGCATCTGTGTGGTCCAGGAATCCAGCTGACTCTCTTCTTCTCTCTCTGTCTGTCTCTCTCTCTCTCTCCAGGCTCTGGTGTCCTGCTTGGAACTACTTGAAGATGAGAGTGTGGAGACCCGAGTAGCAGGCTGCAAGGCTCTCTCGTGTGTTAAGGTTGGCACAGCTACTCCTTCATTTGTATTTGTGCTCCAGTCCCTGGTTCAGATGAGCCGCAGTATTGCTCAGGCCCTAGCGAGGCTCTGCCAGGTTAATTGGATAAAGAGAACGATTTTTGCAATCAGATGCAATTGTGGTTCATACTGCGAGCAGTCGTTCCTGATTAAAATGAGTAGCCCAGTGCCCGCACTTGAAAGAAGAGACCTTGAGGTCTTGAAAGATTGTGATTAATTATTATTTAGTTAGTCCAATAAAAGGTGTCGCATCTCCTTCTGTTTGAGAATTAAATGCAATAGGAACCTTGATAGTTAATCATATATTTTTTTCAGGCCAAAGAGAGCATAGACCAGCTAGTGTACCTGTGCCAGGTGGACAAGGATGATGTGAGAGAGGCAGCAAAGCAGGCCCTGTTGTCCTTCGGTGAGTAAAACCCTGACTGTCGTTGTGCATCATTGCTGTGCAAGTATGATATGCTGATGTTATAGTAAAAGACATCATCTCTGTTCATTGCATCAGAAGAGATAGGAACAGCTACATGTAGCTTGAAACAGTAAGATACGGATATATATATATATATATATATATATATATATATATATATATATATATATATATATATATATATATATATATATATATATATATATATATATTTAGCAGTTTCATATTTATAAACTACGGAGTGCTGAGCTCCAATTCAGCTCACTGAAGAAAAACATAGTATGAAAGATTTATTTACAGTAAATAGTAATAACGGAAATAATAATAATCATTGATCAAGTCTTTATCCTAGCAAGTAATTCAGAATTAGAGCTATTCATGCAATGAAAAAGTTGAGGAGCACGATTTATATGAACAGTATGTACGGAATAGTATAAGCCTAGGCATGCCGAGGAATCGTTATCCCCACAATCCAATAATGTAAACGACTTGTATAACATTTTCTTGCTGGTGTAGTAACCCTGCCTCCCTGTGCTCTGTGTGTGTGTGCTCTCTATGTGTGTGCGCTCTGTGTCTGTGTGTTCTGTGTGTGTGTGTGTGTGTGTGTGCTCTCTTCTGTGTGTGTGTCTGTTCCAGGTGACGAGGGGAAGCTCGCTCAACGCTATGCAGAGGACTCTCAGGACGGCTTGCCCAGGCTCTTTGCCCCCGGCAGCATGGCTAGCACAGCGTTCTAGCGGAGCGAGCCTCACAGAGGAACCCATCCTTCCATTTGAAAGGACGGAGCGGAGCAGATTGGACGGGACTCGCTGCCTGACTGAGGAAGCAGGGAAAGCAGCACCAGTCAGACACAGAGAGAGAGAAAGCAAGCCAGTATTACTGCCTTATATTGCAGTCCAGCTTCATCTTCCAAAGCAAGGGGACAGTTTTTTTTTTTAGCGCTTGACTGATTGGAACATCACAGGCCTGTGCTTTATGACACACAAAGATTATGAGCTAATGAGGGCTACAGAGAGGGTTTGGGGGGAGGGGCTAAATGTTACATGGACTTTTCTGCTAGAAATGCACTTTGAACTTTGATCTACTTAGGACCAGGACTGCTGGCTTCTGAGCATTGAGCATCGCAGCAGGTGTGTGTGTGTGTGCGTGCGGACGGACAGCCACACTGACGAGACTTTGAAACACTTAAAGAGATGCTTCGACCTGGGGGAGCATTTCTCAAACTGGGGTGAAATCCTTAAAACATTTATCTTTTATTTACAAAGTGGGGCAGGCAGTACCGGCAGTATCTAATTCAAAAAACTGTATAGTGATCCCCCTGCATTCATTTGAAAACACTGCTGTTACACTTATCTATAATCTCCGATCCAACTAGCACCCTGTATATTCTCACCAGTGCTTTTCCAAACCTTATTCTGCTATCCTAATTTGAAAATGTTATGAGACGACAAAGTTGGGTGGGGTGCACATTGGGAATCCAAATCATTTGGGGTACAGAACTTTTCATGTTGTTCCTAGAACATCTGTCAGAATTCTAGAATGGCACTGCATCAAGACAGCCTCAGACCAACCAACAGAGGAACAGGAAAGGGTGCAGCTCGCTGGTCCAGCCCTCTCCGTGAGTCCTAATAAAGAATGAATCGCTTCCCAGTTTGAGAATGAGTCGCTTCCCGTTTGGAGGGAGTGCCCTTAGTTACAGGATATTAACCAGGTTGGGAATGGGACCTGACAGCATTATATTTTTGAACCAGTGTTGCAAATGCCGTTGAAATGCTCCATTCATTCCACTTGTCTCTTCCACTGTTGGACTGTAGTTAAGTAATGGAAGCCACTTCTATCCAAGTGCCTCATGTTACAATCTAGAACATTTTATTGTAAAGATAAAATAAAAGAATTATACATTTTATTTAAAATAAGAAAGACTTAAGCTGCAGAGGCTTCAGAAGAAGACTGTATTGTTTTATTTTCCAGTTATTTACAGATTGTGCAGGATTAAAGAAAGATGTAATAATTTCACTTGTGAGTTTTAATTTTTGTTTTTCTATAAGATATATATTGTATGTAAAAGGTCTTGCTCAAACCGGAATATAAACTAAATAATAAAAAAAACAGGATTTGACCATTTAAATCCTGGGTTTGTGGTTTATTCCGCTGTGATTGGGAACGACTGTAATAGTTTGACATCACGAGCTACTACATTCCACAGTGTTCTTCCATTCCCACATCTGAGTACATGAAGAAATCCAGTGACTGGGGATCGGTCCAGCAGTCAATCAAAATTACTCAAACCCATACACACTTGATTACAGGGGTGCTAAATCCCAGTCCTGGAGGGCTGTTCCACTCCAGGTTTAACAGGTAACATGAGATCATGAACTACTTCAGGGTCTGGATGGAGGGTTAATTTGTTCAATTAAACCATTTAGAACAGGGTTTTTAACAAAGCCCAGGAGTGGAATGGTCAATGCTGTACACCCCTGCACGAGAACAAAGAAGAAGGGAGGGCTCGATTGACGAGTTCAGCTGCAGTGTTAAAATCCCCTGCTGTTTAGATCATTAAAATAGCCGTCAGTGTCTTTCTCCCTCTTGTGTGTGTGTCTGTGTGTGTGTCCGTGGCTGAACGATGATGTCTGTGCTGCCTGTAGAAAATAGCACCGGAACTGCATTCTGGCTCCACTGCCCCACTGTCTCCTACCTACCCCTCCCCGTGCAAATCAAGACTTTTACTATGACATCGTTGTACTGTAAACCACATTGTTTTCAGACCTGTGTAAGAACAGCAGGTTAAGCACGGGAGCCTCTTGCTGAGAAGCACGAAATGTGTTGGGAATAGCTCAATAATCTTAGAATGCAATACCGTTCGTCACGGCTGTGCAAGTGCATCATTAGAAAGTCGCACTTTTTAACGTGAAAGCATGTGCTGCTGCCCTCTAGTGGGGGATCCTGTCATCCTGAGAGGCGCCTCTTTATATCCCCAGATTAGGACTCATAATAAACGTGTACATCCTATCCAAATTTCATCCCAATTGACGCCCCCACCCACCACCATGATTATAGTAGTTGCTATTAATGTTCATTTCAAAACCCACGTGTCTGTGCAGTCTGTGTATAGCCTATGGGTCCGCAGACTTTATTTAGTCGGTGATTCATCTTTATTACTACTCTTCTTGGCAACAGAAAGGCTCACAGGCATCTCATTTGCCTTTGTTTGGCAGTGAATGGGCAGGTGTTTGTTTCTGAGACCTCAAACAGTAGTGTAGCACACAACAAATATAAAGGCAATTACAAAAAATAATTTTAAAAAAAACAAAACTATGAGCTGTTTTACAACAAAGGTTCCATAATTAAAAAAAAAAAAAAAAAAACATAAAAAAAATCTTATAAGAGTTTTTGGAAGATGTCTTTCTGCTACATTCGTTTTAAAACAAGTGTATAGGATTTTATATGAAGGCGGGGACACAGTAGATTTAATCTAATTCCACGGGGTCCCTGGTGCGGATGTAGGTTGGGCGGTGCTGGTATCTGGTTGATGTAATGTTTTTGGTAGTTCCCATTAGTTTAGCCCTACACTGACATGACACGGAGGATCTGTATTTGCTGTGGCTCCCGTATGCTTTTCCTCACCCAGCTGTTTAGAAAGCTGTACATTTAGCTTGCAGGATTAGATTTACCAGATTTCCAGAGTGAAAAACTGGGACTTTTTTCTTCTTCTTCTTCTTTTCTTCAATTCACTGACGTCGTAGCAACTCTGCAGCCGTTAAAATAACATTATATAATAACACAATCATATTTAAAAATTAAACGTCGGTGTATTTATTGCATATTACCATAACAACATTGGCGTTTTTTTTTCCTATTGTCACCTAATCAAAACATGTTAAATGTACAAAAAGCCAGCTTATAAAAAAAAAAATAAAAAAAATCCGCTACCTTAAAACATGTGATATACACATAATCAGAATTATTAAACACATAATCCATTGTTTATATTATTTTTGAACGGCTCCAACACAACTTAATATGAAATTACTCTGCTATTAACTTGCTGAGCACACTAATACAGTTTTGTGACTAATCACAAATTTGAATACAATACACTAAGACATATTTAGCTACAAATGATCACCAAAAATGATTTGCATTATTAGCAAGCGCGACTCGGTGTTCTTGGTGGTGTGACTCAGATTTAACCAGTGTGTTAAAAACAAAACGAAGGGTGAACCTCATTCAGGTATAGATGTGTTTATCTGGGTGTTTTATTATTCTGAATTTGGAGATTATGCAATAAATATAAACAGGTAAAAATGTTTAATAAGATTGAATTATTTCATTTAAAGAAAATACCGTACTATAAAAATAATAAACCACAGCACAATTGGAAGAATAAAACACCAAACCATATTTTAATTTGGCTCTATCAAGAACACTCTCCTGTGGTGATATTCGGATCTTGTTTGTGTAATGTTATAAACTCTGGTGTCTAATTAACCAGCACTTGGGCACACACTCCAACTGCAGCAAACCGCTTCGTGTGGGAAGGCGCACGTCTGTCTGTCCCTGACAACAACCGTTACACGACAGCTACGATGACGTAGGACGTTCGGAATTCAAAAGTGGCGCCTCTCTCGGCCAATCCCCACAATGCTCTGTTTTCACCCCCACCCCTCCCGTCCCCTGGGCGAATCTTTCCGCGCAGGCGCAGTCCCCGGCTCCAGGCCGCCATTTTGTGCAGAGTCTACTCTGCTATAGCGGGAGAGGATTAAAAGCACCGGAGGAGCCGAACGCTGCGTGTCGTCATCGTCGACAGAACCCAGACACGAGCCCGTGCTTTAACTTACATTTAAGGAGAAATTACACAGAAAAAAAGCAGGTAGAAACGCGTTACTTTTTCGAAAAAGGAGGGTTTTTGCAGGAGCTTTCTCCGGCCTCTAGGTGTCACGATGGGGCTCCGGTCCTGGCGGCTGGCGTTTGTCTCCCTCTATCGTTATTGAAAATTTAGGAAAAAACATTTATAAGCCAGAAGTTCGGGATAATGTTCAAGTATTTACTCTTTTGCAGTCCTAATTAGGTAATATTTTGCTACGGATGGATTTTTTAAAGGCTTCGCTCTTTTGGAGGCATGTTTAGGCCAGGCGTCCATTTTCTTTTTTTCTTTGTTTCCTCTTTAGACAGAAACCTGCTACTGGCAGGAATAATTGATTCCAGAATATAGACATATTAACGCATTAAAACATTTCTTTGCAAATATTTCAAATCGCAAGATGGTCGTTGTATACCCTAGTCTGTACAATACAAATGTGTTTTTCCCCCCAAAACATGTTACATTCGATTCTGTGGTTTCGATAAACCGTATGTAAGCTGCCTTTTGCTTTGGTCGATACCAACCTGTTTTTATTAATTTCTTTTCTTTTGCGACCTTTTCTTAAATATGTTTACACCAGTGAGTAAATACACACGCTACTGTACAATGCAATCTAAAATCGCAAAGGCCAGCTAGCTACGCCTTACTTTAGCACGTCTGGTTAATGTTTACTGGCAATGCAAACCAGATCGTTTATCATATTTATTAATCAGAAGCGTGCTGTTTTTTTATTTTTTTAGTATTAGTTGTAAATTTATATTTAAGTTTATCGAGCTACTAAAGTACAATTGCATATGTGGGCATTTACCTTTTTTAAACTATTAAACCTCGCCACCTCCGAACAGTTTCAAACTAGGTAGTGGGTCTTGCTGCATGGTACGCCTATTTTCAAACAGGCCACCTTCCACCTAACGTCGAAATCGGATAAACACTTGAGAGCTCCCTCTACAATCTGGCTGCTTCAAAAGCGTAATTTAGGACAGAGGATGCAATGCAACAGTCAGCCAAATGTATTTTCGTCAGACGTGAAACTAAGAGTATGGTTGAATTTTATGGCTTTTTGTGTTAGGAATCGTTAACGTAATTTCTTTGATATTTTTTATTTATTTATTTGGTTACAGCAACTATGGCTATTCCCTACAAAATTATTTATTGTTGTGTGTGTGTGTGTAGTCCATCAAAACACGAATGTGTTTTTAAATTGCAATTAAGTCGGCTATTTATTTATTTATTTATTTACATCAGTAAATGTAATACCTTATTTGATTGCATTTCGTACATTTATTTTACATTTTGCGTTATGTACAAATTAAAGGATTTATAGATTACAAAATATTGGGGTTCCATAGTTTAAACAAGTATTTACTTAAGAACAGCCTAGATTAAATGTAGGAAATTATTTGAAATGCACGCAATCAAAGCAAAATGAATGTTTTATTTGCCAGAACACTTTAGATCCTAACTGTATTTCATTGCAGCCTTTGCAGAACAACACAATACATTTAGTTGAACAGTAACTTGTAATAGAATAAGGTAGTGCTTTTAAATATGCATTGCTAGGCTACCAGTTTAATTAGAAACCAATGGCAATGTAATTTAACCACACTGGCTGATTACAAATATCCATCTAGCGAATATACAGAGTCCGCACCAAGCAAGCAAAAGTGCAGCAATTGAATGATTTTACTGCCAAAATGTAATGTTTATAGTGTGTTCTATGTAAACACAAGGCCAACATCGATTAGTCTTGTGATGCAGCACTTTTAAGGTAGTAAGTGCGTAGTGTGCAACAAATATTTTTAAATAAGTTTTGACTACATTTGTTATAAGAAACTATGCATGCAGTGTTTTTAAGCATCTTACTCTCAACAGGTGGCAGTATAGCTAGTTGTCAGCAAGTGTTCAGACAGGTTCCAGCTGAGGTCATCAGTGAAGTCAGATTTTTAGAAAGATGAAATTTCCATTGCTGGTGCAGGTAATCTTGGAACAAACATGTACAGAGTAGAAAGCAATTGACTCTATAATTTTATTTACAAGTCATATAACCCTGCTGGGTGACTGTCTGAAAGCAACACTTGGAAACACAAGGCCAAGTGCAATATTTGGCCAGTGAGGAAAAGCAACACCAAAATAATGCACCAAGAACATTCTGACTGTTTTGGTGGGTCCAAACTAACGCAGTCTTAGGAATGCTCTGCTGCATCTTCACCAAGTAGGGTTATACTGTTATTGCTATAATAAATTAATACTAGATCAAGAAAATGTATTTCATATTTAATGCTAATATTGCATAGTTTTTTAAAGCTTTTTTCAGTAAGAACATATTGGGTCCTCCAAATAAACTTTCTTGTTCATCTTATTCTCTATCAAAACACATTTTTAGAAGATAGCTTGTTTGGGGTGGGAGTCAGGGAGGTGATATTTTGTATGATGACAATGAAGTGACTGGGATGGTTTTGTATTTAATTTATTTTCCCCTTTAAAACTTAACCAAACCAGTTTTACATTTAACATCTTTTATTTCTGTATACATAAAACAAATCTATTTGGGGTCTAGACAATTGTAGCAATCTAATAATAATAGCACTAGACATGACTCTCATAAATAGACTGATTTGTTTTTTATTTGCTGTAGATTATAACGATGGAGACAGATGAGAATGAAGCAGTCGTGGATGAAGGAGAGACCTTCTCCAAAGGGAAGGAGCGCAAGACGTACCAAAGGAGGCGGACGGGGTTCCGGAGGAGGAGAGTGACGTCCTAGTGCAGGGCCAGCCGGACGGATCAGAAGAGCAGGTGGCTGGAGAGATGGTCCAGGACGTCAATGTCAACAGCAATGTGGATATGGTGTTGATGGAGCAGCTGGACCCCACCCTACTCCAGATGAAGACAGAAGTTCTGGAAACTGATGTGCACCAGGAGGGAGGCGAGACCACAGTGGATGAAACCCAGATAATTACGTTGCAGGTGGTCAATATGGAGGAGCAGCCCATCAACCTTGGGGAGCTGCAGTTGGTGCAGGTGCCTGTTCCAGTGTCTGTACCGGTGAGCTCTGCCACTGTGGAGGAGTTCCAGGGCACCTATGAGAACATGCCCAAAGAAGGGGATCCAGTGATCTGCCACACACTGCCGTTGCCCGAGGGCTTCCAGGTGGTCAAGGTGGGTGCCAACGGGGAGGTGGAGACAGTGGAGCAAGAAGAGCTGCACCACCAACAGCAGCAGATCGAACAGCAGCAGCAGCAACAGCAACAGCAGTCCCAACAGAACGAAGACAGCACGTGGCAGAAGGATCCCGACTACCAGCCGCCCTCCAAGAAGTCCAAGAAAACCAAGAAGAGCAAGCTGCGTTATAACACTGAAGAGGGCAAGGACATGGACGTGTCTGTTTATGACTTTGAAGAGGAGCAGCAGGAGGGCCTGCTTTCAGAAGTCAACGCTGAGAAAGTGGTGGGGAATATGAAGCAGCCCAAGCCAACCAAGATTAAAAAGAAAGGTGAGGCAGTCATGACATAGGGAGGGTTTTACATGTCAACTAGGCAATATCCTCACCTATATGATACATAAATAGACTGCCAGCTATTCTATTGATTCAAATGCTTAATTTCATTACTGGGTTTTTTTTTTTTTGCAGGTGTGAAGAAAACATTCCAGTGCGAGTTGTGTAGCTACACCTGTCCCCGTCGTTCGAATCTGGACAGACACATGAAGAGCCACACTGATGAAAGGCCTCATAAATGTCACCTGTGCGGCAGAGCGTTCAGAACTGTGACGCTGCTAAGAAACCACCTTAACACCCACACAGGTATGCTTTCTCATGGAGCCTGGAACTCGGGGTCTGCCTTTCGATAACTTGGCCCCCCAGTGTAGTAACATGGCAGTAATATGCTCTTCGTAAAAATGCAGCCGTACAATCTCCACAAGATGTCAATAGATGTTTGCTTTTTGCAGGTTGCTTCAAATGTGTGTGTTTTTTCTGCTTCTTTTCTTTAGGAACCAGACCACACAAATGTCAAGACTGTGACATGGCCTTTGTGACCAGCGGAGAGCTGGTCAGACATCGCCGCTACAAACATACCCATGAGAAACCATTCAAGTGCTCTATGTGTGACTATGCCAGTGTAGAGGTGAGGGAATGCTGATCTGAAGTTATAAGCTTATGTTTCATACTGGTTTAGCATTCCCAGTTTCCTGTATTGTACTAGCCTTTGCTATAGACAGAATCTCTGCGGCTTCCTCCCCCACAGAATGTTGGCACCTTATTATTTAGTGCAACAGTAACAGGTTGATTAGAAGCCTAATGAATAATGTGCCTGATTCTTTAAAGAACTGCTTGTCCTCATCAGCTGGCTTGACTTTCCCAGGTCAGCAAGTTAAAACGCCACATCCGCTCCCACACTGGAGAACGCCCATTCCAGTGCAGCTTGTGCAGCTATGCCAGCAGGGACACCTACAAACTGAAGAGACACATGAGGACCCATTCGGGTAAGAACTCCATAACCAAGCAGGTGGAAGAGCCGCAGTTAGGCTTGCAGAGAATAGAAGGGGCTGTCTTGGTGGTTTTAGAAACATGTTAGAACACAACATTCAGGCATCTTTTTTGGGCTGCACCTGTGTGAGGAATTCTGTTTATTAACTTACCTTTTTTTTTAAATTTTATTTCCTTTACCCATGCAGGAGAGAAGCCGTACGAATGTTACATCTGCCATGCTCGCTTCACTCAGAGCGGCACTATGAAGATGCATATTCTGCAGAAACACACCGAGAACGTGGCCAAATTTCATTGTCCTCACTGTGACACTGTAATTGCCAGGAAGAGTGACCTGGGTAAGCCATTCATTGCTGCAATGTGCAATACTGTAATACCACAAGTTTGTGTGTGATGCTTCACAGAGGAACAGTGTAAGCTGGTATGTCTTATACGTTCCCTGATATTTATGTGTGCGATTTGAAATTCAGCCTTGTTCGTTTTTGTGTGTTTTCTTTTTGTAGGTGTTCATTTGAGAAAGCAGCACTCGTACATTGAGCAGGGGAAGAAGTGCCGTTACTGTGAAGCTGTGTTCCATGAGCGCTATGCCCTAATTCAGCACCAGAAGTCTCACAAGAATGAGAAGCGCTTCAAGTGTGAGCTGTGTGACTATGCTTGTAGACAGGTGAGGAGAGAGAAACACACTGGGAGATGTGCTTGAGCAGTGCCTCTCAAACAGCCGTTTGTGTTTTGCCCGGTGTAATAGATACATTTTGTATTGGCAGCTTAATGCAGAATCAGATTGAACTACTGAAGTTAGTAATGCCTGAGTTGCTTCTGCTTATTCATGATATTGGTCCCCTATTTTCCAATATAGGTAACTAATGGAGAGCAAATGTGTGAGACTGTTCTAGGAAAATTTGTGTATTTGTTTGTTGTTTTCTAAACAGTACTTGGTGGTTTGTTGAATGGTTACAGAAGAGTAAAACTAATGTGTCACTTTTGGGTGAGACGGCAGTGAATGTGCTGCTAAATCTCAATCTGTGTTTATAGCGATTCTTAATCTAACCCGTGGAATACAGCTCCCAATTTAAAATTGACAAATGTTCCTGCTTTTATCGCTTGCTCTTAGGAACGCCACATGGTGATGCACAAACGAACCCATACAGGAGAGAAGCCGTATGCCTGCAGCCATTGCGACAAAACCTTCCGGCAGAAACAGCTTTTGGACATGCACTTCAGGCGTTACCATGATCCCAGCTTTGTGCCCACCTCCTTTGTCTGCACCAAATGTGGTAAAACATTTACACGCAGGGTACGTTTTTAGAAAGAAAAAAAGTCTTTAACAATTGAATTGATGTTTTTATTGTGAACTTATATTTCTTACTAAAGCAATGTTTTCCCTTTTCAGAACACCATGGCTCGGCATGCAGAGAACTGCTGTGGACCAGACTCCATGGAAGGTGAGAACGGAGCCACACCTAAAAAGACCAGGGTCGGAAGGAAGAAGAAAATGCGCTGCAAGAAAGATGATGATGATGATGATGATAGCGGTAAGAGCCAAGTAACACCCAGTGTGTGGTTTTATTTTATTTTTATTTTCTCTCTCTCTCTCTCCATGCTCATAGTGGACAAGGCTGACCTCCGGTTTCAAAGACTCAAACGCCATCTCTGTCTGTAGACACAGTGCTTACAGAATCCTTCCTTTTTCAGAGGAGCATGCAGATCCCGAACTGGAAGACATTGAGGAGGAGGATGAGGACGACCTTGCTGAAGCGGAGGCGGAGGCTGAAGCTCAAGCTGATCTTGTGGAGGTCGAGGAGGAACCACTTACCCCTCAGCCCACCCCAGTTAAGAGAAAACGAGGCCGGCCCCCTGGCAAGGCTAACACACCAAAACCTGCTCCACGTAAGTGTGCTTCACTGCAATACTGAGGTTCAGAGACCTGCCTCCAGTAGCCTCCACATGCCAACGAAAGGCAATGTTTTAAAATTGGTGTTGTAGTTTGGCTTTGTTTTCATTGAACTAACACATGCTGTGGCAGATTACTTTGATTTTAAATAAATTGTTATTTTTAATAAATATATTAACTTTAATACCATTCAAGTAGTAAACTAATTAATTTCTTTCCCTCCCTTAGCTGCAGCCATCATACAGGTTGAAGATGAGTCTACTGGTACCATTGAGAACATCATCGTGGAGGTGAAAAAGGAGCCAGAGGCTCCCCTGGAGGAAATGAAGAGTGAGGCGGTCCAGCTGCCTGTAGTGGAGGCGGCTCCCAACGGGGATCTGACCCCGGAAATGATTCTCAGTATGATGGACCGGTGATGGGAGAGAAGCAACATGCTTGTGTTCTGTGTGTTCCTCTGTTCCCCATCCACTTCTTTTTTTTTTTTTTGTTTTGTTTTTGGCCCAGGATGTGTTCAAAAGCAACCTGTTTTTGTTATGCTTCTGTACTTGCTTTTCTTTAGACCACTGAGCGCTGTGAAGAGTTGCTAAGCAGTGCGCTGGGTTCCTTTTTTTTTTTTTTTTTTTAAATTGAGCGATTAGTGGGGGAGGGGAGGGGGCGGTGAAGGGAAGATATTAAGACCACCATTTATCTGTGAATCTAGTGAAGTGGGTGTGAAGTAGGGGGCAAGTGGTTGGATTTTTCACAGTGCTCATTTTGAAACTGCAAGATGCTTTGTACAGTCCTGATTATATCACTGCTGTAGTGGGGGAAGCTTGTATTCTTTGTTGTCCCCCGTCACATTTATTATAATATGGGTATACTCTGCATCATTGTGAATTTAACCCAGTTGAGGTTATGAATCTTTCCTCACAGTTCAATAAGTGTTTCAAGTTTATAAACGATCTTGGCGTTGCAATATTAAAGCCTCTAAGATTATGTTGTACAAAGCATCTCTGCTTAAGGTCTTTCTTGTAAATAATTTTTGTTTTCTACATTTTAACCTTTTCTAGCGATTTAAGACATTGTAAATGCTGGAAGGGCAGCATTTTAACAGTAGCTTTGGACTTCTGCTAATTTGTAGTGTGTAAATGTGCAAAATTACTATAAAATCATGCAGGAGGATTTTGGCTTTTTTTTTTATTTTTTAAATTTTTAATTTTATTTGACTTTTGCTTGCAGATAAGGATTTGGGATGTTTCAGAGCACACACAGACAATATTAATTGGGGTGGGGAAGAGCCTTTTTAAGTGTACATTTTAAGATTATGTTTAGGTAAACTTGTTCTGTATCATTTATATGTGAACAGAGAAGGAAGATTTACAACCCTGATCCTCTGAAATTGAGTCTGTAATTAACTAAAGGTTGGATGTGTGTGTTTATCTGGGGTTTAAAGAAAAGGGGCAATGTGTAACATTGAGTGGGGGTGCTTTTGTATATGAAAGTTTATCCCTTGTTAAAATACGTAAGCTTTTACAGGACGTTTTTGCTGATTTCAGAATGGAATTTCCTCTTATATGTATTGCATTTAAATTGCTTTGTTTAGCTCTTAAAGTTCTAGGTTGATGCATTTTTGTACTTGGCTGTACTGTGTGAACTTTTACAGTGGTCGAAAGTCGACTGAAAAAAAGCTGTGGGGGGTCAAAAAATGATGGGCTGGAGAATGTATTGCTGTACAGCTAATAAAAAAAAGAAATTGACCTAATCTGTGTGTGAGTGTGGTGTGTTGCACACCTTTCTGTAATCCAGGTAGCCTGCTTTGCACACATTGTCATCTAGTTTTACATACACATTTGAATAAGTGAAGCTATCTGGTTTAATGTACATACCAATCAACAGGAAGTATTTTCCTTATGATTTCAATGATCGCCATCATTTTATGACAAAACAGCATGGCAATATTTTTTGGATATAATGCAGAGATATTGGGAAGTCGCAGTTATTTGTATGCTAATATTTATAGGTTCACTTGTTAAATAAACAGCTGATTGGGATGTGTTTACATGAACAAAGAAAACCTGCATTTGCTTAATACTTTGGGGTTTGAAACTGGTCTTTAAATTCTGTATGTAACTAAAAGGCTGTTTTGGCCCAGAACCATTTTTGTGTAGTAATATTTCAAATCCAAGATGCTTTTGACAAAAAGATTACCGGTTGAATAAAATTGGACCTGTAAGCATGCTACAGAAAGATGTAATATATTTACGTTTTTTGTGCTGCTTGTCTGTCTTCTGCGAAACAAATGTATATACATTCTAGATGCATACTGGTTGCCAAGCGATCATACCAGTTTGTTCCATATTATGTATGAACAAGTTGTGTTGAGAATTTCAAGGTCATGCCATGTCCATGCAATGGAAAAAAATATATATAATGTACAACTTATACATATACTCATATACTGCACAACCTCAAGCTGAAACTACTGTATTTGTACAGCATAACTAAATAATGGACATGCTTTGTGACTGGACTTAGAGCTGCAATCTGTGGGAAATCTACATACATGAAATCCATCCACCCCTTATCCAAACCTGCCTCTTCTCCAGTTTCATTCAAAAATAAAAGCCTGTTTAACGGAGCCATGTCTTCAGAGCAGTTCAGATAAAAGGGGTTTTATTGTATGTATTGGTCTGTTCTGTATCAATCTGGCTGCAGTGGTTGCCCAACAATTAAACCTGAATATAAAGTACTTCAACCAGCACACGCACAAATTAACACAATTCAAAGCTGGCTTTTTTTTTTTAGCATTTGCACAATGGTGAGCAGATTCGCGACACAAAGAATATGAGCCGAGTGGGTTGTCGGCCTTACTCCTTGATCGTGCACAGCAGTAATTAAATGCACTACTGGCCTGAACCCTTACAGAGTGCTAACTGGGTGAGTAAATGCGTGTTGCTTTTCACATGATCTCTCACCAGTTGGATCATCCCATCAATCTAGCAAACTGGAAATAAGATCTTGTTTAAAATCTGAAGAATTGCAAGAAATATAGTCTCTTGGCCCAGCATGGCAGATACATTTTTTTTAGGCTGTGTGGTCCAGTGGTTAAAGAAAAGGGCTTGTAACCAGGAGGGCCCCGGCTCAAATCCCGCTTCAGTTACTGACTCATTATGTGACCCTGAGCAAGTCACTTAACCTCCTTGTGCTCCGTCTTTCGGGTGAGACGTAGTTGTAAGTGACTTTGCAGCTGACGCATAGTTCACACACCCTAGTCTCTGTAAGTCGCCTTGGAAAGGCGTCTGCTAAATAAACAAATAATAATAATTTGTGCTGCAAAATAAATATTGGTACTTTAAAAATGCAGGTACTTAAACTACACTGTAGCTGCACGACTTACACATTTGTTGTACTTTGAAGAAAATGATAAGACTTGGAAACTAGCCTTTATAGATGTGCATGTTTTTTAATGTATGGTGCTCTGTTGTCACAATAACAGAATGGCATGTAGTAAATATAAATGGGAGGTACAGTGTAAACACTTGCAGTTAGCATGCCTGTATTGTGAGGTGGATCCAAATATATGTTTGCCAAAGGAAAATAAAATACAAAAATGATTGACAGAAAATAACATTGGGCCACGACACTACCAAAATACACTAATACTAAAAGAAACAGTACAATGCTTTCTGTATTCTACCATTTTTGTTTAGTTGATGATAAAAGACTGCTGTTGATGTGCTACCTTTTGTTGTATCATTAATTATATTGTAGCTTCGAATTTAAATGATACCTTTAACATATTATAATAGCTATCTATAACAAACCACATGCATAACAAAATGTACTGCCTAGTTTTTACAATGTAATTTAAAAAAAAAAAAAAAAGATGAAAAACAGGAAGTGGTTTACCCTGAGATAACCACACCCCCAGGGGCCATTGAGGCGCACACACCAGACCCCTGTAGAATATCAGTGAGCCAATCAGAGCAGGAAGTTTCAGGGTGACTGATTATTAACACCTGAGGAGCCAGTCTGGAGAGGAGGAACTCCAGCAAACTCCAGCAAACTCCCCCGTCCACTGTTGCCTGGGGGTAGGGCGCTAAAGATGGCCCATTCCTTTTGTAAGGAAACCAAATTACCTTTGTGTTCTCTGAAATACAAATTCTGGCATGCAATGAAAGTGCTAACTATTTTGACTGTCAGAAGTGGTTCTGTTGTTGCAGTGAATTTGAGAACAGTGCTGATTTCTGTAGCAGTTTCAGTGAATCCCCAACGATCCTGCAATGTCAGTTTAAAAGACGATTTGTGAAGGACTTCAGCACAATGCTTTTCCAATGATGCATTGTTGATGGTTTTGTGTAACAGTTAATGATTGTTATTATAATCCTCTGTGCACTGTGAAACATTGCTGGAGTGTGGAAATCAACACTGCCACACCTCAGAGAGCATCCACACGATCTACAACTGTGTAATGAAACCGAATATAATTGTTACCTCATATCTCAACCCTACCTAATCCTGCATATGATAGCGTAGAGTGTAAATGTGGTTTTACTGCTAGGAATGTCCTGTAACGGAATAGATCTGAACCTTAAACTATGCATAATTAGGAAAGCTATTAGTTTTATGTTTTATGATATCTACGTTTCATATATATATATTACACACACAGACACACAGACATTTAATTGCTTAATGAAGGTTCTTGTCAAATAAGAACAAAAACCTGGAGCTATATTTTTTTGCAGTTCATTGAATGTATGGCACAGGGGTGTGCTCCCTCTGGTGGTGGTTGAGTGTATGACTGGTTGACCAGGAATGTGTTTGACAGAATTGAATGTTTCAGTCTCCGCTTGAGGCATGGGGTGGGTTTGAATGACACTTCTGAGAAGCTGGAATTGTTATATTATGATAGTGAGTTTTCAGTTCCCGGTACTATATATATATATTAGTATGAGTTTATGAAGTATTCTGCTGATGAAAAAGAAACAGGCTGGAAAAGGAGGGATTGCCTTCACAGACCTGTTACATTGATTACCAGTCACTGTAATACAGTAGCATACAAATGAGCCAGCATTAGGACCTGCTCCCTAGACCAGGGATAGTTTAAACAAACCAATTAACCCCACTGAACCTATCAAAGTGCAGGGGCCCTCCATGCCCAGCCTTGCACCAGGCAGCTGGAAGAACAAAGCATTAAATTATTAAGAATTTATTTCTTAGCAGACACCCTTATCCAGGGCGACTTACAATTGTTACAAGATATCACATTATACAGATATCACATTATTTATTTTCTTTACAATTACCCATTTATACAGTTGGGTTTTTACTGGAGCAATCTAGGTAAAGTACCTTGCTCAAGGGTACAGCAGAAGTGTCTCCCACCTGGGATTGAACCCACGACCCTCCAGTCAAGAGTCCAGAGCCCTAACCACTACTCCACACTGCTGCCCGCAGGTTTAGAGAATACCCTTCTAACACTCTCTTTAACAGTTGGAAAAGGCTCCATGAACTGCAGGCTTGATTTAATTGATCAAAATGGGCTTAAAAAAGACAAGCCAGTCCTTAAGAAAACAGTTGCTTAAACAGTTCTGTGAATATGATCCTTTTAAGAGTTCTGCAGGGGACGGTTCACAGCAACACAGGTAGGCCTTGTATGGTGTTGGCGCCCTGTCTGATGACGTGCTCCTAAGGAAGCCGCTTCCACTCTGAGATTGCTGTGTCTCAGTCTCAGAGTGTGGTTTTGTAGCAGGATGTGTAATCTTTGCCCTGTTGTATTGTCAAGTGGTGGTGGTGGCTGCTGCTGTCTTGCAAACAGATTGGTGACGCGATGGCTGTGAACCCCAAGCCTGCAATCTCCTACAGCCTGCAAGGTAGGAAACCCTCAGAGAACAGGCTCTGTACGCTTGTGTTGCTTTTAAAAGCTTGTTTATTGTGTGATTGAAAAAAAAACAAAAAAACCCCACCTCCCGTCCCTGCATTCAGTGCTGTCAGCGGGACACCCAGGGTGAGAGTAACGAGAGCGAACCAGAGGAGACTTCTCAACCAGCCTTGGAGCAAAACTGCTTTTGTTCGGAGATGTACTTTTTTTCTTCATTTAGATCGGCTACGTATTATACGTAGTAACTGTGGCATATGTGTGTTGGTTCTAGTCTTTCTGCTTCAAACAGCATGCCCTGGCACAGCTAGTTTCTTTGTAATGAAGACTTGCACTCTGAGCACACAGTCAGTAAGAGCTGTGTCATGATGAATGGTGCTTTGTGTCAACAGTTTTAATTAAAATTGCATCCGTTGTGCATTCACACTCATTACTTCAAAGCTATTTTACCACAAATCCCACCTGGGTTATGTGTTCTTCCACTTGGGTTACTTGCTAGGGCAGACTGGCAGCAAGCTTGCAAGACTATACATGCTGAAACTACTTCTAACCACAGCTGCACTAACCACTTATTCGAATATTCAGATCAGGCTCTTCACAGACGAGGGCCACTGGCGTTGATCGGGCTAATTTACCATGCTGCCTGATTTCTGTGCGGAGCTCCATCCCAATAATTCAGTAATCAGTCTGTGCAGCACTGCATAGCACTGCGGGTCTCCTTGACTGAAGTGTGGCATCCAGAGCCACTGGGGAAATAGAAAATTCATGCAACAAGAAGAGTGACAGTCATACCCAAATATCTGTTTGTTGGAAGTGCGGTTACAGTACCTCTAGGATGTTTGCCACCAGTCACTGTGGGCTTTGCGTCTGCATTTTGATTGATTGTTTTTTTTTTTTTTGTTGTATCTATTTTGCATCTCATAACATGTACAGCACTTGGAATTTCAGTCACCTCCACCTACCTCCCAAACTCCTCCGATACTGCATTAGTAGCTTTACCCAGCTTTCAACCACCGAGCAGGCAGTCCTCTTTCTGTAATGACGTCTAACTGTGATCTTTTTTTGTTTTTAACAGACAGCATCTCGAAATTCCTAAAGCCAGAGAACATCCAGTTCATGGGGAGGATCCTGCTGAATCGCTCCAAATCAAAGCCCAAGGAAAGAATCCTGGTGAGTCTAGCAGCTCTCTCTCTCTCTCTCTCTCTCTCTGCATGTAGAGTTCACGTACTGTGCCAACTCTTGCAAGTACTGTTTAGCACATAGAGCTTCTGCAGCTTTCTGTTTGTCAGAGTGATAAACTTACTTATTTAACGAGTGTCAGTGATTGATTATCTAAAGATCTGATGTTTTCATTGTTTCAAACTGGCTGAGTCAGACTGAAAAGCATTATCTACAGCAGTCACCCCAGCATGTGTCTCTGTCTGTCTGTCTGTCTGTCTGTCTGTCTGTCTGTCTGTTAAGGGTTTGACAGTATTCCAGTACATCTTATCATGTGTGTAGAAAATGTGGCAGAGTTCTAAATAGTAGTTCAGGGGTGGAAATAAGACTCCCATTGCATAGCAGTTTGATCCATTCCTGTTTTTACTATGAGTTTAATAAGACACACCTGAACTTGTTACCTATACACTGGATAATTACGTTTCTAGTAAAACCCGGAATGGGTGAAACTGCTGTGCAATAGGAGTCTTATTGCCATCCCTGTAGTTCCTGAAAACAGTCTTTTCTTTTCGTGATTTAGTTAATAAACTGTGAAACTGCACAAGATGATGAGATGCAATAAGAGACACCTTACACACAAGGTATAGTTAAAAGGGTAACGCTTCATTTTAAGCTTCAGTGATTATTAGTCATTAGGGTGGTAAGTGCATAGGTGCATAGGTACTGCCATGTAAGTGCTGTGTGCTTGCATATTGCTTTAATGCATATTAATAAAAGCACTAATTGTGTTCACAAAATCTGTCTCTGTATGACCTGCTAAAAATCCTCATTCGATGCATTTTAAGTAGGCTAACCACAGAGGTGTCTTGTTATTACATGTAGTGCACATACTAATACACATGGGTCAGGTTTTCAAAATCGAAATCTCTCATGATAAAGCTCTTGAATCAAAGCATTTTTTTCCCCATATTTATACAGACAGCATGACTTTAGTGAACAAAACAGAACATACCTTTTTAAAATGAAATGCAAAAGCAAAGCAGGTTTAAACTTTTGAAATGGATAAAAGCGACTGCATGAACCCAGACTCCACTAAGCAAGTACGCATCACTCGCATGCGTCGCTACAGCAAGAAGAATAGCGATGCAGTCACTCACTACACATGGTATCTACAGTGACAACAAAACCTGATTTTAAATAAATTCACAGCTATTAACCAAACAGCCAGGTGGTTAACCACAGAGCTCGCCTTCTCACGACTGATTCAGCGCAGCATCCGCTGGGGACACAGAGACAGAGCCCCAGCACCCCGCTGCACAGCCCCACCTGTCACAGTGAGGGGTGTCCCAGTTACAGCCCCACCTGTCATAGTGAGGGGCGTCCCAGTTACAGCCCCACCTGTCACAGTGAGGGGCATCCCAGTTACAGCCCCACCTGTCATAGTGAGGGGCGTCCCAGTTACAGCCCCACCTGTCATAGTGAGGGGTGTCCCAGTTACAGCCCCACCTGTCACAGTGAGGGGTGTCCCAGTTACAGCCCCACCTGTCACAGTGAGGGGTGTCCCAGTTACAGCCCCACCTGTCACAGTGAGGGGTGTCCCAGTTACAGCCCCACCTGTCACAGTGAGGGGCGTCCCAGTTACAGCCCCACCTGTCACAGTGAGGGGTGTCCCAGTTACAGCCCCACCTGTCACAGTGAGGGGCGTCCCAGTTACAGCCCCACCTGTCACAGTGAGGGGTGTCCCAGTTACAGCCCCACCTGTCACAGTGAGGGGCGTCCCAGTTACAGCCCCACCTGTCACAGTGAGGGGCGTCCCAGTTACAGCTCCCCTGTCATAGTGAGGGGCGTCCCAGTTACAGCTCCCCTGTCTCTGATAGTGAGGGGTGTCCCAGTGTCGGGGTCTCCTACCCTCCATCACCCCGCTACCTCTGTTGTTTCATTCAGCAAAAAGACTTCCCTTAGAAAGGTTTACCACTGTATTTGTTTCAGTTTTCCCATGGTTATACTCTGCATTTCCCCTAGTTTACCCTGATTTGCCATGTTTATTATTATGCTTTATCAGACCTTGCTATTTTTTACAGTGTTTACTGAAGCTTTACCATGCTTTCACTAGGAGGTGGGTCGGGGGCTGTCTGGGCCCATGTGCTCTCTTCACTGGGCTCTGCCCCTGCTTTCATCTGTTTATTCTCAATCCCGCTTTGCATATCGCTGCTCCATTAGAAACAATGGAAAAAGCAAGGGGCGGCTAAACATACTGTTACTGGAAGCAAACTGCTATTTTTACTCCCACTCCTTTGAAAAAAAAGTGAAAGGGCTGTAAAGAGCAAATCCATTTCTATGAAGTTCACAGTCAGCCTGGTATTCCTCAGCAGGGTTTCTCATGCACTGATGATCTCATGCACTGATGACAGGGCCCGTGTCCCACATCTCCAGGGTGGCTGGAATCACGTTTTCTATACTGTGTGTTTATTTGCTGGTTTGCTTATGTGTTACAGGGATGGAAATGAGACTCCCATTCACACACACAGGACTCTACAGGGGCTGCAGTGCAGAGCTCACTCACACACACAGGACTCTACAGAGCAATGCAGAGCTCACTCACACACACAGGACTCTACAGAGCAATGCAGAGCTCACTCACACACACAGGACTGTACAGAGCAGTGCAGAGCTCACTCAACACACAGGACTCTACAGAGCAGTGCAGAGCTCACTCACACACACAGGACTCTACAGGGCAATGCAGAGCTCATTCACACACACAGGACTCTACAGAGCAGTGCAGAGCTCACTCACACACACAGGACTCTACAGGGCAATGCAGAGCTCACTCACACACACAGGACTCTACAGAGCAGTGCAGAGCTCACTCACACACACAGGACTCTACAGAGCAATGCAGAGCTCACACACACAGGACTCTACAGAGCAATGCACAGCTCACTCACACACACAGGACTCTACAGGGCAATGCAGAGTTCACTCACACACACAGGACTCTACAGGGGCTGCAGTGCAGAGCTCACTCACACACACAGGACTCTACAGGGCAATGCAGAGCTCACTCACACACACAGGACTCTACAGAGCAATGCAGAGCTCACTCACACACACAGGACTCTACAGAGCAATGCAGAGCTCACTCACACACACAGGACTCTACAGAGCAATGCAGAGCTCACTCACACACACAGGACTCTACAGGGGCTGCAGTGCAGA
Source organism: Acipenser oxyrinchus oxyrinchus (assembly GCA_030684275.1). Lineage (NCBI taxonomy): Eukaryota > Metazoa > Chordata > Actinopteri > Acipenseriformes > Acipenseridae > Acipenser > Acipenser oxyrinchus. Next base: position 32,525,174 of record CM060261.1, on the reverse strand, counting down.
GCTCACTCACACACACAGGACTCTACAGAGCAATGCAGAGCTCACTCACACACACAGGACTCTACAGAGCAATGAAGAGCTCACTCACACACACAGGACTCTACAGGGGCTGCAGTGCAGAGCTCACTCACACACACAGGACTCTACAGGGCAATGCAGAGCTCACTCACACACACAGGACTCTACAGAGCAATGCAGAGCTCACTCACACACACAGGACTCTACAGAGCAATGCAGAGCTCACTCACACACACAGGACTCTACAGAGCAATGCAGAGCTCACTCACACACACAGGACTCTACAGGGGCTGCAGTGCAGAGCTCACTCACACACACAGGACTCTACAGGGGCTGCAATGAAACACTAAGAGAACAGCTCAGACACACATCAAAGGCTCTCTCTCTCTCTCTCTCTGCTGGTTAGTCACCAGCGTTTCACGGAGACAGCCGGGGTGACTCACACACACAGACCCTGGGCTGAAATTTCCTTTAACCAACTGAATTTATTCAAGAACAGCAATATCTCATATAATCTCTCTCTTTCATATGTATATATGAAATGTATTAAATAATTACATTGGTAAACTACAATTGCAGTGTACAGTACAGGACTCACTGGCAAAAGATACTGAGACAAGCACCAGTACTGTAGTAAAACAGGTTTTTTTTGTCTTGTTTTTGTTTCTTTGTTTTGTTTCATTCCAGTTGGTAATAAACCCATTTGACCCAAGTGGGTTATTATTAACAGTGCTGGTTCTGTCTGAGATTTCAAGGATTTGTACAGAATCAGGAGGTCTACCTGTTCTCAGCGAGGTCCTACTGAACCCCAGTTTCCTAACCAAGGGGCCTCACTGCCTCGTCACTTGCATTTGCCTTGAGTAAAGCTCTCTTCTTTTTCTAATGACTGGCTCTCTTCCCTGCTCCAGGTGATGACATTATGGAGGGCACACGTACTGCAGCCTGGCCTACCTGTCAAGGTAAGCAGTGTTTAAAATTGAATCGCCACGGTAACACTGTATTTGGTTTGACTCGACACAACGTTGTGTTAAACGTATCAAAGTCAATGTTGATACTGTGTTTGCTTCATTATAACACCTTCACAAAGGGTACATAACACTGTGTAACCCTCCAAACCCAGCTATACCTACAGATGGCTGGTCAGGACTGGGCTAAATATTCACCTGGAGGTCTGGAGCTCATCAGCAAAGCCATTCAGCCCCCTAGCTAGCATCTACAGCTCAGTATTGAGGAGGTGGCAGCTGCACTTTTCCTCTGCAAGCACTCTTTCTGTTTGGTGTGTTTTTTAATACCTGTCTCTAAATATAGCCCCTTGACTCACTTCATGCTTATCTCAGATTCACATCTCCCGTCTCTTGGCAGACACTGTGGGGTCTTTTGGTTTAAACAACTAGTATTGCGAAGGAACACCAATTGTTTGTTTGCTGGTATGCATTGTTTCCTTGAAAGTTAAAGTTAAATCGAGTTGCAGTGTTAATGATGAATATAGATGAAAACAATCAAATCAACCTTGCACCACCAGCCTTGTGTTCAGAACATCAGGAATACAGTACCTCAGCTCCAGTGCTTTGCAGGATTCATTTGACTGCACCGTCATCATTCCGGGTGACGTGGGCTATTCATCAGAATGGATAGTGGAGTGAGAGCTTGATTAATCCAGCCTGGGCTTCTAGAGTCATCTTATTTTCATAAAGGGAAATGCAATCCAGCCCAGCTGATCATAAAATAACCACAAGCCATGACCTACACAGGATGAGGACCTGCTGTGGTTCTTGGGCTGATGGAGACCAGTTGTGAGGTGTTTGTTGTGGATGCAGGTGCATGGCCAGGCTGTGACTGTCCAGCGATCTCCATGGAGACCAGTTGTGAGGTGTTTGTTGTGGATGCAGGTGCATGGCCAGGCTCTGCCTGTCCAGCGATCTCCATGGAGACCAGTTGTGAGGTGTTTGTTGAGGATGCAGGTGCATGGCCAGGCTCTGCCTGTCCAGCGATCTCCATGGAGACCAGTTGTGAGGTGTTTGTTGTGGATGCAGGTGCATGGCCAGGCTCTGCCTGTCCAGCGATCTCCATGGAGACCAGTTGTGAGGTGTTTGTTGAGGATGCAGGTGCATGGCCAGGCTGTGACTATCCAGCGATCTGCATGGAGACCAGTTGTGAGGTGTTTGTTGAGGATGCAGGTGCATGGCCAGGCTGTGACTATCCAGCGATCTCCATGGAGACCAGTTGTGAGGTGTTTGTTGAGGATGCAGGTGCATGGCCAGGCTCTGCCTGTCCAGCGATCTCCATGGAGACCAGTTGTGAGGTGTTTGTTGAGGATGCAGGTGCATGGCCAGGCTCTGCCTGTCCAGCGATCGTTATGTTTACATATTGAACACCACTTTGTAGTTTTCCATATACTTAATGAAAAACTGACAATTAAAAACATGTGGCATTTTAAAATCTAACTTGAAATACTGTACCACTATTATGGCTTCTGGTAGACTTTTGCGATATCTTTTTGTAGTTTCTTTGATGACATGGTGTTAAATAAAAGATATGTTCATATAGTTGTGTTTTATTTTTTATTTTATTTATTTATTTATTTATTTTATGTCTAATCCTGAAGTTCTAAGTGATGCAAAACCTTTAGCCATAGCTGTATGTGTCTATACCGCAGTTCTGTGTAAGCTGCTGTGCAGGTGATTCTGAGTAAATAAACATGAAACATGCACAACTGTTAAGGAAGTACCATCTACTGTATAACCAGACAGTTACTCAGGCTGATACAAATACCAGCCAAGGTTTCAGGGGAAGATTATGCTTGGCAAGTCATTAACTTTAAGCAATATTTTACACCACTGTCCTGGCAATCGGCATGGCGCCACAGAAGCAAAGCCTATTTAGGATCCATGGAGACTAGCTGACACAGAAGCAGATAGCTATGTGTGCTGTCTGCATTATCATTGCACTTCAGTTTCACAATCTAAAATAAATTAGCTTGGTGGTTATGTATGTGTTGCTATGGAGCTGCTGTAGCCATTGCAGATAGAGATTTTGCTAAAGTGGTTAGCTCACCTAAGGCAAGATTCGGTAGTGCAAGATTAATCAGAGACTGTAAAACCAGAGTTTTGAGTATTTATTTTAATAAGTGTGTTCCATATATTCTGTACAGTATTTTCATATTGCCCATGCATTCTCTTCATTATGCAGCAGGCTGCTGTAAACCAGGCTTGCTAAGAGGCTAGTGGAGACAGGGCTGCCTTATTTGGCTCTCTGAAGCGTGCTTCCTTTTGCCCCGCCCCCTCTCAATGTCCAATCTCACCCCACAGCCTCCTGTACAGAGAAGACAGACGGGGTGTGTATTGTTTCATGTGCAGCGTTCTACCTGCCAGCTCTGAATTTGACAGGACTACCTCGTTCTGCTTTCTCTGCTAACCCCATCCTTCCCTTCTCTGGCTGCAGGTGGACAGTTCTTTCAGCTATTTAGAGATCTGTGCCATCATCATAAAAGACATCAACCAGGTAAGCATGAGTATTGGGTGTTCATTATTTCTCACTGTCTTGTCTGTACTGATCTGGAAATACAGCACTGTAGAGCAAGTTTTATAATTGGTTTCTGAGATGCTGAATGTATCATTGGCAATGCTGGCATGAATGTGGTCCAGTTTTTCCATGTAAAAGCTGTTGTGTGGCTGATGTAATAGGTTCAGTATTTGCAGGGTGTTTACAAATGGTGGTAGTTCACTTTCTTTTTCTTTTTTTCCCCCTTGTTTTTCTTTTTCTTTTTTTTTTAACCTCAAGAATGAGTTTCATTTAACAATGTGCTGCCTAGCATTATTTTCCCAAGCAAATATATATATATATAAATAAAGGAATATATTAATATAAACGTTTTTGAAATTTGCAAAAGAAAATTACTTTTAGATAAAACAAACTGACTGTTTCGCATCGACCCAAGCATTTTTATACAAGGAGGGTGAAATACGGAAACAGAAAGCAATGGCATTAAACTCTTCTGCAAATTGACTTCTTTTTTCCAGGTAGTTTTGTAACAGTCTTAATTCTCAATTGTTGAAACCTGTACTCCAATAAGTATCATATTAAGAAAAGTTGTATCAAATTATGACTGATGAATCTCAGCATTATTTGTTATTTAGTGTAAAGAATTTTGTAATCCTAGTACTGGGGCTTGCTGAGGCTTGTTTAATCCACCTGCTTGGGTCCTTTGACGTCTCATCCAGTGTTAGTATTGATCTGTGTTTGTTTCCTAATTGGAACCTGTGTATTTTAAGTTTGTAGTGGAACGGTATGCAAATGTGCCCATTCATGCAGCACACAGCCCTGCATTGTCACTAAAGTGTGCGTGTCTCGCATTGTACTCAAGCAAGAAGTAGATGTCAGGTATCTGTGATGTTATCTCTGCTGATCAGCTGTTTACCTGCAGGGAGGCTGCTTTCCAGACCAGGGCTCAATTACAATTACAATGCTATTGTTCAATTACAATTACAATGCTATTCAATTACACTTACAATTACAATGCTATTGTTCAATTAGAATTGCAGTTACAATTATGCTGCAGTAATTACATAAACAACTCCACATTAGCATGTTTACTGTAGTGTATTCTAAATAACCAAGCAATATAATCGCAGGTACAAATACAGAAACTTTTTTTTTACAAATAAATGGGTTCACTAAAAGTGGTTGAAAATACAAGATTAACGATCGTATGACAAATAAATGTGTGACTGAATTGTAATCGATCAGTGATGTGGAATAATTACACTGACTGTTACACAGGTGTGCCCAGGTTCAGCTACAATAACACTGCAGTTCATCACAAATTGCACAATTACAGTTGTAACAGACCCAGGTCTGCTGCTTTCTGGACCCTCTAGGATCAAAAAACATCCTTATCTCGTTTTGAAATCTGAAGGGGGTGTCTCATTGAAATGGAGGAGTTATCAGGTTGTTATCAGGTTATCAGTGTTGAACCTGATAACTCACAAACCCGTCGTGTTTCTCAGGCTGTCATAGAGACGGACCGCTGCTCCTATTCCTTCTGCCTGATGTCTTTATACGACCTGGAGCACATGGTCAGCCATGTCACTGCATCGCTCAGGAAGATCTTCCCAGACTCCTCTCCGGGGTGAGTCCGCCCTCTCTCTCTCTCTCTCTCTCTTGCAAGCTCTTTATTGATTGGTTGCTGGTTCTTGACTGCCCAGTTGTTTAATACTGTTACATAAATGATGCTTCATAATCCTATGACTAGGGAAACACTGTACAGTATTTAATATATATATATGATTATTCCATTTATAGCAATGTCATGTCTTAGTAGCTATGGGCCATATTTTCATAGTGTTTCCTAAATTCTTTAATTGACTCCTATTTTTTGAAAGGAGAAAAAAAAATCATGCTAATGTTACAAAATGATAAACAAAACATCACTGGAGTCCTTTAGAGAAGCATGTAGGCGGGTCTCATGTGTTTTACGCTTGCTCTTCACAGAAAGTTGCTCAAGAAGATTCCTCCGGACTTGCAGGAGAGATTCCAGAAGCTGACCTCCGCTGTGGAGGAGCACCAGAGTGCTAACCAGGGGCCATGTGGTACGAGCCTTCAACAGCGCCGGACTAGATAAGAATGCCACACGTTTCCACTCTGAGAGATTATTACAGGCAGACAGAAAACCAAAACAAACTGGTACCTGGGATCCCTCTCGGAGTTATCTGCTTTCAACGCAACACCTTCAACACAAGAGACAAGATTACAAAGCAGGTCTTATCGATCAAATCAAACCGTTTCAGTTTCATAGCTGTCATCCACTTGGGTGGAGTCCTGTGAAAGCAGAGCAGCCTCGGACACTCAGACCTTCCCTCTGAGAAGTCACGGGGTCCTTACAAAGGCAGTGTAGACTCAGTATTAGAGACAGCTCTTCTTACTGTTTTTTTTTTCCAGGTGGGTTTTCAGAGACGTACGCTGGCTTGTGTGATTACAATGAGTTCACCTGCAGAGAGGAGATTCAGTGGGTGAGTCTCGTTCATGTTGCTAGAGAGAGATATGCAAACCATACGGACTGTGGTTTCCCCACCCTGGAGATCAGGATAGCCAAGCTGAACACGCTGTTCATTTGTTCCTATTAGTAACTGAACGCATGCAGTGAAGATCAAGCCAGCATATTACCAGCATACTACTGAATATACTGAATGCACCGGGTGCTGATAGAGCTATCAGTTCAACAGTCTCGTGACCCATCCTGTGTACTGTCAGCTGCTATCAAGGCCAGTGATGGTTATCAGTGTCTATATCCGGGGGAAGTGATAGAGTCCCAGATTGGGACTCTAGTAGACCAGGTCCTCTTGTTTATGAAGCTGATTTCTCACCCTTCCTTTCCCCCCTGCAGGACGTGGACAATATCTATCACAGCCAGGACTGCAGGGAGTTTAACCTGCTGGATTTCAGTCACATGGACAGCAGGTCAGTCACCACAGTTAAGAGCATTTCCTCCTGGAAACAGTTCTTTGCAAATTTATACTGCCCAAAATCATTTAAATAAAACCGACTTCTACGATGTGATAAATATCACTTGCTGTACAGTAAACTCCTTCTTCTTTTTCATCCGCACACAGAGATGTAGCCCTTGCTGTAGCTGCCCTGTCATTTAACCAGTGGTTTACAAAGCTGTCCTGCAAAGACTTCAAACTGGTAAGGATCCTGTTTAATGAACTCAATCGATATAAAATATAGATATATGTAGATGTAGACTCTTTTTACTGAAACGCACCGGATCCTTCGATCGGTGACCTAAATCGGGTTGAAAAACTGTTTAAAGTGAACTAAATGTTATTTTGAAAATCATTCTTGCAGCATCTTAAGCCTTTAGCTTGAATAACAAAAGCTGTGAATCTTATTGTTTAGCACTAGCAAGCCAAACATCATGAGTATAAGTTTATGGGACTTGCCTCTGAGCCACGTTAAGGTCACTAGTTGCCTTAATGCTTCTCGGTGCTTGAGTTTAAATTTAACTTGCATTGTTTGTAATGGGCCAGTGAGTGATTAGATAATCTTTTCTAGACCTGCGCTGGTCAAACATTTACAGGAATACAGTTATAGTACCCAGTTGATATGCGAAGCTGAGGCTGGTATTAGAATATTCACTCATAAGCTTCACTGCAAGGGAACGCCTGCTGTTTGTGCCATAAGGGACACATTAACCTTTTACAAATCGTGTTTTGTTAAAAGAAGAGAAAGTCATACACATAGTTTTATTCTATAAAGAACCCCCTTTTTTTTAGAAGATGGTATGCACCAGTAATAGGGTTTTGTCAGTGGATTGTTTTCCGTGCACAAGCAGCAGGGGGGTTACTCATTTCTCTTTCCAGGGTCCTGAAGTGCTGGAGCAGGTTCTCTATGTGATCCACATGTCCCCGAAACTGGAGGAAGTGAGTCTGGAGAGCAGCGGCCTGAAATCGTATGTACCCCCTCCTTCTGAGAGCACTTTGCATAAACCACACTGGGTCCATTGACTTCAATAGCTTAGTTCTGGAGAGGTTATCACATGACTAAACGGGTTCATGGGTAACACTGCACATCCAGGAGGAGACCCTGATATTCATGGGATTCGGCCCTCTCTCATTTAAGGCCAGATAGTTATCTTCAGATGGAAATGATGTCATGTTAAGAAGGGCTATACTGTTTAACCAATCCTACTTATCTTATATATATATATATATATATATATATATATATATATATATATATATATATTATGAAAACAAAATAGCAAAGGGTGGTGTAAGACACAAGCTGCATTTTAGTGACGATCAGGGCAGCTACTCTGACCTTTCCTGGAGTGGATATGCGTTCGTATTGTACAGCACCCTATACAATAGCATGTAAGGGTCTTGCTACCATAAGCACATGTTTGAAAAAACAGCTCTCAAGGCATTTCATTATTTTTTTTTATCTGTACAACAAAAAAAAAAAGTGGTGGCGAGCAGGTTTCACTGGGCTTGAATTTAAAAATGAAAGCATGTTATTTCAATGCCTGCATGACCTGACAGGTGTACTATAAGTTGCACAGACGGCTTAGCTGTGACGCATTTTTTGTTTTGTTTTGTTTTGTTTTGGGGGTTTTTTTCAATAGGGATTTTGCCCAGAAGATGGCGCTAGCACTCAGTGAACACCCCTGCTCAGCCCTGCACTCCATCAATCTGTCTGGAAACCCCATCGAGGATAGAGGTATGGAGCTGAGCCTGGAGAACACAGCCAGGGCGCGTGCCTTACAACCGGCAGAGTAGTGATGATCAATTGAAAGGCGAAAAACAGATCTGAGACTAACAGCATTTCTCATTTGAGGTGTTAATTATTATTTCTGTGTAATGTTTTGGACACCAGTGGGTCTATTTTAATGGTCTAAACAGCATCGGTCTAGATACTGCCGCTCTTTCACTGCTGGGTGATTTATTGCCCCCGAACATCACTAAAGAGCATCAGAACAATACAGAGGCAAGAGCTCCATGTAGGAGTGGGCTTTAGAGTTTATAGTGTAGCTGTATAATTGCATTCACTGCTGCTGCATTGAAACAGACCCCGTCAACGCTAAAGAGCTGCTGCCGTACTGGACAGTACAAAACATTTATAGAGTATTCCCTGCAGCTGCAAGTCCATTCACACACTGGTAAATCCTGAACTCCATGCATGTTGCTTATATTTTGAAAAGCAGGAGTGATGATGCTTGGTGAAAGTGGGGTGCGGTTGTTTGCTGGCTGTGTGACTGTCAGGTGTGTTGTGCGCAGGTCGACCCCGGTACCCTGTTTGCTGTCAGGTGTGTTGTGTGCAGGTCGACCCCGTTACCCTGCTTGCGGGCTGTCAGGTGTGTTGTGTGCAGGTCGACCCCGTTACCCTGCTTGCGGGCTGTCAGGTGTGTTGTGTGCAGGTCGACCTCTTTACCCTGCTTGCTGGCTGTCAGGTGTGTTGTGTGCAGGTCGACCCCGGTACCCTGTTTGCTGTCAGGTGTGTTGTGTGCAGGTCGACCCCGTTACCCTGCTTGCGGGCTGTCAGGTGTGTTGTGTGCAGGTCGACCCCGTTACCCTGCTTGCGGGCTGTCAGGTGTGTTGTGTGCAGGTCGACCCCGTTACCCTGTTTGCTGGCTGTCAGGTGTGTTGTGTGCAGGTCGACCCCGGTATCCTGTTTGCTGGCTGTCAGGTGTGTTGTGTGCAGGTCGACCCCGGTATCCTGTTTGCTGGCTGTCAGGTGTGTTGTGTGCAGGTCGACCCCGGTACCCTGTTTGCTGGCTGTCAGGTGTGTTGTGTGCAGGTCGACCCCGGTACCCTGTTTGCGGGCTGTCAGGTGTGTTGTGTGCAGGTCGACCCCGTTACCCTGTTTGCTGGCTGTCAGGTGTGTTGTGTGCAGGTCGACCCCGGTATCCTGTTTGCTGGCTGTCAGGTGTGTTGTGTGCAGGTCGACCCCGGTATCCTGTTTGCTGGCTGTCAGGTGTGTTGTGTGCAGGTCGACCCCGGTACCCTGTTTGCTGGCTGTCAGGTGTGTTGTGTGCAGGTCGACCCGGCACCCTGTTTGCTGGCTGTCAGGTGTGTTGTGTGCAGGTCGACCCCGGTACCCTGTTTGCTGGCTGTCAGGTGTGTTGTGTGCAGGTCGACCCCGGTACCCTGTTTGCTGGCTGTCAGGTGTGTTGTGTGCAGGTCGACCCCGGTACCCTGTTTGCTGGCTGTCAGGTGTGTTGTGTGCAGGTCGACCCCGGTACCCTGTTTGCTGGCTGTCAGGTGTGTTGTGTGCAGGTCGACCCCGGTACCCTGTTTGCTGGCTGTCAGGTGTGTTGTGTGCAGGTCGACCCCGGTATCCTGTTTGCTGGCTGTCAGGTGTGTTGTGTGCAGGTCGACCCAGGTACCCTGTTTGCTGTCAGGTGTGTTGTGTGCAGGTCGACCCTGGTATCCTGTTTGCTGGCTGTCAGGTGTGTTGTGTGCAGGTCGACCCCGGTACCCTGTTTGCTGGCTGTGTGACTGTCTTGCTCTCCACAGGGATTGCAGCCCTGAGCCAGCAGTTTGAGAAGCTCGCCAGCGGCCTGACTCGCCTCGCCCTCTCCAGAACCGGCTTCACTGCCAGAGGTGAGGGTTCACAGGCGTCTCCACCGAGTCCATCTGGGCCACCAGTATTCTAGAAGATTCTCAAAGCGATGTACTCCAAAATATCATGGGCATGATATCTTCACAAAGTCCTAACACCCAATAAAGCTACCAAACCAGAAATAAACAACTCAGACATTTGATGCTGGGGCTTGTGAGGAGTCTTGAGTTGTTTCTTACTCATTTTACAGAATAATGCTAATGACGACTTGGATTAAATAGCTTTGAGAATCTAACGGCCCATAGTGCGGCGAACTACAATGCAATTGACGTTACATTACTCTTTGCTTATTCTTATTTAAATGTGCATGATAGAATTCGAGTATAGGGTGTGCTGTATAAGATACAAGCTGCTATTCATCCACTGAAGGGGCAGCGTTTGCAGGAAGCCACTGACCTCCGGCTGAGTAGATATCAGCTTGTATAGAACAGCACCTATCCGATATTCTATATTTATTCAGTATTGTACTACTGTGTATTGGAGCAGGAGCATTGCAGAGCCTGCATGTTCACTCCATGTGCTGTTCAGGGGTGCTCATGTCTCTTTGTTTCCTGTCCCAGGGTTGAGTAGTCTATCCCAGGCTCTCTCAGTCAACAAGTCCTTCTCCAGCTCCCTGCGCCTGCTCGACCTGTCTGGGAACACTGGGATATTCGCCACTGAAGACACCACAGTAAGAGCAGGGATGGAAATAAGACTCCTATTGCATAGCAGTTTCACCCATTCTAGGTTTTGCTACGAGCTTGATCAGCCTTGGAGTATAGGGAACAGGCTCAGATGCGTCTTATTAAACTCATAGTAAAACTAGGAATGGCCTTTTAAAGATAACTCCAGTCAAAACTGCAGATTGCTATGTGTAGTCTAGAAAAGATAACTTCGCTTGATGAATCATCAAAGCAGTAAGCTTGTGTGTGTCCAGATATAATTTTTTTTTTTTTTTTAATTCTTTCTCTGGATAAAATACTAAAGGCTGGTTTCACAGACCCTGATTAGCATTGTTCTTGGACTACCTAATATTACCTTTTCTTGTTTTTAAAAAAAAGAAATGTCCTTTTTAATAATACCACTTTTTTTTATTTGCGTGTTTTATTAATTGCTGTTGTCTCTAACAGAATTTCTTCAGCTTCCTGGCCTCTCCAAATGCACTGACTCACCTGGACCTGTCAGCTACGGACTGCCCCCTGGGCATGGTGAGTGCTGGGATAGGGGTGTAGGAGTGACGGACTGCCCCCTGGGCATGGTGAGTGCTGGGATAGGGGTGCAGGAGTGACGGACTGCCCCCTGGGCATGGTGAGTGCTGGGATAGGGGTGTAGGAGTGACGGACTGCCCCCTGGGCATGGTGAGTGCTGGGATAGGGGTGCAGGAGTGACGGACTGCCCCCTGAGCATGGTGAGTGCTGGGATAGGGGTGTAGGAGTGACGGACTGCCCCCTGGGCATGGTGAGTGCTGGGATAGGGGTGCAGGAGTGACGGACTGCCCCCTGGACATGGTGAGTGCTGGGATAGGGGTGCACGAGTGACAGACTGCACCGGGACAGGGACCTCTAAAAGAGTCAAGTTGCTCTTTGAAGTGTATTCAGAAATGCTGAAAGGCAGATTTCAGAACATTAGCTCAGGCATCTCTCTGACACTCGAAGTCCCAGTTTCTGGTTCTTGGGTAAAGTTGTAGTTCTGCTTGCCTGCTGGATATTCTTTTAATACACCACATTGGTTTTTCTTTCTGGTTTCTTATTCAGCTGTTTGTGCCGTTACTTGGTGGATGCTGTTCCAAACTTTCGTACCTCAACCTCTCAAAAAACATTTATTCGCACAAGTAAGAAAACCTTTTTATACATATTTTTTTCATAGTTCCAGTAGCATTGCTGGTCATAAGTGTGCAGAATGTTTTATTTTAAGATTAATATATGTCAGCTATGGGAAATAAGACTCCTAATACATAGCAGTTTCAACCATTCCAGGTTTTAATATGAGCTTGATTAGACACAGTGTATAGGCAACAAGCTCATGTGTGTCTTCTTAATCTCATAGTAAAACCAGGAATGGATCAAACCACTATGCCATGGGAGTCTTATTTCCATCTCTGTAAGCATGCTGCAGTATAGTTATTTTGGGAAATTGTTTTTGTATCGATTTGAGTACATTAAACCATGATCCTTGCCAGTTACAAAACCACATTATTTTAGATATAGTAGCTTGACTGCAAAAGTATTGCAAAATACTTTTGTAGGACTACTGAATTTCTATGCAAGATTAATTCTGCAGTCTATTACAATGTGGCTACTGGAGGGAATGATATTGTATGAATATAGGTGTTAGTACTTGTTGATAATATTCCCCTGTGTTTGATCATTCTCCTCCTTCTCTCAGGAAGGTGAAAGGCACTCCTGCTGTAGTGAAGGAGTTCTTCAGTAGCTGTGTGTCTCTCAAGTTCCTTGGCTTGTCTGCCTCCAAGCTACCCTCAGAGGTGCTGCAGTGAGTCTGCAGCAGGGTCCTGGCTGGTGTGCCCAGTGTGCCCTGTGCCCGGGCTTCATCGGCACCCCTATGAGTTTACTGCGCTATACGCTGTCAATAGGAGCCGTAGCCTTTTTTATTTATCTAACTTGTTGTTATTCTGTTTTTATTATTTTTAGTGAATTTTGCCAAAATATAATTTATGACTTCTCACAAAAAGTACATAAAAATAATTGCATTAATGTTATTACAATAATTCATTTAAGGATTGAAGAATCTTTACTTTTTTGTTTTTTAAGGGCTTCCAACACTGGAGCTCATATTTTTTTAAAAGCAGTTCAGTCTACTATGATGCAGCAACCTTTCCACGTGTAAAATGTGAAGCATTTCCCCTCTGAGCTGTGATATTATTCAGTATCTGAGTGTTTCCTTCCACAGGCTGCTGCTGCAGGGACTGGCCTGCAATACCCACCTCTCCGATGTGCAGTTAGATCTCAGCAGCTGTGAGGTAGGGAGCAGCACTCCCAGTCTACAGGGATACCTCCTCTGGTGCTCTCTCTCTCTCTCTCTCTCTCTCTCGCTCGCTTTCTCTCTCTCTCGCTCTCGCTCTCTCTCTCTCTCTCTCTCTCTCTTGCTCTCTCTCGCTCTCACTCTCCTGAATGACTCAACAGCTCAGGCTTTGTTCAGCCTCTCCTGAGCTTATTTCCCTTTGAGTGTGAAGGTTCTTTAGAAGGCCCATGAAATACAGGGTGACTTTGAGGAAACTCTTTTGGCAATGTATAAAATAATTAGTAGCTACTGCAATAAAGCATATTTTCCTCATGCTCAGGGTTTAGGCAACAACAGTGTGTTGTCTATATAAGTCCAACTCTATAGGAAACTGCTTGTCACCTTAAACAAGTCGTCACAAAACTGTGGCTAAAAGATACCATTTTTTACCTTTCCTGTTAACTTGAGACCTTACATAAAACAATTATGACTAAGTTTTAAGCTTTTTTGGTTTCGGCACACCGTTCTCACTTTTCGTATCAATTGAAATGACTCTGTGTAAGCAATGATTAAACGATTAATAAACGAACATGGCTTTATTTGTGTATACCTTACACTTGGTTGCATGAGTAACAAATGCCTGTCCTCTCTGTGTCTGTAGCTCAGGTCAGCTGGTGCGCAGGTTATCCAGGACCACATATTTGAAGCCAACGCCATCGGGACCCTGGACCTGTCTGATAATGGTAGGAGAGCCAGTGAAAGGAACCGGATTTTAAAACAAGAGCAGGAGACTCCAAGGGTGGACGAGGTTGCAGTAATATCTCTGAATTATAGCAACAAGACGAAGCTTCACCTGAAGTTTATATCGTTTTTAAGTTTGGTAGCTAAAGTTCCAAATGGGTTTCGTAGGGTCTTATAAATGCATTTCCTGTTCTCCTGTAAATCTCAGCGAGCCTAGCTTTCCTTTATACAAGGCAACGCTTGCACTATGACACTCTAACCCTGGCAGAATAATGGCTGATTTGTCCCCCTGTCTCCTTGGTGCCAGGGTTCGACAGTGACATGGTGACCCTGGTGTTGTCTATCGGTCGGAGCCAATCCATCCGACACCTCTCCCTGGGGAAGAACTTCTGCATGAAGTCAAAGTGAGTCTTGCCACACTAGGGAACTCCCTGAGCCTCAGGCGGGGAGCTGGGGAGTGTTTCAGGTGTGTTCAGTAATTCTCAATGCTTCTTCTTCATAGAGCCTTGGCTGATGTCCTCTGTAGGATTGTGCAGCTGATCCAGGAAGAAGAGTGTGTGAGTATCTTCAGGAGTTCATTACATCATAGTTTAAAAGGTGCTTTCCTTTTAAGGCAATGCAGCAAAATTATGGCAGTGACAAATATTTTTAACATATGAGGTTAGCTGTGTTTGTTTGTGAGTGCATGTGTGTTATTTGTCTATTAATTTCTTTTATTTTGCAGGCTCTCAGGATGTTGCATTTTTTTAATTGATCAAAAGTAAATCCATCTGCCATGGTGCACTGCTAAGAAACTAAGAACTGTTTTCATTGTTTACTATCGCTGCTTATTCAAATTCCTTACTCTAGTCTATAAATCCCTCCATGGTCTCGCCCCACCCTACCTGGCTGCACTTATCTCTTACTATGCTCCCCTTGTCCCTTACGCTCTCAAACTCTGTTGTCCCTTTCGGTCCCACCCTTGCCCTGTGCCCAATCCCGTTTCCGTTCCTTCTCCTTCCTGGCTCCCCTTCATTGGAATAAACTCCCACTCCATATAAAACAGTCACCTACACTACGCAGTGTTCGCTCCTCCCTTAAAACACATCTTTTCACCCTAGCCTATCCCACTGTGTGCCCTAGCCCCTAACCCCCAGTCAGGACCCTGCTTGTTTGCCCAACCCTGCCCTAGCCTCTGTTCTCACAGTAGCACCACTCTTTATTTTCTCACCCTTGCCCAATAAACGTACCTTTTTCCTTCCGCCATTTATCTTGATTGTACGGCTTAGTCTAATAATTGTAAAGCGCCTTGGTCAAAGGCGCTATATAAATATAAATAAATAAATAATTGCAATCTCTAGATAGGGTTAAATGGGATGAGAGACAATCCTGTTTTTCTGTGTGGGAAAAGTGATGTTGAAATGTAACGAGTGAAAAATAAAATGCCATGCCCTTTCATATGACGGCTCAAGAGTAATTGTGCAAGCAGAGACATCAGTGATAATGGTAGAAAGGGTGATTACATTGGGAGTCTGTGGAGACACTGCACCAGAGTGAGTTTAATTTGAGTTTGCTGTCTCATTAGATGTTAGCTCAGTAATTACTGTTCAAGGAGCTAATGGAATAATTTGCTCTGTAGTTCTATTCTCGTTCTAGGGTTTGAAATGTTATTTTGGTTATAATGATGTCAATTGCCATGGAAAACTGCTGCATTCTGGATCTTGAGCAGTAAATCAGCTTAGGTTGATTGACTGAGACAGTAAATTGGCAAACATTTCCCACAGTACATAAGTAACAAGCTTAGCTGTGTCTTATTAAACTCATAGTAAAACCAGGAATGGAGCAAACCGCTATGCAGCGGGAATCTTATTTCCATCCCTGTTATTCTATTATATTCTAAATGTATTTTGCAGCCTCTTGAATCCCTGTCAGTGGCTGATTCCAAGCTGAAGGCAGCCGGCACGACCATCCTCATCAATGCCCTGGGAAGCAATCCTAGCCTCTCCAAGATAGACATCAGTGGCAACTGCATGGGGGACACGGGAGCCAAGATGCTCGCCAAAGCCTTGCAGATCAACACCAAACTCAGGTAACCACTGGTGCTCCTGCACTCCAGATCTCAGAGGGGTCACTCACAGGGGCTGCAGCATCAAGTCCGCTCCTAATCTGTGGCAGGAGCATTAGAGCATGCATCTAAACACCTGCACTGGGACGGTCTGTGAGAAACCTGCTCAGGGCTGCCTCAGAAGAGCATGGCAGAATAAATAAATTTCCAGTGAAGCCGTTCCTTTGTTTCCATGGATTAGCAATACACTTGACTGACACCTTCTCTCCTCCTTGCTTCCTGACAGAACTGTGATCTGGGACAGGAACAACACCACGGCGATCGGCTTCCTTGATGTCGCCAACGCTCTGGAAAAGTAAGTACAAGCGCCAGAAACTGAGCAAGCGACGTGCTGGGCGCTTTCTAAATTTGGGCATTTCGGCGGCTAGAACTCAAATTGGAATTACAGTGCCCCGATAAAACTCTGATAAAGATCACTGGCAGTTGTTGCAGTTTTGATATGACGTCATACCACTGACATCCTTGATCAGAGTTTTTGTTTGAATTATTTACCAACTTTTTTTAAAGCTGCTGTACAAGGAAAGACTTGCTATAATTACAACTGAGTCCCAGACAGGGTCTCTGTTAGCACAGTGCAGTGAAGATGTATCTGCCTTCCAGGAACTACACCCTCAAGTCCTTGGCTATGCCAGTGAGCGACGTGGCCCAGGCTTTTCGCAACAACCCGGAGAAAACAGAGGAGGCGCTGCAGAAGGTATTAGAATTAGGAAGGGGTCTTACATAAAGGGGGTGTGTCCTGCAGGAACTGGTCACCAGACTTCTTCAATGAAGACGCTATTAAACGTGTTTCATTTCTTTGTTTATTAAATCTGGCTGCGCCTCGCTGTTGCAGTATGAGATTAAGAATGACTTCCCCCTTCTTGTAGATCCAGTCAAGCCTGCTCCGGAACAACCAGCGGTACAGCGCGTTCTCTGACAGAGCCTCCCAGCTGCAGCAGGGGATTATAACAAGCTCCTCCGAGCAGGTGAGATCATCCCACACGTGGCACAGTGACTGCCACAAGCCTGTGGTATACAGGCAGTATACCATATTATCTGATGCATTTCTTAATTGATTTGTATTCAGCTTAATCCTGTCAACATTATACAAACAATTACAGATTCGGGTACTGTAAAAAAAAAGGTATTCACGGCAACAAATATGTGGGTATAAAAAAGTATGCATATTAACATGTACTGTATGCAAACTCAATGCACTGTAGAGTACAATTATGTAGATCTTTGCAGCATGTACTGTATATATTGCAGATTTCTAGATAAACGGAACTAGTGAAATATGCTTACCCAGCAGGAGATGACAGAGGTTGTTTGGGGCTGGGTTTGAAAAGTAAAGTAACCAGGCATGCCTCCCCAGCTGGTGAGCCACCTGTGCACGAAGCTCCAGGGCAGCATGGCGTCCCTCTCCAGCTGCTCCACCAGGGAGGTGCAGGAGGACATTGTCACTGCTGAGGAGGTGCTGCGTGAGGCCAGAGCCTCCATCAACGTGAGTACTGACTGACTGCACTTCTGATCCAGCCCTGATCAAAACCACAGGCAAACACTCGAAGCACAACTGCCATTTACCGGGGTTAGAACATTCTGTCATAGCCACCGTTGGAACACGTTGAAGTTTCTCAAGAATATTTTTCTGTTGGCGGTGGTAGCCATATTTGAAGGCAGTGGCTACATTTGCCAGTAATATACAATTATTACTGATGTTAGTCTTTTTTTCCTTTTGATACCACATGTACTGTATAAATACATACTGCCGGAAAACTCAAATATTGGTAATATTTGGCTCCTGACATTAAGGGATCTGTTCAACTGGCAGCAAGTTTCAGTCCAGATAAAAGTCCCTTTCAATATGTTGAAACAGTACCAGCAAAGTGCCTGAGAGGGGTCTGTTCACCTTATGCACAAGCAAGTATCAGTTTAAATACACATACAAGAGCAACAGCTAGGCGAGTATATAACCACACATGGATATGGTACCAGAAAGCTATACAGACTTCTAGATAACAGTGTCCTTGTTGGTGTTGGATTTTCCATTCACAGCTGCTGCCAACATTGTACCAGATGGGCAGAGCTCCCTCTAGTGTTGATGTTATTCACTACAGGCTGAAGGAGACGTCAGAGGAAATCACCCAGGAGATCAGTCAGGAGATACAGGTACGAAGCACATCATTCAGGTCCAGTACTGGTCTGTAATTTTGTTTGGGGGGGGGGGGTCTACAAAGCTTCCATTTCTCCAGTTCATGAACTATTATACTGAAAACATCTTCCAAGAAATTCCACAGTAATCGACCCCCAGTCTAGTTGTCTCTGAAGTCCGTTCTGCCTTCCTCCCAGCTTCTGGTGCACTCCATGCTGGACACTGTCCAGAGGCTTTGTCCAAAGGTCATCCAGCGGACGAAGGTTCGAGACCAGCTGACCAGCTCTGCTTCCAGTAGGACAGTCCAGTCTGAGGACTTTGTGCGAGAGGCAGTCATCCAGCAAGCCGGGGAGGACATTGTGAACAAACTGAGGTCTGTACTGAGAGAGGAACAGAAACACACTATACTGAGAGAGGAATAGAAACACTGTACTGAGAGAGGAATAGAAACACTGCACTGAGAGAGGAATAGAAACACACTGTACTGAGAGAGGAATAGAAACACACTGTACTGAGAGAGGAATGGAAACACACTGAGAGAGGAATAGAAACACACTGTACTGAGAGAGGAATAGAAACACACGGAATAGAAACACACTGTACTGAGAGAGGAATAGAAACACACGAAATAGAAACACACTGTACTGAGAGAGGAATAGAAACACACTATACTGAGAGAGGAATAGAAACACACTGTACTGAGAGAGGAATAGAAACACACTGTACTGAGAGAGGAATGGAAACACTGTACTGAGAGAGGAATAGAAACACACTGTACTGAGAGAGGAATAGAAACACACTATACTGAGAGAGGAATAGAAACACACTGTACTGAGAGAGGAATAGAAACACACTGTACTGAGAGGAATAGAAACACTGTACTGAGAGAGGAATAGAAACACACTGTACTGAGAGAGGAATAGAAACACACTGTACTGAGAGAGGAATAGAAACACACTATACTGAGAGAGGAATAGAAACACACTATACTGAGAGAGGAATAGAAACACACTATACTGAGAGAGGAATAGAAACACACTATACTGAGAGAGGAATAGAAACACACTGTACTGAGAGAGGAATAGAAACACACTGTACTGAGAGAGGAATAGAAACACACTGTACTGAGAGAGGAATGGAAACACACTGTACTGAGAGAGGAATAGAAACAAAATCTCTTCATGCGGATGCTTGGTTGTGGCTTTATGACAGTGCTTTGAAGAGCTATTCTATTAAATGCACAGACATTCAATAAGATTCAGTAAGCAGGTAGGTTGGCCTGTATGTATGTTTATCATGCATGTATATTGATCCATCAGTAATTCTGTGGTTCAGCGAGGTGGTTAATTCAAGCAGATATTTCTATAAAGCTGCAGTGATTGCTGGTAGAAGGTAACAATTAATTTACTTTTTTTCTCGTTTTTTTGTTACTTTCCAGTGAACTCAAACTGTCCCATACTGTCACTCTTGCTGAAAGCATTATTGACGAGATTCTGCAGGACTTATCAACTTCCCAGCAGAAACTGGCGAGTACTAATATGCTACCATTGTATTTTGGTTTTTTTTAGCTGCTATTTTGGCTTAACGTTCTTGCAGAAAGAAAAGTATTAAAATCTTGACAGGAATAGTGTCGCTGGTTAGTGATTTAACATGGAAGATGAAGAAGATTCTATTCTCATAGCTTTATTAAGCAGGGGTGGGTATAGCACTTAATTAAAATGTGGCATGTTCTTTAAACTGGCACTTTGGCACATGGAGCAGTTGAACGCTGGTCCAGTCGTCTTGCCTCAGTAACTCACAGCTGGATCATTCTAAACACTTCCAGGGGCAGCATGTGCTGGAGCACACCAAGACCCTGCCGCAAATCGTGACTCCGAAGACAGAAGAGAAACCTTTGAGGAAAAACAAAGCTCTGTTTGAGCTGGCCGAAATGGAGTTCCCAACCGATGAGGTGAGGACAGCGCTTCAATTCAGTGACGGGACGAACAAGGGTTCACTTTCACCAGCCTTCGGTTTTCACTTGTGTTTCAATGTACAAACCCCTGCCCAAAAAACGATTGTAAAGAAATACATTAAAAAGAAAAATACTCAACTTTGGTGTACCAAACTTTCTATATAATACATACGCTGGTGTGTTTTGTTTTGTTTTTGCCAAATTCAGGGAAAGATCATGCCAGAAGTAAATCTAAGGAATTCTTCTTGATTCTAAAATGTTTCCTCAAGTTGAAAAGAAATGCCAGCGCCTGATGTGGAGATTCAGGTTTTAGCAGTACATTTTATGGGCAACACTTTAATACAATATTATTATGCATAGTTACAATGTACTTAATGTGTGTGTGTGTGTGTGTGTGTGTGTGTGTGTGTGTGTGTGTGTGTGTGTGTGTGTGTGTGTGTGTGTGTGTGTGTGTGTGTGTGTGTGTGTGTGTGTGTGTGTGTGTGTGTGTGTGTGTGTGTGTGTGTGTGTGTGTGTGTGTGTGTGTGTGTGTGTGTGTGTGTGTGTGTGTGTGCATGATCTAATTCTAACTCTGACCAAACTAACCCTAACCCTTTTCTGATACAATTATGCAAAAAGATTTACACATTAAGCCCATTGTAACTCTGCTTAATAACATTGCAATTGTGTAAGTCCACATGTATTTACTAAGTAACTAATATGTAAATGCACAGTAATTAGAGACACTTCATGGAAAACGTTTCCGTTTTATGTTTGAAATAAACAGCTGTACTGTGCATCCGCTAGCATGGGCTAGCCCGTCCACTGGAAACATGACTTCTTTGCTGTGTTTCCTCGGAGCGTTGCTCATGTTTGTTCGTTTTCTCTGCCAGTATGTTCCAGTTATTCGGAGGCACACGCTGCACGCCAGGAGCATTCGCCCCGCCCCCTCCATGAAAAGTAAGTCTTCTTACGCTTGGTGCCTTCCCTTCCCTTTCTAGCATCGCCACGACAGAAGGAAAAATGAAATCTAGAAATAAAACACTCCTTTAATTAGGGCAAACCAGTGACCCTGAAATCCTAGTGTTTGGAGTTAGGGTGCACAATTACATCCAATTTATTTTTTATTTTATTTTGTTTGTTATTTTATGATGTTTTTGAAGTGAAACCAGCAAGAAAACCAATCTCTTTCTGGAAAAGGGCAGGGTGTTTATTTGGGAGTTCTCCCCCAAATTGATAGCCATTTTATTCCTTTCTGGTATTTATTTTATTTATTTTGTTAAGGTGAAAATCCTCACATTGGTGTGCAGCAATCCATCGTGAACGAGGGTGCCAGAATGTGGAGAATGCTGGGGTTATTTAATCATTTACTATAAATAAAAAGGAGCAGCTTACAGCAAATCACAGTAATGACACTGTTCACAACAATCAGTTACTCATACATATTATTACATACCTGTTAGGAATGTGGTCATTTATGTTATTGAATATAAAATGCATAAACTTATACTCCTACTGTATGTGTACAGAAAGTATTGTAAAACAGCCCTTACCTACTAAAACACACCTAGTAATGTAATACACAGAGTGATTCAATGGAGCCTTAATGCGAATTTAGGCCAGTGAGCTGCAACCTTCCTTCTGGTCAAAGTGACACTGCATACTGACTACTGAGCCACCCACCAGCCTCCCCTCCCCCTCTCCCCTCCAGGTCTAGTGGAGCTGGATTCAGAATCACAGCAGGAGGATTCCGAGGCTGGAGCCAGCCAGGCAGGGCTGTCAATCAGCAGCAAGGCCCTGGTGAAGTCCCGCCCCGCCTCCACAGAGGATGCTGCTGCCGCTGCTGCTCTTAGCAACAGTCTGCCTCCCAGCTCAGAGCCTGCATCTCCTCAGCCCCTTATGGACCTGCCCATTGAAGGACAGAGACTGAAGCATTACACCCGCGCTAGGCCCAGACCCAACCGCAGGAACAAACAGCCCCCCAGCAAGCCCAATGTAAGACCAATACGGATTCTTTTCATTCTCGGGTTTCATCAGCTGCTGAGAATGGGGATGAGGAGAATAATGGGGATTTGCAAGAGCATCACTGTATGCATGCATGGATGTATGTGTGTCTCTGTGTCGGCTATGCATGTATGTGTGACAGGAATGTATTGTGTTTATCTAATAATTTTAACATTGTCCATTGGATTTGCATGTTTTTTGTTATCCAGTCTGGCTAATGAAAGGATTATATAGGGCATTGCTGAGATGTTTTAATTGTATTTCTTTCTTTTATTTTTTTACATGGGAATTGCATTGCTGGGATTACAGCAGCCGTGGTATGCTGCTGCTGCTGCTTGTGCTGGAAGCATTGGTGCATCTTAATTATTAATGTTTATATATGAAGGCAGGAATAGAGCCCTAGAAAGCAGAACGCTCTCGGGTCTATCTGAGCTGAAAAGCAAGGGTTTGGGTCTGTGTGTGGACGTGGGTGTTTGTGTATGCGGGTGTATGTTTAAAATTGCATAGGTTCCAGCTTGCCTTGCTTTGGTCGAAACCCTGTGTATATTTTATTCCGAGATCTCTGCTCCCATACCATGCAGATGGAAGTGTCCTTTGTGTTGTATTGCTCTCGTGTTTAAGATTCTGATTTTGTTTTTTAGAATTCCAATGAGCTATACATTCTGACCTCCAGTATGATCCTCTTTCTCTGTCTCTGTTTCTCTCTCTCTCTCTATGTCAGCAGGGACAGATACAGACAGAGACATGTTGTTTTGGAATTACTTCATGTATTTTGTAGTACGGGTCGTCCTCTTATCAGGAGGCTTTATAATCGCGGCAAATAGAAAAACAGTCAATTCCTGGGGAATCAGAGTTAATTAGGATAACACATCCCTGTTGTTTACAATCGCTGATCAGAAGAAGGGGGCTGTTGGATCAGGACCCTCCTCCTTTCACTGCGCCAGCTCTCTCTCTCCTCTCTCTCTCTCTAGCTCTGTGTCTGTGGAGAGAGAGAGAGGTGCAGGCAGCAGATGGAGCAGAGAGGAAAATCAGGTTTCAGATAGCAGATGTGTGTGTGTGTGTGTGCTGCAGGGAATTGCATATTAATCATCACAATCAGGCGGGAGGGAAAAACAGAGCAAAGAAGCAAAAGCAGCACCATTCCCAAGAAGTGGTTCCCTGGAAAATGACTGGCCCGTGATCCTCTGTTCCCTGGGCAGGGGCTTGTAAATCTGCGGGATTGGAATTGATCACTGTGGGAAGATGTTACTTTGAGAAAAGGAGGAGGAGGAGGGGGAGGGGAGAGGAGAGGAGGAGGGGAGAGAGGATTATCAAAACACAACTGGAAATGATGTCGGCGCTTGTGGTGTATGTGTGTGCTTTCATTGATACACTGCATATCCATCATCTGAACACATTGATCCAGTCCCAACGTGTCACGTTCTCTGTATACACCTCCAGTATATTTATTAGCGTTGATGTTGATGCACAGGGTTTGGACAATAAATGAGTAACATTGTCTGATGTAATACTGTTAGAGACTGTAGAGTCAGCAGGGGCTGCTGGGACAGCATTGATTTGATGTAGCACAGGGTTTGAGACAGGAGTGACTGTTTTTCAGTGAATGCGGCTTGCTGGTTCCTTCAGGGAAGTTAGTCTACAGGATAAATCTTAGGAATTTTTGGTGCTAAAATATGTTTTCTCCAAATATTTTACTGGAAATAGAATCATCTAACATGGATTTCAGTGTTCGGTGCTACTGTGCATCTATTAGCTTGTTGCAAACCGGTCCTCTGTCTGGACCTTACCATCGCAGTGTATGTGCTCTACATTTTTAGACTAGCCTGTCCACTAGATGATAAATATAGGGATTACATTAACGTCATTGATTAATATATAAGGCGTTGAAATGATTCAAATCTATCGGCCGTAACTTTCATCAACACTCGATCATAAATTCGAAGGTATAACTGCAAGAAACTCGAGTCAAGTAGATTAACTTAATGGCACAACCTTAAAAAAGCAATCTGTGATAAAGGGGTGCTTTTCTGGTTCTCTTCTTCTGGCAAGTTGGGTTCAGACCTGCTGAACTTGGGGGGGAGCGTGCCAGCGTGGCCTGCCCTGGCTACTACAGCGCGTGCCACTCTTGCGCGGGAAGTATCGGGTCTTGGCTTCCATTAATGTTCCTGGCTTTCAGCCCCTCCTCTGGTTATTTATAGGCTAGGAGACAATGGGTTTGTTTAAAGAGCCAGTGTCCCGTTGAAAAGGAGCAGCAGAGGCCCCACTCCTCCCCTCCCACGGAGGAACGCTGAATAGAGTCCCACTGAAAAGAAATGAACTAACTGAAATGCAACGGGGTATATTACTGTGACACGTGTATTCAAAAGCACATTGCCCACCTCGTGCTTTTGCAAACACAAGGAAAGTCATCTCAAATGAGTTAATTTATGAAGCACATGCACAGTATCGCATGCCTTGCAGAAAGGCCACTTCAAGTGCAGTACATTTATATGCGTCGTTGTTTATGTCGCTCAAACCTCCACCTAGTAGACCACGATTCTTCTTTGCAATTCACACTCAGAGGACTTCCCGGTGCTCAGTGGAAGTGTACTGGTAATCATAGGACAGAAAATGTGTTGGTCATGTAACTATCTATTTTAATTAGTAAGATAACAGAAACAAACTCGAGTCACTTATGTTCAGAGTCCACGAGATACCAGGCATAGATACAGGGGCTCCCAATACCTCCAGGATCATCAGTGTATCAGTCTGAGGGCTCTCTCCAGGGGAGGTAATCTGATCAATTGCTCATCTCTGTTAATACTAGTGGCACATATTGATTCTAAACAAGAAGATTCAATGTAGAACATAATGTGGGTATTTAGAACCAATAAATGGTAAACGTTGTTTGATACATGGTCTGGTCTCATCCTTATAGTGTGTTAAAGTAGTTAATTCCATATTTACCTTCATTTATACCTTACACCTGTGTAAGTGTATTAATGCTTGTTGTAACCCAAGACGGGGACAAATGAACATACATGTTATTCTCCACGGCAAAATTGAGGTCAATGCGATACGCATACAGTACATACATAATATAATACGGGTATTTATATAAGCTGATCCTTACATGTGTGCAAAGAAAAAGCATTCCACACTAATGTGTGTGTTTCAGAGCAGTTCATTTGACACGCTGTGGGTGTAGAGCACATGCCAGAGTTCCTGAAACCTCACCGCAAACTCCTCTGGAATGAATTGATTGTTGCAATGGTTTTGAAGAGCTAACAGTCAAGGAGATCTAGAGAACTGAAACCACAGAGTGATGGAGCTACTGTTCAGAAGCATGCGATTTTGTATTTCCACAGGCTTTTCCATCCTGCTGTAACACTACAGTGTATTTGCAGTAACCCAAGACAGACAAGTAGTCAAAGGTTAATCGTATTCAGACTTCCCAACTGAGACGTGTTTAGCACAAGCTGGATGCAGCTTGTAAACATTGTAACTTATGTCAATGTCATATATTTAGCACAGCAATAAGCCAGAAGTAGGCAGTGTGGTCCAGTGGTTAAAGTTCAGGGCTTGTAACCAGAAGGTCACTGGTTCAAATCCCACCTCTGCCACTGACTGATTCGCTTTGTGATCCAGAGCAAGTCACTTCACCTCCTTGTGCTCCATCCTGCGTATGAGATGTTAAATCAATGTCCTATTGTAAGTGACTCTGCATATAATGCGCAGTTCACAGCCTACCTCTGTAAAGTGCTTTGTGATGGTGGTCCACTATAAAAGGCGCTATATAAAGATAATAAAATAATAATAAGAAGTGATTTATGCAAGTGTGCCATATGCAGTATGTATGCAATAACACATGGGTGTAGCATAAGATTTTTAGGGAAAAACCCCAAAGGTTTTGTTCTTGGGAAGGGGTACCACAGTATTTTCATGTTCCCATACAGACGGAATGGTTTCAGGCTAACTTGTAGTAATTATTTGGTAACTTCAGTGCAGTTATACCTAGTAGCAGCCGTAACCATGGACAGTGGCATGGACTTAAGTATGTGGAATGTATAATTGCTATGTAACTAATGACATATAAATGACTGGTTTTAGACTATACAACCCTTAACTGCCCAGTGGTTTACTAATCATTGGTCAGTAATAATTAGTACAGAATGCATGGCATGTCACTGAAAAAATGTACCAATGAATGATATTCAGCTGGTTTCAGAGCCTGTTACTGGCACTAATCTTTGGACTACCTTGTCTCAGGTAACAGTCCAGCATTAGGTGTCTACATCTGCTGTGGATCTTGGGTTTTTAAGAAGTAGCAGGAGCAGTTCACGTTATTTATTTATTGTTTGTGCTCACAGGTGCAGGCAGTTGCGTGCGAAAATGAAGAGAACATTGGTAACGTGGATGAGGGAGTAGAGGAGTTCTTCACAAAGAAGCTGCTACCAGAAGATCCCCTGTGAGTAGATACTCTTTTCTATTACGTTCTATCGAATGAAGCGCTCCTGAAAAGTACTGTCCAGAGTTCACTGCACGGGAGATACTGTATCCAATGCTCCGAGTCATGAGCTTGTGTGCTGATGAGATTCCTATGCATGCTGCCCTGCTGTGTGTTTCCACTCTGCCCACGAGGGTCTCACTGCATGCTGGTGTCAATGTAACCCAGCCCAACTCTTATTCCAGCTCAGTACACATGAACATAAACCACCTGTGATGGATAAAAGGGTTCCAGGTTAGGTGTTGCGTGCGTGCAGATCAAGAGCTGTGAAACTCATGCAGCCCCACATGGTGAGAATGTGTCTCCGTGCCCAGTTTGATTTCTGTCTACCTGATTTGTCTCTCTGTGTGGTGGGGTGGGGGTGACCTACACACATAATGTTAGTACAGTATCAAGATTGACCCTATTGATGGTTTTGAGAGACGCAGTCACCTTTCCGCTGGTACATTCCTTCCTGCTTCCTTTTAGAAAAAGCCAGCAACCTGCAAAAGCTCGGGAGCCCACCTGCTCTGCTTCCCCACCCTCCAGTTCCAAGACCATCAAGAAGAAATTCGGGGATTTCTTTGCATTCAAGAAGCCCAGATCAGCACGGGGCTAAGGGCTGAGGGGTCCCAAAGCAGCGCCCGGTGGGGCTGAGGCTCAAAAGACTTCGATTAGGACCTGATCCGCCCGCTGAGAGAGGCAGCGGGCCGCAGAGAGGGCAGACGA
The DNA here is from genome assembly GCA_030684275.1 of Acipenser oxyrinchus oxyrinchus. Lineage (NCBI taxonomy): Eukaryota > Metazoa > Chordata > Actinopteri > Acipenseriformes > Acipenseridae > Acipenser > Acipenser oxyrinchus. The sequence continues at coordinate 32,497,990 of CM060261.1, read as the reverse complement.
GGCGCCCGGCAAGGCGGCAGCAGCAGCGCCGTCCGTGACGGTGTCAGCAGGGTCATCGGTGGCAGACTCTCCAGCAGCACAGCCCCCCGGCCCCATCGACAGAGAGAGGAGCAAGACGCTGGACAGCGACAGGGAGAAGAGCAAGACCCCTGATGCAGACAGGAAGCTCAAGCCATCCCGCCGCTCCCTGAGGGAAGGGAAGTCACAGTCTCTCATCCTCCTTCCTGGGGTCGAAGAGGACGAAAATCTGCCTGGGAACCATGGCAAGGTATGCTGGCTACCTAGGAGGGTGTTTGTTGTTATAGAACTACAGGGAGTTGGTAATTGTCAGTCTTAAGACTGCTTCATACTGAGAGGCGGTCGTGTGACATGACCAGCTAGAGTTGAGAAACATTCAAGCCACTACAGAGGCTTGATATTGACCTTGGTGACAGTCACACAACTGAAGTATGAAGCAGCCTTTAGAGTTGACCTTGCTGTTCTGTACTGCTGTTCTGAGCAGTAACTGTAATTATTTATTTTGTATTACAGCAGCTACTTTTGCAGAATTTTGCTAATAAATGTGTAATCTGCGTGTGTGTCTTATTTTATTTTACTGCATGCTGTATGAATGATGTGCAATGTGAATGTGTTTGCCAGTAGGCACTGGGACCCATGATTAGAAACGGCTCAGGTGTTTCCTGTGCTGACGAGTCGTCCTGCTTTGGTTTTCAGAAACATTTCTCTGACAAAGCTGCTGCCGAGGGAGCTCAAACCTTCGAGCAGAAGGTCCATGTCATGCTGCACCGGATCGGGGTTACAAAGGTACTTTCATCGGACCCCAAAAAAAACGAGGTAAGGCAAGAGGATCAATGGGTCATATAGTGAGCGTGTTTGTAAATGTGTATATCTAGATAGAAATGCAGTATGTCGGGTGCTGTTCAATACAAGCTGATATTCACTCGACAAGAGCAGAAATCTGTATCGTACACCACACTATACTACATCTTGTATGATATAGTAAAAAACAAGAATTAAACAGTATAGCTAATCTTAATTCAATGTAATTTCCATCTGATACAAGCCATCTGATGCAAAGATCCGCTAGATTGTTGCAGTTCTAGTTTACATGTTAACATTTTTAGACAGTTTAACTGTTTTTTTATTCCACTTTAAGAATGACTTTGCTGACGTCTTGATCACAGTAAATACACGTTTCCCGAGGTTGTTGAATGACAACATTGTCACAAGTGTTTATGTGTTATACTTTGATGTGTCTGTTCAGCTATAAACACATTTCTCATTGACCCCCTGCAGAATAAAGAAGGAGAACTGAGAAAGGCGGACTCTGAAGGTAAGACTCAAAATGATTCACCTTCACATTTACTTGAGTAATTACTCCCCATTGTATCCAACTGTAAAAAATGGAATGGCCTTATTCTTATTTTAAGTAAAAAATTTAAAAAAGGGAATGCAAATGTACAAAAAGTTGCATTGTCTAGTGCGCTCTTAATGTCCCAAACCTGAATCCCAGTGTGTGTGAGGAAAGCTGACTACTGTCTTTTGTCTTTTCTAGGAACCATAGTGGACAGTAAACCCCAGCCGCCTCCCCAGTTTCTGAAGCCTCGCACCATGTCCACCTCATCAGGTAAGCCTCATGGTGAGAGGGACGAGAGAGGCACACACACACAAGGATGGGCAGATGAATTTAAATGACGTTGATTAGATCATGGTAGAGCAGATGGATTGAGGATACATGTATTGTTAGATAGACTGATTAAAGATTAGATGGGTATGAGAAGTAGAGATCAGACAGAAACATGAACACTATTTTAATTTTAACATACTGCACGAGTTCATCATATCAGGATAACATTGGCTCAATATCAAACATGTATTGTTCAGAAGCCCAGAAAGCTGTCATGCAGAACTGTAGACACACAAGAACCCAAGAATATTTCAATGTACATGATGATTATGTGGGAAACTTGAGCCTGGCATATGGTTTGCACTTTAGAGGTGAGAATCTGTTTCGGTGTAGAAGCATATGCATGTATAAATTTAAGTCGCCCCCCCACCCCCTCCTCGATCCTCAGACATTAGGCGGCCCGTCCGGCCAAGCATTGCAGCCGAGCCCCCAGAAGCAGACTCTACAAGCACTGCACAGAAGAGCAGCCGAGAGCATGCCAGCCCTGCGTTCCACAAGATCCTGGGAAAGCCCCCCATCCCCGACCACAAGGACAAAAGCTCAGAGTCCCTCTCCTCTCCAAGAACGCCAGTGGCCTGTCCAGAGCAAGCCCACCCTGAGAGCAGCACGGCGGGGGCCGCGCAGGAGGCAGACAGCCTCTCCCGATGCAAGAAGGACACTCCCATCCCTTCTCCGCGAAGAGGGACCAGTCTGGGGGAGCAGGAGAAAAAGACCGAGCCAGCAATGCCAGCACCAAGTGAAGGTACACCACAGTGCTTTCATTGCACCCCTGCATAGGCATGACTATTTAGTTTAGCAAATGTTTACTTTCTGTAATTGTACCCGTTTCATATTTTTATATACATTTAAAATATTACATGTTTCTTTAACTGGGATGCGTTAAAGAAGCATTTTCAATACAATAGGGGTAAGTTGGAAATCGACCCATTATAGTGAATATGTATAACTGACCTGGTCTTTTAACGGTATGAAAGTGTCTTCTCATAATAACCTTGAGTGTGTGAGAGCAGTGGCGACAGCAGGTCTCTTCAGCACCCAAAGTGCACACAAGATGGTCTAATACCATAACAGATGTATTTTGTACTCTCCCCCACCCCCTGCCTCTCTTGAAATGGTTGAAATCGTTAAAAGTACTTGTGTCTACATATTAGCGGAATGGTTCTGAAGTGCTGCTGGTAATAAAGTGTTGCTCCTAACTCCACAGACAATCTCCCGGTACCCCGGCCTCGAATAAAACCGATCCACAACCGAAGAGCCGTCTCCATTCACGAGGAACAGCTCAGGGATCAGAGCAGCCTGCTGGAGCCGGAAGGTGAGGGTGCCTGTCACTTGCGCCCACAAAAATAAACATTAGAAACTTTTAAAACAATTGAGGGATGTCCTGGGAAAAAAAATTGACAATAAACATTTTCTTTAGATTATTTATCCTTGCTTTATTTTAACATCCAAATAAAATGGTCTCCCTGGAAAGTAGTTTTTGATGGTATTGTTAAGCTACTGTAAACTAACTGGGCCTGAGCTTTTTCTATGACACCCTTCAATTTTGGCATGACATTAAAAGTATAAAGGGGAGGAGCAGCAGCTCCTAACTGGTAGAAATTATTCCCCTTGAACGTTCTCTGTTTAGCTGTTAAATAAATAAATGGCATCATCGGTTTCCCCCCGCAGACCTGAAGGCAGCCCTATCCAGGCTTCAGAGATCTCCGGTACGGAAGAGGACGAACCAAGCAGAACTCCCCCCGTTCAGTGAATCCCAGTCCGAAGAAATGGAAGGTGAGTCAAACAGTTACCCTCCCATCTCATCCGTTCATATAGAGACTATCCGTAAAGTGACAAAGTACAGCAGACTCCCGCAAGTACAAACTGACCTATAAATCGAACCAAACTATCCTAATGAATAGGGGTTTAACTATTCATTGCATATCAAAGAGTCGTGCATTATCTTTACATGAGGTACTGTATAGCAAGAGCGGGGTGAGCTTGTCAGTTTGTGTGCCATTTGGGATTGTATTTTCTAGGTCAACACAGTACATTTTCAGCCAATAAATGCTGCTTTCTGCACAGATGTTGTCAGGAACTTGCAACTCACTTTGAATGCATTACAATTCAGAAAGAGAGCAAAGCATGCCTTCAAGGACAGTGCACATATTTTCTCGATTCTGAGCTCAGGGTTGACAGTTCTGTTACTAATGCTATCAAGTATGAAGGCCAGCCAGTCTCTGCAAACGCACTGCTTATTTCAAATGAGATCGTAAATTAAACACGACTAGCGAAGACTCATGGTCTGCGATTTTCAACAGGCATAAAATGTGCTTTTGAACAGGTTGCTGTCATTTGAAATGGGCACACAATTGCAGGAGTTCCATGCTTAAAGTCACAGGTCTGGAATTGTCTCCATTGGTTCTTTTCACCCAAGTGAATACCTGCTGTTGCTTCTCCCAAACAGGCGACAGGAAGACAGACGAGACCAGAACGAGACCAGCGACCAGAGAGAAGCGGGCAGGATCGAGCAAGGAGCTGCAACACCCAACGAAAGATCAGCAGGTTCCACAGACTGCACAACAAACACTTCGAGACCAAAGAACTGAGCCACCCGTTACATTAAAAAACATAAACTGAACCCCAACGAAATTCTATTTTCTAACATTTCCCTTTGCACGCTCCAGATTATGTAAAAAAAATTAAAAAAAACAATAGAAAAAATTGAAAAAAAATTGAAAAAAAAAATTGAAAAAAAAAATCCTTTACTTCATCATTTATTTAAAAAAAAATGTAAAAAATTAAATTAAGA